>OW386293.2:23837192-25101171 GCA_936432065.2 Rutpela maculata
GTTTGCATAAGTTTGCATAGCGGATGATCGAAATTTCGGTTCATTTTTATAAAATTACCTTCGCAATAGTAGAAAACATGCGAGACTTAAAGTGTTTACGACCATTATTCGAGGTACGGTGCCGGTTTCAATGACAAGACCTCGATCGGCGAAGTTAAGCACGCCGAGCGAGCCGTCACTTGAATAGGTGATCGTATTTCATTTCGCCATCCTGGTTAAGTGGTAGGATAGCATTAGCTAAACTTCGCCAGGACGTTAATATAAATAAGGCATTAAAAAAAAATAAGGTGACAGACCTGATTTGCCACAGTTATAGGACCAGGACTAAATGATGTACTTAGTTTACTTCGAAAGCGTTATGATTGATCAAATGAAGCATACAAAAGTTAGGAAAGCGCTTTAGCTAGCATTGTCAGGGCTTGTTAACCAAGATATTTTATTCTTTTTACTGCATTCTGTGTTTTATATGGAAGTGTGATTTGTTGTAATTCGTTACGGTAATACATTAAATAAATAAAAATTAAGCAAAATTGACAGATAGGTAAATTATTGTCTTGTTTAACTTGATAACCAAATAACTTTTCTTAATTTTGTAAAAATTATTTTTTCAGCCAATGATACAAATTGAAGTATCTTGAACTCGCTTCGAAAACTTGTTGGCAAAGGATAACTAGGAATGGCCCTAGTGAAGACATACATCAAGGAGTACTAGCAAAACATATGGACACTGTTACGATAGAAGAAATTCATATTATACTACAACTTAAAAATAAAAAGTCAAACAGTTATGATGGTTTAACAGCAACAATTATAAAAAGCATTGAAAATAATGTTTTGCAACCTTTTCAGCAGAAACTGGAATTTTTCCAACTTGTTTAAAATTAGCCACTGTTATTCCTCTGTTAAAAAAGGGTGATTCTGTTGTAGAACTCTCCAAAATCGTCCTAAGTTGAAGACAGAATCAAAATTCGACTTAGGCAAATATTTCATTTAAGGACATTTTTAAGAGTCTGCAAAGGCACAGATCAGTCCATAAGGACCGTTATGAGTTCTATAAGGCGTCAGAAATGACCAGGTGAAAATTCGGAGAAACACCGAATTTTCACTTAAATATTGAAGGAAAATATGTTTTGGTTTAGGATATGAGAGCGAAAGTATATAATGGCAAGGATTTTTGAATAATATACTTTTTTTCAGAGGTGCAACAGAGTTGGACTTTAAAAAATAATATTCTTAAAAGTGCGTCGAAATTTGGCTCGAAAATCGATTTATCAAAAGTACGCCGAAATTTCACTTGCAGATTAATTTTTCAAAACTGCGTCGAAGTTTGGCTTGAAAATTGATTTTTCAAAAGTACGCTAAAGTTGGACTTAAAGATTAATTTTTCAAAAGTACCACGAAGCTAGTTTAAAAAGTACGCCGAAAATGTACTTTAAAAAAAATATAGAAATATTTTCCATTTTTATTCCTCAACCAAAGACATGGACCATTGAGGTATGGTCATTGAATGCCCTGTTCTAAAGTATGAGCATAAAATTTTTAGCGATGCACTGCGTCTAAAAGGCAAAATAGACGATTTTGGCAAAGCCGGCGTAGTGCCGATAAACAAAAATTGATAAAAATCAACGCACATGCACAAGGCCGGTTTCTCGCATAGAAAGAGTTTGGATTAACTCAGCGGCTCGCAATTTGGTCGAGCGCGTTGAGTGGTCTCGACAAAGCGATGGTAGGAGAGCCAATAGCGGGGCTTTCCAAATGACAAAGTTATAGAGGAAAACGCCTTGTGCATAAAAAACCAAAAATTCAATTTTGCCTAAAAGTCGGTCGAACGTGAGTTGCTGCCATATCGATAATATTGAACAACTGCATAGGGGTAAGTAAATTGTGGACTGATTGAACGTCATCAAACTTATGCAGTCATAAGTCCTCACGAATGTGTTTGAGTACGTAAACCGCCACGATACAAGAACTTTAAAGCTAAGTAGTCTCTAGCGAAACTAAATTCATTTAGTAAAACTTTTTTAAGTTAAAATCAGTCAGTCGTAATTATGAAATTACAAATAGTCTCAGACTTCTCTGAAAAGCTCGCATTTTGATTCTGAGAAGGTATGCACGAATCTTTTCTGTCTAATCGATCGTTAGCGTAAGCGCTCTCGCTTGTATGGTCTGAAAGCCATTGCCTCGATTGGGGAAGGCACGATTCTTATCTTGAGAATTTTGTGAAACCATTTCTGTTAAATAAACGGAATCTTTGAACTATTGTTTCTTAATTGATCTTGAGGCCTGTTGATGGTCTATAATCCCTGGAACTTTCGTATCGAAAACCGGATGTGTCGAGTTAACTCACATTAACACTTGACCTTCTGGTTGCCTTACGGAGGTTCGATAGGGTTTTTTTAAGCGTTTTTTGAGAAATCCCTATGGGTAGAATCCGTTATTAACAGATGAAAACGTGGATACTACGTACAAAAATTAATCCCTCCGAAGAGAAATTCTTCGGTTGGGATTTTTTTATGTAAAAATTCAGAATTTCAAAAGGTACCTAAACCCCTAACGAGGGAACTCACATCCAGAGAGAGCGTCGTTTCCGATCTGTGGTAGTGCAGCCTTGGTCCATTATTCGACTATCTTCAGTGCATCTTATGTCGAACCCGCCTGGGAGGTAGAAGAACGACTGGCGCCCCCTGAGAAATAAATTGGTGTCGCGTCATTTTGACGCCCGGTAGTGCGTTCTTCTACAATCCCACTGATCTCGAAAATTATAGACAAATTTCTATTTTGAGTGTTATATCTAAAATACCAGAAAGAGTAGTGTACAACAGAATCACAAATTTTGTTGAAAATACAACATACTGACATTATCTCAGCGTGGTTTTAGATCAAACAAGTCTGTAGAAACAGCATCCTGTCATCTGCTAGAATATGTATGAGTGCTTGAATCAGGGCAAGTACGTGATCTCACTATTGTCTGATCTTACCAAAGCTTTTGGTACTGTCAATAAAGAAATTTTGAGTCATAAATTATGTAGTATTGGCATTAGAGGCAACATTCTCTCATGGCTAATGTCATATATGGAAAATAGATCCTTGATTGTAAACTTAAACGGGTAAAAATGACGATGCGCTTGGGCTTCCTCGGGGTTCCGTATTAGGTCCATTATTATTCATATTGTATATTAATGATTTACCCAGCCATATGAAATCTGGTCATGTCACAATGTTTGCTGATGACACAACAATTAGCGGACACTCCTGAGGAACTACAAAATATTGTTAATAAAGTGATTGAGTCATTAAGCATATGGTACCAGAGAACCAAACTCATTTTAAATGAAAGAAAAACTGTGTACTTAAACTTTAAGACCTATTACCAACAACTTTATGATTAATGAAAATATCATTTGGTCTGAATCAGCAAAATTACTTGGCATATACTCGATCCAAAATTATCCTGGCATAGACATGTAGATCATGTATGTAATCAACTAAATTAAACCTATTTTGTGATGTTGCACTTAAAATCGACTCACGATAAAGATGGTTTAATTAATATATATATATATATATATATATTACTGGATGGCTTACAGTCACATATAATTTAATATTTTAGCATGGGGTAGGGCTACTGAATTTAAGAGGTTTTTATAGGTCAAAAAAATTATCCGATTGGTCTTTGATTTGAAAGTTAATGAAACCTGCAGAGATCTATTTAAAAAAAAAAGATTCAGACAGTTCCATGTATTTATATTTTAAAATGCCTCACGTTTACTAAAAATAACTTGGATTATTTTAAAAGGAGAGCAGATTTTCATAATTATGTAACGAGACATGGCGAGCTCTTGAGTATCCCTACTAGGGTTTGGGTCCCGGGACTATCGGGTCGAGACTCGAGACACGCTTGTAATAATTCATTAACAAAAGATCATCATAGGCTTCCCGCACTCTGTCACTGAGCGCCATCTGTTAGTTTAACGAGTAATTACTTGATACTCATACGTACGTAACTTACTATACACAATAAAACCGACATCTATTGAAAACAAGAGAGTGTTCTCTTTTCGGAGGCATTATTACAAAAATCAGAAACGGATTGTCGGACAAAGTTGTTAATGCACTAATTTTTTAAAAAGAATATTTTCTTAAATTAGGAAAAAAGACTAATTGATAGGGCTAGTGCGACGATCGCGGCGAACTGCGACCGCCTAGTAAAATCACATTGGTTTGAGCCTTTCCACTCTCGGAACTCCAAGAGATATCGTTGCCACCTTCGACTAAAAAGGATACGGTCTTAGAGGCGTTCAGGCATAATCGCACGGATCGTAGCTTCGCACCACCGTCCACCTGCTCGAGCGAGTGCGTGAACCAAATCTCCGAACCTGCGGTTCCTCTCGTACTGAGCAGAATTACTACCGCAACGACGAGTCATCAGTAGGGTAAAACTAACCTGTCTCACGACGGTATAAACCCAGCTCACGTTCCCTATTGACTAATGGCTAGAGATTAAATGATGAATATTGATGATTAGTATGATTACTTTAGTAAGTCTGTTTTATGTTTTATAATTATAAGATTTTATTTCCAAAAAATGAATCTGTGTATGAGAATTAAACATACGAATTTAGACTTTAACTAACGTTAGAAATGTTAGAATTTGATTTTATGTTCAATAAATGTTGATTTTTACTAAAATGGAGATTTTAGATACATCTCGCCAAAAATGAACTCGATTCTAATTTTATTTTGAAAAGTCTCGAAGTCCTGGGACGTCCCGGTTCTTTGATCTTGCCATGTCTCGTGTCCCGGGACTTTGAAAATGCCGAGACTTCCCAAACCCTAATCCCTACCCACCGCACGAGTGCATTTAAGCGATCACTCTACTATAATTGTATTATCATGTATAATGAATGTCCTTCCTGTACAAATTCGAAATATTCCCTAATACGTGCTATTTAAAAACATAGTAAAAGGATATTTGGCTATTAATTGTTTTTATAGTGTGAAAGACTATTTATATAAAAATACTGCTTCATGTTTACTGAATTTAATTCCGTTCCATTTAATAATTTTTTATATGAGTTTATATATAATATATGTATGTATATATGTAATTTATTTTTGAATATTTATGTATTCTTATATGTATGTATAATTAATTGTATTGTAGCTTTTGCTTACTTATTTATTTATTTACTTTTGACTCTGTATTCTGACTTGCCATATATACTTATTTGTATCCAATTTTGGCCAATAAACTGTTATTGTTATTATTATTATATAGACTTAACAGCGGCACACTTTCTCAGCCGTAGCTGGAAACTATTCACTGAATTACTCGCGCGCGATTGAAATTCGGCTCTGTTGGAGCCCGAGACTCCTAGTCCAGGTCTTTCCTTAAAATATGCGCTGTTCCCAGTAGTGCGATCTTCTGCACTTCTTGTGCGCTCGGTTGACCAAGCAGTTGTTGTAGAGTGCAGCGTTA
The DNA here is from genome assembly GCA_936432065.2 of Rutpela maculata. Taxonomy (NCBI): domain Eukaryota; kingdom Metazoa; phylum Arthropoda; class Insecta; order Coleoptera; family Cerambycidae; genus Rutpela; species Rutpela maculata. The sequence continues at coordinate 23,842,675 of OW386293.2, forward strand.
TTATTATTATTATTATATCTCCATATCTCGTTAATACGGTTTTTGAATGATATCTTCGGCTGGATTCAAGAAAATATCATTGACTCAAATGTTTTCTAACAATGTGACATGTATTAAGAACAACAGATTTCTGTATTAAACTGTGCATTTCTTTAGGTATTCCAATTTGTTATTATTATTATTATTATTATTATTTTTTGTGAAGCCAGTCGCCCTTATCTCTGTCTCCGATGCCAGAGAGGGTACGCTGGTAATACCAGAGACCACTCCCTACGCCGTAGGGTCAGTGGTCACTGGGTCCGCGAATCGTGTGCTCTGAGCAGGCGTAACGAGCCAAGGATAACGGCCTTCTGCATTCTTCCGGCTAAGATTTCTGCCGAGTTTCGGCATGACGGTATCGTCTTCAATTCCGAAAGCAGTGTATGCAGTATATTATTATTATTATTTTTGCAACGAAACGACCCGCCTGCATCCTATATATCTATTTATCTAAAGTTGAAGTTAATAAGAATGGCAATTCGGACGCCACTGGAAAGGTGAATATTGTAATCGATTTGTGCGTAGTATATAACCTTAAAAAAGAAAAATTTAATTCAAATAATGCGCAAGCTTCAGTCGTCAATGTGTTCAACGTTTTGGGTGTTAATGCGTCCAACTTTTCGGTTATTAAATCATTAACAACGTCAACTCTGGGATCATAATTAATGATTTTTATTATTAGACTAGAACAAAAATTATATTTATTTTTTATTCATTTTCTTACTTATTTATTTCGTAATATTTCCACTGCAGAATGGCCACGAAACACTAAAAAGTGCTGCTTACACTCTCGAGCAGTTTTGTTTCGTGGCTTAATTAATATTTACCATTTAATTAAAAATTTAATAATACTTAACTTTAATGAGCCATAAAAAGAGTGCAACTCTACTGGAAATCAGCGAAATGGAAGTTGTAACTACATAAGCTACTTAAACTGATGGTATTAAAATCCTTTAGTAGTTGACTAGAATAAAACAAAACTAAAGTACACCAACATTTACCGGAATTAGCAAAAAACTATAAAGTGGAAACAAGTAAAAATTGCTAACGGGCGCTGCTACTACGAATACCCATTCGTCTCGGTTATAACAATGGTGCATTCTCACCCAGTAAAATTTGACAAAGTCCTTTGATCGTGTTGAAGTTCTCAGAATAAAAAATACCTTTACTAAATATCGGTTCTTTAATCCTAATAATTTTTGAGACATTGTTATTTGAACAATTCCTGTTACTAGTGAAATTTGTAATGATGTTCTAACTTAGGATTGAAGTTCAACTGGGGGACCGGATGCTTCGAAGAAAACTAGGGAAGGAAAATACCCACTATAATGTTAACAGACTTTAATGTACACATAGAAAAACATGACCATATCGTATCCTGGTGGACCAGAAGAGAAAGGATCAAAAACATTGAAGCAAAAAGGACAGTACAGGTCAATACGGACCCCAAAATACTATGGGAAACTGAAAAAACTAGAAGAAAGATGTCAAACAATACCTGGAACATTTCCGTACTACAGCAGGAAGAATATCAAAATAAATAACGCGACTAAGAAGAGGAAAAAGAAGTAGACTGTACATGTACATTAATGAGCTCTAAAACTTACGGCAAGGAAAACCTTAACCCAGACTCCGGTACCATGCGTCTGAATTTCATTTTTTTCTAATTTCTGTAAAGTTAATGGTTTCGGAGGTATCGAAGTATAAATGTGGCGTCCGAACATTTATAAGACGAAGTATTTAGTTTAGTTAAATAACTCAGAGACTATGGCACTTACGTCAAAAACGATAACAACCAAAATGAAAAACTATTAATTAATTGGTTTTCAAATGATTTTTTGTCTATTTCTATAGCATAAAAAACAAAGAAGTTAATACAGAAACGATATACTTTTTCACATTTTTTTAATGCAAGTAGTCAATAATTAAAAAAATAGATTTCCATATACTGTTTTTCGTTAATATAAAATATGATCTAGGTGCTCAAATTTGTTTGTCCTCTTACAGCGTTTGCTTTAGAAACAAATTGCATTTTAAACTGTAAACTACAAAACTGATTAAAAAAAAAAAACATAAAATGTTTGTTTCTCTGCAAATATCTCCATAAATATTAGTTTTAGATAAATATGGTGGACATCAAAATGAAGCTTATAAACTAAGAATTAATTTGTTTTTATATATATTTGTGTAGGGTTGATAGTTTCCGACATATTTAATTTTATAGATGGTATCCGACCATTTTTACGATGTAATATTTAGTTTAAAATATTGAATATCTTAGAAACTGTGACATTTCCATCAACAATTCTAAGGAACAAAATTAAAGATAATTAATCAATCTTTAAAATGGCTTTTTTTGTTTGTTCCTACATCACAAAAATAAAGCCGATACAATGTGCGTTTTCACATTTTCTCTAATAAGACGCCGCCATTTTATTATTGTAATTGCTCTGTAATTATCTTTTTTTATGGTTGTTTTTCGTTAATATATCAGGTGCCACAGGCTAGTGGCTCTCCTTTATATTTCCTTTATATTTTAACTTATCCATTTGGAATTTGGAGTGCATAAACTACCTGTAAAAATGGATTTTTGGACATGAAAAACATCTAATGTAAACAGAACAGATACAGATAGTCCGGGAGGTAGCGACATTTTGGAGCTAGTCATTTCAGTATGGCTAGTTTTCTCTGAAATGATAGTTTATTGCGTGTACATACACGAAACCGAGATCAGCTGACGCGTCCGCGGGGGAGGCAGATGCTGGAAAGCCTCCCACGCGTTATAAATTTATGAAAATAAAATAATACCAGCAGACTTGAAATTCTTTACAGTATTCTATTAGATTGCAACATGATAAAAAAAAGTATTCAGCTGCTGAAATAGCGGTGGAAAGTACGTCCGCTGCTCGGATGAACGTTCGGACAATACTTAAAAATTCAAGTCAATTCAGCAAGCTTGAAACTTCATTAGAAAATGATTTATTCGATACATTTCACGAAAAATATAGTCAGCTGTCGATCAGCTGGTGGAAAAGTCGTCAGCTGACACCGTAAACATTGCGGCTTGAGTTCAGTGATCGGCGTGCTGTTTGTGTACATTAAGCGTCGTGCGTTATTTTCAAAACAAACTTATACTTGCTGTTCTTCATGACAGGTATACTAGAGTTTATTATTAATTAGTTATTTAAATAATGTCATATTAATCTTGCATAAATAAACAATACTCATGATTAATAATATCAAACACAATGATTTTATTTAATTTTTTAAGCATTATTTTTAGTTGAAAAAATCTCTCCAGATTATTATAATATAATTATTCATTGGAACTTTCACAGTCGCTGTCTCCGTAATCTTCTTGCTCGCTAGCTTCATCAGAGTCGAGCGCATCTATCTCCGTATTTAAATGCAAGTCTTCTTCCTCATCTGCAATTAAAAATGATAATCATGAGAAATAAGTGTTGGTTAATTAATGTTTTATAATTTCTTATGCGTCGATAAGAAGCAAAAATAACTGATTTTTTACAAAGAAAAAACGTAGATTTTCTTTTGTATTACAAATATTTGTTTCGTGAATATTATATAATATAAAATACTTCAGTAGTATTTTACCTTCATCATTATCTACAACTGGATCTCGGAGAGGGGATTATAACGGTTCTCAACTACTAGGCTACCTTTCCGAATTGGTAGCAGGACTCCAATTTTCAGGTACAAAACTAAAACGCCAGTGAGCAAGAATTTTTTGATATACTAATGCACGTAGATTTTGTAAATTAATTCTTATAGTAGTTTATTATTATTCAAATTATATCATTAAATGGAAAAATTATAAAAAAATAGAGACTGTATTTATTTTATATTATAAATTTAAGCTATTATCAATCATGAATATTGTGTATTTACAACAGCAAAAGTGAAAGTTTTTTTTGAAAATAACGCGCCACGCTTAATGTACACAAACAGCACGCCGGGCACTGAACTCGATCCGCAATGTTTACGGTGTCGGCTGACGACTTTTCCACCAGCTGATCGTCAGCTGACTATATTTTTCGTGAAATGTATAGAATAAATCATTTTTTAATGAAGTTTCAAGCTTGCTGAATTGACTTGAATTTTTACGTATCGTCCGATCGTTCATCCGAGCAGCGGACGTACTTTCCACCGCTATTTCAGCAGCTAAATATATTTTTTATCATGTTACAATCTAATAGAATACTGTAAAAAATTTCAAGTCAGCTATTATTTTATTTTCATAAATTTATAACGCGTGGGAGGCTTTCCAGCATCCGCCTCCACCGCGTATGCACCAGCTGACCTCGGTTTTGTGTTTGTACACGTAATATACTAACATTTTAGAGAAAACAAGCCATGCTGAAATGAGTGACTAAAATGTGTCGCTACCTCCCGGACTAAGAACATATATAGTCGAGTAAACTCTAAGCTGGCGCGTCGAAAGGTCGCTTCATCATATATACTAAGAGAATAAGACATACGCAACTAGTTCATCTCTATGTCACTGCGATAGCTTTATGCGCGGAGTCTACCGGACTATATGAGAGGTAAATATAGCAAGAACATAATGGTATAAAAAGAGAGGAAAACAAATATTTTTTACTCAATATAATTATAGTTACGTTTATAATTTGACAATATTTAAAATGAAAAGAGCTGATCAGCTGTAAAGGAGATAAACATTAATTTAATTAATCCTGGGTAAGAAATTTTTGCCCAATTTTAACACGAAAGGTGTTCAGGGGAGACGTTTTTAATTCTTCATCGATATTATCGTATATTTTAACTGCATTAAATGTAAAAGATCTGGCGAAAAGGGTTAAATGAAGACAAGGTATTGATAATTCACTAGAATTTCGAATATTAACATCATGAATATCGCGTCTAAAGGCCAACTTTTCACGTAAGTAAGGGGAAATGACCGCAACTTTCGATTTTAAACGGAACACCCTGTATATTTTTACATATTTGGATTCAAGACGATATTCTGAGTCTACAGTGAGATTTTGCCGAATTTTTGAGTTGATGTTCAGTTTCCTTAAGCATTTTAAGACATTCGTCTAAAGTGCTTTGGAATACCAAAATTTGTTCTACGGCAGGTAAAGTCCAAGGAAAAAATATAATTTTTCATTTAATTTCATTAATAGATATTTACGAACCCTCCAAAATTGGACAAATCACTTTTTATCGAAAACTTTTTTTTTCAAATGAGAAGGTGGTGGCTCATACTGTTCAATAAATTATAGATTTTTTTCTGAATCCATTGATATCCATTTCAAATCTATGCTATCAGTTTTTCTATTTTATTGAATTTATTGAAAAATAAAAAATCACTTTCAATGTAATTTTTCTTGAACTTTAACGTAGTTGCCTTTGCAAAAATCATATGTCCAATAATGAAATGTGAATAACTCCTTTTTGTGAATAATAGCCTTTTGGTTCTCTCTTTTGTTTCTTAATCGATATAAGTATTAGTGCAAAGTATACCCAGACAGCACTCGATAGCCTTAGGACAACCACTAGCTATACTTGGAGGATAAGCGGGACGTCCTGGGGACGTCCTAAATTGGGTTAATCCCGATTTCAGACCTCCTATGGATATCCTTTTGGTGCAAATCGGGTTTGCCCACGGATGTCTTCAATGGGATGGCCCATGGTCGTCCATAGGAAGAAAAAGGGACCAGTTTGGGTTAAAATCGGGATAACCTACAGATATCCATAATAGGATAGCCGGTGGTTGTCCATAGGAAGAAAAGGACCAATTTAGCAGTGACGTAGCCAGGATTTTTATTCGGAGGGGGTCCGAAAATTTTTTTGTAAGTATATTATGTAGGTATTGTTATGTAGCTTTCGCACAATTCTTATGTAAATTGGCGTACAGTCAAATTGCTTGAATTTTTAATATGTTGTAGATTTCGATTTTCTGATCAAAAATTCTCATGGGCCCAACTCGATCCTATGTCTAGTTTCCGAGATACTACTGCTCAAGAAATGTACAAGAATGACCTTTTGTACAATTTAAATACTTTCGAATTCATGATTTTTTTCATACATTTTATATTGTGGTGCGTGATTCGTTCTAATAGTCCTTTATAATATTTTGCACTAAAAGCATTTGTTGTTTTACTTAATAAAAATAGCGCAGAAAAAATTAAAGTTTGAAAAATGTTGTCGAAGGCACTGAACTCTACTATATAAATGGAAGGTCAATATCTATACCAATTTTTACGTGAAATTGAACCTCGCGCAAGTATGGCGACCTTAAAGCCAAGCGCAATCCCACTACAAAATACGTCAGAGCCGGTCTTATTGTTACTGCAACTGTTTAAAACCCGGGACTTTGCAACGATTCTTGCAACACGGTACCATACAAGATTGCACCATATTGTCTCAATTAACTGTTTATAACATTCACAAAATATATTTCACAAAATAATCAATTTATAACAACTTTACATAAATGACAGAAATAAACAAAGAATAAAATGAGTGACACCGACTCTGGAAATTTCATCTAATCCAAGACTTACGCTACGGAATCTATGGGAAACGAATAAAACACAGACTCGCGTCAGCGCATAACTTGCGTAGACAGCCGTTTGGTCCAAGCGCAGACATCAATTTCTCTACTGCGTCGACGCGTGGCTTTATATTTTGAGTTTTAATCTGTGGCGTAATTGCCGTATTTTGTTCACGCGCATGTATCTATATTGGCCTTCCATTTATAATAGTAGAGTTCAGTGGGCGAAGGTGCCGGGAAATCTGTAGAAAAATAACAAGTGAAAATAATATTTGGTCATATTGGCTAAAACATTTTTTACATAAAGTAAGTAAGTAAGTAAGTATGTGTCTTCCTGATCAAAAAACTTTAATTGAAAAACTTTCGGAAATTGCTTCATTGACCTCTAACAACAAACACCTCATCAATAAATTAAAAGTTCGACAAGATATACAGAATTTTACAAGAATTTACTTATAGTTGTATCTCGAATACTAGACGAGACTAGAGTATATAGATCGAGATGGGTCCATGAGGGTTTTTGATCGGAAATAAGTCATATACATATACAACATATTAAAAATTCAGCCAATTTGACTGTTTTAGGTACGCCAATTTGCATAAGAATTGTGCGGGGTCCTTTAGTTGAACTATTCAACAACTTATATTCCAAGTAACTGATGGCGACTATGCGCAATGTAACGTGGATTTCGCTTGGCTAGTAATAAAAATAAATCGAATTTACTCATGATTCCACAAGGTTTTATACATTTGACTGAATTAAGGCTCCGCCCTGTCAATATTGCGGCAATAAATTGCAAGAAATTACGATTTGCGACGGGACTGGTTGCATGGAATGAAGATTTGTAATCGGCCAAAAAAAATTTTTGACTAAAACCGAAAATAAAATCAATATAATAATTTTATATAAATATCATGTCCATCAATTATACAAATGTCAATAAATTTCGGGGGGGGGGGGGGGGTCCGGACCCCCAGGACGTCACTGAATTTAGGTTAAAATCTGGATAACCACAGACATCCACACATAGTTGCATCTGGTTACCCATAGTATCTACACAGGATCAAAATTGATCTTGTGTAAAATCGTGATTACTATAGACAATTTAAAATTTGGGGTATACTCACCCTCCTTGCGTAATAAATAAATCTCATATTGCAAAAAAATTAACTCTCGTAAAAGAGGCATTTGCAAGATATATGCAGTGGCTGCATAGTGGATAGATTACACAACCTGTAGTTTCCGGCTTACTAGGTGAGTATCGCAACAGAAATCATTTGCACCTTGCAAGGAGAGCCGTCTAACATGAATTATTGAAACTAGCGCTAAGAACGAGCTAGCCAATATCCCCATTTTGGCTGTTATTAGGACCATTTTTATAAGTAATATCTTCCGTCAATAAATTCAATCGTCTCAATGAAAGTGTAATGCAAATATAAACTAAATAAAAAAATTATCATTTGTACTTTAGGTGAATGTATCAATTATCATGAATTTGGGACCAACAAGTTGACCTATGGATGGCCCTAGGGATAGCCTTTGGTTATCTCTATCTGGTTGTTATTAGGATCAGAGCTGGGCAAATATGTACTTACAAATACCTCATAAGTATTTAAATACTAGAAAGTATTTAAATACCGAGTATTTAAATACATCTTGCAGCAAGTATTTGTATTTATACTTGCAAATACTTTATCTGAAATATTTACTACTTAGTATTTGTGAAAATGATCCTAAAGGTATTTATAAATACTTAAAGTATTTAAATAACTAGGAAGTATTTAAATATTTTAAAAAGTATTTAAATACTTCTAAAAAGTATTTAAATCCTTTTCTGACAGTATTTAAATACTTTCAGAAATATTTGAATACCCTCGAAGTATTTGAATCAAAAAAGTATTTGAATAAATACGACAAATATAATCAAATATAGACAGGCAGATATTCGTCAAGAATCTAGACATGTACTATACTGTGTGATGTAGTTAATAAATACATTGCATCATTCAGTCTTCAGTCATTCACGTCTTAATTCCCAGAAAGTTGGTTGAGAGCAGACATAGACAGTAAGTGTTACTGTTAACTATTAATGTATATGTCTTGTGATTGTGACAGAGAACAGTTGAACTAGTACCATAGTATCTATGCTTTATTTGGGTATTTGCAGAAGATGCAAAGGTCTAGCTCTACGGATAAGTAAAAGTCCAATACCCAACTAGAACTGATTAAGTATAGAGGTATTAAAATAGTGTCGTAGAACCTCAAATAGTCTAACAGTATTTAATATAATAATGATAATGATAATGATAAGTCTTTGTTGATTTCTACAAAAATAGAAAATACAATGTGGCGAAGTTTAGCCAAAGGATAGGATTTTGCAAAGTGAGAAGGAAATATGCGTCTATTTTCGGTTTATTATTAATATTTAAAAAATCATAAATAGTATAATCTTTAAAATAGTTTCAGATACTTCCCATTGCTCTAAGGAGTCTAAGGAATACAACCATGTACAGGTTTTATCATAAATTTTATATATAGTTAAATGCTGTACTTTAATAAAAGCCACTTTACATTAATGCAATATTGCATGTGGCATGCAAATTTTTATTGCGCGCATGCGTACATCGAGTTATTTCGATCAGCTGATGGCAATATTTTTCATTGCATTGAATTAGCGCGTGTTTTAATTTGATTGCATGGCAGATGCAATATAGTTACTTTATTTGGGAATATTTGGGTTACCAACTAGAAATGGGCACGTGACGTGAATTTCACCGTGTCACGGCGTGAGCGTGTACATTTAAGGTACCAAATCACGGAAGATTTCGTGAGTGTGCGTGAGTCAAAAGATCCCGTGCGTGAGCGTGCGTGAGATAATATTCACGCCGTGAGACGACGCCCCATTTCTGCTTTAAAACTTCAACCTATCGTGTCGTGACAAGAATAAGAAGCGAAGCGATAGACAGAAGACGGAACACGAGCGCGAGAAGGGAGGGAAAAGGACAGGAGACAGGATGAATGACGCAACATTCAAATTAAACTGCGTAATTGCAATCTCTCTCTGTGCTGCATTCGCCAGTCGCCTAGCCCTCCTGGCCTGGTCTGGTTACTCTAGTCCAGAGACGGGCACGTGACGTGAATTTCACCGTGTCATGGCGTGAGCGTGTACATTTAAGGTACCAAATCACGGAAGATTTCGTGAGTGTGCGTGAGTCAAAAAATCCCGTGCGTGAGCGTGCGTGAGTTTGCCTTAACATATATCAGTCGTGCGTGAGTGTGCGTGAACTAAAGGTTTAAAATCGTGAGCGTGCGTGAGCTGAGTCAAAATCGACTCACGCGCCCATCTCTATTACCAACCCAAGTATTAAAGGAACTGAAGCAACAAACATAAGTTATATTTTAAAGAGTTATTGTTTGTAGAAAACACAATAGAACACGAAAGTAAACAATAAGCACGTCACTATTTTGTACCAACAGATCAGATTCGGGGATTAATAATTTGCTTGTTTACTGCGAACATTACCTCATAAAAGTTTTTCTTTTCGTTTGGTTGGTAGGCCCAAAGATTTCACAAAATATTGCAGTAGTGTAAAGCGCTTTCAAGGTGCAAAAATTTTTGCGCAAAGTTTTGCGCAACTATTTTCATTGACAAACTACAAGATTCAAATACAACACAAATTTACAATAAAAAATGTATATAGTTGTATTCGTTAGAACAACAGCAATTATTTAAAATAGTTTTAAAGACTACATATTAAACATACTGTTTGGTTTTTTAATTATTTATAATAAACCGAAAATAAATGCATATTTCCCTCTCACTCTGCAAAATCCTATCCTTAAAAGCTATTTTTACACTTAACTATACTACGGGAGCCCACTCTAATTGTCCGTGCACCCCCCCTCCAATCCTTGGGGACAATGTTTTTCATAAAGATTAAAGCCTAAGCAACAATTTAAGACCCAAAAAAAAATTTGCAAATATTGTTTTTGTCATTTAACACAAAAACTAAAAAAGATGGGAAAAAACTTTCTGCACAAAAAACAAAGTGCATAAAATTTTCTACAATTTTGTTCCTATACAATATTTGGATAGGAGTTACCATTTTCCAGATAAATGATTCAACTCTTAAAATAAAATATAAAATTCAATATAAAACCTAATACTACGGGAGCCCACCCTAACTGTCCGTGCACCCCCCGATCCTTGGGGACAATGCTTTTCATAAAGATTAAAGCCTAAGGTCCCCAAAAAGAAAAACTGGCTGTACTTTCAAAATGGCGTCCGTTTAAAAAAAATTGCAAATATTGTTTTGGTCATTTAATACAAAAACTAAAAAAGATGGAGAAAAACTTTCTGCAGCATAAAATTTTCTGGAAGGGGGGGGGGGGTGCACGTACAGCTAAGAAGGGCTCCCTGACTACTATGCTTCAAAATATTTAAATATTCAGAAAGTATTTAAATACTAAGTTTAAACTATTTAATTACTTTTGTTATTTATTATTTAAATACTTTTATCTTTTAATAATACTTAATATTTAAATACTTTCAATTTTCTGAAAGTATTTAGTATTTAATATTTAAATACTTTTTCAAAGTATTTGCCCAGCTCTGATTAAGATCATATTTTATATGTACCTAATGATTTTCACTAAAAGAATTCATTCTGTCAATGAAAATATAATATGTAAATAAAAAAATTATTCTTATTTATACCTTAGGTTAATTATGAATTATCATGTATTTGGGACCTACATTAGCCCAACAAGTTGACCTATGGATGGCCCCAGGGACAGCCTTTGGTTATCCCTATATAGGTTTTAAATAGGAGATCAATAACTCTAAAGGCTATCCTACAGATAGTCATGTAGGTTATCCAATGGATATCCCTATTTTGGCTGTTATTAGGACCAAAGGATAACAACCAGTGGACTTCCTATCGACATCCCAAATGAACAATCCATTTATTGGATATACGGGATCATTTTAGGATATCCCGTGGCCATCCTGTGCTGTGTGGGTAAGGATTAATAAAAATTATTTTGAAAGTGATTTTTTATTTTTAAATAAATATAATAAAACAGAAAAACAAATAGCATAGATTCGAAATCCATAATTTATTGAACACTAGGAGCCACCACCTTCCCATTTGAAAAAAAAAATCGATAAAAAAGTGGTTTGTTCAATTTTGGAGGCTTCGTAAATAGTTATTAATGAAATTAAACGAAAAATTATATTTTTCCCTTGGACTTTACCTGCCGTAGAACAAATTTTGGTATACCAAAGCACTCTAGACGAATGTGTTGAAATGCTTAAAAAAACTGAACAACGACTCAAAAATTCGCGAAAATCTCATGGTGTACTCAGAATGTTGTCTTGAATCCAAATATGTAAAAATATACAGGGTGTTCTATTTAAGAATCGAAAGTTGCGGTCATATCCGGGTAAACCGAAAATGGTCTCATACCGTTTTTAAGTCAAAAAGTCCATTTTTACAGGTAGTTTATGCACACCAAATTTCAAATGGATAGGTTAAAAAATGAAGAAAATATAGGGGGGAGCCACTAGCCTGGGGCACCCGATATAGAATCACCTAGAGCTCAATTTTTTTGTCAGTTTAAAGCACTTCTTAAAAACATCCGCCATATTAGAGCCGCCATTTTGAATTTTGACTTCAAATTCGTAATCAGTAATCCCAGAAATATAACTATCCTACATATCAAAAATAAATTAGTAATACTTTTTCAAATACTGAATATTTAAATTTAGGTGTCGTTTTCACCCTTTGAGGGTAAGAGCATGTATCAGGACTAGGGTTTGGGTCCCGGGATGTCTCGTGTCTCGAAGTCCCGAGACTTTTCCCAAATTTAATTGTCTCGTGTCCCGTGTTTCGGGTCGAGACTCGAGACACGCTTGTAATAATTTATTAACAAAAGATCATAATAAGCTTCATTAGTTCAGGCTTCCTGCACGCGCCATCTGTTAGTTTAACGAGTAATTACTTGATATTCGTACGTACGTAACTTACTATACACAATAAAACCGACATCTATTGAAATAAGAGAGTGTTCTCTTTTCGGAGGCATTATTACAAAAATCAGAAACGGATTGTCGGACAAAGTTGTTAATGCACTAATTTTTTTAAAAGAATATTTTATTAAATTAGGAAAAAAGACTAATTGATAGGGCTAGTGCTACGATCGCGGCGAATCGCGACCACCTAGTAAACTCACATTGTTTTGAGCCTTTCCACTTTCGGAACTCCAAGAGATACCGTTGCCACCTTCGACTAGAAAGGATACGGTCTTAGAGGCGTTCAGGCATAATCCCACGGATCGTAGCTTCGCACCACCGTCCGCCCGCTCGAGCGAGTGTGTGAACCAAATGTCCGAACCTGCGGTTCCTCTCGTACTGAGCAGAATTACTACCGCAACGACGAGTCATCAGTAGGGTAAAACTAACCCGTCTCACGACAAAAAATGAATCTGTGTATGAGAATTAAACATTTTTTTTCCTTATGGGCTGCGGTGCCGAAGCCCCGCTGTACTGAAGCTTGAGCTTATTGTACCCCATAGTCTTATTATCCCATTAATCCCGTTCCTCTCCAAATGGAGAGTATACGGTCAATGGGAGCTTTGGCTATTTCTTCCGGGGTCACGGTTAGTCCCCCGAAGATGAAAACCTCCCAGCCACCAAGGCTGGGCATTCACATAGTATGTGGTGAGGAGTTTCTTCTTCCTCACCTCACATAAACATACGAATTATTTAGTTAGACTTTAACTAACGTTAGAAATGTAAGAATTTGATTTTATGTTCAATAAATGTTGATTTTTACTAAAATGGCGATTTTATTGATACATCTCGCCAAAAATGAACTCGATTCTAATTTTATTTTGAAAAGTCTCGAAGTCTCGGGACGTCCCGGGACTTTGATCTTGCGATGTCTCGTGTCCCGGGACTTTGAAAATGTTGAGACTTCCCAAACCCTAATCCGGACCATATAAAAACTGAAGACAATACCTCTTACTACAATAATTACTCATTAAGAAAAATTATCATAAATATGAAATTATTCCGAAATTTTACGTGTTTTACCTCTACATACTGTACTATTGGTACATTTCTACTAAATGAATAGATAAAAAATTAAAAAAATAAATTACTACTTATTAATAGTTGATACAGAATGTAATGAAACGTTAAAAAACACTAATAAACTTGTAATTAATTGGCTGGATGAATTCCTAAGCGAGTAATGAAGGAAATAACTGGTGCGCTGTTATTTAACATCTCGTGATTAGCATTTTTAAACTGTATATGCACTTTTTCAATGTAATTTAGCTCATAATTTAATTTTAGAAAAATGTGCTTCGCTTCTGTTTGAAATTAAGCTCATATTTTCCTTCCAATTATATAAAATATGAAATATTTCATCGTGCATTGGATATTGTGACATAGTGCGCCTCATTTAAAACCTTTGACGAAGCTATCTATACATTTATTTATTTCTCAGACAGATATTTATTTGCAAGAGAAATATAGCAAATTACATACTAATACAGTCAACAGAGGCAATATTCAGTGCTCATTCCGCTAAGATTATTCGTGAATGGCTAAATTGAAAATTTGGTAATAGATGGATCGGAAGATATGGACCTAACCCATGGCCACCACAGAGTCCCGATTTAACTATCATGAATTTTTAGTTTTAACCGACTTCATAAAATTTAAAAAATGAGAGGGTTCTCAGTTTGATCCTTATAAATTTTATGTGTTCAATCACTACTTATATATTCGCTTATGAGATTCCTATGAAATCTTCTCAAATTTTAAGGTATCGTGGTGGTCCTATATTAATTGAATCAAGCTACATCTAGCAAAAATTGGAAAAAAAATTTTTAGGAGAGAATATTCGAGAATATGGCGCAGTCGGTAGTCATAGTTTTATTTTCTGATAAAAAATTCAAATGCCGTCACTATTACATTAAAATTAGCAGTTACATGTTTTGGAAGTAACTGATAACGAATTTGATGTCAAAAGTTAAGCATTCAAGATCCAACATGGCTGCGGTTCTGCAATATCTTTGCAGATTTACATGAAATTTGATACGTGGTGATTCCAGGATAACCACTGATAACGAGCCTGTTAAAGCTTAAAAGTCAAGACGGCGGATATTTTAATGCGTAGTTTCAAAAGACATACCTACACACTATTGTGTGAATACGACGATTTTCAAGGACCTGTACTTTGAAACAGAAAAAATAACAAAACTGAATATGCTTATGTTTTACAATAGGTATTTCTGTCACAAAACCCTTCATTTTTATATAAATCGAGTATGCTGAGCGCTCGTGTGGGTTTAACTAAAGTCGCGGTTTATCGCGCTTGAAAGTGCGCTGAGTATTTTTCATAAGTAATGGGTAATTTTGAGTTGAGTGAAACAATCCGACAAGCTTTTTTTAATATAAATTTTGCACCTAACTCTCCACAAATCTTTTCCTTATTAACTAGACTAATTGTCAAACCTAATTCCTGATTTAATTTACCAATATAGAATCGTAAAAATAGAAATAAATAATCCATAACTAGCTTGCATAATAATATTTTAAATTATTGTTTTGGTTCAATACCATTCGAATGCACGTACAAGCATACTGCTGAGTCAACAAGGTTTTATTTAGTAAATAAAGTTAACATTGAACTGTAAACGCCATGTATCATCTACCGGGGTATTTAAACGAAAATGTAAACAATGACGGGGGAGTCTTTACGCGGGTACCGAAAAGGAGGCACTGCCTTCTGTCCTTTGAAAGCCCTTCAGTAACCACGTTGTGTCGTGGGTTTGTATATTGTGATTGTGATATTTGTAAGTATAGTATTTTGTTTTACTGTTGTTGTTAAATAAATATTGTTTTGTTGAAGTGAGTGGATTTAATTTGCCATTTCAGTCCAGTTATTCCTAATTTTCAGCTTGAGCACGGTTCAGGCGTGACAATATTAATGGTTACAAATGGCCTATTTTTGAGCGGAAGAAATGCTATTTTTTACAACTTTAAATAGCTGAATTTTTGTCTAGGAAGATCTTCTCGATACGTGGGAAGAAACAAATTCAAGATAATTTTACCAGCTTCAATTAAGATTAAATGACCTATATCCATAGAATTTGTATTTTTCAAGATATTTGCGAAAAAATCCAAATTCTGGAAATCAACCGAATTTAAAAAAGAAAACATGAGTAACTGTAGCAGTAACTTCAACTGTAGCATTAACTTTTTTCATTATATTTCTCTGAAAACACTATGTTTACATGTTTACATACCTATTTAGCGCACGGAAAATGGAATTTTCCTATGCGCCCACAAAATATTTTTAAAATGATTTCTCCAAAAGAAGAAATATTACTTGAAGCGGCAAAAGTAAGTGCAGAGTTACTGCCCAGGAAGTCTTGTGAGAGATACGAAAATGAGTACCGTCTATTTTGCAAGTGGCGCCAGCAAAAAAAAAGTTAACACAGTAAGTGATGATACTCTTCTCGTATATTTGTCCGAAAAAGTCAAATCAATGAAAGCTTCAATAAAAGAAAATGTGAATGTTAGTAATTTGGCGAAAACTACCGTATTTCTCAAACGACAAGGTGTTGGTTACGTACCGAAAAAGTTCAAAGTATAAACTGCAGACCAAGTCTCCAAATTCATACTTGAAGCACCAGATGAGAAGTGGTTATTAACTAAAGTAATTTTAATATTTAGTATTTACGGTGCATGCCGAAGAGATGACTTGATTCGTTTATCTTTGAAAGACGTGGAAGAAATGGCCGTTTTTTGGTGGTATTTCTTCGAGATGGCAAAAATCACAAACCTGAAGAATATACTGGACACGGCTTAAGACGATCTTCAGCATCTAAGTTGGTCGAAGGCGGAGGGGATTTGCTTACTCTAAGAAGACATGGAGGTTGGCATTCTTCGATTGTGGCTGAAGGCTACATCAAAGAATCGGTAAGCGGAAAGATTGAAATTTCTCGTTAAATTGTTCAGTCATTCAAGAATAGGAAACACAACATCAACACCAGAAAACATTTTAATTGGGGAAAACCAAGAAATAAATTCTAATATAGTACCTTCGACTTCATCAACTACAATTCTACAAAATGAAGTGCCTGTTAAAGAATTGCATATTTATAATAACACAAATTGTAACATAAATATTTCATTTAGTATAAATTAAAGATATAGGTTTTGTTCGTTCATTAAAAGTAAAGTTTCTAAAAATTTAGATTTGTTTGCCTTATTTCTTATTTTCAGAGAGGTATAATGAAAAATATCGTTCATGACACATCCATAAATGCTTTGCATGACTTGTCACGCGCGCACGGGAAAAGCCTATTTTCTGGACTACTAATTACGCCTTAAACATTTTTTTATATTAATTATACTTTTTTTTTCCAAAATTTTATCAGACTCAAGTGGCTATAGAAGACGCTATAATTAGAATAACAGAACGTGATCGCAGCGTGGAAACTGCTCTACCGAGCACAGCACCCTGCCAGGTACGTAAGTCGTCTACAGATAATTCCGAGTTCCAACATTGAAACGTTTGTGCGACCCATAATCGGCGTCAACAAGTGAGATCAGGTCGACGGCGAATAGTAAAGTCACATTGTTTTGAGCCTTTCGACTCTCGGAACTCCAAGGGATATCGTGGTCAATTTATCTGAGGCAGGACGAGTCATCAGTATGGTAAAACTAACCTGTCTCACAACGATCTAAACCCAGCAGACGTTCCCCATTTCAAAGAAAGTTGTATAAGCTTTATTTTGCAACAGAAGGAACAATGTTAAAAAAGGGGCTTTTTTGGCCCATTCGTAGAAAAGTGTGGAAACCATCCTTTTTACTAATTTTGGGATGATGAATACGAATCTGTCATCAGAATTGGCTAGAAACATCGGGGAGACAGTAAAAAAACAACCCTTATTTGGGGTGGCATTGAAATTTATATTCGAAATTGCAACAAAAAGTTATTCCTTAGTGCAGGAAATTCTTTCAAAATACTCAGTTTCGTTCGGTAAGTAGAAAAACAAGCAAAAATTCTAAATCCCCTCGTTTCCCTCCCTTCTTCACCACCCATAAGAACGGTGTAAGTTACAATGTCTAAGATAGGGTTATTTATTTATTTTTAAAAAACCATCGGCTATTATAATGTGACTATTTCTGAATAATCTTACACCCATCCCCACCAATTAAGGTGGTTAATTTTATTTTTTTACAGTTTTTATTAGTTTTAATTGCAAAGGAAATCCCTAATCACTCAGTTTGATGTTTTTTTATCATAATAAGGCGATTTAGTCAATTCAGATGAATATTTCTCACCTCTGAATTTTTCTCACACTTTTGGGGTTGGGGTTGTGTGGGGTGTACGGTGTGCACCAGCCAGAAAATATTACTTCTTTTTTATATCAAAAAATTCTTTAATTATTTAAATGACTTTTGGCGAGGAGGGTTGAAGGGGTGAATTTGGTTTTTTTACTTCTTTTTCTACTTAGTTATCGAAACTTAGTATTTTAAGAGAATTTCCTGCAAAAGAATAGCCTCTTGTAGTTCTAATTCTAGTGGAAAGTTCTAATACCAATCCCAATGTCACTCCCAAATAAGAGTTCTTTTTAAATGTGTCCCGAGATTTTTCGCCAAAACGGGTGATGGATTCGTTTTCAGTGCCCTAAAATTTGTAAAAAAAGATGACTACCACACTTCACAACAGATGGGCCAAAAAAGCCCTTTTTTAACATTGTTCAATTTATAATTAAGATTAGTGGAGTTCACTTAGGTTTTAACTTGAAACACGATGCAACCTGAATTTTTTTGCAAAAAACTGTAGTACCTCATAATGATGTAAAAAAAGTCTACCAAAGTCGGCTGCGGGCTAAACTTTTCGGGAGAGGAGAAAATTAAAAGAAAAACGGTTTTTCGCAAAAACCTTGAAAACTATGAATTTTATCAAAAAGTGTTCACAATTTGAAGACTACGAAATTACCTTGAATTTGGGACAAGTCCTATCCAATTTGGTCAAAAGTTGACCGACATGATTTTTCAAGGTATAGTGTTTTTTCACTTCTCTCTAAAAGTAAAAATTCAACATGCGTTTTTTCCGATTTAATTTTACAATATATAAAGCATATAATAAGATACCATAACAAATTAAACAATTGAACGTGTCGTTATTTAAAAAAATCTATTCACCAGTGGCTGTATCATGGGCAAATATCTTAAATGTCTTACCAAAGAACAATTTTATTGAAACAATGAGAAACTTGAACTATATTTATTTATGTTATATTTATATTATTTTTATAATATTGTTTTATTTATTTATATTAAATACGAAAGAACAGTTAGAACAATTGGATACTTGAACAGTCGAGTTATGTTTTTTCTTTATTGCGTCTAGGCTTATGTTCTCATTTCTTTCTATATTGTTTATTCCGAAAAATTCTTGTTGTTCACCAGTAGTAGGATTGTTGATAGGTTGTATCGTTGAAGATGAATCAGAAGCCAACTCTCCTGATGTGTTTTGATTATATAATATTCTATCGGCGACGTCTAATTTATTTCTTATTGAATCCGATGCATAGCTTTCCGCAACTGTAGAGGATTTCTATCACCATGTCTTTTCAAACCAAGAACTTCGATTCCTGTATCAGCCAGAAAAGTGGCAGACGTCCTTCGAAAAGAATGGCCTGGATAAGTACTGGGATTTTCCAATCCCAAATATTCTGCGATCTTAGCAGGGATTTTTGCAAAAGTATTTTTGCCTACTGGTTGGTTCATACATTTACCTGCGTGGTATTTTATAAAAAATCTACGAATTCCTTTATTTTGCCTAGCGTTAATATATTTTCTAACTATTTCAACAAAATTGATGCGTTGTTCATCTTTGTTAATAATCGTAAAAGAACGCTGCATTCCGTTTTTTGAATCCGGTATTGTTATTATTATTACAGAATTTTTGTCTTCAACATCTTCAATTACCATTTTACACAACTCGTTCTTCCTACAGGCGCTAGCTATTCCCATAAGCATAACAACCTGAAAAAGTTTAATTTAGTATAAGTGAGCAACGACCTAATTAATCATAATAGCTTACCTTCATCAACAAATGTGTATCATCTGGTGCTTCGAGTAAAAAGTTGTTCATATCTTCTCTTGTAAATATACAAGATTTTTTAGGTTTAAAACCATCATTTTTTCGCTTCAAGAATGCCCTTAACTTGGGATACTGTGATATGTTCTCGTTGTCATTAATAAATACAGTGCTTTTTAGCATCGAATACTCAGACCAAAGACTACCTGGAGACTTTAACTTTTCAGATCTGTTCCACAAAATAAGCCAACAACGCATTTTCTGTTATGGTATTTACACCCTTCTCGCGTCACCAACTTTTAAATACTTTATATGTGTCTTCGTACCGCTTTTGAGACTTTCTTGGAAGTAAATCCATACAAGCCTTATTTGCTAATTCTTCTATATTCGACATTATAATATTATTGTATTGCTATTATAATAATACGGCTTATATTGACATTAGTTGTCATTTGAATAGAAGCCGCGTGCTAAATTTATTTTATTGATGGTTGCCTGGATATTCCAAGCATCGCTACCTTTACTAATACAAATATGAAATCTTACTCAAATAACTATAGTTTTCCACTAGTTTTTCTCAAGTTTTTTCCAGTTTAATGAGTCATAGGTGTGACGAAAAATATAATAAGCAGCACGGGTCGTACAGTGCGATTTTTTGGTCTCGAATACTTGCAAACCTCGGCCCTACGGGCCTCGGATTACAAACTGTATTCTCTACCAAAAAAGTGCACCTTACGACCCTTGGTACATAAATAACTAAAATTTCTCGTAAAATATGTTCATGTTACATACCTAACCTTCATTATATTTAATTAAAATTTGTATTTTCTTGTAACATGTTATTGAAAAAATAAAAAGACGTTTCTTTTTATTATTATTATTATTAACTTAAACCTAGGTCATTACAAAAAAAAATGTTGATTACAGTGTTGAATTTTTAGTATAATGCTCTGCGACAAAAAAAATTGCAGAATTTATGTAAACTTTTTGTAGCTTTTTAAACAATTAGTTAAATGACATAAAAGTTTTGTAAAAAAAAAGCGCGTTTCTATCCGTATTTATTTTAAAGAGTCATCTTTAAACAAACAAAATATTACTTTCTGAAAATTTTGTTGTTTTATATTTTCAGGTAATTTAATATATAAGTTCAAGTTTAATGAATTTTTAATTGATTTTGTTAAGCGACATTTAGGAAGTTTTAACAAATTGGCCAACCTCGTGTTGTAGTTATGTAGCTCAGATTGAGTTACATACATATTCTTATTTTTATGAATCTGTAAAAGAGAGTAGTAAATATATAGGCAAGGAATGGGCATTATACCATATTTAATAGATAATAGTTGACAGTGTTCTCTGAAACTTGCTCTAGTTATAATTCCTATAGACTCTTTCTGTTGTCGAAATATTTTTACAGCGCTGCTCGAGTTCCCCAGAGTATAACCTCGTAGCTTATTTGGGAGTGGATTAATGAATAATACACTGACAGAAAAGTGTGTAGTTGTAGAACAGTTCTTAATCTTCGTAAAAGAAATAAATAGCTTGATAGCTTATTGCTGAGTTGTTCCAATTTAAAGTATCATCAAGAATTATACAAGCAAAAAATAGTTTTTGTATTTGCCACGATGTAATTTAAGTGAATTAGCATTATGCCAAGGTTCCGCTCGACTTTCAGTTTCATCAACGATATTTTGTAAACTAATATTCTTGGCACTAGCTGTGAGAGTTGCATCATCAGCAAACATAACAATACTACTAGGGAATAAGTAATAAAATAAATCGTTTACATAAATTATAAACAGTAGAGGTCCCAGCACAGATCCCATGAGAGTATGCGAGACACAGTCGAAGGTTTTGCTGAGATCCCACAGCGTAATTGCAGACTGTTTACCTTCTTCAAGGTCTTCAGCTATGTCACCCACAATCTAACAGATTGCATCTATTGTGGAACATTTTTGCCTAAAACCATATTGGCAAGCATGCAATAAGGAATATTTTTCAAATTATTTCGACAAATGATTTTTTTAAATAATTTCAATTATCTTGCCAAATACAGGGATAATCTAAATTGGTCGATAGTTATCCGGGGTATTTGAGTCACCTTTCTTAAAAATAGGCACAATTTGAGCTACCTTAAAGATATCAGGAAAGTAACCCTCACTAAAACATTCATACATTACCCCAATCCTCTTGGTACCACTGCAAACAAGCATCAATGTTTTTAACATATTTTAGTTCAATAATTTTATTGTAGGTGTACTTAAAATACAAATTGAGTTTCATTTATTTTCAGTATCTGATTTTATCTAGCTACCAGCCTAACAACAAAAGTTTTACAGAAATATTCCTTATCTTCAATTATAGAAAGTTTTGCGTCTTTCAAAACACGG
This sequence comes from Rutpela maculata, assembly GCA_936432065.2. Taxonomy (NCBI): domain Eukaryota; kingdom Metazoa; phylum Arthropoda; class Insecta; order Coleoptera; family Cerambycidae; genus Rutpela; species Rutpela maculata. The sequence goes on from OW386293.2 coordinate 23,864,773, forward strand.
GAAAAGTGGCTCGTCTTTTAAAATTGCAAACTTTTTATAATGTTACGGCCATATAAGCTATAATGCTTTAAATTTATTAATGATGAGTATACTATTATAAAGTTTCAGGTAGAAATAAAACAAATGTTATAAGAAGCCAAAGAGAATTAATAGAACTTAATATTTCCCAGGTCTATCGACTACCGCATAAACTTTGCTCATTTACCCAAACCTATAATTCACTGGAGTGGCTAATTCTGTATTGATTTCTAAGAAGAGCAATTTCGAATACATATTAAGTAACTAAAAAAATGAATAATTATTCGCATGAGCACCGTATAGTCCAGTCACTATCGAGTAATTTGAGTCTGATCCGACAAAATTTGCAAACAAGTTGGATTTTTCGGTTTAGATAGTGCTGCAAATTCTGAAAATAGTGGAGGTAACCGTCGATGAAATGTTTTTCTACAAGTATTTCTGTAAATAAGTAAAATATAACAAAATAGTTGGGAACAAAATTATAGAGCGTGAAAGCCTGGGCAAAATACTTACATATTTTTGTGTAGGCAACGATTCTCGAATGAAAGTCTAAAAGCTGGTATTTTAGCTGATACAGTACTGTGAGCACAATAATGCAAAATGTATTAATAAATCATAGTACAAGAGCTCACGACCAAGGGCTCATGACAGAAACAAAAAATGGCTCTGGTCAGCATACCTTACCACTCTGACATTAAAGCCAGTGAAATAGCTGACCTGTCAGCCAGGAAAGATATGTTGTCGATACAAAACCAGTATTTGGCACATCGTCATCAAGCACTGTGAAAACAATTCTCTTGAGCCTGGACTGAAAGGAAAATACTCTAGTACATTAGTTCATTCAAAGGAGTTTATAACATGTCCTTGAAATCGAGAACTAAAGAATTATTAGAGTTGAATAGATTATATCTAAGAACACTAATTGGCGAATATACTGGCCACTGCAGACTAAGTCATCACATACTTGAGTTAGCAGGCCTGTGTTTAGAGGAGGATGAAACTACAGAGCACCTTCTAGGTACCTGTCCCGCTGTAGAAAAAATTTGATACTCACTATTTAGCAAAGGGAAGAAAACTTGGATGGATTCTCACCCAATAAGGCTATCGATTTCATTAAAAAGATAAAGTTACCAGATGAAATATAATTAGGAGTGAACCACAATAGATCAGTTCGTCACAGAGGGGGGGAGTATGCATTGAAACTATGTCAAGAAATTGAAAAAGAGAGGATATCCAATGGCATCTGCTGCATAGAAATATAAAAATAAATGAAAAAGTTTTACGCAAAACAAAGGATTCAATATTTTTTGCCTATACTGTATACTATAAATGTAAACAATCCGATTCATTTATTTACAATCATCTTAATGCTATTTTGTAATAGACAAATAATATTTATAAGCGATATGAAAGAAATGCCATGAAACTTCGAACCCTTGTCAAATAAAATTATTATACTTTGTCAAAGCTCAAGATAAATGCTGTGAATTAATACCAACTGTCTCCAGTACCTATTCGCTGCCTGACACAGGCAGTGGTAATGATGTCTCTCACTCAATTTCGAAGCTTTATTTAGAGAGAAATATGAGACGACTTAAAAAATGAAGGAGTACGAAAAGTGCTGCGATACTAAAACCACGTAATATAACTTCTCTATATATTTATCTACAGAGTGCTGCAAAGCATTGACTATTTTAAATGTTTGATAAAAACTAATTAAGTAATCGATATGCGTTATTTCCTCAATTAAAGAAGGCGCAATGGAAGAAATAATTTTATATACAGGGTGAAAACAATAGCAGAGATAATTTGGTGAAGGTTACCCAAAAATATCACCCCAGATTTGGATTTTCACAATTTTCAACAGCGGTTTTAAAAACGTTCCAATAATACGAAAATACGAAAATCAAATTACATTGGTCGACATTCAATTTGTAACTGATATACAATTGCGTGATTTATTTTTATTTTAGAAGTCTGAATTCAGAAGTGGAAGCAAATTTTTTTATAACATCAGATTTTTTAATTACTGCTTCATGCATGACGTAGATTATTAGAAAATGGGAACAAATAGGTAAATTAAGCAAGTACGAGTCCATAAAATGGCTATTTAGTATATATAAGAGAAGCTAAGGTCTCAAAAATTATTTTGGCATTAGCCACCTCTATTACCATTATTAAAGGGGATGAAAAAATAAAATTGTGATTTAGTGTGTGTACAAAAACCGAAGGCCTCAATGGTTTACTTCACAGTCACACCCACTATTACCCTCTCTACCATCACCACTACCGATTGGCATACCGTTTTATGGGTTTTGGGGTAGACGATTACAAATATTATATTATTAAAGTTCCATAAACAATTATTGCCACATAGTGAAGTGAAAATACAGTATTTTCGTTGTAAGAGACTTGGATAGGAAGTCTGGATGTATAAGTAGTGATTCCATGGGCAGCGGTTTTTTTGACCTAATTCTCAATTTAAATAATGTTATTTTACTTAAAAGAAGCAGCATTTAATTTGTAATCAAAATGCAGTTAGACAGTGTTCAGTGGAAAATCATTACCATTTCTTAACGGGTAGGTATTGAAAAATTAATTTGAAAATGTATAATTATAAGTTAATTAATGTTTTAATTAACTACACAGCACCATCTGATGTTTGATTAATGAAGCCTTAGAATTGCGCGTTTCTTAAAAATGTAAAACGTAAATATTTTTAAAATTTTGCAGATTGGTATTTCTATTATTCCAACTTAATTAAGCCTTGATTTAAATTTAAATGGTAAAACCAGTAATTTAATTCCTGCGAAAATATATTTTTATCACACGAATCGTTTTACTTTAATTAAATTCTTGTTTTGCGGATACTTTTGAAAACTCTAATTAACCAGTTTATTATATTAAATATATTTCAAACAATCCAGATATACTAAAATAATTTAATTAAAATAAATTCTATTTTATTATGCTAAGTACTAACTTATGAAAATAAAAAAAATTGCTTCTGCTAGAAATCCTCATTACCAACAATCCAACTAAGCTATCTTAAGTACTTCAGTTAACTCATGGATTACAGTTTCCTCTTTTTTAACCGACTTCAGGAAATTCAAAGGAGTACATTATTTATTGTATGTTGGTCACTCATTATTCTACAATTCCATTTTTTGTTTTGTTGGAATTTACACTTAAACCGCAATCAGAGCTTATTGTTTGAAAACCGTCGAACAGGTATTTGAGCTTGTCTTCACTTCCTGCAACTTTAGAATATACCGCATTTCGTGTTCACTATAGTTAGTGCAATTAATTGCTGTTATTTCAGAGATACTCCTGTCGATCCGTGATTCTATTTTAAATAATCAGCATTAGTACATCCAGCAGTAAACACCAATCAGGGCACCCAAATGTTCACTCCAACGGCCCCTGACAGAAATTAATAGCCATACGGGTGTAGTGTGGTCCAATTTGTGACAAGTTTAATGAGATATTTTCTGATATACAGTACACATAAAATATGCCAAGTTTATATAGCGACCTTTAAAGTGACATTTTGTTTTTAATTTAGAAAGTGATGTATTATCAGAAAAAATTGCAAAAATTCACTTTTTTTATTATTTCATTCATTAAAATGGTAGTCAGTGAAAGCCTATTTTTTTAAACATTCCACCAATCAAATGTCAGCACGAACATGCAATTTTGTCGCCTTAAACTTCTATATGCAGTTTTATCGTACGTAATATCACTAGTGCTTAGAATTTTATAGGTTAATTTTTTCGAAAGCTTTGTTGCCTGGTAATATAAAGAGTGTAAATTGACAGTTTAATCTTTGATAATAAACTGCCAATTTACACGAATTATATTACCTTTTGGCAACTTGGCTTGAGCAAAAATTTATAGATAAAATTTAAAAGCACAAATGGTATTTGGGAAGAATATTTCACGAATAAATAATTCATTAAGTACATCTTTAACATTATAAATAGACGTTTATTTGACTACTTTACATATACAAATACATTTGTAGCAAGTTACTTTCTATTATCTATAGATAATACACATACAATATTGAAAATGAAGTGTAAAATATAATAAAAGTTTATAAAACAAACATAAACGTAAAAAACAAGGATAATATAATAAATAAAAAACTGCCTTAAAACATACGAGTCAATTACATAGTATATTACATAACAGTCCGGGGGGTAGTCATAAAATCTTCAATTGTATAGAAACAAAATTTCAAAATATGGTTTCTAATAATTTTTTTCTTAAAATTTTGTTGTTTTATATTTTCAGGTAATTTATTATATAAGTTCAAGTGTAATGAGTTTTTAATTTATTTTGTTAAGCAATATCTAGTAGCTTTCAACAAATTGACCGACCTCGTGTTGTAGTTATGTAGCTCAGATGGAGTTACATACACATTCTTATTTGTATGGATCTCTAAAAGAGAGTAGTAAATATATAGGCAAGGAATAGGCATTATACCATATTTAATAAATAATGGTTGACAGTGTTCTCTTAAACCCGCTCTAGTTATAATTCTTATAGCCTCTTTCTCTTGTCGAAATATTTTTACAGCGCTGCTCGAGTTACCCCAGAGTATAACCCCGTAACTTATTTGGGAGTGGATTAATGAATAGTACACTGACAGCAAAGTATGTAGTTGTAGAACATTTCTTAATCTTCGTAAAAGAATTAAATAGCTCGATAACTTATTGCTGAATTGCTCAATATGATTGCACTAACTTAAAGTATCATCAAGAACCTTTCTCCCTTCGTTACGTTTTTCTAGTGGAAAAAAATAATTTTTGTGTTTTTTCACGATTTAGTTTGGGTACATTAACATTATACCAAAGTTTCGGTCGACTTTCAAATTCATCAATGATTATTTTTTAAATTATTAATATTCTTGGCACTAGCTGTGAGAGTTGCATCATCAGCAAACATAACAATACTACTAGGGAATAAATAATAAAATAAATCATTTACATAAATTATAAACAGGAGAGGTCCCAGCACAGATCTCCGAGGCACTCCATGTTTTACTGATTTAAAATAAGATGTCATATTGTTTTGTGAAAGTTTTTTGATGATGAGAGTATGAGAGACACAGTCGAAGGCCTTGCTGAAATCACACAGCGTAATTGCAGTATGTTTACCTTCTTCAAGGCCTTCAACTATGTCGCCCACAATCTTACAGATTGCATCTATTGTGGAACATTTTTGCCTAAATCATATTGGCAAGCATGCAGTAAGGAATATTTTTCAAGATATTTCGACAAACGATTTTTTAAAATAATTTCAATTATCTTGCCAAACACGGGGATAATCGAAATTGGTCGATAGTTATCAGGGCTATTTGAGTCACCTTTCTTAAAAATAGGCACAATTCGAGCTATCTTAAAGATATCAGGAAAGTAACCCTGACTAAAACATTCATTTATTATCCTCGTTAATGGGAGAACTAGAAAATCTAGTGTTTCTTTAACAATTTTACTATTTAAATCGTAAATATCTATATTTTTCAGTGAATGTATTGCATCCATAACCTCTAAAGTGGTGACAGGTTCAAGAAAAAAAGAAATATTAGGCGTCGGAACATATTCTAAAAAGTTTGAAGCATTTACGTTATTTAAAGGACTATTTAAGATTTTATCTGCTACCGTTGGAAAAAAATCAACAAAGCTGTTAGGATCAATACTAGTATCAGAATTATTAATTTTCCGGCCACTATTACTTTCAAAATGAATTAATTTCCAGCTATCTCTGGATTTATTATCAGAGTTATTTATAAATAAATCGTAGGCAATTTTTTTGGCTCTGATTATTTCATTTTTATATAAATATTTATAAGTGATATAAGCAGCTTTATCATTTGGATCCCTTGTTGTACAATGGACCTGTTTAATGGCTGTAAGTGTATCTCTCATATTACGTAACTCATTGTTAAACCATTGAACTGGTGCCTTTTCTCCCGAAAAACATTTTTTCAATGGAAAATGTTTATGTATTAGAGCCTTATAGTTATTTATTAAGAAACTCGATAGAAAATTTAGATCGTAACTAGGATCGTTAAATATGTTCCAATTTATTTTTCCAAGAGAAAGTTTTAACTTTTCGATTCCCACAGACGTGATTTTACGTTTCCATATTATCTTTGAGGTTGCGCAATTGTTACCTTTTACCAAAATAAATTGACCATAATGGTCAGACAGGCACGGTTCGATAATGCCCGTCTCAAAACAATTATCTTCTATGTTTGTCAACACATTGTCTATACAACTAGAGCAGGTTTCACTAGCCCTGGTGCTTTCTAAAATTGTTATTTCGAGCCCATATGATTTTATTAAACAAACAAGTTCTATTAAATTACACAGCCACACAAAAAAAAAGTTCTGTGCAGCGGACCAAATTATATGGATGGATATGGTGTATTTTTCGACGCTGAATCCTAATCCGGTGATCAAAAAAAAAATCTATCGTGTCAGTTTTGTGTTTTAGTCAAAAATATCCCTTAAAATGGTGTAAAATCATTGAAATAATGTAATAATTTAATGAAGTGTGAAAATGGTAGATGTTTTGTAATCGAGAGTAGAAAATATAAATTTGAGCCACAGTAAGCTATTTCTATAAATTAAACCGAAATCCGCTAAAACTCAAAAAACGCAGGTGAGTGTAAATAACATATACAAAGTCCAAATTTTTGTATCTCTTAGTGCAAAATATTTGACTCTGGTGCGACAACCAGTCATTACTCTCAAAGGGTAGAGATTCAATCTTATGTAGGGTTAAAACTACCCTTAGGTTTCAAAACCGAAAAAGGAGTTCAAGCAGGGTGAACAAATATGGAGTAAATTCATTCCAACCACCAATACATGACTAGAGACTACCCTTAGAGGGTGGTAAGAGTTAACCCCCATGCTCAAATGTTACATGGGGGTGCTATTAATATTCGGAAAGGATCAAATGCTTTTAGCTCATTGTGCTAAATATATAAATCTGGTAAGACAACCACCCATTCTTTAATAACGTTGAAAATCACCCCCATTGGGGTGGGGGGGGTAAAAACTACTTCCACATACGGACGGAAATAGATAGACGGAAATTTAATTAATTTAGGTATATAGCTTACATAGATAGAAAAAAATGGTCACTGAAGAGATAAAATCCTATATCTATGACTAAAAAAATAGGAAAAGAAAACCACGGAAAAGATATTTTGAAGATAAGAGAGAAAAATCATAAGAAAAGAAAGTATTTGGATTGATGGTCGAAAGTATGATATAAATAGGAAAAAGAATAGCTTTACACAGATTAAAAGATAGATAAGTTGATAAATGTTAAGATAAATAGTTGAATAAGCAGATATGGTATAATAAATAAAACACAACTGGTTAATGCTTAATGTATGAATAAACTAAAACTACAAATGCCTGAATTTTTGTTTCTGGATATTAGAAGTAATGAAATCTATCCGTCTGTGGGGGGTAGTTTTTACCCCTCCCCCAATAGGGGTAATTTTCAACCTTATTAAGATTGGGTGGTTGTCGTACCAGATTTGTAGCTCTTACTAAGGGTAGACTCTAGTCATGTGTCGGTGATTGGAACGAATTCACTCCATATTTGTTCACCCTGCTTAAAACTACAAAAGCCTCAATTTTTGTCCCGTTTTGAAATCTATGAGGGGTGGGGGTAGTTTTAACCCTCCATGGGGTTGATTCTCCACCCTTTGAAAGTAATGGCTGGTTGTCGCACCAGAGTTAAATATTTTGCACTAAGATACAAAAATTTGGCCTTTGCCTAAGTTATTTACACTCACCTGGGTCTTTTGAGTTTTAGCGGTAGTTTTCACACCCATAAGGGCGGATTTCGGTTTAATTTATAGAAATAGCTTACTGTGGCTCGAATTTATATTATCTACTCTAGACTACAAAACATCTACCATTTTTCACACTTCATTAAGAGTTATTACATTATTTCTTTTGACTAAAAAACAAAATTGACACAATAGATTTTTTTTTGGACCACGGATTAGGATTCAACGTCGAAAAATACACCATATCCATATAATTCGGACCGCTGTACAGAACTTTTTTTGTGTGTGTGGCTGTGTAATTTAACAGAACTTGTTCGTTTAATAAAATCATATGGGCTCGAAATAACAATTTTAGAAACCACTATGGCTAGTGAAACCTGCTATATTTGTATAGGCAATGTGTTGACAAACATAGAAGATAATTGTTTTGAGTCGGGCATTATCGAAACATGCCTGTCTGACCATTATGGTCAATATATTTTGGTAAAAGGTAACAATTGCGCAACCTCAAAGATAATATGGAAACGTAAAATTTTTTCGATATTTGAGTTCAGTCTGCTGTGAAACGGATATCTGTACAAGAAATTTTATTTTATGATGATTATTACATTTTTTTTCAATTTATAATAAAGATACGAAAAAAATAACAGATACGAAAAAAATTAATAGAAACATTATTGTAGAAGATTTAGTCAGCTTTAATTTTGCATACAGCTTTTTGATTAGGACTAACCGTTTTCGAGATATGAGCGAAAAACCAAAAACCGGGACCTTCTTCGTGCCCCCCTGCAGCCCCACCTCCTCCTACGTTCGGGAACTTTTGTTCCCGTTTACCTCCTAAATAATCCAAACACAGCCCTTCAGTCAAAAATTGTGATCTCGGCATTTCCCTCTAGACCCCCTTATTGAACGTTCATTGACAAGGCTAATAAATAAAAAAAATATTAACTGTAAAAATTAAACTTCTCTTTTTTGATGTTGAATACCTGTTTTTCTTTAATTATTTTTTTAACGTTTCAATTTTTTTTAAAGAATCAAAATAAAATTGAAAAAATATGATAATATTGATGTGAATTTACAAAAAATAATTTAGAAAGCTAAAATTGCAGTTCCAGAACTCCCAAGTGCTATGTTTAGTTCCAAAAGCCCTATAGTCATTTATTTTTGTGTACTTTTTGTTTAAAACATTTAATTTTCAGTACTTCAAAACCCTTTTTTTATTTAATAATTTAAAAAAAAATGAAATACGTAACTCCACTATGTATCAAGTTACAATTGTTTTGCAATTTTCTCAAAATCGTTTGTGACACACATAGGGTGTTTAGTAAATGGACAACGCACATATGAATACAATATGTGTCCCAGAATCTGCAGAAATTAAAGTTGTAATTGCCAAGATCATTCTTCGAAAATACTTAAATTAAATTTATTTTGTTCGGTATTTTTTATTTTTTAGGTTCTGGCAAATATTAAGGAACTCTGATCGTGATCAATTTCTGACTAACTCTGTACAAACATGTGTCCCATTTAAGGCTCCCTTGTTGGTTAATAATTTCATAAATTTCTCATTAAGAGTCTGTGTTAAACTTTGCACTTGACCTGGGTTTTATTATACTTTTAAAGCGTGAAATTCCTTTGTCAAATTGTTCCCTTAGGGGTGGTTTCAGCTGGATGCCTGATAAATTGAGTGCGATAATTCATACGCGTTTGAAAATGGTATAATTGTTTCCTGCTGTCGATGCAGTTTTTTTTTTACTGTAGGTAGTCATTGTTTTTAATTTAGAAAGTATCGATCTGTTCCTGTGTAAAACTTGTATGTACATTGTTCCTTCGCGAGACTACATTTCACAGTTTTAATTTTGGACTGTTTCATAATTTTTCCTTGGTGTTTGTGCCTGTTCACATGCATGATGTTCGGTGCCTAGTTGCGATAAATCAAGACTAATGAGAAATTGACTAAAATTATCATTAGAAACCATATCTTGAAATTTTGTTTCTATACAATTATTGAAGATTTTATGACTACCCCCACGACTGTTATGTAATATACTGTATGTTTTAAGACAGTTTTTTTATTTATTATATTATCCTTGTTTTTTACATTTTATGTCTGTTTTATAAACTTGTATTATATTTTACACTTCATTTTTAATATTATATGAGGAGAAAGCCTGGATATTTGTATCTAAGTATAAAACATCATATACCATAGAGAATTTGCAAGAATATCTTGAAACCAAATTTCCTAATAAAAATTTTTTCTGCAGTCAGACGAATAATAACTGGGGCACGTTTAACTCGTTTAAAATTGCCGTGGACTTGGAAATGAAGGACTTGATCCTCAATGCAGAAATATGGCCAAAAGGTATTGAAACCTTTTTTTTCCTAAAATTTGGTTCTACTTCAGCTCCAATAAATATATATATTTTTTAAGTGCCACTCCTTGAGAAGAGGTGGCATCCACCCCCTATAAATAGCAAGCCTCTGCACAATATAGAAACTTTTCTGTGAAGCATTTACTATTATACTGCCAAAAATGAACGAAATCCGTACAATATGACATTATTCCGAAGTTTTGCATATTTTTTACCTCCAGGTACTGTACTATATTATCTATAGACAATAACAAAATAATGACTTGCTACAAATATATTTGTATATGTAAAGTAGTCAATTAAACGTCTATCTATCTTTCTATCTATGGAGCTTCAAGTCAGGTTGACGAGGAAACTGCAATACAAGAAATAGTTATTAACATAAAATCCTTGAAAGTACGATAAAAATAGCAGCATCTCAGAAACTAGACATAGGATCGAGTTGGGTTTATGAAAGTTTTTGATCAGTAAGTCGAAATCTACAATATATTAAAAATTCGGCCAATTTGGCCGAAAGTAATTTCCCATATAGAATATGCCAGGTCATTTTCATATTCTTAGAACTGAGACAAAATAGACAAATTTATTTTATCTGCCAACCGCACGAATGAAATATTCTCTCCTGCATAATATGTGTAACAATTATAACAAAGAGCCCCGGAACAAAACCCATGAAAATGTTGATTCGGTGGAATCGGCTGAAATTATCACATCGAGCCAATCCTATGGACAGTTTTTAAGATACAGCTTGTCAAAGTTAGGTAATTTGCGTCATTTTAGACATTCAAGAACTTTTTACTTCTAAACTATTAACTTTAGCAAAAAATTGCAAGGGCCGAAATATTTTTGTTCTAATAAAGCTCAAGAATTTTTTATCAATTTTTAGGTTAGGTAAAACATATATATGTCATATTTCGGCATGCTTCGGTGGGATTGGCTGACTTTGCTATTTTGTAGTTAGTCATGCTGATCAAAAATTCCTATTCCACTGAGTCTATCCTATGAGTAGTTTTCGCTCCATGAGTGCCTGAAGGTCCTGACAACGAGGTAACGGGTAATCTATATGTACGTGTTTATGAATGGCTTCCAGCTTGTTTGTGTACGTGTGTGCGTGTGCGTGTGCGTGTGATTATTTTTATTGAAGAACCTGCGCTTACCGGTACTATGTTTCTTATGAGAGCATTCCCATTGCCAACCAGGGGATCCCATTTTCTTTGGTCTCACTTTCTATTATTTTTACTTTTCGTTGTTTTTTAATATTTTTTTTAGTTTTTAAATATTGAGAACATCCATAGGATTTTCAGGAACAAGTGCTCTGTTTCCGGCATCATGTATCGTTCGAAGAAGAATCATTGATGGATATTTTGTGTGATTTTCATGCCGTGCGTACCCCAAAAACCATAATACGTTTGTGTTTTCAGCGGTTCCGCATCAAACTCAGAACGATTTTTCTCACAACGACTAAAATGAAAGAGTACATTTTTTTATGTTTTAAAAGATATAAGAAATTAATGTAAAATATCGACAGCTCCCCTCAATACCACCCACTTACTGTAAAAAATATGTTTAAAAAATAATGTAAAAATAAGCTTGTATTATTGTTCAATATGCGTATAAAGTCGCGTCCCTGTAAATCAAAAGGTTTCTGAAATATAAAATAATAATCAATTTTTGGGTGCCATTTTCAAAGGGCCGTAGCTCCTTACTTACTATATTTGCATATTATTGCATGTGGAATCTGCACCAGAAGTTTGTCATCGATGTTTCCGGAGAACCCTGTATGCACTGGCACATACATACACAGAAATGCATGCACGCAGTACACAAACACGCTGGAAGCCATTCGTAGATATAGATGATCCATTACCTCGTTGTTAAGACCTTCAGGCACTCCTGGAGTGAAAACCATTCATAGGATAGACTCAGTGCAATGGTAATTTTTTATCAGCATGACTTTAACTACAAAATAGTAAAGTTTCAGCCAATCCCACCGAAGCATGCCGGAATATGACATATATATATCTTACCTAACCTAAAAATTGATAAAAGAATTCTTAGCTTTATTGGACTTGAACAAGAATATTTCAACTCTTGCAACTTTTTGCTAAAGTTAATAGTTTAAGAGTAAAAAGTTCTTGAATGTCTAAAGTGACGCAAATTACCTAACTTTGAAAAGCTGTATCTCAAAAACTGTCCATAGGATTGGCTCGATGTGATAAGAACTTTTGATCAGCATGACTTGAACTACAAAATACCAAAATTTCAGCCGATTCCACCGAATCAATATTTTCATGGGTTTTGTTCCGGGGTCCTTTAAATTTCCGTCAATTAAAATGTTGAATTTTTAATTTGATGTATTTCTTCGCTTCCCTTTCTTGTTGATTTTTTTTTTGAGTTGTACATTTATAGTGAAAAAATATTATTTTGGATATTCAGCAGATAACTTTCAAAAAACCATTCGTTCCTTTCATATACCATTGATCTAAATCTGACCAAGCTAGGATATCAACAAGAAGTTCCCTTACGAACCGACTTATCAACTTCTTTCATACACTTACTATATCTGACATTCAGTATGAGAAACAAGAAAATAACCATTCTTTCTCTTTTCTAAATTGTACATTTTTAGTTAATAATTAACCTGCATTATATTTTATTGTTTGTGCAACTTTTTTGTTATATTTTCCTATTCTCTAATTGGGTCCATCGACCTGTAGAATAGTTTAAATAAATAAATAAATAAATAAATAAACAAAACATTCCAGCTAATTTCTTCCCACAATAATTTACAATTTTTTCACTGTTTTCTATCCCCTCTTCGTTTATTTTTGTACTTTTTTGTTGTTCATTCTAAATTACTCTCTCCCATTATCATTAAATTTATAAAGTCATTTTGTACTATAAATTAAAAGGCTTAACATCCCAAATTTTATTTTAGTATTCGACATATTTTATTGGTAACTAATTTTTACGATTCCTGTTGAGAATTATATTTTTATTACCTTTTTAATTCATCCAAAGTGATGAAAAGTTCAGATTTTTATAAGTACATTTTGTTAGGCTCCGGACACGGTCGTCAGAAATCCTGTATATAATTATATTGTTAATATAAAGCTGTTTTGATTGATTGATTGGTTTAAGAAATCAATTTTTTCCATTTTTCTGCTATTTGTTGCCACATTTTCTTAAACCCCTTGTGGTTTTCAAAAATATTAATTTAATTTTTTTAAATTTATCCTCTGATTATTTATAAGCCAAAGCAAGTTCTTGATAGTCAACATTCTAATATTTTTGGGGGTCCTTAAATCTACATTACTGTTCAAATTCACCTAGTTTTGTGAAAGTTTGTGTATATCGAACTACATTCCTTTAGTCATTCGCAGAGAGGGACTTGATAATGTATGTGACTGTTCCAAAGGGAAGGAAGTAGGTATGTACGGACATTATGTTCTGACCATAGATTGTAATTGGACAACTTAATAGGACCTTTGCAATGCGGCCGAGTGAACGGTGTGATTGATATGATGATGATGTGGATATAGTTACAGAGCAGTTATGTGTGAAATAACCGAAGACTGGTTTAACTGTCTTTCTGTACATCAACTCGAGCACGTGAAAGATACGTTTGGTCTCGGTTATTGTTTAGTGAAATTGTAATTTGTTTTATTTCTAATTTTAGTTAACTATAATAATTGATTTGGATTTTTCTAATTCTTTTTATTGTTTCAGATCTGGTTTTATATTCACAAAATATTGATTTTATGAGGCAAGCTAACGCTTGACTTATGTTGAGAATCGGCAACACATACTATATTATTTAGGACAATTATATAAATATTTGTGTCTGACATTAGTCTTTACAGATCGCCTTGATAAAAAATGGAATTGTTTTTATGTTTTATACTTCTAAGATATCCACCGGGTTAAAAAGTTATTAACAATAATAGCAACCAGATAAAGGGACTTTTTCGTCTACATCTTGAAAAAAAAGGGGGAAACACGGAAAAAATGTTTACGTATTGTTTTGGTACAGAATACATTTCTCTAAGATATTCGTTATAAAAAAAAGTATACAGTTGACAGTTAACTTTGTACGGACCGCCAAAGTCCAGAATTTGAGTTCCGAACTGCTTTTCGTTATTTTTTATAATAAGCTTACGACTTTCTTCGGTCACTTAAAATGGAATTAAAATCTAAAGAAACAAAAACACGCTATCTGTGTATTCTAAGGGATACTTTTCATAGCAGATCTCTTATACCTTTTTTTTGTCTGTTCAAGTACAGTTTTCGTTAATTTGTAAAATTAAAAAGTTAATGGATCCTTCATTTGACTTTATTAAGAGGCTATGATCAGCAATAATCAGTGTTGACAGCGTCAACCTGTTCGTACATTTTTTAGCCCCTTTTTGCAACTTTTAGCACGGTAGCACCACGCTGCGAAATCTAACCGTAGTTTTTTTCCTCGCTCACTAAAAAAAATCCGCCGCAGTGTCCCCACCGCTCATCAAAAAAATTTATCGCAGCGTCCCCCTCTCTTCAAAAAAAATTTAGAGTTTCTCCTTCCGGAGCTTGTTTTAGACTGGGTCTATCCAGTTTTGTACTTCTAGTTATGTTAATTTTTTTTTATTTTACCCCGTTTTTCTTCAATCTAACCTTAATTTATATTAGGATTTAGTCCGAAAAATAATGCAATGCTGGCAGCACTGGCATTAATTTTACTAGGAAGGAATTAATAGGGTAAAAAAAAATAGTGAGAAAAATAACGCCTTATACCCGAGAAAGGAAACACGAAGCAGCTACGGACACGTGTTTCGGAATTATTGTTCCTCATCAGCGTAGCGTAGCAATAAAAAGGATCTGGAAAGGACAGATAGGAACAATAACACTGGCCAACAAAAAAAAATGTTCTGTCTTTACAATCAAACATATCATTTCCTATATATTTTGATGCGCTGAAACCAAATTTGGCAAAAAAAATTTTTCTACCGTGTCAATTTTGCTCTCCACCCCCATATAACCCCCATAAATTCTTATAGAGGATATTTTTAAAAAAAAATTTTTAAATTATTTTTTATGATTTTTGTATGGATTTTTTGCGACGTTGATCATGAATCTGAAGTCAAGAATAAATTTCGATTTAATTGCAGCTGTCAACAACCTGTCAAATTTCACCAAAATGTAAAAAGTTGATATTAATTGTATATTCATAAGTATTTTAGGTCGCTAAATACAAATCCAAAGTCAGAAATGAATTATGACTTAATGACAGCTGTCAACAAACTGTCAAATTTTACTAAAATATAAAAAATTGATATTAAATGCACATTCTTAAGTTTTTGAGGTCGCTGAATACAAATTATAAGTCAAAAATGGATTTTGAATTAATGACAGCGTTAGCAAACTGTCAAAATTTCCAAAAAAGATAAAGATATGATGTTTAGTATATGTTGATATTAAGCCAAGCTTAACATAATTATGTTAAGCTTGGCTTAATATCAGCATATACTACTACAACATCATCTCTTTATCTTTTTTGGAAATTTTGAGTTTGCTAAAAAATCATAAAAAACAATTAAAAAATTTTTTTCAAAAAATATCCTCTATAAGAATTTATGGGGGTTATATGGGGGTGGAGAGAAGAATTGACACGGTAGAAAAAATTTTTTGCCAAATTTGGTTTCAGCGCATCAAAATACATAGGAAATGATATGTTTGATTGTAAAGACAGAACTTTTTTTTTTGTCGGCCAGTGTAATTGAAGGTTGAAAGCACAGTACACAGTACTCTTATTTGTGCATTCATATCTAGATCGATCTATTTAAGACAATCGGCACATAGAGCCCTATGTGGACTGCCCTATTTCAACCTGGCGAGTCAAATAAAATAGGAAAGAATTAATAGGGTAAAAAAATGGTGAGAAAAATAACGCTTTTTGGGGTATAAGGCGTTATTTCCGCTCCCAACCATCGAAAGCCTCCAAAACCTGTCTATCAAATCGAGAATTGCAGAGGTGATATTTTTTGATTTCCTAAAACCAAATTGCTGATTATAATAAATATTGTTGGTCTCAAAGTAGTTTGCTATTTGCTCTGAAAAGCATGTTTCCACTATTTTTGAAAAGATTGGTAGTAGTGATACAGGCCTAAAGTTATTTGCATCATTAGCATCTCCTTTTTTGAATATAGGAATTACAATAGCCTCTTTAAGACAGTCTGAAAAGCACGATCCTTTAATGTGCAAGTTTATAAGTTTACATGAGGGTGATATGATTAAATTTTTAAAGTTTTATCTACTCTTATTAGGTTATATACTAATTAATGAACTGCTTTTGAACAATTAATAGTATCCATAAATAAATAGCGTGAGTCATAATGAGTAGTTATTATAAATTACTAGGTACATAGCCAATCATCTTTATCTTATTGCCTAGCCTGTCCAATCGACGTAACGCGCGACACGAAGAAGGTGGCTCTGTCCGAGAGAAATTCTTTTCTGATGCGGTGAAATAGAATGGTCCATTATTATTGAGGGGAGGGAGGTGATTTATCGTGTTTGAAAAGTTTCGACGTTTTCAAATCAAGTTAAGTAATAATTGTGCCAAAAATGATGAATTCGGTTGGTGAAGATTAACTAATATGTGGGTACACCACCAGAATGAAGACAAGTAGCTACAATACATAATTTATTACCCGAAAAATCGCAGAATAATTATAAGTGTGTACAAAAGTTAAATTTTACAGTTAAGTTTATTAATAAACAGAGTAATTCCAACAAAATTTTCTTCATTTAATATTTATTGTTATAATCGATAGTATATTATTCAACGAGCGGTAATGTTGGTAATAACTCACGCAGATGAAAGTTTACAGTACGATCCGTAGGCAAATGCTGTAATTCATCAAGTGAGTTATTACCATTACCGCAAGTACCATACTTTATCTACAATTATAACAATAAATATTAAATTGAGAAAATTTTGTTTAAATTACTCAGTTTGTTTATTAAGAAAATTAACTGTAAAATTTAATTTTTGTTCACCCTTTTATATTTGTTGTCTTTAAAGATTTAGCCACCTTTAAGCGGAGGTAGATTTTTAATCGAAATAGTGCATAAACTGCTTGTAGACAAAAAATCAGCTTTGTAGATTAATATTACGCGACGGAAAATGCAAAACTTCTCCGCGAACTGCAATAACCCGGAGCGCATATTCAGGCAAAAGTCTTGTTTTTTTATGTCAGAGGAAAAATTTAAACAGTGTCGGAAAGCTCAATCAATTCTCTTTACATAAGCTGTCTACAAATTTTTCGAAAAAAAAAACGATAATTATCGAGATATTCGAGGAAATGTAAGAAATTACACGTTTTCCTATAGAGTGTATGTAAATCTTAAAAAAATAATTTTTCTTAGAAACCTTTGCCAAGATTAACGGAGCGTCAAATTAGTACATGATATTAAGTGAACATCGTATATGAGATCGATTTCAGTTAATTACCTATTCATTACGGTGACAAAATGGAGAAATTTTACCGAAAAAAAAAAGTCCTAAATCCCGCCCCCTCTAATTCCTTCATTTTTGTTGGAATCCAAAAAATAAAAAAAGAGTTTTAGCAAATTTAATTCTACTTAAGTTAACTAGAGTAGTCTTTTGGCGTAGGAGCCAAGATTAAAAAGTTGCCAACTGTAGAAGCTCAAAATTTGCGATTTTTTGCCGTACATAGCCAACATTTCAGTAGTTATCTCCGAAACGAAAAAAAAAATCAAAATTCTGATAGCAGCAAAAGATTCGTAATGGAAAATACTCGTTTGACTTTGTTTTTTATTTCGAGCTAACTCCCACCGTTTCGGAGATATCTGCGAAAAATAACAAAAAGCAGCTTACATTTCGCAGTCGAAAGAATTGGGTTGTTGCACTAAGTTAAAATTTGAGGAGAATCTATGTTAAACAATGACAATTATTCATAAAAAATCATTAGAAACATGTAGGAGTTGAAAAGAAAGTCTTATAATATTATAATATTAATTACAAAAATACATGCATTTAAAACGGAGATGACATAATAACGGCAGTCTGTAGAGAAGTTAGTTATAAAACGACGAGAAACGGGTACTAATTTAGAAACTCGCTGATAGCGACGGAGAAAAAAGACAATCACGACAGTTTAATCTGACATTATATTTAACGTCAAATTCAACTGACGTTCATAGGTTACAATTCGGTATAGTTTAACAGCATCTAGTTATGGATAAATATAAGTACAGATAGTGTTTTCTGCCGTACTGTGTAAATAATACCACCAATTCACCAGAAAAACTGTTGTGTTCCAATAATAAACGCTGAACGTAATAATGAATGATTCAAAGCCACCAGAGAACGACCAAGTCTTCTTATTGTGGAGATCATTTCAATGTCAAGTAAAGTAACAAATTGCAATGTATTCTAAGCGTTTTATTTGTGGTAAGTTGTATCTTAATGTAGGAATTTGATTTTTAATATGGGTTTATGTTCTAGGAAAAACGGCCGCATAATTACAAGACTTGTGTAGCGTTCTAGCTGTTACAACTTTAAATTACCCGCCAAACTGGTGGATAAAACAGGCTGTATTACTGTACTCTTAACGGCTCTAGATTAGAATTTTATTCATGCTTTGACTTCCTAAAAGGAGGGAAATGGCTTTAATCTGCTTTTATGTATTTTATCTAGTTTATGTTGGAATAAAGTGCAGTTGTTTTTGTTAGCTATTGATTATTTATGAAGCTCCCTAGACGCCCCATAATACTAGGATGATCAATAAATTAAGAAAGGAAATTTAAAAACTCGCCGCTGAAAAACTATATGAAACAAACTGTGAAAGTCGTCTAAAGTCGGTGAACACAATCAGTCGGAAATGGCTACGAATGCGTTGGATTGTAGTTATAAATGCCCTTTGAATTATGTGTGTTATAAATACATATTGTTTATTGCTTAGATAGATACTAGCATAAAGTACTTACCTATTTATTATTTTTTGTTATAATACAGACCTTTCTTCATATCTTCGTAAGTCTCATTCTGACTCTTCTTAGAAGTGAGTATCAATGGATAATAAATAATTTCTTTAGTAGATAAACTTATTTTGTTGTTTTCAGTTAGATACGCATGTATATAGTTAATAGGAAATAAAACAATGAAAGGGAAATATTTAATAAAATACAAAGTATAGTTAACAAATTCATCTAAATAATAAAATACATATTAGACATATTATGTAATATTAATAAGATAAGATAAAGGAAGTTCTTGCAGAAATTACAATAGTTTGTACTGTCTATAGGCGTCTGAAAATAAGGAGTACGCCACCTGGTGGTCTATAGTCAAACTAATTATGGGCTTTTCTGTCATTGTCTCTTTAGTGTACGATGATATCAACAATAAGTAAATGATAAACTGAGATGCTAAGTTATTAAAAATATGATAGCGTTTAAAGGGGCTACAATTTGCTGGAGCCAACCTAGTCGGTATCCTTTGTAGATTGCAGGGACAACTCGTGAAAGTTGAGTTTGCACGACAATGTTCAAAGCATACCCTCTTTGATGTAGACACCTTTAACCAGGCATTGAGATGAAAAAAGCTGGTGCAAATAACCGTGGCCCGAGTAGCAATAATAATGTCCTAGACAATCACACATTGCAAGTGAAATTTTTGAAATAAGTAAATATATGTAATTCCAGTATATTTAAAAGTAATATATACTACTGCACCATGCACTATTATGTTTTACCTCTGAATATTTCTATTTCATATTTTACAAAATACTGTTTCATTTATTTAACTTAAAGAATTAATAAATATCTTTTCAGTTATATTCAATGTACCACTAATTTCATGGGTATTTGAATCAGACACTTGTTTGTAAACAAAGAGCATACACATTTATTAAGTTTTGTGTTGAATATGGGTTGTACCACACAAAATAATGTGTCCCGCATTTAAAGCATATTCCCCTTCATACACACACTTAGAATTTTTACATTTTTAGTGATTCATAAATGTTCCATACATTGCAATATGCTTAACCTAAATGTCACTCATGTTTCCTGAAAAAAAAAGTGATTTAAACTACAACTGTATATAAATTTAAAGAAATATTTAAGTTTATTAATATTTAACTAGCCAGACACCCATTATTTCGAAGAAACTGTAATTTTCAAGGGAAAAACTAGATAACCTAAAAAAATATGAATTTTGCTGAATAATGCCATTAACATCATGCAAATCACTTACAACAAAATCTTGCAAACCTTTAGGTCATATATTATTAATGTTATTATTTTTAACGCCAAAAACAACGATAAACAGAAAAAAAATCAATATAAGTATTCGCCATAACAAACAAAAAGCCTATAATTAGTTCACGAGTTCTCCACTTTGGCGCTGGCATCTTAAATTCAGACGCCTATAGCAGCTGTAACGTAAGTACCTTGCAGCTTTTGCACTTCCAACCATTGCAATGTCAAAACGATCGTCTCTTTTTAAAAATTCGCTGACCAAGTAGAATGTTAGAATTAGCTTTTACAGATATACTGCCTTAGTCGTTTTGTAAAAAAATATTAACAATAACTGTAAACATCAATCACTGCTAGCTAAACGTCAAATTTACTTTTGACATATGAGGTTATTTTCTTTCTTATCAGCAATGTCAACTTATTCGTCTTCATCTGTTCTACTTATAAGTTCACATCTAACTGCCGTTATGATGTCACTACCGTTTTCGCGGTACATTCAAATAGCCGAAGTTTAACCATTTTTTAAAATATGTTGCGCTAAGAATTTTTCTTCCAAATTAAATATATAAGTAAATTAAGTCCTCCACTACTATATTTCACCATTTTTGAAAATTCGTCAACAACCCAATTGCAAAAACATGCAATCTTGACACGTTCATATTTTTCGAAAAACACCATTGGGACGGCCGTACGATGTCGCGACGTAAAGAGGAAGTCTTCCAGATAAACCTGATCGTAAATTCGGCTCGGCACGAACGAATCAAAAGTAGCTTTTTGTGACATTTCACAAAATCTTTATGGATATTAACGCGAATAATCTGTCACTACCTCCCTAGCTCCACCTTCGTGTGTTGCGCGTTACGTCCATTGGACATGCTAGGCATGAAGATAAAGGTGATTGGCTCTGTACCGAGTGAGTTATAATAATTCACGCATTATAACTCACGCTGTTTGTTTATGGATACTATTAATTGATCAAAAGCAGTTCATTAATTAGTAGATAACCTAATAAGAGTAGATAAAGTATAGTATTCAACTTGCGGTAATGGTAATAACTCACTTGATGAATTACTGTAAACTTCATCTGCGTGAGTTATTACCTACATTACCGCTCGTTGAATAATATACTATTATTAGAATTATATTTAGGCCATAGATGTCTTTACTGTCTTTGTTTTTTATCGAGTCTGGCCTGGCTTCTCTGATGTTATTATGAGTTACTGGTTTAAAATCAAATGCGTTTATATTGGATAATTCAGTAGTATGCATTTTGTCCACAGGATCTATTTCACTATCATAAACTCTTCTAAAATATTTTCAGCAACTTCACTGAAAAACATGCTAAACTGGTTCGGTGAATGGAAGTCTGTGTTTCCTCTTTTTATTTATGATTTGCCACATGGTTTTTATTGAATCTTGAGAATTTCTTATCAACTTCTCATTATTTTTTTTTGCATTTATAATAGCATTTCTATATTTGGTTTTATAATTAGATAATTCTTTTTTCAGATAATTACTTCCACGTCCAGTGGAAGTATAGTAACGACAAAAAAAATTTTAAAAATTTTTATTGTCCAAATAGGCTTAAAATGTCATGAAATGTCGAGATTTTAAGTTTGAGCGAAAAAAAATTTTCTGTCTGTCTGTCGGTCTGTCTGTCTGTCTGTCGGTCTGTCTGTCTGTCTGTAACTTTTTTTTGTGCGCACGTTTACTCTGGAACCGTTTAAGATATTGACTTGAAATTTGGTACACGTATGTACTTTAACGAGATCTAGAACTAGATTATATTTTCATCTTGTTCCGTCGAAGGGTTGGGGGGTAAATCGGGGTAAATTTGGGGTAAATGGGTAAATCAAGCAGGTAAAGGTCCATGAAATTGGTATTTAGTATATACAAGAGAAGCTAAGGTCTCAAAAAAATTTTTGGCATTAGCCACCCCCATTACCACCCCCACCTCCTTATTAAAGGGGATGAAAAAAAAATGTGATTTATTTTATGTACAGGAACCAGAAACCTCAAAATATTTTTTTACTTCATCCACCCCCCACTACCACCCCCCCTGTCACCACCCCCACCCCACTACCGATGTGGGGTATCGTTTTATGGGTTTTTGGGGTAGAGGATTTGAAATATTATATTATTAAAGTTCCATAAACAATTATTTTCACATACAAAGTTTTTTCGTTGTGAGTGACTTGGATAGAGAATCTGGATGTGGAAGTAGTGATTCCTTGGGCAGCGGTTTTTTATATTGTTTATATAGATCTGAAAATAGCATTAATTTTGACCTCATTTCAGGCAAGTCTTCATTGAACCAGTTTGAATCATAAGTAAGATTTGGATCATACAAAACTGACTTTTCAGGAAAGGCATTTACCATTGCATCCATTATTGCCTCTGTGAACATTTAAATTTTTTTGTTACAATCCAGATTATCATCATCAATGAAATTCCATTCTGTATTTTCTACACTATTGAAAAATATTATCTTACGAATATATACTTACTTACGAATGTATATAAATAATCCACAACAATCTCACTTAGTTGTTACGCACTCTTTGCTTTTAAGCATTCGGGTATTAGATTAAGCGGAGCCCAACGTATTATTTATGCGACAATGAAAACGGAACTTTGAAGGATATTCTGAGCACGAGGTATATTGGTGGCTTCAATGGGGTCGATCAGCTGGTCCTTATCCGTCTTAAAGTTTAGTAATTACTAACGTGAGTTATTTACGAAGGAATGATTTTATGCTAATCCTCTATCGGTATCGGTATTATAAGCCAATATCATTTAAATCCGTAATTAAATTTGGGCAAGCTCTTTACCATCCTAAACAAATAAATCGGTTTAAATCTGTCTAAATTAAAATTAAGTCTAAGTGATAACTAACGAACTGATAGCGTCGGAAGTGACATGCGACGAGTTTTTGTACTTTCCTTACGTAAAATATTTGCTTGTTTCTACCAAGTACTGGAGGAAATAAATGAAGCGCTATGGCTTAATAAGATGATGCCGAGGTATCTGGAGGTTTTAACTTCGGAATAATGTCACATAAAAGGGATTTCGTTCATTTTTGGCAGTTTAATAGTAAATGCATCAAAGAAAAGTTTTTATATTATGCGGCGGTTTGCTAATTTTTAGGGGGTCGCTTGGCTCTTTCAGGGGGTGGCAACTAAGAAAAAATTAAAGACATTGGAGCTGTAAGAAAATTAAATTTTTAGAAGAAAAGGTTCTATGCAACT
This sequence comes from Rutpela maculata, assembly GCA_936432065.2. Classification (NCBI taxonomy): domain Eukaryota; kingdom Metazoa; phylum Arthropoda; class Insecta; order Coleoptera; family Cerambycidae; genus Rutpela; species Rutpela maculata. The sequence continues at coordinate 23,888,496 of OW386293.2, forward strand.
TTTCATAAAAGTTGATAGTCTTTAAGTTATAACGACTTGAAAATTAGGATTTTAGCTTAAAAGAAAGGTATTTCAAAACAATATTCGTCTAATAACTCGAAAAGTATTACATTGAGCGAAACCAGGCTAGAGACAACTAAGAAAGCTAATAATTTGCGGATGAATTTAATTTTTTTCTAATTTCTGTAGAGTTAATGGTTTCGGAGATATGGAAGTATAAAGTTGGCATCAGAACGTCTATAAGATGAAGTATTTAGATTAAATGTTAAATATCTCAGAAACTATGGCACTTTCGTTAAAAGCGGTAAGAACCAAAATGAAAGACCATTAATTAGGCTTTCAAATGATTTTTTTTTTCTATAGCATAAAAAACAAACAAGTTATGACAGGAACAATGCACTTTTTCAATTTTTTTTAATAAGAACGTCGTCATTTTGTTAATGTAGATTGTTCAAAAGGTCGCTCGGCTCTTTCAGCCCTGCTTTCCCCCTACCTGAAAAGATCTTTTGTGAGTTACCCTACCATTAGTTGTTGCTCAGGACTCCCAAGCTTTTTATAAAGCTTGTGATTTTTTGGGGGCTAATTTCCCTATGTCTTCAGGCGTTAATTCCATCTTTTCTAGGTACTTTAACCTGGTCTGGACTAGCATCTTGCATTCGCAAAGAATATGTTCCTCAGTTTCTATTGCAGAATCGCAGTATCTGAACATATCGTTCACGTTCTTAAGATAGTATCTTAAGAGGCAATGGCCTGTTAAAAGGCCTGTCATCAGTCTTATGTCGGACTTTTCGAGTTCGAGAAGCCTTGTGGCATTCTTTGACGAATAAGTGATGAACTTTTTCGCTTTTCTTTGGCCCGGAGTATTCCTCCAGTAGGACTCTTTCTGTTCTTTTTCCCATTTTAGGATTTTATCCGTTATGTGTCCCTTAGATAAGCCACAAAACGGTTCTGGCCCAAAGAATGAGGCTTCAGCACCTTTTTTTTTTTTTGCAAGGGCGTCAACTAATTCGTTTCCTTCTGTTCCCTCATGCCCTGGCACCCACATCAAGGTAACCTTGTTGTTTTTTGCCAATTACTTCAGGAATTGTCTGCACTTCCAGGCAATTTTAGACTCAAAGGTGTAGGATCTGAGAGCTTTTAGCGCTGCCTGGCTGTCTGAGAGTATATAGATCTTTGCCCTTCGAATGCCTTTATTTATGCATTCCTGGGCACATGGTCTGTAGCATAGATTTCTGCTTGGAAGATGGTTGAGGTCTTGCCTAGGGCTCTGCATAGCCTGCATCCGTGTACCAGACCCATCTGCAGGACTTCGACTTTGCTCGTCTGGCGGCTCTCGATGAGCACATCAAACGGGCAGCCAAAGTCCCGCTTAATTGGCATAGAGTCAGTGGGTTTGGTCACGGATTCCAGTTTAATTGTTTCTAGATGACCAACCAAGTCTCCTGGTTTGAAAGAGTGTACCTGCTGGAGCCTTAGAGCACTAAGTGCTGCCTCCTTCCTTACATACAGATGTAGAGGAAGCAGGTCTAGTATTGCCTCCATAGCTGCTGTGGGACATGAGCGCATTGCTCCTATAATCCCTAAGCAGGCAAGGCGTTGCAACTTCTGCAACTTTCCTTGTGTTAATTTTTCTTCAGTTTTTGGCCACAACACACATGATGCATAGGTGACCATCACAACTGGTAGGTAGGACCAGTAGATCATCTTCGGTTTTAGACCCTAAGTCTTATCAAACAGCCTGCGGCACCTCCACATAGCCGCAGTGGCTTTGGTAAGTGTTCTTTCTTGGTGTGAGTTCCAGATAAGTCTTTGATCCAGGATTATTCCTAGATATTTAGAAAATCTAGAAAAATTCAGCACTGTTCCATTTTAGCATAGGAGCTCTTAAACTTAGTATTCTCCTTTTGGTAAACGGAACAATAACTGTTTTGCTCGGATTGTTAATGTAAGTAGTTAGCAATTAAAAAAATATATTCACATATACTGTTTTTCGTTAATATATAGTATGACCTAGACGCTCAAGTTTTTTGTCCGCTGACAACGCTTGCTGTAGAAAAAAATGCATTTTAAACTTTAAAGGAATTTTTGTTTCTCTGCAAATATTTCAATAAATATTAGTTTTAGAGAAAATATAGTGGATATCAAAAATGAAGCTTACAAACGGAGAAGGAATTTATTTTTTTATAAATTTGTGTAGGGTTGATAGTTTCGGAGATATTTAATTAAAAAGGTGGCATCCGAGCGTTTTTAGGATGAAATGTTTAGTTTAAAATGTTGAATATGTTAGAAACTGTCACACTTCCATAATAAATTCTAAGGAACAAAATTAAAGACAGTTAATCAATTTTTAAAATGATTTTTATTTGTTTCTACATAACAAAAAATAAATAAGTTATAATAAATAAAGAAGTGTGAGTTGTGATTTGCATAATACCTAAATGATATTCTCTAAAGAAGTTATGGCCGATTCAATATGCGTTTTCACATTATTTTTAACAAAATGTCGCCATTTTGTTATTGTAATTGCTCAGTAATTATTTTTCTTTCAAAAATGCTGTTTTTTATTAATATATAGCATCACCTAGATGCTCATTTATTTTGTCCGTTTAAAACACTTGTTTTAGAAAAAAATTCCATCCGCCATATTAGAGCCGCCATTTTGAATTTTTAAATTTTGACTTCAGATTCGGAATCAGCGATCCCAAAAACATAACTATCTTACGTTTGAAAAATTAATTAGTAGCACTTTCTTAAATATCCAGTATTCAAATTCAGGGTTTTTTCACATCTTGAGGATAAGAGCAAGTATCCGGACCATATAGAAACTGAAGACAATACCTACAATAATAACCCATAAAGAAAAATTATCATTACATATGAAATTATTCCGAAATTTTGCATATTTTTGACCTCTGGGCACTGTACTAAGAAGAATTCTTGCATCTCTATTTTGAAAGAGTTAGGCCGGCGTCAATGCCGTCTCATACACTGTTTAGGCGGCGACAGACTTTTCATCAAAATTAAGGAATACTCGCTTAAATTGAATTAGCATACTGCGACGTCTCCACAAGGGTCAAATTTAGGGCCACTATTATTCATGATCTAGATTTATGACTTGTCACAAACTTTAGTCTACAATAATATTCGCTGTTGCTGATTTGAAAGTATGTCACTGTTCAATATGTTAAATGTTTTTTTAAAGGGTTTTTTTACCCTTCGAGGTTTGTTGCAGAGGCTAATGTATACTATGAAATTCAGCGTTTACATAGGGTAATTGATATTTGAAATTATTCCTTCAGCCTTAAAAAAATTAACAGTTATAAGTAGTATAGCTTGAATGAATATTTTACAGGTATTATTATACTCTTCGCAAAAACGAAGAGTATATTGTATTTGAACGGCACATTTCTAAAATCGTAAATATCGCTCGTAGAGAAAAAATTTTCATATCATTGTGTTAGTGAACGAATTCTGAACAACTTTCAAAATGTCCGTCTGTCCGTCCGTCCGTCACGTTTCCTGTAAGCACGATAACTTAAGAAAGAAAAGTCCGATTGTATTGAAATTTGGAAAGTAAGTTAGTGTTAGGTAGAGGAAGAACCCTATTGTTTTTGAAGAAAATCGATCAGTAAATAAAAAAGTTATTAATTATTTAATATAAAAAAAAATATTCTCGTAATTTTTGTCGCTTATACTTAAATAGAAATCTTGCGAAATGTTATCTCCATAAACTTTTGCCTTGCAATCCAAAGATCGTGTGTTCGAATCCCTCACAGGTTGGATATTTTTTTTTTCTTTTTTTTTTTTCATTTCTGTTTTCATATAATTTTTTTCACAACAAAGATGGTATCACAAAATTTAGGAAGTCCAAAAACTAACATTATTTACAAGAAAACTGCGAAGAGTATCCTATAGAATGTGTAACAATTATATAAAAAGCTCAGTAAATTGGCGAAGAGTACATTTTTAGCTTGTTTAGCTAATATTCTTTATTCTTATTGTCTCCTTATTGTGTTAGCTTTCTACTTATTCGTTTGTACATATTCTTCCTTTTTTGTAAACATTTTGACGATTTCAAAAACTTCCTGTAAGTCTAAAGAAATAAAATGCCTTATTGTTATTATTATTATTAGTCTAGCATACTTTCAACTCCTAATTGTGGAGGTAAAGAGTTGGAGATATTCAACCGAGGTAGAAAACGTTTAAAAATTATATATTTTAATGTGAAAAAAGAAATAAAGTAATTTCCTTAAATATGTTTTTACAGTTTATAGGTAGCATATATTTTTTATATTATTATACTCTTCGCAAATACGAAAACGAAGAGTATATTGCAGTTGATCGGTACATTTCTAAAACCGTAAATGTCGCTCGCAGACAAAAAATTTTCATATTATTGTGTTAGTGAACGAATTCTGAACAACTTTCAAAATGTCCGTCTGTCTGTCCGTCCGTCCGTCACGTTTCTTGTAAGCACGATAACTCAAGAAAGAAAAATCCGATTGTACTGAAACTTGGACAGTAAGTTAGTGTTAGCTAGAGGAAGAACCCTATTGTTTTTGAACAAAGTCGATAGGTAAATAAATATGTTATTAATGATTTAAATTTGAAAAAAAAAATTGTTTGATTTTTATGTTTTTGTAATTGAATAGAAATCTGGTGGAATGATATTTCATTTTAATATCTAAATATTTATATATTTTAAAAATACACATTTCATAATGTAATATACAACCGTGAAAATATGATTTTAGCTCGTGTCTTATAATGTAAAAATTTATATTTTTGTACGTGTAAGGTGGTGGTGTAGTTCTTAGGCTTTTGACTCGGAATCCAAGAGCCCCGGGTTCGAAACCCAAATGCAATATTTTTTTTATTTTTACTTTATTTTACACTGAGTCTTTTACCAACTAAGTTCGTATATATAAAAATAAAAATGTCTAAAACTAATTACAAAAAACTGCGACGAGTATCATATAGAATGTGTAACAATTATATAAAAAGTTCAGTGAACAGGCGAAGAGTACGTTTTTAGTTTGTTGGAGGTACATTTTTGTCTGTTCAAAGGGCACATAGTACTAGGCTGTACCAAAATCTCTTGCACTTAAAACTTAAATTCTTATGAATCTAAACAATGTGTTTATACATTAACAGGTTTTGTACACCACAAACCAACATTTTTGAAGAAAAGCATATAAAATAATCACTATTTTAACCATCATAGTACGCGAACAACTATTTATTGCTTCCAAGACAATTCCTTGCATCCTGTGTTTATAGGTGAAATCATCCCATTAAAATGATTTTAAATGAATTGTCAGATACGTTTCCTGTTCTTGTCATTTTTTGGATTTATCGGATTTTTAAACATTCCCTGTAAACCCCCGCTGCCATAAAAAATTCTTGCATTTCTATGGCGCATCTCTACTTTAAGTATCATTTTTTTCTTGGTGCAAGATATGCAAAATTTTTATTTTTTCGGCCATTTTTGGGGTTTTCTATTTTTTTCTAAGATGAGGGACAGGTCTATATTCTTTAAGAATTTGATTTCAAATAAACCAGCATTTTTAAAATTCACATTCGATTACTAGTACAAGATATATTAAGCAGATAAGTAGAAAATCCGCGAAAGTACGTCAAAAGGTGCATATAACTTTTGACGCACCAGGAATTTTTGGGCGCAAATATTTTTTTCGTAATCAGGAGGTCATAATATATAAGAATCAACAATAAAATTTCTAGTGGAATATTTCGCGGAAAATAATCAATTCAACTGTACTGAATCTGATATAAACTAATCTAATTTGAACTAAATAAATGAATAAATAAGTGCAAAAATAAATAAACAGGGAAAATAATGTAAACCTATATAAAAGACTCTATAAACTAATCGATATTAAAAATTTAATGAAGCTTGCAGACATTGAATTTAATCTACCAAATGTGTGACACTTCGCTAATGAAACAGCTAAAACGGAAATTAATGTAGGATTTTGTTTTAGATAATAAGTAAACTAAAGGATTTCCTTCTATCCAGGAACTCCAAATGAAATATGCATATATCGCTAACCACGGTTTCGATGCATTTATTGTATCTAATTTATAATGCTTAGTAGCACTAAATATATCGGTTAAACTTCCAAGTTCAAAGACACATATTTCACAATAAGATGCCCCTTACGAAGCCTTGATGACTTGATTTTCCTCAGCACTTAGGTGCCAGCAAGGACAATACCACAAATTTTATTTAAACTTTAATTCTTTAACCACCCCCAGATGATGCCAAATTAGTTGTTGAAACTCACGTCTATTTTGGTTTTTATGAAACCTTCTTCAACGTTAGGTACAGTTGAAAAAGTTTATAGTTAAAAAATAAAGGCAAGAAATGTGATGTGAAAAAACAAATAATGACTAGAATGATACCCACATTGCAGGTCAAGTTTAAAAGCGTCGATGCTTTATATCTAGTCCAATCAGTGGGGGATTTTGCCATGCAAAAGGTGGAGTAGTTATGATTTTGATTAAGTCGAGGCCCTGATGAAAAATACAAGTTTTCGACCTTGAGGGTAGGGGGTGGGGGTACAAACAGCGCGACAAAGAAACAGAACTTTTTCTTTCATTTAAAACTTAAAACTCGATATTTCGTGACATCCTAAGCCTCTTTGAATAAGAGAATATTAATTTTTTTACCTTTATTATGTCGAAGGAAAAATACAAGAGCATATTAATTAACACTACCACTTTTCTGTTGTCATTACTGATTGTGGACAGATAGAATAGAAAAAATGATACCTCCCACGACAATGCTGGTGTAACTGAAAAAAAAATCAATTACAAGTGTAAATTTCAAGATGGCGTCCGATTTTCTTGGGATATGGAGTTCGTGGTGTTTCCATTATTTTCGCCGTCCTCGAATAAGAAAAAATAAACAAATTTCCAATACGCGAATTTAAAATAGAAAAAAAAAACTAGATTTTTTTCTAAATTGGCCGCCATCATGAACCCAAAGGGTTGAAATGAGCTGTGCTGCTGGTCATATCGTTTATTTGGATATAATAGTAATAGTAATAGTAATTTATTGACCATTTCAGACACATACATGCATATATGGCAAGTCAGACAATACAAAAAAGAAACGCTAAAAAAGAAAAATACATGGACAATAGACAAGTCATTAAATTAATACATAAATACATAGATTAAAGATATTACTATATACATAAATAGATCATCAATCAATGGTTAAAAATGAGATCAGTACAAATATGAATACGCAATAGCAATGTACAAAGACACGTGAACAAAATTAAACAAAACGTCATGATCCCAATTACATCTCTGTTGAATATAGAACTCAAGAGCTAACTCTACAAGTAGTTGTTAGGTTAAATTACTTCTCAAGTTAAGATAATCCACTGTGTTGTAAAAAGTATTATCAATTAAAAACTTTGTTACTCTCTTTTTGAACATTTTATAATTATTGATATTTTTAATATCATTTGGTAGAGCATTAAACAGTATTACAGAATTATAGTGTGGAGAATGCTTGAAATGAGAAGTGGAATGCTCAGGGATAGATAATAGATCACCATGTCTCGTGTTATAGTTATGGTTATCAGAAAATGTTTTAAAAAGACAATTGTTTCTTTTTTTTGCGAAAATCACACATTTTAATATACAAATACATGGCACGGTAAGAACTTTTTTAGAGTGTCCTGCAATTGCAAGAGAGAAAAATATGCTTTATTCAGTTGTTTACATCCATGTTCTTTTATATGAGTATCAAACGACAATCTTGAAACAAAATATGTACCAAGAAGTTTCGAGTAAATTTTTTGGTGGAGGAGTTGCCTTTTTATGATAAAATTTATAACAGTTTTGTTCTAATTTAAAATGAATCTATTTCGCTGGCACCATGCTCCAAATTCATTCATAACCATTGTCCCGGAGTTCCTCAAGACTGCCTGCAGAGACCGTGATTGTTGTATGATCTGCAAACATGGTCACGTGGCCATGCGTTACTTGACTCGGCAAGTCATTAACATACAAAAAGAAAAGCAGCGGACCTAATACAGACCCCCGAAGAACTCCTAGACTTACATCACAGTTTTCCGACATAGCTTCCTTTAGTCTAACCTTTAAAATCGTGAGATGAGATACGGTACCGGTTTCAGTGGCAAGATCTCGATCGGCGAAGATAATCAGGCCGAGCGAGTCCGTCACTTGAATGGGTGACGATGTCTCATCTCGCCGTCCTGGTTAAGTGGTAGAGTAGCATTAGCTAAACTTCGCCAGGACGTTAATATAAATAAAGCATTAAAAAAAAAGTTGTCTTTCATGTAAGATATTATCCATTCCAAGATATGTCCTCTATAGTGTAACTTTTTCTTTATTGATGGTGTCGAATGCTTTGGATAGATCAAATAATAGCGAAACGACATATTTACCCTTATCGAAACATGAGTACACATATTCTAATAAATGACAAGATGCTGTCTTAGCAGACTTCCCCGATCTGAAGCCTTGTTGTGACGCAGTGAGCAATTTGTTTTTTTGAGCATAAGAGCATAATCGATTGTACACAACTCTTTCAAGCAATTTGCAGATTATACTCAAGACTGCTATTTGACGATAGTTATCAAATCTTCAGGACCACCTTTTTTATATACATGTGTAACAATAGCCAATTTCAACACATCTGGGAAGCAATCATTTTCTAATGATTTATTTATGAAGTTTACCAGCGGGGTTAATATATTTGTTTTGATGTTATTTAATATATGCAGCGTAAGGCCATCAAATCCAGAGGATTTTTTATTTTTCAGTTCATCTATTACTTCATTTAGTTCTGTTTTTGTAACATCACCAACATATATTGAGTTCCCCCTATTAGTGTAGTGACTTGCGTCTCGAAAATGCCTCGATACTTCCACTTTTGAGTAATAGCAAATCCTTTCAACCATGAATAGAACTAGTCAAAATAAGTAGATTTCCGAAAGAGACCCACCTCGAGAAATCATAGAATTATTTTCAAAATATTTTCAGAAATTTTTCAAAAAATTTTATATCGGCTGTTTCTAATATTATAGGGTCTTTTAAAGACTATGGAAATCGTTTCCAAGAAACGTCCTCAGAATTATTTGCTCTTGGTAGTAAAGTCGTAAATGCAGAATACTTGAATCATTTGTTAGCGAAAGGAACTCTCTAATGCAAAGACTCTTTTAATGAAAGTTTGAAAGATAAATCGAAAACATCTATTATTGAACCAATCCCCAAAAATAATAACATCCCATTTCAATACAAAAAAACCGCTGCCCAAGGAATCACTACTTCCACATCCAGATTTTCTATCCAAGTCACTCACAACGAAAAAATTTTGTATGTGGAAATAATTGTTTATGGAACTTTAATAATATATTTCGAATTCTCTACCCCAAAAACTCATACAACGATGGGTAGTGGGGGTGGTGAAGGGGGTGGTAGTGGGGGTGGATGAAGTAAAAAAATATTTTGAGGTTTCTGGTTCTTGTACACACACTAAATTACAATTTTCTTTCATCCCCTTTAATAATGGGTGTGGTGATGGGATTGGCTAATGCCAAAATTTTCTTTGAGACAGCTTCTCTTGTATATACTAAATACCAATTTTATGGACTTTTACCTGCTTGATTTACCTATTTACCCCAAATTTATCCCAATTTACCCCAATTTACCCCCCAACCCTTCGACGGAACAAGATGAAAATATAACCTAGTTCTAGATCTCATTAAAGTACATATGTGTACCAAATTTCAAGTCAATATCTCAAACAGTTCCAGAGTAAACGTGCGCACAAAAAAAGTTACAGACAGACCGACAGACAGACAGAATTTTTTTTCGCTCAAACTTAAAATCTCGACGTTTCGTCACATTCTAAGCCTATTTGAGCAATAAAAATTTTAAAAAATTTTTTTTGTCGTTACTATACTTCCACTGGATGTGGAAGTAAAATTAAACAAAAAGAAACATTTAAGAAAAATGAACTGAAGTCAGATGTTAATTTATTCAGCCGGCTTTATATAGCATCTCAAAATCAGGATGGAGACTTGGAAAATTTCTTTAAATTTGAAAATCACCCCTACCCCCCGCCCCCCTCTTCTCTAACTCAACTTAGGGAAATGTATCATGGAAATAAGTCTGATTTATTAAGTTGCCTTCATAAGTATTTTACTACAAACTAACTGATGTTGATGCTGTTATTAGACGGAGCTTTTGAGCATATTCTGCAATCCAAACCCTGTTCAAACTTTTGTGATTACATTTCAAACGTTCTTAAGCCATACTTATTTAATATTCTAAAATCACTAACCAGGGTAAATATTGTTTGGGATGCTTATTTAAAGAATAGTTTAAAGGGACAAACTAGGGAAAAAAGAGGCATGAATTCGAAAATTAGTTAGACCAAATACAGTAATTCCAAAAAATTGGTACGATTTCTTGCGAGTTGCAACAAACAAACAAGAATTCTTTAACCTAATTTCCACCTACTCTGGCAGCATTCCATTACCTGAAAATAAAGTTCTTGTATGTACTAATGATGAGATTGTTCTGTATAATCCGCCTCTCGATAATATAAATACAGCCCTATTATGCAATCATGAGGAAGCGGATACGCGCATTTTCGTGCATGCACACAATTGCTATGAGAACAATTGAAAGAAAACATTAATAAAGACTGTGGATACTGATGTTTTTGATGATTTTCATAGATTTAGTTACAGATCCAAAGCAGCCAAATAATGATCAATTAAGAATGCTGTCAAAATTTGTCATAATAATCTATGATAAGTATACCGACACATATGATATCGACCTATGTCGAATGGAATTATTTTCACAAAAAGCCGTACTGTTGAGAACTTACCCCCAACAATGAATGCCTTGTCAATTCATATCAAGCAGGATTTGTTTGGGGTAAGCTCAGTCAATCGATCATAGGACTTCCATGTCCATCCAAATGGGGATGGACTATGGACAATGATAAATGGATGCCCCTCTGGACTACTTCCAAAAATGAGAACATTTCATTAAATATATTGTTAAGATATAAGTGCAAAAGGGGGGGTATCGATAAGCTAAGAAAATTGACCCCAATATGACAAAATATTTAACTATATATTTTTTTTATATTTCTCATTATTTTAGTAAAATACAGGACACTAACTTAACGCTACAATAAATTAAAAGTGAAAATGCCTACGTTTTCTTCACGAGAAAAATCGACAAACTGAGGTAAAAATGGCTTTTTTGGAAAATTGTACCCTTTTTTTTACTATATCGAGTTTTTTTAGACATGAGCGCATTTTTTTAGCAGTTTAATTTTCGTATTTTTATATTTGTTGACGTCTAAAGAACAACATGTAAAAAAATCACCATGCTAAAAAAATGCGCTCATGTCTAAAAAACTCGATATAAAAAAAAGGTACAATTTTCCAAAAAAAGCCATTTTGACCTCAGTTTGTCGATTTTTCTCGTGAAGAAAACGTAGTCATTTTTACTTTTAATTTATTACAGCGTTAAGTTAGTGTCCTGTATTTTATAAAATAATGGGAAATATAAAAAAAGACAGTTAAATTTTTTGTCATATATTTGCGTCAATTTTCTTAGCTTATCGATACCCCTCCTTTGTGGACTTAAGTTCAAATGTTTTTTAAAAAATTTAAAATGTACAAAATTATATTCATGTTGCAATTAATTTATTTAATTTAAAATTCACTTTCATTAAATAGGTACTATAATTAAATTATTTTATTTTCTGTTAAATGTTTGTTGTTAATTTTGCCATCATTTATATATATATATTTTTGTTAATGTGTTATAGAATAAAAATAGTGAAAATATTGGGCTTTCAATATAATATTATTAAAAATAAGTTATAAAGCAATTATATGCATTGTTTTGTCTATGCACGCCACTGGCGACTTTATTTAAATAAATAATATTTTTAAATTATATACCAATTGACAGACAAGGTAATAATGCAGTTTTTTTATCTAGCGCCTAATTTATTTTGTCGTTTGCGTAACAGCCAAAAACTTCTTATAGTTAAAATGCCCTCACCATATTTGTTTGCTAAGGGGTTTTGTATAAAAAAATAGTAGAACAAATAATGTGAAATAACTTTGAAAAGGTCCAATCCATATTTTCGCAGTTTATAACAACAATAATAAATTATTTTTAAAAAATTCATTATGCACATGTGCAGCTTTCTTTTTGTACGCCACTGACAGCTTTATTTAAACAAATAACATATACAAATAATATACCAATCGATAGAAAAAATAATGGTCTTTATTTTTTGTATCTTGTAGAATTTTGATTTCTTGGTCCGTTTTAGAGATATAGCCTAACATGTGTCGTTGTTAGAAGGCTCCTTCCCCCTTTCTTTGCTGTGGAGCCTTAAAAAAAAGAAACTAGCAAAAAGCAAAATTTTATACTCTATCGAATGGCGCCAAGGTTGTTCCTCTAGCTCCTACCGTTTTTGAGAAAAAAAATATATATGTAGGCAGATACAGGTAGCCCATTTGAGTGGGGGCAGAGGGAGCAGGCATGATTTCTCGAGGTGGGTCTGTTCGAAAATCTACTTATTTTGACTAGTTCTATTCATGGTTAAAGGGATTTGCTATTACTCAAAAGTGGAAGTATCAAACACCTAAGTCACTAAGCTATATAGTTCGAAAGTGTACAAGGTAATGACAAATTTGACCCAAAATGTAAGGTAATTTTTTTAATAACGAACAAGTGTTGAAAATTTCATGCTTCCGCCCCACAATCCCAGACATTTCCAAATTTATCGGTGTACCGCTGCTACATTTAAAGGCAACTGTATTTACAGAAAACTACGCAGAGTTAGTTCGGCAATCGTCCAAGAGATGGCGCAGCGTCGGCATCTAGAAACTGCTGACAGCTTCTAGATCATTGTAAAATGTTGTAGAGAACAAAAAGGATAAGATAGAGTGGAAGGTTCCATATGGCCACAATGTATTTTTCCGTACAAGGTTTTCCTGCGCCACCTGGGCGAGTCCTAGGCAACATGAAATCCCCCCACTACCACACATAGCGGGAAACTGAAACTCAAGGTCCTCAATCCATGCACCCTGCGCGGGTCGGGCTCGTAAAGGAACTTTCAGCCTTCAATTTTTAGCGGGAAATTTAAATTCGGAAGTACTGAGCCGGCGCCCTCTGCAGGTCAGATGCGTAACTAAATCCCTCACTGCCCACTACCGCCATTACCGGGAAATTTAAACTCTCGAGGCACCGCACTCGTGCCATTGGATTTCTTAAAAATTAAGGAAAAAAGAAGCGATAAACGTGAAAAAAATTACTTTATTTTAAGAAATAGAAACTGCACCCTTAACAAAACAAATATTACTAGTAATAAGTGAATGTAAATAGTATAAATAATTTATAAAATATTCTACCAATGACACTGTATAATAACTTATAACTAGAAATTTGTATAACACTGATCAATAGTTATGCTAGTGTTGTATTGAACAGAAAATAAAAATTCTAGCCGTAATGAATTCAACGTGTGCAATTGAAAAAAATTAATCATACAAAATTAATAAATAAAACGGACACAAAACTGACAGAAAAAATAACAAATATAAACATGTCAGCTCCAATAAAAAAAAAAATCGTATATCGTATACTAAAAATAAATTAATGGGTAAAACAAAAATCACTAATTGGTGGTAGCTCAAAATACAACCATTACAAATTATCGAAAAATATTATTTTGTGTACTAATTCAGCAGATAACTTTCAATGAAACCATTCATTCTTTCCATATACTATCGATCCAAGTCTGATCATACCAGTATATCAACAAAAAATGACTTACGAGACATCTTATCAACTGCTTTCATCTAACAATATCAATATCAAAAACAAGAAAATTATATTCTTTCTATATACTGATGATCAAGGTCTGATCATGCAGTGGCGGCTGGTGATATTTCAATTTTTTTTTCTCGTCTGTGGCGCGTGGGACTCATACGAAATATGGGAAATAACATCTCAAGCTGAACTTAGTTTGAACTTAGTTGGTACACCTCGCCCTAAGTGCTAGCAATTTGCAAGATTTGTATGCTAAGTACATGATAAAGAACTTCGTAAGGCGGAGCTTGGTAAGCTGGTAGCATATTTTCATAACAATTTCAAATCAAACTGGCATCTGGGATCTTACTCACATTTCGGGTTCCTTAGGGACCATAAAAAACCCATGCCCTTTATCTTTATCGTTTCTTCTACGACAGTTTGGAAAATTGCAGGCCACAACCATTATATACTTTATAACTATAATCAAAACTATAATTTTTTTACACATATGATACTCATTTGCTTTTTCTACATGTGACATTTTATTATGGTCACCATTACCATTGCATGATTGTAAGGTTAGGTGCGTTTTTTTGTCCACGACCGGTAGAGTTAGAATTACCAGAATGATATTTACCAATAAAACGACAAAACTGAAATTCCTAGGTGGGAGGCGACAAATTTCTTAGGATTCTTAAATAACGAATAATGGCATCGACATTCATGTGTATGGAATCAGAATGGCGAGCAAAAAACGACAAGATTTGATATTCCGGTGTCAGAATTGTAGCAAAAAAACGCACCTGTTGATGGTCAATAGTATAGACGACAATCTCTTTCATTGATGCCGATGCCTGTAAATATGTTGTTGCTGCCTAAAACTCGACAGATGGCATGTGTACGCGAGCCTTCCACTCTATCTTATCCTTTTTGGTAGAGAATTCCAGAACCTACCTAGGGGTATAAATGGAGCGCAAGTGGGCACACAGGACAGCCAAGTTCAGATAATGAGTCCAGATCAGATCAAGAAGAAGCAAGCAAAGTGATAAAATGACTGAAATATTGAAATATAGTCCTCAGTGTTATATTAGTGAAGTAGAATCTATTGTAATTTAGTTAATAAATAGGCGTTTAGTGTTACTCTTGTGTTAAAATTTTCGAACCACGTATTTACTAAACATTTAGCAATATTTATATACATATGCGACTGTATGAAGAAATCTGCTGATTAAATTAAATCAAATAAATATAATAAGACTGGGTGGTTGTATTTATAATAAATGAAATAATCAACATAAAACAGTTCCTGTTTAATTTTACGAATTTACGCACGAATCCTAAACGACTTAAATAATTCACTGCGTCTGGCGATCCGCGAAATTTCGCTGGCAAGAATTTTATAGTAAAAAACGTGCAGTAAGAAATCAGGACACATCATCATCCAAAATTATTAACCTCCCAGCTTTTACCTTTAAACTTTCCGCTAGAACTAAAATAAATTACCCATGAATCTCAATTTTTCACCTGTTACCAAGATTGCCGCCTGCACCTTTTTCTACGGACTGCAGCCCTGACTTTTTGAAAAATTATTCTAGACCCCATTACGCATGATAAATGTAGAGATGTGATTCACCAACCACCTCGAGTTTTTCAGCCAAGACTAGACGGCTTTTTCCCTTATGTTTAGTTTAGATATATGGATGGCACAGAAGTGCTGTAAATCTAAAAGACTGCGCGAACTTAATCACTGCAGTTTCCAGTTAGCCTTTTTATAAACGTACATAGAAGGACGCGGTAAAAACCGACGACTATAAATGAATTTTCGCGTCATTTCACTAAGCAAACTTGCATTATTCAACCAGAATGCGACTGCAGTTTTGCTTGTGCCAAGTTTTTATGAATTTTCGTGAATCATACCTATGTACAGTGCGTCCCACAGCATTGTACCTATTTTAAAGGATAATAAGAATGTAATAAGTATTTATGCCTTGAGGAATAATATTTCTTTCAACAGAAAAATGCCGAATCCGGCGTATAAATGCAGCAAATACTACCGAAGTCACCCGCTTTCGATTTTACACATAATTTATGTTCTACAAACATTAAAATTTATGTTATAAAATGGCTTAGTTAACCTTGGAATGCATGAATCTTTAATAATATTTAATTAGTCGCCGCACAGTGGGAAAAAAAGACCTTTTTTAGACAAAAATCTACAGACAGTTCAAATCTTAATGAAAATCAAAATTTCTTAGTGGAAAATTATCCTAACTTAGAAATAAGGAACTAGAGGGGGTTCCAGGGGAGATTTTTTGTCCGTGGAATTTTATTGCTTGCTGATTACAAAAAATATAGTCGTTTGGCCCAAAAAGGGAACCTGGGTTGCTAATTACGAATAAACCAGTCACTTGGCCCAAAAGTGGTCCCCTTTTTAGTTACTGACCATTTCTTGGCATTTTTGAGCATTTCTTGTAGTTTTCTGCGATTTTTCATCCTAAAAATATTTTTTACTATACAATTATGGATTGCTGATTACGAATAAAATAATCCTTTGACCAAAAAGTAATCCCTTTTTTAGTTGTGTAGCATTTTTGGGCATTTTTGAGGCTCTTTGGCAGTTTTCACCGATATTTCAACCTAAAAATATTTTATTACTTTATTATTATTAACCCTGTCAATGAACGTTCAAGAGGGGTGTGTCTAGAGGGAAATGCCGAGATCCCAATTTTTGACTTGAGGGCTGTGTTTGAACTAATTAGGACGTAAACATACCAAAAGTCCCTGAACATAGGAAGTACGGGGGTGCAGGGGGCATGATCAAGGTCCCGGTTTTTGGTTTTTCGCTCATATTTTGGTTAGCCCTAGATGAAAAGTGGTTATGTTTAAAATTGAAGCTGACAAAATTTCCCACAATAATGTCCCTATTATTTTTTTTGTATCTGTTATCGTTTAGTAATGGCTTTTATATTTTTTCTCTTTATTCTAACTTTATTATAACTGGACAAAAATTTTTGTACAAAAATCCCTTTCATAAGTCTGAACTCAAATATCGAATAAAAAAATGTATGTGTGTCTGTATGTGTGTGTGTATATACCGTTTCTTGTAAACACGATAACTTCTGTTAAACTTAAAATATATTATTACAATTTGGCACATATATAAAACAGCATAGTAGAATAATCCCTATTGAAATTGGGCCATATCTGTTACGTAACGTTACTAAGGTTTTTGATTAAGCATACAAAAATGCGAAGATGCACAAGATTTATAAACCGCAATAAAATTGTGGGAGGTTACTACAATTAGTCCAAAATCGAAAATTGAAAACATCAAATCTTTACGTTTTGAGATCCCAGGAACCCAAAAAAGTGGTTTTTAAAAAATGTCTGTGTGTATGTGTGTGTGTGTGTGTGTGTGGCGGCGAAACTGCTAAACGGATTTGGAGGAAACTTTGCATGAGGGTTTCTTTAGTGTTCCAGAAGATCTGAAAAGGTTTTGGTTGAGATCGGATTATGTTTAGTACCGTTTTGGCACAACAAGTTGCTTATTTTATGATTACTAACAATTTATAATCGAACCATTCAAAAAGCAGTAAAAATTCCAATTTCAACGGTGCATCACACTTGCACCCTTTCGATTTGGTTTCCGTGGAAAAAATTAAAAAGCATTCGTTATATGTGCACACATGACAGCATCCAAATATTATTGGTATTATTGTTAGGGGAAAATGTATTTTGTCATCTGTCAAAAATATTTGGGTTGGTAATCTTTGTGAATGTTGATTTATATATGGTACATTTATCACCTGACGTCACAGCTAACCTCAAAAATATATATTTCTTAAGATTTAAGAATATTACGTAGCCATTATTAAAATTTTTGCCTGGTTCCCGTACTTTCAAATAAAATCTAGTACAGTGTAATGTTTATGAAGTTCTAATTTTTTTTTTAATTTGCAAATTTGACGAGCGTGTACCTTGAAAATTATAACAGATACGAAGAAAATTCCTAAAAACATTTTTGTCAGCTTTAATTTTGCATATAACCACTTTTTGGTTAGGGTTAACAGTTTCCGAGATATGGGCAAAAAACCAAAAACCGGGACCATCTTCGTGCCGCCCTGTAACCTGTACTATGTTCGGGAACTTTTTGTATGGTTATCTCCTAACTAGTCCAAACACAGCCCTGAAGTCAAAAATTGAGATCTCGGCATTTCCCTCATGATAAGCATTTAAGTTATTTACAGAAAAAAATATTATAGTCTTATAAATACAATTATTTTTTAATGAGCATTAAATCCCAATAATCTTATATGTATATATCAGACTATTGTGGCGGATTTTGTTCATATTAAATATCACTATAACATTAAAAAATTTTCAATTTGAAAACTCCCAAAAAACTGACGAAAATGATTAGAAAAGCACCATAACTAAAAATGGGACCACTTTCTCTGGACAAACGACTATTTTTTTTGTGATTAACGTAATAATAAAGTAATATAATATTTTTACGTCGAAAAATCGATGGAAATTGACAAAAAACTTCAAAAGTGCCCAAAAATGCCACACACCTAAAAAAGGGACCACTTTTGGGTCAAAGAACGTTTTATTCGTAATCAGCAACAACAAAAAAACATAACTGTATAGTAATAAATATTTTTAGGATGAAAAATCGCAGAAAACATAATAAAGCGATAAAATTCCGCGGACAAAAATTGTCCCCTCTAGACAACGGACTAATTCTTTATTTCTGGACAAGGATAATATTTTTAATAGAAAGGAGCAGTGATACTAAAAACTACTATTCATAAAGAATATTTTTCACTGAGAAACTTTGATTTTCATTAAGATTTGAACTGTCCGTAGATTTTAGATGGGCAGAGCTTTGATGAGGCTGTGTAACTAACAGGCAATGGTGACAGTTGCCGTGATGCTGCCAGACGTGTTATACAACAAGACGGGAATAATAAAAAGACAGATTCAGAAAATATGAGGCGCCTAGTTTAAAGCTTACATTCTCCACTATAACCTGGTTTTGGGAAATTATGAAAAACTTCTAGATTATAAATTTTTATAAAGATTTAAGAATAAAATTAGATTTTGATACTGTATACCAAAATTACTTCAAACTATTTTATTTTAATCAGAAAATGTGAGTATTGCTGTGTACATTTGGAAAATGTAAGTTTTGCAACGGTTTGATTTAGAGAATGTGAATTTTGATAAAGGCATTAAGATTAGATTTTAGAATGTCGCTTGAAAAAATAATGCAGGATGGGTCAATTATGGTTTAATAAGTAATGAATTTCGTTCATTTTTGCCAACTTAATAGTATATGCATCAAAGAAAAGTTTCTATAATATGCGGCGCCTTGCTAATTTAGAGCTAAAAGAAAAGAAAAGTTTAAGAAGAAAAGGCTCTATGCAACTTTTCATCAAAATTGATAGTCTTTAAACTATAACGTCTTTAAGTTATAATGAAAATTAAGATTCCTAGCTTAAAAAAAGTTATTTGAAAACTATATTCGTCAAATAACTCGGAAAATATTACATTGAGCGAAAACATGCTAGAGACAAATAAGAAAGCTACTAAATTGAGGATAAATTTCGTTTTTTTTTTTTCTAATTTCTGTAGAGTTGTTTCGGAGATCTGGAAAGTATAAAGGTGGCGCCCGAACGTCTATAAGACGAAGTATTTAGTTTAAATATTAAATATCTCAAAAACTAGGGCACTTACGTTAAAATCGGTAAGAACCAAAATAAAAGACTACTAATTAGGCTTTCAAATGATTTTCTATTTCTAGAGCGTAAAAAAACAAAGAAGTTATGACAGGAACAAAGTACTTTTTCATATTTTCTTAATAAAAACGTCGCCATTTTGTTAATGTAAGTAGTCAGAAATTCAAAAAATATAATCCATATACTGTTTTTCGTTTATATATAGTATGACCTAGACGCACAAATATTTTCGCCGGCTAACAGCACTTACTTTAGAAAAAAATGCATAATAAATTTGAAACTGTAAAGGAATTTTAGAAAAAACGTAACATTTTTGTTTCTCTGCAATAAATATTAGTTTTAGAAAAAACATAGTGGACATCAAAAATGAAGCTTATAAACCTAGAATGGATTTGTTTTTTAATATATTTGTGTGGGTTGATAGTTTCGGAGATATTTAATTTTATAGACGGCATCTGACCGTTTTTAGGATGAAGTATTCGGTGTGAAATGTTGAATAACTGTGACACATCCATAGAAAATTCTAAGAAACAAAATTAAAGATAATTAATCAATCTTTACAATGACTTTATACTTGTTTTTACATCGCAAAAAAATAGAGAAGTTAGTTATGGCCGATTTAATGAGCGTTTTCACATTTTTTTCTCAGTTTGTTATTTTAATTGCTCAGTAATTAATTTTTCTTTCAAAAATGCTGTTTATCGTTAGCATCGCCTAGATACTCAATGTATTTTTTCCGTTTAAAACACTTCTTTTAGAGAAAAAAATCTATCCGTCATATTAGAGCCGCCATTTTGATTTTTTTAAATTTTGACTTCAGATTCGGAATCAGCGATCCCAAAAACACAACAATCCTTCATTTCAAAAATAAATTAGTAACACTTTTTCGAATATTTAATATTCAAATTTAACCCTTGAGGGTAAGAGCAAGTATCCGGGCCATATAGAAACTGAAGACGATATCTATTAAGAAAAATTATCATTACTTATGCAATTATTCCGAAATTATATATATTTCTTACCTCTAGGTACTGTACTATAACACAAAGTTTACAATTACTGTAAATCATATTTATTTCAAACAAGTTTGCAAAAATAATATTAAATACGAGGGTCCATAACGCAGCCCAAAATCATCAGTGGACGATGGAGAATGTAAATTTTGCAGCAACATCAATTTTAGTTTTAAAATATGTGAAAATGCGACTTCTGTAACTATTTTATTTCACCGCTGTATAGCTTTCAACTTTCTCCAGAAGATGGCACCAATAGCTCAATTTTTGTAAAAATTGGAGAATTATAATTTTTTGAAACTAGGCGCTTTATGTGTGGATTGTATCTTAACAAAACCGTTTACGAAAACCACAGACAGCGTCTTTTAAAGTGTTATTTATAATATTATCATAAAAAACAATTCTCTGTTTATATTACATTTATATTAAAATATACAGTAAATAAAATACACTAAAACTTAGTAAGTATATATTGTTTGCATTTTGAATGGAAATATCCGGAAAACCAAACAAAACCGCGGCTGCATTTATATTGCAATTTTATGGAACATATCTATAATTCAACAAGTGCATTTAATCCAGCTTGAGAATATAGATTATTCTATATGTGGTGGTAAATTTAAAATTCCAGTTGTCGTATTTTTATCTCAGATGCCGTAAATTGTTAACACGGCATCATTAAAGCTAGAAAAAGACTGTAAAATTTTCAGTTAAATGAAAGCTTGTCTCGTATAAAGAACATAAAAAAATTATATGTAAAAAATCTTCTTAAAAGCAAGCTTTTATTATTATTTAGGTTATACTAAGACGAAAAAAAAATATATCGTGTAGAATTAATTGTCTTAAAAGCTTGTCGCGCGCGAGAAGTTCATACAGGCATTAATTTTGTTTGACAGGTATTGTAAGTACTTAAGTATTTTTTTTCTTTTCAGCTTTTAAAGCAATTAATCCAACATAATTTTTTTTTTTCGTTTTAAATAATAATAAAATAATAAAAGCTTGTTTCTATAAAAGTTTTTTTTACATATAATTTCATTTTTAAATTTTTAGTTACATCTTGCATTTCTGATAACGCATCGACCATCTTCCAGCTCCATCATTACACCCTGAATACTACCAAGGGCCAGAGTTCTTATAGAAGTTGTTTGGTAAATTTTCTTCTATAAATAATTAAAATTTTGTTGTCTTCATATTATATTAAAAGTTTCTTTAAAATCGTTAACAATAAGGGTAATAACTAATATTATTCATTTTGTAAAGTTAAATAACATTTGTGCAGGGATATATATATATATATATATATATATATATATATATATATATATATATATATATATATATGTTATATGCTAAACAAACTGTATTAATCCATTTAAACGTATAAGTATCTTATCCAACAAGTAACTTTATATCCTTATCTCGGTACGTGATATAATTTGATATACCTTATCTAAAGCGATAACAACTTCCTTTTAAAACAAAGCTTTCTCATGTAAAACGCTGGCATAGCATAATTCCGAGAAATGCATGTGCCTACGTTGATAGCAGTATGTTATAAATATCACCCAGAGACGCATCTGCAGTCAGTCTACATTTAGTCTTTATACCTACAACATTTAACTATTGTAACAAATATATAATCATATAAAATATTTTGTAAAACCAAGAATAAAAGTTTTTAAAAAGTGAACACATTTCTAAGTGATATAAAAGTGGCGCAGTCGGTAGGATTGGTAATAACGCCTGGAAGAAGAGCCTAACCAACGAAAACCTCCCCGAAGAATAAGGAACACCCCAAAAAGGGCCTAACTTCAGGAAAGGATCGCCGGAATAAGGAGACCTTTGACGACGGGCGGCGGATTCCAATCCCTAAATCAAGAAAGAACCTACAAATGAATATTTATTACGTGTAAGTACTTATTGAATCATCTCGTTTTTAGTGCAAATTTAATTAAAATAATAATCATTTCTTGCGTATTGTCCGTGGAAAGAACAGTTCTGTTGTCCATTGCTACTATAAGTAAAATAAATCTAAGTTTTCAAATTCAAATTAGTTTATGCCAGTAACTACTCGAAATATGGCTCACCAACAACAACAAAACCAACAACAGCACGAGCCACAACCTCAACCTCAACCTCAACCAGACGCTGTTGAACCGTATAAATTGAGCGAAATATTTTCATTATTCCTGAATATGACGGTAATCAAATAAATTTAAATACATTTCTAAACTCATGCAGAACTGCTTTTGGCATGTCAATTGGTAATCAGGTGGTACTCTTAACTGTTCACATAAAAAACAAATTAAAAGGTCGTGCAGCTGAACTAGTGAACTCTAGAAATCCCACTCATTGGGAAGAAATTAAGACTCTTTTAGAAAATCATTTCGGAGATAGTAGAGACCTAACCTCCTTAATACAGGACTTACAAAGAATGCGGCAGCTTCCCGGTGAATCTCCACTTACGTTTATTGCGCGCTTACAAACCCACGAAGCAAAAATGCATGCTTCTGTTCATAAACAGCGGTTAACGGCGGCGCAAAAACAAGCTCAAACGCAATTAACCGAGGGTATGGTTTTGAACACCCTACTCACGGGACTAGAACCCAAACTCGCGCATGTTAGGGCAAGCGACCCCGAGAATATGCTAAAAGCAATAACGAGAGTTCGAAAAGAACTCCAGTTAAACTACTTTGAAACTCAAAAAACCAATCGCAACAATAGTTCAATCACTCCCACGCGTAACCAAAATTTCCCCTTACCTGCAAGACATTGTTCATTTTGCAAACGTACGGGGCACGTCGCTAACGAATGCCGTCAAAGACAACAAAGTTCTCGACCCCCAAATTTTGGTACTCCCCAAATTTATCCTAGACCTAACTTCTATAATCAAAATCCTGGAAATTCACAAAATTTCCAACAACCAAGACCTAACTACTATAACCAAAACCCCGGAAGCTCACAAAACTTTCAACAACAAAGACCACCGGTCATTGCTCCAAACCCAAATTTCAATAATGCAAGACCACCTGCGATTCAACCTAACCCTAATTATTATAGACCAAATTCAAATAGGAAAACGCTTCATCTCAATCAAAATACTGAACCCGAAAATCTAGAGCAACAAAATCAAAGTTATTACGCTCTCGATAACCCTTACGAAAATATCAACGAGGGATATTATACTGATAATAACCCCTACACAAGTCCGAACTATTATACAGCTAATACTTCGGAATACGACAACAGCAACGAAGACTATTATACTGCTAATAGTCCCTCCGAAAATTATTACACGGACGAATCGACTTTCGATACAACACCTGTATATAATCGGGATTTTCGATCAGGCCCACATGCCCAGTCGGACCCGCCTTATCACAAAACCGGAGACCCCGAGATGACAGTATTGCAAACCCAATTTGGCAAAATGAACTTGGACAATTTCAACCCAAATCTCAACTTCCCGGAACAACAGTTCCTATAAGCCCCTTATTGTCTGTCAAATCCAAAAATTTGTATTATATCTATGACATTACTAACACGCATAGATTATTAATTGACACGGGCGCAGGACTATCCATATTCAAACCTAAAATTTGTGAAAATTATAGTAGGAGATGTCCAGAAAACATTACGATCCAAGGCATAACTGACCAAAAAATAAATATTAACGAAGCCGTCTTTATCCCGTTTGACAACAATGAACCATTCAAAATTTATGTATGTGATCTTGACATAGAATTCGATGGACTCCTAGGGTCTGATTTCTTAGAACACTACAATTGTATAGTGGATATAAAAAACAAAAAACTTGTAACAAATTTCAAAACAATCCCGATCCACAAAGTCACAGACCAGGGTCTGCCAAAGGTACAAAATTACCCAAATCCAGATAATCATGATATCACTCGTAATATATCAAATATAATTTCAGTTGAACCACGTATAGAACAAATTACCAAACTTAAATGTCACTTGTTCAATACGGAAGCTATACTGCTAGCTACCGAAGTAGACAAGGTAAGACTCCCTAACGCGATAGTTCAGATAGACGATAAAGGTGAATTTATTACCTCTATATTAAATGTAAATGCGGTACCCAAAACCGTTAATTTTTCAAATTTAAAACTAGAGCCGATCCAAAATTTCTCACTGAATAATATAGACGAAGAAACCTCCCAAACGTGTGTAGACAGACATTATGAAATAAAAAACCAACTCCGTCTAGACCACCTAAACATGGAAGAAAATGAACTAATAACTCAACTTTGTCTAGAATACGCGGACATTTTTTATCTTGAAGGTGACCAACTAACTTTCACCAATGAAATTAAACACGCGATAGATACCAATGATGCGAAAGCAGTATTCACGAAATCGTACCGATACCCTCAGATACACAAAGAAGAAGTCAAAACGCAGGTATCCAAAATGTTAGAACAAAATATTATTCGTCCCTCTAACTCCCCCTGGTCATCTCCAGTGTGGGTTGTCCCTAAGAAACTTGATGCTTCGGGTAAGCCGAAATGGCGTGTGGTTGTAGACTACAGAAAACTCAACGAGTTAACTGTAGGAGACAAATACCCTCTACCCAACATCTCAGATCTCCTGGATCAATTAGGCAAGTGCCAGTACTTCACAACATTGGACTTGGCCTCTGGGTTCCACCAGATCGAGATAGACCCGAAAGACATCCCGAAAAGTGCATTTAGCGTAGACAACGGACACTATGAATTCGTTCGTATGCCCTTCGGCCTTAAAAACGCCCCTTCCACCTTCCAAAGGGTTATGGACAACATCCTCATGGGCATTCAGAACGAGAGATGTCTGGTATATATGGATGATATTATCATATATTCCCCGACAGTTCACGAACACATTTCTCGTCTCACAGAAGTGTTCAAACGCCTTCGAAATGCTAACTTAAAAATCCAACCTGATAAATGCGAGTTCCTTCGTAAAGAAGTCGCATACCTGGGTCACCTCATAACTAAAGAAGGAGTAAAACCAAACCCCGATAAGGTACAGTGCATCCAAAACTTTCCGCAACCCACTAACCAGAAGGAAATCAAATCATTCCTCGGGTTGGCAGGTTATTATCGCAGATTTATAAGTAATTTCGCGAAACTATCCAAGCCCCTCACCAAATTGTTACAAAAGGATGTCCCTTTTGCTTTCGACTCAGAATGTCACAAATCCTTCGAGGAATTGAAACAAGCCCTCACTTCGACCCCAGTACTTATCTACCCAAACTTCGACGAAACGTTTCTACTCACCACTGATGCAAGCGCGTTCGCCATCGGCGCCGTGCTCTCACAAGGCCCCATTGGCAAAGACTTACCAATAGCTTTCGCCTCAAGGACCCTCTGTAAAGCCGAAACCAAATACTCAACCATAGAGCGTGAACTTTTAGCTATAGTATGGGCCGTGAAACACTTCCGTCCATACATATTTGGTCGGAAATTTAAACTAATAACCGACCATAGGCCTCTAACGTGGCTCTTTTCGATAAAAGACCCCGGAAGCCGTCTAGCACGCTGGCGACTGAAGCTTGAAGAGTACGAATACGAAATCGAATATAAACCAGGCCGCATTAATAAAAATGCAGACGCTCTTTCCCGCATAAAGATAAATCACATTCAAGATTCCTCTAACTTTCAAGCAGAATCAAAACTAGTAACGTACCCCATTCAAAGTCCCTCAACTCCAATAGAACCCGATCCTGATAGTCAGGACACGACAAGCGACACGACGGAAACAAACGAACAAGAAGATGTCCTGAACGAATTCGAAACTTTCGTAAAATTGTATAAAACCAAGTCACTTATCGACTATTCTAAAATTGAATTTTCAAACGGGCAACTCTTGGACAAAACCAACAAAAATATAGTGACCTTTTTCCAACAAAACAATCTCAAAGATTTTCATTATAAAATCCTTGAAGACTTGTTCGAAGAAAACGCAGACTTCCGAGATTTAGAATTAAATAAATTATCGAGTAAGTCGGTGCGACATAGAAACTATTTTATCGTGGCTCTACCATACGACCCCGAAACCGTAATCCAAAATCTATTCATCTCGCTATACAAAGGTCGTGAAGAGTTCGACGACTCCAAAACGTATTGTATCGAAAACAATGTCGAACTTCCTATTCTCGAAATTTTGTCATTTCTTTTATCGGAAAAAGACGTGAAACTTAAAATATGTCAAAACGTTACTAGAACACCCAGTGACGACGAAATCCCAATTATTATCGACCAGCATCATACTGGCAAAGCTCATCTCCACCGCGGAATAAATGAGACTATTCGTCGTATTCGAGAGAAATACAATTGGAAAGGATTGACAAAAGACGTCGAAAATTTCATAAAAACCTGCAAAATCTGCCAAGAAACAAAAATCTGTCGCAAAAATTTAGATAACCCTCTCGTAATTACGGAGACGCCTAAATCCCCTTTTGAACGTATAAACATAGACGTCCTAGAAGTCCCAACGAAAAATTACGCACTTACTATACGCGACGAACTTACAAAATTCACTCAAGCGTATCCTATCAAAGATAAATCAGCAAAATCAATCGCAAACACTCTGCTCGTTTACTTCCAGCACTTCGGAACACCCCTTCGAATTCATTGCGATTATGGCCGAGAATTCGATAACGCCATCCTAAAAGATTTATGTCTCCTCTATGACATCAAAGTAACGCAGTCTAGTGTCGGACACCCCCAATCTAATGGTTCCTTAGAAAGGTTCCACGCTACCTTGTTGGAAATGATCCGAGCACACGTGGCAGAACACCCTGACGAACACCCCTTCAACATATTACCTTACGCGATAATATGCTATAATACCTCTACTAATAAAACTCACGGATTTACACCCTACGAGTTAGTTTTCGGACACACGTCCAGTAGACCACCTGAGACGCTATATAATCAGGAAGAACTAGTCACGAAATACGTCAGAGACTTAAATAATCGCCTGTCTTATAAAGTCGCGCGCGCCAGAACTGAAACACAAAAACAAAAAGCGAAAGTTCGGTTCGACGCCCACGTTTCAAAGGAAACCCCCGAATATCAGATTGGTCAAAAGGTGTATTTAAAAGAATCCCAAATCACCGATAAGTTACGTAATAAATATAACGGGCCATTTGAGATTTTGGAACTTCACAAAAACTCAGCCACCCTCCTTAACAAAAAAACAAAACAAAAAACTAAAGCTAACTTTGACAGGTTAAAACCATATATTGAAGCCTAAATTGCCTTACAGGTTCACCTTGCTGATCGGAGCAGCCATGTCCCAGTACCAAATAACACCCATCAATAACACCGTCGGAGTCTATTACCACGACGAAACGAGGATAATAATTTCCAATAATAAATGGACTCTGCTAGTCCATAAAAATCTATCAAGCCTCGAAGAAGCCTTTATCAACAACAACAAAATCTTAGAATCAATTGTCAATATATTCACCCCCGATACACGCGAAACAAAAGAATTCCTAGTCAAAGTCAAAACACACGTAACACTCTTAAACCAAGTGTCAAATTCCCTCAAAGTAAAATTTGAAGAAATCTTTGTTAACACCAAACGATTCAAGCGTGGTATATTAAATGGAGCGGGTAGTATATTTAAAGCAATTACCGGCAATCTAGATGCTGAAGATGGACAATTCTTCACAGACAGTATCAATAAATTAAACAAAGATCAACATCAAATAGAAAACCTCCTGAAAAATCAAATATCCGTTACCTCTACCGTCATAAAAACCTTTAACGAAACGGTTCAAAACATGCAAATTAATATAGTAACGTTTAACGAGGATATGAAAAAGATTCAAATCGGATTGCATAAAGTAAATGATAGAGTTGCACTGGTTCAAGCCGAACTAAAATTTATCGAAACATGTGAAAAATTGACTGAAAGTTACTTGTACCTCCAGAGCAACCTTGATGACATTTTGAACGCGATCACATTTGCTCGTCTGAAAATAATACACTCTTCAATTATTTCACCCGAAAGTTTGATTACTGCACTTCAGGAAATCTCTCAAAACTTAGTAAAAAATAATTTACCCCTACCGGTAAAATATTCAGAAATTCCCCAATACTTAGAAATTATCGAACTAGAAGCCTTTCAATCAAAATCAGATCTTGTTTTCGTTCTAAGAATACCACTAGTAGAACAACAACTCTATACCCTGTATCATTTGTATCCTATCCCTATACTAGACAACAGAACTGGCCTTCACCATGTCTTGTCATTCTCACAAAAATTCATTGCGCGTAACGATGATTCACTAATGTACATCCCCGTCAAGGACCTGAGTACATGCAAACAACTAGATTCCCATAAGAAACTATGCTCAGACCTCTACGCCTACCCGATCGACAGCAGTGCAGCATGCGAAGCCCAGCTACTGAAAAACTTCAGAAAAATCCCCGAAAACTGTGTAAGTTCCCTCGTCTATGGACAAGGTTATAACGTTCAGAAACTACAAGGCAATGTGTGGTTAATAATTGTCTCTGAACCCATTCATATCACCATAAACTGTAATAAAATGGACACGAAAATTACCAGTGTTAATAAGAACTCCATATTAAAACTACATCCGGACTGTTACGCGTTTGTCGGTATAACAAAAGTGCAAGCAGAAAGCCGCAATACCATCAACATTACAGACAATTCCCATCCAGTGGTTATACCCTATGACTGTTGTAGTGACATTCCCGAAAAACTCCAGCTACCCAAGTTGGAACCTCTCCAGTTCGATCACCTAAATGTAGAAAATCTAGACATAGCCAACCACAAACTCGAGCAATACTCTAGAGATCTAGACAAACTAATAAACGAGCCGTTTATAACCAAACATTTTTCCTTAAGCATGTATATAGTTATTGGTCTGTCCATCTGTCTCCTAGCCGCCTTCATCGCCTGGAAATGCAGGAAAAGATGCTGTGGTTGTAAGGAATCCAAGGACACCACCCCTAATGAAATGCTGAAAAGAATTGGCACCCTCCTGAGAAGAAGACCTCATCTACCTACAGAAGAGGAAGAAATGACCGATTTTCCCTCAAAAGTCGGTGAATAACACCGACTTTTCAAAAAGAAAGGGAGTTGTTATATGCTAAACAAACTGTATTAATCCATTCAAACGTATAAGTATCTTATCCAACAAGTAACTTTATATCCTTATCTCGGTACGTGATATAATTTGATATACCTTATCTAAAGCGATAACAACTTCCTTTTAAAACAAAGCTTTCTCATGTAAAACGCTGGCATAGCATAATTCCGAGAAATGCATGTGCCTACGTTGATAGCAGTATGTTATAAATATCACCCAGAGACGCATCTGCAGTCAGTCTACATTTAGTCTTTATACCTACAACATTAAACTATTGTAACAAATATATAATCATATAAAATATTTTGTAAAACCAAGAATAAAAGTTTTTAAAAAGTGAACACAGTTCTAAGTGATATAAAATATATATATATATATATATATATATATATATATATATATATAGATTTGGTATTCATGTATAATATTGATGTATCGTATTTAGTACAGTAACTAATGGTTTTAACTTCGGAATATTGTCATATTGAACGGATTTCGTTCATTTTTGGCAGTATAATAGTAAATGCTTCACAGAAAAGTTTCTATATTGTGCAGGGGGTTGCTAATTTATAGGGATGGCACTTAAAAAATATAAATTTTGGAGCTGAAGTAGAATCAAATTTTAAGAAGAAAAGGTTCTATGCAATTTTTCACATAAATAGATAGTTTTTAAGTTATAACGACTTCAAAATTGCGATTTTAGCTTAAAAAAAAAGGTATTTCCAAATGGCTTTCGTCAAGTATCTTGAAAAGTATTACTTTATCGAAAAAATGTTACAGACCAGTTACAGAAAGTACAAACTGGGAATTAATAATATTTTTTGTTTATTGATGTAGGATTAATAATTTCGGAGATATTTAAATTTATATTTGGTATCCAAGTGTTTCGAAATTACCTTTAAAGTTTAAAATGCATTTTTTTCTAAAGCAAGTGCTTTAAATGAGCAAAAAAATTTGAGCATCTAGGTAATGCTACATCTTAACGAAATTTGAGATAATTTTTTTAAATCACTTGCTAATTAGAGTAACAAAATGGCGACCTTTTTATATAAAAAAATATATATACGCACATTTTTCCGTTATAACTTCTTTATTTCTTACGCTACAGGAACGAGTAAAAAATAATTTGAAAGCGCAATTAATTGTTTTTAATTTCATTTCTTAGCATGCGTGACGTTGGTGTCACAATTTCTGAGATATTTAACATTTAAACTGCATTTTTCGTCTTATAAACGTTCGGACGCATTTGTAAACTTTTATATCTCCGAAACTATTAAATGTATGTAAATAAATAAACAAGAGAAATTCATTATGAGTTTATGAGCTTTATTTTTGGTCTCTTTTTCAATAAAACTAATATTTATTGAGATATTTGGAAAATGAAAAAAAAATTACGTTTTATCGAAAATACCTTTATAGTTTAGACTGTATTTTTTTCTAAAGCAAGTGCTGTATACAAACCAAAAAATTTGAGCATCTACGTTATGCTATACATTAATGAGAAACAGTGTTTGAAATTCCTTTTTTTTTATTACTGGCCAATTACAGTAACAAAATGGCGACGTTGTTATTAAAAAAATGTGTAGACGCACATTGCTTCGGTCATAACTTCTTTGTTTTTTATGCTACAGAAACAAATAAAAAAATAGTTGAAAGCTTATTAAATAACCTATTATTCTACCTATTAGCATCCTTGGCGTAGGTGTCACAGTTTCTGAGATATTTAACTCTTACTATAAATAATTATCTTATGAACACTTGGATGCCAAATGTAAACTTAAATATCTCCGAAATTTTTAATCCTACATCAATAAACAAAAAATATAATTAATTCCCAGTTTGTACTTCCTGTAATTGGTCTGTAACATTTTTTCGATAAAGTAATACTTTACGAGATACTTGACGAAGGCCGTTTGGAAATACCTTTTTTTTAAGCTAAAATCGCAATTTGGAAGTCGTTATAACTTAAAAACTATCAATTTATGTGAAAAATTGCATAGAACCTTTTCTTCTTAAAATTTGATTCTACTTCAGCTCCAATAAATATATATATTTTTTAAGTGCCACACCCTGAGAAGGGAGTGCCACCCCCTATAAATTAGCACAATATAGAAACTTGAAATTTTTCAGTAAAGCATTTACTATTATACTGCCAAAAATGAACGAAATCCGTTCAATATGACATTATTCCAAAGTTTTGCATATTTTTTACCTCTAGGTACCTACTGTACTAATTTATTGATTACGTTTTCGATCTTGTTCTTTTTCCCTGGATACCGCCAATCCTTACAAGTAGGCTGGAACCACCAATCATTACTAGTAGGCAAACAAGCTGCCACAGTTCTCATCGAGACCAGTTCAACGAGCCCTAACTCAAAGCGGTTTCGTTATATTATTGTTGGGTGCCTAATATTGTACCATAATTATTATGATACCAAAATATTGTATTGTCATCAGAACTACACGTGTATGCAAAATTTCAGCACAATTGGACGTCGCGTCGTATTTCGAAGGGGTTCCATTATATTATTCTTGGGTTCCATAATACTGTACTATTGCTACCATAATATTGTATTGTCATCAGAACTACAAGTCTATGAAAAGTTATAGTTCAGTTGGTCGTCGTATCTCCATTATATTATTGTTGGTTCCATAATATTGTACCATTGGTACTATAATATCTTATTGTCATCAGATCTATAAGTGAATGCAAAATTTCAGTTCAAGTGGACGTCGTATCTCGAAGAGGTTCCATTATATTATTGTTGGATCGCATAATATTGTATCTTTGGTACAATAATATTGTATTGTTATCACAACTACACATGTAATCAAAATTTCAGCTCAATTGGACATCGCATCTTGAAGGGGTTCCTTTATATTATTGTTGGGTTCCGTAATATTGCACCATTGACACCATAATATTTTATTGTCATCAGATCTATACGTGAATAAAAAATTTCAGCTCAGTTGGAAGTCGTATCTCGAAGGTATTCCATTATATTATTGTTGGATCTCATAATATTGTACCATTGGTACCATAATATTGTATTGTAATCTGAACTACACGTGCGTGCAAAATTTCAACTCAAGTGGACGTTGTATCTCTTTTTGGGTCCCATAATATTGTATTCTTCAGTACCATAATATTGTAATTTCAGCTCAATTGAACGTCGTTATGTAGTTCAAAATTGACTTGCAAGAGTCCGCCTTGTAACGATCAACTTTTAGTAGGGGTAGTTTGCATTATATTTTGATAATTTTGGTATAATTTAGTATATTTTAGTAAAGTCTTTAGTTTGCACAATACTGTACTTCTATTAGAATAAGCCTAAAAAGGCCGGTAGATCCAAAATATGGTAGGAATATTATCCTTTTGACAGTTATCGGTTTCGCGGGAACGCGTCCACCACTAAATGAATATTGGGCGGGCAGTATTTAAGCCTAGGGCGTATAGATTTGAGGCTTTTTGTATGACATCGCGAACGAAGATGTAAATAGTTAAAGCTCCGACGAGGGGGAATTTGCCCCAAGCAGTGGCTGCTTTATAAAGCTATAGCTGGGCTCTGCCCATGATGAAATAAGTTTGTGTAGATATTATTAGATGGTAATTTGTATCGACAATAATAATTCTGCTACAGTATTCAGCTTCCCGTTTATAATTTGTCGTACTTATATTTAGATGTTGTAAAGAATTTGTCTGCAGTGTGAAATATTAGTTATCTGTTTGATAACGTTGTTTTATATAATAGAAATAATTATTTTAACTTCGTGAGTGAGTGCTTCGAAGAAATCCTCGAGGAACCTGATTCTTCTGGCTTTCTATAAAGATTTGCCGTGTTGCAGACCGACTCTACGTTTTGCTGCCATCACCAGGAAGTCATGTTTTGTGAGTTTTAGTGCGCGTTTGCCATTTCGTTTATTTTGATTCATTGTAATGCAACTTTGTTGTTTTTGATTTATGTATAAATGTTGCTAACAGCCGATGCTGTTAATTTTGTTGTAAAGCAATCAGTTTTAATTACTGTTAAGATTTTGTATTTTTTTGCATTAAAGTTTAAAGTCATTTTAAAGTCATAATTATTAGCAAATCTGTTGGCCAACAAGATACTTTTGTCTGGTTATTCAAAATAACATTTTAGCCTTTTGATTCTTTTTGTATTTGATATATTTTTAGAGTATATTGTATTATACATTTTGTGCCTTGTATATAATATTATTTAGTGAAAAGCAAACTCTGTTGCCCACCCCTGTTGTCTCTTGCTCTATTTTTGTGTGTAACATTTGACTTTTGGTAATATATTTGTTTATTTATAGTTTCGCGTCTTATTACCTTAGTCACTTTTCTCTTTGAGATAAATAATTAAATATTTGGCGTGGCCCTTGGGTAAAAAGGTTTATATTTTCTTGTAGCTCAATAGCAAGGGCTTTCTTTTAGTTTTTGTCTTTTGTTTTACCCTTGGAAAAAGTCTACCATTACAGCCTAAACATACTAAATAACTCAAACTAACTAACTAACTAACATATTAAGCAAGTTAAATAAAAGCTTGTAATAATAATGCTATAAGTATTATTAATGATTCATTTTCATTCATCATTCATTATTAGCAGCAGTTTTGCGCATGCGTCAGCCTTTCATCGCCTTGAGTTTTCTAGATAATTTCAGTGTTAAAATCAAAGTTCACATCATTATAAGGAGAAACATTCGAATTTGCTACATTAACAAATAATTATTTTAAACAATTAACATCTTTTAAGTTACTGCGTTGGCTAACACATTTTACTCTATATTTTACTTTTCTAGTTTCTTTTCAATTTAATTTTAACAAAAAACAGCAGTTATCTTAAAGGATATTACGGACAGCTGCTGTGGCCCTAATATTACACTTTGTAAAGTGTTATTGAAATTGAATGAACATTCGGCGGAAATTCTTTGTTGGAACATGAATATTTCTTTTCTACGTGACAATTATTAGGTACTTTTCTCGCAGAAAATTGGGTATTAGAAACATATTACTCCCGAATCAACTTGCGCCTCATTTGGTAGAAGTATTGTAAATGTAATATCTAAAATAGAACCAGTATTATAGCACTAAATGGATTAAGTATTCGCAATTGAGTTGTTTTGCTTATAGTCCTATACAAATAGGTTTTAACTTAGGAAAAGTTCGTCGTTCGCTGAAAGTATGAGAATATATCCTTGGTACCGGTAAAACTGATAATTTAAAAAGGTCGCCCGATGGAATGTTTTTAATTAACGAATAGTGTAAATTATTTGATAATTTTTTCTTTTTTTAAACTGAACTGATCGAAAGATGATCTAATTTAATATAAGAATAGCATACATTAATTTTTTATTTGATTTCGATACCTGAGCAAATTTTTTTTAATTAACGCACCAATTGCAAATCTATATTAAACGTATTTTGCCGCCATGAGTGCTGCAAAAATAGTGTTTATATCATTTGATGAACAGAATCAAATTAAAAGAGTTAAAATACCTTTTAAATTAGGCAGTGACAGCTAGCTAGGGAAAGGAAGAGGGTAGCTAAGGCCGGTTTTGGGCCTATTTTGTTTTTGGATTTAAGTTTTAAAAAATCATTTTTTTTTATCATCTTCCATCAATATTTAATTGATTTCACCCCAAACGGAACCTCCCCCCACTCGCGTATGTCTCTTCTACCCCTTTTAAGTATCAGATAAGGAATCTGGGAACGGAATCGCTAATTTTGTTTGCGTTTAAAAAGAAAAGTGTTTAGAAAATTCCAAAAGTATTTTTTTTTTTTCAAAAAAGTTCATCTGGACTACCTTCCTCACTAATCCCTTTCCCTCACCACGTCTACTTACCCACCCACACGCTTATCTTATAACTCGACTTTATAAACATATAGTTATACAACATGATCTACCATGACATGCGGAAAATTTAACAGTAGGTTGTCCCCACCTAAAAGAGTTTAAAAAATGAAAAATTAAAAAATAAATGACCAAAAAATTACCTTATTTTTTTTGTAGAAATGTACCCCCAATGGCTTTAACCAATCTGACGTAACGCGGTACAACCATATCACTTTATCAGACTTGGGATTGACACTATTGGCAGCAAAGCTGGAGCGGGTAGAAGTGACTTTTTGGTTTTAATCAAATCACGCTACAAAAATAACGAAATAAATCGAAAAGACATTGACCCTATACTAGTGAAAAAACAAGTAGATATAGAGGTATTTACTTAAACCCGTCAATAACACGCCGGTGTCCTGATTTTTCGACCGAAAGCAAAAAACGCGGCACTTTGACCGCACCTGCCGGTTTCACTTTTTATGCAAATTAAGGAAATGTAAACATCTCCGAATACGTTCTTTCACAAGTAAGTTTGTCGACCTATTGCTGAACAGTCGTGTAGCTTCGCAAATTTACTAATAATTTAATATACTAAATTACCTCAGAACACTAAAATTTTGCAGGGGCCTTCCCACATTGAAGACTAGTACACCATTTTATTTTCCGCATGTCATAGTAAATCACGTTGAATAATGGAACTACAAGGATGATTTGAAAAAAGATGATTTTTTTACCGTTCCTGGATTCTGGTTATTTAATATTTAAAAGGGGGAGAACAGATATGTGCGTATGGGGGGAGGTTCCGTTTGGGGTGAAATCAATTAAATATTGATCACAGATGATAAAAAAAATGATTTTTTTAAATTTAAATCCAAAAATAAAATAGGCCTAAAACCGGACTTAGCTACCCTCCTCCTTTATCAGATATATTTTTGTTTAAATAACTTTCATTCCAATAGTTTCTTATAGACCGTGGGATAGTGACAGATTTTTTTAAACGTTTGGTTCCTATCTGGCCTTTTGGGAGCCTTTTGTGCCTGATTTGTACTAACCATTTTCGTGTTTATCAAACGGTTATCCAGGGCCCCTCGGCGGAAAACAGAAAAGAAAATTTCATGAAAATGAGCAATTTCAAACGTTTTGTTCCTATCTGGCGTCAAATTAGACTTACGTTTTAAAGAAAAACATCCGACGGAAGCTTATCGCCAGACAAATTCCGTGGGTCGGAAGGCCCGAAATTTCGATCCGAAGTTGTAAGAAAAATGGTCAAAATTAAACGATTTGGTTCTTATCTGGGAATTGTATATATAGGTAAAATAATTACCGCTATATAACAAACGCCAGACAAATTCTGAGGGCCCAACAGTGAAAAAATTATTGTTCAAGTTGTCAACTATTCCGCGAAAATCAAACGATTTACATTCGTCTGGCATTTGTTTTTTTGTTAATATTAGGCAATAAGTAGTTTTAATTTAAGATTCCCAGACGAATTGGTTGGGTCCCCTGGATAGCCAGACAAAAAGAAAAGCGCGAAAAAAATGTCATTTTTCAAACGATTTATTCCTGTCTGGCATAAGGATTTTAAAAAGATATGTTAATAAATAAGCCATATTTCTAGTCCCAGATAAAAAGCTTGGGCCCAGACGTAGATATGTTGAGCGAAAGTATAGAAAAATCAAAAAACAGTCGTGTAAAAATCGATGCATTTTCAAACGATTTACACTCGTCTGGGATTTGTTTTTTAAAAAGATATGTTAATAAACAAACCATATTTCAAGTGCCAGACAAAAATCTGGGGCGCAGCTGTAGATACATCGCAAATTTTGAGGTTCTACAGTTGGCAACTTTTTAATCTTGGCTCCTACGCCAAAAGACTACTCTAGCTAATTTAAATAGAATAAAATTTGCTAAAACTCATTTTTTTTTATTTTTTGAATTCCGATAAAAATGAAGGAATTAGAGGGGGGCGGGATTTGGGCCTTTTTTTTTCGGTAAAATTTCTCCATTTTGTCACGTAATTAATCGGTAATTAATTGAAATCGATCTCATATATGATGTTCACTTAATATCATGTACTAATTTGACGCTCCGTTAATCTCGGTCGTTCGAAACAAAGCCTTCTGAGAAAAATTATTTTTTTTAGATTTACATACACTATAGGAAAATGTGTTATTTCCTACATTTCCTCGGATATCTCGAGAATTATTGTTTTTTTCGAAAAATTTGTAGATAGCTTATGTAAAGAGAATTGATTGAGCTTTCCGACACTTTTTTTATTTTTTCTCTAACATAAAGAGCAAAAGACCAAATATGCGGACGTCTCAAAGCCAACCGTCACCAAGTCTATTAATTAGGGTGAAGACGTACCGCTCGGCTAAAGTACACCATCTGTGGGACCCCACGCGAGACTAGTTTCTCGATCTGACGTCACAGTGCTTTTCGTGAGGAGTAGCGAGGATTTCAACTTTAATTATTTATTGCAAAGTAAGTACTGCGATTTAAGAGCTGATATTCGGTGTGGCGTGTTTTTATACATAAACACACACTTTAATGAAATTTTAAAAATGGGCAAGTTCCCCATTAGCAAACGATAAATAAAAACCACTCCGGGACGAGCGGGGAGTATAAAAAGCAGCGTCGCTCGCAAGCAATGCATACCACATATGTTTCTACCATATCGCATCTTACGTGTCTTATGTCGCGTGCATTAAAATGAGAGAAGGAATCACTTTTGTGTGGTTGACTACTTACGCCAAGGGAGAATGAAACAGGTAAGGACTTACGAGGACTCTCAGTTTCAGATATGGTGTAGTGCAGAGTTGTAAATTATATATTAATACTAGCTGAACCCGGAAAACGTTGTTTTGCCATATAAATTATAAATTTTTGTCCAAAAAATAAAAAGAAAATTTCTGGATAGGGCCACCCTTATCACCTAGGGGTATAAAAAATAGCCTACGATCTATTCTCAGACCTACCAAATATACAACAAAAATTTCATAAAAATCGGTCAAGCCGTTTCGGAGGAGTTCGATAACAAACACTGTGACACGAGATTTTTATATATTAGATGTAATTATTTATATTTGTCTTTTTGCTAGTATGTAACTTATTTATTGTAAATATTATTCGATCGTGGGATTATGAATGTGAAAGTGACAGTTATATTGATTCCAGTGATAAAGAAAATCAAATTCCAAATGAGTTTCAAGTGAGAAAAAAACGGCATTTCAAGGGCGGATCTGGACCTTGAGCTTGGGGAGGGGAGGTAACATAGCCGCGTGTTGAAAAAAACAAAAATGTTTTTCCTCGAAAATTAAAATTGATGAGGATGAGCGAGGGGAGGGGGGGAGAAAATCTCAAAAAAAAAATATATAAACACAACTAAACAGAATATATATTCAAAAATATAAAATAAAATAATAAAAATTATGAAATTCCCCCATAAATCAGCGCTTGTGGCATTTAAGTAGTGACGCGGCGAAACAAATTTGTTTGTGTATAATACTCTTTTATAATGACAAGCTAATGAAATGCCAGACGAGTGTGAATCGTTTGAAAATGCATCGATTTTTACACGAATGTTTTTTGATTTTTCGATACTTTCACTCAACATACCTACGGCTGGGCCTTGAAATGTGGTTTATTTATTACCATATATTTTTAAAATCCAAATGCCAGACAGGAATAAATCGTTTGAAAAAATGTTTTTTTTTCGTGCACTTCTTTTAAGATTTAAAATATGTTTGGCCCACGCTTTTTGTCTGGGACTTGAAATATGGTTTATTTATTACCATATCTTTTTAAAATGCAAATACCAGACAGGAATAAATCGTTTGAAAAAATGGCTATTTTTCGTGCACTTCTTTTAAGATTTAAAATATGTTTGGCCCACTAAAAATGTCTGTGAATGATACAATACATTTTCGTTTTGGTTAATTTTTACAAAAAAAATCATTTCACATGAGAACCAATCGTTTGATTTTCGCGGAATAGTTGACAACTTGAACAATAATTTTTTCACTGTTGGGCCCTCGGAATTTGTCTAGCGTTTGTTATGTCGCGATAATTATAATCTATTTACCTATATATACAATTCCCAGATAAGCACCAAATCGTTTGATTTTGACCATTTTTTTTACAACTTCGGATTGAAATTTTGGGCCTTCCGGCCCACGGAATTTATCTGGCGATAAGCTTCCTTCGGATGTTTTTCTTTATAAGTCTAACTTGACGCCAAATAGGAACAAAATGTTTGAAATTGCTCATTTTCATGAAATTTTCTTTTCTGTTTTCCGCTGAGGGGCCCTGGATAACCGTTTGATAAACACGAAAATGGTTAGTACCAATCAGGCACAAAAGGCTCCCAAAAGGCCAGATAGGAACCAAACGTTTAAAAAATCTGTCACTATCCCATGGTCTATTATTTGATCTCATATTACAAGACAGTACTCCTTAAGGTATAAATTGTTACATATGGAGTAATGGATAATGTATTATAATTTTGATGAAGAGTAAGATTTTCTAATTTACCAGAAACGGCAACTACTTTTAAATCTCTAGTATCATTCAGTGGCGGCTCGTCAGGGGAGGCAGGGGAGGCAGGGGAGGCTGAGCCTCCCTTGGAAGAAGCAGCATATCTTCCAATCTTCCAAATTAATATCTTTGACTTGTAGAAATTTCTCTAATTGTCTTTCAAAATATCAAGCCTCCTCTGCAGATAATATCACGAGCCGCCACTGGTATCATTGAATACACAAAAATTTGAAGTACTGCTCTGTAGTACTCTTCTCAGCATATAATAGCGCCAACTTTAATATTTTTGTGGGCAGTTTTTGCAGCCTTTTTATGTGTACTATAAAAATGAATGAACTATACACTGTTCACATCATTATTAGCTAAAATAAACTAAATGCAAAACCCAGGAACGGATTTATTTCACTGTGTGACACATTGATAAAGAACCATTGCGTAAAATGTCAGCGCTATAGAACGGGATATTCAGACTATTGTTCCCTAAGTAACGAGCCGATCTATCCTCAAAGCCAAGGGTTTGGTAATTAGTTCTAAGATATGCTAGACGATTAGATATTAATATTTTGAATGTCAGATGCAAACATGCGGGAATTTATGAGTCCCAGGGAATACAAAGTGGAATGTATAAAGGGCCTTAGTATAAAGTGTATTACCAGGAATTTGCAAATTCACTTGTATCGTTTCATCAGAAGAAGATTACATGTTATTATACTCTTCGCAGATACTAAGTCCATTTTGTATTTGCCACGCATTTTTCTAAAACCATAAATATCACTCATTAAGAAAATGTTTTCACATAACTGTGCTAGTCATGAATTCACCGCAACGGGCTAGAACATGTTGAGTGGCGAGATTAAGGTTGCCAGGCGTCCGGCTTTAGCCGGATATGTTTAGCTTTTTACGGTTTCGTCCGGCTAAAAATTAACATGTCCGGCCGGCCTGTCCGGCTTTTATTTGGCTTTTTGCCTAAGGCTCTAAAACGTGATTTTTTCGTTTTCAGTCGCTTTTGTATTAGAGCAGCAAAAAAGAGGTAAAATTATGTCGTTTTTTTTATCAGCTTAGAACAAGATCAAACATAGTGGGTATTACCGACAACATCATTTTACACATAAAAACACGAAATACGACATTTTTTAGTTCACATTGATGTGAACTTTTTTTGTTATAAAACCCACAATTAAGCGCTTCTTTCTATACATAGGATTGCTAATTAAAAAAAATGTGAACATGCCAAAAACGTAGATGACCCTGAAAGTTTAGAGAATACGCCATCAAATTTTCACTAAGCAAGGAACTTTTTTGTTTTTGAAAATTTTGTGTAACATGCTATGAAGAAA
The DNA here is from genome assembly GCA_936432065.2 of Rutpela maculata. Classification (NCBI taxonomy): domain Eukaryota; kingdom Metazoa; phylum Arthropoda; class Insecta; order Coleoptera; family Cerambycidae; genus Rutpela; species Rutpela maculata. The sequence goes on from OW386293.2 coordinate 23,929,957, forward strand.
ATGAAGTTAATAGACCAAAAAAGTTTTTAGAAAAAAAATATTTTCATTATTAGCAATAGTTTGCTAGTTACGAATTTTTAAGTCTGGTGGAATTGTCGAAGCGTACGCGCGGCACTTAAGAATAATAATGATTATGTATTGTGTGTAACGTAGGGTGACCAGATTTTTGTGCTGGACACTTCTGCTGGGAAAAAAATTGATGAGCGGGGGGAGCAGAAATCCGAAAAATCATTTCTTGATCCCGACATTTTTTGATGATCGAGAAGAAAATTTTTTTTGAACACAGATAGTACTCCAAAATGCTGGACTGTCCAGCGAAATTCCGGACGTATGGTCACCCTAGTGTAACGGAACTTTTCATTATTATTTTTTTATGTTTATGACTGTTTGTCACGTTTTAGGATCTGAAAGAATAACTTATTTTTTCCATAGGCGCATTAAGGACTAAGGTTGAAGGCAAAAAGGAATTAAAAGTCTTAAATAGAGTATCTGGGATAAAAATGCATTGCATTGGGAAAAAAAGTTGCGCAACTAGGGGCTAGGGGGCTAATAAAATTCCATAAACAGAAGTTCAGGAATTTTGTAGAGTTTTGATAAAAAGTAAACTATCGAGTTTTCTCTTTTTTGCGTTATTATTGGACAGGGTTGGCATGTTTAAAACAAAATGTTTTAAACCGAGTGTTTAAAACATGTTTAAAACATCGCACTGTGTTTTAAACAAATGTTTAAAACATATTTAATACACAATGCGATGTTTTAAACAACTGTTTGAGACACGGTTTAAAACACAGTATTATTTTGGAGTTTGTGGAAAAGCAGGAAAAGTGCCGATGATGGTCCATTCCGATAAAAAATTCCGATATAGTGGTCATGTGTACTAAACTGAGTATTTTATTTGTAGAGTGCTATAAAATCCGTTTAAGAGCGCCATCTGACATCAAGTAGTAGTGGCAGACATAGTGTGTCTGGCATCATTTAATTTTAGTTGAATATAGTTTTAAACGTTTTAAACCTGTTTTAAATATGTTTTAAACATACCATTTAAAACTTTAAAAAAACCTGTTTTAAACAAAAAAAACTGTTCAAAACAAAAAAAAAACATTTTTTTGTTTAAAATGAAGAACAACTGTTTTTTTTCCAAGCTTGTTATTGGAGCTAAATAGAAAAGCTTATAGCACTTTTTTTTGAACGTGGCAATCTTAATATTTGTATCCGACATTTCTTGTGTCAGAGTCCCAATCCGAAACTCCCATGCATTGCATTTTTACCTTAAATCCACACAATAATTGAGTCAACGTGTTATTTTCGCCTAAATTAGGTAACAAAAAAGAAGAAAATATCCTAAATTAAGTATCTTTTAATTTCCGCAGCCCCAATTATAGAAACCCTGTTTCCGTGGCTTGTGCACAAGTTTATCGTTCTCCTGTATTACTACGCCACATAAAATCCACTCCATTTTAAAATGAAACTTAGATTGCTTTTTTATCTTAAATATTTTTTTAGCAGATAATCCACGCACAATTCGCACAATGGCCATACGTTCTACAATATAATACAAGTGGTAATAAGTGAAAGAATATCGTTACACATTTTACTTCCACATCCAGTGTAAATATAGTATCGACAATAATATTTTTGAAAATTTTTATTCTCCAAATAGGCTTAGAATGTCATGAAACGTCGAGATTTTAAGTTTGAGCAAAAAATAATTCTGTTTGTCGGTCTGTCTGTAACTTATTTTGTGCGCACGATTACTCCGGAACCGTTTAAGATATTGACTTGAAATTTGGTACACGTACCTATGTATTTTAACGAGATCTGGAACTAGATTATTCCGTTAAATGGGGGTAAATGGGGGTAAATAGGCAAATCAAGCAAGTAAGAGTCCATAAAATTGGTATTTAGTATATATAAGAGAAGCTAAGGTCTCAAAATTTTTTGGCATTAACCACCCCCATTACTAACTCCCACCCCATTATTCAAGGAGGCGAAAAAAATAAAATTGTCATTTAGTGTGTGTACAAGAACCAAAGGCCTCAAATTTTTTTTTACTGTATCCACCACCTTCCACCATCCTCAGCCCCACTACCGATGTGGCATATCATTTTATAGGTTTTTGAGGTAGACGATTTCAAATATTTTATTAAAGTGCCATAAACAATTATTTCCACATTCAAATTTTTTTCGTTGTGAGAGACTTGGATAGAAGATCTGGATGTGGAAGTAGTTATTCCTTGGGCAGCGGTTTTATCCTTTGACCTTCGACGAAAACGAATAACGTTGATCGTACACCGCCCTGAGACTAGTTAGTTTTAGTGGACGCGGGCGTATTAATACTCAATTTCTGCAATTCGCGCGCTCCAAAAAAATCACTGTACCTAAACTGTCAAAGACACAATAAGAATTATGCTATCAAAAACTTTTTTGGTCTTTTGTCTTTATTTTCTTCGCAGCATGTTATACAAAATTTCCAAAAACAAAAAAGATTGTAGCTTAGTGAAAATTTGACTGCGTGTTTCCTGAACTTTCACGGTTATCTAAATTTTTAACATGCTTAAAAATGTTTTAATTAACAATACTACACACAGATAAAAGCGCTTAAGTGTGTGTTTTATAACAAAAAAAAGTTCATATGGATATCTCCATTCGTTTTTGAGATATGGCATTAGATGTTTAAAGAAAAACAAAATTTCACACCTTTTTAAAAATAACAATGTCCGAGAAATTCATTGCAGCCATAATGTCGTATTTCATGATTTCTAATGAACATCGACCTACTTAACGAAATGGTATATGTCTCAGTTTGTTCTAAGATTAAAAAAAAAACTCGAGAAGGAAGCGACTTTTCCCCTGTTTTTTATTCCATTATAATAGATACATTTTATTGTTTTGCGATGACTTTTTCTGTTCCCATGTAACAAATGTTTATTTTTAAATTAATCAAGTTTAATAAAAATATTAAAAGACGGATTTTGTGTTTTAGTTATTTTATTATGGCGAACGAATGCCGTCCGGCTCTTTGTACCAAATTACCGGCCAAATTTATAAGTAAAGTCCGGCTTTTCGAATTTTAGGCCTGGTAACCCTAGGCGAGATGCTTGTCATACTGTCTATCATGTACTGGGTTCGGTGCCTAGTTCCGGCACCGACAATGCCGAAGGGATTGTCTAACATGTGTGGTGTGTTTGTAGTTCAAAATATCTGTCCGTCAGTCTGTCCGTCACGTTTCTTGTAAGCAAAAGGGAAAAGTCCAATCAGATTGAAATTAGGACAGTAAGTTTGAATTCTACGTTTATATTGACTGGACCATAAACAATATTCACATAGTTAAATTTTGACAATAACAAGGTTTCACAAAGCGTTACTTCTACATTTTCGACGGCAAATAATATATGTTGGCGTAAATCAATTTTAGAGAAATGTAATGTAATGTTAAAAGACATAATTTTTTTGCGTGATCAACTATTTCAAGCTTAGAATTATATACCATAGCAATACCATTAGGTATTATTTACAGTTTGATGATTTATTTTAATTCCAAAGGCTAATATTTTAGATTTAATAGGATTTATAATTAAACAGTGGTATGTCAGTCCGTGTAAAACGCGGGGTTTGACGCTCGGAATGCTCCCCTCATGAGGACCACTTGTATTCTATGTTTTTTGGATCACGGAAATCGAGGTCTCGCGGCTCTAAAAATAGTGCATCATCCCTAAAAATGCCAAAAACCTTTTGGGTTTTTTTTCGCGGTAATGTGAATAATACTGTAAAATAATGTTATGAATGTGTTAATTGTAATGATATTTTGCCAGTTCAGTATGTTCATCTAAAATAAGGACGAATTTTATGATGAGGGTTAACCAGAGAGTGTAAAAAGCTACCCCTAAATTGACGTAAAATGAAAAAATTTTGGTACTTTTTTTCACTTTTTGATTTGAGTTTAGATGAATGGAGATTATAAAATGAAGAAAATTTTTGTCCAGTCTTTCACAGGTGAAAACTACCCCTATATCGCCTTTAAATTGAACTAACGCTTAGAAAATAAGTAGAGATGTATACTTTTTAGTTTGCTTGTAATTTTTGATAAACTTCCGTCGAAAAAGATACATTTTTTCACCCCTTTGGGGGTGAAAACTATCCCCAGGCTTGCAGGGAATTGAGAGAGAGAATGTAGAAATATTCTTGATAAATGAACGCTTCATACTGTTGCAATATTTTTAATAAAAAAATATAAATATGGTGATCTAAATATAAATGGATTCAAAATCTTTTTTTTTACTTTTTGAATCTCAATTTGGATGAATGGGGATTGCAAAATTAGGAAAAATTATTTTCTCGTGTGAGGATATTCGAATTGAATCCCTAAAGGGCTGAAAAAAATTTTTAGTATTTTTTCGACGGAAGTTTATCAGAAATTACAAGCAAACTAAGAAGTATACATCTCTACTTATTTTCTAAGCGTTAGTTCAATTTAAAGGCGATATGGGGGTAGTTTCCACCCCTGAAGGGTTGGAAAAAAATTCTTCATTGTACATTCTCCATTCATCTAAACTCAAATCAAAAAGTGAAAAAAAAAATCCACCATTTTATGTCAATTTATGGGTAGTTTTCCACCTCTGGTTAACTCTCAGCATATTTGTCCTAATTTTAGATGAACATACTGAACTGGCAAAATATCATTACAATTAGCACATTCATTACATTATTTTACGGTATTATTCACATTATTGCGAAAACCCCCCGAAAGGGGTGGTTTTTTACATTCTTAGGGGCGACGCACTATTTTTAGAGCCGGGGGACCCCGATTTTCGTGATCAGCGACCCAAAAAACATGAAATACAAGTAGTCCCGATGAGGGGGGCGTTCCGAGCGTCAAACCCCGCGTTTTACATTGACTATGTACCCAATGAAGGTTCTGAAGTAAAAATCTATATACTCCGTGGGTCAATGAAAACCTTGTTAGGGAAAGGTGTTTTCAAGAAATTCTTTCAAAGGATAAAAAACTAATTAATGCTACGTTTTATCTTGTACTCGTAATCATTAATTCTATTTCAGCGCTAGTCCTATGTTTTTTTTATATTGCTGTGAACATTATGAGGTTCACGAGAAATTCATTGCAGCCATAATTTTTCTTCCCTTTATGCAATGGTATGTGCATAGTGCTTTTTCATTAAGGAAAGATCTTGGGACTAATTAAAGAGAAAAGCAGAAGAGCTAATAATAAAGAAATATTTTATACATTTAATTAGATTCATTAATTACAGCAAGGGAGTGCTACTATTAATTAACATGGACAAATACTTTAAGTTTTCGTAAATTGCAATTTTCAGTGTAAATATTTTATTTCGTTTGTTTTAATTTTATTTTACACCAACAGATTCAAATGCATCCACCTATATTGAATAATATATCAACATCATCTTGACGATTTTTGTGGAAGCTGTACTGAACAAGAGGCATGATTTTTAGAAATTAATTAGTTTCGTTTTTTTTTTTAATTTTTTCATTATATACACAGACTGTGTTACGTGTTCAAATGGAATTAAGCCTCCGAAAAACTAAAAGTACTAAAATGCTCATTTAACTCAAGGTTGACTACCTCCAACAAGAGACTTCAGTGGTGAGATTCATTTATTTTTAACGATTTTATATTTTGCCAAGAAAACGGTTTGAGCGTCAGGTAATTTCCAATAAAATTTCACCAACCTTAAGCACCCGTTCGACACACCGATTTAAAATTACCAAACTCCGTGTTTATTCTAATATTTGAAGTCGCCTTTGACAACGTAATAAATAAACAGTAGAGTCAATCTTAAGATAAAATTTTATTACAGAAAATAGAACATAGAACAAGTATATCCGAATAGGAAAAAAATTTATAACAAAATGGTGACAGGTTCAGTCATAAGGTAACTCTCTCTGATTTACTCTAAAAATTCATGCAAAAAAAATTCTTATCCGATGTTAAATAACTTCTAATTTAAATAAATTCAGTATAATGTACGGACGTTACTATCATCCAACATCTTTCTAGTATCCTAAGATATGTGCATGTACAAGACAATTAAAGATACGTATATAACTGCGCAGTTACTCACATTAATTGAAAAAACAGTATACTACATGAGTAACATATCAAATATTTAGGCACTCAAAATGGCCATCGTTATAAAAAAATTAAAGGAACAAAAAAATTGAAACGCAACAGGGGGTCCTTTATTCTGGACATCACTGTAATGCGAATCAAAAGTTCTTAAAGGTGATGAATGATACCAGAAACTCCAGGCTCTCCAGGTGAATTCCTGTCATGTAACTTGATGCGTGACTGCAGCCTACGTAATTAAAGTCTGTCCTAGTAGTGTCCTCACAACCACAAACTCGTAAATTCGTACACATAGCAGCAAATTCTAATTCAAAATTCGGCACGTGGGCCTCCAACAAAACTTCAATAATAAGAAAAATCTATTTCCCAAACTTGAAAGTATAGATTTAACTCTCCAATAGATTAAATAACCATATACAATGTCTTGCCTAGATGAAAGGATAAAACGTTTAGAATTTGGTATTCTAAGAAAATCGCAAAAGTACTCTTACCCAGCAAAACCGGAATGGGCTCACACAAAAAACAAGGATCCGATAGCTTCGTTTCCTACCTATTTAGAAGTTCCACAATAACCATAAACGGCTTCAAACAGCTTAACAAACAATCAGGCACTTCTAAACTTTAAGACTTTCCAGTATAATCCCCAAAAGTGAATATCGGGATGTTTTTTTTGTAAAAAAAAACAGTCAGAAAAATCTCGTCTGAACGGCGGAACGACGCGCCACCCAATGGACAAGAAAACCACGTTTTCCTTTCCGGTCAACCACATGTTCTCGAGCACCAATCACTTGCCATTTCATTAGGAACCTACCCATAATTCCTCTTCGCGTACTAATTTATAAATACACAGAAAATAATTCTAACCATAGAATGATTAAAGCAATTCTTAAAATATAGACTAATAAGCATAAAACCCATGATTGAACCATATTTACAACAAAAATAAGTAAAACCAGAATTAAAATAACTTAAATAATGACATATCATCTTCCTCCAAAACCAATGTTGGTAACATCTTTTTCCCAAACTGAAAATGATAGCTAATAAAAGAAAGGAATAAATCGGGCTTATTTATTTAAATAAATAAAAACTTCTTGACTACAGGTAAGAGTATTGTTTTGTATTTCTTTACCCCAATAGAAGGGTAACTAAATCATTTTTTCTTTTTCCCAGCCAACACCCTGAAATGTGTATATTTGCCTACACTTACAGACATTCCCAGACGTGTTCACACACTCTTTTGGAACCGAATTCCAGAGAAAACCAGCCAGGAAAGACAATAGGATTAGCTCAAGCCAAACCAACAGTAAGTCACACAATTTATACTCCCTGGTAGCGATTACTAACTTGTGTTTGTGTTTATCGTTTTAGGTTAGACAGCCAAAATCCCTCCTACCAATACCAAAGGAAAATTACTTAAAATAAAACTTTAATAACCCTCCAGACATGACAAATCAATGAACCTAAGTTATAATGATTCCATGAAATAAATCCTAGAGTACACAAGAAGTTTTCTGGAATATTTTTATTTAGCCATCGATATAAAAATAAGTTACCTTATCTATTCTTTTTGCCATCAACAAAAGTAAAGAAGCAAGGTATCAACTGCAACATTTAAAAAAACAAACGTGGCCTTACTCATTATTTCTAAATTTACATTCGCATATACGAATGTAATATCCGGAATCTAATCTAACGTTACAACTACAAACCAAAGATAATATTTTAAATCTGCAAAGAAGATTATGAAGTAACACTTATATGCAATTATTTATGAGACAAATAATTGCGTCGTCTATTGCAGTTTAGGCGTCGCGATGCTGAGAAATAGTTATTTGATGACAGAAACTTTGAAATTTCAAAATTCGTAGGCCAAGAATTTGCATCGAAAAATTCCTAAAAATTATTCGGGCATAAGAGATTACCGCATTTGAAATTATCGATAATATGGAGTGGTAGAAAAAATGAATGTAAAGAGAAACTTTTTTCGAAAAAAATTCGTTACCAATTTATTGATTATTTAATGTTTAAAATAGATAATTTTAGGGTGCCGTATTTCGAAAACCAAAAATCAAAATGTTGTTAAATTCTGAATATAGGGGTTCTACAGCTGATCAATGCTGATCAATAATATTGCATTAGTTTTTCAACAAAAAAATGTCTAATGACTTCTCGAAAAATTGACCCTTTCTTTCTTAATAAAAATGCACGCAATGAGTGAAATAAATTTTGTTTTACTCAAAAAGGATACAGTAAAGGTCTTTGATACCGATCCAAATTTGGTTGAAATTGGATGACCAACAACTGAGTTACGAAGGTGTATCCCCTTGAAATGGGTAACACTGTAATTAAACAAATCTAGTTGGGCAGTTCTACAAAGCATGGTCGATTTCACATTGACAATGTTAAAAAATAAAATGTCAGGAATTTATTGATGGCATACATTTTTGAAATGGTTAAAGTGTCTACATTTGAAATATGACTTGTGGCACCAGCTTTTTGCCCGTGACTAAAATGTTACAGCTGTTTTTCCTTAGTGAAACGTATAACAAAATACACGACCGTCACATTTATATTTGTGCTGTGTATTAATATAAATATGCTAAATGGATTATGAAAAAGTTGATTCTTTGAAGTGAAAAATATGTCCTACAAGATATTAGAGAAAATTTTGGTCGTAATAATACCCATGAATAAAATAAAAAGTGATATAACTGGAAGTATCTGTTTCTTTCTTATTTGAGCCTAATATTTTCAAAATTCAGTTAACTGTATTGACTCAAATTACCTTTTTTGTGTCTAAATTTTGTTACCGATAAACAGTTTTGTTCATAATTTAAAGGACAATGGTCCTAACGAGATAAATAATATTTATGACACCATTGTGAATGAGGTACTGTGAGTTACGCGTGACGGTCGTGAGTGACATGAGATGGTTGTGAGATTCGTAAAACGGTCGTGTAATTGCTGGCTGAGGTTGTGCCAAATTTTTGAAAATAAAAATAATATTTGAGGGTCAGATCATATGTATTTTCGATAGTAGGAACCAAATATGAAAAAATATACAAGTTGTCCCATTTAAAAAACTTGATTTTCACGTCATTTGCCTCGAAACCGGAAGTCAGAAGTTGGTTTTTTACATCATATAATTGGAAATTTCATCCCATATCACTACACCAAATTTGAAAAAAATCCATTCAACCATTCAAAAGTTAAAAGAGTGAAGGAGAGTAATGCCAGTGAAATTTCTCATAACCGTCACTAGAGTCTCAAGACCATCACACTCAAATTTGTGCCATGTGACGGTCATGAGTGTGACGGTCGTGAGGGCCGCTAAACAAAAATGACTAAGAATTATATTCACCCTAAGCTATTATTAAAGTAAGGTTAGGAGAAGACAGTGTACTGGATACCTCAAAATAAAAACGTATTTGGATATTAATAAGTTGATAAATGCTAAAATACACAACGTGACGGTCATGAAAAAGAGCACAGGGCCATATATTAGACTTACCATATAAATTACTGGAAATTCAAAATGTTTTGGGAAACAGCACTTGGTTATTGTATCTCACATGATTTCACAACGAGAACTAACTTTCGATGTGTTTCTGAGTCGCTGGTAGTCCTAGCATTCAACTTATTAACTAATAATGAGCGCTGTCACGGTCGTGAGTATATTAACCAAGTTACGCGACTTTAATAGTTTATATATTAAATCCTAGATATTAAAACATGAAAGTTGTATCTTGCCAACAAATTTTGGATATTTTGTAATAATTATAGCAGAGATGGACACTAACCCTTTCTCTGGTAATAAAATTTCAGCCAAAACAAGTGTCAATCTGTATGGAGTTACGCGTGACGGTCTTGAGTTTTAGGAGTAAAAACAGCCAATATTTTATTTTTGTCGTAATTTAGCTCAAGTTGCGGTAAGACTCATCTAAGCGAATATTGGACACGGGTTGTAGCTTGGACCAATTTTTGATCAGTAAGTCACTAATATCATGAATCGACCATGCTTTGTAGAACTGCCCAGTTGATTTGTATCAGCGAGCTGTAATATTTAATAAGAAACTTAATCTAGTGACTCAATATGTCAAAACAGTTTTTGGTTTTGTTTAGTTTTTAACTTTCTGTCAGTATGCTCAAATTAAGTAGTTGTATCTCTTCAAAATCCAATGGTTCAGTTTACAATTTTACAAAACATTTTTTTTTGCCTTTAACTTAATATAATAAAAAAATGATTTTTTTTTCAAAATTCGGGCTCCGAGATATTGTTGGAATTTCGGTAAGCTTTAATGTAAAAAAAAATGTTAATTTCCGGCAAGATTTGCGCTCTATAGCCAGTTTTGAACCAAAAAATTCAATTTGGGACCACTGTGCCATGGTCCAGTCAGATGGCCTGACTTAATCCTAATCGATTTTTATATTTGGGCGCATTTGAGAAATAGAGTCTATGCGACTGCTTCAACCACAAGGCAAGACGTGGAAGAGAGAGTTAGACAGGAAATTGCACAAATAACACCTCAACTACAGAATATCAGACGTGCAACACTAAGTTGCGCTACTCTGTGTATTAATCAAAGCGGTGAACAGTTTGAACAATTTTTATAATGATTTAGTATAAGTTAGGTTTTTAAATGATGTTTTTATTTTATTTACTCATGGTTGTTACGTTTTATTGAAATTATTTCTTGTTTAATTCGTGATTACCTTTCAAAAATACTTTTATTATTACGAAGGATATCCTTAAGAAATGATTAATGGTCAAAAAATTAAAGTTTATGAATCATTATTTTTGATTAATAAAAGAAAATAGCACGGTCCCATTATAAAAATATCCATGGCACTCCTACGGAAATGAAAATGAAAATTAAATTCCGTCTTTTGACAAAAACTAAAAATAGTCGTACCTATCAGTAATTCAAATAACTATTTTGTTCCTTACAGACAAGTCTATAACCTTACTAATAATTTCCATAGCCTACTTAGTAATTTTCTTAAGTCGCGTTCATCTCACGCCACCATTTTGAAAAAAATTCAAAATTGTTCGTATCTCACTTACTTCTTGAATTTTTTTAAACCGGAAACAACTGTTGTTCTTAATATTTTATGCTTACTAAGAAACCATAAAAAAATATAGTCATTCTATTTAACAAAAAACCGGAAGTAATATTTTCGTTTCTGTTAGTCTAAAAGTGGTTCACTTTTGTCTAATTTATGTGTACTGAAAACGAAATTCTTAAATTCAAAAACGGGGCGAGCGTAGAGGCGACTTCAATTAGAATATCAGTCGATATTCCGTTGAAGCAACGTCGAGCGCGGTTAGTACTTGGATGGGCTCCCATCTTGGGAAATACACCGTTCTCGTCCCACCTTCTAGAGGCTTGTATATCAGTGTATACTCGGAAGTTACGTAATTTCAGACGAGGATTACGTAGTGGATATACCATCCTTCGGAGGGGATGTAAAGCAGGCGGTCCCTTGTCTATTAAATGTTAGGCAAGTAAAAGATCCCTACTCTTCTTAAGGGAAGAGGTTCGGCAAAATTTCCAGGTTGGGGATAGCTCGTCTCCTGGCGTCGGTGATAGGCCCTGGTAGCGGAAATAGGCCGACGTTAAACAAAAAAAAAAAAAAATCAAAAACAATCCAAAACTTGGGGGCGCACATTGACTCGTGGCCAGTGGCGTCCTGGCTAGGTCCGCGGGTCCGCAAACGCGGACTGGGCCCTAGATCCTTTAGGCTCCCCCGTCCGACGCACAGAGTGGCACGAATCGTGATTTTTTCGTTCAAAATTATCTAGAGCACTTGTTTCGCAACAGATTGGGATAATTTTTTTTTTAAAGGAGAGCCGATTTTTGAATTATGCTAACCAAAATTATTGAGCTTAGCCAAAATGCCCATGTTACACTGTGATCACCATGTTACTTACAAATAAAAACTTTTTTTTCTTATCCAATTTACATAAATCTTGTTACTTGGGGGTTCTTGAGTTCGCTGATTACGAATCTGACATCCAAATTGTCATAAACCAACCTGCAAGATGGCGGAATCATTCATAAAAATGAAAAAAAAACGATGAAAAATGAAATATTTTTGTTTAAGTTTATGCCGAAATTGGCTCTCTTACGTTTTTTGGAAATTAAATAACGAGTATTTAAAAAAAAATCCCAATCGGTTGCAAAACAAGTGCTCTAGATAATTTTGAACAAAAAAATCACAATTCGTGCCGCTGTGCGACGTCCAATCAATAAAACATGGCAATGAACAATCGAAAAAGTAATTTGTCTCTTCTATAATTTGTCGCTACTTTCTACAGAATAAGAAACTTACCTTTGCCTCTTTGCCAGGCAACAAAGCTGTCGCGCGCTGTCTGTACTATAACAGCGATATTGTCACGATATTGTTCTTTATGCTGTGATACTGTGTTAGAGGTTAGAGTGGGGGGTGGATAAAAAATCATCTATTCATCTGGATGGATTAACCTAATGTTTATATACTCTTCGCAAAAAACGAAGAGTATATTGCATTTGATCGGCACATTTCTAAAACCGTAAATATCGCTCGCAGACAAAATTTTTTTATATCATTGTGTTAGTGAACAAATTCTGAACAACTTTCAAAATGTCCGTCTGTCTGTCTGTCCGTCCGTCACGTTTCTTGTAAGCACGATAACTTAAGAAAGAAAAGTCCGATTGTGTTGAAATTTGGAAAGTATGTTAGCTAGAGGAAGAATCCTATTGACTTTTTTGAAGAAAATCAATTAGTAAATAAGATAATAATTATTTAATTTAAAAAAAATATATTTTCTTCATTTTTGTCGCTTGTGCTTAAATAGAAATCTTGCGAAATCTTATCTCTATAATATATTTTTTCTTTGTTTATACATTTCACTAATATATATTTCAAAATAATATACCTAATGCGTTGAAATATGATACTAGAAAGATACATACTACAGAAATTCAGTTTATCTAGCAAGGTGTGATGGCACGGTAGCTAAAGTTTTGGATTGCAATTCAAAGATCATGTGTTCGAATCCCACACAGGTTGGATGTTTTTTTTTCCAATTTTTTTCATATATTTTCTTTCACAACAAAGTTGGTATCACAAAATTGAGGATATCCAAAAACTAAAATTATTTACAAGAAAACTGCGAAGAGTATCCTATAGAATGTGTAACAATTATATAAAAAGCTCAGTAAATTGGCGAAGAGTACCTACGTTTTTAGCTTGTTTTATTAATATTGTATTACATATTCGCAGCGCAGCACGTCGGCCGCTAATTTAATCACTGTGCTCTTGTCTTTTCAACTAATTTTTTAGTTATTATAGAGATTATTATAATATATATTTTGTCAGGTAAAAATTTATGAAAAAATTGAAACTACTTATTTATATTTACTATTATTTTTTTTAGTACCTACATAGATAATTTAATTATTAATTCTGAACATGGAAAAAAAGGTTTTATCCGGTTATGAAAAGGGGAAACGAAAACGCCAGGCCCAATTGGTGACCGCTGCTAAAGACCCAAAACAATCAAGAATTTCCTGATCTCATTCAATCAAAAACTTCAATTTTTTTAACTTGTTACTTTTTACTTAATGTATTTTAATCCAAAGAATATATGTTTATTTTTTGTAAATAAATATTTTTTAATATATGAATTAGGTATTTCAATTTTCTAAGTAATATGACATTTTTTAACAAAAAATAATATTAACTGGAAGGCATGAGCGTCATGAGGACCGTACAAGGAAATAGCTTGCACTCCCCTGGCTTTACTCATCTGCCTGAAAGAAATACGACAGAAGATACGAAAAATATCAGTTTGAATTTTAAAATTCTCACTGCAAAGAAAAAAATTGGACCCCCCAAATCGTGGACCCAACTAAAATTTGCCAGGACGCCACTGCTCGTGGCCATCCGGTATATTATATAGGTACGTTGAGAATATAACAAAAATATTTAAAAAAGTTATCTGAAAGAACTACATTTCAAATTTTCGTTGGAACAAAACCATGTCACTACAAACGCTACCCTTGTACAAATGTTCACCTTCTGTCGGCTGTAAATCGTAAAATATTAACAATAATTAGGGAAAAAAATTGTTTAAACAAAAGTTGTAGCTTATTTCATACCTTACAATATTAGTAATACCTAATTTTACGGTAGAACTACTACTATAGGATATAATAAATTTATTAACGAGACAAAATTATATTTGCAACTAATTAATTGAAGTACCTATACTGTATACTTGTAATATTTAATTTTTTGAAGTGCTCTAATAGTATTTAAAAAATGCAAAATTACTGTCGTGACTTTCTAAACAGTTTAACTGTTTTAAAGATTTATAAATAACAAGTTCAAAACCGAAATTTTAGGTTAAATTGACAAAATTATATACCTGCGTATGTACAGAAAGCATTTGATATTATTATTACACACCTACCTTTATATATTGAGCCAAGACATTAACCAGACAATCACATAATTTAAAAGTTTTTAAATATTATTAAAGAAAAAGCACATCAAAACTAGCAAAATACAACGCAACCAAATCACAATCACGTAAAACTAAACATGACGGATGAAACAAAAGAAAGATCCGTCGCTAATATTTTATTGTTGCCTCTTTCATGGCTATCTTTGCTATTTAGCGCCACCGTTGCAATTCTGTTGTGTTAGATTTGAAACTAATAATTGTAACATATTTCTTCTACGACTGTTAAAAAAACTGTACTTTTTTCATTATTTTTAGTGCGTAAAACATACGTTTATGGTAATAGTGAAAAAAAGTACAAAAAAAAACTTCAACAAAGTAACATTATTTCACGCATATGTATAACCGGATCCATGGGTAGGTGCATTGAAAACAATTGAAGTTGTCTCACAGTCTTCGCTTTAGAAACATCAAATTAAGAATTTGTATTTTGACGTTTAAGCAAATTTTGAAATTTATTTGTCTGAATATGAAAAAAGTTCAAGAATAAAAATTATAGAAAATCCTATGTATTTTCCAAAAACCATGTCAGAAAAACAATTGAAAGTCGCATTTCTGAGTTATGAATTTCACTTGAGTTTTTTAAAATGGAACACCCACCCCATATACTTTTACATCATCTGAAAGGCCATAAAAAAGCGTTTTAATAATATATAGAATAGAATATAGTATTTACCTTAAAAACTGTATTAGATATTAAATTTTATATTGTGTTATCAATGTTATCATAGTCATAGTAGTCCCAAAAATTATTGAAATTTTCCATTTTACTTCCACAAAGAAAATTTTTGAAAATTTTTATTGTTCAAATAGGCATAGAATGTCATAAAACAATTTTAAGTTTGAGCAAAAAAAATTCTGTCTGTCGGTATCTGTAACTTTTTTGTGCGCACGTTTACTCTGGAATCGTTTAAGATATTGACTTGAAATTTGGTACACTTATGTGTTTTAACGAGATCTGGAATTAGATTATATTTTGATCTTATTTCGTTGAAGGGTTGGCGGACAAATTGGAATAAATCAGGTTAAATAGGTAAATCAAGCAATAAGAGTCCGTAAAATTGGTATTTAGTATAAAGTTAAGGTCTCAAAAAATTGTTTGGCATTAGCCATCCTCATTACTGCCCCCACCCCATTATTAAAGGGGGTGAAAAAATAAAATTGAAATTTAGCGTGTATACAAGAACCTAAGGCCTCAAAAATTTTTTTTTACTTCATCCACCCCCACTACCACCCCCACCCCCACTACCGACGTGACATATCGTTTTATAGGTTTTTGAGGTAGACGATTTCAAATATTATGTCATTAAAGTTCCATAACAATAATTTCCATATAGTGAAGTGCAAATATAGCATCAAAATTTTTCTCGTTGTGAGAGACTTGGATAGAAGATCTAGGTGTGGAATTTTAAGATTTATAAACACCCTACAGGTTGCATTGTAATTCGAATCTTATGAACAAACGAACATCAGCGTGCCTGCTTTTCAAGATTATTTTAGCAGGTTGCTAAATTGACACCAATGTTTCAAGGACAGATGAGGAGATAGCGTCAGAGATGCGTCATCACGTGTGGGTATAGCTTCTACGATTTCAGTTTAGAATACCATGCAACCTGTACGGTGTTTATATATTATCTTCTATTATTTTCTTGATTCTATAATAAGTGGGTTACCTCGAGTAGTATGGATGCGCAGTAGGTTTCCCCGAGTATTATGGTTGCGCAGTGGCGTTCCTCGAGTATCATTGATGTGCAGTAGGTTACCATGAGTAGTACGGATGCGCAGTAGGTTACTTCAAGTAGCATGGATGCGCAGTGGATTTCATTGAGTAAAATGGATGCGCAGTGGGTTACTTCTAGTAGTATGAATGCGCAGTGGGTTTCCTCTAGAATTATGGATGCACAGTGGCTTTCCTTGAGTAAATTGGATGCACAGTGGGTTACCTTGAGTAGTATGGATGGGTAGTAGGTTTCCACGAAGAAAATGCTTGAAGTAGAGGCTTTACTTCCACCGTGTAGTCCACGGCACAAAATGATTTTTTATATATTTGTTATGACATTTTTCTGCTATTACCCAAGTAGCAAAATGGAATCCTGGATGGATTTATTTTATAGTTATCGTCTAGCGCCGTTTGATGAACAGTTTTATTTCTTAGAGTATCAAATTAATACAATTTTATCGTATAAGAGAACGTTTCTATAATATTGTTGTGTAAATGTTCTTATAGCTCATATTATAGGACAAAATCTTATTGTACTACTCACAAATTTTATAACATTTGTATAACATTTTATACAACCATCTATAAAAATATTTTGAAAGAATCGTATAAAAATTATATTACAATTGTATACCTATTCTAACAACTTTTAATTTCTGTATTAAAAAATAGTTGTCTGGAAGTTGTATAAAAAGCTGTATTAAAGTTCTTTAAGCTAATTTATGAAACTGTTCTTACAGTAGCAGTGTACAATAAGCATAAAATCATTTTATAAGTAACCTATAAGTACATCAGTTCACTCTATTATATATACCTTATAGAACAAAAATGTAGACCTCAAAGATAAAGTTATCGGAAATTCTGCGTTATAAAATCTGTTTACACATAACCCCATTTTGTCATAAAAATTAGACTAATTTTACTAGTCAGTTTTAAAAAATATATCGAGCAGTGGAAGAAAATTAAAGAAGTGGATTTTTTAAAAGAACAGTTAAAAAAAATTACCATCGAATTCTTGAGAGTTACAATTCTGGTCGACCTTTACAAACTGCAACTAACAATTCATCTAACTGCAACCATGGGGCTAATTTGGAAATAAAAACAGTATTATCTACCACTGCTAGGCATCATAAAAATGATACTCCAGTAGAAGAGCTGCCAATAAACATGGTAGAAGATTTTCTTGCTGGGTTTTGCCTAGTAATGTTTATCAACATTTTCTCTTGTTATTTTGTGCAATTACAATATGCTCCTCAAAAATGTATACATTTGTTTTTGCTTTTAGCCGCATCGATATTTGAAAACGATGTTGAGATGTACAGAAATTTTTATGGTGAAGATATAACAAATAATGTACACCTACACAATCTCTCACACTTAACTCACGAAGTAAAAAAAAATTGGAGTGCTATCAACATTTAATGCGCATATCCTTTTGAAAACAGAATTTTTTATATTAAAAATTTACTTATAAATAATTTCCATTTAATGAAAATTGTCGTCTGCCACAAATAGCTAAAAAATTGGGTGAAAGGCTAGAATTGGAGTGCTATCAACATTTAATGCGCTTATCCTTTTGAAACCAGAATTTTTTTATATTAAAAATTTACTTATAAATAATTTCCATTTAATGGAAATTGTCGTCTGCCACAAATAGCTAAAAAATTGGGTGAAAGGCTAGAAGTTGTTAGATACCAAGTTCTCCAATGGCACAAAAGTTTCCAAATTTAAAAAAATGCTGAATTAACAACTAACAACAAAACATACCAACTAAATGTGTTCAATTTTGTAAGTTAGGTTACTAATGTCTACGTACTCTATACTGGAGTTGATTGCAACAGAACAGAACAGAATAATTGTTTAGTGCAATATATGCAATCGTTACGTGATACATTTGTTTTGTAACGTGGTTTGCGGACGAACTACAGGATAACATCGAAAGTTAACACACGGGGTTGCCACGTTATGCAAAAATTGGATAAAATTAGGGAAAACTATGTTTGGCCAATAAATTACATTTTCTTCTTCAGCATGGTATTGAATCCGCGAACTTTAGCAGGCCGACACACAAATCGTCATGCTAAGGGTGCCACTCAATATTTTACATGTTTTCAATCACTATTTTTTACTAGTTTGTAGATTGATTTATTTATCGTTTGTAGTGGATTTATCACTCACACATTATATCTCTTAAACTATTGCCGGAGAAATAGAAATTTTACAGACTGCTAAATAGGATTTAAATCTAATTGGTGTAAATAACCCTCAACTGCTTAACAATATATTGGATCAATCAATAGCATTTCAATCAGCTGTTAATATGCTAAAATTTCACTATAAAAAATATTGACTATGATTTTTTTAATTGGTAGCAATCTCCATTTTCATAAAATGTTGGCTAATTCGTATACTATAAACTCGACATTAGAGGAAAATAAATTTGACTATATCTCTGCAATTACTTAAATTGTCGTACTCTATAAAAAATATGTGAGAAAATAGTTTAATATATTTTGAAAAATGGCAACCTTTAAAGTTCAACTTGTTGGTTTATTTCGAGAATATTTTTATAGTGCCTATAGAAACAACATTATAGGATTTTAATATCGTATAGAGTTTCGAATAACACAAAAGCGTTGTATAACGTTTCATATGGGACAAAATTATCGTATTATATTACGCCATATTTACTTAAGGATTTAGCGGTACATCAATTGCCGCCATTATGCAGAATTCTCATAGAAATGTAAAAATGCCTATTAAAAATTAATTTTTCAGAATGGCAAAGATTATTTTCTTATCAATTTAATCAATATTTTGTTTAAACTGAAAATTCAACCATTTTAAATTTAATAAAATATATTTTTTTAATTTTTAATAAACCAAACGCGTATGCTAAACTGAGGCCCTTCAGTTTTTTGCTAAAAATATATACATATTTTGTCAGAAAATTTCGCCGCACAAGAGAATTTTCTTGCTACTAGCGTGTTAATTACATTGCTTAACGGGATTTTACCATGTTTAATGGAACTTGAGCGCCATTATTGAGGTTGTTATTCGAAATAATAACTACACAACATGTTTGCGTTATATAACCATTCTTGCAATAATTTTGTTCTGAATTTCATCACTAGAAAACAAAATGATTGTATACATTTTTGTTAGTGGGATACCGTCTACATTATAACTCACTTATACAATTACTATACAATAATTTTATAGCAGTTGCCAAGTGCATAAGTAAATATGTTGTATAAGTAATCCTGAGGATATACTTATAGGACAGTTTTATAATCATCGCGTAAAATAGTTTTATAGTGGTTGTATGGTTTTCTAATAGAACTCTTATAGTACCAAAAGGTTGTATAAAAGTGGGCCCTTTTTGGTTGTATAGACATTGTATAATGGTATTTAACTGCCTCATATAATTTACATGTTTCTATAAAATATGTTGTATAGCAGTTCTAACAACCTTTATAATAGTTATTTTGCTACTTGGGTACTTCCACATCCAGTGGAAGTATACTAGAGCTAAAAAAAGTGTTGAAAATTTTCATTGTTTATATACGCTTAATATGTCATGAAACGTCAAGATTTTAAGTTTAAGCGAAAAAAAATTCTGTCTATCGCGTTGGTGTGTCTGCTGGTCTTGTAACATTTTGGTGCTCACGATTACTCTGGAACCGTTTAAGATATTGACTTAAAATTTGGCACACGATGTATTTTAACGAGATCTGGAACTAGATTATATTTTGATTTTATTCCGTTGAAGGGTTGAGGGTAAATGGGGTTAAATAGGTAAATCAAGCAAGTAAGAGTCCATGAAATTGGTATTCAGTAAATATAAGTGGAGCTAAGATCTCAAAAATATTTTTAGCATTAACCACCCCCATTACCACCCCCACCTCTTTATTAAAGGGGGTGAAAAAATATTGTGATTTAGTGTGTATACAAGAACCAAAGTCATCAAGAATTTTTTTCACTTAATTCAACCCCACCACCACCGATGTGCATATCAATTTAATGGATTTTTGGGGTACACGATTTCACATATTATATTATTAAAGTTCTATAAACAATTATTTCCACGTAGTGGAGTGCAAATACAGTATTTTCGTTGTTGGGTGACCGTAATTAAAATAAATAAATAAATAAATAAATAAATAAATAAGTAAAAGACTTGGATAAGAAGTCTGGATGTGGAAGTAGTGATTCCTTAGGAAGCGGTTTTTTCACTTTTAAAGTTTTTTGCGTAACTCCAAAAACAATGTTAAGTTACATCTTTACAGATTTCTTTTATTGTTCACGTTGTTTATTTTAGCTTTTAAAACATTTTATTTAAGTTTTCTTCACGTTTTCATATGAGGACAATCAACTGACGCAACGAATTTTTAAAAACGTATCCTACATTTTAGACACCCTCCCAGTAAAATCCGTAAAACAGTATATAGCAATTTCCACCGGTTATGAAATATTCTGTGACACCCAAAATATATGCGAAGTAGCCGCATTAAATTATTCACTTTTAAGACGTACCAAATTATCTTAAGAGATATAGAATGGGTTTAATTGGGGCGAAGTTGTATAATTTTATGGCTGAGAGTAATCCGTATATAAATTTACTCACCATTGTAATTTCTAACGGCACAAGAGCTTATATTGTTCGAGTTGATTTAGTGCCTTTGCGGCCGTCCTCACTGAACTTGATTTTTAAGTTTTCGGAATGCAGGATGCATTTTAGTTTGACACATTAGAATTTCTGTATTTGTTGTTCTCTACTTGATCACGAAGGCGAAAGTAGACATTTAGAATGTTAAAGTTATGTGATTATTTATCAGTTCAATAAAATATACAGAGCTCAATTTTCTTTAAATTAAACTGGCCATCTTCGGTATCAACAAGATAGATGTAATAGTCCATATCTCGAAAACTAACAGAGATATTGCATAATATTACACTTTTTAATTTTTTTCCTTTTGGGATTTTGAATCATCACACATGTACTTATCCTCTTCTATCTAAGAGATCTACAAAATAAACAAAAAAAAAATATGCTACTGGAAAATAATGACAATAATGATTTTAATCTCAAAGGAGCAATTAAAGGGTGTTTTTTGACAAATAATATAAACGAGAATTTAAAAAATAGACAGAATTATTTACAGATATTTTTTAAATGTAACATGTTGCCTTTTTCAAAGCTTACTAAACATCTTCTATGTGTCATTCACATTAAATTAAAACAGTGTTAAAAATGAATATATTTAATATCTATAGGGACAGATCGTAAATAGAAATATTAAAAAATCACCAATTAATATTATTAAACGAAAATAAATGTGTATCGAATTGTTCTGTAGATTTTCGTACAATCTGACTATTAATGTTAAAAGAAGAATTTAAAACAAATTTTAGATAAAAATAAAATTGTTCAGAATAAATTTCCTACCAACTGTTGTTGCTTTAACCCTTTAAATAAATTACATAACCTCAAAAAAATAAAAACCACAGACCTCAATAATTTTTTCCTTCTATTTTTACTTGCTTTGCATGCTGTGCATTTGATTGAGATTTTCGATTTTCTTATAATCGTAATATGTCAAATTCTAAATTATTTTTTTAAAACTCCAGAAGAATCGAATGATTCATACAGTGTCATCTGTATCAGATTCCAGTGAGTATTGTGCATCATAATGTGATTCAGATAGTTCATTTGAAAAGTTGTCGTTTAAATATTCTTCTTCATCATCTATAACACCTGCAAATGTATTTCCATCCCTCAACAGGTACTTTGTGCTTAGTGGTAAAAGTACTTGTTGATTTATTTATATGTATGTAAAAAATACGCTATATCTTTATTTCAATAAATAAAAATTATTATTATTTTTATATATTATATTCCCAATTTAAGCAATTTAATCCATTGCAGTGTTTGCCTAGGCTGGTAGTGGCAGATATTTCTATCGCTCGGTTTTGAGCAATTTACCATCAAAGTGGCCATTTTTCGCCACTTTGATGCACAAATTGCTCGAAAACCGACAGACAGAAATATCTGCCACTACAGTACAGTACTTTACAGACCAAAACAAACATTTTGCGTCAAATTTGGTCCGGTAACTAAAAAATTTTTCTTCAATTTCCGGTTACCGCGCGCTCTGATCGGAAGTTTCGACTGCCAGTGTAATTGGTGTATGTGAAGTACATATACTAACTACCTATGCAGACAGATATCGATAATCATTCGATTTAAAAAAATCCCCCCTCACTATCCCCCACCATACCAAAAATTTCCAGAGAGGAAAAACTTTGGTACTTATATGGTCTCTTCGATTGCCAACTGGCAGAGCAATGGAGGCAGGAGTCCCCCAAGGCTCAGTGCTCTCCCCGCACTTGTTCTCCATCTTCACATCCGATCTACCTCGGATGGAGAGGACCTCCATGGCCCTCTACGCCGATGACACAGCCCTGACAGTCAGATCTTGGAACGTCAGGCTAGCCACCAGAAACCTCCAGGAGGCGGCCACCCTCCTAGAGGACTGGTGCAACAGATGGAAGGTAGCCGTCAACGCCGAGAAGAGCAAGGCGGTCCTCTTCAAGAAGGTAAGAAAACAAAACCCCACAGGTCACGTTTCCATGTTTGGTGAAGGCATCCAATGGCACGATTCCGTCAACTACCTTGGCGTTATCATGGACAAAGGCCCAATATGGAGACAGAACACGGAGGCCATCGTCAAGAAGGCCAGGAGGACGAGAGCCCTAATCTACCCGATGACGGGTAGACAGAGCAGACTCAACCTGAGGAACAAGCTTACGCTTATCAGGTCCCTCATCCAGCCTCAACTGACGTACGCTTCGGTAACATGGGGCTACCAAGCAAAGAGCTACCTTCAACAGATCCAGAGAGTGGAAAACGTCGCCCTCCGAACAGCAGTCAACGCACTCTGGTTCGTGCGCAACGAGGACATCTTCAGGGACTTGGAGTACACCCCTGAAATCATCAAGGAGAGAGCCAAGAAGATCTACGCCCTTTCCGAGGAGCATGGGAACCCACTGGTCAGAGAGGCTACTGACTATGACCCAGCTGACGCTCCGAGGCACAAGCGGCCGAAGGTGCAGATACTGGATAACGGGTGAGTATAAAACATACCACCGTCCGATGAAGACACCCCACGGAAGAGACATGACGATCACCCAACCACCCACTCAAGACCCTGCGGGTACCGGACAAACAACCGTCCAGTACCTGTAATCACCCTGACTCCGGGCAGACCCAAAATGCTACCAAAGCATTTAGGTCTGCCCTTCCTCGAGCTACACAGCTCATCCTTACCCTACCGACGATCCGGATGACAGGATGTCAATTGGCATTCTATGTACCGGCAGTCACTCCTGCCAAAAACCCAAAAACACCCAACTGACCGATGACTAACCCCCGGGGGGGACAAGCTGGCGAAGAAAAGAAGATAAAGACAGAAGAACGCCTGAAGAGGCCTTAGCCAGCAAGGTCCAATGAGCCAGGACCCAGGGAGGTGGGCCGAAATCTTCTGCACCGCTCACATTTGTGAGTGGGGCCGAAGTAAAGTAAGCTCGCCCGCCCTGCACGAGGCTGGTCCCCGGTCTACAGCGATGTATTGGGGTAAAGGGCAATAGTCCTGCCCGGCCCCAGTCATCCGAGACCGACATCTATAGCCAAGAATATTGGCGCCAACTGGCAGACAGTAACCTTTCATCGCCGAATTTGCTAGACTACCTACGTTTTTGTACCATACGTTATGGCAATGCCAGCTATATGCGATTTGTTGTTTATCGCTGTATAAGTATGTAAATTTTTTTGCAGAATAACTGTCTAACATCCATTTTCCTTTTATCATCATATAGATTATTGGTGGGGTAATTTATTGTTTTATTGTAAATTATTATTAAGAATTGCTTTTGAATTATATTTAATGTTTTCAGATAATTCATTGTTGTTCACCCCGCCTCAACCATAATTCCATAAATGAGTTGCGACTATATGAGAGAGTGTATAGTATATCTAGTTGAGGTATATTTAAAAATGCTTTAAGGTATTTAAATTTTGAGAGAAGTGGCCTCAATTTTTTTACAATGTTATTTATTTGAAGATTCCACTTGAGGTGCTTGTCTATTGTAATTTCCAAATATTTCACATAACCTGTTTCGTCAGTGGTCATTACGGATTATTTATTAACTGTTTGTAGTGGTCCAAGGTTCAGGAATGAGGTAAAGGGAAGATACTTAGTTTTATCCTAGTTACTTGTGAGAAGACTATCGTTAAGCTAATTTTTTACCGTTTTAAAATTTTCTTCTCACAAAATTTGAAGATCATTTCAAGTGTCATTTGTTTGTGATTACCGTGTCATCGGCGAAATTAAGTATCTTACTTTTAATTGGTATTGTTAGAGGTTAGAAGTTCATTAATAGAAATATTAAACAATATTGACCATAATACCGGTCTCTGAGGTACCCTGTACTACATTTACTTATTATCTTTACAGTAATTGGTTAAGCCTTGTCTTGCAAACCAATTTTCTCTAATTTTTTTAATAGCTGTAAGTGACTAAATAAGCTTGTTTTTGCCTGTACATCATAAAAAGCTTGTACCTCTTTTCTTTTCTGTTTTTGAAGATGCTGACGTAATGTCACAGCTCGCAGCCAAAACCCCATGTAGAAACATGATACCCTATTTTAATTCAACTACTTTTACTAAATTATGTATTACTAGTTTAACTACAAAAATATAGATGTTTAAGTCCATCGATATGCGAGCTGTTCCAAAATAACAAGTAAATCGTTACCTTGACTAACAGTGATAACATCATTGTTATTGATAATAGAAAATACTAATTTTAACTGAAAATTTTTAGAAACTGCCACATAATTTGTATACACTTGTGCCCTCAAAGAAGGACTTATACGTTATTATCTAAAAAAATATGCATGCATGTAGAAAAAGACAGCTGCTCAATACACCCTAATTTAACATTTTTTTCCGATCATTTCCCTTGCCGCTTCAAACCCTCTTTTTACGTTCCAACGTGGTGTTTTTGTGCATCAAATTTCGAGGGATATGAAGGGACAAGCGTGGTTTTTGTCAAGGCGATCTTATTAAAATCCAGATGGGTATAATTTTAATAGAGGTATCGAATCGATAAGGCATCACTAGTAGTCTCTCGGCCCAATATTGAATGATTTTCCTTAAGAGTAACAATGAAACGACAGCACCAATTCTCTGTTACTTAAATTGACGATTTGTGTCGCACGTTTTTCTTAACCTTCGTTCGAAAGAGTATCATTTATTAGATTGCATTTATATTGATTTACTATTCCGCTACTTATTTCAGTATTTACGTTATCTGTTCGTCAGGTCAGTGTTCTTTTTGTTTTCTTATAACTTCCAAACTGCTATATCGATTGTAATAGAATTTGGACAGTAAACACAGCAAGTATCTTTGATTGAGAAATATGGCGCCTTTCGTATCTTGTCTAGGAAGCCCAGGATGAAATACTCCTATTTTCTTTGATCCCTAAACTTTAACATAGCTTTTTGGTAATTTGTGGTGACATTCAATTCTTTAAATAATTTTCTATAAAAAGCTGTCACTGAGAATTTTAATTTAACCCTCCATACTCAATTCCTGATGAACCAACATTTTCTTCATTGCAATTTATAAATCTGCTAAATTCAAACTGTGGGCGGAAATATACAGGGTCCGCCAAAAAGTCTGCACCATATAGTCCCTTGAGATAAAGCTCTTACCCCAAAAGTTCTACGATTAGACCGTTTTCGAGGGCGGGGAACACGATGGTGACAACATTTTCCGACCTACCCTCCAACCACTATCCCTAAACCGAAAAAAACCACTCCTTTTTCCGATTTTCCGGTGCAAGGCATTTTTTATCGGAAAATTTTATTAATGACACCTGTTCAGAATTGTCCAAGAACCTTAAGCCCAATATTTATTAAAATAAAAAAATTAAAAAATTAAAAAAATGATGAATTTAATAAGTATAAAAAAAAGACTACTAATTACTTGACAATTATCTGACAGCTTGGGTTTAATTTCGAACAAAATTGTCATGAATTTTTTAAACAAAAAAACGCATTTAAATGATATTTTCGAACTTGGACAAAATTTCAATATTTTTTAATATCGATTAAATATTGGATTTAGGGTTTTTGAACAATAATAAACAACTTTCGTTAATAAAATTTTTCGACAAAAAATGTCTAGCACCGGAAAATCGGAAAAAGCGGTGGTTTTTTCGGTTTAGGGGTAGTGGTTGGAGGGTAGGTCGGAAAATATTGTCACCATCATGTTCCCCACCCTTGAAAACGTAGGAAAATATCTTGCGGTGCGGTCACAGAATTTTTGGGTTTTTGCCTTTTTCTGGTTTACCTCAAGGGACTAATATGAGACACTCTGTTGACTGACTTTCTGAAAAATTTTATTTGTGCATGTTCTCAAACGAAAAGGGGGCTGCACAAATGTGTGTTAGTCCTGGCGCTTTGTTTTTCCCCTCTTCTTGGCTTTGGATGAAACCATCAGCCAGTAGCTCTTGATTTACAACAAACTCGTGACACATGCCAACAAAACTCTTCCAGCATAATATGTTATTCAACCCTGTTATTGCCTACTATTAACCTAAGCAAAGCTATATAATATGAAAGTGTAAAGTATGCATGCAATACACGTACGTGTATGCGCACACATACAAACACAAGTACATACACTTATCTATCGTAGGGATATACCGGGTGATTCAGTTTGGTATTCGCCCCCCTGTATCTTTTTTATTTTAACAGAAAACTACAATCAACTATATATATTTGCAAATCGTTTGTCAAGCTCTATCGAATGACGTCCTTAAATCATCTTTTTGATCACATATGCCAAAATAACGATAGTCAACTTTTTTCTTTCAAATGGTATGCTATACATTTTTTTGCCGATTGTTGTAGAGCTTCTCTTTCTGCATTCAACCATGTGAAAAAAGTATACACTTCCATAAGGAAAATTTCGAGAAAATTAATAAAATACGACAAAACTTCATTTAAAGGTTTTGTTTCTGATTCAACATAGTTAGCCATGGAAACAATTGAATTTTGTCATTGTTAGTAATGTCAAATTGAAAATACTGTTATTTGTGCCTGTGTTATTCGTTTTTGTTTTATGTTATACTTCTAAATAGATTTACACAATGGTATCTTACAATAATGAAAAAAAATTGGACATGATATTAATTTATGGAGAGTGCGGAAAAAACATAAAGTAGCCAAACGTTTATATCAAGATCGTTTTCGAAATAGGTCGGTACTATCAGTCAAAATGTTTACAAAACTGACAAGAAATATGAGCGAAAGTGGAAGTTTTGAAAAAAAAAGAAACGCTTTTAAACACCGTTAGATTTCTTCCTTTGGTTCTATCTAAAGAAAAAGTTTACACCTCTAAATGACATCGAAGATCTTAAAACTAGAATACGAATTGAATGCCGCAGATTAAATGTTGAAATTCAGTCTTCAACATAAGGAAAA
Source organism: Rutpela maculata (assembly GCA_936432065.2). Lineage (NCBI taxonomy): Eukaryota > Metazoa > Arthropoda > Insecta > Coleoptera > Cerambycidae > Rutpela > Rutpela maculata. The sequence goes on from OW386293.2 coordinate 23,957,846, forward strand.
TTTCGAGAAAATTAATAAAATATGATAAAACGTCATTCAAAGGTTTTTTTCTGAATCAGCACAGTTAGCCAAGGAAGCAATTAAATTTTGACATTGTAAGTAATGTAACTAGTACCAATTAGGCAAATCAGATTCGAAAGAGAGGGATTTGTACGAGGATTGTGTACGGTACTGATGAGGCGTAAAAATTTCGAAACAAAGTTTAATGTTTTGACCAAACAAAGTTCTGTTAAATAATTATGTAATTCATTTTTATATAAATAAACATTTAATGTCGTATCTTTAGTTAATTAATGATAATAATACACAACAATAATATTAAAATAACAACTAATAATAAATAACAATTACTAATAAAAAAACTACCAATACTGGAAAACTAACTGACAATTAAGAAAATAAAAACATTATTTATTGCTTCATATGTTCGAAGAGTCCTCCGTTCGCTTCTAAACATAATCGTCCTCTGTTTATCACGCCTTGGGTACATACATGTTGAAGAAGTTCAACATTTAATCTGCGGCATTCAGTTTGTCTTCTATTTTTAAGATCTTCGACATCATTTAAAGGTGTAAAGTACACTCTTTCTTTTAGATATGGCCAAAGGAAAAAATCTAACGGTGTGAGATCCGGTGATCTGGCAGGCCACTTGACTCCCTCACTACGATTTGCCATCCATCTACCTGGATAAGCTGCATTTAAGTAATTCGTTACAATTATAGCATTATGTGGCGGTGCCCCATCTTGTTGTAATATCATGTTATGCCTATATGAAATTTAACAACTCTTCTCTTAAAAACTGTAGATATCTTTCTCCAGTAAGCGTGCCTTCGTAAAACCTTGGTCCTATAATTTGTCCGTTGAGAATTCCACACCATACATTAATTGCTCAGATATTTTGGAAATTAGTTTTCCGAAGCCAGTGAGGATTATCCTGCGACCAATAATGGCAGTTATGTTTATTAACAATTCCATTATTATGAAAACGGGATTCATCTGAGCACATGATACGATCTAATATAGTCATTTCTTGAGCAACTGCCAACCACGCTACAAAATTTAGACGTCTCTCGTAATCTCCCGAAAGCAAGCCCTGATGTAAATGTATTTTATATGGTCGCAGTTTATTGTCTCTCAGAATTCTTTGAATTGAAGAATATGAAATATCAGTTTCTGTCGCTAACTGACGAATAGAAATATTCGGGTCTACGAAAACACGGGCTAAAACTGCAACTGTATGTTCCTCATCTCGTGTGGTTCTGGGCTTAAAAACGTTTCTTTTTTTCTCAAAACTTCCACCCTCGCTCATATTTCTTGCCAATTTTGCAATCATTTTGTCTGATGGTACCGGCCTATTTCGAAAGCGATCTTGATATAAACGTTTGGCTGCTTTACTGTTTTTCCGCACTCTCCATAAATTAATATCATGTCCAATTTTTCTTCATTAGTGTAAGATACCATTGTGTAAATCTATTTAGAAGTATAACATAACTATGGCTAACTATGTTGAATCCTCGATTAAAGAACTTATATCTAGATACATAACAGGCTATCTTTTCACTATATACCTTGTTTGCTCCTAACATAGTCACATTATATGTCCATTAAAATGGATAGATGAACATCACATCCCATAGGCAACAGTGGCGTTGTGTGTGTAGAAAATGTGTAGAATGGTAAATATTTTCATTAAAATGAATTATTGCAATTCCTGCATTACCGGCTCTTTATATAACGTGATGTAGGCATACGATATTACAGTAAGATAAAACAGTAAGATAAATATGTATTGAAAGGATATTAAATTTTAATTGCTATTTACTTTATAACTGTAAACTGAACTTCATCATGTTACGACTATGGAACGATCGATTTTCTTCTTTTCTAAACTGCTTTCTGTAAACGGCACAGCACTTCACTATTTATTTGCACAAAATATATTGTCACTAAACTGTGTAAATATGAATAGAGAATATTATTTAGGTATTAAGCAAATCACAACTTAAAATAAAATTACTTTTTCACCAGTTTTTGGTCGGAGAACACGAAAAACATTTATTGACATTAATGGCCGAACTGTCAACTGAGATTATGATAATCGAACTGAAGCCGATCGTGTACGAACGGCCGCGAATACGCCGATGGGCCAATCAGCAACTTATGGGAAGAAGTGCCTTTCGGGATCATAAAATTCATGCCATTATGTATCTAGATATAAGTTCTTTAATCGGAGGTTGAATCAGAAACAAAACCTTTAAATGAAGTTTTTTCGTATTTTATTAATTTTCTCGAAATTTTCCTTATGGAAGTGTATACTTTTCTCACATGGTTGAATGCAGAAAGAGAAGCTCTACAATAATCGGCAAAAAAATGTACAGCATACCATTTGAAAAAAAAAAGTTGACTATCATTATTTTGGCACATGTGATCAAAGAGATGATTTAAGGACGTCATTCGATAGAGCTTGACAAACAATTTGCAAATATATATGGTTGATTGTAGTTTTCTGTTAAAATAAAAAAGATACAGGGGGCGAATACCAAACTGAATCACCCGGTATATAACTCATTTCACGTCAAGGGGTCCATCTTGACGACTTCATGGAGACATAGACAGGGTAGGGGGACCACGATATGATAGGTTAGAACCACACAGGAGCAATTAGCACCAAGGTAACAAGTTTAACCTAAAAATTATTTGACTTATAGAATTATATTTGTTGATTTAAAAAATATATACAATGGTCCTGGCGCTTAGGTCAGAAAATTGATTGTTTTGAAATTGTCACTGTGGTAAACTACCTTCATTTTAAAGGATATCGAAAAATGTTATTTAAAGAAGTTGCTTATAGTCTGAAGTTATTTCTGGACATCAAATTTGGCGGTTCTTTTTTAGAAATAAAAATTTTTCACTTTTTTACGCATAATTCCTGAACTATATATTTTAATATTTTTCTGTTATCAACATTTTTTTCTATTTATTAGTTTCTGCCTAAATAATGGATGAAAGTCCACTTTGAAAAACTTTTAGCAGTATTTCTTTGAGCAAATAAATATTTTAGGAGAAAATGCTGAATTTCTTATATTAGTGAATAGTTGTTCTCTGTTTTTCTAATGTTAACTTTTTCGAAATGTTTTAAATACAAATCACTAAATGAAACTACTTTTAAGCGACAAATTTCCAAAAAGTGCACATTGGAGAAAATGTGAACAACTATGCACCAAGAAATTCAAAATTTTTTTCCCAAAATATTTATTTGGTCAAGAAAGTACTGCTAAAAGTTCTTCAGAGTGAATTTTAATCCATTACATAGGCTGAAATTATTAAATAGAACTACTTATTTATAACAGAAAAATATTTTAAAACATAGTTCAGGAATTAAGCGTAAAAAAGTGGAAAATTTTTATTTTTAAAATGCAACAGCCAAATTTGATATCTAGATATAACTTCGCATTATAATCAACTTTTTTAAATAACATTTTTCGATATCTTCAAAAACAAGGATAGTTCACTCCTGAGATAATTTCAAAAAAATAATTTTCCGACATAAGCGCAGGGACTAATGCACATTTGTGTTTTTATGAACTTCAGAGCTTCAGACCTAATTGAGCGTATACTATTTAAAATCGGGAGAGAGTGTGGCGAGGCTTTGGTGATTGTAAATAACAGCCAGATCCATTTTTTTCCATGAAATTATAGTATAGACTGTCGTGGAAAAAATTTTCAGGACTGTGAAAATAAGGGCAATAATTTTTATTTCTGCAAATTTCGATGTGCCACCAGACTCATTCGGTAATTTCAAAAACCAGCCAGACTTGTTTTTAACTATATTCCATGATAATATCAATTCATATAATAAGTTTCAAACCTGTAAAAATAAGGGTAACGTATCCAAGAAATCTATCTTATTTTACGATCAGCGGATTTATTGAAACACTTTAGTCAAGCTTACTTTGTTCAACTGAAGATAAGCTGGATTGCGTTTTCAGTAAGTTGTGTGATCTACTTAAGTAAATCTAAAAGATTCATAACTGGAAGAATAAGTTCAACTTTGTGTTTCCCGCCCATGAACCAACCGGAAAATGTTTGCCAGACTCAGAATTTGTTGATTAGTATCACTAACAGAACAATCCTGTCGATGTTCGCTGACTGGAGAAATAAGTACCAAAAAAATTAACTGGCCTTACACTCTTAGATTCCCAAATCTGTTTTTCGGATCATCAATCTGAACACGAAAGTTAATGGGAGGAATTCCAAAAAAGTTATTAAAAAATTAAAAAGTGATTAGAGTTATAAGCAGTGTTTAGAGATAAGACAAATGTATCGTCAGAAGGTAGATTGGGAGCAGTAAGCAATCTGTGGTAGGTATAACTTTCACCTTTTCTCGTCTCTTACAGAACTCCGGTCCTTGTTATCTCACATAAATTTAACCAAACCTCAGTAGTAGATAAGCCATCCTACGTTGGAGAAGCAGCGACTTGGCGCTCTTCGAAGAAAATAAATTTAATAACGTGTTTCAGACAATCCTAAATATAAAAACAAATAAAGCACCCTGACAATAACCTAAAGTCAAAAAAAAAACTAGAAACACGTGAACCGCCGTAATACAGTAACTTTATACATTTCTACCTGACGTCAAATCAAGTATCTATGCTTTTTAAAATGTTGTATAGGATTAAAAATTAATGTTAATTCCAGATTTATGACCCCGGCAGACCTCTGGGTCTTGGTCAATAATCCAAAAAAACTGCGAGATTTTTGTTTATTTTTACTTCCACATCCAGTGGAAGTATAGTAACGACAAAAAAATTTAAAACAAATTTTATTGTTCAAATAGGCTTAAAATGTCATGAAACGTCGAGATTTTAAGTTTGAGCGAAAAAAAAATGTCTGTCTGTCTGTCTGTCGGTCTGTCTGTAACTTTTTTTGTGAGCACGTTTATTCTGGAACTGTTTAAGATATTGACTTGAAATTTGGTACTCATATGTACTTTAACGAGATCTGGAACTAGATTATATTTTCATCTTGTTCCGACGAAGGGTTGGGGGGGGTAAATTGGGGTAAATTTGGGGTAAATGGGTAAATCAAGTAGGTAAGAGTCCATAAAATTGGTATTTAGTATATACTAGAGAAGCTAAGGTCTCGAAAAAATTTTTGGCATTAGCCACCCCCATTACCACCCCCATTATTAAAGGGGATGAAAAAAAAATGTTATTTAGTGTATTTACAAGAACCAGAAACCGCAAAATATTTATTTACTTCATCCACCCCCACTATACTTTTTAAACAACTTTAGCTTTCTTGGATGGTTCGAGAGTGTCGTCCATGTCGTCTGTGTCGCTGTTCTCTCTTATCTCATATTCTTCTTCTTCTTCTTCTTGAGCCCAGAAGAGATTATCCAACGCCTCGTCGTCTGATTCTTCTTCAAGGTCTGGGGAATGTATATTTATACTTAAATCAAAAGCATTGTCGTATGACTGTCCACTGCAATGCGTGCAAGCCGTCGAACATTTTAATCCAAATTTGCAGAGGCGTTGGATAATCTCTTCTGGGCTCAAGAAGAAGAAGAAGAAAATGAGATACGCGAGAACAGCGACACAGACAATACGGACGACACTCCCAGACCGTCCAAGAGAGTTAAAGTTTTTTAAAAAGTATAAGATCTGTTTATAACTGATTTATATATATATATATATATATATATAATTTTTTTTTTAATATGTCTTCCTCTTTTCCGATCCATTCACTATTATAGTAGCTGTATCGGGTACTATTTAATCTACAGAGTCGGCTCTGGTACCAATTTGTAGCAAATTCAGTTTACTTTTAAAAAATACTAAATTATTTTTACCAAAAAAGTAGGCCTTAGGTGTCAATATCGACAAGAACTGAAAAACTGGATTTTTGACCAAGACCCGGAGGTCTGCCGAGGTCGTAAACTTGGATTTAACATTAATTTTTAATCCTATACAGCATATTAAAAAAGCATAGATACCTTATTTGATGACAAAGTTACTGGATTCCGCTTTACTCTGTAATTTTTATTAAAATGTTGCTGACTTCGAAGGCTTCTGTATATAATTAAAAACAAATAAATTATCTTTCCTATTGTTGGCTTACGCATTATTCCAAAATAGATCCGGAAAAATTAATAATTTACAACAAACTTGTCACGAAAAAAGAACCGCTGTAAACATTAAACTCATTAAAAAGGTATTAATATGAGTTATTCCTCGCAAACGTTTAATGCCTGTTTCATTAAACCCATGGATAATGTGATACTATGACATATAAAACTGTCTACGTGTGATATATGAAATAGGTGTGCCGAAAAATATTTCGTTATAATTGTATTTATGGCTTTTATATGAATATATATCTTCGAAATCGTCACCGTTGATTTATTGCTAGAATGCGGAAAAATAGACCAATACAAATATTTTATACGAATCATTTTACTACAAAAATGTAAAATATGCGTATGGTTCATTTCAAAACAGTCGTTACGAATTTAAATATATGTGGAAAGAGAACTTAACTAATTATAAATCTTTATTTATAGTAAATTCATTGAAAAGTGGTCTCCCAGATGCATTCAAGTCTAACTAGAATTATCTCAGTATACTAAATAGGTGGTTTAAATGATTGTCTAATTATCATCCATTATCAGTTACGAGGAATAATTAGGTACTTTTTATACCAAATAATAAATATGATTTTCAAATCGATTTAATTTTCAGCTGAGAAAATAAATAAATAAATAATGATAGAACATCGGTAGACATCTTCAATAAAGTTCTGTAAAATTTTTCTTGGTGCTGAGTGAAGTTCAGATTATCAGCTGGTCATTTGCACCTTCTCATTGAAGCTCAAAACTTGCTAAAGGTAAATAGAAAAATGTCTGCCGATCATAACCGATGGTCCAGCCTCTCAAAATAAATTATGGGAATATATGAGTGGAGTCAAACCATTAAATGACTAAGATCAAAATGTCCTATGGGATATCACACGAGTAGATACGTAGGAATGTGAAACAACCTTTGACAACTGCCGAATCTCTAATTGGAAGATGTCAACAATGCCTTGAAATAGGAAGAGTATAACTACCTGTTGCCAAAGCGAAATTTGGACCGGAAGTCCGGTATCCAAGATGATGACCTCCTTTTTTCGTTGGCTTAAAATAATGATCTAAACGTCTGCTTAGGGATTTTCTCGGATGCCAAACATATTGCAATGCTCAAAATTTACTTACCTTAAGTCTGGAATGCATGGGTTCCAAGATGGCCGCCGACACTTTGTTGCTCGGAAGTAAGCAAGGAAGCAAGGAAGATAAGAAAACGATCATTTAAAGAGTTCAAACATTGTCGAGAGCGGTGGCACAACTTGGTGCAAGTCAGTCTATTCTTCTTGCACGTGCACATTGTATTCAGGCACTGGATGAACAATTACAGGCTAGGATATCCGTACAGGCTTTTGGGGACGGGCTCAATGGTCATAAGGATTAGTAATGAAGATTTTTCGGTATTAATGCAGTAGCCTCTTATTGGAAAACATGAAGCCCTGAGTGACCCGGCGAATCTTGCAGCATGGACAAAAGTTCTAAAATCATCATCGAGCACTTGCCTCGGGATCGGAACATCTTGATCGATGTCTCCTAAAGCAACATCCGCATTCACCTTGGACAAAAACTTCCGGGGTATAAGGAGAGTTTGCCTTCCTGTGATGTTCTTTTTCAAGGGCTGGAAGAAAAGGAACGAGTCCTTAATGCTGTTCTGCAATTTTTCTTTAAAAGTTGACAAGCGCGATTCAAATGACTTCGGTATCTCAACGTCGATTGTTCTAGCCAGGTGAACGTATCTTTCCCAAACATCTGAGAGTGACAAAACGTTACCCAGTGAGGCTGAAACTTCGAGCTCTTTGCAAATTTGGATCATAGGTAAATTACTTTTGCCACACTCCTTCATCTGCATCTGTACCTTTTTCTGGTTCATCTCTGCCTTCACTATACACAGACTGTGGTATTTAAGCTATCAAGCACGGGAGACAATTGATGAAAACGAACAGTTAGCACCAAATTTGAAATTCTTCGTCCACTATTCCCCCCTTCCACTATTACACGCGCCTCCTCTACCTTCAGTAATACAATTTTGTTACCGAGCACCGGCTCGGTGGCGCAGTGCCTAAGGTAATAGGCTTGCGACCATGGGGTCCCGGGTTCGAATCCTGGCTAGAGTATGGATGTAGTGGCGTTTTTCACTTATTGCCGAGACGGTAGCAGTGGACTAGACTGCGGTTGTGTGAGAGACAACACGGTCTAGTCGCTCTCCTCTCCTGAGTTCGAGTCTCAGCTGCGGCAGATGGCAATGTCGCAGGGAATGAGTGTTGTGATGTTGTCTAAGTGTGTGTCTGTCCTGGTTGAGTGGTAGAATAGCCATCGGCTAAACTCCGCCAAGACGTTAAAATAAATATGGCGATTAAAAAAAAATGTATTTTATTTCGGAAGGTGTAAAATATTACTTAAAAACACGTAACACACACACAGTAGTACACATTCAACCACTAAAAACTATATATCTGACAGATTCTACACTCTAAATACAACAAGACGCACGGAGCGCATGTAAATACAACAAAGTCTCGGCGGCCATCTTGGGCGCCATCTTGGAACCCATGCACTCCAAACTTAAGGTAAGTAAATTTTAAGCATTGCAATGTGTTTGGCATCCGAGAAAACCCCTAAGCAGGCGTTTAGATCATTATTTTAAGCCAACGGACAAGGGAGATATAGGGCAAGAGAGTTTTGGTCACCATCTTGGATACCAGAGTTCCGGTCCAAATTTCGCTTTGGCAACAGACAGATTCGTATTCAGCGGGGTCGAAATATCCTAAAAACGTTGTTTTCCCAATTGTTACATGAAATGCTTCTTGCACTTTATAGAGATGGATTTCCTACTTATGGGCCTAGTCTATTTGTCGAAGAGATTAAAATTCTTATTCATAAGACATCTGTAAAAAACCGAAGCCACAGGTTGAATCATTTTTCAACTGATGTCAAAAACAAATTAGACGAACATTTTCCATCATTATCTAACAATTGTACAACTATGGCAATAAACGAAGAATGTATGTTTTTCAATCCTGTAAATTGCAACGAAGTAAAAAATGTTATATTGGAGCTGTCAAACAAACGATCAACTGGGGTTGATGAAGTACCTATAAATTTAATAAAAGAGTGTATTCACGAATTTGCACTGTGCTTTGCTTTAATATACTGGCACAAAAAAATATTCTTGAACGAGAATTAAGACCCACTTTTCCTTATGTTTTTCAGGGCCTTGAACACGAATCTGAAGTCAGAATAGCATATTTGTGGACGATTTCTCGAGCTAGAGGTCAAAATTGGACGAAAATCATGAAAAATCGGGATTTGTGATAATTCCAGATTCGAAATGGCTTAAAAAATGTGGGAATATCATTTTTGGAAGAAAATGCAGTATTTTCCAATGTATTCCATTACTTGATAGAGTTTCATGTACGGCAAGTTCACTTTGGACCGCACTATTATACAAAATTTCCAAGGATATTGCTCCCAACGGTGGTTTAGAAACATATTCATGTAGATTGATTCTGGATTGTATATGTTCGCGGTGCTGAGCAGAACTACATACGCGGAAAGAACAATGAGAAGAGGCGGAAATTATATCTCGGAATTGTATTGAACACTTAGCCTGTGAGATTGGACCCTTGTCAGCATCGACTTGTGATGAAACCTTTTGCCGCTTACCTTGCACCCGTTACAATCATCTTTTTATTTGAGCGTTTCAACATTTATCAGTTTGCATTTATCTCTCTATTTTCAGTGTAGTAACTTAACTCGTTCGTTAACGCATTCCTTCTGTTTTGTTAAATTTTGATTTATTTAGTTACATTTGGTTAAGCTTAGCATTAGCTTGTGGTATGCGCATTTAAATTGTGTTAAATTTAAATATTTAGAACCGTTTCTCATTTTCAAGGTTTCCGCAATCACCGGGTCCTTTTCGAGGATGTCGCATTCAACGGTTAAAGATGAACACATCGATTTAGAACCATTGAGGATAATGGACAAAATATTCGCATTGGCATTCCGATAAGTTGTTTCAAATATACCATATGATATCGGAAAACTGATTCGGAAAACTTTCGCCACTTGTGGGCGGAGGATTTAGTCAGGATTTACAAAATATCCTTGCTTCCTTTGTGAATCGGATAGTAGAAATCGAAACAATCACTACAAAAAAAAGATCTGGCCCACGCGGTCGTGCCTCTTACCAGATGATAAGAATATAATAGAGCAATCACATCCTTCCAGATTTTTGTTGGTCCTGCATATAAAATTAGTCTTGATGAAGCGATTTGTCAAAGCGCTTGATAAACAGAGTGACTGCTTTGAATATCTGAGTCGAACATTCAGTCAGTTGTCGGAAGCTAAACTTAAGAAAGGAATTCTTGAAAGATTCGAAAGATTCGAAAGATTTTGAAGAATGATGTTCATTACAACGATGACTCTAAAAGAGAAAGCCGCATGGGAAAGCTTCAAAGCCGTAGTCCATCAGTTCCTACCATCTTTGTTGTGTATTACTGAAACTTGTATAACAGAGGACTTTTTAGATAGTGAAATAACACTAGAGGGATATAAAGTAGTTCGTTGCGACTCAACAAGCCGTTTTACAGGGGGCGTTCAAATACATGTCAAAGATGGGCTAAAGTTTAGGAACATTGAATCTTTCAGACAACAAGGAGTTCTGGTTAGTGTCATTGAATGTTATTATAGATAAAATTACTTATTGGGTAATAGCTGTTTATCGTTCACCTAGTGGAAATGCTTATGACTTTGTTAATAACTTTTTTAATTGGTTTGAAGTAAATTTGGTAAAAAATTGTAATTATAATATACTAGTAGTAGGAGATTTTAACATCAACTGGAAAGACAACAATGCGATAAAAAGAAATTTAAGCAATATGTTTGAAAATATTGGCTTTAAACAGTTCGTAACGGAATATACTAGGGTGACGGATACTAGTAAAACTACAATAGATTTAGTGTTTGGAAATCATGCAAATATAAATGTAACTGTGGATCATAATTATATAATATTCGATCATTCCATTGTACATGTTTATACAGATAATATCGTTAATAGTTTTCAGGTCAAATTAACAAGAGGTAAATTAGATTATACTAAATTATCAAATTTATTGGTTGAAAAAGACTGGAGATATAGTAGTACGAATATAAATGAAGTAACTGATACCTTTTTTGATAATTTAATAATAACATTAGATACAGTTTCACCCCTAAAGAAACCAGAATAAAACCAGAATAAAGTTAAATAATAAATGGATGAATGATGACTGTAGAGAGGCTATCAAAAACAAAAATAACGCATATAAAAAATATGAATGGACTGGAAATAATGAGGACTGGGTAGCGTATAAAAAATGTCGGAATTTAGTAACGAGAACTATAGATAATTCAAAACAAATTTTTTACCATGATACGATAGACAAAAACAAAAATAATTCAAAATTAATGTGGTCTAATTTAAAAGACATATTGGGATGCAAAAAGCAAAAAATAGGCGGAATTGTTTGTGATGATGCATACTACCATAGACCAAGTGACATTACCAAAGTGTTAAATAATTATTATATTGAGAGTATTGAAACAATTGTATCTAACATTGATAACAATATTAATGATGAAGCTTCATTAACAAACACCATACCACTATGCTCCTCTACTTTTACTGTATTTAAACAAGTATCAATAAAGGAGTTGAAAGAAATTATCTTTAGTCAAAGTAAAAACGGTAGCATAGATGAGGTAGATTTAAAATTAATTAAAGAACTCTTTCATGTCATAGGATATCCCTTAAGGAATTTAATTAACCTTAGTTTAGAAAAAGGTATCGTTCCTGATAGATTTAAAACATCCATTATTATTCCAGTTCCAAAAGTACCTAACACAAACTTAGCACAAGAGATGCGCCCTATCAATATGTTACCATTCTGTGAAAAACTATTAGAACTTGTAGTATATGATCAAATATTAGAATATGTAAAATGCAACGATCTGCTTTGTACATGTCAGTCAGGATTCGGGGACAAACACTCTTGCGAGACAGCGTTACAGTCTGTAATATCTGATTGGAAAGAGGATATAAATCATGGACTTGGTATATGTGCGGTCTTCATAGACCTAAAGAGAGCTTTTGAGACAATTGATCGACATACTCTAATTCTAAAATTAAAAAGGTATGGATTTTCTGGCACAACTTTAATGTGGTTGGAAAGTTACTTATCATTTAGATACCAAAAAACTAAATATGAGGAACAATATTCTGAAAGCCGCTATAACAACAATGGAGTCCCGCAAGGGAGTGTCCTTGGTCCCCTGTTATTTATTCTGTATATTAATGATTTAGGTAAAGTTTTAATAGATTGTAAAATACATCTCTTTGCAGATAACACCCTAATCTATTTTAGTCATAAAAACTATGAAACTTTGATTGCAGCGGTTAATGAAGATTTAAAGAGACTTACTGACAAATTAATGTAAACAGGCTAAAAATAAACGAAACAAAATCAAAGTATATGTTTATAGGATCCGATTGGGCATATAAAAATTTTTGTGGTTTACAAATAAAAGTCAAAATTGGAAATAAGGACTTGGATTTTCAAGATGAAATTAAATACCTGGGGTTATTAATAGATAGGAATTTAAAATTTAAGAATCATGTGGATTATATTTCTAAGAAAATTGGTAAAAAAATAGGATACTTTTATAGAATTAGTAGACACATTTCCAGAAACACAAAAGTAACATTATACAACAGCATTATTTTGCCCCATTTTACTTACTGTTCATCAGTTATATATGTATCCCAAGTAAATTGTTACAGACTGCAGATTCTAGAAAATAAAGAAATGCGTATAATTTTGGGTGCAAATCGATATACAAGCATTAATATAATGTTGGAAGTATTAGGCTTGCTGGATATAAAAAAGAATATGTATATTTAAACAATGTTATTTGTTTATAAAACATTGAATAAGAAGATGCCTGAATATTTATCCTCAAGGGTAGTGAGTGTAAATGAAGTCCATAACTACAATACTAGAAACAAAGACAACTGTTACGTAAATAGAACAACTAAAACTCTCACTTACAATAGTTTGTTCATAAAGGTATCATTGAGTATAACTCTTTACCCAATGACCTGAAGACTATTAATAGTATTGGTTTATTCAAATCAAAACAAAGTACGTGAAGGAAAATATGTAAATGTAAGCATCTAGGTATATATTGTTAAGTATGTCTGTTAAAAATAGGAGTTGTTAGAATATGCGTATTTGTATATAATTGTAATTTATGTACTAACTTAGTGCCTATATATGTATTATCTTTAGATAAATAAATACTATTCATTCCTAAGAAATCATAGAAGTGATGACTACGAAATCGTTGTTGCTGAGATGATCAAGAATTACCAAAAATTAGGTTGTTTAATGAATTTAAAATTACATTTCATTGACTCATTACATTTCCCTGACAATCTAGGTGACTTCAGTGAAAAGCAAGGCGAGCGATTCCATCAAGATATAGAGGAAATGGAGAAACGGTATCAAGGAAGATGGGATATCAATATGATGGCATATTTTTGTTGGTCCTCAAAGAGAGAAACAGTCCAAGAGGCACATGAACGAAAAAGAAATCCATTGCGTAGATCATTCAATGATAAAAGAGTCAGGAAACGAGCAAAAAATAACTGATCTCCAAATTTAGAGGAATGCGTTTTGATAAACGAATTAAATTACTACACTGAAAATAGAAAGATAAATTCAGATCGATAAATGTTGAAACGCTCAAATAAAAAGATGATTGTAAGGTAAGCAAGGTAAGCGTCAAAAGATTTCATCACAAGTCGATGCTGACTGTTCAATACAATTCCGAGATATAATTCCCACCTCTTCTCATTGTTCTTTCGGCATGTGCAGTTCTGCTCAGCACCGCGAACACAAGTACAATCCCAAATCAATCTACATGAATATGTTTATAAACCACCGTTGGGAGCAATATCCTCGGAAATTTTGTATAATAATGCAATCCAAAGTGAACTCACCGTACATGAGGCTCTATCCAGTAATGGAATACATTGGAAAAGACTGTATTTTCTCCCAAAAATGATATTTCCATGTCTCAAAAATTTTTTCCATTCATTTCGAACTTGGAATTACCACAAATCTCTATTTTTCATGGTTTTCGTTTAATATTGACCCCTAGCCCGGAAATTCGTCCACAAACATACTATTCCGACTTCAGATTCGTGTTCAGCGCCCCGAAAAACATAAGGAAAAGTGGGTCTTAATTCTCGCTCACGATTTTTTTTTTGCGGGCCTGTGTTATTATCCAGTTCGTATTCTTCCTTATAAATGAATTAGGTATTTAATTGTGCTCTTACATTCACTTTCATTATATTAACAACAGTTTTGAAGCATTATTATTTTATAAAAATAAATTGTCAATTTTCTAAGCAAATTTATGTAAGATGCGAGAGATACGCTTGGAAATGTTCTATATTTCAGTAATAATTTGAGTTGGGAAAACTCGAATTTTGGTTATATTTATTCATTTCGAAGCCAACATACCCTAGTAAACAAATTAGATTTCTTGATTCAACTTTTTAATTTATAATTATTGTCAAAAAAACTAATAAGTATATAAATGTCAAATATAAGACTCGAAAAATATATCGGTTTAATCATTTTTCCAAACATCAGTACAAAAAAACGTAAGAAAAGTATTTTTTCTAATCCCTTATGTAAAGTTGTTTTCTGTACAGTTTGTAGGCAATTTCATTTAACTGAACGGATATATTTCACATCAGTTCTAGGATGGATATGAAATGAAACTGACCAATCACAGTTCGTGTATTAAGTACATAGACATCTATTCGTTTTAAAATAAAATTAGTGCGTAAGCTGTCAAACTAACTGTCAGTGTGTATTTGTATAATATATTAATATTTAATAAATTTTGTAGTTTTTTTAAGCTGGTCGTAGAAAAAGTATACTGTACAACTCGAGTGGATTATCCATATCCACTCTTGTTGCACAAACTACTATTTCCGTATGCGCCTACGCCTAATACGGAAAAAAACTTTTCCTAACTTGTTGCACAATCAGCTATTACCGCTCATTGTCACGGGAGGCGAGCGATAAAGTAACATCATTCATAACTCCTCTGTAAACTTCTACTGTGTGTTGGCAAATGTGAACAAGAAAGCCTATTTTACACATGGTGGTGCAATAGTGCATTGGACTTCGATATCTCGAATCCTACGATAGCTAGAAATGAAAAAAAAAACACAAGTAAATTATAAGTCTATAACCAGAAATTATTTTCGGATGTACAGGGCGAGCCAAGGCTAAATTACATGATCAAGTGCCTTTTCTTAAATGGAATGTTATGTATATCAGTACATTTTTTGAAGAATCTTTCTAGATTCTGCTCATTCCGATACTATTATTGACTATCTCTCAACTACTTGGATGTAGTAAATGTTTTTGTCAAAATAATGCCATCTGCAGATTTTTTCTAATGAATTATCTGAAGAAACCTTTATTTTTTAAGTTCATTCTTGAATTTTGTACTTATTTCTCAATAAAATGAAAATGGTTGCAATTGGCCATAGGGAAGTACTTACAAAAAATGTTCGTATTTCATTTCTTCATCACATCGTCGAAAAATATACGTTCTATTTGAAAAAATTGAGAAAATTCAATATAAAAAATTCTTAATTGAAAAATAATTTTTGGCCACCCCAGGCGCGCAGTCAGGGGGACATGGGGCTCGGCCCCTGGCTGCCCCCAAAGCCGTCTTCCATGAACCAAAACATAGAGAAGCATAATCACTATTAGTACAAAGCAGTATCCAAATTATCTCTTGAAATAAATATTTTGTAATTAAGAGGGAGCAACGCGATCAAATCAGAGGGGAGTGGGCGGAAATGAGCCAATAAAGTACAGAGAGCTGTTTGCTGGTTGTCTAGTTTTGGCGTTCGTACTTTCTTTACTATCGCTCTACCTACTTACAATCACGCCTGAAAAACACATCGAGACCAAGCTTCAAATACACGAAATGAGTGCGCATCAGTTATAAATGTAATTATTTTTGCAATCCTTTTTAATTATATCGAAGTGACTCCATTTACTAAAACAGTATTGTACTAAAAAAAAAGCATTTTTTAGCGAACTGGCTCATGTTATTAAACTGATCAAAAGATATTCTTGTAAGTAAATGAATACACTTCTATTGAAGAACATTTTTAGCTAAAACTTATTTATTAGTCAATGTGAAGAGAGATCTTCCTAATAAACAAGTTTTAGCTAAAAATGTTCTTCAACAGAAATGTATAGTATTCATTTACTTACAAGAATATCTTTTTTTTCAGTTTAATAACGCCAGCCGTTTGGCTAAAAACTGCTTTTCCACAGTCAAGATTTTTAGTACAGTCACAGAAGACAGGAACTATACAGAAACGAAAGCTTGTCGTGGCACCTTTGATATCGGGTGTCTGATTTATGTGACCTCGAAGTAACAGTGATATGCCTTACTACACTCAAAGAAATGATGTACACAAAAAAATACATCAATATTTCGGTTCAATACACTGTACACTAGGAAAACTGTCTTCTTTTATATTTAGTAGAAAGGTGTACATGAATAGGAATACGTATATACGGTATTAATGAAGTTGGGGGCCCAAGTCATAGTGTATTGCAGAATGTTCAAAAAAAGAAGTACACTTTTATATTTATATCCCGTATTTCAATAATAATGCGCTTTTAAGCCAATGCATTTTTTTTCATACTGCTACCAGAATATGAAAATGCTATCTTGGAAATTAGTACAATATATAGATATACAATGAAAGAGACATATATTATGTATATAACTATATTGGCTACATTGTTGAATAGAATATTACAAATCAAATAGTACAGTGAAAAAAATGTTTGCGTAAAATAACAATATACGTGAATAGGGCATGTGCACGTGA
The DNA here is from genome assembly GCA_936432065.2 of Rutpela maculata. Classification (NCBI taxonomy): domain Eukaryota; kingdom Metazoa; phylum Arthropoda; class Insecta; order Coleoptera; family Cerambycidae; genus Rutpela; species Rutpela maculata. The sequence goes on from OW386293.2 coordinate 23,974,948, forward strand.
CGTCACAGCTAACCTCAAAAATATATATTTCTTAAGATTTATGAGTATTTCGTAGCTGTTGTTAAAATTTCAGCTTGGTTTCCATACTTTTAACTAAAATCTAATTCAGTGAAATGTTTTTGAAGTTCTAAATACTTTCTCCTAATAAAATAGGACTCTTTTTGTAGGCTGTAATTAGCAGTCTATTTCTATTAACCAACATTATTGAAAAATTATTAGCCAGAATTTTTAAATATTTGCTTGGAGCCAGTATTGCTCCAAGCTGAAATGAGTATACAAACATTAAAAATGAGAATAAACCTGAAAAAACTTAAAATTTGAGGTTATGTTAGTTATATGATGCACATTATTGCACATGCCCAATTATTGATTTTTTTTAATTGATACAATGAAAAGTTCTTTAGTATGGTACGAATTGAGAGTCATTACTTAATTACCTTATTCATGGTCACAATACAATTCTGTTCATTAGAAACTGATGAACATATTCTGTAACTTATTGCATTTCTGATAAGAAAATATTTCCTTTCATATTACTTCTTTTCAACTGCTAATTGTTTAGTATATCTAACATTACTTTCTAGTGGTTTTAGTAATATAAATTTGTACATACCTTTCAAGATCTTTGGGAAATAGAAAGAAGCTTATTTGTTTCACCTTCGAAGGGCATGGATGATAAGCACAAACCCTTAGACAAACCCCAAACCATTTAGAACCCATTATAAACAAAAATCAAATAAATAAATAAACTTAGAATAAGATATTGTCGAAAATTGGAAGAAAAATGCACGAAAATAACCAACCACCGTGTAAGAGTTTCAAAGACTGTCAATCGCACAACGTCAAAAATTATCATATGGCTTTTGACAAATATATGCCTTATCGTCATGGCGCCTATGAACAAATTTGGTCTCGTCAGAAAGGCTTGCTTGCGCTTCTGTATAGTTCCTGTCTTCTGTGGTACAGTGCTTTTCAATGTAACCAACATAACCTTAAATTTTAAGTTTCTCAAGTTTGTTCTCATTTTTAATGTTTGTACATGCATTTTTAGCTTGGAGCCGTACTGGCTTCAAGCAAATATTTAAATTCACGTAAATAATTTTTCAATATTGTTGATTTTTAAAAATATACTGCTAATTATAGGTTAGATTTCTAGCCTACAAAAAGAGTCCTATTTTATTAGGACAAAGTATTTAGAACTTCATAAACATTACACTGAATTAGATTTTAGTTGAAAATACGGGAACCAGGCAGAAATTTTAATAACAGCTGTGTAGTACTCTTAAATCTTAAGAAACGCATATTTTTGAGGTTAGCTGTGACGTCACGTGCAGATGCTCTATAATAGCTACAAATTCGTTTTTAACAGTTTTCTGAAAAGTTTTCCTCAACCTCTGGGGAGGCCGGGTCTATTACCCCCCCAGATGAATTTTCTGGCTGCGCCACTGGACCACTCTGTACATTTTTAGGAAGTAAATGTGATTCAAAAACATTAATTAGATGTCTCGTAACTAGGGTTCACATAAGTTTTTCTTAAAACCCATAATTGCGACTTTGGTGATTTTTTCAATATGCATTTGCAGATGGCATTATTTCAACAGAAAAATTCATTATATCCAAGTGGTTGGGAGATAGTCAATAGTATTTATAAAACTTTCGATGAAAACGTCCCGTTGTATAAAACATATAAGCGCAGTTATCCACCATGGTTTGATTCAAATATTATTAAGAATGTAAAAAGTAAAGCTAAACTGTTTAAGAAATATAAAAAAAACTAATAATGACTATTTTTTACAAGAATTTAGAAGATTGCGATATTTAGTGAAGGAACAAAGTGTTGCATATCGAAATTACATCGAAAACGTCCAATCATCAATTTCCAACGATCCGAAATGTTTCTGGTCATATGTACATTCAAAAAACGGAACTTCTAGAATTCCTGGCAAAGTCTCATATATTAATAAGTTCTATGATAAACCTCAAGACATCGTGGATGTTTTTGGAGAGTTTTTTAAAAATGTGTACTTACTACCAGGTACTGATTATGTGAATATTACCGAATTGCATGATAACCATGAAAATATTAATTTTCAAAGCATATCTGAAAATGAAATCTTACTTGCCACAAAGAAGTTAAAAAACAAAATGACATCGGGTCATGATAATGTACCGTCTTTTATTGTAAAAGATTGTGTAGGCGTTCTAGCTGTACCATTGTGCACACTATTTAATCTTGCTTTAAAAACAAAGACGTTTCCTATGTGCTGGAAGGTGGCCAAAGTTTGTCCAGTGTTTAAAAGCGGTGACAAAGCCCTAGTTGACAATTATAGGGCCATCTCTATCCTCTCAAATTTTTCGAAGATCTTAGAAATTATTTTGTATGATCGCATCTACATCTCTGTTCGTAATCAAATATCGCCCAATCAACATGGGTTTATGAGTAACAGGTCAACAGTTACTAATTTAGCTGTCTTCACGCAATATGTTGCCAACACATTAGACCGTCAGGGGCAGGTGGATGTCATCTACACAGATTTTTCAAAGGCTTTCGACAGGATAGATCATAGAATCTTACTTGGCAAACTATCGAAATTTGGTTTCCATGTTGGCGCTATTGAATTTCTTAAATCTTATTTATTGAAAAGGCAACAGTATGTCACATATAATGGCTTTAATTCGTCTTCTTATACTGTTACCTCGGGCGTCCCTCAAGGTTCAAACCTTGGTCCTCTTCTCTTTCTATTATTTATTAATGATTTAAGTGATGTTCTAGATTGTTGTAATCTATTTTACGCTGATGACTTAAAAATATATTCAAATATAACTTGTATTGATGACTGTAGAAAGCTGCAAGTTGATCTAAATTATGTTCAGTCCTGGTGTGTAGATAATAAATTAGGCCTTAATGTCTCGAAATGCAAGATTACTACCTTTTCACGAAAACAAACAATATGTGAATTTATATATCATATTGAGAATAATGCATTATCTCGATGTAATTCCATTAAGGATTTGGGTGTGTTATTTGACTGCAAACTTAGTTTTAATGAGCATATAACTTTAAAAGTGTCTGAGGCAATGAAATTTTATGGATTCATTGTCAGAAACTGTAAAAATTTTACAGATATTGATGTTTTAAGAACATTTATGTCCGCTCTAGACTCGAGTATGCAGCACTGATTTGGTATCCATACTATAATCGCCATAAAAGCATGGTGGAAGAGGTTCAAAGAAAATTTTTGAAATATTTGGTATTCAAAGTGGATGGTGTTTATCCCGAAAGAGGAATAACTTATAGCTATTTAACCAGTAGATTTAATATAATTAGTTTAAATTTAAGAAGAATTTGCATGTCATTAATATTTTTATATAAGTTATTACATAATAAGATTGATTGTTGCGCTTTACTTGGTATTATTAATTATAATGTACCCAGAATTAACGCAAGACATAACCCAACCTTTAGATGTGATATACCTAGAACAAATATTTTATTAAAATCACCAGTTTATGTCATGTGTCAAAATTTTAATAACTTGTCTAATATATGTGATATAAATTATTGTTCACTAAACACACTCATTCAAATAGCCATTCTCAATGTCGATGTAAGTGTTATGTAATACATTGTTTGTTATCATGCTAGTTTTATTATATAATTATTACTTGTTTCGTTGTTAGATTTAGATATGTAAAATTTTTATAAGTATATTTTTCCTTTTTATTATGTATAATTATTATATATGGTCCTGTAAATGGGTTCTCTGGTTCTAAAGCTATTATTATTATTATTGTTATTATTATTCCATTTAAAAAAAAGGCACTTGAATTTCGCCTTGGCTCGCTCTGTATATTCGAAAATAATTTCTGGTTATAGACTTTTTTTATCTAGTTTACTTGTATTTTTTTTATTTCTAGCTATCATAGAACTCGAGATATCGAAGTCCGTCGCACTGTTGCCTCACCCTATATGTCGATTGTAGATAAAGTAACTTATTACTGCATGATTTTGAGAATATTTAATATAGCTGTGCAAAATACAAACAAATTTTTACATTAATCCTTTTGATGAAACATATTATACCCATCATCTCCAATATTTTATCTCGACATTTGTTAATTTCGTTCGGCAGCGTACTTAGTGCAACTTATCAGAGGTTTATTTATATAAGTGACTAAGCCTAAATGCTGGCTTACATTTAAACGCAACAAAGCCAATTTATTTTAAGCGCATTTATCCCCTAATTTATGACTTATAATTATTCTCTCCGTGTTTTTCGTCCCTTGACTTATGCACGCATGAAAACATCTCGTTGCATTTATTAAGAGTTCTTTTGTGGAGTAAGACATTTTAGATGAGGAGATGCCTACATAAAGTATGAGCGAACACTGAGCACTGTCAACAAGTGCAATTTCACGTTTGCTGACGTCGCAAGTCGGACATATGTAAAAATAATAGGAATATTAATGATATTTTTATGCAGGCAATTACGACAATGTAAATAGGTTCTTTAGAATATATACATATATAAGTTGGCACAGCGAAATAACTCGAGAAAAATGTTTCCAACAAAAAAATTTTTGATTTCGGGGACGAAACAAATTCTAATCATTTATTTTACTTCCACATCCGGTGGAAGTATAGTAACGACAAAAAAAGTTTTAAAATTTTTATTGTTCAAATAGGCTTAGAATGTCACGAAACGTCGAGATTTTAAGTTTGAGCGAAAAAAAATTTCTGTCTGTCTGTCGGTGTGTAACTTTTTTTTGTGCTTACGTTTACTCTGGAACCGCTTGAGATATTGACTTGAAATTTGGTACACATAGGTACTTTAACGAGATCTAGAACTGGATTATATTTTCATCTTGTTCCGTCGAAGGGTTGGGGGGTAAATGGGGGTAAATTTGGGGTAAATAGGTAAATCAAGCAGGTAAGAGTCCATAAAATTGGTATTTAGTATATACAAGAGAAGCTAAGGTCTCAAAAAAAATTTTGGCATTAGCCACCCCCATTACCACCCCCACCTAATTTTTAAAGGGGATGAAAAAATTTTGTGATTTAGTGTGTGTCCAAGAACCAGAAACCTCAAAATATTTTTTTTACTTCATCCACCCCCACTACTACCCCCTATCACCACCCCCACCCCACTACCGATGTGGGGTATCGTTTTATGGGTTTTTGGGGTAGAGGATTTCAAATATTATATTATTAAAGTTCCATAAACAATTATTTCCACATACAAAATTTTTTCGTTGTGAGTGACTTGGATAGAAAATCTGGATGTGGAAGTAGTGATTCCTTGGGTAGCGGTTTTTACTTCCACATCCAGTGGAAGTATAGTAACGACAAAAAAATGGGGATCTTTTTGCAACTTTTGAAACATAGAGTTTTTTTCTGTGAGTTGATTTCACTAATGAATTTGTTATCCAGGGGCTCAGTTTTGTATTTTTTCTATTTATTTTCCTAACTCTGGTACAATTATTTATGGCACTTATATAACGTTTATAAATATATTTGTTGCAGAATCAATATCTGCTTCAAAATATACTGGTTCCCAATTTATGACACTAAGAATTTGACACAGCTTTATTTGGTCTATGTGTTTTATAAAATTACGACTAATAACAATTTCTTTGCTGTGTGGTAGGATAAGTTGCAATAAGAGTGTAGAGTGGTCTGTGATATCTGTTTCTATTATTAGCGGTATTATGTTTCGATTATGTTGTATTTAGATTTAACAAAAATATGATCAATACATGATCTATGATTTCCCTGTATCCTGATGAAGTTATTAATTGCTGATATGTAGCCATATTCACTTAATGTATTAACATAGTCGGTGGTGATTTCGGTGTCTTGAAGTAAATCTATATTTAAATCCCCTATAAGAATGTGATAGCTATCATTTTTGTCAAAAGTTTGAAAATAATTTTGTAGTTCTCTAGTAAAATCATGTGGGTCAGTTGACGGTAATCGATAAACAGCTGTGACTATCATATAATTTCTTTTGTCTAATTTTATTTTCAATCGGATTGCATTTATGTTATTTATCGGTATAATTTCGTAGCTATATTGTAGATTTGATTTGACGTAAACAACTACCCCAACATTTTGGTTTAAGGTACCTTCATTATATATCAGTTTGTAACCGTCTATATTGTATAATCCTTGATTTTGAATATACCATGTTTCAGTAAGTACTATACAATCTAAATAAATAAATATAAATTGGCATATTCTTGGACTGCCCTGTCAACATTTCTGTAAGTCTTAATATAAACATCATACATGTCTTTTTTTTCTTCTACAGAATAAGGAACCATACTGAGAAATAAATAGTTTGAATTAGTTTGAATTAGAACAGCGATAGCTAACGAAAACAAACGTCACTAATACGATAAACTAAAATCAAAAGACATTTAATAAAAATTTTTTTTTCAAGGTACCTACTTTAGTGAAAAAAGGCTTAACAAAAAAATGTTTTGTGACGGACGAAGGCAATAAAATGAATGATGATTATTTTTCTGGCGAAACGCAGTAAAATTGTCAAGTGTGACATAGCTTTGAAATTACAGTTTAACATGCTTTAAAAATTTTAAATAAAAAAGACCGTATTTAAAAAAATAAAGTTAATGGTGCCCCTGAACAGACCAAACGTCATAATAAAAATTTGATTACGGTAAGTTATAGCAAAGTTAATTTACAATAAAATATTACAATGAAATTTTTAATATTTTTTATAGTGGCAGCTAGGTAAAAAAAAGAAAATGAGCTATTTCGGATTTTATCGTTTATCTTCGGAACAAACAGGAATATTTTGAATTTTTATAACCCTTTTCACTGGTCTTCAGAATGCGAAACTTTTTGCTCATTTAACCGATTTTATAAAGATAGCAATACTGTTCAATATAAGGTGGTTCTACAGGATAGCCACTAGTCCACAAAGGGTTAAGACTGTTTTAATCATCGCCAGATGATGCCAATATGGTTGGTAAAACGCGAGTTGAGTGTAGTATTCAAATGCTTTGGTGTTTGTGGAAATTTTAACCATTTTTATGACCTATCATTCAAATTAATACCACAGATTCATAAACACCTAGTATATCTTTGCGAAGTTAAGATGGATGAAATTAATATCATTAAAAGCTCCCATCAAATATGGCCGTTGAACTTATTGACCTCTTGTAGAAACAAGTTATTATTTTATGGAATAAAAATAGTTTGACAATATTTATGGCATATTTTGAAACGGGAATTGCTACGTAAATTTTATGACGGTCATAAATAAAAAGGGATTTATTAAATTTGTCCTTTAGCAGTTTTCCCTTCTACACGCATCCACCGTTACTGCATTATGGTGTACTATATATTTTCAAAATGGCTTTTCGCCCACTTATAAGAATCCTGGAGAGGATAATCTTTTAACAGTATGCTATAATCCGCTGGTTGCCGCTAAGATTTATAACTGCCTTGCGACAATCAAATTTAAGGCAGTATGGATATTACGCATGTACGAGAAGACAAAAAGTAGTGTGAGAAGTTTTATAGTCGCCGTTAGTCGTTTTTTACGCAGGATCTTCCGGGAAGGCGTGCAAATATTTGTCATTTTTTCATTTTAAAACTAAGAACTCAACTTTGCTATTATATAATCTTATTTTGCTACTTTGCTCGAAACTGATTCAACTTGGTTGTCAACATCTATCTGACCATCAGATCTGATGGTCCAGCCTTCCAAAATAAATTTAGAGAATATACAATGTGTCCTACGACTGAGTTCACTATAATTGAAATGGACAAAAAATTTTCGAATTTTATTTTTATATTATTTATCTAAAAAGTAATTTTGAGTGTACTTTTATTTTTTTTTAAATCACGTAGGCCATGCCAGTTAAGCAAAAATCAATTTCTTGTTAGGTAAAGTACTTTTTCTGTAAAAGATACAGCAAAATCTCATTAAGGAAAGTTATTCAGAATTTGCAGAATTTCAAGAACATACGCCTACTTTGATGATTTTGATTTTTAAATACTGGGTGGACCATTAATAATAGGCCATAGTTCAAAGGTAGATTCTTTGCATCAAAATATGGGGATATAATCAAACATACTTAAGTAAATTTTTGCCGTGGACAAAATTCAGTATGTCAAAATTGTATTTCTTTTTTGCAATATCTCTTGACCGATCTTCTCCCAATTTGGTAAGGAAACATTTTTTAGGCTAAGAAAAAAAAATTTAGGTATTACATCACCCTAGCTCGTGGAGGGCGCCTTATGAGCTATACCTGATGATGAATATTTTTTCTCTTTTTTTTAACATCCCAGTGAACACCCAGTCGTTTAGAAAACGTTTATTTTACGAAAATTATACGAAATGAAGATTTAATTTTAGAAATCTTATATTTATTATACATTTTCTGTAAACGTCTATAATATAAACGTTTTTAACACATATATAATAAACCAGTGAAATATATATTTTTATTTATGTTATGCAAAATTCTTCTAGTTAATTTCAATACATGTCAACAGTTTTACAAACGTGAGTTAAATGAAGAAATCTTATTAAAATCATGTTTATTGTTTTGAACCAGTTTATAATGAACGTCTTTTAAATGTCTGGTTTATACGTATAATAATGCTATGATACATACCACATTTATACCAAAACTTCCCGGTTCATCGTTTACCGTGAATGTTCCCGACGCAGTGCACCTTGGACAGCCAATGACGAAGCTGCATCTGCATCATGTGAGGTGGTATGACATCAGGGCTATCAGACTAACCTGTTAGAACTTCGATTTCTTCTTAGATTTTGTGAAAAGTGGCACTGTTGTGTTTATTATTGTGAGTGTGTATTGAAGGTATATTATTCCCTGTTCCCTTCAAGATAAGAATCACTATTATTTATAGTAGTTTATAGTAGTTATTTATGGTAGTAAGGTTCAAGAAATCATTCTAGTCAATCTGTCATTTGACCCGTGACTAATTATTACAAGGACTTTTATGTTTGTATAACGTAGGAAGAAGATTGCTTAAACAAAGGTTTTAACAAATATATAATATGGTCTATAATATTGATAACTAATTACTACGTAGGAGTATCGGGGACAGGTGTAATTGCAAAAATCTGCAGTGAAACACAAATTTTCACCGTACTAACGGCTGTAAATGGTACAATGTTAACAATAGAAAAAAACGGTTTGAATACAAGTTGTATCTCTTTTTGTATCAATTTTTATTTTCTAAAGTATTGGTATTAGGTGTTTTCTTTCTACGAACAATCTTAGCTAAGTTAAGAAGTTTTAATATCACACGCAAATTGTGGTACACGAATATTTCACTCATCATCAGGCGTGACTGAAAAACTACTTAGCTTAGCTAAGATTGTTGGTAGAAAGAAAACACCTAATGTCTAATTTCAAAGTAGAAGTAACATGAAAGGAAATAATTGAAAAAAACATAGTTTGACCATAATTTTTTCCATATGGCGGATGTAGAGGCATGCCATTTTTATATAAAACATTCCTCATGTTCTTTTATTCATCGGACGAGTAGTGCGCAGACATCCATCCGTCCCTTTTTTACAGCGGAAAAGAGACAGAGATAGCAAAACATTGATGAATAATAGAACTCGCAGATTAATTAAAAGACTGTGGCAATTTCCCTGCATTATACAAACAAAAAATTCCTCGTAGAAATTATTTACGGGTATACCTCGTTTTTTTTGCTCACAGAATATGTACTTTACAATCGGCGGTATGTGAAATGGCCAAAAATATATACTGGGTGCTCAAAAATATAGAAAATATAAAAGTAGTTGAAGAGATAACTATCCTTATTTTTCGTGTTATTTGAAAAAGTTGTTTAAAATGTTAAAATAAGCCTAGATACAAATTTTTACTCTTTTTTTTGAAAAATGTAAAAAGGTGAACTTAATCGTTACATGTTATTTTCTGATTTTTAATTAATTTAAAATGAAAAAAATAATTTCACCAAGAAAAATTAACACTTTTTTAATATTTCCAGGGAGGCAGGTCAGGAGGTCAGTGAAATTACAATTAAAGCAGCCGTGCAAGATTGGCTGAAACTAGCTAAATCTAGATATGCTAATAGCAATAAATAAAAATTTTTATTTCCTAATTTATTATTGTTTCGTTTAAAATAACGTTAAATTATTACTTTTTTGCTTCTAGCTTATATTTTCTATTTTAACTATATTCAATTTCTGAAAGCAAATTCTGAAGATGATTCTGCTAAGAGACCAAAATGATAACTGAATAAGATTCGTTGGTAAGTTTTCTTCAATTCTCTTGCTATAAAAGCATTAAAATTTTTTAATTAGTAGGTAATCAATGCAATGCAATGGACATTCAATATTTTTATTTTCGAAAGTGATTTGTTTTTATTATGACAATCTCAAGTTTTAGTAAAATAACAAAATAAAACCGGGATGTTTTATAAAATATACTTTAAAGGTTTGCTTAGGCTACATGATTTTCTTATTAATTTTGTTATGACTGTTTTTTACCGGGTAATAAATATACATACACTGTTGTGAACCATTAGTGTCTTAAGTAAGTGAAAATAAAATAAAAAATAATAGGAGAATCACTTAGCGTAAAGAGGTTTTTATAACTTAGGTTTCATATAGGTACGTGAAAGAATCGTCAATACGCATAGGTGAATTAATAAGTAATACATTGGTAAGTCTTTTTGTATTCTATATTCACGCACACAATAAATGCATGTGGAATATATTTATATGACATACATGCCACATATATAATATATGTGGTATAGATATATTTCATATGCGTTTATAAATTGTTTGTGTGACTGCAAATGCAAAACATTATTAATGGTGTGGCATATATGTGACATAAAAGTCTTTGAAAAACGTTTAATAGTGGGATGTCACATATGGAACATAAACGTCTTCGATATACGTTTATTAGTGGTGTGGCATATACGAAACATAGACGTCTTAGATATACGTTTAATAGTGAAGTGTCCTATACGGAATATAGACGTCTTAGGTATACGTTTAATAGTGGGGTTTCATATACAAAACTTAGACGTCTCAGATATACGGTTATTGATGGTTTGTCATATACGAAGTGTTCACTGGGATAATGGCACTTTTGCCTAGACAACCGCTTTCTAGAAAACTACCGCAAAAATTCTTTGAAAACAAACCCAGTTTGAAAAGAAAAAATTGTATTTATAGAAAAGTGTGCTTTGGTGACGTCAAAGAATTTTTGAGATCTATGCGGCAGTTTTCTCGAAAACGGTTGGAATTATCAAGTTCTATCAAGTGTATGTTTTTAACGTAGAAATGACTCCTCCATGAGGTTTTCTAGTCAAAAGTGCCACTACTTTTCGTAAAAGAAAAGAGAAAAAATGCTCATCATCAGGTAAAGCTCATGAGGCGCCCTCTATGGGCTAGCGTGATGTAATATATAAATTATTGTTTCTTAGCTTAAAAAATGTTTCATTACCAAATTGGGAGAAGATCGGACAAGAGGTAGTTGAGATATTGCAAAAAAACTACAATTTTGACACCCTGTATCTTTTTCCACAGCAACATTTACTAAAGCTTGTTTGGTTATATCCTCATATTTTGGTTCATGGTCCACCCTGAGTAATTGCATTTTACGAAAAACAAATTAAAAATTTAAAAATTAATAACTAAATAATTTTTTTCTAGACACTTGGTAGATCAAACACTTTAGTAAACCGGCGTACAATTTCTTTTTGAAATATGAAAAGAAATTCGAAAATTTTTTGTCCATTTCACCTATAGCGAACTCAATCGGAGGACAAACTGTACAAGGTCGGCCTTTGAAAACGAAACATACCCGTTTTTGGTAGTTGGGTAGTTCAAACTGATTTCTTAAAAAACACTAATACACGTCAACCTCATTTTCGAGAGGGGTATCTTTTGCAGTATAACTCACCTGCAAATCGCTTCATGCTTTTGCGCTGTAACTACAACTCCTAAAATTCTAAATAGCATGATAGAGCAAATGCAGGGGAGGCCTAAGGGCCAGGCAACCCGGGCGACTGCCCGGGGCGCCGGCTCGGAGAGGCGCCAAATTGAGGGCAAAAATTCCTAATTTTTTTTTAATATACCTTCTTTAATTTAATAATAGTTTTCGTTGGAAAAGGATATCAAATAATAGAATCTATATCAGTTTAAATTGTGATAATGCAGATCAGTCGAACAACATTAAAACCGTCTAAATAATTCAAAAATATAACGCAAATATGTTTACTCATACCTCAAGCTTTCTGTCCTATTATATTGACTGACATAGAGTTGACCATTAAAGATTTTGCATAATTGAAGACAGGCAACGTGCACTTTTCATTCAGAAAAAATTCAGGAGTATTCAGAAAATTGTTATACCAACATTAGTTGCATGTATTTCATATCTTACAAATTTACAATTTATAAATAAATAAATGGCAATTTGTTTTGTATGAAATATTAAAACAATAAAAAGGAATCTTCCTCTAAGTAAACTTGGGGATCCTCTCATTATAATAGCGGTCAGATGGTGTAGACAAAAAAAAATTATACTTATTACAAATTAATTATAATTAATAATTTGTTGTAAATGCACATTGATGTGTAAACATAAATTACTTGAGAATGGTTTATCGAAATTCAACAAGAACAACTTTTAATTTCTAATGATATGAAAATACTTTTTTTACAAGAATTTTTATAAATATGTAAAAATAAAAAAGTTTGGGGTAAAATATTGATAGCCACCCCCTAAAACTACCCCTCAAGCAGAGAGGGTTTTACTGGTACTATGTAAATTGATGCCCATATCTAAATTTAAAATATGCATATATTTTAAAGCAATGGGAAAGGTATTGCCGAAAAACTGATATTTACAATCCCCTTTTTAAAGGGTATTTCCTTATTATCTGTTTAGAGTACCTTTATTTTTGGATGTACTATCAGCCACATAAATATCCAGAGACAATTTTGGACCACCGTTATGTTACTCTATGTGTTAAGTTAAAAAGTAGAGTGCGTTCACGGTGTCCGAAAGGGGATATTCTTGCACTTTAGTACGTAGTACGTCCGTGAAATTTCTGTGATTATCTCAGGGAGGGGCGCCAAAAAGTGCTCCCGCCCGGGTGGAAAATTTACCTTGAGCCGCCCCTGGGCAAATGATACCTCATTTGGAAGGCTTCTCCCTCTAAATACCACACAATAAAAAAATCCAATTCTACCGCTTTATTTTTAAGATATTGTCACGATCGCCACTCTATGACGGCCACAATAGAGGTGCGACTTGGCCTGCAAGATATTTTTCTGGTTGAAAATTATTAAACACAATTAAATAGTTAACAATATTTATTAATTAAATAATAAATGGTGGCAGTCAAACAACAAAGTTAGAAATAGCTGTTGAAACCAAAAATGCACACCCTGTAATAGTCCACAGTAGAGCACCCTTTTTTTAACGATTACTAACAGGCTGAATTTTCTTGAGTAGCTTCATTTTGACGAGACGCCCAACTTTTCTCTCTCCGAAAATTTTCGGTAGTGGTAGCTATATAAATTGCGCTTGGGTATATGTCGATTGGGTGATTGTTCAAATTTTATTACTAACAGTTAGTTTTTTAGTTAAATCTTGAAACGAAAAAACGTTTCTATAACAGAATCGATGGTTTGCCGAAGCGTCCCCCACCCCCCAACATGTCCAAATAACAAGGTCACAAAAAATGATTACTAACCAGCTGATTTTTTTACCATTGCTTAATAAATGTTTTTAAAATTAAATGGCCACATTGTCCTACAAATTGAATCGTATGTTTTTCCAGTCCGTCGCTCGGAAATTGTCAGTCAACAAATCGGGGAAGAGCATCAGATTTACTATAATTTTTTAAATTTGTAATTTACCATCCGAGAAGTAGTGGCACTTTTGGAAACTGAAGAAAAACTTTCTGTAACTTAGGATGTTTGATAAACCCCAAGTTGCACTTTCTACATTCACGTGTTGATTACTTCCCAATAAACCGCTGCCCAAGGAATCACTACTTCCACATCCAGATTCTCTATCCAAGTCACTCACAACGAAAAAACTGTGTGGAAATAATTGTTTATAGAGCTTTAATAATATAATATTTGAAATCCTGTACCCCAAAAACCCATAAAACGATACCCCACATCGGTAGTGGGGTGGGGGTGATGATAGGGGGGTGGTAGTGGGGGTGGATGAAGTAAAAAAAATATTTTGAGGTTTCTGGTTCTTATACATACACTAAATCACAATTTCTTTTCATCCCCTTTAATAAGGGGATGGGGGTGGTAATGGGGGTGGCTAATGCCAAAAATTTTTTTGAGACCCTAGCTATATACTAAATACTAATTTTATCGACTCTTACCTGCTTGATTTACACATTTACCCAAAATTTACCCCAATTTATCCCCCAACCCTTCGTCGGAACAACATGAAAATATAATCTAGTTCCAGATCTCGTTAAAGTACATACGTGTACCAAATTTCAAGTCAATATCTTAAACGGTTCCAGAGTAAACGTGCGCACAAAAAAAGTTACAGACAGACAGACCGACAGACAGACAGACAGACAGAAAATTTTTTTTCGCTCAAACTTAAAATCTCGACGTTTCATGACATTTTAAGCCTATTTGAACAATAAAATTTTTTTAAAATTTTTTTGTCGTTACTATACTTCCACTGGATGTGGAAGTAAAATTTAGGTGATTGTAGTGAAGAACAAGAAAAAAGAATTCCTCAAGACTTTAAGAAAATGGACCATCGATATCAAGGAAAATGGAATGTTAATATAATGGCCGATTTGCTAGAATCTGAAGAGAAAAAAATTACGAAAGTGAATGAAACGTAAAGAAAGCCATTCCATAGATCTCTTGAGGAAAAAAGAGACCAATAACATAAACCAACGGATCTGTAATAATGGTGTATACAGAATCGGAAAATGTTGGTTTTGGTATGGCAATAAGAGCAAGAGAGAGCATAGCAAGCAATGGTGTACATGATGGGGCGTGTCATTCTTTGCCTCTGCTGGAGTACTGGTAGACACCTTATTTTGGGCGATCGGTTAAGTCGTTGGAACTATGCAATACCAAACCCAACACTTTCCGAATCTGTATATCAGCACCATTAAAACAGGTAAAACTGAAATAAAGCGGAAGTCCAGATTCAAAGTTAGTATGCGATTTTGGTGTTTGCGGTTATAAATTTTAACTCGAAGCGTTTTTCTGCCTAAATTTTTTGATTACGCAGAAATAGTCACCTGATGGAGCAAATCTGAGATCGCATTCGAATTCAGCGAACCCAAGAAAATAAAGTAAGCTTTTTTACAAACGATTTCAGTGGTAATTTTAGAGCCGTTTCTTAAGATTAGAGAGGGAAGCTGATATAATAAAGCATGATTTTAGTATTTTGCTTACCACACTAACAAAAACCTATCTACCAAATTACAGATTTACATTATTTTTTTCTAGGTTTCGGTAAAGTTTTATCTAAAATATCTGTGCTTTAAGTAAATTCACTTTAATAGGGAACCTGCCCAGTTTTTAAATTTTATTAAAGTGTGTGTTTATGTATAAAAACACGCTACACCGAATATCAGTTCTTAACCCTTTCACTGCGCACAGCTATTTCAAAGTTGCCCGTCATATGAAGCATTTTTTTACCGCTTGCGTACATAGTCGTCAAGAGCAGCTTGATCCATTTTAAGTAACGGAAAAGTACCCATCGTTTTGCAAGTTTAGCGTGTTTTTTTCATTTATCATTATGTAATATCTCAAAACATCATGCGAGGCGAGTGAACCATTCTAGCTAACGGAAAAGTACCCATCGTTTTGCATGTTTTGCGTTTTTTTTAATGGTTTTTATCATTGTGTAGTATCTCAAAATATCATGCTACCGAGTTATTTCGGGTAGAACAGCCTGATCCCATTTTTATTAAGAATGCGAGTATACTCGTCTAGAGCAGTTAACCGGTCGGCGAATATATGCGTCAGAAGCAGTGAAAGGGTTAAATCGCAGTACTTAATGCAATAAATAATTAGAGTTAAAATCCTTGTGAAAAGCGCTGTGACGTCACTCTGTGAAAACGTCTAGCTAACAGCCTGTAACAATTGATCCCCGCCACGGTGCAAGTGTTGTAATAGAAGTTCCGTTTATAGTTTGTAGGTTAAAACAGACAATTTAACTTTTTGGGTTGCAGTGACTATTTATCATGTTAATATTCTAACTGTTTATACATATAAACCTAGCTTTTATTAAAATGCACTAAAAAGGTAATCACATCATTTTTTATCAATGTTGCAATGTTGTAACTGACCTACAAACTTGTCGCGGGTTTATAGAAATACCATTATTTTAATGTGTATCTGCGACAAGCTTTTTGGTCAGTTAAGCAGCATTGATAAACTGATGTGAATTACGTAATATTTATTTTATTCTTTTTGGTGCACTTTAAAAAGCTTGTTAGCTTCATAAGTTTATATGAATAAACAGTTAGAACATTAACATGATAAATAATCACTGCAACCGAGAGCTTGTAATAAAAAAAGAAGTTTGTGTTAATAGGCTCTTAAAGTAGGTATTTAATAATAAAGACTCTTAAATTTAAACAGCGTTGCCGTTTTTGGTCTTTTTCGGTGACAAAGTTATGTTAACTTCTTTAAAAAATCATACATGTTACATTTAGTACCCTCTCCACTTTAGGATCAATTGTTATAGGGTGTTACGCTACAATTCATGGTCTGACGTCATGTTTCAAGGGTTTGTAAAATCAGGCAGGTTTTAATCGCCTATATTTCCGGAAGAGATTTTTTTTTATTTTTGTTGTTGTCTATGGTGTTTTTAATGCTGTTAGTTTACGTGTTTTAATTCAGTTTTATTTTTTGTGCAAGCTCCTTATTGCATACGCGTGGAAGAAGGTTTTCACCTTCTGCATATCTCTATGCACCTCTTTCTCTGTCTGACATTTTATTGTAGTCTACGCATTTACAAAATAATCAAACTGTACAATATAATATTGCATAAAAGCCGTCTCTGGCATGAAGATCTTCCGTCCGGGCTCTGAACAAAGTCCCTTCAAATTAGTCAAAAAATCGCTGTTTTATGGAAATTTTTCCCACAGTTATGAGATTTACAAAAAGTGAAGTATTTGGATTGTCTAAACATGATTTTCACCCCCCGCAGTTCTAAGAAAGGGTGGTTTTTGAGAAATATATACATATATATGAATTTTAGCGTTTTTTCGTCTTTTCCTCTATTTGAGGAATAACTATACATTTTATTGAAAAATATCAAGAGAGAAAAGTTGTAAAGTATAAAATTTCCTATAAGTTTTGTCTCTACCTAAACTAAGCGGAATTCGAAAAGAAACATTTATAGGAAATTTTATGCTCTACAAGACAACCCACATACTTCACTTTTTACAGATCTCATAACTGTGGGAAAAATTTCTTTAACTTTTCCTTCACCCCTCACCTTTACTAACCTTTATAGAGAGCTCAAATGTAATTTCGTCTTTCTTAATGTTTTGTTTATTTGGCTTCCAAAGTCAAATTTTGACAGACGGAGCGTGACTATTAAACGGCTTGTTTGAAATATTGGAATGAGATTAGTCTCATTAGCGTAGGTTTTGTAATTTCTGTCATGCAAGTAATAATTCTCGAAACAATTCTCACATCAGTTTTTTTTTAATAAACATTATATAAGAAAACTAAACACGAACAATCTTAAAATGATTCGCTTAAGTTCTTCATTGCCCATAAAATAGTTTGCTCTACAACTTCTGTTAGAACTTTTTCAATATCTTCTTGTTTAAATTAAGTTGTCGGCCTTCCTTTACGGTAGTTGAGATTGTGTTTTTATTTACTGCGGTAGCAAAACTTCGAAACCCTTCCAAAGCTATTCCGGAATTGAAGACGATACAAATTATACTAGTTTCACACCGCCACTTATACTGTCTTGTTTAAGACGATTGTCTCGTTTATAAAAATCTATTTATTTTAAATCGGTTATAGGATGTATCATTGCAGATGACACTTTGAATGTATCGCTTCATATGTTATTTTTCCCAAAGTAAAACATTGAAAGTTAAATAAATAGCAAATCATTTACAAGGCAATGTTATTTAACTGCCTCTGAAGTAGTTTCCCCAAAACACTTGAATACTGGCGTTTCTCCGAGCAAGTTGGCATCATTTGGAAACGATTAAATCCAGTTTTAATGGGCCGAATTGACACCTTTTAGCATAAATATGGAATCCCCTCCTTCCGAAAAATTTTACTAGGAACAGAATTAATTACTTCCACATCCAGTGGAAGTAAAGTAACGCCAAAAAAAAATTAAAAATTTTTATTTTTCAAATAGGCTTAGAATGTCATGAAACGTCGAGATTTTAAATTTGAGCGAAAAAAAAATTTCTGTCGTCTGTAACTTTTTTTGTGCGCACGTTTACTCTGTAACCGTTTGAGATATTGACTTGAAATTTGGTACACATATGTACTTTAACGAGATCTAGAACTAGATTATATTTTCATCTTGTTCCGTCGAAGGGTTGGAGGGTAAATTGTGGTAAATTTGGGGTAAATAGGTAAATCAAGCGGGTAAGAGACCATAAAATTGGTATTTAGTACATACAAGTCAGTCAAGGTCTCAAAAAAATTTTGGCATTAACCACCCCCATTACCCCATTATTAAAGGGGATGACAAAAATTGTGATTTAGTGTGTGTACAAGAACCAGAAACCTCAAAATATTTTTTTACTTCATCCACCCCACTACCACCCCCACCCCGCTACCGATGTAGGATATCGTTTTATGGGTTTTTGGGGTAGAGGATTTCAAATATTCTATTATTAAAGTTCCATAAACAATTATTTCCACATACAAATTTTTTTCGTTGTGAGTGACTTGGATAGAAAATCTGGATGTGGAAGTAGTGATTCCTTGGGCAGCGGTTTTTTGAAAATGTAAAATTTTGTTGATGTCTTGTAAACTCAATCGAGGCATTTTTTGCTAAATTATTGGTTTTGAAGAAAAGATGGAGCTCAACCGCATTATTAATGTAGAGTGAGAACTTATTTAAACAAAGTTTTCTCTAACAGGTGTATTGGAAGACGTGGAACTATTGAATGGCCACCTCGGTCTCAAGATTTGACCGCTCTTGGTTACTTTTTATGACGCTATTTAGAATCAGAAGTGTACATTAATTCACCGGACAATGTAGATTTAAAATATAGAATAACCGAAGAACTTCATAAAATAAGCCCTGGGTCATACAAAATGTCATCCGAGAATTCAAAGGCCACCTTGCTTATTGTCAAGAGGTGATTAGCGATCATCTTGAATATTTAATTTCATTGTAAAATCAATTGGAAATAAATTCAAATACATTTTAAATACATTTTGAATATTTTATGAGATTCTCTTATTTTATGTACATGTGGTTCATGAACTATGGTGAACCGCCATTCCCTAGGGAGTTGCGGTAAGGAGCTAGGGGGATCACAAGAAGATTAAAATATTTTTATTGACGCAAAAAATTACTGCATACATTGCTACGCTAGCTTTTCTTAAATTATAAAATACTTTTTTTTTATTATTTCATTTTTTCTTACTATTTTATTTTCGCATGCTCGAAAATGGGAGGGAAACCTTTTTTGTGCAGTGGTATGACGAGAGCGCTCTCTCACCCCTTTGAAGTTATTGGCCGTTGAGTGGTGGGCGGGTGTCAGGAATGCGTCCCAGGGTTCTCCCCATAATTGGCATGCTCGAAAATTGGGGATCAATAAGTTAGATTCCGTGTAACATTATTAATGCGCGTTTGACCCCGTTTGGAGTGGATCACCCTAATGAGAAATTCTGTTCAGCATCCTCGAAAACGGGGGGAAGAACTACTTTGGTTGCATCAGACAGTAGTCGGGTTTTTCGGGTTTTTTTCCGACTCACTCAATCCACTAAAAGACGTATTTAAGGCACAAAAACATGTTTTGCATTGTACTGAAAATATTCCTAGGACTCACATCAAATTTTATTCTGTGAGTATAAGATATTTAACTCTTACCAGTCTATATATTTTCGAAATATCTGCTTATGTATTTTCTAACAAAGACAACTTTTATTAAACACACTTATGATATCACCACCCGGCGCGGCAGAAAGATTTAATAATACGTACATGTCTTTTGCAAAATATAAAATCATCAAGAGCTCACCATCTTACAATGGTATACGAATTTTTAATCATTTACCCGACTATACAAAGTCTAGTAAGAATACACATTTATTTAAAAGTAAGCTCAAATTATTTTTGTTACAGCGATGTTTTTACACTATGAGATTTTTATCTGTTAATACCTAATTTAATTTAGCTGACCTTTTAGGTTATTGACTATGTACAAAAAAAAGAGGAAGTAAGGAACAATTGCGTTAAAAGGTTTTTATTGCTTCATCCGTTTGTTGATCACCTAAATATGATAAAATCACAGAATGGTATTAAATTTAGAGGTGCATTTTTGAGAACGGGGGAAAGGTTTTTTCAATACAACTCAAAAACTAAGCGGAATCCAAAAAAATTACAACAGTTCTCTTTTGCAGAAAATTAAATTTCCCATCGAAAACATCGAAAAAACTACTTTTTATACTAAATGTAAAAATTAACAAATCTGCAAAAAAATGCGATTTTTTTTACATTTTCACTTATAACTATAGGTATAGGAATTTCTTCAGAGGAAAGAAAGTAGAGATTCCAACCGTTAAAATGAGCTATGAAAAATGTTCTATGATGAAAATTGCCGTTCAAAGTTGGCTATTTTTTACCGTTTTTTATCGCTTTTGCTTATATACCCACAAGCCTGTTTTAACATGATGGGAAGCATGACTAGAGACGGAATGGTACTATTATTGCAATTTTGAGAACGTCAAATTAGTACGAAGCACTTAAATTTAGATGACGTTGATGACGCAGTTGCTATTTCACAGGCTTGGATCCAAATGATCAAGAAAATTTGAAGACCATACCCGGAAATTTTTCATGAATTTTTCTAGCCATACGAGACTTTGAAGTTAAGCCGAAAATATCGGAATTTTCTACAATTGATGGAATAAATATTTTGCTTGGTATTTTTCTTGTTCTCCCTGCCGATACCATCACTCGTATTAGCTATGGAGTTGGTGGCAATACGGGTACAAGATTTCATTGTAACTAACAATATGGAATGAAAATATTGATATAACAGATCGATTAGAGCAGCTACCGACCTTGGTTGCTGGTGATTTCTTAAAAAAATGAATTTCAAATTTATAAAAAAAAAATAAAACGTTCCTATATTAATTTATTGTTTCAACCATTGCTATAAAATTGTTCATTTATCAGAAATATAAATAAAAAAATGGTTGGCTGAAGTCCATGTCTCTGATTTTTAAAAAAAAATTAATTGTTAATATGCAAAAAAAGCGCAATTAAGTCTATCCATTGTACTTCGCATTGGTTTTGATTTGTTAATCTTTATATCTATAGGTAGAGAAAAACATTGGCCGGCGTGTACGTTGCTGATTTTCAGAAATATTCCCAATTTACTCCGAAAAATGTCAAAGTAAGAAAAATTAATTATCGTATTGAAATTTGTCAAGCAAGTTATTTATTTTTTATTATTAAAACCTATTTTTGATTTTACAGTTTCTTGAATGTGGGTTTTACTACTGAATGCGTTGCTGATTTTTTCAAATATTTAATTTTTTTTCCAAAGAACGTGTACGGAAAAGTGAGTTGATCTACATCAATTATAAATAAACACAGCATTTTATTACCAATATTTCGATAACAACAAATATTTTCGGTTATATATAGGGTGTTTTAATGGTACATGCATATATTAGATCTGTGAATACTCATCCTCCTAATATACGCAAAAATATTTGTCTATCAAAATGCCCAAAAATGACCGAGAAAATAAATATTGAAAATTACAAACAATTATCATGTACGTTAATGAACCGTGCAATCATAGGTTTTACGAGACCTTGTCCTTGCGCTTCGACGTTCGTCCCAGCTATACAACATTTCATTCAAGAGTGGCGTTAAACTAGGAGGGATAAGGTAGGTCCAAATTTACATTTTTTTTTGTTGAAATTTTTAAATTTAAAAAGTGTCATAGGTTTTCACTTTACATAAGATCTTGCTGATTAAAACATATGCATGTGTATTTAAAACATCCTGTGTAGTTCTCAACATTAATAAGACACTTAGGTCATTTTAAAAAGTATATATTCCAATTCAGTCAAAAGTAATAATATAGAGTAAAAAAAATCGGCAGCTACTGGAAGCGGCTAGAACCTCCCCACCCAGTGAATCTTTGAAGTCGAAAAGGGCACTAAAAAATATTAACGATCTCATTTAATATTGAAATATTTTTTTCATATTAAAACGGAAAAAAAGTCTTGCGTTCGGTGGGATTTTGACCTAAGAACTTGAGTGTTAAATTTATAGTCTGCACAAGATTAATATTTTATTCAATGTTTTAATACAAATATATGCCTCATCAATCCTAGTCCGGAGCCAGCCAGACAACCACGGTGAACACCGCCGAGGCGGGTGTGAGGCTGGACGGGGTAGGTTTGGCTTGGAGAAAAATAGAAATGTGGGATAGTAGCTCGTGTCTTCTGTAGGCAGGCTTAAAAATTATTAATGCGTCCACATGGACCTAAAATTAATATAAAAATAAACACAACACTATAAAAACTAAGTTCGTAGGCAACAGCACTTAATAATTTTAATTATTGATACGGGAAACACAACTAAACGAAAAAAATCCATTCGTTGGTAATTTGTCGTAGGGATGGCCATCTTTTGGAAAAACCATATAACTCTTGGTGGACAGCTTCCCTGCCAGATGTGACCGGGGTAGTGTTTATGGTGGATCGTTTAAGTTTGAGTTGATATATTTTGTTTTATCACTAAATCGGTCGGGGAAGTAAGCTGTCAAATTTTTGGCTTCAATGTTTTTCTAAGGGAATTTGGTTTTTGACAGTTTTCGAAAAAATATTTTAGGTTGGTACCAATGTCTTAAATTATTTTTAAATTATGTAGCATTATTTTTATGTTATGTTGCCGGTAGAATTTCCGAAGGGATGCCGGAAGTAGCGGAAATAGTTTTTAAAATATAATGTCACTTTTAAAGTTTTATTGGAAAAAACTCACCGAAAGCGTTCCGGTGAGATTGCTTATACTTGTAGGGCTTGTGAGCGGTTCACAAAAGCCTCTCACACTTTCCGTGGGCTTTATGAACGTCGAAAAAACTTGTCGATGTACTTGACACTCAAAATTACTCAGCATACAGTCTGCACGCTTTAACACACTATCTATTGAACGTTACGTTAGACCACAGAGTACAATAACTATACAGAGGCGAAGGGAAGCCTTCCCACCAAAACCAAATTTGTATACTCATAGCCATTTTTTAATTGTTTAACAATCAACCTCAATTTTATGTTGACACTGTTGACGTTTATAGTGTTAAGTTTGGATTTGTGAATTTTATTTCCACTCATTTTGGGAGATTGAAAACATTAACCGAGAATTAAAATTCTCGTTAATAAAACCTAGTGTACAACTCAATTGAAAATAGGCGCCGATTATAAGCAATTCAAATGGTAATATTTTTTCATCCAACCCGAAACACACTGCTTTTACAGTGTATCCTTCTGCACGTGACGTCATAGCTAAAAATTCAAAAGTATTACGTAGCTATTATTAAAATTTCTGCCTGGTTCCCATACTTTCGACTAAAATCTAGTTCAATGTAATGTTTATAAAGTTTTAACTAGTTTGTCACAATAAAATAAAACGCATTTTGCAGGTTAGAAATCTAACCTATTAAAAGAAATAAATTAACTACATATTTCTCTCAGTGTAGACGCAACTGGTACACAAGGTCACAGAAAACGAGCCATCAAAACTCAAAGGAACCGCCAAAGCCTTCGCCTCTATGTAGTTACTGTATTCTGAGGTTAGACTATAAAATATATCTTACACAAGAAGCGTTATTTGGTTTTTTAATTTTTTTCAAGGAAACCAAATCGAAAGAGTGCAAGGGTGATATATCGTTGAAATTGGACTTTTTACGGCTTTTCAATGGTTCGATTACAAATTGTAAGTAATCATAAAATAAACAACTTGTTGTGTCAAAACGTAACCAAACGTAATCCTATCTCAACCAAAACCTTTTCAGATCTTCTGGAGCACTAAAGAAACCCTCAAGCAAAGTTTCATCCAAATCCGTTCAGTAGCTTCGCCGCTATCGTGCTAACATACATACACACACATATACATACACACAGACATTTTTCAATAACAACTTTTTTGGGTTCCTGGGACCTCAAAACGTAAAGATTTGATGTTATCTCAATTTTCGATTTTGGACTAATTGTAGTAACCTCCCACAATTTTATTGTGGGGAGGTTAAAAAATAAGGGAAAATAAATATAATGAATTCACCTATGAGAATGTAATAACATAATGAAACTATAAATTCATTTTTGTTATTTAAAAAAACAAATATGATTAATGATATGATATATTAACTAATATTTTTAATTTACTCGCAAAGCAAGGGAAAGTATTGTTTTATTAAATTTTATTAAAAACAATTATTTCTCATTCATTGTTTTTTTATTATATTTTTTATAAATATATTTAAAATAATATTTTATATATATTATATATACACATTAATACTATATACATACAAGTAAAGGAAAAAAAAAATAATTGTAAAAAACATTAGAATATTTCTTGGGGCTACCTAGATAGCGATAAAAGCTTTATAAAAATGATTATTAAGAAATGTTAGCCAATGAAAAACCAAAAATCGTCCATTTTCTAGCCCTCGAATTTTGTTTTAAACTAAGTGCTAAATTATTGTTAATAATGAGAACATCGTGAATACAAAATTTCAAGATGAGCATATGTTTGGTTTTTGAGATACGAGGGATTGAATTTGTGGTATGCGTGATGCTATCAAAAAATACACAGCCCCACAAAAAATGAATACTCATCAGCTATGGCAGAGCAATCAAGATATTCTTAATATTTTTCGATGCAGAATTCATATCTAATATCGACGAATCCGCATATCCATTGATTAATTCAGAAGGGCCGAGAACATCCCCTATATAAGGATGGAAATAGGGAAAAATGATGCTACTGAGTTATGGAGCTTCCATGAAGAGAAATATAGTATAAGTCTATTGGTTGAATGCATGAACGAAGGTGTTGACTAGGGCTTACACAAAGTAATTGAGATACACCCTCAAGAGAGTGAAAACTACCCCAATATTATACAAAACTGCATAAAAGCACCAATAACTGGCGAAAAATCTTGAACCCTCTAAGCTTTATTAATAGGAATGAACCATAAATCTGTTATGATCTAGTTCACGAAAACAACCCATCACAGGGTGCCACCTTATCTTTAATTATGAACTTGAGTCAGTGAAAAGATAGTGAATGTACCAGATATTGCATTCTGATTGCAGTGTGTCTGGATCTGGAATGATAACCAATATTCCCACAATAGTTTTTTTACACGCATATGAAGGGGTGAGAAAACAACGCACATTTATATAAGCGATAAACGGTAAGTATCTTTGTTTCGACCGCCATAGTCTATAGGTCCTTTTTTAACCCTCAAGTGGATTTTATGAGGGGGTAAGGGTGCGAAGGGATGAATATTGGAGCAATCTCGTAATCGCTGCATTACATAAAAGAAAATACTGATGTAGCAGTTTCTAAGAGTGCTTTTCTCTTATGTCAGGGCCTCTTGATTCCTTTTCATCCCCCCAAATGATCCCGACGTGGATCCACCAATATCCTTCCATCGTGTGTCTCATAAAATAGTTACAAAAATTCTAGTTATCGTCCCACATTCCCTACTGCAATCAAAATGCGATATCTGGTACATTCACTATTTTTTCCTGACTCAAGTTCATAATTCAAGATAAGGAGCAGTTTTTTACCCTGTAATGGATTGTTTTCGTGTACTAGGTCATAACAGATTTATTGGTCATTCCTATTAATAAGGCTTAGAAGGTTCAAGCTTTTTCGCCAGTTATTGGAGCTTTTATGCAGTTTTGCATAATTATTATTATTATTATTATTATTTATTCATCCTTTAAAAATATAACATTTTTGTCATGTCAGTCAAATTAAATTATTATATATAATTACAGCATTGTAATTAGTTGTATAATGTACCTAGAATATCACAAACAATATAAAACATTTTAGACAAACATATTAAAATACAATAATTCCTACAAACATAAATACCGCATAATACTTATCACACCGTTGCATTAAAGTTTTTGTTTAAGTACTCATTTACCGAATAGAACGGATTTATGGTGAAGAAGTTTTTTAATTTTGTTTTTGCTCTATGCTGTACTTTTTCGTTTTTTATGTCGTTAGGAAGATTGTTGTAAATACTTATACAACATACTTTGGGGATATTTTGTACAAGGTTGTATTATGTGATGGTATACTTAATCCATTCCCATTTCTAGTTCTATTCCCGTATTGATTTGATTATTGGTTTCAAACTCGTGAACATTCTGTACAACATACCATGATACCTGGTACATATATAGAGAATAAACGGTCATTATCCCCAATTTAACAAATATTGGTGCACAATGTTCTGTATATTGCACATTACTTATGGTTCTTATTATTCTCTTTTGTGTTATAGATGCCCTATCTAACTCGGATGACCCACCCCATATCATAATACCATATGTTAGTCTACTTTGTACAAAGGCAGAATAATATAATAACAGCGTATGTGTGTCTAGCTGTTGTTTTAGGTTTAATATGACATAATGTGCAGTGTTTAAGTGTTTAATTACATGTTCAATGTGCTGTGTCCATTTTAAGTTTGCATCAATCACCACACCTAGAAATTTTGCAGATGACTCTACTCTAATTGATTTTTTATAACAAGAAATAGGAATGGAGACAGTACACCTCCCTGGGGTACCACCTGGGGATTTTTAAATTTTTTTAATTAAATGGGATATTTGCTACTATTTTGGGTACCCTTCAGTTGTACAAATTGTTCTCTATTTTCTAAGTATGATTTTATCCACATACTTGCTGTACCTGTTATACCATAAGCCAGCAGCTTACCAAGCAAGAGATTATGGTCTTTTACATCAAATGCTTTTGTCAAGTCATAATATATTACCGCTGTTTTGTTCCCAGTATCTAGGGCCTCGGTAATTTCATTAATTTGACTGATTAGAGCTGTATTTATAGATTTTCCACTAAGAAAGCCATGTTGGGTGTCACTTAAAAGATTATGGTTTGTGAAATAGGTACCAAGACGAACATACATTGATTTTTCGTATGTTTTGGCAAATATAGATGGGTTTGAAAGCGGTCTGTAGTTTTCTTTATCGGTCTTACTACCTGTTTTGTGACAAGGTAGTAATTTTTAATTTATCAGGATATTCTCCATTTTTAAATGATTGATTTATTAAGTATGTGAGTGGTACTGTTAATATATCTGCCACATATTTTATTAGGCAGCACGGTATACCATCTAAATCTTCCGAGTGTTTTTTGCTTATCAATATGTCCTCTATTTCTTTCTCTTTTACTGGATATAGAACGAAACTGTCATCTGTGAACGGTGTGATAATGTTTTGATTATGATTTGGATTTATTAGTAGTTTGTCCGTAACATGAACAAAATAATGATTGTAGATATTTACTATTTTATTTAAATCTTTAATTTCAGAATTTTCCTCTTTTAGTATCACATTTTCTTTATTTTTAGGCTGTTTGATATTTTCTTTTATAATAGTCCAAGCTGTTTTACTTATATTATTCGATTCTTTAATTCCATTTTGATTTTGTGCTTTTTTTTAATTGATTTAATTTAGTTCTATATTGCTTTTTAATTTCTGTGTATTTTTTTTCACTGATTCGTCCTTTGATTATAGAGCCAGTATTTATTTTTTCATTTCTGTAAGTTCATGGCTTTGTATTTTATTATTACTTTTATTTTTTATTTTTATAATTTTACTAGGAAATGCTACCTCATAGTTATATAAAACAGTATTTATAAAATTGTCAAACTTTTTGTTTAGATTTTCATTATTGTTAAATATGTCATCCCAACTTTCCCTATGTAGTAAATTTCTAAACACAGCTTTATTTTCGTCAGAGTACCTAATATCTCTTTTTAATGTATTTTGGACTATTTTCATTTGTTTTGTTCCCTTCTAAAGGTACCTCTATTACAATGGCCAAGTGATCGGAAAAATGATTTAACTTAAACTGTGCTAGGGAATCTTTATTTACATTTGTGAAAATGTTATCTAGTAGTGTTGACTTATTTTCTCCTAGTCTGGTTGCTTGCGAAACTGCAGGCCGTAGGTAGTAACTTTCAAGTATGTCAGTGAAAGTTTTTGTTTTTTGATTTTCTGTGAGTAAAATCACCCCCCAAAAGTATGTATGCATATCTACTATAAATTTTTTTCAACAGTCTTTCTAAACAATTAAAAAATTTAGTCAAATCTGCATCAGGTGTCCTGTATACACTTATGAATATGCATTTGTCATTATCTAAATTAAAAGTACAACATGTATACTCAAAATCGCGTTCTATTGGTTGTGTGTTTAATGTAATTGTTTTTATATTTATATCATTTGAGCAAAAGATGGCTACACCACCACCGTTTTGATTGGTTCTACAGTATTTACTTATCAGTCTATAATTATTTAGTACATAACTTTCTATTTCAGTATCTTTTAATCAATGCTCACATACACTAATTAGTTTAGGTTCGTCTTGGGCTAAAAATGCATTTATTTGTAATTGTTTGTTTTTTAAGCTCCTAACATTCATTTGTAGAATTTTGAATGATCGCCTACCTGTAGCTCCTTTCATTATCATTACGTCTTGATCTGGTGAAGTTTTGTCCTCTTTTGTCCTGGAATTTGTCTTGTAGGTGCGAAATAAATAATTCGATACCTCAATACCATTTGGCCATTGGTCTTCGTCAAAAAGTTTCTCCTTTATATCAGCATCTACACCAACTTTGAATGAATTATGTGTTCCCCAGTTATTTTTTACCTGCATACATATGTTTTTTCTGGAAATTTATTTGTTAAGTAATTCTCTAATTGTTCTGTCGTAAAATCACTTCGGTATTTTGTTACGAATAGCCATTCCATTTTTTTTGCAGTTACTTCTTCTGTATTTTTATTTTTTCCTATTATTTTGCCATTAACTTTTTGCGTATTTGTAGCACTGTTTTTGATATTTATATCATTTTCCAGTTGTATTTCATTCATTTTCGTTCTCTGGTATGCTTCATGTATTCCCTGGTATATATATTCAAGTTGTTGAGAGAATTTTTACTCGTATTTATCGTTGTATTGGATGCGGGTTTTATTTGATGTTGTTTTCCGCTGTCAACTT
The DNA here is from genome assembly GCA_936432065.2 of Rutpela maculata. Taxonomy (NCBI): domain Eukaryota; kingdom Metazoa; phylum Arthropoda; class Insecta; order Coleoptera; family Cerambycidae; genus Rutpela; species Rutpela maculata. The sequence goes on from OW386293.2 coordinate 24,004,463, forward strand.
GATTGTTATCAACCACGTTTAATGTGTTGCCTATTCGATCAGATCTTCTGTCAATATTACTTCCACATCCAGTGGAAGTATAGTAACGACAAAAAAAATTTTTAAAAACTTTTATTGTTCAAGTAGGCTTAGAATGTCACGAAACGTCGAGATTTTAAGTTTGAACGAAAAAAAAATTCTGTCTGTCGGTCTGTCGGTCTGTCGGTCTGTCGGTCTGTCGGTCTGTCTGTAACTTTTTTTGTGCGCACGTTTACTCTGGAACCGTTTGAGATATTGACTTGAAATTTGGTACACATATGTACTTTAACGAGATCTAGAACTAGATTATATTTTCATCTTGTTCCGTCGAAGGGTTGGGGGGTAAATTGGGGTAAATTTGGGGAAAATGGGTAAATCAAGCAGGTAAGAGTCCATAAAATTGGTATTTAGTATACAAAAGAGAAGCTAAGGTCTCAAAAAATTTTTTGGCATTAGCCACCCCCATTACCACCCTCACCCCCTTATTAAAGGGGATGAAGAAAAAAAAAATTGTGATTTAGTGTGTGTACAAGAACCAAAAGCTTCAAAATATTTTTTTACTTCATCCACCCCCACTACCAACCCTCTACCACCACCAACCCCACCCCCACTACCGATGTAGCATATCGTTTTATAGGTTTTTGGGGTAGACGATTTCAAATATTATGTTGTTAAAGTTACCTCGAGTAGTATGGATACGCAGTGGCTTTCCTCGACTACTATGGATGCGCAGTAGGTTTCCCCCGAGTATTATGGATGCGCAGTGGCGTTCCTCGAATATTTTGGATGCGCAGTGACTTTTTTCGAGTATTATAGATCGCAGTAGGTTACCTCAAGTAGTATGGATGCGCAGTGGGTTACTTTAAGTAGTATGGAAGCGCAGTGGCTTTCCTCGAGTACAATGGATGCGCAGTAGGTTACCACGAGTAGTATGGATGCGTAGTGGCTTTTCTCGACTACTATGGATGCACAGCAGGTTTCTCCGAGTATTATGGATGCGCAGGGGCTTTCCTCGAATATTTTGGATGCGCAGTGACTTTTTTCGAGTATTATAGATCGCAGTAGTTTACCTCAAGTAGTATGGATGCGCAGTGGGTTACTTTAAGTAATATGGAAGCGCAGTGGCTTTCCTCGAGTACAATGGATGCGCAGTAGGTTACCACGAGTAGTATGGATGCGTAGTGGCTTTTCTCGACTACTATGGATGCACAGCAGGTTTCTCCGAGTATTATGGATGCGCAGTGGCTTTCCTCGAATATTTTGGATGCGCAGTGACTTTTTTCGAGTATTATAGATCGCAGTAGGTTACCTCAAGTAGTATGGATGCGCAGTGGGTTACTTTAAGTAGTATGGAAGCGCAGTGGCTTTTTTAACGAGATCTGGAAATAGATTTTATATATATATATATATATATATATATATATATATATATATATATATATATATATATATATATATATATATATATATATATATATATATATATATATATATATATATATGTAAATATATAATTGTTAAAAAATTATCCTATTTGTTTATAAGGTAAAAATCTGAGTTCTTTTGCAACGTCATTTTGCAGGTCTGAAAATTAATTTTTTCGATATCTAACAAAGCATTTTGGTAAATCAAGTCTTTCCCTTTCAGGTGGAGGCCGTAGAATCATTGTATTTTGATTTTTTAAGTGCTAAATTATTGTTAATTATGAGAACATCGTGAATACAAAATTTCAAGATAAACATATGTTTGGTTTTTGAGATACGAGGGATTGAAGTTGTGATATGCGTGATGCTATCAAAAAATACACAGTCCCACAAAAAATGAATACTCATCAGCTATGGCAGAGCAATCGAGAATTCTTAGTATTTTTCGACGCAGAATTCATATCTAATATCGACGAATCCATATATCTATTGATTAATTCGGAAGGGCCAAAAACATCCCCTATATAAGGATAAAAATAGGGAAAAAATATGCTTTTGAGTTGTAGAGCTTCCATGAACAGAAATATAGTATAAGTCTATTGGCTGAATGCATGAACGAATGTGTTGACTAGGGCTTACACAAAATAATTGAGACACACTCTTAAGGGGGTGAAAACTACCTCAATATTATAGCGGGCAGCAACACAACTCGCAAGTCTCTGAACTGCCAGAACCATCTAGAACCCAAAGGCAACATGAAACAAATTACCGGAAAGGCAGCGAAAACGGAACCAGTACTTCTAAAAAAAACCGCTGCCCAAGGAATCACTACTTCCACATCCAAGTCTCTTACAACAAAATACTATATTTGCACTATGTGAAAATAATTGTTTATGGAACTTTAATGGTATAATATTTGAAATCATGTACCCCAAAAACCCCATAAAATTATATGCCACATCTGTAATAGAGGTGGGGGTGAAAGAAATGAAAAAAATTCTTGATGACTTTGGCTCTTGTACACACACTAGATCACACTATTTTTTCACCACCTTTAATAATAGGGTGGGGGTGGTAATATGGATGGCTAATGCATGGGCGCAGCCAGGGGGGGAGCCATGGGGTCCGGGCCCCCCAAGCCGTCTTCCATGAGCCAAAAAATAAAGAAGCAGTACAAAGCAGTATCTAAATTATCCCTTGAAATAAATATTTTGTAATTAATGCCAATATTATCTAATAGAGGAATCTACATACACATCCGTTTTCAACCATTTTCTGAAAAATTTTCCTCATCCTCTGGGGAGGCCGGTTCTATTGGCCCTCCCCCCAGATGAATTTTCTGGCTGCGCCACTGGGCTAATGCCTTTTTTTTGAGGCCTTAGCTCCTCTTATATTTACTAAATGCCAATTTCGTGGACTCTTAATTGCTTGATTTACATATTTACCATTTACCCCAATTTACCCTTCAACTCTGCAACGGAATAAGATATATATATATATATATATATATATATATATATATATATATATATATATATATCTTATTCCGTTGCAGAGTTGAAGGGTAAATTGGGGTAAATGGTAAATATGTAAATCAAGCAATTAAGAGTCCACGAAATTGGCATTTAGTAAATATAAGAGGAGCTAAGGCCTCAAAAAAAAGGCATTAGCCCAGTGGCGCAGCCAGAAAATTCATCTGGGGGGAGGGCCAATAGAACCGGCCTCCCCAGAGGATGAGGAAAATTTTTCAGAAAATGGTTGAAAACGGATGTGTATGTAGATTCCTCTATTAGATAATATTGGCATTAATTACAAAATATTTATTTCAAGGGATAATTTAGATACTGCTTTGTACTGCTTCTTTATTTTTTGGCTCATGGAAGACGGCTTGGGGGGCCCGGACCCCATGGCTCCCCCCCTGGCTGCGCCCATGCATTAGCCATCCATATTACCACCCCCACCCTATTATTAAAGGTGGTGAAAAAATAGTGTGATCTAGTGTGTGTACAAGAGCCAAAGTCATCAAGAATTTTTTTCATTTCTTTCACCCCCACCTCTATTACAGATGTGGCATATAATTTTATGGGGTTTTTGGGGTACATGATTTCAAATATTATACCATTAAAGTTCCATAAACAATTATTTTCACATAGTGCAAATATAGTATTTTGTTGTAAGAGACTTGGATGTGGAAGTAGTGATTCCTTGGGCAGCGGTTTTTTTAGAAGTACTGGTTCCGTTTTCGCTGCCTTTCCGGTAATTTGTTTCATGTTGCCTTTGGGTTCTAGATGGTTCTGGCAGTTCAGAGACTTGCGAGTTGTGTTGCTGCCCGCTATAATATTGAGGTAGTTTTCACCCCCTTAAGAGTGTGTCTCAATTATTTTGTGTAAGCCCTAGTCAACACATTCGTTCATGCATTCAGCCAATAGACTTATACTATATTTCTGTTCATGGAAGCTCTACAACTCAAAAGCATATTTTTTCCCTATTTTTATCCTTATATAGGGGATGTTTTTGGCCCTTCCGAATTAATCAATAGATATATGGATTCGTCGATATTAGATATGAATTCTGCGTCGAAAAATACTAAGAATTCTCGATTGCTCTGCCATAGCTGATGAGTATTCATTTTTTGTGGGACTGTGTATTTTTTGATAGCATCACGCATATCACAACTTCAATCCCTCGTATCTCAAAAACCAAACATATGTTTATCTTGAAATTTTGTATTCACGATGTTCTCATAATTAACAATAATTTAGCACTTAGTTTAAAACAAAATTCGAGGGCTAGAAAATGGTCGATTTTTGGCCTATTTTTGGGGTCACTCTTTCTGCCACATTTTTTTATGTTTTTTTACAAATAAACAAAGCTTCCTGCAAAGTGGCTATCACGGTAAAATAATACAGAAGCGTTTTTTTTACCCCATTTTTGAAAATTCACCCCCTTTAAACGCAGCGATATACAGGAGACAGAAGTTTGTTTCTTATCACTTTGCGAAACTTTTGATATAAGGTACACCGACAATAATTAATAAATTAATAAAAAAATTAAATTACAAGAAAACGCAGACACATAGATTTCAGCCGACTGCATTTATATCAATGTCATATTGACAAGCAACGTTGAAAACAAGTAGCTGACAAAATTAAATTATATTGGAGCGTTTTTTTATTGCATTTATAATTAACTGTTAATTAAAAACTCGGCAGCGCCGCACAGTAGTGCTTTTATTGAAAACAGGCGTCAAAAATCGGTAATCTAGCCAATTTTTTGTGAAAATTGAAAATTTTATGAAACTTGATAGAGTTGAGGTATTTGAATATGCTAAATTCAGTTTTGCTGTAGAATTTTTTTTTTTTTTTCAATATGGCGACTTCAGAATTTGGGTTAGAAAAAACAAAAAAGATGAAAAATTCAATAAAATAACCCAGCCACAAATAAAAGTCCTGAGCCTGGAACTTAATTCGAGTAGTCCAATGTATTTTTCGATGCTAAATTCGAATCCTCAGAAAAGCCCAAACACCCTCAAAATTTTGAGCTGGAGCGAAAAACATCCTTAGAATAGGGTAAAATCGCCTCTCATATATGGTGAAAATAAGTATATGCGGAAAGTACTCCTAATATACATAATCCAGGGAAATGAGGTTTTGGCCGGGACTGTGACTCATCCAGGCAGAGACCACGATTTTTAGGTAGTATAGGTGTCAATAAATGAAACCTATATAAAATCTGCGGTCGATTTTCTGCATATGTTTATTTACAGCCATTTTAATGCAAAAAAAAAATGGAAAAAACGTGTTTTTTCACACTTTTTCACCTGCCAGTAAAAAGTAAACTATCTTACAGATAAATCAAATGAATCACCTTGTAGGAAATTAAAAAAGCTTTAAAATGGCGGTTGTTAAATGTCGATATAGTTAATTGTTGCTAAGATAATTGCAAAATGCGGAATTTTATTCAATAAACAATATCTTGTGTAAAAAACAATCTACTGTTTTGTCCTTGCGTAAATAGTTGACTCTCATAGTGCTTAATATCTGGTAAAAATTTAAAATCGATTCGTCAAATAGTTTTTGCAAAATTGCATTAATTTATTCCAGAGACCTTTTTTTTGCAACCCCACCACGTCCAGAGAAATCAAAATACAATGATTCTACGGCCTCCACCTGAAAGGGAAAGACTTGATTTACCAAAATGCTTTGTTAGATATCGAAAAAATTAATTTTCAGACCTGCAAAATGACGTTGCAAAAGAACTCAGATTTTTACCTTATAAACAAATAGGATAATTTTTTAACAATTGATTGTAGAGCATCGGTTTTTCGATATTTGAAAAGCTGATATTTTTACACGAATTTTGAAAAAAAAAAGAAGGTCCTAGGTCAATTTGGGGCAAAGTTAGCAATTTTTTTTCAAAAATTCATAGCTCCTTTGTTTATAATAATTAATAAACGTAACAAGCGCCATTTTAAAGGGGAAGAGTTCAACTTTTAGTGTAAAAAATTTGAAAATGATTGCACTTTCTCAAAACTGTTGGCAAAGCTTCTAAAATGAGGCTCGAATCAACTTAGCTCGGAGGTTGTGGAGGGTGAACTCTCAAATCCGCGCATTCAAAAATTGAAACAGCAACTTCAAACTGACCACATAAGTCATAACTTTGGTGTTTGTTAACCGATTTTGATGTTTCTTTTTTCAATTTGGGGTACCTTTTTGCATACGTTAATAATATTCAATGTGTTAAACTATTAACATTAATATTAACAATGTAATTTGTTTAAACATTTTAAAAAAATTTTTGTTTTGTTCTTGTTGAAAGTTGTAGAAAACGCTTGTGTACACGTAAATATATATCTTATTGTTATAAACAATTGAATTTTTCAAATTTATAAAATAAAAACACTCTATTCGATATAATTTACATTTTTAAGATATTTTTCAAATGCAAAATTACCATACAATTTATGAAAAGTGCTCTTATTAATTATTAATAAATAATAAAACAAACCATTACTTCCTTCGTAGAAGTATACAACACGCGTGTGAATGTACATGTAGTGACAGCGTTTGTCATGTATAATGGTTTGTATGATACAGTAGAAACTTTCTATGGTTCAACACATCTGCTCCAAAATAATAAGAGAGTAATAATTACCTGTAATTTGTTTAAACATTTTACAAAAAAATATTTTTATACATTATCAAAATTTTTGTATTATTCTTATTGAAAATTATAGGAAAGGTTTGTGTACAATTAAGTATATAAATTACTGTTATATTAAGTTATAAACAATAGAATTTGTAAAGTGTGAAAAGAAACACATTGTTCGATATAAATAACGCTGTAATTTATAATAATACAGAATATTTGTCAATTCACATATAAATTTACTTAATAATATACCTATACACATTCTAATAAGGTAAAATCAATCAACTCGTATTTTTTTTAGGATCAGCTCATTATCATCAACATTAGAATGATCAAAGTTATCTAACATTAAATTAATATTCTCAATATCATCATCGTCGTCATTACAATTAATTTCACAATCATTTTCAAATTTTTTACACTAAAAGTTGAACTCTTCCCCTTTAAAATGGCGCTTGTTACGTTTCTTAATTATTATAAACAAAGGAGCTATGAATTTTTGAAAAAAAATTGCTAACTTTGCCCCAAATTGACCTAGGACCTTCTTTTTTTTTCAAAATTCGTGTAAAAATATCAGCTTTTCAAATATCGAAAAACTGATGCTCTACAATGAATTGTTAAAAAATTATTCTATTTGTTTATAAGGTAAAAATCTGAGTTCTTTTGCAACGTCATTTTGCAGGTCTGAAAATTAATTTTTTCGATATCTAACAAAGCATTTTGGTAAATCAAGTCTTTCCCTTTCAGGTGGAGGCCGTAGAATCATTGTATTTTGATTTCTCTGGACGTGGTGGGGTTGCAAAAAAAAGGTCTCAGGGATAAATTAATGCAATTTTGCAAAAACTATTTGACGAATCGATTTTAAATTTTTACCAGATATTAAGCACTATGAGAGTCAACTATTTACGCAAGGATAAAACAGTAGATTGTTTTCTACACAAGATATTGTTTATTGAAAAAAATTCCGCATTTTGCAATTATCTTAGCAACAATTAACTATATCGACATTAAACAACCGCCATTTTAAAGCTTTTTTAATTTCCTACAAGGTGATTCATTTGATTTATCTGTAAGATAATTTACTTTTTACTGGCAGATGAAAAAGTGTGAAAAAACACGTTTTTTCCATTTTTTTGCATTAAAATGGCTGTAAATAAACATATGCAGAAAATCGACCGCAGATTTTATATAGGTTTCATTTATTGACATTCATATACTACCTAAAAATCGTGGTCTCTGCCTGGATGAGTCACAGTCCCGAACATGGTACTTTTTTTACTCATTTCCCTGGACTAACAGTCATAGGATGTTTGAGGTTGCTGATTTCAAATTTTATTCTTAGGGTGAAAATCGAGTAAAATAGGGGTTGTAAGGGGTGGTAAAAATGAAAATTTGACAAAATGCGTAATTTTCATTCTAAACTTATATTTCTAGGATGATTTCAAATTTCATTCTTGGGTTGAAAAATCGAGTAAAATAAGTTTAAAATTAAAATTTGACAAAATACGTAATTTTCATTCCAAAAGTATATTTCTAGGAGTTTTTGAGGTTGCTGATATCAAATTTCAGAAAGCCAAAAGCTTAGAATTTATTCATAAGTTGAAAACAGGGTAAATTAATTAGTGGTTGAAAGGGGTGTAGAAATAAAAAGTTGAAAAAACACGTATATTAGATTCTGAAATTATATTTTTAAGGGTTTTGAACTTGTTGAGTTCAAGTTCGAATCCGATCTCTGAAAAGCCCATGTTTCCTCAAAATTTTGAGCCTTTAGTGAATAAACAACCCTAAAAAAGTCATCCCCGATTTGTGGTAACAATAAAAATACATGCAAAAAGTAGTTAACAAGCGCAAAAATATTGAATTTAAATATAGATTTTTGGTACATCGCAAAGGATTTTCTACTCTGAGGTGGATAAGCAAAATAGAAGAAAGCCACCCCAAAACGAGGCAAAACTAACCCACATTTCAGGATTTATTGAATATGTGAATGAATGGTAAAGAACACCAAAACAAAGGAGAGGGTTATGTTGTCGAGTAGAAAATCCTTTGTCATATACCAAAAATTTATATTTAAATACAATGCGTTTCCGCTTGTTAACTACTTTTTGCATATATTTATTGTTACCACAAATCTGATTTACCCTATTTTAGGGTTGCTTATTAACTACAGGCTCAAAATTTTGAGGGCACATGCGCATTTCTGAGATCGGATTCGAATTTGAACTCAACAAGTTCAAAACCCCTAAAAATATAATTTCAGAATCTAAATTACGCATTTTTTCAACTTTTTATTTCTACAACTCTTTCAACCACTAATTTATTCTATTTTCAATCAAAGCATAAATTCTAGGCTTGTGCCATGCTGAAATTTGAAATCAGCAACCTCAAAACTCCCAAAAATACACTCTTGGAATGAAAATTACGTATTTTATCAAATTTTGTTTTTTCAACCCCCGTTTCAACCCTATCAACCCCCATTTTACTCGATTGTCACCCTGAGAATACATTTTTAGCTTCTGGCATGTTGAAATTTGACATCATCAACCTCAAAACCCCTAGAAATATAAGTTTAGAATTAAAATTACGTATTTTGTCAAATTTTTATTTTTACACCCCCATATAGATATATTGATTATATATATTTATATATCTATAAATAATTAAAATCCATTTGATAATATATCGTTATATTAGTAGATTTAAAATTCAAATATCATTTTAGTTAAAAATACATTATTTGTTTCTTGATATATCATAAAATATTATATGTTATTTTTTGTTTTTATTTAAATCCTTGGTTACTTGAATCTTACATTCATAAGTAAGTGAACTGATGCCACACCACTCCCCCGCTAAGAAAAAGAAAAGTCAGTCATTTAATTCATCTATAGCAAAACGAACTTTCTTAATCGACGGTGTAGTGACATCGCATCTGTCAGACAGTAAATATGCTGGTTTAATCCTATCAATATTCACTGTGACGGGTTTAGTAAGTAACCAACTTATCTGTACGGGACAAAACTTTAAAACGTTCTTTCCGAACGAAAACAAATTCACAAATCGAAATATCCGAACTGACAAATGATTTGTAATTGACATGGTGAAAAGGTGGAATGAACGTTAAATTATCAAAAGAAGTACGTAACTTAGTAATAAAATAGGAAATATCCGGACAAGTAAGTATATGATTTAATAAAAAATTCACCTGGTAGTCTTAAGGTTTGACCAAAAACGAGTTCTGCGGAGGAACATTGCAAATCGTCTTTAGGGATGGTCCTGAGAGCTAATAGTATGACAGGAAGTTCATCTACCCAATGTGGTGTAGAAGTTTTAGCTCTCAGAGCAGTTTTAAGACTTCTGTTAAATCTTTCTATCATTCCGTTGCTACTGGGATGATATGATGTGGTTCGTATTCTATGAAATTCCACATGCCACACCATTTTACTCGATTTTCACCCTAAGAATGAAATTTGAAATCAGCAACCTCAAAAGTCCTAGGATTGTACATTAGGAGTATTTTTCGCGTGTACTTATTGTCACCATATATGAGAGGCGATTTTACCCGATTCTAAATTCCCCAGCTCAAAATGTTGGTGTTTGGGCTTTTCTGAGGTCGGATTCGAATTTAGTATCGAAAAATATATTGGACTACTCGGGTCAAGTTCCAGGATCAGGACTTTTATTTGTGGCTGGGTTATTTTATTGAATTTTTCATCTTTTTTGCTTCTTCTGACTCAAATTTTGAAGCCGCCATACTGAAAAAAAAAATTCTGCAGCAAAACTGAATTTAGCATATCCAAATACTTAACTCTGCCAAGTTTCGTAAATTTTCATCAAAAATTGGCTAGGTTACCGATTTTTGACGCCTCAATAAAAGCACCGCTGTGCGGCGTAATGACTAAAATGGTTTTTCCGGCTTTTTATTATGACGTCTTTACACTTTTCAACTTCAGTCGCACAATAATATCGTATAAAAATTTCTGCCACCAGCTCCTAGCTATATGTCTGAAAGCATACAATCAAGACACCAATGCGTGATCCAGATATTCTCACACACTTCAACAAACATATTTTGGTACAATTACTCGCGTTTTTATTTATGTAACTATTATCATTCGCTTATATTGACGACAAAAACTTGTTTATTTTCTTAAAACATTATCTTCCATTTCACTGATAACCTTTCCGTTGTCAGTACCATTTTGAGTGTTTTTATATTCATATTTTTGTATAAAGTATGTGCTTTTTATCGATTCAAATTCTCATATTTTTACGATTTTTTTCAAAACTCAAACGTTTTACCATGGTTAAGAAGTAGGTAATAAAAGCAACAAATCAAAAAAAAGTCTTCTTATGATCAGTGAAAGCCGAGATTTCGTATTTTTAAAAAAATTTAAAAAGAGGTTAAAAAAATATTTCGTCAAGACCAATCAAAAATATCTAAAAAAAAATGTTTCTTTACGACTTAATGGCATGATTTTATGAGGTAGGGAAGTTTAAAATAATTTACCTACGATCACTACTGTAAATAGTAAAAAATACACTACCTGCCATCTATGTAAGTTAAATTTTACATATTGTAAACAAATCGCACTGTAAACAAATCGCACGGTAAACAAAACGCACGGGACACGCAATTATGGGTGGCTTACATCGCTGACGCGAGGTTTAAAAAAACAAATGCGCCTACTTAATTTTCAAACGCTGTCAAAACTGACATAACATTTGTTGAATAATATTGTTGACTAGTAAACTAAATCCAGATTTTACTAAATAACTAAATAAATATGATCGTAGGTAAAGTATAGTACATAATTCGAGTTGTAAGGCAATTACGCACTCATGGAAATACGCACTCGCCGCTACGCGGCATCGTGCGCAACTTTTCCATTCGTGCGTAATTTGCTTCTTACATCACTCATTACGTAATATACTATTATGTTTCTTTTGGTGGTTTAAACAAATACTTTGACTTGACATTCTCTAAGGTTTGTAACATTCATAAAAATCATTAATTATAAATAAGTAGATGTTTTTTTACAGAAATCCGTTTCATAACAAGCTGAACTCAATTAATAAATAAAAAATGTCTGTGTATATGTATGTGTGTGTGTATGTGTGCGTGTGTGTGCGCGTGTATGTAGACCATTTTTGTAAACATGATAAATAATTTCTTTTAAACTTAAAATTTGTTTAAAATTTGGCACGTATGTAAAATAGCATAGAGATATACCTTAGTGAAAATACAGAGCAATCTGCACTATCACGTTTTCATAAACTGTGTTATATTATAATTTTGAAACAAAATGTTACTAAAGATTTTGATTAAGCATAAAGACAACGAAGATGTGCAACGTATTGAAACTGTACAATATACAGTATGTCTCTTCGAGTTCGAAAAAACTTTACCTACACTGTAAAAAATGAGGGTAAATTTACCGTCGATAGTTAATTAAGAAAACGACAGAAGAAAACAATATTTGTAGTATAGTTAACAATATTTCCAAGGAAGTACACCTGATATACTTTTAGCAAATAGAAAAATATACAACGTCAACCAAAAAAATTTACATGGATGTAGTAGATATCGAAACTGTAAAATATGCATTGTATCTCTCAGATTCGAATGAACTTCACTTATAGACCGGCGGTACATGACCAGTCAGGTGCAACGTTTTTAAAATGCATGCCAATCATATATATGAATGTAATTACCATGAATATGCCAGAAACGCAAATTTTAGGCAGTCGTCGCGTGCAGAAGGGTGTGCAAACCGATTTTTTTGCTATTTTTGTGTTTTTTTTTTTTTTTATTTTAAAATGGATAACAATAGTGCCAAATGAAAAGCCGTAAAAAAAAATCCAAAATCAAAATCATCCAAAATCAAAAATACCAAAAAATTTTACAATTTAATGTGCGCACCAAAATTTGTTTTGCGCGCGGAAACTGCATGCCAATGAATTTCCGCTGGATTTTTTTCACGGCTTTTCGTTTGGCACTATTGGCATCCATTTTAAAATAAAAAAAAACACAAAAAAAAAACAAAAAAAAATCGATTTGAACACCCTTCTGCACGCGACGACTGCCTAAAATTTGCGTTTCTGGCATAGTCACGATGATTACATTCATATACCGGGTGAAACAGGGGATATGTAACACCCCGTAGGATGCTTATTTAAAAAGATATTATTTCGAAATTTGGTAGACCGATATAATGTGTGATTGTTCTTTTTTTAGTACAAACAAGAAATTTTTTCCACTTCCGGTTTCACCGAAAGTGACATCTACTTTGTTATTTTAAATGGCACCCTGTATATATTTTTTTCTATCTGATTCTCCTTAAATTCCTCTTTTCAACTGTGTATAGTAAGATGGAATTCATTTTTAAAATGGCTACTGAAAACCATTTTATTGCATTAAGTCAAGTTGGCTATGGTATGAAATGTAGCGGTAATTAATGCTTAGTGTGCTGCAATATCAAAAGAACCATGGTACACAATTTTGTGTTTCATATTTGTTTTGTTCTAATCAGTAGCCGAAGAGGCTTTGTACAATTTTTATATTAAAGAAAAATCTCTAGACTAAATCCACGAAATCACAGAAACTAAGATAAAAACACTAATTTTAAATTTTATCCATTTGTAAAATATTTATTCATATTTCACTTTTACCAATTAGATGGCCCCCGAGGTGTCCGGATTTTACGCCACTTGATTTTTTCATATGGGGCCATCTCAAGAAAATGGTTTATAAAACTCCATTGCAAAATAGAGAAGACTTAAAAATTAGATTCTGGTTAGCAATAAATTAGTTTACTGAATTGCAGTTATAAAATGTGCTTAGAGCTACTGGTTACAAGAATTCGACGATGCAGGGAAAATAATGGCCAGCATTTTGAGATTCTTCGAAAACAATTTTGTTTAAAAGCAAGCAAAATCAGACATAACAATGAATTGTATTGGGTAAAAGTGAAAGATGAATAAATATTTTACAAATGGATCAAATTTAAAATTAGTGTTTCTATCTTAGTTTTTATGATTTCGGGGATTTAGTCTAGAGATTTTTATTTGATATAAAAATTCTACAAAGTCTCTTCGGCTATTGATTAGAACAAAACAATTATGAAACACAAAATTGTGTACCAAGTTTCTTTTGATATCGCAACACATTAAGCTTTAATTACCGCCACATTTCATTCCATAGCCAATTTGACTTAGTGCAATAAAATGGTTTTCAGCAGCCATTTTAAAAACGAATGTCATCTTGGTATACATAGTTGAAAAGAGAAATTTAAGTAGAATCAGATAGGAAAAAAATATATACAAGGTGCTATTTAAAATAGCGAACTAGATGTCACTTCCGATGAAACCGGAAGTGGAAAAAATTTCTTATTTGCACCAAAGAAAGGACAATCACGCATTATATAAGTCTACCAAATTTCAAAATAATATCTTTTTAAATAAACATGCTACGGGGTGTTACATATCTCCTGTGTCACCCGGTATATGATTGGCATGCATTTTAAAAACGTTGTACCTGACTGGTCATGTACCACCAGTCTATTAGATTAGGCCGTATATCAATTTTACTTTAAAATATTTTTAGAAGGTATTTTCAATGAGACTTAAGAAATAATGTATGTAATATGACTGGTTGGTTGAGAGGCACGCATACTTGACCCTCACCCGCTTAGAACACAAATGTATGCGCCTCATTTCGAACTCTGGTAGGTACACCTCCCTCAGAGATCTCTACGCACGTTGTCACAATATAACCCCACTAGCGGACTTCGTCTAGGAAATATCACAAAAATTCTACCAATTCAAACTGGGCGATAGTCCACTAACCCGCGATATAACACGAATCAGACAGCATAATGCCATACTTTTCAACTTGAAACACCCATTACCATACCAGGCGTTGCCTATCTTTCGGCAACCTCCCTAGCCATACTTTTCTATATCATAATTCTTCCTTTTCACCACCTTTTACCTCAAACCCCTTTCTATCCCCTCTATTCACCTCCCTTTTTCTTAATTACTTCCACATCCAGTGGAAGTATAGTAACGACAAAAAAATTTTTAAAAATTTTTACTGTCCAAATAGCCTTAAAATGTTATGAAACGTCAAGATTTTAAGTTTGAGCGAAAAAAAAATTTCTGTCTGTCGGTCTGTCGGTCTGTAACTTTTTTTGTGCGCACGTTTACTCTGGAACCGTTCAAGATATTGACTTGAAATATGGTACACGTATGTATTTTAACGAGATCTGGAACTAGATTATATTTTCATCTTGTTCCGTCAAAGGGTTGGGGGGTAAATTGGGGTAAATGGGGGTAAATAGGTAAATCAAGCCGGTAAGAGTCCATAAAATTGGTATTTAGTATATATAAAAGAACTTTTTGGCATTAGCCACCCCCATTACTACCCCCACCTCATTATTAAAGGGGGTGAAAAAAAATAAAATTGTAATTTAGCGTGTATACAAGAACCTAAGCCTCAAAATTTTTTTTTACTTACTGAATTGAATTGACCATCGATGCGCAGTAGGTTTCCTCGAGTATTTTGGATGCGCAGTGGCTTTTCTAGAGTACCATAGATGCGCAGTAGGTTACTTCAAGAAGTATGAATGCGTAGTGGCTTTCCTCTAGTAAATTAGGTACACAGTGAGTTACCTCGAGTAATATGGATGCATAGTAGGTTTCATTGAAGAAAATGCTTGAAGTAGAGGCTTTACTTCTCTCGTGTAGTCCACGGCACAGAATGATGTTTTATACCTTTGTCATGCTATTTTCTGCGTATTACTTGCACATCCTGTTGAAGATACTAACGCTTGAAAAATTTTTGAAAATTTTCATTGTACAAATAGACTTAGAATGTCATGAAACGTCAATATGTTAAGTTTGAAAAAAATAAATTTGTCTGTCGCGTCGGTCTGTCTGTTAGTCTGGTATCTGTTTGGTGCTCACGATTACTCTGGAACCGTTTAAAATATTAACTTAAATATGGCACACGTATGTATTTTAAAGAGATCTGGAACTAGATTACATATTAATCTTATTCCGTTGCAGAGTTGAAGGGTAAATTGAGATAAATAGGTAAATCAAGCAATTAAGAGTGCATGAAATTGGTATTTAGTAAATATAAGAGGACCTAAGGTCTCAAAAATATTTTTGGCAATAGCCACCTCTATTACCACCCCCACCCCATTATTAAAGGGGGTGAAAAAATATTGTGATTTAGTGTGTGTACAAGAACCAGTCATCAAGAATTTTTTTCACTTCATTCACTCCCACCACCACCACCATCACTTCTACTACTGATGGGGCATATCATTTTATGGGTTTTTCTGGTACACGATTTCAAATACTATACCATTAAAGTTCCATAAACAATTATCTCCACTTAGTGGAGTGCATTTTAGTATTTTCGTTGTAAGATATTAAGATAGGAAGTCTGGATGGAAGTGGTGATTCCTTAGGCAGCGGTTTTTTTATTAGTTTTCGTTCTTTTGTCCTTTTTTGTCTCCTTTTCAAAATCCCCCTCGGCCAATAACTTCTTGTAAAATCCAAACATTTTAAACTACAACATCCCCTCACCCTACCTTCCTGGAGGCGGTACGACCACCAGGACGAAGGATGTCATTAGTTCGAACGGGTTTTTTCATTGAGTTTTCCCCGTATCAGTAACCGAAACTTTAAACAGTGCAGTGCGCCCTAACAAGTGCACCGTAAATAAAAACCAATAAGTTTAATTTTAAGTTTCTAAAACTTTCTCCTATACATAGTCATATTGTTAGTTTTTTATTTATTAAGACAGGAGCACTAACGCCCCACTTCAACTTATCGTTCTAGCCGAACCGGACCCGTTCCGCCCAGCCACACACAAACCACGACGCCACGCGCTGTGGTTGTGCGGCTGGCTCCGGACCGGAATCCGGCTAGGCGCATATACATGTAACTAAAATGTTAAATAAATTGTTATTGTATTGAATTGAATTGACCCTCACTCGGGAGTCCCCGGTTCGATTCCCGGCCGTGACACTGGGATATTTTTTGAAGGAAGTTTACTCGAACATTGGATGTGTGTCCTTGTCTCTAATTGCGTAGCCCCTCCCCCCACAAGGCCCTTCCAGAGCCTTCAGGGATAAAGGGGGTCGTATTACATGTGGTGTATATTATTATTATTATTATAATATTATAATTGAAAATTGACGACTATGAATTTCTATTCAAACAATAAAAATCAGAAACATTAGCACTGTATAGGGTGGACTAAATTAGATGGGATTTGAGGTTTTCTCTAAAACTTTGCAGATAGACAAAAACCAATATAGATGTCCTGAGCTCGATTTTCGAGAAACAAACAATGGCGCAAACCGCGATCGTCTATTTTTTTCGACTACCGAGCTACAGAGCGTTTTTGGAAAATTGGCATTTTTGGATGACCTCTATATCTCAATTACCAAGTGTCGAATCGAAAATTGAGTAACACATTCTTAAGGCACTTTTTTTAGTAGAATCCGTTGCTGATGAGAAGAAAATTATGCATGCTTCAGTTTTCGAGATATAGACATAACTTTTGTTTTCTTAAATGGAACACTGTAAATTATTTCATTATTCGATCACAACTTAAATTAGCTATCCAACGATATATCATACGTCATATTTATCTCTAGAAAAAGTGATTAATTTTCGAAAAATTTAATATATTTCTGAGGAGGCCATAGAAAACTATTAACAACGACAACACTTCTTATAAAATATTTTTGCCAAAAATAGGAAAAACTAAACTACAATAAATATTCGAATTGTCTTCCATTGACACTTATGCATATTCATCGCATTTCTTATATTTATTGAGAAGGCTATGGTAAAAAAAAGAAAATTGAAATAATCGTAAACGTCAAAAACTAATTTGTGAGTGAGCATTGTTAAAAATGGTTCAATTTAGTAATGGTGAAAAATATGATACGATTAAGTGTTTTATAGAATGCGGAGAAGGTTCAAATTTAGCTTCCTTTATTTTAATAGACTATAACTTATAGACAGCAAAACTTTGTGCCAAAATTACCGCCTAAACAATATATTAAGATATCCAGAAAAGAGACAGCCGGCATAAAAATATTCAAAAGGCGACAACAAAATTTAAAAGACTTTGGATTATTTGTAAAATCTCAAGCAAAAATTTATAATAAAGTAGGTAGAGAAGCTGTAGAAAATATTGTTTTAGAAACTGTAAGAGAAAATCCTAATATGTCATCTCGCGAAAGGAAAAATTAGGAATCCCAAAAACAACGTTTGCGTTGCTTAAAAAAAAAATAAATTCAAACTCTATAAATAATAATAATAATAATAATAATAATAATAATAATAATAATAAAAATAAAAAAGCAGGAGGGGCTGACTTTCATCAATCAAGCCTTTGGTGAGTAGCGCCACCACTTACTCCAGCTGGGGGTGTAAAATCGAACCGGCAGCCCTAGTGCACCCGGGAGGGGAAAGCTCCTTCCCCTCTGGTGTCGGTCGTGGGCTTGCTGGGCTAACCACCCACAAGCCCTAACTTCTGGTTCCCGCAGGCAGAAGACAGGGCCCCCACAATCGACCCCATCCGGATAGGGGTCAAGGGCAAGGTGGTGGGGCCCAACCGGATCGGGCGCCCGTTGACGACGAACGCCATGAACTAGGACGCTTTGAGTGGACAGATGAGCTAAGGGACGACCTCCTGCATTGCTACGAAAGCAGTGAGCCCGCACGAAGGGGATACATGGGGCGAATGCATGTTCTGTGGTGTGCAAGGCACCCAGAGCACAACGCCTTCACGCCACAAAACCTGCGTGATTATGTATCCCACCTTCGTCGCAGGGGCTACGTGAGAGCTGCTCCTCAGCCGGTGAATGAGGTGGTCGAAGGTCCACCGAATGAACCGGTTGAGGATGTAGTCCCTGACGTTCCACCAATACCAGAGGGCCTCAGTACCAGACGGGGGTTACACTACATAAAAGCCCCCGGGCCACAAGACCTGGCCAGAGTGGATGAAGAACTTCGTGAAGCGCTTCCAGAACGGGCTGACATCTGGCACATAAACTGTGCCGTGTATGCTGCTGCTCAACGCTTTTCTCAGGTGGAGAGGCGTAATACTGCCTCCCTACAGGAGAGAGCGAGGCGGCGCATACAAAAGATGGAAGCCAAGATCCGGTCGGCGAGGCAACACGCATCCCGTATCCAATGTGTGATGGACTATATGGCGGCCAATAGACCGTTCACGCCTAAAGTGCGTCGAATAGCCGCCAACTTAAGACGCGTCCATCACACACTCAATGAGGCAGTGCTGCGAACCACCAAACAGCACTGTCTCGACAGGATACGGATGCTAGTGGTTTGTAAAAAATCACTAGTGAGGCGGGCGAGGGGGCTGGCGGAAAATAAACTCTTCCGCCAAAAGCCCTCGCGCCTATTCGAACCGCCTCCGCGTGTTGCAGAGAATCCGCCGACTGTAGATCAGGTGGAAAATTTCTGGAAAACGCTATACGAGGAGAAGCTTCCACTCAACCGAGACTCCCCGGCCCTTGCACACTTTGAAACCTTTTGTCAAAGGTTTCAACAACCACAGGAAGTGTGCCAACCAATAACCCCAGAAGAGGTTCGAAGAGCTCTCGAGGGCTCTAAGAACTTTGCTGCTCCAGGTCCCGATGGGATAAATAACTTTTGGTGGAAAAAGTTACCGAGCACCCACCACCATTTGGCCAGAATTTTTAATGCCTGGCTAAATGGGGAGCAGCAAATTCCTTCTTGGGTGGTTGAAGGGCGGACAGTGCTGATCCCCAAGAACGGAGATTTGTCCAACCCAAGGAACTACCGACCGATAACCTGTTTAAACGCATGTTACAAGGTGTTTACGCGCATCTTGTACATGCGAGTGCTCCACGCAGTTGAACCGGTTTACGAACGGATACATGAGCAACGAGGGTCGAAGAGAGGTGTCGCTGGCTGCAAGGAGAACCTGTTGATTGACAGATGTGTCACACAGGACTCCGTGCAGTATAAGCGGAACCTCTCCATGGCCTGGATCGACTACCGCAAGGCATTTGATATGACATCGCATGAGCTTATTGTTCACTTGCTCCAATGTCTTGCGGTACCCGGTCCCGTAGTGAGATGCATCGAAGAACTGATGCCGCTCTGGAGGACTCGCTTTACTATTACATCGGGTAATGATAGAGTCCAGACGGAGTCGGTAACTTTCAGAAGGGGAGTATTTCAGGGAGACTCCCTCAGCCCCCTTCTGTTTTGCATCTCACTACTGCCATTATCCGTTTCGCTCCGGAAAACCCGTGGAGACAACTGCGGTACCCCCGGTGATAGGAGGCATAAGGTCACCCATCTGTTCTACATGGATGACCTTAAACTTTATGCCTCCGGAGAGAGGGACCTACACCAGTCCCTCAGGGTGGTACAGGAGTACACGCAGGCTGTCGGCATGGAGTTCGGGCTGGACAAATGTGCACTGGTCCATCTCAAGAGAGGACGATGCGGGGACTACGGAGAGGACGCGCAGCTCGTGGACGGAAGCATCTTACATCATTTAGATGCCGGAGAGTCGTACACTTACTTGGGTGTCGAGCAACGCTCCACCCAAGAAGTGAGTGTAGTGAAAAACGCTCTCCGCGGCAAGTATCAGCACCGACTCCGACAGATCTGGTCTTCAGAACTGTCGGGGAAGAACAAGGTGTCTGCTACCAATATGCTTGCCGTTCCGATCCTTCTCTACTCCTTTGGGGTAGTGAAGTGGAGTCGAGAAGAGTTGCGTCAACTCGATGTAGGAACCCGCAAGAAGATGCATCTCAATAGGAGCTTGCATCCTAAATCGTCCGTTCCGCGGCTATACCTCCCGCGACATCGGGGAGGCCGTGGACTCTTGAGTTTGGAGAGTCTCCATAATAGGATGGTTCTGGATGGAGCCTGTAAGGTCATCAGGAGTTCGGATCCCCTCCTCTGCATGGTCCGGGACCATGAAAATGCAGGGGTAGGAGCCTTTTTGTTTAAGGCAGCACAGAGAGCAGCCGATGAACTTGGTCTCTTCTTCGACGTCGAGCGGGTAAATCCCGACTCTGTCACCGAGTTGGAACCTGCTCGACGAAAAGCCCAAATAAAAGCTGCAGAACACAACATCTTTCTGCAGCTTCACACGGATAAGCCAATGCATGGAGTTTTCTATAAAAATATAGAAAACCTTGGCTTATCCGAAAGGCTGACCTTTGCCTTCTTAAGGTCAGCCGGGCTGAAGTCTGAGACCGAGGGATTCATAATGGCTTGCCAGGACGGTGTATTTAATACCCTCGTCTATCGAAGTCGTGTCATGGGTATAGAGGTCCCTGATGTTAGCTGCAGGGCCTGCCGCAGGGCGCCAGAGACTCTGATGCACTTGTTGTCGGCTTGTCCGACATATGCAGTCTCGGCCTATATCCAGAGGCACGACGGAGCATTACGAGTGCTGTACTACCATCTAAGGCACTCGTATGGGATAGACGAAACACCAGTGCTGCCTTACGCTCCGGGGGATATTGAGTCCGTTGTGGGAAATGAGAAGTGTCTAATTTATTGGAACTACTCGTTTCCCACCGTCAGGCAAATACAAGCCAACAAGCCTGACATAGTCCTCCTCGACCACCAACTCAAGACAATGTTTGTCGTGGAGTTCTCGGCACCCGCGGAGAACAACATTGTCTTGAAGGAGGAGGAGAAACGGACAAAATATCGAGATTTGCTCTTCGAACTCCGCAGACTCTATCCAGACCATACTATCAAGATAGTGGTACTGATTATAGGAGCCCTCGGTGGAACGAGACACACACTGCTTTCGGAACTTAAGATCATACCGGCATGCCGAAATTCGGCAGAGGTCTTAGCCGGCAGAATGCAGAGGGCTGTCATCCTCGGTTCATTACGTCTGCTCAGGGCACACGATTCTCGGACCCAGTAGTCACTTACCCCACGGGTGTGGGGAGTGGCTGCCGGTACTACCAGCTCCCCTCTGTGAGAGTCGGAGCCACAGAGAAGGGTGACTGGTTTTTAACAAAAAAAAAAAAAAAAAAAAAAATAATAATAATAATAATAATAATATTTATTTTCCTCTTAGACAAATACATATTTGTATAGGAATAGTCAAGGTAGTGCTTACAAACTAACTTATGCTAATTCTGACAATTGTCATAAAATTCTTCTAATGTATAGAAACACTTATTTATCAAGTATTTGTTCAACTTAATTTTGAATGATCTCAAATGTATAACGTCTTTTATTGCAGAAGATAGTTTATTAAAAATATTTGGACCTAAATAAGCGGGTGAATCCTTAGACACTTTATATTTACAAAAGGGAATATAAAAATTATTATTTTGTCTAGTCCCAATTTTGTGGACATCTTTGGTTAACATAAAGTTGGATTTATGTTTAAAAACATATACACACAATTCATAAATAAAAACACATACAAGGGTTAAAATTTTAAAATCTTTGAATAATCCTCTACATGATTCTAGACTGGAAACATTTGCAATGCACCTTAAAATTCATTTTTGAACGATAAAAACATCTGAGAATATGGTGGAACCACCCCAAATACATATCCCATATCTTAATCTAGATCCTACCTGTGCGTGGTATATATTTATTAATTGTTCTCGTGTTAGAATTGATCTAATATTTCTGAACAAATAACAAAATGTATTTAATTTTGATATTAAGTTGCCACAGTGAGCCTTCCAGTTTAGACATTCATCCACTGTGATTCCTAAAAACTTATTTTGCTCCTCACTTTTTAATATGACACCATTTACTTTAATATTTAATTTGGAACATTCTTTTTGCCTGTTATGAAATTTTATAACAGTTGTCTTATCATTGTTCAAAAATAGTGAATTATTACCATACCAATTACATAAAGTATCCATCGCATTATTACATTCGTATGTCAATAAATCGTCCGATATATCGGACATCAACAAAGATTTGTCATCAGCATATAGCACTGAAAATGCGTTTGGTGTCCAGTTCTCAAGGTCATTCGTGTATAATATAAATAGTATTGCCCCCAATACAGACCCTTGAGGAACACCAGTATTCACTGGTCTGTACTCAGAATTAATTTTAGTATTAGTGTATGTCAGACTGACATATTGCTTTCTATTTTTTCAAAAAAGAGGCTACCCAGTCATATGCCACACCTCGTATACCATATAAGTATAATTTGTGCAGTAACCTGTCATGCTCGACGCAGTCGAATGCCCTACTGAGATCGCAAAAGATCCCAACAGGGCACTCGCCCGCCTCGATATGTTCTATTAATTTGTTATAAAAGGAGTACATAGCAGTAATGGTATATTTATTTTCAAGGAATCCATGCTGATTTTCCGAAATTATATTATATTTCTTAATAAACTTTAAAAGTCGAGCAAGATATAAATATTCAAACATTTTTGAAAAGCAAGGAGGTATCGTGACTGGTCGATAATTCTCCATATTTTGTGGATCATATTTTTTGTATATAGGTATGACTTTACCTACTTTTAAGTCTTTGGGGAAACTGCCAGTAATTAAGGATAGATTAACTAGATATGTAATTGGATCTATAATAGCACCTAGAACTTTTTTAATTAAGAACATGGGAACCTCATCAGGACCAGAGGAATACTTATTTTTTAATTTGTTTTTTAATAAAGACAGCAATTCGTCGACATTGAAAGGCTCCAGGAAAATAGAACTTATAGATTTATAGTTATCTTCTGATTATTAATATTCACATTTTTTGTAGTTATACCCTGCGAGATCTGTAAGGGCGCATTTATAAAATAATTATTTAAGGCTGAAGCCACTGCATTAGGGTCTATACGTAAAATCCCCTCATCCAGAACTTGAATGTTATTATTTTTCTTATTTTTATTTGATATTTCTGAAATTACGTTCCATGCAGCTTTTGATTGATTTGTAGAATGAATTATTTTATTTTGAAAAAAGCTTCTTTTAGTTTTCTCAACCAGCTTAATATGTTCCTTTTTTGCACGTTTGTATTCATCGCTTAACTCAGGATATACATTTTTTAGGCTATGTAAATCTTTCAGTTTTATGCTTGATATTTTAACTTCACTATTGACCCATTTTTTGTTATTTCCGTTAGGTTTGTTATAATTCTTCTTGAAAGGAAAATGTTTATTAAAATAAAACATAAAAATATCATAAAAATATTGATAAGCTTCATCGATTGTATATATATACAGTGTCAGAAAATTTTTCATTTGGGTCGGCAATGAGAGCAAGCGAGAGCGAAGCAACTAGGCTATTCTTTTTTATCGTATAACACATCCTTCTGATGCCACCTGCTTTCCCCACCACATGTGCGTGGGCAACTCTGCTTGCGGAATTTCAATTTGTTTCCGTCTTCCACTTGCAATGTAAAGAATTATTTGACTCGTTTTGAAAGTAAAACGGGTTAAATAATTTCAGTTATTAAAGCACGTAATAATATTACCTATACTGAACAGAGCCAACTACATCCTTCCTTTGAATAAATGGTACTGAAAGTTTTAATAGCAATAATGATGTATGTACGTGTTTTCTTGATAGCGCGTCATTATTTGCTCCCTGTACTAGAGCACTGGTACACGCCTTTATTGTAGGCGGGTCTGTCAGGCCGTTGAAACTATGCGTGCCACCCAAATCCAACATTTTCCGAATGTGTATATATATTATAAAATTAGGACTACACACCATCTATCCCCAAACGACATTAAAAGGCGTCTCGATTTTTGCCAGTGGTTTTTGCGTCAATGCAAGGAATGAGCAACACAATTTGAAGGAACAATTATATAGACTGACGAGGCCCATATAAGCAGTGCCGGAATTTTTAATCGGCATAATAACCACCATTTCGCTCATGAAAATCTGTACGTAACCGCCACAGTTAATCATCAACGACAATTTGGATTTGGTGTATGCTGTGATTTTATTGGATACCAAATAATAGGTCCTCATTTTTTTCACGGTAATTTGAATACCGAAAATTTTATTAACATTCTACGACAAGAAATAGAGCCCTTTGTAGACAATATGCTTGAAAGACAATTTCAAAGATTAATTTACCAACACGATGGCGCCCCAGGTCATATGTCAAATGAAACACGAAATTATTTCATGTTCAATTTTGGGAGGATTGGATAGGCATCTATATATCACTCAGGACTTGTTTATCAATGTCTAGTTAGTTAATTTAACTAAATTGATAACTAACAATTAATTTAGCTATGGACATTAATAAACGACAAAATAATTTAGATATTGTTTAATTTTTAGGGAATGATGGTCCTATTTTGTGGCCAGCTAGATCTCCCGATATAACCCCTGTCGACTTTTGGCTTTGGGGTTATTTAAAAAATATTGTATATAGAGAACGTTCTAATAATAATAATAATAATAATACTTTACTAATCATGTCGATACAATACAGTATATATGGCAAGTCAACAATACAAATAATTTGTATATAACATTACTTATGGACAATCAACAAACATAGTCACATCATAAAAAAATATAAAAACAAAATACATGTACTACATATACAGAATTAAAATAAGAAGTAGTTAAGTAAACTAGAGTAGAATTCACCGTTGTAAAAACTCTTTTACACTATAATACTCTTCTTCAATTAATATCTGTTTTACTGCCTTTTCATACTTGTCATAATTTTCAATATTTTTTATTTCCACAGGTAAATTATTGTAAAAAGAAATACAGTTGTACTTTGGTGATCGCTTAAAACAAGTCTTTAAATGTCTTGGAATACATAAAAAGTTGCCGTGTCTAGTATTATATTCATGATTAGTATTTAACGTCTCAAATAAGTTCATATTTTTCTTCACATACATTAGACATTTTAATATGTATATACAAGGTGCAGTTAATACTTTCTTTTTTCTGAAAGTATTTTTACAGCGTTCTCTATAACTCAGCTTAAAAATTAATCTAATAATTCTTTTCTGACAGAAAAACTCTATCAAGTTGTGTAGAGTAGAACTTCCCCAGCAAAGAATGTTGTGCGCTATATGTGAATATGCAAGAGCGTAATACATATCGAATAGGCATTCTTCATTCAGTGTATTTTTCATTTGCATAATAGCAAAATACGCTTTATTTAACTGTTTACAAACATGTTCTACATGGGTATCAAATGTTAATTTAGAATCGATATACGTACCAAGAAGTTTGGTACACTGAGTTAATGTTATGTCACTACAATATGTTGTATTGTCAGGTAATGGTTTTTGAATATAAAAATTTATGAAAACTGTCTTTGACTCATTTAAAATTAATTTATCTCTTTGAGACCAGATATAAACTTCTTCTAGGGTTTATCTTACTTGTTCTTGGAGCTCCTCATGTGTGTCAGAAGCTATAGTGACTGTAAAGTCATCTGCAAACATAGTAAGGTGACCATTCGTTATTTGCTCAGGTAAATTATTAATATATATCATGAACAATAAAGGTCCCAAGACAGATCCTTGAGGAACTCCAAGTACTAGTTCTTGTACCTCTGACAGATCCTTCCCTAGTTTACCCTCAAAGTTCTGCCTTCCATGTAAGACATTATCCAATTTAAAATGCTACCCCTAATCCCCATGCTGTAAAGTTTATGCTTTAGCAGGTCTTTATTTATGGTATCAAAGGCTTTCGATAATTGTAAAGAAACAATATATCTACCTTTATCTAGATTTAAGTACACATAGTCTAGCAAATGACAAATTGCTGTTTCCGTGGATCTATTTTCACGGAAACCATGTTGAGCTACAGTTAATATATTATTTTTTTCCGTAAACAAGTTTATTCTATTATATATAGTTCCTTCGAATATTTTTGCAATGGCGCTTAAAATAGAGATTTGTCTATAATTTTCAAGTTCATCAGTTGGACCCTTTTTATGGAAAGGTGTTATCAGTGCCTGTTTGAGTATGTCCGGAAAGTATTCCTCATTAATTGACAGATTGAATAAAAACGTAAGATGCTCAGTAACTTTATCTTTAACCTGTTTCAGTAAGTTCGCAGTTAGGCAGTCAAAACCAACAGACTTTTTATTTTTTAAGTTCATAATTATTTTATATAATAACATAGAAGAATTGGAAAACAAAACATTAGCTGTGTCTCGGACAATAACTCCTGTCATGATGAAATGCAACAAATGCTGTAAGGAGAAGGTGCCAAAACGCATAGATATCGATGGAAGACAATTCGAACATTTATTGTAGGTTAGTTTTTCCTACTTTTGGCAAAATTATTTTATATTATAAGTGTTGTTTAGAGATAAATATCACATATGATATATCGTTGGACAGATAAGGACCCCGCACATTTCTTATGGGAAGTGGCCCTTGGTGAAAATGGCTGAAATTAAAATATGTTGTTCCTCTTGACTGTACACCAAAAGTTCTCATGGGCACAAAGTCTGAAAATGGAAAGTTTTCGAGATACAATGGGGAGAAAAGACGATTTTACAGAATTTTATTGTTTTCTTATGGGAAGTTCCTCTTGACCTGTCATCAAAAGTTCTCATGGGTACAAAGCTGAAAATGCAAAATACAAGGGGATGAAAAGACGATTTTACAGAATTTTACGGATGATTCTCAGGGATCTTTTCAATAAGGTCGTGGGTCTTTGCAAGGATCATTTCGTTGATTGTCAAGATATGCCAGGGTTTTTTGGGTGACAATTCCAAATCCGATGACAAAAGTGATAATTGACAGTTGGCAGCTGCCAAAGTTAATTGCAACTTTTGACATTGGATTCGTAATCAGCGACCTCATAAATACTCCATTAACGAACTTGATAGTCATTTCATTAAGAAAAGGGAAAGTTGGCAATTTTTGGCAGTTGCCAACTATCAGTTGTCATTTTTGTCATCGGATTTGGAATTAGTTACCCAAAAAAACCCTCGCATATCTTGATAAACAACGAAAAGATCTTTGCAAAGACCTACGACCTTATTGAAAAGATCCCTAAGAATCATCCATAAATTCTGTAAAATCGTCTTTTCTTCCATTTTCAGACTTTGTGCCCATGAGAACTTTTGATGTACAGATCATGAGGAACAACATACTTTAATTTCAGCCATTTTCACCAAGGGCCACTTCCCATAAGAAAACAATAAAATTCTGTAAAATCGTCTTTTCACCCCTTGTGTCTCGAAAACTGTCCATTTTCAGACTTTGTGCCCATGAGAACTTTTGATGTACACGTCAAGAGGAACAACATATTTTAATTTCAGCCATTTTCACCAGGGGCCACTTCCCATAAGAAAACAATAAAATTCTGTAAAATCGTCTTTTCACCCTTCAACTGAACTGTGGGTCAATCTGTGTTTTAAAGACAAGTTGTAACTTTCGTGCAGTACACAATATCACTAATATCACTTCAAACTGTTACAGTTTTCGATTACTTTTCTCCTTGTGTTGATGGGAACACTTTTACACTTGTTGCCAAAGATGATGGACCCTTGTATCTCGAAAACTGTCCATTTTCAGGCTTTGTGCCCATGAGAACTTTTGATGTACAGGTGAAGAGGAACAACATATTTTAATTTCAGCCATTTTCACCAAGGGCCACTTTCCATAAGAAAACAATAAAATTCTGTAAGATCATCTTTTCCTCTTATATCCAGGGCTGGCTCTAGGGGGAGGGCGAAGCGGGCGGCTGCCCGGGGCGGCAAAATTCTAGGGGCGGCAAATTCTTCAAATCCACAGTTATCAAAAAATATAAAAAAACTAGGAAACAATTGTTTCACTATACACTATACAACTTTATATAAATAATTTGTTATTGTTAGTTTTTTTTTGTATATAAAGTAGGTTACATACATGTTATATAAAATTATACGCTTATTATAAAGACTTAGTCATAACAAACCTCCACAGGTATATCATATTACATGATAACGACTTCTCTTATTAATCGCTTATCTTAGAGATATTATAATATTTCACCTTTGTTTCTCACATTTTATGCTGACTGTCGAATTGCATTTCCTTTGTTCTATATTTTGCTTACTCAGGTTCTGTATGTTATAAATACGACTAGACATGCTTTGTAAAGTCAGTTATTAAATTCACTTAGAATGAAACACTTCTAATTATTATTATATTCCTTCTCCAAGAGCCAACGTTGGCTCCATTCAAATATATAAAAGTTTTTAAAAAGTCATTCATGTGAACCGTGATCTAACATACATACATTCTGTTTCTTATATGTGATTTTATTTCTTTTCTAATTTCTGTGCTGTGGTATTTTTTTAAGTTTCAGTGCGGTTAATTTTTTCAATTATTTTATTTTACCCTTTTAGTAATCATATTGCTGAAAATCCAAAAATTGCTGTAAACCTTATAACTAAAAAAACAAACCATGAAGAATGTTCAGTAGGTGACTCTTAAAATGTTATAAAAAATAACGGACTGAAAAGATAAAGTCAGGCGGGGTAAAAATGAGACAGACAGGTAGCGGGGCAAATAAAAGACAGATTGAAATAAATTAAACTTAAATTAAACTTAATTTTTTATTCAAGTTTGTTTTGTACATTCAGAACTGTTTTATGTTATCCAATCTGGTCCTATGCCTACTGTTAATGCGGGAAAAAATATTATTCAGTAAACTCTTTAATTTACTTTTAACAAATTTTTGAACGCACCTTAATACTTTTTTGAGGATTTTATAGTTTCTCTATTTGCATTGTCCGTATTTGGCAGACGTCAACTAGAAGTGTCATACTTCACATTGTGTGATCAAGTTTATTAATCTGCTAGTTTTAAATCAACAAAAATTTGATTTTAACGAAAAAATTAAAAGCGAGGTAAAAAAGAGACTAAAGAGACCAAATAGGCAGACTGAAGCAGGCACATTTCAGCTTGCTAATTTAGGAGAAGCTAGCCCTTCTGCAAGCCCCTTCTGGTTTAGTAAAAAATCTGAATAAATTATATATAAAAGAAAAAACCCTCCTCTGTCTTATTTTTGCACTTCCATTTATTCAACGTCAATAAGAATGGGAATAAATCACCCCCCCACTTGGAGGGTAAAAATGAGACACTGTTTATTTTCGTTTATCAGTTAACGATACTTTTTAATAAAAAATTACATAGAAATATAGGGTTTCCTGTCATTTTTACATGTGATACCAATCTTTCATTAAATATGACTCGATTCTAAGCAACCTAAAAATTGGAAGATGTCATTTTGTCTCATTTTTACCCCGCCTGACCTCAATGTTATTTATGTAAGAGAGGGGCGGCAAAATGAAACTGTGCCCGGGGCGGCAAAATACCTGGAGCTAGCCCTGCTTATATCTCGAAAACTGTCCATTTTCAGACTTTGTGCCGATAAGAACTTTTGATTTACAGGTCAAGAGGAACAACATATTTTAATTTCAGCCATTTTCACCAAGGGCCACTTCCCATTAGAAATGTTGTAGTTGCAATAATTTATTTCTATTTAAAAAAACAAAAGTTATGTTTATTATATATAAACTGAAGCATACATAATATTCTTCTTTTCAGCAACGGATTCTACACAAAAAAGTGCCTTAAGAATATGTTAGTAGATTTTCGATTCGACTCCTTAAGTTTGAAAGATGGTGTAGAAATATGTTTATTTAAATTTCTTAAAAATAAACCTATATTTTCCAGTCGGTTTTTTAAGTAGAAAATACGAGGATAAAAACTCTCCTTTTTTAGTCTTGCATTCTAATATCGCGCCTATGTCAACAAGTTCTTTAATTGCTCGCCTGTATACAGGGATTTCCAATTTATTTATATTTACATTTGGTACACAGATCTGACGAGGTATAGACTCGAAATTATTGATATACCTTTTATCCAACCTAAGACTCTTTTATTGTTTATTAGTCTCTCTCATTCAGTTGAATAAAATTGTAGTAAACTAACATATTTTACCTGTTTTGTTAATACTTGCGAAATCTGGATACTTTCTTGTTCTGCTGCCTTTCTGAATTCTTGTTGTCCTCTGCGAATCGCAGCCTTTTCTTGGATGAGTTCTGCGGGCGTCGGTAGTTTAAATAGCCCAAAGAATGTTTGGCTTAAAATTTGATGGCCCTGGCTGGGGTTCATACGTTGAAGGTCTGCTAGCATTTTGCCATTATTTCAATTTCAAGGATTTGCCTAATTTACTCGCTGCTTCGCTTGTTTTAATGGATTCATTTAGATTTTTTCCAAAAAGAAACTCATCAATAGGGCACTTTCCTATCTCATATTAAATTTAGCGGGATACCGTCTGTGTTCAGACAGTCCTTGATGAATGGCACACTGCAGTTGTGCACTGTCTCCTAATATGAAAATAATCTTTTCTAAAACTATTTTTCCCGGTTCTCAATAATCTCCGACATTGTAGAACCAATGGCAGTAAAGCTGCTTCCCAACATATTTTGTAAATGTGTCAAAAAAAAAAACGATAATTCCTTAAATTTTCTATAGGGTGTAATAATCATGTAGGACAACAGCGAAGAATAATGTTAACCAAACAGGTATTCGCAGTGGGCAACTCTCGACTGCAACTACTACTCGTGTTAAGTGAACATTAGCCACCAGCCGTTCAAAATGTTTCTACCTTTAGATTCATGTTTTCCAAAAAAGGGGGGTTCATTTCAGAACTGCCCCTTATATAAAAAGATTCATGCAAAATATTTTTTTGATCGAATATATTTAATTTACTATTTATTAAATTAATATCGGAACTATTCTTGTAAATTTACATTACATTAATGAGGAACGAAGCAGGAGTTAAAAAAATACAGCGTATTTTTGTTTACCTTTTAATAGCAATATGATCATTTTACCACGAGAAAAAATAAACAAAACAAACCGCAGTATCCACGTACCCTATTAACATAACATGACAAGATTAAAACATCCGAATTTTCCTGCTAAAAATGTTAATATCCCAACGTGCATATCCTTTTAATATATTAACGCGAAGCCAAAAAAACATGTACATACATACCATTACAAAGAGCACAGAGGAGAATTCCCACCACAAAGAATTTCACTGGATTTTCCATGTTAAAATTCACTGCACATCCAACATTAATAAATTCAAAATTACAAACACCACGTTGCGATCTTATTTACGAACACGCCGGCTTTCTTGCTGCCTGGTGCACGCCGCGGGTAGTGCGAAATTGCTACTGACTGGAAAGTGGAAAATTCGGGCTTTCAGGATGTGAACAATTGCATTTTGTTATCCGCGGCTGCGCCCGCGTTTGGATTCGCTTCTGCATTTCTTTATCTAGAGTGGACTATCAGAGACTACACCACCTAATTTGCAGCGGTAACAGGTGATAATGACAAGAAGGGGTGCTTTGGCAAGAGGAAACGGGAATTGATGGAAAATCGAACGTGCACGTGTAATGGAAATTCGATTTTTTGAGGTATCGTACCCAAAGTTACTTACAGTTTGCAATTATTTTTGGTGGTCTAGTACAATAAATTATCTTTATGACACTTTTACTAACATTTAATATTACTTCCATATCCAGTGGAAATAGGCTTAAAATATCATGAAACGAAAAATTCTATCTGTAACTTTTTTCATGCGCACGATTACTCTGGAACTGCTTAAGATATTGACTTGAAATTTGGTACACGTATGCATTTTAATGAGATCTGGAACTAAATTATACTTTGATCGGAATCCGTTGAAAAGTTAGGGGGTAAACAGGCCCGACGAGAGGGGGGGGGGGACTGGGAAGGGGGCCAAATTTTCCGGGCCCACGCCTGTTAAGGGTCCGTACCCGGGCCCACTCAAGTATAGTTTCGCACTTAAGAATTTTTAACACGTATTTCTATTTTATTTGTAAATTTACTAAATTATCTTATTATTCCATAATAAAATTCATATTCATATTCATATTCATATTCATATTCAAAATATAACGTATTAGTTTTATCATTTTGGGAAATAAATACCAAATGCATGTAACAATAGAATTATACGATACCTAAATAACTGATCCTAAAACCCCAATACAAATTCTCTAAATTCAATCTTAAAATGTTGAAATTGTCTATTAAATAATATTTAAAGATATTCTAATTTTACTGTCCTATTATATTTAATTAGAATTATACTTGTTCAAGATTTAGAACCCTAAAAACAATGTTTTGATTACTGTTGAGTCAGATTTAGGTAGAAATTGTGATTTTAGTGCAAGAGAATCATTTGCAAGTCGTAAGGCCCGAAAAGCGCCATTATGTTAAGTGAGTACAAAGTAGATACTACATACTTTGCCAAAAACTGTTGAGGGGTTTGTTTAGTGTTTGTTTAATTAATGTTTTATTTTTTAAATATTTTATAATTAATAGTACTCTGATGTGGTATGTATTAAAGTATTTGTTTTATGTTTTCACTGTATGAATCTATTTAATCAATTAAGTCCAAATAAATAACTCTGTGTGCTTCTCTACGTTCAGGCCTCACAAATTGATACCAGATCCACATACCACAAATGATCAATATTTGAATGGATTTAAAGGGCTAGAAAAATTCAATGACCTTGACAGGACCCCGCGCAGCTCGCCTTCTATATTGACAGTGTTGGGGCCCTGGAAAACCTTTTGCCCCGGGTCCCGCTCTGGCTCTCGGCGGCCCTGTGGGTAAATAGGTAAATCAAGCAAATAAGGGTCCATAAAATTGGTATTTAGCATATATAAGAAAAGCTAATGTCTCAAAAGAAATTTTGACATTAGCCACCCACATTACCATCCCCACCCCAATTTAGATAAATAAGTAAGTCTTTTTTAAAAGGAATTGGCTAATATTAGAACAGCTTTGTGAGACTTATTCCATATATTTTTTGGAATTAGTCATTTTGAGGTTGTGCATTTTTTGAGGAGTGCCTTTGAATGAAAAAACTCAGCTGTTTCGCCCGCATTTTGATTGTTATTTTTTGTTTATTTTGAAAAATTCGGAATTTCTTAGCAGATTGTTAGATAGATAGATAGATAGATAGATAGATAGATGTTTATTTGACTACGTTATATACATATCATACATTTGTAGCAAGTCGACAATACTGATATTTCAGTTGAGTAAGCTTAAAATTAAAAACATGGTTTGCTAGACAAAACATTTTTAAAATAGGCGCATACTAAAAAGGATTTTTTTTTAAATACAAAGAATAATGTAAATTACATAAAAACAAATAGACGAATACTACATTTACAGTCAGCAGTTTACACAATAGTCACTAGTTCACAATAATATGTAAAAGATAAAAAAGATTTAAAATGGTTTAAAATCTGTGAGTATCCGCCACACTAACATACGGTATATAAGTTGATATCAAGTTCAGTGCCCATGAATTCAGCAACAGAATAAAAACAGTATGTAAGAATATGGGTCCTAATAATTTTCTTGAATTTATTTGTGGTTAGGTTTTTTATCTGTTCGGGTAACCTATTGTACAGTTTTAAGTTTAGAAAGTTTTTAATCGATTTAGTAAGACGGTATCTAGGTGGTTTTAGTAAGTTTGCTGACCTTGTATTATGATTATGATAATCAACTGGCCTATCATAAAAACTAACGTTTTTATGTATTTCTAGCAATGAGAAATATATATATATAACAAGGGAATGGGCATAATACCATATTTTATAAATAAAGGTTGACAGTGTTCATCGAGATTTATATTTGCAATAATTCTAATGGCTTGTTTTTGTTGTCTAAAAATCCTGAGAGCATTGCTTGAGTTTCCCCATAGTACGACCTCATAACTTATATGAGAGCGAATCAGTGAATAATATGCCGGTAGTAATGTATTATTATTTACCACATATTTTAGACGTCTCACAAGAAAGATGTAGCTAGCTAATTTACTACTGAGTTGCTCAATATGGGACGATCAGGTTAAAGTATCATCGAGGACCACGCCTAAAAGTTTGACGTTGTCCCCTTTTGTAATGTTGTTATTTGTGGAAAAAATTAGTTTTTGAGTTTTATCACGATTTAGTTTTAACATATTGGAGTTATACCACAGTTCAGCACGACTTTCAGTTTCACATATAGTTTCATGTAGATTTGCATCTGAATTGCGTAGGGTAGCGTCATCAGCAAACATGATGATTTGACTAGGGAATAAGTAATAGAATAAATCGTTGACATAAATAATGAATAGCAGTGGTCCCAGAACAGAGCCCTGGGGTACACCATGTGCTACTGATCTATAGTTCGATTTTTTATTATTTACTGAAACGCGTTGCTGCCTATTTTGCAGATAAGACTCAAGGAGAGACAGTGGTGCTCTCTTCACTCCTTAAAAACTGAGTTTTTCCACTAAAAGACTATGTTGAACACAGTCGAAGGCTTTACTGAGGTCACACAGCGTAATCGCTGTATGTTTGCCCTCCTCAAAGCCCTCCACAATGTCACTCACAATCTTGCAGACTGCATTTATTGTCGAGCACTTAGCTAAAACCAAATTGGAGTTTGTGTAGTAATGAATATTTCTCAAAATATTTAATCAGTCAGTTTTTTAGGATGATTTCAATTATCTTGCCAAAAATAGGAATGATCGATATGGGACGATAATTGTCGGGGCTACATTTATCGCCCTTTTTAAAGATTGGTATCACTCTCACAATCTTGAAAGCACCTGGAAAATATCCTTCACTAAAACATTTATTTATGATAATAGTTAGTGGATAAACCAAAAAATCTAATGTTTCTTTCATTATTTTGCTGTTTAGGTCATATACAGGGTGTTTGGTACATCGATAGAAAGTTTTCACTGGGTCATAGCTGGAGTCGTTTGGAACCTATATGACCATATTTACCCTTATACAAAGTCTCACCGTTTTTGGGATATCGGCATTTTTAGATATTTTTGCGAAATAGTTGAGTTGTTACAAATACATGTTATTTTTTATGATACTAAATACTTTCAGCTTTCTTAAATATATTTTTTAGATATTCTTAATATCCACTTTGTCGAAACAACACAAAAAGAAATGCCGAAGTATTGGTATAAAAATTAGTAGTACATGTATGTGTTGAAATATATTGGTTTAATTTTTTTTTCTATTTTAAGCAAAATTTTCTCAAAAGCGGCACCACCTCAAGAGATTCAAACAGTCTTAAAAACTTATCTATTGCATATTCTTTCCAATGGTATACCACGTTATGACAGAATTATAGTTCATTAAACTAAAAAAGAAACATATTTGTAGACATTACATTTTTAATAAGGAAAAAAATTAAATAAGTATTGACCATTTTATTATTTTTATTTCCAGTTCTAACTAAAGCAAATGTAACTAAAACTAATAAATAATTCATTTCGTTTTCAAAATAAGAACCTCCTTTTCTAATGCATTTACATGCCCCCTTTCGTATTTGGGTAGTGGTGACGCCTAACCTCATTTCTTCCCTTACTCTGGCACCTGCTTCATTAATTCTCCATACAAGGCGGTCATAGTCGGTTATTTCAATCTCATAAACTAGTTATTTCATTCGACTCGGACGTGAAAATCAAGGGGCGTTAAGTCTGGAAACCTCACTGGCCACAATATTGGCCCATTTCTCCCAATCCAAGGATTAGGGAATGTCTCTTACATTTAGAGGTATGGTAAATTATTCTGCAAAAACTCTAAATAACTGTCTCCATTTAAATTGTCTGGAAGACAGTACGGACCAATGAAAGCTCTGCCAATTACCGCTACCCATACATTCACAATGAACTTGTATTGAAAAGACGTTTGTTTTTTCATGTGCGGTTTTTTGTCAGCATCAGCCCAGAAATTAAGATTGTGAAAATTTTTTATTCTTTCTCGAGAGAACTCGCCTGCCCACAAAATACTTTTAAGAAAACGTTCATCTTCCAGATCAGCGTTCAACCCAAAACGGCAAAAAGCCGTTTTCCGTATTGGGCCACCTTTTTCGAGTCTCTGAACATGCGTCCAGTAGAATGGATGTTTTCCTTCACTCCTAAGAGTTGTGGACAACTCTTTCCAAATGACAAATTCAGTTGAAGAGCTACTTTTCGAATACTGCTGGTAGAATCTGCTTCGAAAGTCTCCAAAATCTGCTCATCTACTTCAATATATTGCACAATATGCACCCGTTCTCTATGATGAAGGTTACCTGTTTTACGTATTCGTCGATATGTGTTACAAAACACCTGAACATTGGGAATTCTTATTGTTGGAAATCATTCCCGATAAAAATCTTTAGCTGCTGCTGCATTTCCGTCGGCTATTCCTTACATAAAGAAAATATCGGCATATTCGGCATTAGAAAAAGATGCCATTGCAGGAAAGGTGACAATGCTATGAGCAATTAAATAAAACGGCATTTAATACAAACGTTCAAATGTGTCACTGGTAACCAAGAAGAACAATTTTTTGTGTTTGGTCGCCTGATATCTACCCTTTGTGTATTTCATTTCTTGTTTATGTACGTGTAAATACGTTTGATTCTATTTCAGTATATCACACACAGAAAACTGAATTTAAATATTAGTAAATAAAATCACCGATTTGCGGCTGAAAGAATTTACTATGATTTTGTTTAATATTCTTTCCTTTTCAGCTTAATGAACTATAATTGTCATAACATGGTATATCATTGGAAAAAGTATCCGATAGAGAAGTTTTTAAAACTATTTGAATCTCTAGAAGTAGTGGCGCTTTTGAGAAAATTTTGCTTAAAATAGAAAAAAAAAATCGAACCAATGTATTTTAACTCATAAATTGACCTACATAATTTTTGTACCAATACTTCGGCATTTCCTTTTGTGCTGTTTCGACAAAGTGCGTATTGAGAAAATCTAAAAAAAATATTTGAGAAAGCTGAAAGTATTTAGTATCATAAAAAATAACATGTATTAGCAATAACTCAACTATTTCGCAAAGATATCTAAAAATGTGACATCTTAAAAACGGTGAGACTTTGCATAAGGGTAAATATGGCCATATAGGTTCCAAACGACTCCAACTATGACCCAATGAAAACATTCTATCGATGTACCAAACACCCTGTATATCAGTACTAAATGAGTTTTTTAGGGCTTTGATTGCATCACTAACATCCAATGTAGTAACCGGCTCTAGAAAAAATAAAGTATTTGTTGCTGGTGTATGCTCCAAAAATTGCATTGAATTTCCATTTGTTTTCGGTAAGGTGTTTATTATGTGATCAGCTACTGTGGCGAAAAAATTAACGAAAGTATCCGGATGAATATTAGTTTCTTCATTTTTATTTTTATTACGATTACTTTCAAAATTTATCAGTTTCCAGCTGTCCCTAGCCTTATTTTCGGAGTTTTCTATAAAAGTATCGTACGCGAATTTTTTTGCATTCGTTATTGACATTTTGTACTTTCTGCGGTATGTATTGTAAACTAATTTATCAGTAGGATTTTTTGTTATTTCATATATGTGTTTTATGGTACTTAGCGTATCTCTCATATTGCGAATTTCATCGTTGAACCAGTTGACAGGAGGTTTGTTGTCAGAAAAGCACTTCTTTATGGGAAAGTATTTTAGCACTAATGATTGGTATGTGTTTACTAGAAAATTTGCTAGATCATTTAAATTATAATAGGGATTTGTAAATATGTCCCAGTTTACATCACCAAGAGAGTTTACCAACTTTTTAATTCCACTATCGGATATTTTCCTTCTCCAGAAAATTTCCGAATTCAAATTGTTATCAAGTTTTATTGAAATAATTTGGCCATAGTGGTCCGAGAGGCAAGGTTCAACAACCTCTGTCTCATAGCAATCATTGGCTAAATTTGTCAAGATATTATCAATACAACTAGAAGAAGTATCAGTTACCCTAGTAAATTCGGAGATTGTAATTTCCAACCAAAAAGATTTTACTAAACAAGCAAGTTCTGCTAAAAAGGTCGAAGTGCCTTTAAAATCTATATTGAAGTCACCCAGTAGTACTATTTTCTCATACCTATCGGAAAGACCAATTAAAAGTTCTTCGAAGATTTTTAAAAATATATTAAAATTACCTAGGTAGGATCTGTAAACTATCAAAACAATGAATTTATTAGAATAACAATCTATTCCACAAAATTCGACGTCAAATTCACTACAGAATTTCTTTAAGTCTAGTGGTTTATATTTTGATGTCATTTCTTGTAAAAATTGCAACTCCACCGTGTTTGTTAGGGGCCCTACAGATGATGCTACAAGACTGTAATTAATTATTTTAATAGATTTTATTTGGGTTTGGTGAAGCTAGTGTTCTGAGAGGCATATTATAAGAAAATTTTTATTTTCAAGAAAAAGAGACAACTGCTCAACTTTATTTGAGACACACTGTATATTAATATGAAAAATACTCACAGATAGATTACACTTATTTAGAGTTTTTATGTTGTCTGTCCTGCTGTAGTTGCTTCGTGAAAATTCCTGTGTTTTGGAAAATTAAATCTTCGAATTGCTGCTTCAGTTGGCCATATTTTGGGATTGTAAACATCCGCAACGTTTGCAATGGGAAATGATACTTTATATGATGAAGTCCTTTCATTTCGATTTAAATCTTCGCATTCAAAGTTAATTGAGGGAGCAGTTTTTTTTAGTATTTTTAAAAGTTCATTTCCTGTTGTGTCAGCACTAATTCGGTAGACATGTAAGTATCCTTTTTTTGGAACCGTTCGGATGGACTTCTATTATAGGTTTAAATCTATTAACTTTATTGTTTTTATATGGGGAACTCCGTTGCATGTTGTTAAAATTTGTATATGATTCTTCGTCATGTTATTTGTAGAGTTTTTGCTTGATGATTTCTTGCTGCGCTCGCATATGTTTTTTGCTGTACGTTTTCAACTTTAGTTTGGTCATTTTTAGTTATCTGTATCTGATTTAGTTTATTTTCTTCGTTTGTATTTTTACCATCAGATGGCGTTTGTTGTATGATATTACAATATTTATTGTTAGATTGTTTTAATAATATAATTAGTTCCTCTTGTTCTTGAGTTCTTTTCTCTAGGTGAAATGACAATTTACTTACGAGTTCCATTTGTTTTTTTAAAGTTATTAGTTCATTTTTTAATTTTGAACACATATCTTCTTCGTAGCTGTAGAGTCATGGCTATCATGAAAAACATCACACACTTCGTTTAAATTGCACTTCTCGTGAAGATTTGTCACATAATTTATTAACAAAGTATTTATAACACTTTTCGGTACTTTTAATGTAGTTAATATGTCGATTATTTCATTTTTCTTTAGCTTATTTAGTTCCGCTGATATTACTGCGATATCAGGAGCAAGCGCCATATTATACTGTTACATTTTGAGACATAAAACTCATCCCCTGATAAGAAAAATAATTGCTCTTACCCTAGAGAGGGTGAAAACCACATTTAAAGTAAAAAAATAAGTATAAAAGAAGTACAGGAAATTTATTAATGAAACTAATATTATTTATGATTTTGGGGTTGCTGATTACGAATTTGGATCGGGTTTTTGCGTTAAGATGTTATGTAGCAAGTTAATAAAACAAAAATTAATATTTTCCAATTTTATTAACTGTATAGAAATTTAACCTAAAATTATAATTATTCATATTCATCAATGTTTGAGTCGTTTTCATCTTTATACATATTTACACAAATGCATACAAACATGCGATGTCCAACGACTTAAGAATTGTGCGTGAATATCAAAAAAGTATAAAGATTATGGTTATTCCTTTATAATTGAAAATATTGTGTGATTTTGCCGCCAAACGAGCAATATCGTATTCTGCTAAAACGAGGCCCCCAATTATCGCTAAAAAAAATTTAAAGCATTTTGAGGGTCTCTTAATCCTCTTCAAGGTCAGAAAGGTCAAAACAGTACAAAGGTTGTCAGTTTTTCTATATTCATCTTAAATCCGTCAATTTAAAAAAAAAACGTTAAGAATTAACTTCAAACACTTCTATCCCCTAAACTATTATCTTTATCAAAAAAAATAAAAAAAAACAACATTTTCCTTAGTTTATTGCCATAGTTCTTTATATCTAGTAACATACAGCTAAGTTACTTCCCTGCTAAGTTATTTAACCTTAAAGCTAAGAAAATTCATATTTTCAAAAATTTTCAAAATGCATTAAGTTAAAATCTTTTAGATGATGCATCCATCACGATAAAAAAAAAATGAGCATATACATAAAAGCTAATTTAGCTACTGTTATAAGCTTTAATCTGGTTCAAGATATATGTTAAAAGGTTTTTTAAACCAGAGTTATGACTATTTGAAGAGCGTGACCTTTTCATGGCCATGTTCAAATGCACCTAACATTAATTGTATCTCTGTAACGATGAGCCTAAACAAATTTTTATTTCATGGATTATTTTTGTTATTTAAATAAGCTAACTTTTTTGTTATGACTATATGACTATTACAAAAAAGTGATCCTCTTTGAGTAATTTGCTTAAAACCTTTGAAAACTCAATATTTATTGTTTAAAAATGAACGTTTTCAACCACCTGTAACTCGACAGATGTTAAAGCAAAAATAACGTTATAGGGTTTTTTTAGAATTCTTCTACACGTTCCAATAGTCACTTTTTTTCGAAACCTCCGAGTTAGGGTCCAAGTCACCCCATCGAAAAAGCACCATTATTCCTTTTTAATATATTTGACCCATTTTGAAACCAACTATCCAAAAATATTTGAATTTAAAACTACTATTGAATTAGTCCAAAGTGAGATCACCAAATTACTGTACTAACACTAAAAAGTTAAAAATAATTATCAGGTAATTAAATTTAAAAGCGTGCGGCGCATTTATATAGATAGGTAAGTAAGGTAACTACATTACATTTTGTTCATCGTGCCTAAACTGCTATATAAGTGCACCGCACGCTTTTAAAATACCTTATACTCATAAAAGCTTGTTTTTTAGTTTTTCGAACTATGATTTATTTTCTATCTGTAGCGGAAAATTCGAGTTTATGGCGGAGTCGCCGGTGATACGCCATCGAGGAGTCCTTATGACCCTCCATCCCTCCCACCTCCATCATCATACAAGGTCGATGGTACTATATTATTGTATTGTCTCTAGAACTGCATAAGTGTAAGTTTCAAATCTATACGACAAATCGATACGGCGATTAGAAGTGGATGAAAAGAGAGTTGTAAGATTTGCTTACCTTACCTTACCATGTTACAGGTCAAGCGTGCTAAAGAAGATATTGACCTATGTACTTAATCTCAGTGTCACGACGTAAAAGAGAAAGGTGAAAAATTTGCGCAAAATGTTAAATAAATATTCGCAGTCAGCCGCGCCTGACTACAACCTTTACTCGTCTTATAATATTTACAGCGTGTCCCGTTTAAGAGTATAACACCTTTTAACTTCTTTAGTTTTTATCCGATTTGAACCAAATTTTTCTCAAAGATAAAATATATTAGGGTCTGCTTATAGCCAAAAACCTATTCGCCCCAGTCAGATGAAAAGCCACCTGCAAGCCAAAATATATATTGAAGAAATTATAAATTCATATTAGAATTTATTATCGGAAAATTGTACTAATAGAAGTTGTTGAGAATTGCCTAAAGTTTTATCGAACCAAAAAAATATCGAATTTTTGAAGAAAATTTGGTTCAAATCCGATAAAAACTAAAAATGTTATAAGGGCGTTACACTCTCAAGTGGGGCACACTGTATATCATTTGTGAATATATGTACAGTGTGTGCTATTTAAGACCGCAACACCCCGTTAACGCGTTAACCGATTTTAATTTTTTTTTTTAGGATATAGTGCTCGACTGTTTTGACTGTTTTGAAAAATTTGTAATTTTCATGTTTTCTAGGCCTACTAAGCTCCTCTAAATGGGTCGAAATTTCGATATCGACTATTAGGCAATTTTTTATCGGCAAATAGCGTATTCGATTCGCAGTTGTCTCAAATACCTCTATACAAAATTTTAGCTCGATATCGCATATAGGGTGTTTGTTATTCAATAGCCAAATTTAAAATTTTTCACTTTTCGACTGGCCCTGTATAAAAGTCGGTTAGGTTTACTAAAAAGGTAAAGTAGTCATTCGACTTAAGGAACATCAGACACTAAATGAGGAAGAAACAAGAAAAGTTATTCCTTAATTAAATAGTGCTTCTAGACATTATTCGGTTGCTGTACGTAGGTGCCTTAATGAAAATTTTTATATCCCAAAACGCGTTCCAAAATAACTGGGTGTTACGGTATTAAATAGCACACACTGTATATCCAAATATCGCCAGAAAGTTATGATTAAATTACTAGATATGTATTAATTCGCAGGAAGTCATCATAATACCAAGAATTATATAACTGATCCGGATACCTACATCTGAAGTATACTTGATGTTACTTTTAAATTATTCAAAAATTCTTACTTTAACGATTCTCTCTTCCCTCTTCCATCCATAAATTTACATAAAAATCGTGTATTTCAATGTCGGTTTATTAATTTAAAGTTTCTAGTAAAAACAGCACACGCAAAATTTATGAAATGATAAGCAAACAATTTTATTAGCATAAATTACCAAGCTGAAGCTACAAACTCGGACAAAAAAGCTAACAAATTGTAGTGCTCATTGATAACTTGATAAAACCACATTTGTCAGTGTCCGTTAGTACTGTAACGTGTTTCCACCCCTAGGAAACTATCCTTCCAAATTCCGTGGGTTCCAAAAATTATAACAAGAGATAACCACTAACACACTTTATTAAATAATTTACTGGATACTTCACAATACTGATTATTAACTTGAATGAACTTTACTGGCTAAAAATAACAATGTTTATCACTTTGTACTCTTAACCTCACTTATCATTCAAACTTCAAAACTACTTCTATACTTTCTGAACTACCCGCCGAGAATGCGGTCTTTTATACCTAAAAATGACAGATCTCGATTTTTCTGTGATGACGCCACCATTCTCTAGATAATT
Source organism: Rutpela maculata (assembly GCA_936432065.2). Lineage (NCBI taxonomy): Eukaryota > Metazoa > Arthropoda > Insecta > Coleoptera > Cerambycidae > Rutpela > Rutpela maculata. Next base: position 24,048,036 of record OW386293.2, read on the forward strand.
CCAGATGCCATCACTCTAGAACTACTACTGGTAGGTTCTTTCTCGAGTAGGTGCAAATACATCTGAATTAATTGAACACATCACACTGCCCCCTCCTTAAGCCTGAACGTCCCGGTCAGGCAATTTGGAATCATCGGTGTATTTTGCCAGTCTATCCAAATGTACGATCTTCATCTTGGACTTTTTGCTTCGTTGAATCCGATAAACGACATCATTAATTCGGGTAATAACAGTATACGGTCCATCCCAAGGAGGTTGAAGTTTCGGGGATCTCCATTCCTTCCGCTGTGGGTTGTACAGCCAAACCAGATCCCCCACCTTGAACCCCCCTGTACTGGCATTCTGATCATAACGAGCCTTCAATCGGTTACTAGTTTTGTTCATCTGCTCTCGGTCATTCTTCGGCTGTTCTCGACTTCCATTTCTGTAGTTGCTCATGGAAAATGGTTCCCCACGGGCAGCACAATTCTTACATTTGCGACACCAGGCCTCCACATCCTGGCGACTATTAACCCAATAGAACTGTTCCCGTGCTCTACTCAATGTCTTATTTATGCCGAAGTGTCTGCTGGACGTTTCATTATGTACTTCCTGGAGTACTTCTGGTACACGACACCTGGGAATTACTAGAAGCATGGCAACCTGCTTCCCATCTGGGCTTTCCCATGCTCTCCTCAAAAGCCCATCTATGACCGTAAGTGAATCCCATTGTGACCATAAAGCCTTCAGCCCCACTTCTTTGTTGGAAACATCCTTAAATACTGGACGCTTTCCCCTTCTTTTGCTCTCAACATGGGTCCGATTTCTTCATCGCGCAATTGCTCTTGTCTCAGAGTTTTCTTTGTCCAACTGTCTGGAAGATCGACCTTGACAATGTTGACTTCAACCATGTTCGGCAATTTTTCCACCTGAGGGTAGCGCTTGCAATCTTCCTTGTCTGGTTTTCTGGATAATGCAGTAGTTTTGACTGCCTGCGTTGTCAACAGCCTGGTTTTCTCACATTGGTTGTTCACGTTTGACGAATAAATTGTACGTTCCCAATCCTTAAGACTCGCTTTCCTACGTCAACAATAAATCCATACTGTTCCATAATGTCCAGTCCCAAAATGAAGTCATTCGTAATGTCAGCCACGATGACCTTGTGGTCAAACCTTAATTATCCAATCTGCAAACCCAGGTCTACTTCTCCATGAACCGTAGCCCTGTTCTCCGTAGCCGTCCGGACGATCACTTCATTTTGCCTCTTGGTAATCTTTATACCCGATATAAATCCTGGACATACTATTGATGACGTAGTACCTGTGTCGATGGTAAACAAACATTTTCTTCCATTCACATAGCCTTTAACAGCAGACTATGCGAAATTTCTCGAAGCTGGGAAATCTTTATTTCTCCGGGGTCACTGCATTCCCTAGCCAGAACAACCCCCCTGGCGTAGTTTTCCTGCTTCTCTTCAAGATTCGCAGCATTTACTCGACTCTCCGAGTTCTCCTGTCGACAGTCTCATTTCATATGTCCCACCTTGCCGCAGTTGTAACATTTAATACCACCACTCGGCTTTCCTTTATTTAGCTGTTTTTCCTGCTTTCCGAGGCCATCCAATTTATCACATAATTTGGTGAACATTTTCTGTATCTCTGTCAACACAGGGTGCTGGTTCATTTCCGGTTGCGATTCTTCGAGAGTCACAGCTCGCACTCTCGACCTTGGAGTATCCCTGTAAGCGGCTTCTACTTCAAGTGCACGCACCAAAGCTTCGCTACTACTTTGGTGTCTCGTCAGCCTCAGAACTCGCCTGACCTCTTCGTCCCTTATGCCATCTAAAAAGGCCCCTACGGCTAGTTGTTCCTGAAATTCTCTAGGTGCACTCGGATACGCTAGGTGTGCCAGTCGCTCTATGGCAGCTTCGAATTCCTGTAAACTTTCCCCAGCTTTTTTTGTCCGTGATTTAAGCTGAGCCTGGTATACTTGGGCAAGGTGTTGGTCGCCATATCTCAAGTCCAAGGCAGCTTCCAAAACTTTAAAGTCCGTTTGTTTCTCTACTGGGATAGTCTGAAGTAATTCCGATGCTTGGCCCCTTAGTGCTAAAACTAATGCCATGGCTTTTTCTTCATTATCCCAGTTATTCGCAGACGCAGCTGCCTCGAATTGTCTCTTGTACGTCGTCCATGAGCTTTGGCCGTCAAAGGAGGGAGGTTTTAGCCGAGGGCCCGATGATGTTACTAGCTGGCCTCCTTTTTCTTTCAACTGACGTTTAAGGCGCTCTACCTCTCCTTCGACCTCACTCATTTTTCGTTTGATTTGACTAACTTCTGTCTCGACCACACCTTCTTTCTTGTTCCTCTTTTTCTTCTTGACGTCGCTTTTCTTGTTCTTCTTTCTCCTCTTGCTGTTGTGTCTTCAGGTCTTCCATAATTTTCTTCAATTCGTCCCTTTCTTCTTGACGCCGCTTTTCTTCCTCTTGACGTCTTTTCTCCTGTTCTACTTTGTCTTCCTGGCGTCTTCTTTCTTGTTCTTCTTTTTCTTCCTGACGTCGCTTTTCTTGTTCGTCTTTTTCTTCTTGACGCCGTTTTTCCTCCTCCTGGCGCTGCTGTGCCATCATCCTCGTAAATTCCGCAAGTAGGTCCTTCATTTGTTTCTCCGTAGCCATGCTTCTTGTTGTAATGGGCATACGATTATGTTAAATTGAAATAAAATAAATTTAACTGCCACGTCAATATCGGTAATGGAACTTTCCAGAAAAATCTCGAAACAGCACGAAAAAGTCTTATCCAGAGTCTTGTCACTATCTAGTTCAGTGAATTTAATAATCTCCACTAATGTCCAAATAGAAAAGTTCTAGTAATTTTCGCGCACTAACACAAATGAGTTTTTTTCAGTGTCTCTATCACTTCTCAGTTTAAAGGATTTAATTATCACACTAATTTCCTAATAAAATGTTCTACAATGTTAAAAAAAATGCACTTACTTAACACTATTTTCCCGTTCGAAAATAACCCTCGAACAATGTCCAGTAAATTAGTCATCTGTGTTAGCACTAACCCTCGAGAATACTTCTCGAACACTTCAACACAACTTCAGAGCTCCTCTTGTCATAAAATTCCGCTTCTGACACCAATTTATCACGTGTTTCCACCCCTAGGAAACCACCCTTTCAAATTCCGTGGGTTCCAAAAATTATAACGAGATAACCACTAACACACTTTATTAAATAATTTACTGGATACTTCACAATACTGATTATTAACTTGAATTAACTTTACTGACTAAAAATAACAATGTTTATCACTTTGTACTCTTAACCTCACTTGTCAATCAAACTTCAAAACTACTTCTATACTTTCTGAACTACCCGCCGAGAATGCGGTCTTTTATACCTAATAATGACAGATCTCGATTTTTCTGTGATGACGCCACCATTCTCTAGATAATTCCAGATGTCATCACTCTAGAACTACTACTGGTAGGTTCTTTCTCGAGTAGGTGCAAATACATCTGAATTAATTGAAGGGGTTGCAACACATCACAGTACTTTCAAATTTTAAAGTTTAAACAAACATTTTTTATGCATTTAATTGAATATTATATGAAACAAACATTAAATTACACACTGACTGGACTGAATTCGCGATGTGTCAAAAATCTCTAGACGACTAAAGCCATAGTTTTAATCATCGCCAAATGATGCTAACTTAGTGGGTGGAATTCAAATTCAACTCAATCAGTTTTAATTATCTGCAGATTAAAACTGAATATATGTTACCATACTAATTAATTTGTGGTACTCCCACCTTACACCTTATAATGCGCTTTTGCGCAACAAAAACGTCATGGGTGCTAGATGAGTTTCCCATATGATTATATTGGTACCATAAGATAATCTAGAATGAATTTTTCCAAAATAGACCAGACATCCAAGACCTTTTTCAATATTTTAATCTGGAAATATTCAGAGTACACGGTACTCGTACAAGATATGGGAGGTCCCAAGGTACGAATACACAAAATTGTTACAATTCTCTTGTTTCCTACTGCAAACTACTTTACGATGGTTGATACAATACTGATCTTATGTAGGTTCCCGTTATTATTTATATACAATTCTTATCTTGTATATTTTAGATAGTGGTTTAGGAAACCTTCATAATATCTTATCCTTATGCTTAAATGAGTACATGTTTATAAAAATAAGAAATAGGTCCAAGGGTGCACGTGGTGGTAACTCCTATCTCTTTAGAACGGAAGGTGGGTTCCAATTGGTTGGGTTCCAAATGAAGTTAAAGTAAGGATTATGACCTCTTCTTTGGTTTTGTTGAAGGAGACAAGCTCAAGGTTCCTTGCTACGTCGTTTATCCAGAGAAGCAGGAAGACTAGAATAATTAAAATCAAAATAGGTAGGATACTCCATAAGTAGTTTAAATGAGAGAAAGTTGGAAAATCCTTCAAGTGAATCTTGTCAAGATGTGAAATTTGCAGTTGAATATTCTGTAAATTCTTTAATTAGGGGATTTTTACATCGATCAATGGAATTGTTTCCAAAAAAATATTTGGCAAAAGGAAAGTAGAATGTGAAGTAAATGGTTCCTCATATGGGTAGGGGTGATTGTTGATGTAAAATTCACAATGTGGTGTTAAAGAGATTTTCGTATTTCGTATAAGAGAAAGTTTGTGGGTGTATTCCAATGTGGTAGGAGAGTCTATGATGACGACAAATTCAGTAGGAGAAAGTTGTTCCACATATGGATTGAGGTAATTTTACAATATGCTTCGGCTCTTCTTCTTCTTCTCAAAAGTTCCACAAAGCAGTCCTTTGAATCTTGAAGTTGATCCTCAATGAAGTAGATGTCCTCGATTTTTGTTAATTCCTTGTCCATCCATATATAGTTACCATTAGAGTCAATAACAAAAAATTGTTTTGAGTGATTAATGGGCAAGTATACCTTTTTTAAAAATAATTTTAATAATAGCTGCACATCGTATGCGTATTTTCTATTTTATTTTTTTAATAATGCCTTATAGTAAAAAGAAAATCATGAAGTTTAAACTGTGTTTAAATAGTTAGATATTGCCGCCAATTTTCGGGCTATTCTATTGGCTATGACGTAATAGCGTAATCACCAGATTCTAATTTGTGCTTAAACAGAGAAACCAGTGCTACGTTGCCATATTTCGATAAATAATGTAAGATAGTCGAAGGTTATATGTAACAAAGATGTAGAATTACTCCTTTGTTTTTGTATGTTGTTTTTATGTATTGTGCCCGAGGTGGTTTGTCAGTAATAACTTTCGCGGTTTTAAATTTTGGTAAATGTTCCGCACTTCTTTTACCAGTACAAATATAGACGGTTTAGTCTTTCTGCAAGATTTGTGGTTTTTCTAGGGCCTTATTTCTTTATTCAATTACTTAATTTTTATTAATTTAAATCTTTTCATTCATAGTTTGATACAATTTTTGCATATTTCTTTGGTGTTGTTCAATGTAACTAAGTGTGGAGATGTGCCAAAAGGATTTGTTCGTGGTCCATGAATTACTTCAAATAGTGTTAATTGTGTAACAGAGTGAATGAAATTATTGTAAAGCATTTCTGCAAGATTCATTAGGAACTTGCTAGGTTTTTGTATCGACTGGAGAATTTGAATTGGAATTATGAAATGTAAATTGATGTGTAATAAACAAAAGTGTTTATTCGCAATCATACAGAAATAATCAAGTTGTCTTACATTTCAAAACGTCAAAAGTTAGAAAGTATGACATTTCTACTTCATTTCACAAATGAACTGAAATGTGACATTTTAGGTTGGAAAGTGACATAAGTGACATTTCAGGTTGGAAAGTGAGCATTTGCCAACCTGAAAAAAAAACATAAAATGCCATTTAAAAATTTAGTAAACGATTTTTTTGGCTTTTTATTCTTTAAGGGAGATGATTGTGAATAAAATAGTATACAAACCTTGGTGGAAAGTTTCATTGCTGTCTCGAGAATTAGTTGACCTCGCCGCTGCGCGCCTCGGTCAACTATCTCTCTCTCGACAACAATGAAACACTTTCCACCTCGGTATGTAATATACTATTAATTAACTGATTGTTAAATTCAGTCCCTTTATCTGAAGTGGTTTAGTTTGGAATACCCATGTACGAAAGGAACTGTAATAATGCTTCCATTATACAAATACTATTTTTATTTTGAAGATGATATGCTTGTCCAAATTTAGAAAGTGGATAGAGGATTGTGAGAGAAATTTCTTGGTTAATAAAAAATGAATCTATGTAAACATGTTGAAAGGGTTTTTCTGGGGTACCCGTAAGTTGTAGTTGAATTTTTTGTGGTCTTCTATCGTATTTAGAGGTTAAGAAAATTTGATCAGTGTTGATAAAGTTTGTTACGTTTTTTTGGATGTTTGGCCAATAATACATTTGTTGAAGAGATTTGATACTTTCTTTTATATCTCTGTGGAAATTGCCTAATATTTGATCTTGTTTTGTTGACCAATTTCGTTTGTGACGTCTTCCAGAAATTTACTAGAAATGAGGATTTTGTTCCGTGATATAAAAGAAGAGATCTAAGAATTCTCGTGATTTTCTCTTCTAGTCCAGGAGTGGAAAATCTATAGAAATTTTGGGAATTTAAAAGTGTTTTCATCATCTAGTTTAGATTGCAAAGTGATGAATTTTCGGACATTTGTAAAAATAATTTGAGTATTGCAAATATTATTTGGAATAATACTATTAATAATACTATGAGATTCAGTAATAATAATTTGGTTTTTATAATGATTCGCGAGTTGTTCTGTCTAAGGCATCATAAAAATTGGTTCTTCAAGTGATATATGTTAAGTTTGTTGTGTTTAAGTGTCCGCGTTTTCTTCTTCGAATTCTTGAATAACTTCTTGAATTTTCTCTATTCACAATCTGGTTCATTTAAGAGATCTGTAATAACTTGATCAAGTTCATCACCGGGATTGACAGCAGTATTGAAATTATCATCAGTTGTGACGTTAATGTTACAATCTTCTACTTTAATACGACTTAACGCATCTGCAACTTTATTTTGTGACCCTTCTTTATATTGTATTGTATAATCATATTCTTCTAGTTTATGAATGTATGGATATCTATACTGTTTGCAGTAAAAGGGTTTGCCTTCTTTTGTTTTAATTTCGTGTTTGACAGCATTTGTAAGAGTTAGATTGTCTACTCAGATTTTTGAAAAATGTCGAGAAACTGTCTACAGAGTTTAATAAGACTTCTTTTTTCTTCTTGATTTAAGTGGTCAATACGTAATAGAGAATTAATTTGTTGTTTATCAACTTGGTTTTTAATTGACGATAAATTATAATCGAATTCATCGAAATCATCAAAATAAGAATATTGCAACTCATTTGGATAAAAAGATACCGGAGAAGTGTTATAATTACGTATTTCAATTGATAACATTTTGTCTTTGACCACGATAACTGTGTCAGGAATATAGTATTTATCATTTTTAATTTCTTGTAAAAAAGTTTGTGTTATCAGGAAAATTAATTGGAGTTCTTGACTTTTCTAATTTATTGACCTTTTATTGTAATCGTTGGTCTGGTAAATTTAAATAAACAATTTATATTGATCATTATAAATAAAAAACCGCTGCCCAAGGAATCACTACTTCCACATTCAAGTCTCTTACAACAAAATACTATATTTGCACTCCACTATGTGGAAATAATTGTTTATGGAACTCTAATAGTATAATATTTGAAATCATGTATCCCAAAACCCCAAATTATATGCCACATCGGTAATAGAGGAAGGGTTGGTAGTGGGGGTGAATGAAGTGAAAAAAATTCTTGATAACTTTGGCTCTTGTACACACACTAAATCACACTATTTTTTCACCACCTTTAATAATGGGGTGGGGGTGGTAATAGAGGTGGCTAATGCCAATTTTTTTTTGAGACCTTAGCTCCTCTTATATTTACTAAATACCAATTTCATGGACTCTTACTTGCTTGATTTACCTATTTACCCCCATTTACCGCAATTTACCCTTCAACTCTGCAACGGAATAAGATCAAAATATAATCTAGTTCCAGATCTCATTAAAATACATACTTGTGCCATATTTTAAGTGAATATCTTAAACGGTTCCAGAGTAATCGTGAGCACTAAAAAGATACAAGACTAACATACGGACCGGTGCGACAGACAAATTTATTTTGCTCAGACTTAAAATATTGACGTTTCATGATATTCTAAGCCTATTTAAACAATGAAAATTTCCAATAATGTTTTTTGGGTTAATATACTTCAACTGAATGTGGAAGTAATACGCAGAAAATGGCGTGACAAAGATATAATAAATCGTTGTGTGCCGTAAACTACACGATAAAAGTACTCTACTACGCATCCATACTACTCAAGGTAACCCACTGCGCATCCATATCACTTGAGGTAAACTACTGCGCATCTATAGCACTCGAGAAAAGCCACTCCGCATCCATAATACTCGTGGTAACCTACTGCGCATCCATTGTACTCGAGTAAAAAACAATTTTTGAGGCTTAGGTTCTTGTATACACGCTAAATTACAAGTTAATTTTTTTCACCCCCTTTAATAATGAGGTGGCTAATGCCAAAAAATTTTTTGAGACTTTAAGTTCTTTTATATATACTAAATACCAATTTTATGAACTCTTGCCGGCTTGATTTACCTATTTACCCCCATTTACCCCAATTTACCCCCCTACCCTTCGACGGAACAAGATGAAAATATAATCTAGTTCCAGATCTCATTAAAGTACATATGTGTACCAAATTTCAAGTCAATATCTTAAACGGTTCCAGAGTAAACGTGCGCACAAAAAAAGTTACAGACCGACAGACAGAAATTTTTTTTCGCTCAAACTTAAAATCTCGACGTTTCATGACATTTTAAGCCTATTTGAACAATAAAAATTTTTTAAAAATTTTTTGTCGTTACTATACTTCCACTGGATGTGGAAGTAATTATCAGAGAAAGACATATTTTTTAGTTTATGAATATCTTCGTGAAAGTCAAATAAAATGTAACATATTGCCACTTGATGAATTATGAACTCTTGTCTTGAAATAAGATAGTAGTTTACACTTAACAATTTATTCACAGTTAAAACTTTACATCGCCGATACAGACTGAATTACAAATCCTCGCTTATACCTTTTTACCGCGCTGGCGACTTTTTGTAAGGTATAAGAAAGTTTCTATATAAAAACATACTTACATCTAAAATAGTAAATACCTTACCTAAATATATTACATAAAATAGCATTAAAATCTAGGTCGGAGTTAAATTCTGGGAAAAATGGGAAACTAGCCTCTTCATTGATAAGTACCGTGACAAGCTTTGTACCCCATCTACATGAATTCCCTCCAAGTTTCATGTATAAATAACAGAAAACTAGTTCGGCTATCGCCCCAGAGATGGCGCACGTGTCGAATCTAGAAGATACTGACATATATCAGGAGCATGGTGGAATGTGGTAGAAATAATTTTAAGAATGAATTACCCAGGAGTATAAATAGAGAGCGAGTCGCCGCATAGTAGACAGTACAGTTCAGTAGACAGTTCAGAAAGATAGAACAAGTAAGCAAAGTGATCAAGTGACTGAATTATAGTACACAGTGTAATATTAGTGAAGTAATTATTTGTTGCAATAATTAGCACGTAAATTAATAAATAAGGGTTTAGTGTTACCTTGGTGTTACAATTTCCGAACCCACGACACAGGGTGTTTACAAAGGGATGTAAACACGTAATAATTGGTATCAGAAGCGGGATTATATCACAAGATTTCTGGATTGTTCGAGGAAAAGCTACAGTGTTCTTCTCGAGAATTGACTTACGGGACGTTGTGTAAGGACTAATTTTGAACTAAAAGCTGTGACAAGTGCGTTTTCGGGAAAAGTTCCAGAACATTATATTCGGAAACTAGTGAAGATAATCAAATCCTTTCAAGTGGAAAGTGATAGAGACAGTGAAGAAAACTGATTTGTGTTAGTTCGCGAAAATTTCTAGAATGTTCTATTCCGAAACTAGATAAGATAGTTAAATTATTTCAACTGAAAAGTGACTTAGGCTCTAAATAAGACTCTTTTGTGCTATTTCGAGATTTTTTCTAGAAAATTCCATTGGAAATATCCAAGAGATATCTGGATTTTCTTAACGCTATTGTGCAATAAACTGTTTAAAGTGATTATATGACCATAACAACAAGAAACATGGCAGTAGGGAAACAAATGCAGGACCTACTTGCGGAATTTAGGAAGGGGATGAAGTAGCAACACCAGGAGGATAAAGAAGAACAGGAAAAACGGCAGTTGAGAGAGAAAGGAGGGCAGCTAGTGGCATCGTCAGGTCCTCGGTTAAAACCTCCCTCCTTTGATGACCAATATTTATGGATAACCTATAGAGACAGTTTGAAGCAGCTGCATCTGTGAATAACAGGGATAACGAGGAAAAGGCTACGGCATTAGTTCTAGCGCTAAAGGACCAAGCCTCAGAGTTACTTCAGGCTATCCCAGTGGAAAAACAAAGGGACTTCAAAGTTTTGGAAGCAGCACTGAACTTGAAATATGGCGACCAACGCCTCGCCCAAATATACCAGGCTCAGCTGAAATCCCGGACGCAAAAGGCTGCGGAAAGCTTACAAGAATTCGAAGCTGCGATAGAGAGACTGGCGCACCTAGCATATCCGAGTGCACCTAGAGTTTCACGAACAATTAGCCGTGGGGGCCTTTTTAGAATGGATAAGGGACGAAGAGGTCAGGCGAGTTCTTATCGCGGCACCAAAGTAGTAGCGAAGCTTTGGTGCGTGCTCTTGAAGTTAATACTCCAACCAGGCGAAATGGTTTCAGCACAAACTCTGTATAGACAGAGATATCCAGAAAGAAGACAACCTCCGATCTTTCTGGATATCTCTGTCCATACAGAATTTGTGCTCTAGTTGCATTATGTTTAATCACTCCATAAATAATCATGTCAACTTTTTCATCTCTTTCATATTTTATATTAATTTACTTGTTTATAACAAATTCAATACACTTACTTCAGAAAATCAGTGAGTAATATCAAGAATAATTCAATTATAGTTGTGAATGTCTTTCATTTTCGTATCTATCTGCAATTTTGGGCTTAAATGTAGATAGATACCTTGTTAAAATTACGTGTTGGCGCTTACCTTTTAAAAATGCTTTTATTATTACGAAGGATGTTAAGAAATTATTAACGACGAAAAAATTAAAGCTTATAATCATTATTTCTGATTAATAAAAGAAAATAGTCATTAGCCATTAGTCGTATCTATCAGTAATTCAAATAATTATTTTGTTCTTTACAGACAAGTCTTCAACCTTACAAATAATTTCATAGCCTACTTAGTGATTTTCTTACGTCGCGTTCATCTGAAGCGGCCATTTAAAAAATTTTTAAAAATGTTCATATCTCACTTATTTTTTGGAATTTGTTAAATCAGAAAAAAAATTTGCACTTAGAGTTTAATCGGAAGTAATCTTTTCGCTCCTGTTAGTCTAAAAGTAGCCCACTTTTGTCTAAGTTATATAAAGAAAAAACGAAATGTTTAAATTCAAAAACAACTAAAAAATTGGGGACGTACATTGATTCGTGGCCATTCGATACAATAGGCACTGCAGACTAAATCTCCACCTACACAGACTTGAATTAGTGCATAACGCTGAATGCTGACTATTTGGTAGATGATGAAATTGTACAGTACGTTCTATGTACCTGTCCCGCTATAGAAAGAAACCAGGTTCTCACTCTTTGGCATAGGGCAACTGCCAAAAGCTGAACTTACTGGATAAAATATAATTAGGAGTAAGCCACTCTGTACACTTTACAGGGCCAGCCTAGCGCTGGGTTACATACCAAAAATTTGGAAGCCAGTTAGGATGGTATTTATACCAAAGGCTGGGAGAAACTCCCATAATCAAGCCAAGTCCCTAAGACCCATAAGTCTTATGTCATTCCAACTTAAGACAATGGAAAAAATGCTTGGCCGGCATATTAGGGTTAGAAGCCCACTGCAGTATGCATACAGAGCAAGCATGTCAACGGAAACGGCACTCTATCTAATTCGGAAGATGGAAAAGACGCTGGAACACAAGGAGGTGGCTCTGGGTGCCTTCCTCGACAAAGAGGGAGCATTCGACAACACCTCCATTAGAACTGCAAGTGTAGCGTTGAGGACACCTGTTGAAGGTGGGTAGGCGGTATGCTCAAAGGCAGGGTGATATTCACCACAATGATGGATGAAACCTTAGGCACGTCAGTTGCTGGGGGATGCCCGCAGGAGGGGGTATTGTCCCCTCTGCCATAGCAGAGGGGACAATACCTACAACTACAAGGTTCCATAGAACCTTGTAGTTGACGGCCTACTGGAGAAACTCACAAACGAGGAATCCAAGGATATGTTGACGATATAGTCATCATAGTTAGGGGGTAAATTTAACAACATAGTCAGGGACCGTCTACAAAAGGCCCGGAATATGGTGAAAAAATGGACCGATGAGGAGGGACTGAAAATCAGTCCTCAAAAGACCAGCATCGTCCCATTCACCAGAAGGGGAGACTTGGAGGGATTGGGTCCTCTAGTTCTCCAAGACATACAATTAGGGATGTCGGGGGAGGTAAAGTACCTTGGAGTCACTTTAGACTCCAAACTTACCAGGAACCAACATCTAGACAGAGTAATACACAAGTCTGTTGCCATACTGGCAACATGCAGATGACTGTATGGCAAGACATGGGGCTCAAGCCTGGTATGGTACACTGATTCTATACCAGTGTAATAAGACCCACCATCACATAAGCAGCCTTAGTTTGGTGGTCCAAGGTTATTCAAACAACAGCAGCCAACAGGCTGACCCGGGTGCAGAGACTTGCCTACCTGGGAATTACAGGTGCAATGAAAAGCATCCTAACAGCAGCCATGGAGACCCTATTGGACCTCCCTCCACTGAGTCTTGTGATTCAGGGGGAGGCTAGAATGGGAGCTTACAGGTTACAAAATTCTCAGAACCTGTCTCCTCTTGGAGGCAACTCGGGGCACATGAGGATAATAAACATTGAAGCGGATCCTCTATTGAGTATGAGGTCGGACTACATGACTCCAAAAATTACATTCAACAAGCCCTTCACTGTCACCATTGGAGATAGGAAAGATTGGATGACAGGTGCTCCTGATGCTTTACGCAAAGGTCTGGCCTGATATGACGGGTCCAGGATGGAATTGGGAGCTGGAGCACGAATACAAGGTGAAAGGCCAAGACCGTTATAAGTCTCTCTCTTGGAGAGTACTCCACTGTATTCCAGACAGAAATTCTGGCTGTACTTGAGTGTGTACGCGAGAATGTAAAACGTTTGGGACTGCCATGAAGAGCTGAAAATTCTGGGTGAGCGGAACAGAGTAAGACTCCTCTGGATGCCGGGACATACCAGTATTGAGGGCAACGAAAAAGCTGATAAATTTGCTAGACAAGGAGCAGCTGACATATACTATGGTCCAGAACCCGCGGTGGACATCACAAAAGGCTCAGCCAGAAGGATAATTAAAGACTGGGTTAAGAGTAAACACAACTATTACTGGAGAGATATTCCAGGAAATCGACGTGGGAAGACACTTATTAATGGACCATGTTCAAGATAAACTGAAGAACTGCTCACAAAGAACAGGATCCAGTTGAGAACCATTACAGGTCTTCTGACGGGACACTTTCCCGTTAAGAAGTACCTGCAATTAATCGGAAGTTTACTGGCGACCTTACTGCAGACTGTGTGGTAAGGTACTAGAAACTATAGAACATATTATATATGACTGCGAGGCGTTGGACCGCAGAACATATACTATCTATGGGCAAATACAAACAGACTCGGAAACCATTAAAACTCGCCCATTTTCAGACCTATATCACCTATAGAAATATTAAAATGGTCAGTGTAAACAATGACAGGGAGAGCACAATAAACCCAGGAGACTGCAGTGTCCTCGGAGTATTCTTTAGAGACGAGCCCTAGGAGAAGGAATTTTAGTCAATCAGAGTCAGAGGCTGACACTCAGACCTATATCACCTTGTCAGTGATACAGAAATATTAAAATGGTCAGTGTAAACAATGACAGGGAGAGCACAATAAGCCCAGGAGGCTGCAGTGTCCTAGTATTCTTTACAGACGAGCCCTAGGAGGAGGGGTTTTTAGTCAGAGTCAGAGGCTGACACTCAGACCCATTCCAAGTTGGGATGAGCAGCCCGTGTGGGTTTCCCCTTCTCGAAAAAAAAAAGCCACAATAAGCCAGCTGGTCGCAGTGGAGAGTCTGAATATAAGCCCACCCACGTATCAACCTAACTTAACCTAACCGCTGTGATTGTTGTTATTTAGGATGTTAATTTTGTGTAAAAATTATCGGACAATAGTTGGCTGGCTTTATCGTCGCTCTATTTGAGAATTAAAGACACCAGCGATGCTCTTAGTTTAGATAGATAGTCCTTCGGTAAAAGGTATATGTATTTATTATAAGGATTAAAAGTTTAATAATGTATTCAGCTATATGTTTAATTAAATTACCTAAAACATTATCGCTGCCATCCCTCTAAAATAAAATTACTTGATTCAGAGTCATTGATTCCTAAAAGAATAAGAAATAATGAACGTCAAAGCAAGTTTCATAGAAATTTGGCCTATTTTTACTGCGCCATGTAAACTGTATAAAAGCCAGTAAATGACAGCGTCGTAGCTAGACGCTTTGGCACCCAGGGCAAGCATCTAATTTTGCGCCCCAAATAAATATTTTTTTTATGAATAGAGGAGGGGGCACTGCGGCGTCACTAAATGATATTCGAATTTTGCGCCCCTTGGTATTGAAATTTTGGGCCTCTATTGCCCTGCCCTATTTACGACGCTGATAAACTTATAAACGAATAATATTCGGTATGTTTAATTGATACTGTAGAATTAATGTGTTGAAATTTAACATATAAGGGTATTTTATTCATGATATTAATGCACAAAAAGGCCATTAATAATCCAACATATTTCAGTACATAATTAATTGATGCATTACTGAAATAATACTCTACGGTATATTTCAATGACAAATCATTCAGGTGTATAAATAATTGATATAATATATATTTCAATACGTGATACACAATGGGTTCATTTAGCATTATTTTTTTATTACTCCAGTCAACGGAGCGCTAAAATGACTAAAATCTCTAATTTGGGGGCTAATGAATGGATTTTGATTAAACCTTGTGCAATGTGTTTATAGTGACGTTAATAAAAAAGTTGGAAAAAGATTAGAATAGGAAATGATCGGAAGGGGCAGAAAACCTTTTATCACGGGTTCCGTAACTGGCTTTATTGTGGGAGGTCAGTTAAATCGTTGAAACGAATGCAATACCAAAACAAACGCTTTCCGATTCTGTATAGTGATTTTGATAATTACCACATCTGAATTGGTACTTGGGATTGGTAGAGAAAGAATAATGGAAGGTAGGCCTGATAAGTGATAAGAGAACACTGCCATGTGAACAAGCACCTACATACAGTGAGGTTACGAAACCATCACTAATATTCTTTGCAATTGTCCACCACTGCTGTCCTTCTTAGAGAACAATGTTCTTTTAGGAGGTCTTACATGCCACGATTGTATAATGGTCCGACAGGCTCGAGCACTGCGTATCTTAGAATCTGCTCTCGTTTCTGATAATAAACGAAAATTCACCTCTACGAACCGAGGAAATCTTTTTGAAGCACCCACATGAGATCCGAAATCAGATCAACTTACTACAACCTATTCGGATGAAAGGCTTACCTACGAACCCTTGACAACTACGTATGGCTCATGATTTTACTCTTGTCAGGCGCCATCTAGATCGACCGAAAACCAGTCACAACCCAAATTACCATCCATTCCAACATGAATAACGAGTCATCAAATTACCTATTTACTTGTTTATCTGTTACCTATTACCTATATAGAAAATTTGGTAAAAAATATAATGGCGAAAACTAGATTGGATCACCAAATATTGTAGAATACAAAACAAATTAATGAAGATGATTTATAATCAGAGTATGCTTGGATATGGTTATTATATTATAGGTATTTCATTTTTATAAAGTTTGGGAATTAGACGAGTTGGTCAACATGTGCAGTGACTTTTTACCACTTTTAAGTGATATCAGTCTAGTTTTCGCCGTGACAATTTTTACTAAACTTTCTTTCGTGAAAGAATTCAGTAGATTCGAATTCTACCACTCCAGCTGCCGATCGAGATCTCCAGCTTCCATTCTAAGAAGGGGAGGAGTTACGTGCCTTTCTTTTACATTCGCCCATTTCTTTTTTCACATTATAACCAGCTTTGTAATGTAATGTAATGTAATGTAATGTAATGTAATGTAATGTAATGTAATGTATGGTATTCGCAGTCGGCAACGTCCTACTGCAACTTCTACTTCTATTCTTCTTCAGGTATAAAAGTAGCTGGATGCATTGTATTAAAACATTTTACCTCGATTGACAATAAGTAAAAAAATATCAGTAAAGGAATGATGGATGGCAAACATAAATAGTCAATTTAAGGATTCTCTCATAAATCCACTTTAGATCCAACTTCATTTGTTTTATAGGGGCTTGTAAACAGAATGTCGTTAAAAGCAACTTAATAACTTTGTGCCGTTTTATAAACTACAAAACCTGGATTGAATCTTGTATATTTATGCTTTATTTTTAAATAAACTGAACGCAAACAGAATAAATGTAAACAGCGTCGAGTTTTGTGTTGGAGTAAGGGTAACCAAACATTAAAACTTGCCACTTCGCTGGCAAAGTAAAAAGTCTAGTCAGCATTGGCAATCAATCAACCTCTTTAGCCCACCTGTTTGGTGTAACTCCGGATTCTTCGCATAGGCGTACTAGTAGAAATTCATAGGGCACAGTAATGCCCCGAAATAACAAAAAAATATCAAAAAAAATCTGTAAATTATTTCAAGTACAAATACGAGAAAAAAATTATGGAAAAAATCAGGATCAGAAGAGAGCTGTTAATTTGACAACGTGGAAATGTATGCATTTTTTCGCGAACATTTGTTTTTATTCAAACGTCAGTAAAACATGACATTTCTTAACTCATTTCACGACATTAAAATTTGACATTTTAGACGTCTATGCGTTGCCATTAACAACGGAGGTAAAAGTACTTTTTCTACGATTATGCTGAAATTCAAATTTTCTAACTTCAAAATGACTGCAGAGAATATTACTTTGCCGTACGCCGTGCGGCAAAGAATTTGCCACACGCCTTGATTATATCTTCACACACCGGAATAAAATAGTGTGTTTACCTTAAAGAATTTTATATTACTTACTGGTAATAACAATTAAATTCTATAAATATACCTTAATTACACATGAATTGCAATTACAAAGTCAAATTCTCTAACTTCAGAATGACTGCGGAAAATGCCACTTTAAATAAAATCTGACTGGCAGCAAATTTAAAATTTTGGTAAAAAACTTCACAACCGTAGAAAAAATAGTATGTAACACACATGTAGCAAGCTTCATTGCAAAACTCATATGATAGGAACACGAGCGCAACGATATATCGTTTTGCAATGAAGCCCTTGCCACACTTGTATTACAATCTACTATTTTCTGATGCTGTGAGCGACAGAAAAAGTAATATCTGTACCAACGCATATTTTAATTAATACACCGGCCATGCAATGTTAACACAATGCGTTTTTGGTGGTGATATTCGAAATTTTTTATCATGTTTTTTATAGCTAATCGACGTTTGGAGAAATAATAGCATGTTTTATTCGGAGTAAAAGCCACTTATTGTGACTTGTCTGTAATTGCCGGAGGTAAAAGTACTTTTTCTGATTCACTTCGTTCGTCCGGCAAACCTATAGACTCATCACAAAAGTATCACTTTTACGTTACTTTCACTCTGATCTGATTTTTCTCTGCTACTGAAGATGCAGATCGGATAGTGATGGGTCTTATAATACCTCGAGTGAAGAATTCTTCAATAAGACTAACACCTCGGAAGAAATAGAGGCGCTTGTTTTTGAGGGTTTAATATAAAATATCAAATCATGTCAATACGTTAATTCTATTGGTCCTGAAAAGAAGCAGTCATTACACTTTAAAGAGATAAGAATTATTACACACAAGAAGGCATTTTAAAAACAGAAACAATGTACTTTTTCCATTTTTGTTTATGCAAAATGAAGTCATGAATCGGCGAAGCACTTTGAACTGAAACCCGATCTTTAACATTAAATGTCTAAGGATTGGATATACTTATGAAGCTGAAATTTTAACAGCTTATCTAGATGATCTAATATCTAATTCTATTAAATACCATAAAAAAAATAACGAAAAGAAATTATCGGTAACAAGCCCATCACTTCAAGATAAATATTGATAATAGACAAAAAGATTTTTTTTAATATCAGAATCGGTTTCAGCATGTCAGCATGTCAAAAAACATAAGATTAGATGGTTCTGATCAAAAGCGCAGCCCCTTTTTTTGTTGGCCTGCATTATTATTACTTTCAGAAATATCGATTTTTGGCCACTCTTACATGCTTTTTTGTACAGTAACTAAAGGTTTTAACTTCGGAATAATGTCATATTGAACGGATTTCGTTCATTTTTGGCAATATAATAGTAAATGCTTCACAGAAAAGTTTCTGTATTGTGCGGGGGCTTGCTAATTTATTGGGGGTGGCACTTAAAAAATATATATATTTATTGGAGCTGAAATAGAATCAAATTTTAAGAAAAAAAGGTTCTATGCAATTTTTCACATAAATTGATAGTTTTTAAGTTATAACGACTTCAAAATTGCGATTTTAGCTTAAAAAAAGGTATTTCCAAACGGCCTTCGTCAAGTATCTCGAAAAGTATTACTTTATCGAAAAAATGTTACAGACCAATTACAGAAAGTACAAACTGGGGATTAATTATATTTTTTGTTTATTGATGTAGGATTAATAATTTAAGAGATATTTAAGTTTATATTTGGTATCCAAGTGTTTCGAAATTACCTTTAAAGTTTAAAATGCATTTTTTTCTAAAGCAAGGGCTTTAAATGAGCAAAAAAAATTGAGCATCTAGGTAATACTACATCTTAACGAAAAACTGTATTTGAGATAATTTTTTTAAATTACTGGCTAATTAGAGTAACAAAACTATAAATACGCACATTTTTCCGTCATAACTTCTTTATTTCTTATGCTACAGAAACGAGTAAAAAATAATTTGAAAGCACAATTAATTGTCTTTAATTGCATTTCTTAGCATGCGTGACGTAGGTGTCACAATTTCTGAGATATTTAACATTTAAACTGCATTTTTCGTCTTACAAACATTCGGACTCCATTTGTAAACTTTCATATCTCCGAAACTATTAAATCTAAGTAAAGAAATAAACAAACGAAATTCATTATCAGTTTATGAGCTTTATTTTTGGTCTCTACCCATTTTTCAATAAAACTAATATTTATTGAGATATTTGGAAAAGGAAAAAAATTACGTTTTATCGAAAATACCTTTATAGTTTAAACTGTATTTTTTTCTAAAGCAAGTGCTGTATACAAACCAAAAAATTTGAGCATCTACGTCAAGCTATATATTAATGAGAAACAGTGTTTGAAATTCCTTTTTTTTAAATTACTGGCTAATGACAGTAACAAAATGGCGACGTTGTTATTAAAAAAAGTGTAGACGCACATCGCTTCGGTCATAACTTCTTTGTTTTTTATGCTACAGAAACAAATTAAAAACAGTTGAAAGCTTAATTAATAACCTATTATTCTACCTATTAGCATCCTTGATGTGGGTGTCACAGTTTCTGAGATATTTAACTCTCACTCTAAACAATTATCTTATGAACACTTGGATGCCAAATGTAAACTTAAATATCTCCGAAATTATTAATCCTACATTAATAAACAAAAAATATAATTAATTCCCAGTTTGTACTTTCTTTAACTGGTCTGTAACATTTTTTCGATAAAGTAATACTTTTCGAGATACTTGACGAAAGCCGTTTGGAAATACCTTTTTTTAAGCTAAAATCGCAATTTTGAAGTCGTTATAACTTAAAAACTATCAATTTATGTGAAAAATTTTCTTCTTAAAATTTGATTCTACTTCAGCTCCAATAAATATTTATATTTTTTTGGTGCCACCCCCTGAGAGGGGGGTGGCATCCAGCCCCTATAAATTAGCCAGCCCCCGCACAATATATAAACTTTTCTGTGAAGCATTTACTATTATACTGCCGAAAATGAACAAAATTCGTTCAATATGACAATATTCCGAAGTTTTGCATATTTTTTACCTCAGGTACTGTACTATTTGGCCTACTTTATAAGAATTCAAACTGGGGTTTCTTGGAAAATGAAAAAATCCCCTGTAGGAACATTTATATGCCTTGGGAAAACAAGCAGTGCGATGTGAATTGCAGTTAGTTGCATTCGACATGTTACAGCAATGCAACTCATAGTGACAAATTAAAACATTTTAAAAAAATATATGCACGCACTTGAGATTCGCCGATACACTGAGGAATTTTACAGTAAAATATTAAGAGCAAATAAGAATAAAGATATGTTTCTTTTGGAATAGGCCGGAAGGGGAAGAGAAACTACAAAAGTAGCTACCGATGAAACAGGTCAGCCTTCCATGGATTACCTGGGTGTGATATCACTAGAAGATTTTCAGAAGAGGTAAAACAAATTATTTACCTACGTGATAATATTCTTTCTGCCTAACGAATCACTACTTTCACATCCAGATTTCCTATCTCTTGAAATGAAAAAAATGTTCATATTATATTTGCATTCCACTATTAGTCAGGGAGCCCACCCTAGCTGTACCCCCCCCCCCCCATCCTAGGGGACAATATTTTTCATAAAGATTAAAGCCTAAGGAACAATTTTAGACATGTCCCCAAAAGAAAGAGTTGATAAAAACGTTTTTCACAAGAAACTATGTGCATAAAATTTTTCTACATTTGTTCCTGTACAATATTTGGATAGGAGTTGCCGTTTTCTAGATAAATGTCTACAAATTATGCGCTATCCAATCTGGGATCAAATTTTCAGTATGGCGCGGCGCAGCGGTAAGCAATGATTGCCAGTTTGAAGTTACAAATATTAATTCAGGGAACTCTTTAAGTCACCCCGTGTTATTTTACCGCTTCGCTGCTATATCTGTCATCCATAACGCTCCTAATTAACATTATATATGTATATAAATGAATGTGATTAGCTACATACGTCTAAGTGTTAGATATAGGTAATAATAGGGGAGCCCACGATGCTAAATGAGGATTTACTCGAGCGTCATGGGGACCTATTAGATTTTGAAGATTAGATGATAGAAAGAAAAAAAAAGGTTATATGATGTATACCCTTTCACCGGTGAGGGGAGCGTCTACAGGCTTTTAAAAATGTAAAAAAAAACAGTCACATGGAAATACTCGAGCGCGTCAGATATTGATATGCCCCAAATGTCTCCGATGACGGAGGTATGTTAATCTGCCGGTTTGCATGGTTGGGGCGGCCGTACGGAAGGGTTAAAAATGGTGAAAAGAAAAATTTACTCGAGCGCGTCAGATATTCAGAGTGGATGTTAAGTGAACCCGAACGAAGCTCCCATTCAAAAAACTGAAGATTCGGATGTGACGCAAGCTCGTGGCGGCTTTTTGGAAATGCAAAAAAAAAATCGCCATTTTGAAATACTCGAGCGCATCAGATTTTCATTCAGACGGTTCAGCTTGATGTCCTGGTCGTGCTGATCAATAATCTGATGATTATTTGGAGGGATTTTCTTAATCTGACGGTTTGAAAACAATTTTTTTTTCATGATTTTTTTTTAATCAAATAAAATGCACGGAAAATAGCATGCAAATAAAAAAAAAGAACAATTTTTGTTGAAATTTGTAAAAAAGTTTTTTATTTTATTTTCTGCACACGTAAATCTATTTCTTTTAATTATAATACATATAAACACATATATTATATATACTTTCGTTAATCTCTTTCTCTGATAAAATTACAAATGATAAATACTTAAATAAGTGGTAAAAAAAAATTATGGCCGAGGTTAATAAAAAACGATATTTTTTAACTTTTTGATAGTTTTATTGATGGGTAATAACTTTACAGAATTCACAAAAAATTAGTAAAATCATTTTTTTTAATCTTCATCTTCATCCGTGAAATTTAACAATCTTTTGAGATGTATTTTGTCTACAAAACACACACTTCATAATATTGTCACTCATCGTCGTAGCAGATATTAAATTCACAAAATTTAATTCACAGAACTTAAAACACAAACAAGCCAGAGCGTTGTACATATAATACCACGAGTGCTGTGATCAGCTATGATGGCGTGATAGCTGGCGTGTGGGGAGGGTGAGAGAGAGTGAGAGATAGAGAAAGAGTTAAAGGGAGAGAGAGGCGCGGAGTGAGGAATACATGCTTCACTGCAGCTGCACGCGCTAAACTTTATTGACGATTTTTGTTACTTCGGCTTGTGGAAATCGGCAGATTATATTTTTCCCGTTATCCTTGAATTATTTCCTTCAAAATAAAAAAAAATCGACCGCGCTCGAGAATGTCGAGGTGACATCAAGGTATTTTTTGCAAGTTTGGGACCCTCCCACTCCCTTACGCTCAAGGCGTCAGATTATTGAAATGCACACTTTTCAGCATGTAATTAACCCATCATACCTTAATCTGATGCGCTCGAGTATTTCCAACTATCGATTTTTTTTTTCTTCTGATCGGCTGACCTACACGCGCGGCCCTATATAGAGGGCTTAGATATGGTGGAGGATACCCAACAGGGTGCAAGGTATCCCCCATATGTTAATCTGCCGCGCTTGAGTAAATCCCAAAATCCCCTATTGGGCTCCCCTATTATAAGTTTTATGTTATTTTGTCACGCTGAAACAATGGATCACACAGCCACACACATGATAGTGCTAATCCATAGCGATATGGGGATCAGACTTTCATATCCCATAGTATTTTGAACCGCTGAATCCAAATCTGCCATCAGATTTGAGCCAGCACGTCTCAATTTTGCAAAAAATGCGAAAACCGTGAAAATAAGCGCTACAAGCCAAGGTTCCTTGCATTTTCTGAAAAACTGGCTCAAATTTAATGGCAGATTTGGATTAAGCGGGTCAAAGTACTATGAAAGTCTGATCCCCAGATAAAAAAAAAGAACTTTTCTTTGGCTGTGCACAGCCACACATGTTTTTTTTTACTGAAATGGGCATCTGACTTTCATATCCTATAGTATTTTGACTCGCTGAATCCAAATCTGCCGTTAGATGTGAGCCAGCACGTCTCAGTTTTGTAGAAAATGCAAAAAACCGTGAAAATAAGTGCTAAAAGCCCAAGGTTTTTTGCATTTTATGCAAAACTGAGACGTGCTGGCTCACATCTAACGGCAGATTTGGGTTCAGCGGGTCAAAATACTGTAGGATATGAAAGTCTGACCCACAGATCAGATCATTTTTTGTGTGGCTGTGTTATGAACAGATTAGGGTTAAAAGTGTTGATAGTGGCATCTTTTGGATTCTGCTGGCTCATTCCAATAAAATTAAATGAAATTACTCTTTGATACCGGATTTAGCAATAAATCCGTATTAGCAGAAAAATACGGACCTCGAAAATGTTCGACATTACTGGGCCTTCATTCATTTACTGGATGCGACTCAGTCAGCGTCTTTAAGGGAAAAGGAAAAAAATATTTCTTTCTCCCAAATGTACCAAATATATCCGAACATTTCAAGATTTGGGGAGCAGCTAGAATATTGATGATAAATTAGTCGCATCATTAGAGGAGTTTACATGTGCCATATATGGATCAAAGAAATGCTGTAGTGTGGACGAGCTTCGCCTAATGCCATTAGAAAGAAATGTGGTGACAAAGATTTGTCTTTATCGATTGACACTAAAGTTGATTTTTCTTCGATTTCACCATCAAGAGCTTGTGTTATCGAGCATATTAAAAGGTGCGTTTACCAAACGTATTTGGCGATTATCAGACGAAGGTATTCACAATATTCCAAAGCCTTGGAATAACTATGGATGGCAAGAAAATGGACGACCTCTTTGGTGTTCAGCAGATAAAATACTGCCTCAATCGTTTACTGAAATTCTGCAGGAGATGATTCCAAATCAAATCATAAGAGACGAAAGTGATGATGATAATGATATCATAAATGAAGCAATAGAGGAAGAAGACTTGGAAGAAATATTCAATGTATCGGGAGAGAGCGATAGTGAATCTGAAAGCAAGTGAGATGTTACTTACGTTTTATATTGAATTTTATATTTTATTTTGAGAGCTGTATCATTTATCTGGAAAATGGTAACCCCTATCCAAATATTGTATAGGAACAACATTGTAGGAAATTTTATACACTTTGTTCTTTGTGCAGAAAGTTTTTCTCCAACTTTTTTTAGTATTTATGTTAAATGGCAAAAACAATAAATTTGCAATTTTTTTTTATAAACATGAACGCAATTTTGAAAATACAGCCAGTTTTATTGGGGAACATGTCTAAAATTGTTCCTTAGGCTTTAATCTTTATGAAAAATATTGTGCCCAAGGATCGGGGGACAATGTACAGTTAGGGTGGGCTCCCATAGTATATGTGGGAATAAATGTACATAGAACTTCAATAATGTAATATTTAAAATCGTTTACCCTAAAAACCCTTAATAGATATGCCACGTCGGTAGTGAATGTAGTTGTAAGGGTGAATAATGCCAAAAAAAATTTTGTCCTTGATTCTTGTACACTAAATCGTAATTTTATTTCTTACCCCATTTAATAACGGGGGTGGTAATGGGAGTGGCTGATGCCAAAAAGATTTTGAGACCTTACAACTACTGAACTTGTGCAATTCGTCAATGATAGCTTAGACTCAACTGACTATATCATGGGGATATTTTTCGATCTCTCCAGTGCATTCGATACGCTAGATATTTCATTTATTGGGGAAAAACTGGAAAAACTTGGTATACGGGGCAATATAAATAATTTGTTAATATCGTATTTGAAAGACAGGCGTATGCTTGTTAAAATAGGAACATCCCTGTCAGATCCCCATGATGTCTCTTTAGGAACCCCGCAGGGCAGTGTGTTGGGTCCTCTGATTTTTCTTCTCTATATTAATGAATTATCTGATTATATAACTTACGGGAAAATTTTCATGTATGCTGATGACACATCTATTGTTATAACAGCGAAAACTTTGGACGACTTATTTTATAGAGTAAATTTCGTATTACAAGAGTTTTACGTATGGTGCTACAAAAATAGATTGATTATAAATTACGAAAAAACTGTGTGCATGTATTTTAAATCTAAATTAAGACAGATATGTCATAATAATACTAAAATTTCTATTAACGGCCATCAATTTAAAATTAAATCAGAAACAAATTTGGGAATCACTCTGGATGAGAATATCAACTGGTCAAAGCATATTGATAAACTATGTTCCAAACTGAAACAATCCTGCTTTGCTGTAAGTGTGTTAAAAAGTAGTCTAGACCAAGGCTCTTTGATTAATATTTATTATGCTTTATTTTACTCCAAAGTTTCATACAGTATCATTGTATGGGGCCAATGTTCAGATGTGCAAAGGGTTTTTGTTCTCCAAAAACGCATTATAAGAACCATTTTTTGCATGAAGAAAACGGAATCTTGTCGAGACATTTAAAAAGGATAAAATATTGACAGTAACATGTATTTATTTGTATAAATTACTTCGTTACATATATACCATAAGAAATAAATTAAGAATTAACTCCGACAATCATGCATACCTGACACGAAATCGCCAAAACATATATATAGAAAAGCACAACCTTACATTATATAAAAAGTCACCAATATGTGCTGGCAGTTATTTTTATAATAAATTGCCTAGGTGTATGAAAGAAGCTACTACAATATGTAAATTTAAAACAAGACTAAAAAATTTTTTAAGTGTAAATAGTTTTTACTCGTTGGAGGAATTTCTTAACTTCTTGTGATACTTATTTGTGTATGTTATTTAGTGTAGTTTTAATCTGTATGTATTATGTATATGTATGTAATTTTAACTTCTGTTTTTTTACTACATTTTTATTTTATTCTTTTAAATTATATGACATATCTTATCTACATATACTGTAGCCACAAAGACAAATATTCTATTCTATTCTATTCTATTCTTGGCTTCTCGTACATACACTAAACTGCAATTTTATCTCTCTTACTTGCTTGCTTTAGCTGTTTACCCCTATTTACCCCTATTTACCCCTGAATCCTTCAACAGAATAAGATCAAAACAAAATCTAGTCCCAGATCTGACTATAATACATGGGTGTACCAAATTTCAAGTCAATATCAGAAACGATTACAAAGTAATCGTGTGCACAAAAAACAGTTACAAACAGACCGACAGACAGATTTTTTTTTGCTCAAGCTTAAAATCAATCAATCAACGTTTCATGACATTTTAAATCTATTTCAACTAAAAAAATTCACTCCGCTACGTGGATGTGGAAGAAAAATTTGTTTTCGAAAGCTAAAAGTAACGTCTTATTGAGAATTTCTATTTCCAAAAGCTGCAATTTGGGCACTAACAACAAATTTAAAAAAATGCAAAAAAAACCGTAATATTTTATCGTAACTCACAAATTTTTGAACTTTCGAGAAAATCATAATAAACCATTTTGTTCTACACCAGAAGACAACATTTTTGAGAAAATTATTAGGCTTATTCTTTCTAATTTACCGATATTTTAAATTTTCCACCTATGTGAGGGGGAAGTGAACACCGCGCATCTCAGGGTGGCAAAAACATACTGTTATTTAATGTGACGTAATTAAACATAAAAATTTTTGCCAGCTTTAATCGTTTATTATCCAACAAAAACTTTCCCGCTTCTACTATACGACAAACTTTGTGTTGAGGCTTATCGGACACGATTTCAGAACTGTTTATTTGCAAACTAATACCTTAAAATGTAGCCGGAAGAAATATAATACAGGTATCATTAATCACTGTTGTCGGGAAAACAAATGACTGGTGTCTTATTAAGAGGGCTGTAAGAATGGGACCTACAGATTAGATTTCCATTTACTCCCCAACAACGAATATTTTATTATTTTTAATTGCTATGGATTAGCACTATCAGATAATAAACCTTGAAATAGAATTTGAGGCTGAGATCTCTAAAAACCACTAGATATATAAATAAAATGATATTATAGTATTATTTGATAAAAACTACAAGAATAAATAATTTAGTTCCAGAAGAGGTGTGTTCGTTACGTGTGCCTTATTATTATTGATTAATAATGATAATGAAAATCAGATGCAAAAGGTTTTTACAATACAATAAAATACTACTTCCTACTAAAATAAAATAAAATAAAATAAAACAACAGTGCAATTTTACATTAAAATACGTACAGAATTTCGCTGTGTTTTGCGGAATTTTAATGGCATGTACAGCATCCTTGGATGTACAGCAAAACGTACAGCATTACTTTGCCTGGAATCATATCATTTTTAATTTGGAAAGTTTGTTTTCCTGAAAAATGGTATTTTGTTTTGGGATGTGTTGAGCTTTGTCATTGGATAATAATCGGTCAATTAAGGGTGTCTGCAGAACCCGATGAATGCTGAAAGTGTGGAGCTGTACGTGAATAGGTTTGGTATATGCGGTTACAGGTAGTGCTGAGATTGCGCTTTGTATCGTTTAATTTTCTGAGTAGAGCAAACCTGCCCTGACTCGAATTTTTGAGACAGAAGGAGAATTGGAGCGATGATTAAGCTGTGGAGATGAAGATAGGAATAACTTGGTGATCGCTACAGGTTTCCAGGAATGTATATAGGGTCACATAGGAATCTGGTTTTAATGAGGAGTGTACAATGCAATTTAGTCAGAGTATAAATTTCCTTTCATAGATGCAAATGAATGTTCCTAGAGATTTCCGCGTTTGTCAGTATGAAATTACTAGATTCACTGGTTGTGCTGCGTTTGAGATCGTTGAAGTATAGACGTTACATTTCCTGTTTTGGAATCCTTTTCAAAAGAAAAAAGCATGTTGGACCGTTTACGGATCCTTCATCTCCCATCCCCTCTATCCACACAATGTTGCCACTATAAATAACTCATCATACATGTATATTTCGCATTTCGCTACAAAACGATTGACATACAAAAAAAGGGCCCACTTCACTCCACAATCCAAGTGTACACCATTCAAACTGCAAATATCTGGCCATCCTACAATTAAATATTGCAAAGTATTAATTCACTAATTGAATAGAGTATTCAATAAGGGTAGAAATGTTGAAGGCTAGATAAATATGAAATCAATTTTTGTATTCAAATTCCTAATCCACATTATCAGTTTTTTTATAGTATAAAATCATACTAAATAGCCTGCCTAGGCTCATTCGGAAGCACTTTGTAAATTTTAGATAGGTAATACAAGGAATATTTTTGAGATAGAAAGTATACATTTCCATTTTTTTATGGCTCCAGTATTATATTCATGTTCAAAAAAATTTACGGAATTTTTATGCCCTTGTCTCTTAAAGTGAGAACATTAAAAAAAAGAAATTCTGGTCTAAGAATCACCGCCACCGTTAATTACTATGCTGGTAACGGTTGACGGGTATAGACCAGAAGGTTTTAGGAAAAGACTTTTTTAAATAGACGACTTTTCGTCAAAATTTATTGATATCCTCAGGACTATTTAGGTGAGTTTTCCTTTTGTCACATTAGATTTGAAAAATAAAACAGAACACATTGATATTAACAAATACAACAACTCCTCAACATATGAGTAACCTATTAATAACTATACCGTCGGCATTTTCCAGCATCAGTATCAGTATTCATAAACAGTTTCTTTACATAAACTATGAAAGGTGCCGGGCCAAGAACTGTGCCTTGTGTTACGTCACAAATTACTGTACACTCTGCCTTTTTCATTATTTGCTACATGTTGTATGTATTAAGATAGCTATTTTTATTGCAGGAATAGCGTCGGGTCCCGTTCATTTCTGATTCTTCTAGAAGCTTACATGGCTGATGGTGTTAAGGGCCTTTACTCGCTCTAAAGCGATGGCAGCAGTCGGTATGCTCCTACATACATCATCACATCAGTGTATATTTTTTTTTGTTGTCAAGGTCGTAATTACATCTTGGGTGCATTTATTTGGTCTGAAACTGAATTGATTATTTGGAAGGATTTTTCAAAATAATTATATAATCGTGCGGTTATTGCTTTTTAAATTTTTTTGCAATATTTGATATGAAAGAGTTTGGACAATAGTTTACCATCTGATTACAGTTGCCATCTTTAAATAATTGTTTAACAATAGCACACTTTAATATTTGAGGAAATATTCCAGACTTCATTCACATATTTATTAACTAAGTTAGTAGTTTCAACATAATTTTCTGGTAGATGATCGTGTGCCATCTATTCCTGGAGAAACATTATTACCTAGACTATGAAAGTAATTGGTGGTTTCTTGTTCAAGTACTGGTTCCAAAAACAGTGAACGGACAAACTTTAATTCTGCTGTTAAGTAGTGTTATTAATTTTTGGTATACTTTTACTTCCACATCTAGTGGAAGTATTATAGTAACGACAAAAAAATTTTAAAAAATTTTTATTGTTCAAATAGGCCTAGAATGTCATGAAACGTCGAGATTTTAAGTTTGGATGAAAAAAATTTCTGTCTGTCTGTAACTTTTTTTTGTGCGCACGTTTACTCTGGAACCGTTTGAGATATTGATTTGAAATTTGGTACACATATATGCTTTAACGAGATCTGGAACTAGATTATATTTTCATTTTGTTCCGTCGAAGAGTTGGGGGGTAAATTGGGGTAAATTTGGGGTAAATAGGTAAATCAAGCAGGTAAGAGTCCATAAAATTGGTATTTAGTATATACAAGAGAAATTAAGGTCTCAAAAAAATTTTTGGCATCAGCCACCCCCATTACCACCCCCACCCCATTATTAAAGGGGGATGAAAAAAAAATTGTGATTTAGTGTGTGTACAAGAACCAGAAACCTCAAAATATTTTTTTACTTCACCCACCCCCACTACCACCCTTTTCACCACCCCCACCCCGCTACCGATGTGGGGTATCGTTTTATGGATTTTTGGGGTAGAGGATTTCAAATATTATATTATTAAAGTTAGATAAACAATTATTTCCACATACAAAATTTTTTCGTTGTGAGTGACTTGGATGGAAAGAAAATCTGGATGTGGAAGTAGTGATTCCTTGGGCAGCGGTTTTTGTAATATTTCAGCTAAGATTTAAAAAATAAAGCATTCTGCTACTTCTTTATTTTAGTTATAGTGCGATTCTCTCTCACAATATCTTATATTTTATTATTAATATTATTTTTATTACATATTACTTCATTTGTGAATTACCAGTTTTTTAGGGTTCTATATAAATATCTCCCAAAAATATACTAGCACTACTTTTTAACGAAATTTTAATTGCTGAAATTATTTTCAGCAGCATTTCTGCTTTTATTTTAAAATAATAAAATAAACCTACTAAAATATTTATAAATAATTCCGATATTATTTAATTTTGGTTGGGCGGAAATATAATATGAATTAAACATAAAAAATTCAAATTAACGTTACAAAATTACTCTGGTAAACTTGTGTTGTCGTTTTAGCACCGTAACAAATCCCAATGCTTATGGGACAAGGGGAAAGAAACGTCTGCGGCCAATTGCGGATGAAAGAATTACGATGATTTATATGTATATGGATTGGATCATGGCCAGAGCATTTTAAACGTGAGATCTGAGAAGTTACATTTACCGAACACCTAATTATTTGGTATACAGTATATCTTTGGCATTTCACGTTACAGTTTATATTCTATATTATTAGAGGACAAAACAAAAAAATATTCAGGAGAAGCTGTATTATTATCAATTTTAATCCAAGAAATAATAAACAAAAAATTAACACTGTCTTCTATAATTTTCGCAAAGCCGACTATACCAACCTATATCGTGAATTGGCCGAAATAAATTGGGATGGCCTAAATGATTTCTCTGACGTTAATCTGGCTTGCGATTACTTCTATGACAAAATATATCAGTCCTTTGATCTGTTTGTTCCTAAAACAAAACCTCGAAATAGAACGTACCCACCTTGGTTTTCCCCGGAAATAATAAAAAATATTCGACTGAAACAGATTCGATTGAAACAATATAAAAGAAATAATGACCCCACAACACTAGAAGAATTCAGAGTTCTCAGGCGAAAAATAAAAGAAAGTATAGATATTTCGTACAAAAATTACTGCAATAATATTGAACGTAATATTTCTAATAACCCCAATAAATTCTGGCAATTTGTTAACGCTAAGCGAAATACATCCACTATACCTAACTATATGATTCTCAATAACGAGGAGTATAAGGATCAAGAAAGCATTGTTAATGCATTTGCCTCACACTTTCAGGACTCATATATACCGAGCGATGACCTGGCTGATCCAACGGAGGATAGCTCTATAACAGACTCATTTCATGTTGAAAGTTTTACAGAGTCAGAAGTATATGACTGCATAAAAAAATTAAAGCCGAAAACCACATCGGGGCTTGATAATATACCAGCATTTATAATAAGAGACTGCGCTAATGTATTTACCATAATTGACCATAATTTATAATTTAGCTCTAAAAACACAAACATTCCCAAGTACTTGGAAAATGTCTAGAATTACACCAATTTTTAAAAAAGGCGATCGCAATAACATCCTAAATTATAGACCTATCACTATTATAAAAAACTTTGCCAAAATTCTTGAAATGCTTCTTCATGAATATACTTCTAATTATATGAAAAATCGCATCACTCCTTATCAACATGGCTTCACGCGTGGCAGGTCAACTGTCACCAATCTTTTATCTATTACTCAAACTCTATCTGACTCATTAGATGCTGGCATGCAGACGGACGTAATCTATACAGATTTTTCCAAAGCCTTCGATAGACTGGATCATAACATCCTACTGCAAAAACTTGCTAATAATGGATTTTCTCCTTGAATTCTTCAAGTCTTATCTCACCGATAGAAAGCAACTCGTGCAATGTTGTGGTTACCAGTCTGCTGAAATAGCCTCTACCTCTGGAGTTCCACAGGGCTCCAATCTGGGTCCACTATTGTTTAACATATTTATAAATGATATTGGATCTGATCTAAATGTTTCGTTTATGCTTTACGCTGATGATATGAAAATCTATTCCACTATTAACAACACAGCTGACTGCGATAATTTACAAGAAAATCTTCTCAAGATAAATCTATGGTGTTCAGAAAATAAATTACCATTAAATGTTCAAAAATGTCATGTTATGTCTTTCACAAATAAATTGCATAGAATAAATTACAATTACTCAATAAATCAATCAACGTTATCTCGACCTGACACCATTCGAGATCTGGGAGTCACTTTCGATGATAAACTCACTTTCAAAAATCATATTAATAACCTAACATCAGAATCTTATAAAACTCTAGGCTTTATCGTTAGGAATTGCAAGGACTTCACTAATACTAGTACATTAAAGTTGCTATACGTCTCGTTTGTAAGATCACGTGTTGAATACGCTTCAGTAATATGGTGTCCTTATTATTATCTCCATGTGAATGCTGTAGAAAACGTACAAAGAAGATTCCTAAAGTATGCTTGCTATAGAGAAGATGGTGTATATCCCGCTACTGGCTTTCCTAATGATCAAATGGAGAACAGGTTATCCATTGAAAGTCTCGAGAATAGGCGTATGAAATCACAAATAATCTTCTTATATAAGTTACTGAACAGTAAAATAGACTGCAGTGATATTCTTCATCGTATTAACTTTCTGGTACCTAGAATTACCTCTAGGCATTCACTAACTTTTCATTTACCGACGCCGAGAACAAACATCAAAAAGTTTTCTCCTATTAATCAAATATGCGACAAATATCATAAAATTCAAGATAGAATTGACATATTCAACTGCAGTGTAGCCTCCATAAAAAAACTGTCATAAGCTGTTTTCTTGCTTGTTTTGTTTCGCTTATTTTTATTTTCGATTGTTACTTATATGTCACTTATGTTTATGCTTACATAATATCGAATTACTATGTAAACTGTATATTTATTAATTGTATTAATTTTGTTCCCATTCTGTAATTGGGTTAACACCTGTTGAATGGTTGTATATTAAATAAATAAATAAATAAATAAATTAGTCCAGTCAACGAATGAGTTGCAGAGGACGTGGAGGGGGGCAGAATTTTCCTCTCCAGGAATGTGTTGGGGGTAGTTAGGAGGTAAACATGCTAAAAGTCCCCCCCCCCCCGTCCCCCCCCCGGGGGACGGGGACGGGGACGATGTCTATATCATTTTCTTCCTTTGTGTTATAATTTCCGAGATATTCGCCAGCGAAAATCGATAATTAATAAATTAATTAATTATGTATCTGAAATGTTTCTATCAAAACGGTTTACCGTGGTCTGATAATAAATCACAGTCACAAAACAATCTTTATTTTACAACACTCGATATATTTACTAACGTAATATTTTGTCGAAATCTATACCCTTAAATATACGCTGTGACTCACTTAAAATGAAGACAGCCTTATAACTTTTTTATTTTGTTTCCGATTTGAATCAAATTTTACTCAAGTATAGAACAAATTAAGATCTAGACCAGAAAAACATTCGCTTGCTACAAATGCACAGTCACCTAATGTAAAGTTTTACAAAACCATGTTTACTCTTCCGGAATGTTGCAGATGTTGAATAGCAGCTAGTAAAAGCATGCAGGAACAGAATTTCTTTCTGTCCTAACTGCTGCATTTGGTAGGTGGAGTAAACATTGGTTTGAACTTTTCCTCTGCCAGGTTTTATGAATAAAATATTGCAGTGAACATGACTGTGATAAGAAAATGCCTAATATATTTTATTTTTTTCCGCATATTTTGGTACCGTAGGTGGCTTTGCATTTGTAGCAGCCGAATATTTTTCTGGTCATAAATAGATCCTAATTTGTTTTATATTTGAGTAAAGTTTGATTCAAATCGGAAACAAAATGAAAAAAGTTGTAAGGGTGTCTTTATTTTAAGTGAGTCACTGTATATTTAAGGAAATATATAAATTTCAACAAAATATTACGTTAGTAAATACGTCGAGTGTTGTAAAATAAAGATTGTTTTGTGACTGTGACTTAATAGTAGACCACGATTAACCGTTTTGATAGAAACATTTCAGATGCATAATTTATTTAGGGTCGAGCGTAGAGGGGACTTCAATGTGAATATCAGTCGATATTCCGTTGAAGCAACGTCGAGCGCGGTTAGTACTTGGATGGGTGACCCACCTGTCTTGGGAAATACAGCGTTCTCGTCCCACCTTCTAGCGGCTTGTATATCAGTGTATACGCGGAAGTTACGTAATTTCAGACGAGGATTACGTAGTGGATATACCATCCTTCGGAGGGGATGTAAAGCAGGCGGTCCCTTGTCTATTAAATATGAGGCAAGTAAAAGATCTCTACTTTTCTTAAGGGAAGAGGTTCGGCAAAATTTCCAGGTTGGGGGTAGCTCGTCTCCTGGCGTCGGTGATAGGCCCTGGTAGCGGAAATAGGCCGACGTTAAATAGTTAAAAAAAAATAATTTATTTATTTATTTATTTATTATCGATTTTCGCTGGCGAATATCTCGGAAACTATGACACATAGGAAGAAAATGAATATAGACATTTTGTAGAAAATTTAACATAATTTAATTTTGCAAAGAAACATTTTTCGCGTACGACGCATCGTTTCCGAGTTATAAGCGAAGAATCGAAAAAAAGGGACCTTTCCACCCCCCTCCTTCTGAAGCGGCAGGGCTAGGGGCGAGGACTTTTAGTATGTTTACCTCCTAACTACCCCAAACACATTCCTGAGAAGAAATATTCTACCCCGCCCCTCCATGTCTTCTATACTCATTCATTGACTGGATTATTTGAGAAAAGTTTCAAGGTAATCGAAAAATGAAGATTTATTTACCCCTTTCTAATTTCGGATACTCCAAAGTCATTCATTGGAAAATTACCAAGTAAGACAAAGCAAACATTAAACTCTCATGTTTTAAAATAAGCTCTTCCAGTACATACTTAAAAATATGGGAAAAATATAACTTGTCACTATTCGCCAACGTAAGTTCCTCAATCCAGTGCGACAATTATAATGGTTACGATCTTTTTTAAATTTTTATGGTGGGTTAGAAATAAATATAAAATTTTTGAGTCATTTCACCCCTACTAAACACCCTTTTTATGTACTAATATATTTTTTTAAATGTCAATGATACCGTTACAAAAACAAACACCGAAGTTGTAGAATTCTTCATTTGTCAATTTTTGCATACACTATAAAACACCCTCCTTTAAGAATGATTTCAATATTTTTTCAATCATTGTTTTCACGTATTTAACAATAATCTGAAGTTTAAAAATTTTTAACTTTTCGGTCCCTGGATTTACGATCCGAAAAATTAATCTTGAACAATCTTATTCAAAAAATCTGTAAGGGTATTTATGCAAAACTTTCCTCTCTATTTAGCAACTTTCAATTCTTCATCATTGCCTCTGCAGGATGACTAGGTACCCTGTATATTTTTTAAAGTAATAGTATATCCATATCGTGATAAAAAGTTTGACTTTAGTGCCTAAGTACATAGATTATGTACAACTATTATGTATAAACCGCATAAGTGATAGAAAGATACTTTAGTGCCAAGATGCATATGCATACCCGAGAACTCTTTACACTGAATACCGGTATGCATTACAATACCTATGGTACTTTGCTTTTCCCGATTGTCATTGCATTTAAAATATGGCCAATTCCATGGACTTAAGTTTCTGCAGTTGCATTTGATAAATATATATATCAACTTTGTTTCATACTAGTTGACTCGCTTTGGAAATGCATTTTTATGTGACGTAAATGATGAAATTGAAAATAAAGGTAAATAAACTCAAATAAATGACAAGAAAATGTTTGAAGGCAAATAATTACAAAACATAATATTAAAGATGTGCAGCGTTAAACTAATGAACTCTGCATATCTGTTAAAATAAATGATTCTGAGAGTCAAATTAATATTTATTGTACTTTATCGTGTCCCCTACACAAACGCCCGCGTTCTCCGTTTTTGCACACCGGGAGAACTACCCCAAGATAAAATGCGACGGTAACAGGTGATAATAAATAGGGTTGCTTGATATGAAGAACCCCCTTGCGCGCTTAAATTGATGGAAGTATAAGCGAGTGTTGGAAGCGGCGGGCGCTGACCTTCCCCAATATATCTTTCAGTAGCAAAAGTTTCAGTATAATGCCAGCAGGAAAAGTATACTTTTTAATAAAGAGTCTAATCGAATATTTCCTTCGCCTTTAAACGAGTTCTCAACAGATTATTTGTTACGTTTATATAATTGCTTTTTTGTACCAGTGCACAAA
Organism: Rutpela maculata; assembly: GCA_936432065.2. Classification (NCBI taxonomy): domain Eukaryota; kingdom Metazoa; phylum Arthropoda; class Insecta; order Coleoptera; family Cerambycidae; genus Rutpela; species Rutpela maculata. Next base: position 24,084,684 of record OW386293.2, read on the forward strand.
GCGTGCTAACGTGCAATAGTCTGGTTCGAATTCATTATTGTATTCGTTTTGTGATGAGAATGACTACTTTTTTATAGTAAAAGCTAAAATTATTAGGTTGAGTGTCTGAGTTTAGTTGTTTGGTCAATCATTTACGAAGGAAACAGCGGATATATTTTCTACATCATTAGAATTCTTATTAATGGTGGAGCAAAACTAAAATTTATTGGGATTTGTCTTACTTTAGCAATTTTTGTCGGAATTTGTCGTAAATATTGCAAGAAGTGCGGCAAAAAATTTCTGAAAACCATTTGTTTAAACAAAAGAATATTCAAAATTATGTTTTTTCGTAGTTATTTTTTCTAAAATATATCTAGTTGTATAGCTAATATTGCAATGGGCAAAAAACATATCGTTCATAATTAAATTAGAAGTAAGAGATTTTTCCGAAACTTTTTGGTCAATGTGCTAATAACAAAAAAAATAAAAACAATTGAGAGTGATCATTTTCAGATAATTTGGGACAACTCAAACAATATAACACAGCCCCACAAAAAAAAAGTTGTATGTCCGGTGGACCAGACCAGTGTACCCGTATGTATTTTGACCCGCTGAAACTGAATACGAAGTCAGAATTGTCAGATTCGCTCGGTTTTCACCCCCAACCCCAAGAAACACCCCCCCCCCCCCCCCCAAAAAAAAATGATCTGTCCGGCGGACCAGACCAGTGTATCCTTATGTAATTGGACCTGCTGAAACCGAGTCCGCAGTCGGAATGGTCAGATTTGCTAGTTCTTCACCTCTAACCACAAAACAAAAAGAAAGTGGTCTGTCCGGCGGACTATACCAGTGTATCCTTATGTATTTTGACCTGCTGAATCCAGATTCGAAGTTAGAATTGACAGATTCGATCGTTTTTCACCCCCAACCCCAAAAAACACACCCCCCAAAATAATGATCTGTCCGTCGGACCATACCAGTATATCTTTATGTATTTATAGTCCTACGGCCAAGAGGCAAATAAGTTACCTCATCGGGTACAAAAGGTTTGACTTTTTGTAGTAAAAGTACCACATATATGTAGCAAAAAAGCGACCGTCTGCCGGGGCTCAATGGTCAACTTCTTATTATAACAGCTTGTCAAAAAGGCGAAAAAAGTCGCTAAAGTCGCTAAAGTTACCTCATGGTTAAAAAAGTGACAATTCACTGGGAAAACCATTACAATTTTTAGTTTGTGTGGCAGACATCAGTATTTGAACGCATACGTAGAGCAGACGCCCGTTGCGACGCCCAAAATTCCGACGTTTCTTACCTCATGGGGTACATGCGCAAACCTAGGTACAAATCAAAGGTCCTTTTATGTAGATCATAAATATTTTTCAAAAAGATCGGCAGACGGTCAACTATAATGAGCAGACGCTCTAGAGAATGTAACTTGAAAGAATAATGCCAAAGTCGGTACAGTTGTTGTGTTGGGTTTTATTGAGTACATGTTCGAAAATTTGACAATGCACTAGGAAAACTATTACAATTATTATTTTGTTTGTCAGACTTCCGTGAATATGTAGGCAAAACAACTTCGTATACAAGAAACAACAGCAATACAAAACAATAGTAGTAAATAAAAATAGCAAGATTTTTTGTTTTGTTTGATAATACATCTGAAGAAAAATAACTATTCGTCATCTTCGTCATCACACGAATCATTCTTCATTTTCATCAATACCCCTTTGCTCCATGCCGGTTTCGTTGAATTTAGTCTAACATCATTTCATTTTTGTATTCTTCTCAGCAAACCCTTTCATTTGATACCCATATCATGGGGGTGCATAAAAAATAACTGGTCCGCCATCTTTGGGAGTCCGCCATATTGGATTTGGAATGACGTCACTTAGCCAACCATGCATTGTCATCCTAACCAAACGTGCATGCAAAATTCTGATAAGAATAAATATACCGTTACGGGATTTTGGGACCACCCTGTCTGGTGATTTCCGAAAAATTGGAGCGAAATTGGCCATCGGTACTATGAAATTCGTACTCAGGTGCCCCCATATTATCCAGAAATGATAGTCATATTTCTGGTAATTCACTTTTTTTGTGTGTGTGCCTGTGTAATTATTAGTCAGAGGCTCTAATTACAACATTACTGTTTTTTTTTATTTTGGGTAAATGGTAAATAATTCGGCTATCAGCCTCTTCGTGGTAGTAATTTAGTATGTCAATGGTTTCTCTTTCGATATCCCGTTTACTACCGCAAATTTGTAACACTCGTTGTTACAATTTGATTATGAAGTTTTATTTTGAAGTATTTCCACAAACATATCACTTTGCCAAAACTCACAAAAAAACTTGACCAAAGCTTGTTTAAAATTGTCGTTACGAAGTGCTTTCATGAAGTCTGATGGTTCAATTATTTACCATTTATCTAAAATAAAAAAAAAAACAAATTAGAGCCTGTGACACAGACATCCTAATAATATAATTATTTTAGGAAATATGCATCACATTGATCAGGCTGTAAATGTATGGATGGAAGTTGGAATTGTATCAAAAAATACTTGTCGATTTGTAGGTGTTAATGCAATTTTCAATGCACTACGATTTAATGTTTGTAAATAGCATTCCATTCTTTAACAGGGTGTGACTACACGGCAGATTTCTCCAGGAAAGAAAAACTAAGACCCTTGGAACTCTTTAAAAATGACAACAAATGCAGGAAGTATTTGGTACATTTGGTAACAATGAAAGCATTTCCAAAGATCAGATTACGTTTGTAGAATTTGTGCTATGTATGTGAAATCCACATTATGTGATGTCAATGAAGCTCGATTCGACATTTTCTACTCTCATTGTAAACCAAAACCAGATCAGAGGCCATTCGATAACCTGAAAAAGTTTCATAGTACATGCAAAAAGGTATTGCTTTTAAAAGTACAAAGAACGAATCAAATATGTGCCATATGGAATAGTGCCACCGAAAAACAACCAAAATTTTATAACCCCTCAGAAAATGGTTGGAATTTTAATGATAATAAGTTTTCGCTGATTTGGTTTGATGGACCTCAATTACCTAGTGCCCTAGACGAAATGGTTGTACGCGAAACCGGCATGGAGCAAAGGGATAGTATTGATGATGAAAATGAAGAAGGTTTTAATGATTCATGTGATGACGAAGATGACGAATAGTTATTTTTCTTTAGATTTATTATCAAACAAAACAAAGAACCTTGCTATTTTTATTTACTACTATTGTTTTGTATTGCTGTTGTTTCTTGTATACGAAATTATTTTGCCTACATATTCACGGAAATCTGACAAACAAAATAATAATTGTAATAGTTTTTCTAGTGCATTGTCAAATTTCCGAACATGTACTCAATAAAACCCTGTACCGACTTTGGCATTATTCTTTCATGTTACATTTTCTAGAGCGTCTGCTCTATATAGTTGACCGTCTGCCGATCTTTTTGAAAAATATTTATGATCTACATAAAAAGACCTTCGATTTGAACCCAGGTTTGTACATGTACCTTATGAGGTAAGAAACGTCGGAATTTTGGGCGTCGCAATGGGCGTCTGCTCTACGTATGCGTTCAAATACTGACGTCTGCCACACAAAATAAAAATTGTAATGGTTTTCCCAGTGAAGTGTTTTTAACCATGTACCCAATGATGTAACTTTGGCGACTTTTTTCGCCTTTTTGACAAGTTGTTATAATAAGAAGTTGACCATTGAGCCCCGGCAGACGATCGGTTTTTTGCTACATATATGTGGTACTTTTATTACAAAAACTCAAACCTTTTGTACCCGATGAGGTAACTTATTTGCCTCTTGGCCGCAGGTCTATTAAATCCGTTGAAACCAAATCCGAAGTCAAAGTTATCAGACTGGTTCGTTTTTCACTCCCGACCCCAAAAAACAACCCCAAAACAAACAAAAAAGTGGTCTGTCCGGCGGACTATACTAGTGTATTCTTATGTATTTTGACCTGCTGAATCCGAATTCGAAATCACAATTGTCAGATTTGCTCGTATTTCACACCTAACCCCAAAAAACCTAAACAAAAAGTGGTCTGTCCAGCGGACCATACCAGTGTATCCTTATATATTTGAACCCGGTGAAATCGAATAAGTTAGAATTGCTAGATTTGCTCGTTTTTACCCCTGACCCCCCAAAAAACACAACAAAATAACAAAAATCTCAGATGGTTCCTTTTTCTTGCAGTGGTCCTAAAACATTATTTAACACTAAGTTCGTACTATAAAATTAAAAATGTTTAGAATTATTATTATTATTATTTACAAAAAACTGCGAAGAGTATCCTGTAGAATGTGTAACAGTACTAACAGTTATATAAAAAGTTCAGTGAACAGGCGAAGAGTACGTTTTTAGCTTGTTCTTCTTTATATTGCACAGTTGTCATTGCTATGAATCAAGCCCTGATCTATTATCCGGAGAACTGAAAACTACAAAATTATATCGATTATAATGTACTAAAGATGTTCTTATTAGAACGTACACCACATTGACGTTGCTGACTTAAAACACCGAAAGTTGTTCCGAATAAAGACAGGAAGATTTGCATAAGTTATGCACTTTAAAACTCAAAGTCCCAAAAGTCGTTACATAGTTAATGCATAAATTATTGTCCTCTTTTCTTCCTTACTTTACAATGTCTAATTAAATAAAGTAAGGTTATTAAACAACATTTAATACATGTTGTACAAGATAGCAAAATCAGATTATAACGCTTGTTGATTGTTTTTGATTATAAATAAGGCATCATTTTTAAGTAACATACATAAAAAAATTGCTTCCTCTTCGACGAATATAAAGGTCAAAGTTTTTCTTAACGTAAAAATAAAAATAAGGGTGGTCATTTTTGGCGATGTCTGGGCCCCATTTTATATTTATTTATTTATTTAACCTTACATTGCCCAACAGAACATTCCAATTACAGAGCACGAGATAATAGTATTTATAAATATATAAGAAGGAAATGTAGAAACATAAAAATATAAAATAAACAGATAAAACATTGATAAAACAAAACAAAATAGTTATTTATGTATCAAGGGAATTACCCTTCGTCGCCCTCGGGCGACTTACAAATCCTCGGGCCAGAGGCCCTCGGGTTTGTAAGGTCGTTGCCCTCAGAGCATAAACATCTATTAATTCCCGCGGTGCATACAAACTTTTATGTTATACTAGTTCGTTATTGCATCCACAATATTATTTTAAAAAATCCGAAAATTCAATTTGATTATAACAATATTTTCATTTTATCATATCGTTGTTAGTGAAATGCTTTATTTATTTGTTGATTAAATAAATTTTGCTAGCTGTCAAACTTAAAAAGTCAAAATGCATATCAATTTATATCTATTGTATGTGCACTACTGTTTAACTTTAATTTGTGTAATTCGATTGATTAAGACGTAAGAACTATTCTCGTAGCGTAATCTTCTTTTTACCCCATTCCAGTGATGTTTTTTGGCTCTAGCTCATTAGAATCATTATTTTGGGGATGTACGATTTTTTTTACCTCGGATTCAGATTCAGCGACCGAAAATACATAGTACATGGGTTTGATTCGCTGGTCTGAAATTTTTTTTGCGGTGCTGTGAAGTTATTAATATTATTATTACTTAATAATTTCAATTACTCATCCTAATAAAAATTTGCTACGCCTATGGTGCGAAATCATTGTCATCCTTCAATGAATTAGTTCAGGCAAACGAGAATGATGACGTCATTTGAAAGATCCATTGCTTCAACTATATCTTCCACTGCAATGTAGCTGCGATAAAGAGACTAACTGCATAATAGTATAATAACGCACCGAGGTCGGCAGTGTACAATCCCGAGGGCCTCTGGCCCGAGGGAGTGTACGTCGACCGAAGGCGTCATTATCCTATAACACCCGTGGTGCCTTCAACGTTTAATGTCCTGCAAGTTTGTTATTTAATTCAATTTTCTTTTTTTTGACATTTACGATTTATTAATTTGTTTTGGGTTGTATTAGAATTTTATAATGCCCTAGGGCGTTATAGATATTCATAACGCCCTAGGGCGTTATTTTTCATTTAATGTATCTCAAAATAGGGTGGTTATTGTAAAATAACAGACTTGTAGGACATCAATATTATTATTACTTAATAATTTCCAATACACATCCTAATAAAAATTTTCTACGCCTACGGTGCGAAATCATTGTCATCCTTCAATGAATTAGTTCAGGCAAACGAGAATGATGACGTCAGTTCAAAGATAATAAAATGACATAAATAAAATTTAACATAAATGACATAAATAAAATTTATGTCATACTATTTTATTATTATGTTTTTATTGCTTAGTTACCAACCACATAATAGTGTACTTTATACCCTTGCGGGTATAAAGTGCATTTTACGGCCCGCGCGGGTATAAAGACAAAAAAACATTTTTTGATTGACTTATTAATAAACTTTATTAATTACAAAATATGAAATTAAAGTATTATGTAAATAATCTACTTCACTTTATTTAGTTGAAGTCACATTAAACTGGCAATTCTGGAAGGATCCGGTGATAGTTATATTGCCTGCAGCAAATGTTGATTCATGTTTCATTGTCTGGGTATCAAGTTTCTCTGGAAAAGCCAGATGCAGAAGGTATGCCTGCCAGCATTCTTGAAACCGCATTTTTTGAAGATATTCTGTTCTCTAAATATCCTTCAGCAATCGACGTACTCTTTCATCCACCGTGGCGCTTCAACGTGGTCATACTGGCTCCAGCCTCTGCCAGAAGAGTTGCCGATGTTCGACGCAGAGAGTGTCCTGTATACTTACCAGGATCGCTCAAAAGCCCAGATATTTCGCAATGATTTTCCAAATGTGTTCTTTCCAACTGGCCGTGCAGTACAGCGATAGGTCAGAAAAAGTCTTTTTTCTGAACAACCACATGGTCGTAAAGCCATGTAGTCTCTTATCAGCTTCAAACTGTTCATTGCGTCTTCGTCAACAATGGTACATTTACCTCGAAAACTGATTTTCTATCTTCTACGTGAGTAACTAGCATATTCACAAGTTCTAGTCGTCGACATCCACCAAGTACACCAAATATTAATGCAATTTTGTTCATTAAAAACATCTCATTCGGTGCCTCATGAATAAATTTTAAAACATCTTCTCTAGACAGACCTTTGGACTTTTTTGGCTGGTATCCTTTTGACTGTTGCTTCAAATATTCGCTTAACTTATGGTAATTAGCGATGTTAATATCCTTATTTACCATTAAAGTCTTCTTTACCATTGAATATTTGGACCATAAGGAAGTCGAAGAAAATATTTCAGCGAGATCGCCGAAGTATGGAAGCAGCACAGTTTCATCAATATGTTCTACACAGTTTTCTGCCATCCAGTTTAGTAATTTGTCGTATATATACTTAATTCCCTTGATACATAAATAACTATTATGCAGTTAGTCTCTTTATCGCAGCTACATTGCAGTGGAAGATATAGTTGAAGCAATGGATCTTTCAAATGACGTCATCATTCTCGTTTGCCTGAACTAATTCATTGAAGGATGACAATGATTTCGCACCATAGGCGTAGCAAATTTTTATTAGGATGAGTAATTGAAATTATTAAGTAATAATAATATTAATAACTTCACAGCACCGCAAAAAAAATTTCAGACCAGCGAATCAAACCCATGTACTATGTATTTTCGGTCGCTGAATCTGAATCCGAGGTCAAAAAAATCCTACATCCCCAAAATAATGACGCTAATGAGCTAGAGCCAAAGAACATCCCTGGAATGAGGTAAAAAGAAGATTACGCTACGAGAATAGTTGTTACATCTTAATCAATCGAATTATACAAATTAATGTTAAATAGCAGTGTACGTACAATAAACATGAAACACCCCCCCCCCCCCCAGGGAGGGGCGAAAGCTACCCCCCATATATAAAAAAACGATTCAAAACAGCAATGACTGCCCCTATATGGTTGAGAACAACCACTCCTGAGTTTAGTGGACACGAGAAAAACAAGAAAAAACGTAAAATCCAACAGGATTTCTATTTTCATGGATGCTATGGTTGGCTGAAATTGCTTAATACTCTAAAATAGAACTGGAAACTTACGTACCATCAACGTCCTACAGTGTCAACCCTCAGAGGGTGTGAAAACTTCCCCCTTTGTAAGATTTAACTATAAAAAGTTCTACAAAAATTCGAAACACCTGCGTTGTGTGAAAATGAGAAGAAACTAGACTATGTTCGACGCTGTGCTTGAAAACCACCCCCACGGGGTTGCGAGATGCCATCCCTATATCCGTAGAATGCTGGAAAAACAGGGATAAACTAACCGGATTTACATTTTTATGGATGCTATGATTGGCAAAAATCGTGTTGTACACTTAGAATTTGAAACTCATGTCCTGTCAATGTTATTAAGTAACACCCCCAGAAAGGATGTAAACTACCGTCATTCAAGATGTAACGAAAAAAATGTTGAAAGGTTTCTAGGAAATAAAAAAGATGAAAACTATACGGAATTTGTCAAAGAAATTATACAAAATTTCAAAACTTGAGGATGCAACATGAGCCTAGAAATCCATTTCCTTGATTCCCATCTTGATTTTTTTCCAGAAAATGTAGGTGACTATAGCGAAGAGCAGGGTGAACGCTTTCACCAGGATATAGCCAAAATGGAAAAAAGGTATCAAGGAAGGTGGGACCAACACATGATGGTAGACTACTGTTTTCTGTAAGACTTTCATTCGAAACTAAAATAAAAAGATATTGTAAAAAGAAGAAGAATGAATCGACTGCCGTTTTTGTTTTCTGGGGGAGGGAGGGGATGCGTCGAACTTAGTCTAATTTCTTCTCACCCCCACAAAACGCAGACGTTTCGAGCTTTTTCAGAAGTCACTGTAACTTCTTATGGTTGTTTCTTAAACAGGGGGTAATTTTCACCTCCTAGGGGAGTGGAATTGAATAACAACAGTGGTACGTGATTTTCTAAGTATAATTCTGAGTACTACGCAATTTTAACCAATCATAGCATCCATAAGAATGGAAATACTTTTAGACCAATGTTTTTTTCTTGTTTTTTCTGTCATTTAAGATAAGAGGTAAAACTACTGCAAACTCTTCTCACCTTTACAAACCTCCGAAGTTTCGAGCTCTTTCGAGGGTCACTGCAGCCTCTTTTAAGTTGAATCTTGAATGGGGGAGTTTTCACACCCTCTGAAGGTTGACACTGTAGGTACATAATTCTATTTTAGAGTACTACGGAATTTCAGCCAACGTTTTTATTGTTTCTCTCGTGTCCTTCAAACTCGGGGGTGGTTGTTCTCAACCTTATAGGAGTAGTTTATGAAGATTACGTTGCACCTGATGCAGTTTATATAATAATAATAATAAATACATTTATTCATAAATGAAATGGTACAAATTCGACAATACTGCCCTCTTCCATTTGCCCAGTACTACTCTCTAAATCTAAATTAAATAAAACTAAAACTAAAATATATTTTTTCATGACAATGACGTATCACAAGCCAACAGGGGTGTGTGCGAGGTCTCCGCACAAAAGTCTCCGATAAATATCCTACACAGCCCATAAACAACTAAAAATACAGGGGGCACCACAGACTATTGACGTTGGATTAGCAACAATTCAGTTTCAATATATTTGAAATTTTTTTATATTTTTCAGTTTTTATTTCATCTGAGAGTTCATTCCATAAATGGGCTGCTATATACGTGTATGACTTTTGAAAAATAGCCGTCCTGTGAGGGACTATTACAAAGTTGGTTATATTTCTGGTATCATGACCGTAGTTATGTGTAATTAATTTAGAACTTAAATAAATTGGCTCATTTGTTTTAATGATCTTCCATATGAAACAATACCTGTGATGTAGACTTCTGTTTTCCATATTTAAAATTTTATGCTCATTTAGATACGGGGTGATATGATTGCGGAAGGGTATATTATAAATGTACCTCATACAAGAATTTTGAACTTTTTGTATGGCATGTTTCATTAAAAAAGACAGAGTATTACCATAAAACACGTCTCCATAATCAAGTAGAGATAGTATTAACGAATTACAAAATATTTAGATCTATAGAATAAATAATAAATATAGAATATTTAGATCTATAGATCTTTAGATCTTTAGATTTATAGATTTAGAAAAATATTTACATCTTTGAGGAATATCATGTTTTAAATGGTATAACTTTTTTAGACGAAAATATGCCATCTTTATTTTATTTTTTATATGGCTTTCAAACTGCAGCAATGAATCAAGAATTACGCCCAGATTTTTCGCCTCTTTGACTACTGGAATTATTTCATTATTTATTTTGAAAGTTAAATTCATTGATTGAAATTTTTTATTCATTAGCACTGTTCCTGTCAAAATGACTTGTGATTTGGATGCATTTTATTTTAGGTTATGGTCATATGTATATTTATATATATTATTTAAATCTTGGTTGATCTTAACTTGTATAGAGTTATTATCTGCTAGATCAAATGAACAATAAATTTGCGAATCATCGGCATATTGATGGAGAATGGTATTTTTAATAACTTTAGATATATCTGAAACATATAATGAAAACAGTAGTGGCCTTAGGATTGAACCTTGTGGCACTCCTGCCTTTATAGTTTTTAATTGAGACATTTGATTTATAACAACACATTGACTACGTTCTTTAAGAGAGGTTGACATTAACTGCAGTGAAATGTCTGAGAATCCAAAATAATGTAACTTTGATAGCAGCAGTGAATGATCAGAAGCTTTTGAGAAATCCAGCAGTACCAGACAAGTGCACTTCCCATTGTTTATTTCTTTGATAACATCATCAACTATGTGTATTAATGCTGTAGTTGTACTATGATTTTTTTTGAACCCTGACTGACAAGTCGACAATAATTTATTTTTTGTAGATATTCATAGATTTGGTTATGTATATATGCCTCTCAATTATTTTTGATATCGCACAGAGTAAACTAATTGGTCTTAGATCTTTGAAATTTACATGATTATTTTTTTTAGCTATAGGTTTTACTACGGCTTTTTTCCATAGTGAGGGATATTTCCCGTGTAAAAGTGAAAAATTTATTATATATGTTATTGCAGGAAAACAGAATGAAATGAAAAGTTTTATATCAAAAATTGAGGGGCCATCCACCCCCGTGGCATGAGTTTTAATAGAATTTATTATCTTAACAACATTATATTCTTCGATAGGTTTAAAACTAAGTAGTTCATTTATGCTTGAATGAATATTACTGTTATAAAAATTTAAACTAATATCACTTACTGTAGATTGAGTATTTATTTCAGACACAAAGTAATCATTTAACGAATCAGAGTCCTGTAAATGTGACGGTAAATCTTCCTCAGATGTTTTAGTTAAATTTAATTTTTTTGCAGCTGGCCAAAAAATTTTTGTATCATTTTTTATTTGATTGAAGTAAGCCACTTTTTCGCGGCGAATGGCTGATTTTGTATAATCGCGTAATTTTTTACAATAATTATAGTTGCCCCTCTGTTTTGTTTTTTAGATATTTTTCACGAGCCTTGTCTCTAAGTTTCATTATAATTTTCATAGTATCTGTGATTCACGGGGTAAATGGTCGGTCAATAATTTTTTTACAAACAATAGGTGCATGAATATTTAATAAATATAGTAAAATACGATTTAAATAAAAAACTTTCTCATTTATATCTACAGATTCATACACAGAATTCCAGTCAATATTAGAACATTCTAAATTGAAAGTATGAAGGTCTATATTTTTATAGTTCCTGTATCGAACATACTTATCTTTATGTCTGGTTTTTGGCATATTTAATGTAGTAAATACTAGTTTGTGGTCCGTAATATCTTCAGGTAAATTTAAGACACCAGCTTTTGTCACGTTTAGATCCGAATTTATAGCAATAATATCTATTAAACTTTGATGATCGTTGGTTATATTCTCTCTTGTTGGTAAAGTTATCAATTGCGTCAAATTGAAAGATTCGATAACATGATTAAAGTCTAATTTTTCCCTTCAATTTTCTAATATATTTATATTAATATCCCCTAGTAATATTTGATTTTTATATATGGGGTAATTCGGTTAAAAATATATTTACGCTGTTTGATGGGGGACGATATACAACACAGATAGCGGTTTTTTGTTTATTTATAACAATTTCGATACACATTGCCTCAACATTGCTGAATCTCTCAAAATGAATTTGTGAATGTTTCATGCTCTCCTTTACATAAAATGCCACAGTTTCTTATCACTTTAATAAAACTTAGAAATTTCGAGCTTTCAGCAGTCATTGCTGTTTGGATCGATTTTTTTTATATATATGGGGGTAGGTTTTGCCCCTCTCTGAGGATGTGTTTCATACCTATTGCGTCTACGCTGCTGTTTAGCCTTAATTTATATAATTCGATTTATTAAGATGTAACAACTATTCTCGTAGCTTAATCTTCTTTTTACCCCATTTCAGGGGTGTACGATTTTTTTTACCTCGGACTGGGATTCAGCGACCGAAAATACATAGAGATACATGGGTCTGGTTCGCTGGTCTGAATTTCTTTTTTTGTGGGGCTGTGTTTTTAGTTAATACTACTAAATGGAGCAATTTGAATTGAATTGTTTTAATCAAAAACCGTGCGCGTCTGACGAGAAAAACGCAAGATACCGTTTTTATATAGAATTAGCCAGGCTAATCAGAAAAAATATGCACATGGAAAAATGTCAGTGGCGTACCGATTTTTTGGTAAAAAATATCAGAGGACATGTTTGCAGAGACGCCATTGGTGAAGCGATAAAATAATTTTTCTAACTAAAATATATGGTTTTATATCCTATTAATACGTACCAAAATTGAAAATAATATCTAAAGTACTCTCTGAGATAGTAAAACATAACGATTAAAAAAAAATTCAACACTCTGTAGCAAAAAATTTAAGCCATTGCGGACATATGCTCAAACGAACTTTTCTTCGTAAAATGACCTAAGGAATGACACCCTGTATATAGGAATTATTTTAGAACATTATAATACATCGGAAAATAAATTGGATTTAATGGCCAAATTAAATAAAAATGTGAGAGGAATTGTAAATACACTAACAAAATCATGTAATAGAAAGGCCGGAATTTTTTGTCAGGGCTCATCGTGCTTGATTTTTTTTTTATTAGAGAAATTAAAATTTCTTGCTCTATACACTGTTCAACTATTAAAAATTCAAATATCTGCATCATGATGGTCATCAATTGGATTAATTGAGGTGATAAATGAACTACCAAAACTTATTGAGATTGATTTTAATATTATTTGCAATGTCACGACTATAATTTTTATATTCAATATCAACCTGCATTTTGATATAAGTTCTAAATAATTTTAACTCTTCGAGTGCAAAAAGATCATCGAGGTTTTTGTAATCACACCATGGTCTATTTTTCAGTCCAATACTTTTAATTATATTGGAATTGTACCAATAGTTATGCAAGAGTTGGCATTTGATTACAGTTTTAGGGGTCACTGAATCAAGAGCGGCATATATTTTTTCATAAAATTTACATCCTTAATATTGAATAGAAAATGCCAATCAATATTTACTAAGTTTTGACAAAGGTCAATTACATTAGCTTTGCGGTAGTTATAGTAGGTCAGATTAACGGTGTTCTTATTATTTTTATTTTTTTTTATGTACATCAAATAAGTGCAGGGTGATAAATATTTGCGTTGTCTGAAGCTTTGCCTATTTTACAATTCATATTTGATAAAACTAAGTTTAAAATGTTATCGTTTCTATTTTATTTCAAATATAGTTAAAATTATTTGTTACCTCATCCTGATCAAAAGTTGTTAAGGGATTTTTTTCACGACGCTCAGGAGGTACTATTTGTCTTAAAATTCTTTGTCGAAGCACTTCACTTCAATCAAAAGCAGGAAATATTTATTCGAAGATTCAGCACCAAAGTTTTCTGAATTACCTCTACAGGATTTAAGGATTGCTTTAAGGATTTGCCAGATAAAACAGACCAAGTCGTATTAAACTGAACATGTACGAGCTAACGACATGTACGACTTCAAATGTGCGTTCATACTAAACGTTTGCCACTTGATGAATATGACCTGCTGACAGGAAAAGAAACGCTCTCACGTAATTCAGGGAAGTAGAAAGTATCAAATTAGAAACCATTTAAATGATACATATTCAATCAGATTGATTGGTCACAAAAATCCTCTTGTATGACCGACAAGGTCTTCGGATTTCAACCATGTAGATTATTTTTTATGAGGTCATCTAAAGAGTGAGGTCTACAAAGTATACATTGATTGCAGGGATCAATTAACTCAAAGGTTTGTTGAAATTAGAAACAGTCCAGATGTGATAAGAAGAGCAATTGGTTATCTCGTGAATCCCACTAGAAAATGTACTGAAGCTGAGGAGGACATTTTGAATATAAAATTTAATTATAATTTTAATTGGTAAATACGTTTTATGATAATATCTTCATTTTTGTTTTAGGTACACTTATTCTGTTGATATTTTGTAGTTATCTTGTTACTAGGTGCATTATTGATATGCAACTTTGTTATTACAGTTATTATTGTTGTTAATAGGTATGTTATGTTGCTGTATTACTAGTCTTTAATAAATGAGAGGAATGAAATAGATTTTTAATTCGGTGTCCTCTAACATTTATTTTTTTATTAATTTCACCCCATCTATAATAATTGGTAATTAAAACATAATAATTATTGCTGGAAAAAAAGTAAATGCCTAATTTAATAGTGGAAGCATTTTTTGTGCATATCACATTCTTCGATATTTCCTAAAGTCTCATATTGAATTATTTAGTGGAATTTATTTTGAAGATGGCAAAAGAGTGACAAAAAATTAACGAAGCCTTTAGTTCAGTTTTTTATGTATTTTTCGAATTTGATATTAAAATTTTGAAAAAAGATATATAACGCATTGTTTTCTTAAAGAGCAACAAAAACATTTTTTTTCGGGTCCAGACCTGGATTTTATTGTGTCTGATACAAGCGCTTATTCAGAACCACTAGTTATATATGTCAAATATGATCTTATCATTCCACAACCAAAAGAACTGTTGGCAATATGCATAAAACACCCTGTATTTCAGAAACCAGAGCCCAACCAGCATCTTCTATGGACGATTATGATTACCCTTGATGTCCTCTATCTCCCATTGAAGCATGTTCGTTCCCTCGTGAAACACCCTGTATATCATAAAACCGGCATAAAACAGATGGATATTGAAAAATGTACTTAACAGTAGGATCAAGGTTAAAATATGATAAGATTTTTTTCTTTCGAATAACACTAGGAGTGAAGAAAGTATTGCAATCTCTCGACTTGTTTTTGACAAATTTATTTTTTGCCTGACCCTAAAATTATGAGTACTAATGCGAAAAAATCGAAAATGTCAATTTGCTGAAATTTTATACGTTAAGAGTACATAACAAACGGAATGTGCCATCAGTAGATTGTCCGGGAAAATTCAAATAAGGATATTTTACTGATATGAAAAAATCTAAAATTTTGATTTTGTCAAAAACTATTCAAACGATTTTGCTCAAATTTTGTAAGTTAATAGTACTTTACAAAGATAAAAATATGCCCTTAGTAATACAACCACTGAGCATACTTCTGTACGTCATTCATTTACCTGAGATTCATCAATTTGGATATTGTTAGTAATTGTCCAGTGATTAAAAAAAAATTGGGTGATGGTCTGTGCGAGTGGCCATTTTGGAAAATGGACGCCATCTTTGATTC
This sequence comes from Rutpela maculata, assembly GCA_936432065.2. Taxonomy (NCBI): domain Eukaryota; kingdom Metazoa; phylum Arthropoda; class Insecta; order Coleoptera; family Cerambycidae; genus Rutpela; species Rutpela maculata. The sequence goes on from OW386293.2 coordinate 24,100,505, forward strand.
TTATTAAAAATGCACTGCATATGCATGTGACGTGTCATTTTACATGTTTTTCAGGGTGCTGAACACGTTCCCGATGGTATAAATACTGAAAAGTGGTTACTAATCATTTTTTAGTAAGACAGACACGAATCAACATCTTTATTTCTATACTAAACAGATTTACAGTGTGTTATATAACACGAAGTAACATAAAATGAACAAGTCAATGACATCACTAGTTTAAGTATATGACATGACTAATATATAACAAAAAACAATATATGACTCCTTGTATCTATAATATTAAACAGCAGACGTAATACTTTACGTTGCAATATTAGAATACTTATTACGATAATCAATAATGGCTACACTTCCGCAATGACAGTAAATGCAATAAGATATTCCATTTGACAAACATAAACATGAATCTCTTGCACACTTTAGACATGAGCAACTAGGCACAAGTTCGTTGCTGGGAGGAAACAGTGAAGTTATACGTGAGAGCTGTAGACAATCACCTACATTTTCGTAACCAAACTGTATAGAATAAGTTGCGTGGTTTCATCATTTAAACATGTTACATATAAATGTGTGTTGTAGTAGGCCCTTAAAATGTGTGATCTAGTTGATGCAGAGGTTGGTGGGAGGTCTTTTATGGACATTTTTTCCATGTGTGTAAAAAAACGTTCGTATTTCGTCCATTGTTCTACAAACTGATCCATTTTTCAAAACTTGTAGGAGATATTTTTCTGCTAATTGTATCGATTGCTCCATTACTTCACTCGCAGGAATTCCGAAGTTTATGAGAAATGTTTCGAGTGTATTTGCCATTCCAGTATGTTTTGTACTTACTTTGCTAGTGCAGTCTGACTCAGTTGGGAAGTGTAAAGTAGGAAGTACATGGCATATTTCAATTCGTTCAGCCATTATATGAAGGGGAACTTCGCACGTCAATACCTAGACGAATCCACAATTCCTTCAATCCAAGGTTCTTGAAGTTAGTCCAATGATATAACAGAAGAACCAGAACGTCTGTTCGACAATACCATCACTCTCTGATGTTTATTGCATGCTTAATATGGGGCATAATTGTAGATCTTCGTGGGATTTTTTAAAATTGGTTTGCTGTATGGACATGCACGTGGCTGGGTTAGGAAAAGATGTTGCACTACAGAAGACCTGCATTTTTGGCCATATATTGCTGCATTTTTCTAGTAGAAACAGTCTTGAAGTTTGACTTTGTTGGAACTAGAGGACCAAAATTTGTACAGGAATAGGTGTTGTATTTTTAATGGAGTGAAGGTTGATTTATCCACATGTGCCACGACGAATTCATTCGAAACTTTTTGGTGACTTATCGAAGTAAGAGTCAAATATGAAGCCAATTCTTGCTGATGTATTTGCTATAATATTTTTTCACATATGAACAGACAGCCTCGCGGAAATCTTCAATTGTTTTCAAATCTTTCAGAGAAATCTTTCTAGTACGAGCCATGAAATCCACAATATAACAATTTTCAAGATTTGATAAGTTTGCTGAACTGCCATTTATTTCGGTTAATACCTTTTCAGGATAGTGTGCTCTTGTTTGTCTTTGTAAAGAACCCGTTCTCATCAAAATTGTAGGGCAACCTCTCCCTCTCTCTCTCTCTAGCTAGTTGAATAGTGCGTTGAGCCATAGCTTGTTTTTTCTTTGAGGTGTCTTGGTTTTTACAGTCTGTTCCTCGGTGAGATGGTAAATTCGTCCTATGGATGGTATCTGAAATATTAGCTTTCTTATTCATAAATTCGTCTTTCCTAAATGTTGCATACACTTCATTTCCTATAGTGAAGACCTGAAGTAACTTATTTTTCACAGCATCTTCAACTGTCTGTTCCATAATAATGTTTCTCAGTTCTTTTGTGCCTGGAAATAATGGGTTTTCGTTATCTGTAATGAAATTCATCATCGTCTTAATCTTACTTTCCATATTATTTGATATAATTGATGATGACTCATGGCGGGCTGTTAGTTCATAATTCTCTGAATAAACATTGGTAACATTCTTGTATGTATTACTTATTTATCAATGCAGCCAGAAATGATTTCCATATCCACTAATAATTATTTGACATAATGTAAAATGTAGCATATAAAATGATACCTCACATGCTTATGAGTGAATTTTCAATAAGCATCAAAGATAACGTCCATTTTCCAAAATGGCCACTCGCACAAACCGTCACCCAATTTTTTTTCAATCACTACACAATTATCAATAGAGCCGGTTGTGCTTTTGAAGCCACTATAAACGCTAAATTGCCGCGAAAAACTCCGTCAAACTTGATAAAACTTAGGTGAATTGTAGCCCAAGAATTTCCGCGTAAATTGATACCTCGTATCAAAAGAACAAAGTTGAAATAGAATTAATATTTGAAAACAACTAATACAGTTTAGTGACCAGTGTAACAAGAAACAAAAAGAGCGTAAATAAACAAACAACCTAAGACAGGCAAAAGAAAGATAAGTACTTCCTTTTTCATTTTTAAGTACCTTCCCAGACAAGTATATTTATTACCTTTGAAGTGTTTAGGCCCATCACCCTTGAAGAGTCGACATTTGTCGACAAGTGTATGGCAATAAATTAAAGCATATCATGATATCCGTCTGTAAACCTGTAAATTATTTTTTTAACCATTATAAAAATATTCAAATGAATTTGATCTGTCTGTAAACTATAGTCATATAAATTTCTTTTATTAACCCTCAAATAATCTTTTTTCATAATTATTAAAAATACTCAGGCGAATTTAATATAAACTGAACCCGTAATAATCAAAAGTATATGGTTATAATATTCTCTTAGGTAAAATATCAAGTGGGGGTTTTCAGGTCGAAATTACGCTCGTTGTTAAGTGTAATAACTTAAAAATAAGTCAATAAACAATTAATTCTAGCAAATTTACATATGAGTCTGGCCAGAGGCGTGTCCCATCAGGATGACAGTGCACCGTGTGGAACTACATCAATTTAAGAATATAATGGGAATTTGGATGGAATTGGTGCCTATTAGATTGGTTTCGGTGCCATTGGAATTTGGAAAGCCTCATCCATGCTATGGAAACATACAAATTGTTTATACTTCTGGTGCGGCTCTGGTGGGACTGAGGAAGTTTATTAAAAAGTTTATAAAGGTTAGGACCGTAATAGTGACAAGCAGGGGGTAGATGGGAGGTAGTAGCTCTCCGGAAAGCACAAGAATGATGTATCCACTGCGGGAACGAGGACACATCGGCTACTGGTGCGAGGGATCGACGGCGACGGGAACTGCCTGTGTGGAGTGCTGGGTCATCGTTGTGCCATCATTTGGACTGGATACAGGGTGCGAAGGATACAGTTTTGTGTTAGGTGAGTGATGGGTGTTTGAGGGGTGATGCATACCTAGGGACGTGCGATTGACGATTTTGTGAGTGGTGATTGGTTTTGTACATGATCCAGAGCTAGGTGCAATGCTTTTGGTGTGGTGCGGTAGAGCGGATCAAAAGGGGAGGGGAATGGAGGGGAGGAGAGGTATCACAGAGAAGTGTTGTTGATCTTGACTTTTTGTTGGTGTCTAGTTTAATGGGAGTGTGTTTTGTGGTATTGCATATTTTCTGGCGTTGTGGGTGTTACAATATAGTGTAAATCTTATTTCATAATATTTTTCTTAAGTAAATTATCAAATGAGGTTTTCAGATCAAAATTACGCTCGTTGATAAGTGAAAAATTCTACATTAAATTCTACACTAAAAACAGGGAGACCAGGTTACACGTGGAAAACAACAACCAATAGGATCATGAACAAACTAGGAAAGGACTAAACATACTGGGAAAGAAAAGCGAGGAGAAAAAAGGAATTCCACCAAGAAATCACAGCTATATATATCCTACCAGAACCAGAAACCGAGGAATCAGAATACATAGAAGAAGAAGATTTGTAGAAGCAGAAATACAAAAAGAGGAGCATAAACACTCCACATCATGACACAATGCGGTCACGCATTTCACAAATACATGATATATACTCTACCAGAACCAGAAAAGGAGGAATCAGAAGACTCAGAAGGAGAAGAAAATCTGTAGAAGCAGAAACACAAAAAAGAGGAGCATAAACATTAAATATCACGAACACAATGCGGCAACGCATTTCGAAAACACGTACACTGCCCACCCTCCACTCCTGTACCATGCGTCATGTGGCTCTCGCTGCTGGCAACAAGCACGACCCAAATCCAACCTAGTATCGGAAACGAGGAATCAGAAGACTCAGAAAAAGAAGACTCGAAGAAGCAGAAACACAAAAAGAGGAGCATAAACACTCCATATCACGACACAACGCGGCAACATATTTTACATGAAGACCAAGAAGTCCAGAACCAAAAACACAAAAGGGAGCTTGAACGCTCTTAGTTCAACCCAGCGTGGACGTAGCAGGCCCAGCTGTATACCTGGGAGTGGCAGCAATGCCTACCGCACGCTGGTAAATCGATCAATCAATCACTACACAATTATCAACAATACCCAAATGGGCGAACCTCTGGTAAATGAATGACATACAGAAGCATTCTCAGCAAATGGACTATTAGTGGTTTTCCAAAAAAAGGGTAGTTTATTAATGTAAAAAGTTCGAAACCTTCAATTTTCTCCAAGATGCCTTTAACGATTTTGCTTTAATGTACGTTAATAGTATATTTACGGGCCTAATATACCATATTGTTTGAAAAATAAATTCATAAACAAACTACCCGCATATTAATGTTTTGGGGAAACCAATTATGGCATATTATTAAGCTAGCAATGTATTATTAATCATAGATAACCGGATTTGATAAAAATCAGAACGTATTATATTATAAAATTATGGATAAAACGTATGCCTTGTGTTTGGTGAGCCAATTGTGCATATACCAACTACATTTTTAGAAGGGTATTTTTTATTTTTTTATTAACTATGAACTTTTTTACTCCGTTTTACCTGTATAAATAACATTAATATTTGACTGATTAAATTAAAATATGTAATATTGGGGTGTTCTGATACTGGCACTTGTAGTGTTGAATTTTTTATTTTTGTCGTTTCCTGAAAAATTCGTTTCGAATAGTCATTTTCTATGCCCACGATTTTTTTATCTTCTAAATTGAATTCGTGGCTGGTTAAAAAAACACAGGCTTCTACTAAAGATGTGAAATTCTTTAATTTGTTTTTATTTTCATGTTTACTTCTGCAACTTCTGCAACTGCATCAATAAGGGTTGGGCATGCGACATTTTTGAAATAAGACAAGCGCTTAAAAATATGTAAATATATACAAGCCCGTTATTCTCAACTTGGCCAACAAAAATGTTCTGTACCCTACGTACATTTGCATACACATCTGTGTAAGCCCTAAATTACTAAGTGGGAGATTAGATTAAGAGGATTAGGCGTATCTTTGTAATTTAGTTGTTGTTTAGCTATGTTTCTCTTGGTTATTCCCATGTTTATATCTAAAAGCCAATCCTTATTTAAAAGGATTTGAAAAACGTATTTTGAGTATAATTATAATTTATTTTAATCTTATATTACCCGCGTGATCGTTCTAGATTTAATATTTTCTGACATAAAAACTTTATTCTTTAGCCGTCTTCGTGAATAAATTTAAAACAAGTAATTATAAACAAAAAACAAACCTTTGTAAAATAAATCGCATAATCAATTTTAACAACTGGTTTTTCCACTTGATTTTTTTCAGTTTTGTTCAGAATTGACTGGACCGGAAAAACGGTTTTTTTCCAATCACCACATCTCATGGTATTAGTGACTGTAGAAACCGGAATCGAGCACCTAGATGATTTATTACTATTATTACTTTGTTAATCAAGATCACTAACTCTCTGCGTTTCATTTAAAAATCAAAATACCATATAAATATATAAAATTACCTTATTTGATAACATCTAGGGTAGGTAGCAGTTAGTTTCGTGCCTCCGCTCATATTGTTTATTAACGGCTATTTAAGGGCTTTATAATTTTCTATTACTTGAATTAATCAGATTAGCGGCAAAAATTAAATCAGTCATCCTGCTGGTCTTTCATTAACCCGTATATCGTGGGCGTGCTATGGTAATTTGTTTTATTTAAATAATTGATTGCTCCTGTACAATCAAATTTTTTTTGTGACTTTTATTGAAACAAATTAGTGTACAGGGTGTCAAAGGAAGAACTTGGCAAGTTTAACGTTGGAACAAGGAACATTCCAGTATAGAAAAGAAAGAGTGGACGATCGACTAAAGCTAAATCAGCGCTTATATTGCAGAGATATAGTCCATTTTGTTATATATTTTAGGAAAATACTAGGTAAAATAATCACTTTGTTATAAAATAATTGTTCTTTAATTAGATCTTTCCAACATGATAGGCAATACGAGACTGAGCACAAATAAAAATCTTATTATAAAAAGTAGAAAAAAAGTTCTAATAAAACTACTTTAGTTATCGATTAAATTAACAATAAAAAATACAAGTCCGTTAAAACGGAAAACCATAAATATTTTCTATGATTTGTTAAATATATAACATTCTCCACCACCAAATTAGATTAAAATCAAATAATTTCATTAACTAGAATAAGTATTTAATTTTAACAATCCCAATATACTCGTTCTAAATAATTTTAAAATAAACTATACAGGGTGTCCCACTTAAAAGTTCCGGTGCCATTTTCTCGATAAATAAAAGAGATATTTGAATTCTGTAAAATGTGTTCACTAGAATATATATATAAGATATCAATTTTGAGTAAAAACTCATTTTACAAATTGAGGTATAGATGGCGATGCGACGCAAAGAAATTATTTGATCTTAGAAAAGTTGAAATTAGGTGGATGGGACATTACATTCTGAGCAACTTTTATGATACGAACAATTTTCTAAAAATCACTGGTTTTCGAGATATTTGAAGTTCAATATAATTTTTTTTAAATATGAAAATCGTCAGAACTTTTTTAAAATACATTTTAGACGATAAGTCCTTTGGGACATTTTTCATAATGAATCAGGCTGATTTAGATGGTAATGAAACATATTTATTTCAAAAAACAAAATAACTTTTTTCCGAATAAAACAGATGTGGCAACTGCTATTGGGAAATTAAAGATTTTGACATTTCTGTTTATTGTGTATTGTCTAATTTTTGCGTCATGTTTATGTTGTATGTTCGACTAAATTTTACGCTGTAAATTGTAGATATATAATAAAAAATGCGATTTTTGTTACTTGAAAAATTACATTGAAGTTCAGATATCTCGAAAACCAGTGATTTTTCACAAATTGTTCATATTAAAAAAGTTGCTTAGAATATAGTTCTCCATCTCAAGCACCTCATTTCATCTTTCCTAGGATCGAACAATTTCTTTGAATCGCAACGCCATGTATATCTTAATGTGTAAAATAACCATCTTTGCTCAAAACTAAAATCATTTATATATTCTAGTGGATACCTTCTACAAAATTCAAATACCGCTTTTGGTTATCGAGAAAATGGTGCCGGGAGTTTTAAGTGCATATTTTCATAAATTAAACGATCGGGAGGTTTAACATTTCTTTTTGGTCTACCAGCAGGTGTAGTATTCGAAGAAGAAGGTTGAATGTACTCGTTATTTTGAATCTGGTGATCCACAATTTCAGGAATAGTATCCTTGCTATTTACTTCTGAAATTTCTAGATGTTTTAAACCACTATGAACATTACTTTTTAAGATTTGATTTGTGTGGCGTTTTCAAATCAATTTTAATTCAGACACTCTAACCAAATAGGCACATTTTCCGATACGCTTTTCTACTAAAGGGTGTTTTTTTTTTTTTAGAGAAATAGAACTTTAAAATGAAATAAAACACATAAAAATCTTGCTGAGGCCCATGGTATTGAATTTATTGGAAATATAATTTTATGCCATTCGTGCTTAAATATGATTTCGGGCATGTGGGTGTCGCGGCTGGCTCGAATGTAGCGCAATCTGAAATGTCCAATTTTCGATTACTTTTTCGAGCAGCTGGGGCCGTATGTCGGCAATAACTCGTCTAATATTGGCTTCCAAATGGTCCAATGTCTCTGGTTTATCGGCGTAGACCAGTGACTTCACATATCTCCACAGAAAATAATCCAAGGTTGTGATATCACACGACCATGAAGGCTAATTCAAAGGTCCACGACGCAAAATTTTTTGATAAAAATGAGGATCAAGAACAATCCTGTTTTCGGACCATTCACCGAACTTCCGACGCAAATGATGGTCACGCGGCTTTACTTCGTGCACGAGCTGAATCTTGTAGGTAAGCTCGTAAACCAAGATCTTTTCCTCAAAATCTTCCATAAGGTGGATCGACACGTGCACGACGGCGAATCGACTTATTTGCACAATTTGCAAGCATTGTTCTGCCGTAAGTCTATTCATGGTGAAATGGCAAAACATAATGAGCACGAATCGGCTGACAGTGGTTAAATTAACTGTCACTAGAAACAGTGTCGCCAATTCAAAAAACAAACTTCTAAAAAAACACCCTTTATTACCGGTATCCATGTAACTTTATTAATTTTTCGATAATCTTTAACAACAATCTTATCTCGAATTTTAAACTGTGTATCTTTACCCCCAAAATACGTAATTTGCTTTATTTGTTAGGTTAAAACTTTATTTTATATATTTTCTTTAATTTCTGGTTTTAAAATACTGAAACGAGTTTGTATATCAAGACCAAACATAAGCATCAAAGGAGACACTCCTGTCGTGGAATGACTCGTATTACAATAATCGAATAAAAAATTATTTAGTGTGGAGTTTATATCTAAATTTTTATTAATGTGCTAAAAAGTTAGAAACAGTTTTTTATATTTTTAATGGCATTCTCACCTGCTCCGTTAGACTGAGGAAAATAAGGTGATATGGTAATGTGATGTATTCCATATTATTTCGCTAAAAATTCTTTAAATTTTGCGCCAGTGAAGTTGCTTGCATTATCAGATGCAATAAATTTTGACAAACCGAATATTGCAAAAGTACTGTGTAAAACATGAACTGTAAATTCTGAGGTAATAGTAGTAGTTTGTAGTACTTATAATAAAACAATATTTATTCAAAAATTCATAAAACCAATATGAATACGTGAAAAAACGTCTTCAGCCCAGGGATGTAATTGTGGGTCGCTTATTTTATGTATTAAACAATTTTCGCAACATCTTGCTAAATTTCCAATCTCTTTATTATTCCTGGCCAATAAAGATAGGATCTTGCGATACTTTTCATTTTGACAATACCTAAATGTGACGTGTAACTGTGAAAGCATTTTTTTGTTTTAGTTATCAGGTATTATTACTCTGTTATTCCACATTAACACATTACCCACCATTTTTTTTGTAAGTCGCGAAAATAACCTAAAAAAAACTCATAATTTAGGTTGTTTTCGGGATTTACTAAAAATTGGTGGGTAATGGAGCTAAACGGACACCTGATTCGTATGGGTCGCGTGCGCGTGACGTCACAGGTCCCAGACCTTAGGAAAAACAAACCGCTGTCATTAGCTGTCAAATGGCGACTGACTGAACCTCAGAATTAAATTTTTCGTAATCCTAGAGTTTTTATCGATATTATATCATACAAAATGGCTAGTTTTTATTGTATTATTAATTGTGGAAGTGTGGCAATCCGAGACAACATCAGTTTTTTGAAATAACGTCGATTTACAGCCAGAAGAGGTTAGGTTAAACAATTCCAGGCAATTAAAAGAAATGCATGTTAATGCAAGAATGATTGCGAAAGTAATAACTGCTGCTCAAACAAGCAATAAACAATCCATGGTAAAGAAAATTAACGTTTTATAATAGATTGTCTCTATTTTTAATAACTATTTCTTTTTAAATTTTAGCTGAGCGAAGCATGAACTGCACGGAGGGAGAGTATATTTAAGAGAATACAAGTCATAATTAACAATTGGCCTACATAAAATAGTAAAATACATGTTAGACATTTTATATAATATATTATAATAAAAAATTGACAAAAATTACAACGGTTTGCGTAGTCCAATCTATAGGTATATAAGGGTATAGACAAGGGGTTAACCGCTGGAAGAAATTGTGTACATCTTATTACATACTTCAAATAGTTTACAGTAGGTACGTCAGTCTTTCATTGTTTATTTTATAGTGTCTTTTTCACAAAATTTACAGCGGTTAATCACCAACCATAGCCATGTTCATTGCTAAAAAACTAAAAGGAAAGATTTCCTGTTAAGTGGTGAACATGTTTTGTCTAGACTGGCAACACAATCCCAGTGAGCATTAAGGAACCATCTGAATCTGCAATAGTCCAAGGAGTCAATGGCTTTTATTCATGATGCTAAGAGTTCTTATCCTGAAAAATTAATTTCTGCATTAGTAATTATTTATAAAACAACATTTAATTAGGCAAGCATATATGAAAAAAATGGTTGATAACTAATTCTTACCGTTGTAACAAGCTTTTATCCTGCAAATTTCTTGCAGAGTACTTCTTTCACCTAACCACAAACAGCTTCAAGACTTTTCAATGCCTTGGATTCGTCCTTCTGTCTACGTAATTCTTTCAAAAATCAAGTAATTCGCAACATCCTTATGTGTAACATTTGGAAATTCTGCAATATTTGTAGTAAAGTATTTTTTTCTCAAAATATAAGGATTTAATTCGATGGCAGCCGTATACCTAACCTCTACATCAGGAGACAATTCTGCAAAATACGAACTAACCGTCATCCTGACGAACAAAATTGTTTATATAACAGTATTAAGAATAGTTGTAGATGTTAAATAATCCAACAACAAGTTTTTAAATGGCACAAATACTGCAAAATTCACTTTAAAGAGACACGTTTAATCGGCGGATTTCTCAATGATAGCTGTTTGTTTTTCCCAAGGTCTCAACATCTGTGACGTCGGCGCATGCGACCCATTCAGCACGTCGAAATACATAGTGGTTGCCCAATGGAGTCTGAGAAACAGACCACTTTTCACTTTGTGTGTGTGTGTGTGTGTGTGTGTGTAATAATATATTTGCATATGCGGTTTTCTATGAAATGGCGGAGGATCCGGGATATTCATATATTACACAGGCACGCACAAGAAAAATGGTCTGTTTTTGGAACTCCATTGGGCAACCACTATGTAGTTCGACGTTCGGAATACGAATCAGGTGTCCGTTTAGCTCCATCACCCACCAATTTCTTGTAAATCCCGAAAATAACCTAAATTATGAGTATTTTTTAGGTTATAGGCCAGTAAAATTAAGTAAAATATATCGTGAATTCGGAACAAATTTGTAACAAGCTAATTTTCGCGTTAATATGTAGGAAAGGGTGTGTTAAATATGTAGATAAAAATCCTAAAAGATCCGAGTGGCGGAACACAGTAAAAAATCGTCCGCCATCTTGAAATTCGCGATATTTTTCGTTTAAAGTCAAATAACTTTATTATCTTAGCCATAATCAAAAATTATGAAGACACAGAAATTCGAGAAAACTTTAAAATCTATAAAATGACGTTTAGAAATTTGAGATAGATTAAAAATTAAAAAAGTTCGAGCTTAAAGATAATAAGATATGACTTGGAATTTTATAATTTTTTTCACTAAGCATTGATTATTCCATTGTGGCGCCTTAAAATATATATATATATATATATATATATATATATATATATATATATATATATATATATATATATATGTCTATTTTACGAGGGCCACACCAAATATCTCGCTTAATATCTATTGTAGAAGAATGAAGTTTTAGAAACAGTTATCCCATTTTTTGTGAGCTATATTTCAGTAAAAAGAAATTTGAAATCCATAGCCTACTTTATGAGATATATTACAAAAACCTGAAAAATAGGAAAACCACAAACGGTTATAGCTTCCTTATTTGAGGAGATACGAAAAAAGTTAAAGGAATGAAAGTTGACGGCAAAGACAATAAGAATAATAACGTGTAACAGAAAAATCGAAAAATGCAGTTGGCTTTGACATACGCTCTTGTGCAAAAATGAAAAATACAAATCTCAAAGTAGGCCATGACGCCATTAATTCCGTTATTTTTTTCTCTTTCCAACGATATAAAACATGTCACAGAAATTTTAACCGATAGTGTCAATATTTAATATTTTACGAATACCATAATTCATATAATTGAATCGTAACAATCAGCTGTGCCATAATAGTAAAAATTCACTTTATAATAATTATAATTCCGTAATTATTTATTACAATTTAATACAAACCAACAAATATCTCATAAATAAAAATACAAGTACAAAACGAACATCCAAAGAAAAAAACGAAAAACTATGTATAACAGTACTACCTACTACTATATTGAAAAGAAATTGTGTGTATTTATTTTTCTAACTACAAATGCTCAAATTGTGCACCATGCATTCTGACACATAAACGTGCTCTACGAGACACGTCACGCATTACATTTTGGAGCATTTCAGGAGTAATTGCCTCACATGCGTTTCGAATTCTGGTTTTGATGTCCTCAATATTTTCAGGGGCAGTTTGAAATACCTTGTCTTAAATGTAACCCCAGACGAAAAAATCCAAGGGAGTAATATCTGGTGATCGAGCTGGCCATAGAATGGGTCCATAGGTGCCTATCCAGCTATCTGGCATAACTTGATTTAAATAATTTGTACATATTACAGCAGTGTGAGGTGGAGCCCCATCTTGTTGAAAATATGAATAATTTAATCTTTCTGCCAATGTTAATTCATAAAGAAAATCTTGAAATTCGTTTTGCAGGAAATTAAGGTATCTACGAGCGGTTAATTTGCCATCATAAAAATAAGGTCCAATTACTTTAGTCCCTAAAAGACCCAACCAAACATTCGTAGAAAATCTTTCTTGGAAAGCAGTCTCTCTGCACCAATGTGTATTTTCTCGTGTCCACTTATAATGCATATTTCTATTGAAAAATCCATTATTAGAAAAATTTGATTCGTCCGACCAAAGAATTTTGCTACATATCAGCGCGTCATTCCTTTTTTTATTTAATAACCATCTACAAAATCTTACTCTCCTTGGCTTATCTCCCTCATTTAAATGTTGAACTTTCCTCATTTTGTAGCATCGAAATCCGTTTTTTTTCAATATTTTTCTTGCACTGTCTTTTTTTATGCGACAGTTTCTCTGAATTTGTCTCAAAGAGGTTTCCTCATTTTGGTTAACATAATTCAATACTCTATTCACTTTTCTTACATTATCCGCAACATGCGCTCGCCTTAAAACTTTTTTTGAAAATGAACCGTGCGTTTTTAGATTTTGAACTAACTTCCTAAACATAGTTCGATTTGGCTGCGGAGCATCTGGAAATCTATCTCCGTAAACCGTGAGTGCCATCTCAGCGTCAAAATTGCACTGACAATAAATGCTAATCATATCGAATTTGTTATTATTGGTGTACACCATAATTACTGTTATAAAATTTGTCTTAGAACTCGACAACGCAACATACAACATACAACAGTGACAATCTGTCAAATTTGTTAATAACTGTATACATTGTTTTTCACTAATTATGGCACAGCTGATTGTTACGATTCAATTATATGAATTGTGGTATTCGTAAAATATTAAATATTGACACTATCGGTTAAAATTTCTGTGACATGTTTTATATCGTTGGAAAGAGAAAAAATAACGGAATTAATGGCGTCATGGCCTACTTTGAGATTTGTATTTTTCATTTTTGCACAAGAGCGTATGTCAAAGCCAACTGCATTTTTCGATTTTTCTGTTACACGTTATTATTCTTATTGTCTTTGCCGTCAACTTTCATTCCTTTAACTTTTTTCGTATCTCCTCAAATAAGGAAGCTATAACCGTTTGTGGTTTTCCTATTTTTCAGGTTTTTGTAATATATCTCATAAAGTAGGCTATGGATTTCAAATTTCTTTTTACTGAAATATAGCTCACAAAAAATGGGATAACTGTTTCTAAAACTTTATTCTTCTACAACAGATATTAAGCGAGATATTTGGTGTGGCCCTCGTAAAATAGACAGTCTGTATATATATATATTGTTGCGAAATATAACATGGTGAACTAATAAATACAGCAATTGCGTACAGATAAATGAAATATTTGAAACACAAAGTAGACACACAAGTATGTTTGAATCAAATGTTAAAATAAAATGTTATTATTAAGAAATTGTTGTTTAATATAGGGTATTGATGATACTTTCAGTAAGCACGAACCTTGAGAAGTGCAAAATAATTTCAGAAGTTGCTAAAAGCTGTTTCTCATAATAAAATTTACAATATTGTGCCAAGAACACATATAGAGACATAATCACTCTCGAAAAACATAAATTATGTAATAAAATTATTCATAAAAATTTATTAAATTAAATAAAACACTAAATAAACTATGTAAATATCATATTATAACACTTTAGATAAGATTTATTTAGGGAAAATATATCCCATAAACAGGACATAAAATAATAAAAATTCAGAGCGAGAAGCTTCGCCCAAAATCAAACTTTTAGAAAAAGTGATAAAAACAACAATCGTAATCTAACTAAAAGTGGTGTACTTTAAATATTAATAGGTTAACTTACTTTTTGTAGTGTGCACTCTAAGAATAAACTGTGAAAAAGGACTCACTCAGGTGAAAACATTGGGGTGACACGAGTTTTCTTAGGTTTTAAAAGATTTCAGTTCTCACTGGTATTGTAGTAACAAAATTTCACGTTGTTCTTGTGGACATTCATAAGGGACAACCTTCTAGTGTAGTAGTTTTGAACACAGGTTGAAGCTCACATAGAATGGGGCCAAAATGTAGTGCCTGCGACAGCCTGAAAAAACATGTTGTGTTAGCAAAGTAAAATTAAGTGTAGGTTAAGTAAAATATATGCCAAAATGTTCATTAGAGTATGTAGATTCGACCAAAGATTCGGTTGCGTTCGGTGTCACGTACCGGTTCAGACGCACCTTTACACTTGACAGATTTCTAACTGCAGTTGCCACTCTCGAAACTCGATGACTTCACACCAAACCGCTGGCTTGAAATGGGTTGTTTACTTTGGACCTCGATATTTGGAATTTCCACACTTAATTCTTTCTTCTATACCATCCGTTTACTCATGAAGCGCTATTTTCAATACAGGTAAGTACCTGACATTTATTTTCGTTGCACAGTTGAAATTTGTTTACAAAGCCTTCTTACAATTTTGTTATTTACAGCTTTAACACATTCAATTTGCTTGAAATATAAACTTATTTTCACATATCCATGAATATTGTTGAGTCATTAAAATTTCGTTTTATATTTATTAATTTTATGCAAACTTAATAATTATTTTCTCATTTTCTACCTTTAAAAAGTTAGGTTATGTGTTCGCGTTCCAAAAACGCGTATAGACTCTTTAAATGCTTGTTAATGACTGAATTACGAATTACGGTTTTTAATTGGCCGTAATCGTTGATTTTTGAAGTTTACTACCCACTTGATTTTAATTGACATTTATTATTTTTTTGAATTTGAATTTTTCTTTCTTATTTAATAAATTTGATGACTTTTGCTAATTGGGTTTTATTCTGCATGTTTCATAGATCATTTCGGTATACGACACCTAGGGTTTTACAACCTATTTAATATGTTTCTCGGTTATGTGAAATTAGGTTAAATTTTGTAAAATTCTCTCTTACAAGCTAATTTACATATTATTTTCATATACATGTCGAATCTACATACTCTAATGAACATTTTGGCATATATTTTACTTAACCTACACTTAATTTTACTTTGCTAACACAACATGTTTTTTCAGGCTGTCGCAGGCACTACATTTTGGCCCCATTCTATGTGAACTTCAACCTGTGTTCAAAACTACTACACTAAAAGGTTGTCCCTTATGAATGTCTACAAGAACAACGTGAAATTTTGTTACTACAATACCAGTGAGAACTGAAATCTATTAAAACCTAAGAAAACTAGTGTCACCCCAATGTTTTCACCTGAGTGAGTCCTTTTTCGCAGTTTATTCTTAGGGTGCACACTACAAAAAGTAAGTTAACCTATTAATATTTAAAGTTCACCACTTTTAGTTAGATTACGATTGTTGTTTTTATCACTTTTTCTAAAAGTTTGATTTTGGACGAAGCTTCTCGCTCTGAATTTTTATTATTTTATGTCCTGTTTATGGGATATATTTTCCCTAAATAAATCTTATCTAAAGTGTTACAATATGATATTTACATAGTTTATTTAGTGTTTTATTTAATTTAATTAATTTTTATGAATAACTTTTTTACTTAATTTATGTTTTTTGAGAGTGATTATGTCTCTATATGTGTTCTTGGCACAATATTGTAAATTTTATTATGAGAAACAGCTTTTAGCAATTTCTGAGATTATTTTGCACTTCTCAAGATTCGTGCTTACTGAAAGTATCATCAATACCCTATATTAAACAACAATTTCTTAATAATAACATTTTATTTTAACATTTGATTCAAGCATACATGTATGTTTACTTTATGTTTCAAATATTTCATTTATCTGTACGCAATTACTGTATTTATTACTTCACAATGTTATATATCGCTACAATATATGGATGGCGCTTATCCAAACGGAACCAACCGCCAAATCAGCAATTTTGAGTTAAAGTTGCCAAGCAACCAACTAACAGGTACCTTAATTTCTCTAAAAAGATCCAACTCCAAATTTACATATAGCACCCTCTGTTAGTGAGTGCACCAAGCGCCAAACTAAAACTACTATTTTATGTATTTCTCTAAATGGAACCAAGTGGCAGGTTCTACTTGGTTAAATGGATGGCGCTTATCCAAACAGAACCAACTGCCAATTATAGGTTTTGAGCAATCCCTGTTTAAATTAAAATTTAACATTAAAAAATAATGAAATAAAATGTTCCACATATTTTATGGTTTGATTGCTCAGGTTGCTATGTACTTTGGTTTACTAATATTACTTTTACAAAAAAATGCAAATTTAGTGGTATTTTGACAAATTTTTGGCACTTGGTTCTTTCTTGATAAATATGAAAATAAACAAATACGATTTTCAAAAAGGGTTTATTATCTACTTTATGCTACAATCTACTTTGACAGAAATTTTAATACATCAAATTTAATTTGCTTCCTCACAGATTTCTTCTATTTCAAAATCAATAGATTCCCCGAATCCATCAATATCATCCTCAAAATTGGCACCTTTCAAATTTTTATAAAAGTCTTTTACATCAGTTGGGACTAATGGCAGGATGCTTTTGATATCTGCCAACTTTTTCTCAGATATGGTCTTTCCTTCAGGATAAAGAGTCTTCAGTCTTGAGTCGCTCAATATCATCGGCCGCCCTCTTGCCTGTTTTGAAATATTTATTTCTTTGTAATCTTCACTTTCGTGTGATTCTTTGAGAAATATACTTAGGGGCTTATCTTTTTCAATTTTTATCACTCGGCTTTTCAGCCAACTGATTTTTTCTCCAGCTATTTCTTTCTTCCTATTAACTATCACCTTCTCCAATTCTTCACAACTGAAAAAATCTTCAGTTTGCATCTCTGTTACTACAAAAGCCTTTTTCTTCTGACATGACAAAATAATATTTTTAAATTCTTCCAGTGTGTATACTCTTATTTGATACTTTAGAGCCTTTTCGACCTTGCCAAAGTCAGTGTCATTTGGGAGGAAAGTATGTCCTGGAACAAGATATTTTAGGAAGACTCTTTTCAAAGTTGGATGTGAAGAAAGTATGGCTTTTAAAATCAGCACAATTTTGATATTTCTATTTTGGCCTCCGCAGGAGTCCGACCATAAAATAAGTTCTTCTGTGTTAGGGGCCAAATAGACCTCAATAAATTTTTTTATGCAGGAACCAACTTCTTGTGCCCCTCGGCCAGCTACACCCTCCTTCCAAATATAGCAGTATGGAGTATCTGTGGACGCAGAATGTATTCCTTCATTGTAGATGGATAACTGCCTTTTATAGTAAATAATGTTTGTAGGAAGTTTTGGTAACCCCAAAACTTTTTCCATGTCGAATGTAATAACTTCTACAGTTTCCGTTATTCGAGCCTTTTCAAAATCGGATTTCATTGCTGCACGAGCTGCTTTTGATGCATCTAACTGATCATTATGTGACTTTTGTAGCTGTTATACATTTTCCCAAGCGTTAAATCTGGAGCTAAAAATTTCGCTTCAGTTTCAGCTCTCGCGTAATGGGAGATATAAGTTGGAAACTTTTTTATTTGCAGAATAACTCCATTCACTGTTTCTTCTGGTAGTTTATTTTTTCCTGCTATCGCTCTCCCTCTTTGGTCTTTTATGTCACTGGAACGCATTTTTTTAAGAGCCGTATTAACCCTTTTAGTAGAAATCTGGTAAGTTTTGACAAACATGTTTCTACAAACAACTACATTGTCTAATTTATACACTCGTGTAAAACTTCGTTTTGTGCTATTCATATTCCGTTTTCTTTTTATTCCTTGTTCGCTTACTGATGCTGCTATTAATGCTGTTTGTGTGTCAAATGAACCTAAATCCCAAAATTTCTGAAATATTGATTCTCTTGTCAGAGCTGATATTTTTTCAAAACATTTTTGTTGACAACTGCAAATGAAATCAATAAACTGCTTCGGCTTAATAAATTTTCCTTTCGTTGTATAAAATTCCTTATTAGAATCCTTCAGCTGTTTTCTAGTTTTAAAGGTTTGACCAGGATATTTATTTTGTCTTCCTTTTTTTGGCCTACCTTTCCTCTTCTTTCTTTCCTCAAGCAATTTCTTATTTCTCTTTGTTTCTTCATCACTTTCACTTTCTTCCTCATTTACAGTGTCTCCCTCATTTTCAATTTCTGATTGCTCATTTTCAGTATCAGTAGGTATGTACTCACTGTGAGAATCCTCAAAATCATGAAAACTTTCTCCACTGTTCTCTCTTTCTAAATCAAACTGCTCCGCTACTACCTCATCATTATTTTCAATAGTTACAATATTTTCTTCAAATATTGTACCTATTGTCGTTTCTGGTTCCAATTCAGTTTCCTTATTTACATTATACTGAATATTTTCAACTCCACAGGTATTGAAACAGTCGATTTCCTCTGTAATTACAGTGTCATCCTAAAAAATTGATAGGTATTTAATGGAAAATTTAATAAAAAAAAAAAACAAACTTCATTTTAATATGATTACGTGTAATATCGAACAAGGCAAATGCCAAAACTAAAATATTTAAATATCAAAAAGGAACCAAGTGCATATTCAACAAAACTGAAATATCAAAAGGGAACCAACCGCCTTGTAAATAAATAGTAACATACTAAGAACAAAAGAATTTTATTATAAACATACCTTATAGCTTGATGGTTTTTCATTAATCAGCGTACTTTTTTCTTGATGATTAGTCTGAAAAACAATAAATTCAAAAACATATTTATCTAACCTAAAAAACTAAGTAAGTACTTACCAGAATGTTATTAATATTGTTGCCAGTAAATATTTTCATAGGATCTCTGTTTTTTTGTGATCCCAATGCTAATAATAGTATTTTTCTACTTCTATCCATATTGTCGCAATTAAACAGTAACAACGATAATAGAACTTATTCCACATCAAATAGTTAAAGGGAACCAACTGAATAACTGAGTAATATTTATATATATATATATATATATATATATATATATATATATATATATATATATATATATATATATATATATATATATATATATATATATATAATAGAACTTATTCCACATCAAATAGTTAAAGGGAACCAACTGACATGAGTAATATTTATATATATATATATAAGTTCAGTTCGAGCAACGAGGAGCAGCAGTAGGCAGCTTTCAGCGAGAACCTGAAGATGGCAGATGGGATTCTGCCGAAACGTCGTTTAGACAACCGTGACCCCAGCAGGAGCCTGTCAACTACGCGGGAAAACACCCGGAAGCACAACAACCTTTCATATATATATATATATATATATATATATATATATATATATATATATATATATATATATATATATATATATATATATATATATATATATATATATATATATATATATATATATATATATATATATATATATATATATATATATATATATATATATATATATATATATATATATATATATACACATTTTTATTCACAAAAATAAATAAATGAGTTAATAACTTAAATGTCAATCTCTGGTTCGTCTTGTAAAAGAGACGTAGGTGTAGCATTGTCGCAATATTCTCCAATGCAATGAATGCAACTTGCTGTGCTTCTTAAATTGTATTTTCTACAGCTGCACTAATTATTTTTACAGCCTTTCTTATATTTTCAAGAAATACTTAGTAAATTTTTAGGAAAAGCATTAGTTTCACTTTTAACATCAAGCATTAAGTTATTCTCAATTTTAAGCCACCCGGATTGTAACGGATCTTTCTCAGAACTTAACCACTGACCACTGCCTTGGAAATATACTCTTACAGTGTGTTTCTATTACCTCTTTAGAACCCCCCCCCCCTCCAATCAAATCATAGGCCCCGGTACCAAATTCACTGAAGGGCCCCCTTGATGAGACAGGCCTCTCAGAAGCCATCATTTCTGGTGGGCCCACACGCTTAATAATTGATGAGCGGGGAGAGAAATTTAAAAAAAACTGTCAACATGTCTGGCAGGCCCCGCTACGGGCCCCTAATCTCAGTATCCATTAGCCCCCACCCATAGGCGGGCCTGCTCTTCAGTGGGTGGAATTGCAGACAATTTTCATCGTAATGTTTGTCAATTATTTTATTAATCTTAAGTTTATAAACATAGATTTTTTATGATGATTCCATGCTAGTTGAGTCATTATAACTAAAAGGTCAATGTCTTCACCAACTATTATAACTCGATTGTCTTCGGTTTTCAAATCAATAGCAGTTTTGACGATTATAGTATCGGCGTCGTCTCTGCATATTTTAACGTTAAAGTCATTATCTATTAACTTTTTGCGCAACAATTTCATAATGCTATCCTTATTTTTACTATTAGCTAGAAATTTGTTTGACTAACCCAGGATTTCATAATGTCCCTTGTGTCTGAAACATCTACGCAAACATTTTTTTCTAAACGACGATTGCGCTCGTTAGTCTTAGTGCTATTCTGTTCATCGGCATACCCATCATAAAAAATACTACTCTATAGTCTTGACTGCTTGGTTCTGATTATTGACCATATATTTATATATTATTATTATTATTATTACCATGTGTATGCTTAATAAATTTCCTTTTCAGATTAATGAAGTTTCATTTTGAAATTTGACAGGTTGTTGACAGCTGCCATTAAATCGAAATTTATTCTTGACTTCAGATTCATGATCAACGACACAAAAAATCCATACAAAAATCATAAAAAATAAATTAAAATTTTTTTTCAAAAAGTATCCTCTATAAGAATTTATGGGGGTTATATGGCTCCATATCTGAAAATTTACCTTTTAGCATCAACTATGACCACAAGTGGCACATTCCAATCAAAAAGTGCAGCGTTCTTTGGTGTACCCGGCGTACTATAAATTAGAGCACCAAATCTAAAGCACTAAAATTATTAGAATTTGTACCCGAATAAGTTGAACTGAGCAGTAAACAGCTACTGTATTTGAAAATCAAAAATATATATTTCTTCTAACAAAAACAGAATAGTAAAATAAAAAATATTTTGTAATGATGTGCGTTATATGTATATTAAAAAAAAAAAATTATTCAACAGCAGCGTTTAGAGTAGACCTGACAACTCTTAAAAATATAAACGAAATAAAAAATAAAACGACAGGAAAATGATATCGGGAATGCGGTTAACAAGGATGAAAATCTAATACAATTTTGGTGAAAAAAAAGTGAATAAGATAATTAATTAATAGAAGGTGTCAAATAGAGAGGAGAGATTTTTGCAAATAATTTTACAAATTCTTTGTCTTCCTCCCTTACCGAAAAAATCATTATTCCATATTACTTAGCATTTTCACATTTCAGATTTAGATTATGAAAATTTAGATATTTCAATTCAGTCATTCTGTCCGTCAGTCACTACACATCCATACCCTAGCCAGGATTCGAACCCGAGACCCCGTGGTCGCAAGCCTAACATTTTACATTTTTTACATTTTAGACATTTTATTGATTATTTCACTTTCTGACATTGTAGGACTAAATATCTCATTTATTTGATTTTACAGGCAAATAAACATACAGTGGACGTTACATATTTGCGTACACGAATTTAACGAGACAGATATTTAGTTGTTTTGCTTTTAACCAACTGGTGACACTTTCCGCACTGCGATTAAGTGTGTTATAACTTTTTTAATGCCTTAGCTCAAATAGCCTATTTGATATACTTTTTGATCCTCTGTAATATATTTTATGAGATGGCTAAATGCAGGAAAATAAAATTAAAAACCTGCTTCAAAGAATTATGAGTCAATTTATAAAAATAAAAATAAGAGAGAAATAATAGACTTAAGAGGGTCATTGAGGTGACATGGAAGGCGGTTAGAACACATTTTTTTTTTTAATATTCCAATGATAGTGTCGTCTTTAGAATGATAAATGCTTATCAGCAGGGTAGAGATTCTGGTTGTAGAGGGTTGGGAGGGGCGGGGACTGTTACGTAAGTCTATTGGGTCATGACCTAAGTTCGTCGTAGAGGAGTTTGTGTGTATGTGAGGTGTTATCCTGTCATCGTATGTGTGTTAAGTCTAACACCTTAAGCACTGCGTCACGGAGACGGTATTTCTCTGTCCTGAATTTTTTTAAGATAGAATATATCATCCAATGATATAGTAAATCACCATCTCTCCTTGTGAAAATAATCAGTTTAATTTACCCTCACGTATGTTTTTCATTTATTTTTATATTGAAGCGCTATATTATACAAAGCAGTTAAAGCACATTTTTTAATAACAAGATATAGGCATATATATTTTCATAAAACGTTTATCTTTTATTGCTAAGGAAAATTTCAAAGCATCCACATCTTTGTATTTAATTTGAGATGAATTTAATCTAGTCCGAAGGTAGGATCGTTAGATGTGCGAAGTTTGCTTTACTTCAACCAACTTTAATTGAGTTTAACTCTTTGTCTTTCGCTTCGCCGGCGCTACAAGAAATGGTAACAGCTACCTTTTGTAAAATTATAAATTGTCGAATGGAATTTTACACTGTAATCGAATTGACTACGTAATTATACAAAATTTCAATACGGAATGACATCTACTAACTTGCAGAGTAATTCATTAGATTTGCCCAATACTGTATATTTATTAGGTAAATTCAGCAGTTGAAAAAGTTTTTTTTCTTATAATTTTGATAACGTTCATATTATTTGTATACCACTTAAAAAGAAATTAAAATAATTGAGGAGAATAAGAGAGAGAGAGAGTTAATGAAGTCCAGCAAGATATAGCCCAGGAAATTAGATATTTATCTCTAGTCGGGGAGCCCTCCCTAGCTGTACGTGTGCCCCCCATCCTTGGAGCAGAGCTGGGTAGTATTCGAATACAGTATTCGGATACTTTCTCTGTATCCGAAAGCTGTATTCGAATACTTTCTTAAAATTGTATCCGTTATCCGTATCCGACACAAATTAATAAAGTATCCGTTATCCGAATACACCCAAACAGCAATTTTAGTAGTTTCTACGTAATAGTTGCCATTAGGGGAATTTTAAAGGTTTCCGCAACTAAGGACTGTTACGTAATGGGAACCATCCTTCTACCAAGTATTCACCAAAATGGGGAATAATAATTACGTAACAAATTACTATTCCGGTACTTCTACCATTACCGTGTTGAAGACTAGGTTATTACGTAAACGGGATGTAACCAAGTAGTAGAAATGACTAACTTTTGGAACAGCTCCGCTGACCGAAATGAAAGCGCAAACTATATATTTGGCTCTCTGTTATTCGAATAGCAAATTAATGACTTACTGAGTTTAAGCACATGATACGTCCAAGGTCCAAGTTAAGGTGATTATATACAACATGCATAAGCATATATTATAAATCATGATGTTTTGCATTTACCTTGGGTGTGGATATTAAAACCACCACTTGTTTTCTGTAAAATGTTATCACGATGCTTCGATAAAAAAGACGCCCCCTCGAGAAAATGTTTTTTTCGGAAAAAAAATTTTTTGCAAAAATTATGTGTACAAGCAAAACTGCAAAATTTTTTATGGAAAACGTTTTTTTTTTTAATTTTATATATTATAAAGTAATAATCTATTTAGAAAACATATTTGTAAATGACTATAATAAAAAGAAATTTTTTATCGAATTATATTTTTATCTGTGTCAATATGGCGTCTTCATTAAACAACAGAAAAATGACGATTTTAATTGCAGTAACTTAGAGGTTGCAAAAACCAAAATTATTTCCCTACACGTTACATTTACTATAAAGTAGCAGATGCTACCAACGTTATAGTTGTTGTTACTTTAAAAGTGGTGACGGCAACTGCAACAATTTCACTGTGTAGTTATATTTACCTAGATGTAGCAAATGGGACCAATGACGCTATAAGATCTTAGTAACTGTTGCTACCAACTTATTTTCATGTTGGTAGAATTGGCAGAATCGATATAGGTAATTTTTTTTTTTAATTGGCAACGCGGTAATAACTGTTAAAGTGTCACTGTCACTGTGTGCGATGGGAATGTGTATTATTAAAAATAACAATTATTATACTTTTTAAGTACTTTTTATTATCTGATATTATTTGGAAAGAGCACATATCGAACAATATTTGATGGATGCCCCTGACGGTGAGCATCTTATGTCAGAGGTAGGTGTTTATTATATCTTGCTTTTATGTACCTATTTAAATGTTTGGGTTTTTTAGGTTGCATTGATACTGGGAGTTTGCGGTGCCTGCCGTTGCGGTAAACTGACCTTCTTAAGCGTCGAAGATATGAGATAAAGAATAATATCTATATATATCCATACCAGATACCAAGACGAATAAATCAAGAAGTTTCACAGTTTTAAATGAAGGATTCTCGGTGAACCCACTCGATTCGATTAGGAAATATGTCTTTAAAACCGCAAAATGTGTCTCACTAAAGATTTTTCGTAAATTTTCAAAAGGGAAAGTGCACTGTCCAATTCGTTAGATTAAATAAGCTCTCAAAAATTCCAAGAATTGTAGCTGATTATTTGCAATTGCCTGATGCAGATTTGTATACTGGCCATAGCATGCGCCGTTCCTCATCAACTCTTGGCCAATGCTGGGGGTGACATTACCACCCTTAAACGTCACGGTGTGTGGAAATCATCCACCGTGGCGGAGGGTTATTTGGAAGATTCAGTCTCAACTAAAAAAATTCAGGGAGAGCAGCACAACGAGTCAGGGGATACAGACGTCGTTACTAGTATAGAGAAAAATTGTGTACAGAAGAGCAGTTTTCTTTGTGGAAAATCGAATATGATGACAATAAATGTTAACATAAATATAAATAAATAACTGTTAGTGCATGAGTTCTTTGTTTTGTTAATTTTCCATATAATGGAGACAAATAATATCCTTGGGCTTTATTTTATATTAAAATTATTCTTTAGTGACTAAATCACTTTACCTCACTTTAGCTTACTACTTTATCTCACTAGTGACTTATGAGTCACTTTATACATTCAAAATCTCATCAATAAAGATCACTTTATATAAAAGTGTTGGATAAATATATTTATTAACGTAAGGTGTGTAATAATGGAAAAAATACATAAGAGTTTTCATATTTTAGTGATCAGTTTACATTTAATTTCATTCAATTCAATTTATTGTACATAAACAATGTCTTATGCCGTTATCCGACATTATCCGTTCCCCATCGACACAATATTTATTAAATTTGGAGTTTTTAATCGGCAAATTCATTTAATATGCTCAGTCACTAACTGAACTATAAGTCAATCTGTGTGTTAAAGACAAGTTATAATTTTCGAGCAGTACACAGTATCATTAATCACTACAACTGTTATAGTTTTCGATTACTCTTCTCCTTGTGTTGATGGGAGCACTTTTGCACTTGTTACCAAAGATGATGGTTTTGCTGTGGCGAAATAATCTTTCATGTTTGCATCATATTCTGAAGAATCACTATTTCTCCTACTGTTTAACTGTTTCTTCAGTTTTCTATAAAACAATGATGAGTGCCGATAAACTTTATTTTGCTTTTACTGAGCATTTCAGATGCCGCCATTTTATTCAATGCCAATAATTATATAAATTGTCTTAAAATTAATATTACTCTATAGTAGATTTTCAAGGTATATGTAACTTTTAAGTAATTTTCAATTAGTGGGGAGTAGTAAAGATAACTTCAAAGCCCCTATGTTCGTAGAAATAACCTCATTTTTACTCGAGATGTCACTAATAAGTTAGACTACTTTCAAGTGGTCCTTTGGTAAAGCTGTGCAGTCGGCATTACTACCAATTTTCACTTTGCAGTTGAGGATGCTTCAAAGTAATGCAGAGTAGTATCTGCGACGTTGCAGATTCTGCGGCAGTTACTTGAAAGTGCTATAACTATACAATGCCTGAATTCGGTAGAATCTACATAATTGTTACTACAAATGCATACCACAAAGTGAATATTATCTTAAAGCCGCAAATTTAGTAACAGTTATGTCATTCCTATTGTATTAAAGTTCCGATGCCTCAGATGCCAGTTCCCATCACTTTGAATGCTGCTTGGGCATTAGGCGAGTATTCGAATACTAATAAAAGTATTCGAATACAAATAAAAGTATCCGAATACATCGAAAGTATCCGAATACACCGAAAGTATCCGAATACACTAAAAGTATCCGAATACAACAAAATTATCCGAATACAATAGAAGTATTCGGATACTGAAAATATCCGAATACCACAAAAAATACATACACATATTAAATATTATTTTCTAGTCATTCCTTATAAAAAGGTTTACATATATTCTGAAAAGTCCTTTTAGCTATAGTTGGAGTGTCAATATAACGTACAGAGTGGTTAAAAAATACGAAAAGTTGAAATTGTTACAAAAGTAAAGTACCAGTTCTTCAAGTAAAAGTTGAAAATACAGGAAAAATTGTTCCTAGTGTTGAGATAGACGTTCAGATATGAAATTTGAATGCTTATCTCAATTTTTTTTTGGCATCTTTAAGATTAAAGTAATTTTGCAAAGTTAACCAAAGTAGCAAAGTGGCTAATTTATTTGATAACATGAACAGTTTAAAAGTGATTGTTTTGTGATTATTTTATTAAACAAATTAATAAATCGTGCACTTTCTTTAGTTACTTTTGCAAAATTAATTTAATCTTAGTGCAAAAAAAACTAGGTAATTTAAATCAAATCTCATATCTGAACTTTTATCGACATTAGGAACAATTTTTCCCATAAGATTTTAAACTTTTGCTTCAATTTCAACAACTGGTATTTCACTCTCGCAAAAATTTCAAGTTTTCTTATTTTTTAACCACCTTGTACTTTATATCAACATTCCAACTATAGTTAAAGTAGTTAAGTATTTTTCAGTATAAGCAAAACTTTCTATAGAGAATGACTCCTTATATCATATGTTTTAGTGTTTGTTAAAATGTTGAATAATTTTTTTTTCTAGATGATTTTTTGCACTTAATAGTACATTGTGTATCTAGTAGTAAAAGCAATACATTCCCGGACGATGATATAAATTGTTGGCTGAGGCTTTAAGCCGAGGCCAACAGGCATTGAAGTCTGGGAATGTGCTTTACTACGAAGTACACATACTATTTTTTCTGAAATCGCAATAAATATTTTTATAAATTAAGGAATTTTTATTGTTTTGAAAAAGGTCAGAGATTCAGTGCTTATTATTTACTGTCTAAAATATATATATATATATATATATATATATATATATATATATATATATATATATATATATATATATATATATATATATTTATATATATATATATATATATATATATATATATATATATATATATATATACACACACCGAAGTACACATACTATTTTTTCTGAAATCACAATCAATATTATTATAAATTAAGGAATTTGTATTAATGCATAACATTTCTTCATTACAGTCTAACTGCTTACTAATAAATGCAATTTTAATGTGAGTTGGTTTGTCTGCGTGTATTTATTTACTTTCTAAAATATACGGCCTAAGCCGGAAAAGTAACATTCCCGTACGGTTTTGTTGATCGTTGCTTGGCAACGGATCTTTTCCGGTCTGTTTTCTGATAGTTTCTTAGCAACGAACTAAAATACTGGAATTGTGCATTTTTCGATCTGAAATCGCTCCGAAAATGCAGACATTACCGATCGATTTCAGAAAAAGTAACTTTTATATATAGAAAACAGTCCAGGAAAATTATTTTCCCAGCTTAGGCCGGGAAAAAGTAACTTTCCCAGACTGTTTTCTGATAGTTGCTTAGCAACGGACTAAAATACCAGAATGGCGTATTTTGGGATCTAAAATTGCGCCGAGAAAGTATACATTAACGTACTTACATTCTTGACCGATTTCGGAAAAAATTAATTTTTTGTTTTCGGACTTTGTTTTGTTACAAAAAAAAACAAATAAAATACTCAAAGGCATTATATATATTTAGTTAAAAGAAACAGATAGCGTCTCGGACAGCTTTAAAGAAAACTGAATTTCATAAAATATTTTTTTCACAAACGAAAGAAAAGTATCCGGTATCCGTATTCGAAAAAAGTATTCGAATACAAGGTACTCGGATACTTTTTAAAGCAAAAAGTATCCGTATCTTGTCTCTGGTATTCGAATACATTTGATGTATCCGTATCCGGTATTCGAATACATTCTAATTGTATCCGACCCAGCTCTGCCTTGGAGTCAATATTTTTCATAAAGATTAAAGCTTAAGAAACAATTCTAGACATGTCCTAAAAAAAACTAGCTGTGCTTTCGAAATGGCGGCCATATGTTAAAAAAAAACTGGTGCAAATGTTGTTTTTGTCATTTAACACAAAAAATAAAAAAGATAGACAAAAACTTCTTTCACGAAAAACAACGTACATAGAATTTTCTACAATTTTATTCCTATACAATATTTTGATAGGAGTTACCATTTTCTAGATTAATGAAATTTAAAAGAACATGGAAATTCATATATCGGTAAATCATTTACAGGAAATGACTGACATTCACACAGCCCCACAAAAAAAAAGTGGTCTGTCCGGCGGACCAGACCAGAGTATCCATATGTATATGGACCCGCTGAAACCAAATCCGAGGTCAGAATTGTCAGATTGGCTCGTTTTTCACCACCACACATTTGTACTTTAATGAGATCTGGAACTAGATTATATTTTCGGGGACACTCAACTAACAAACTAACAAACTAACAAACTAACAAACTAACAAACTAACAAACTAACAAACTAACAAACTAACAAACTAACAAACTAACAAACTAACAAACTAACAAACTAACAAACTAACAAACTAACAAACTAACAAACTAACAAACTAACAAACTAACAAACTAACAAACTAACAAACTAACAAACTAACAAACTAACAAACTAACAAACTAACAAACTAACAAACTAACAAACTAACTAACTAATCAACGAAGATTTTATGAGCGCAAAACCACAAGACAGTCGAGTGGATCAGTTTATACATTTTTTAGTGGAAAATTATATCGAAAGTGACTCTCTATTTCCACCGACAACATGGGCTGCAAAAACAGCAAGTATTTTAAGGACCACAAATGCATGTGAATAGTTTCATTCAGAGTTTAAACCGGACCTAACCTAATAAATATGGCGTATTCAATATAGCGGATCCAACATGGTGCATCTAATATGGCGGACCCAACATGATGGATGCAATTTGAACCCTGCCTATCACCCATGTCTAACTCTGTGAGATAAACAATCATTATAGTAGAGAGCACGGCTGGGCAAAAGGTGTCACCCTGTGGGGGTTTGGAAACTAAAAGCTGGGACCAGTCCTATTTAATAGCTTATAATTAATTGTGTTTATGTCTAAAGTTGGCCAAAAATTGGCCTGGGAAAAAGGGCGTTATTCAAAATTTTGGAGATATTGACACTGAGCAATTGCTACAGGTAAAGTAAATATTTTGACACGAAATTATCGAAAAGTCTGTAGCGGTTGCTCTAAAAAAAAATATTTAATAAAAGAAAAAGCATTGACGCTTATGGAGTTTTAAAACTTTGAACGTCCGTATCTAGCTTCGAGAACCTAAAAAAAATGTAATTTTTCATTGCATTTTAACGTTCAACAACCGATATTTCGAAAACGAACACTCAAATCAAATAATACCTCTCTTACAATATTGTAGAGTAGAGTTTCCCGCTTACAACGGTGTAACGTTTAGAATTTTTGGGCGTAAGATAGCGTAGGAAAATTAATAAATGTAAAACAATGCACAGATCTATTTACATCGCGGCAGCCGACCGTCGCGCGTCGATCTCCCTCCCTTACGTCGCACGGCCCGCGCGCTCCAGTTGTCTATATTCTGGGAAGACTGATTGTAACTTACAACCACCGTGGTTTGCGTTTTATTAGCCTATTTGTCTTTTTTTTGTTATTGTTTTTTATTCAACAATAATATTACTTCAAACGAAATACTTACCAAGAAAACAGACAGGGTGTTATAACGAATTACAAAACGTACGTATTACACTTTCTAGTTATATTATTCTGATGCTACAAATTATAACAATCTTAAAAAGTATGTGAATAAAACGGAACAAATTAACAATATTATGAGGTAAAGAAAACAACATGCTTATGTATACAGTGTGTCCACGGATGGACTTAACTATACGTGTAAGCCTTTTTATTTTTGAATTCACAGCCAATGTAATTTACACAAAAATTTAATAATAGGGTGGACACGAAAATGTAAACAGATGGGACTAAGAGTGGGCGACGACGCGCTCTATAGCTTATACTTTGCCGATGACCAGGTTGTGGTAGCAGAGGACGAAGACGATTTGGGGTATATGATTAGGAAGCTGAAGGAAGAATATGAAAAGGCAGGCTTAACTATGAATATGAGTAAATGCGAATACCTAGCAATAGGTACAGATAACCGCAATGATATCAATCTAGAAAGTGATGTTATAAAAGGCGTGAAAAAATCTAAGTGCCTCGGAGTCATATTTAATAAACAAGGAAATAGCAGGGATGAAATAATAGAAAGGAATAATAAAGGTAGAAAAGTCATAGGTGCCCTAAATTCAATCCTTTGGGAAAAGAATATTAGAAGAACAACAAAAAAACGATTATACGAAAGTATTGTTCAAAGTGTGATAATGTACGGAGCTGAAGTATGGGATATAACTAAAACAATCAAAAACAAATTAATGGCAACAGAAATGGACTTCCTAAGAAGAAGCTGTGGATTATCAAGGAGAGATAGGGTGAGAAATGAAGAGATAAGAGAAAAGAATGAGCATGGAAAAAAATATCTCGGAAGAAATTGAAAGAAAACAGCTGACATGGTTTGGTCATACGAAAAGAATGGACGAAGGCAGGTGGCCCAGAAAAGTATTGGAATGGCAACCACCGGAGAGAAGAAAGAGAGGAAGGTCTAGAAGGAGTTGGAGGAATGGCTTGGACGAGGCGATGGAAGTAAGAAACCTAACCGAGGATGAATGTCTTGACAGGAGAATATGGAAACTGGGGACGGAGAGGCGGCGCCAGCCGTAGAAATCCGTTATATATATATATATATATATATATATATATATATATATATATATATATATATATATATATATATATATATATATATATATATATATATATATATATATATATATATATATAACGGATTTCTACGGCTGGCGCCGCCTCTCCGTCCCCAGTTTCCATATTCTCCTGTCAAGACATTCATCCTCGGTTAGGTTTCTTACTTCCATCGCCTCGTCCAAGCCATTCCTCCAACTCCTTCTAGACCTTCCTCTCTTTCTTCTCTCCGGTGGTTGCCATTCCAATACTTTTCTGGGCCATCTGCCTTCGTCCATTCTTTTCGTATGACCAAACCATGTCAGCTGTTTTCTTTCAATTTCTTCCGAGATATTTTTTTCCATGCTCATTCTTTTCTCTTATCTCTTCATTTCTCACCCTATCTCTCCTTGATAATCCACAGCTTCTTCTTAGGAAGTCCATTTCTGTTGCCATTAATTTGTTTTTGATTGTTTTAGTTATATCCCATACTTCAGCTCCGTACATTATCACACTTTGAACAATACTTTCGTATAATCGTTTTTTTGTTGTTCTTCTAATATTCTTTTCCCAAAGGATTGAATTTAGGGCACCTATGACTTTTCTACCTTTATTATTCCTTTCTATTATTTCATCCCTGCTATTTCCTTGTTTATTAAATATGACTCCGAGGCACTTAGATTTTTTCACGCCTTTTATAACATCACTTTCTAGATTGATATCATTGCGGTTATCTGTACCTATTGCTAGGTATTCGCATTTACTCATATTCATAGTTAAGCCTGCCTTTTCATATTCTTCCTTCAGCTTCCTAATCATATACCCCAAATCGTCTTCGTCCTCTGCTACCACAACCTGGTCATCGGCAAAGTATAAGCTATAGAGCGCGTCGTCGCCCACTCTTAGTCCCATCTGTTTACATTTTCGTGTCCACCCTATTATTAAATTTTTGTGTAAATTACATTGGCTGTGAATTCAAAAATAAAAAGGCTTACACGTATAGTTAAGTCCATCCGTGGACACACTGTATACATAAGCATGTTGTTTTCTTTACCTCATAATATTGTTAATTTGTTCCGTTTTATTCACATACTTTTTAAGATTGTTATAATTTGTAGCATCAGAATAATATAACTAGAAAGTGTAATACGTACGTTTTGTAATTCGTTATAACACCCTGTCTGTTTTCTTGGTAAGTATTTCGTTTGAAGTAATATTATTGTTGAATAAAAAACAATAACAAAAAAAAGACAAATAGGCTAATAAAACGCAAACCACGGTGGTTGTAAGTTACAATCAGTCTTCCCAGAATATAGACAACTGGAGCGCGCGGGCCGTGCGACGTAAGGGAGGGAGATCGACGCGCGACGGTCGGCTGCCGCGATGTAAATAGATCTGTGCATTGTTTTACATTTATTAATTTTCCTACGCTATCTTACGCCCAAAAATTCTAAACGTTACACCGTTGTAAGCGGGAAACTCTACTCTACAATATTGTAAGAGAGGTATTTTTTGATTTGAGTGTTCGTTTTCGAAATATCGGTTGTTGAACGTTAAAATGCAATGAAAAATTACATTTTTTTTAGGTTCTCGAAGCTAGATACGGACGTTCAAAGTTTTAAAACTCCATAAGCGTCAATGCTTTTTCTTTTATTAAATATTTTTTTTTAGAGCAACCGCTACAGACTTTTCGATAATTTCGTGTCAAAATATTTACTTTACCTGTAGCAATTGCTCAGTGTCAATATCTCCAAAATTTTGAATAACGCCCTTTTTCCCAGGCCAATTTTTGGCCAACTTTAGACATAAACACAATTAATTATAAGCTATTAAATAGGACTGGTCCCAGCTTTTAGTTTCCAAACCCCCACAGGGTGACACCTTTTGCCCAGCCGTGCTCTCTACTATAATGATTGTTTATCTCACAGAGTTAGACATGGGTGATAGGCAGGGTTCAAATTGCATCCATCATGTTGGGTCCGCCATATTAGATGCACCATGTTGGATCCGCTATATTGAATACGCCATATTTATTAGGTTAGGTCCGGTTTAAACTCTGAATGAAACTATTCACATGCATTTGTGGTCCTTAAAATACTTGCTGTTTTTGCAGCCCATGTTGTCGGTGGAAATAGAGAGTCACTTTCGATATAATTTTCCACTAAAAAATGTATAAACTGATCCACTCGACTGTCTTGTGGTTTTGCGCTCATAAAATCTTCGTTGATTAGTTAGTTAGTTTGTTAGTTTGTTAGTTTGTTAGTTTGTTAGTTTGTTAGTTTGTTAGTTTGTTAGTTTGTTAGTTTGTTAGTTTGTTAGTTTGTTAGTTTGTTAGTTTGTTAGTTTGTTAGTTTGTTAGTTTGTTAGTTTGTTAGTTTGTTAGTTTGTTAGTTTGTTAGTTTGTTAGTTTGTTAGTTTGTTAGTTTGTTAGTTTGTTAGTTTGTTAGTTTGTTAGTTTGTTAGTTTGTTAGTTTGTTAGTTTGTTAGTTTGTTAGTTTGTTAGTTTGTTAGTTGAGTGTCCCCGAAAATATAATCTAGTTCCAGATCTCATTAAAGTACAAATGTGTGGTGGTGAAAAACGAGCCAATCTGACAATTCTGACCTCGGATTTGGTTTCAGCGGGTCCATATACATATGGATACTCTGGTCTGGTCCGCCGGACAGACCACTTTTTTTTTGTGGGGCTGTGTGAATGTCAGTCATTTCCTGTAAATGATTTACCGATATATGAATTTCCATGTTCTTTTAAATTTCATTAATCTAGAAAATGGTAACTCCTATCAAAATATTGTATAGGAATAAAATTGTAGAAAATTCTATGTACGTTGTTTTTCGTGAAAGAAGTTTTTGTCTATCTTTTTTATTTTTTGTGTTAAATGACAAAAACAACATTTGCACCAGTTTTTTTTTAACATATGGCCGCCATTTCGAAAGCACAGCTAGTTTTTTTTAGGACATGTCTAGAATTGTTTCTTAAGCTTTAATCTTTATGAAAAATATTGACTCCAAGGCAGAGCTGGGTCGGATACAATTAGAATGTATTCGAATACCGGATACGGATACATCAAATGTATTCGAATACCAGAGACAAGATACGGATACTTTTTGCTTTAAAAAGTATCCGAGTACCTTGTATTCGAATACTTTTTTCGAATACGGATACCGGATACTTTTCTTTCGTTTGTGAAAAAAATATTTTATGAAATTCAGTTTTCTTTAAAGCTGTCCGAGACGCTATCTGTTTCTTTTAACTAAATATATATAATGCCTTTGAGTATTTTATTTGTTTTTTTTTGTAACAAAACAAAGTCCGAAAACAAAAAATTAATTTTTTCCGAAATCGGTCAAGAATGTAAGTACGTTAATGTATACTTTCTCGGCGCAATTTTAGATCCCAAAATACGCCATTCTGGTATTTTAGTCCGTTGCTAAGCAACTATCAGAAAACAGTCTGGGAAAGTTACTTTTTCAAAAACAAATTAATGGCAACAGAAATGGACTTCCTAAGAAGAAGCTGTGGATTATCAAGGAGAGATAGGGTGAGAAATGAAGAGATAAGAGAAAAGAATGAGCATGGAAAAAAATATCTCGGAAGAAATTGAAAGAAAACAGCTGACATGGTTTGGTCATACGAAAAGAATGGACGAAGGCAGATGGCCCAGAAAAGTATTGGAATGGCAACCACCGGAGAGAAGAAAGAGAGGAAGGTCTAGAAGGAGTTGGAGGAATGGCTTGGACGAGGCGATGGAAGTAAGAAACCTAACCGAGGATGAATGTCTTGACAGGAGAATATGGAAACTGGGGACGGAGAGGCGGCGCCAGCCGTAGAAATCCGTTATATATATATATATATATATATATATATATATATATATATATATATATATATATATATATATAATTTAATAATAAAAATTGGAAAGAAAATTAGTTATTGTCTATGTGGATGAAACTTTGTATTAAGACTGCACCTGACATTATTTACAACTTTCCTTTATTACATTCGCGATACCTTTTTCCCTGTATTCCTTAATAAATATATACAAAAATTGGTATTAGCCACTTAAAATACTAATAGCCTACCTAATGACTAATCACTAATCAGTTTCGGTTTCGTCATCACCTTCAATATATATAAGAAGGAGGCGATTTCACTTTACATTGAGGCAGGATTTTTCTCCCAACCATCTGCATGATCCTATCAAAGAAATACAATTTTTTCTACAAGTACACCATCTCTGCCTGCATTTCTGTTAAATTAAACCTTCAGGAATATATTTTATATTAGTTAAGTACAAATTTTTGAATGTATCAAATTCCGGAATGTTGTCCATATTATTAATAATATTATACAGAACGGAATATTCGGAATATCCTGTAAATATTGGATTATCATTTTCCTTGGAAGTCTCTATATGCGAGTGTAGAATTTCATCTTTTGATGAACATTTTGAGGACAATATATGTCTGATCTATCAGGCCTTGTTGACTCGATAATTTGAATGTCATCACTGAAATGCATCTTTAATTTGTCAATTAACTGTATCTTTGATACATTTCCTCCGAGATCTGTATATCTAGCATATATTGACGACACAGAATATCTCTTTTGTTTAATTTTGTTTAATAAACTTACTTAATTCTTTATAAAACAGTATTTCAATGTAATCTGTATGTTTCTGCATTTGAAGAAACCTGAAGATCTGTACCCTTCTTTAATACCCTTTAAAAAGCATTTCGCGTGATATTTTATTTCCATAGCAATTAAATCATTATCGCCAATGCGTTTCATAACAGAGCTAACATTTTGGGCTAAAATTTTGATCTTTCGATACTAATAGTCAGTACTTGTGATACATTTTGATCATTACGCCTCCTTTTACAAAGCACACATGCATATTAAATATTCCTACTGAAACTGGAGGTTCGGTTCCGTAAACTTCAATTTTCTCTAATAGCATTTCCTTTTCAAATTTTCAGCGCAGCAATTCAATACTTTTTTTTACTACTACAGTAGCACGATTTGTGTCAAATTAATAATATTTTGTCCCCATTTTCAGTGTTAGCAATATCTTGACGCAAGTGAATATTGCTAGATTTATACATACTGTCCTTAATTTGTAACATTTGTCTTAGACTTTTTAACATTTTCTCAGAGCCCTTTACTAAGCTACCAGAAAACTTTTCACAAATTAAAGAGTTTTTAACATTCTCCTTGTAAAACACGAAATGTTGACTATCTCACTTTTGGATGTTGAACTTCCACTTCGGTCCATTTTTAGTTATTTATGGAAAATCAGACTAAAGTGATGCCTATATTATGTTCTTAATTTAATTTTTAATTTTAGGAAATTCCACTTGCCTGGACACTGAAAGTAATTTTTATATTATTAAACTAACAATAGAATAACAGACCTTAGACCAGGGATTCCCAACAAGTGGTCCGCGGACCCCTAGGGTTCCGCGGACGATGTCTTAAGGGTCCGCGAAATGTCACTAAGATATTCAATTGTTTTGTATTTTACTTGACTTGCAGTGGTAGATTCTACATAATCTTGATTAAAGCTTTCAAGAGGCCCTTGTCAGTATAGCGACCGATGAGGGGATCCTTGAAAAAATCTTGTTGGGAACCACTGCCTTAGACATAAGAGTTTTTAACAGGAAAGAATTTACTTTTAACTGATAAAACCTTCAACACTTTGGGCTTCTACTAATATTATATAATCTAATGGCATATCCTATGGGCATATTGGGCATTAATATGAATACATGAGAGTAATAAATTACCTATTTAATCTAAGCAGAATGTAGATAACTAGAGCGCGCGGGCCGTGCGACGTAAAGGAGGGAGATCGACGCGACGGTCAGCTGCCGCGATGTAAATAGATCTGTGCATTGTTTTACATTTATTAATTTTCCTACGCTATCTTACGCCCAAAAATTCTAAACGTTATACCGTTGTAAGCGGGAAACTCTACTCTACAATATTGTAAGAGAGGTATTTTTTGATTTGAGTGCTCATTTTCGAAATATCGGTTGTTGAACGTTAAAATGCAATGAATAATTACAATTTTTTTAGGTTCTCGAAGCGAGATACGGACGTTCAAAGTTTTAAAACTCCATAAGCGTCAATGCGTTTTCTTTTACTAAATATTTTTTTTAGAGCAACCGCTACAGACTTTTCGATAATTTCGTGCCAAAATATTTACTTTACCTGTAACAATTGTTCAGTGTCAATATCTCGAAAATTTTGAATAACGCCCTTTTTCCCAGGCCAATTTTTGACCAACTTTACACATAAACAAAATTAATTATAAGCTATTAAATAAGACCGGTCGCAGTTTTTAGTTTCCAAACCCCTACAGATTTCAATTTTAAGAGGAATTTTGCAGTGCGAGCTCTCTACTATTATAAAAAGCGTTGTTTTACATATGAGAATAGATACCACAAGTCATAATAGACATTACTATATGTTTTGCTCGGTCTCCTTTTGCTTCATGGTACGTCTAACAGCATCACGTTTTTTATCGTGCTTGCTTATTAAGCGTCGGATCTCAATAAAATATAATATGTTTATGTTGTTATGACTGTCTAATGTTTACTTTTTTTTAAATATATCCAACCAATAAACAATAATTATACGAAGTGTTATTTTATATATGAGATAAATTTGGAAAATTTGTGTTATCTTAACTAAAAATGAAAATTTACATGTCTTGAAAATGTGAAATCTATAACACTGAACCAAAGTGAGCGCAGTTCGAGTGTCAAATTAGGAGTTCATTAGAGATGTGAGCGCAATTCAGTGGCACCGATATTTTCATCTTGTTCCGTCGAAGGGTTGGGGGGTAAATTGGGATAAACTTGGGGTAAATAGGTAAATCAAGCAGGTAAGAGTTCATAAAATTGGTATTTAGTATATACAAGAGAAGCTAAGGTCTCAAAAAAATTTTTGACATTAGCCACCCCCATTATCACGCCCACCACATTATTAAAGGGGATGAAAAAAAATTGTGATTTAGTGTGTGCACAAGAACCAGAAACCTGAAAATATTTTTTTACTCCATCCATCCCCCTATCACCATCACACCCCATTACCGATGTGGGGTATCGTTTTATGGGTTTTTGGGGTAGAGGATTTCAAATATTATATTATTAAAGTTCCATAAACAACTATTTCCACATACAAAATTTTTTCGTTGTGAGTGACTTGGATAGAAAATCTGGATCTGGAACATCATTTGCACCAGTTTTTTTTAACATATGGCCGCCATTTTGAAAGTACAACCAGTTTTTTTTTAAGACAGGTCTAGAATTGTTCCTTAAGCTTTAATCTTTATGAAAAATATTGTCCCCAAGGTTCGGGGAGAGAGGGAGTGCACGTACAGTTAGGGTAGGCTCCCGAGTATTTAAAAAAATAATACAAAGCTGAAAACTTGCAAATAGTGGAGTCAAAATGAATTTTGAATTATATTGCTGCAACGATTTTATGGTTCTAATTTGTTTTAGGCGAATTTTTGGATTGAATGTATTCTTATAAAATTTAAACCATTTATATTGCAAAATTATAATTTTCTGATATAACATAACTGAAACCACAAATAAACTTTCTGATAATGTTTTACATGAAAAAAAGGGATCCCCTCTTTGGATAATTTTAGAAATATAATGTAATAATGCATAAACCTTAAAGGCAGTAGGTGAAACCGTGGCCTTTATTGAGCTAAACCTTTTTGCCAAATTTTAGCGCAAAATATTTAATTAAACAGTTAAAAATAAAAAAATATTTCGAAATTTCAGTACCTTATTGTTAAATAATCAGTTTAATAAGGCGACATTTCTTTTTTCAAAATGTAGATTTCTATATGTAATTTATAAATGATATTAAGATCAATTTTTTTTATTTAAAACGTTTATTGTGACTATTTACAATTTTTTAAATTGTAATTATAGTTATAAACAAATTCAGATGATAAATATTGTTACGTAATTTATCTAGAAGAACCTTACATACAGCTTCTGATGGACGCGACACCAAAGTATTTATTAAGGGCGCCAGTCGCGTTCTCTCTTGATTGTGTGTAGCTACTTCCACTCCCAGTTGAGTTCTATA
Source organism: Rutpela maculata (assembly GCA_936432065.2). Lineage (NCBI taxonomy): Eukaryota > Metazoa > Arthropoda > Insecta > Coleoptera > Cerambycidae > Rutpela > Rutpela maculata. Next base: position 24,140,427 of record OW386293.2, read on the forward strand.
TATTTATGGGATGTTTGATAGAGGAGAAAGGTAAAAGCTGTACTTGCATCAGTCACAGCCTATTGCGTAAAAGTAATTACTGCGCTTCCTTCAATAACCATAAAATACCTATATGCATGTTCAGAGCATATTTAATGTCCTATATGTCAAGAAATATTATAGCTGGACCTATTAACTTCTATATATTTGAAATCAGGGAAAAAAGATCTAAAAGAATATGTAAAAACGTACAGGATTTTCCATTTAAAAAACAATCTTCAATGTTTTTTTTTCCTTAACTGTATGTCTGTGTGAATGCGCGCGCACAAACACATATATATCCTTTTATATACTTATTTAATCCTTTATATAATAAAATACTCAACATCCAGTAGTGTTACAAATTTCAAAATAAGTTTTTTAAATTTTGTATCAATATATACCACTTTTTTGTAGGACATGAATAAAATCGTTTTCTACACTATATTTCCAAGAGAAAAAATGAAAATTAGGTTGTTAGTAATGAGAAAAGTGTTACCGTGGAACTGACAATTTCCGATCTTTGGACTGGAAAAACATACCATTCAGTTTGTAGGACAATGTGGCCATTTAATTTTAAAAACATTTATTAAGCAATAATAAAAAAATCAGCTGGTTAGTAATCATTTTTGTGACTTCATTATTTGGACATGTTGGGAGTAGGGGACGCTTCGGTCAAACCATTGATTTTGTAGCAGAAACGTTTTTTCGTGTTTTGTATCAAATTATCTCAAGATTTAACTAAAAAACTAACTGTTAGTAATAAAATTTGAACAATCACCTAATCGACATATATACCCAAGCACAGTTTATATAGCTATCACTACCAAGAATTTTCGCAGAGAGAAAAGTTGGGCGTCTCATCAAAACTAAGCTACTCACGAAAATTAAGTCTGTTAGTAATCATTAAAAAAAAGGGGCTCTGTATTGTGGACTATCTTTTTTAAATCAATATTTTGGATGCTACTTGAGGTTTATAAATGTCAAATAAAAATTGAAAATATCTCAGTTTAATCATTGTACATAAACATAAACACTACTAGAAATAATCAAGTGTGCAACACGCAGCAACAGTATTTCTTCCCTAAATAAACGGCGTATTACTTATCTCGGCTAGCGCCCTACAAATAATCCTACGCCTAATACGAAAAAAAAAAATCATTTTTCCTAACCTGTTGCATAAATTGCTGTTACATTTCTTGTACGTACATAATTATTTGCCAAAACAATACAGAAAACTGTGTTATTAACAAATATTGTCATGATATTACGAACAATTTCTGGTGAATCGTCCAAAAGAATGACAAGTTTGAGATAAATCGTGGTATCAATTTTTATCCTTTGAATGAATTTCTTGACAAAATATTGTGCCATGGCAAAGACGTCTGTACTTACAAATAAAATAAATTAAAGGACAAGGGTAGATAAGGGCCTTTTTCCGCCCATCGGCCATGTTGTATGTCATTATATTTTCCGAGTAGTATATGTCCTGACGAGTAATAAAAAACTGTTCTTTGGAATAGTAGATTATTCAGTGAGCGTATAATGATGGCTATTACTCGCGGGGGTGAAGTTTACGGCACGAGACGAAGGTGTGTCGTAAATCATCCGAGTGTGTAATAGCCATTATACGCGAACTGAATACTATAATTTATCCACGACTATCGCATATTTTAACTGTTTTAATCGTTCAAAACTGAAAAAATAAAGTTCATTTACAGTAAAATGTTAACGTGTTAAACGTCAAACATGAAAATATACACGAAAACATGGAAAAATGGATTCGCCGTTTCCTTATGAAAATTGTTAGTTCCTGATTGGTCAAAGGTGCGTTAGAATGAAAACAACTAGTTCCTGGTTGGTTAAATATGTGTTAGAATCAGATTATGTTCATTATACGTTTGGTTGGAATAATGACTATCATTATTTGACAATTGTTAAATGTAGAATGCAATGATTATACGATGGTCGTGGATAAACATATTCTTATTCAATATATACCACAATATGTGGTTTTGAGCGCTGACACGTTTAAATTCGCACGCAACGTCGACACTACTACGACTCCCGCGGAAACGATTTTGTTTTTTATACATTGAAGCGCTTGATGAAACAATATAAATTAACCATTATTTAAAAGCTTAAATGCTTAACAATGAAATGAGGTATAGTTTATCTTGTTTCATCGAGCGCATCTAACTGAAACGTACATTAAAAGTTCGGGAAAAGGTCAAAAATTACTAAAAAACTGCAAACATGCCCACTTTGAAATGATATTACTATGACCTACTGTTGTTTTTCAAATGTAAAACATATAGAAACATAAAGATCATATGTTCAACTATAAACAAATAACGCTTAATGACTTTAAGGAGAACTTTTCTTTTTTATGAAATTAGTGGGCGAAAATTATATAGCTTATCTACCCTTGTCCTTTAAAATATAATAAATGTAAATATAGAGAATATATTAAGATAATCCTCGTTTAAAAAATATTTTTTCTACTCCCTTATTAGTCCAATCAATGAATGCCCAAAAGGGGATTGTAGAGAACATTTAGGAGGGGAGAATTTTCCTCTACAGGCATGTGTTGGGGGTAGTTAGGAGGTAAAAATACTAAAAGTCCCCGCCCCTAGCCACGCCGCTTCAGGGGAGCGAGGGGGGTGGAAAGGTTCCTTTTTCGATTCTTCGCTTATAACTCGGAAACGATGCGTCGTATGTAAAAAAGGTAATCTATGCAAAATTAAACGTAATTAAATTTTCGTAAATTTTCCACAAGAATGTTTATATTCATTTTCTTCCTGTGTTATAGTTTACGAGACATTCGCCAGCGAAAATCGATGATTAATAAAAAAAATATCAATTATGTACCTTGAATATTTCTATCAAAGCGGTTTACCGTGGTCTGCTAATAAATCACAGTCACAAAACAATCTTTATTTTACAACACTCGGCGTATTTACTAACGTAATATTTTGTGAAAATCTATACATTTCCTTAAATATACAATGTGACTCACTTAAAATGAAGATACCCTTATAACCAGTGGCGGTCTAGCCAGGTCGGTTAGTCGGCAAATGCCGACTGGGCCCTAGGGTCGCGTCTAACGAGGGGCCATGCTTATCAAAAAAATTTGGTACGGGAAAAATTTTATTTAGATTTTTCCTTTCTACGTAATAAATTTTTTCCGGATTTCTCTCCCCCGCTCATCAAAAAAATTTTGGGACGAAAAAAAAATGATTTCTCCCCCCCGCTCATCAGAAAAATTTTGGGACTACGTTTAGATACATGCGAAGTAAAAATATTCAAATCGCTGATGAATTGAGTTTGAATATTTATTGTAAAATGCCGACTAAGTCCTAGACACCCAGACCGCCACTGCTTATAACTTTTTTATTTTGTTTCCGATTTGAATCAAATTTTACTCAAGTATAGAACAAATTAAAATCTACTTATGACCAGAAAAACATTCGGCTGCTATAAAGGCAAAGCCACCTGCGGTACCAAAATATGCTGAAAAAAATAAAACATTTTGAATGTTAGAAATTATAAAAAATGCATCCGATCGACGCCACAAACGTACATATACCAAAATTTGATTTGGTTATTGATGGGGGATTCTTCATACATAAGCTCATCTGGTAAAGGGGATCCTCAGTTTCCGCAATTTGTGGTGGCTACGTGAAATTCGTCAACAGCCATCAATATGATTTTTAATCTTTTTCATCATATTTTGGTACCGCAGGTGGCTTTGCCTTTACAGCAGGTGAATGATTTTCTGGTCATAAGTAGATACTAATATGTTCTATACTTGAGTAAAATTTGATTCAAATCGGAAACAAAACGAAAAAGTTATAAGGGTATCTTCATTTTAAGTGAGTCACACGGTATGTTTAAGGAAATGTATAGATTTCGACAAAATATTACGTTAGTAAATACGTCCATTGTTGTAAAATAAAGATTGTTTTGTGACTGCGATTTATTAGCAGACCACGGTAAACCGCTTTGATAGAAATATTCAAGGTACATAATTGACTTTTTTTTATTAATTATCGATTTTCGCTGGCGAATATCTCGTAAACTATAACACATAGAAGAAAATGAAAATAAACATTCTTGTGAGAAATTTAATTACGTTTAATATTGCATAGATTACCTTTTTCCGTACGACGCATCGTTTCCGAGTTATAAGCGAAGAATCGAAAAAATTAACCTTTCCACCCCCCTCTTCCTCTAAAGCGGCAGGGCTACGGGCGGAGACTTTTAGTATGTTTACCTCCTAACTACTTCCAACACATTCCTGAAGAGAAAAATTCTCCCCTCCTCAATGTTCTCTACAACTCTTTCATTGACTGGACTATATGTAAATTTGCTGTTTTCTGTACAGTCTGTAGAATGGATAAGTAGGCAATTCCAGTTAACTGAACGGATATATTTCATATCGGTTCTAGAATAGATATGAAATGAAACCGACCAATCACAGTTCGTGTATTAAGTACATAGACAACTATTCGTTTTAAAATCAAATTAGTGCGTAAGCTGTCAAAGTAACTGTCAGTGTGTATTTGTGTAATATATTAACGTTTAATAAATTTTGTATTTTTTTAAGCTGGTCGTAGAAAAAGTATACTGTACAACTCGAGTGGATTATCCATATCGCACTCAAAAGATTTGAAGCACTCCTCCTAAGGCGTCGCACAGTGGGAAAAATATGCCCCTTTTTGGACAAAAATCTACCGACAGTAGAGATTTCAATCAAATTAAATGAAAAAACCGCTGCCCAAGGAATCACTACTTCCACATCCACATTCTCTATCCAAGTCACTCACAACGAAAAAACTTTGTATGTGAAAATAATTGTTTATGGAACTTTAATAATATAATATTTGAAATCCTCTACCCCAAAAACCCATAAAACGATACCCCACATCGGTAGTGGGGTGGGGGTGGTGATAGGGGGGTGGTAGTGGGGGGTGGATGAAGTAAAAAAATATTTTGATGTTTCTGGTTCCTGTACATGCACTAAATCACATTTTTTTTTTCATCCCCTTTAATAAGGAGGTGGGGGTGGTAATGGGGGTGGCTAATGCCAAAAATTTTTTTGAGACCTCAGCTTCTCTTGTATATACTAAATACCAATTTCATGGACTTTTACCTGCTTGATTTACCAATTTACCACAAATTTACCCCAATTTACCCCCCAACCCTTCGACGGAACAAGATGAAAATATAATCTAGTTCTAGATCTCATTAAAGTACATATGTGTACCAAATTTCAAGTCAATATCTTAAACGGTTCCAGAGTAAACGTGCTCACAAAAAAAAGTTAGACAGACAGACAAATTTTTTTTTTCACTCAAACTTAAAATCTCGACGTTTCATGACATTTTAAGCCTATTTGGACAATAAAAATTTTTAAAAATTTTTTTGTCGTTACTATACTTCCACTGGACGTGGAAGTAAAAATAGCAAATACCCTTATAGACCGTGGGATAGTGACAGATTTTTTTAAACGTTTGGTTCCTATCTGGCCTTTTGGGAGCCTTTTGTGCCTGATTTGTACTAACCATTTTCGTGTTTATCAAATGGTTATCCAGGGCCCCTCAGCGGAAAACAGAAAAGAAAATTTCATGAAAATAAGGAATTTCAAACGTTTTGTTCCTATCTGGCGTCAAGTTAGACTTACGTTTTAAAGAAAAACATCCGACGGAAGCTTATCGCCAGACAAATTCCGTGGGCCGGAAGGCCCGAAATTTCAATGTGAAGTTGTAAGAAAAAATGGTCAAAATCAAACGATTTGGTTCTTATCTGGGAGTTGTATATATAGGTAAATAGATTATAATTATCGCGATATAACAAACGCCAGACAAATTCCGAGGGCCCAACAGTGAAAAAATTATTGTTCAAGTTGTCAACTATTTCGCGAAAATCAAACGATTGGTTCTCATGTGAAATGATTTTTTCTGTAAAAATTAACCCAAACGAAAATGTATTGTATCATTCACAGACATTTTTAGTGGGCCAAACATATTTTAAATCTTAAAAGAAGTGCACGAAAAAAATCCATTTTTTCAAACGATTTATTCCTGTCTGGCATTTGGATCTTAAAGAGATATGGTAATAACTAAACCATATTTCAAGTCCCAGACAAAAAGCGTGGGCCAAACATATTTTAAATCTTAAAAGAAGTGCACGAAAAAAAAACCATTTTTTCAAACGATTTATTCCTGTCTGGCATTTTGATTTTAAAAAGATATGGTAATAAATAAACCATATTTCAAGTCCCAGACCAAAAGCGTGGGCCAAACATATTTTAAATCTTAAAAAAAGTGCACGAAAAAAAGCCATTTTTTCAAACGATTTATTCCTGTCTGGCATTTGGATTTTAAAAAGATATGGCAATAAATAAACCATATTTCAAGCCCCAGACAAAAAGCTTGGGCCCAACCGTAGATATGTTGAGTGAAAGTATCGAAAAATCAAAAAACAGTCGTGTAAAAATCGATGCATTTTCAAACGATTCACACTCGTCTGGCATTTCATTAGCTTGTCATTGTAAAAGGGTATTATACACATTTAAACAAATTTGTTTCGCGTCACTACTTAAATGCCGCAAGCGCGGATTTATGGGGTGTAACGGGGTAACAAGATTCCGTAAACAATCAACTTTCATTTTAAAATTTCATAATTTGTATTATTTTATTTTATATTTTTGAATATATATTCTATTTAGTTGTGTTTATAATTTTTTTTTTTGAGATTTTTTTCCCCCCCGCTCATCAATTTTAATTTTCGAGGGAAAACATTTTTGTTATTTTCAACACGCGGCTATGTTACCCCCCCCCCCCCCCCAAGCTCAAGGTCCAGATCCGCCCTTGAAATGCCGTTTTTTTTCTCACTTGAAACTCATTTGGAATTTGATTTTCTTTATCACTGGATTCAATATAACTGTCACTTTCACATTCATAATCCCTCAATCGAATAATATTTATAATAAATAAGTTACATACTAGCAAAAGGACAAATATAAATTATTACATATTAATATATAATTTACAACTCTGCACTACACCATAGAAACTTAGAGTCCTCGTAAATCCGTACCTGTTTCATTCTCCCTTGGCGTAGGTAGTCAACTACACAAAAGTGATTTCTTCTCTCATTTTAATGCACGCGACATAATACACTAAGATTTGATGTGGTAGAAACATATATGGTATGCATTGCTTGCGAACGACGCTGCTTTTTATACTCCCCGCTCGTCCCGGGGTGATTTTTATTTATCGTTTGCTAATGGGGAACTTGCCCATTTTTTTTGTATTTCACTAAAGTGTGTGTTTATGTATAAAAACACGTCACATCGAATATCAGCTCTTAAATCGCAGTATTTACTTTGCAACAAATAATTAAAGTTGAAATCCTCGCTATACTCCTCACGAAAAACACTGTGACGTCAGATCGAGAAACTAGTCTCGCGTACGGTACGTCTTCACCCTAATTAATAGACTGGGTGGCGGTTGGCTTTGAGACGTCCGCATATTTGGTCTTTTGCTCTTTATGTTAGAGAAAAAATAAAAAAAGTGTCGGAAAGCTCAATCAATTCTCTTTACATAAGTTATCTACAAATTTTTCGAAAAAAACAATATTTATCGAGATATTCGAGGAAATGTAGGAAATTACACGTTTTCCTATAATGTATGTAAATCTAAAAAAATAATTTTTCTCTGAAACCTTTGTTTCGAAGGACCGAGATTAACGGAACGTCAAAGTAGTACAGATGTTAAGTGAACATCATATATGAGATCGATTTCAATTAATTACCGATTAATTACGGTGACAAAATGGAGAAATTTTACCGAAAAAAAAAAAGTCCCAAATCCCGCGTCCCTCTAATTCCTTCATTTTTGTCGGAATTCAAAAATTAAAAAAAGAGTTTTAGCAAATTTTATTCTATTTAAATTAGCTAGAGTAGTCTTTTGGCGTAGGAGCCAGGATTAAAAAGTTGCCAACTGTAGAACCTCAAAATTTGCGATATATCTACATACAGCTGCGCCCCAGATTTTTGTCTGGCACTTGAAATATGGTTTGTTTATTAACATATCTTTTTAAAAAAACAAATCCCAGACGAGTGTAAATCGTTTGAAAATGCATCGATTTTTACACGACTGTTTTTTGATTTTTCGATACTTTCGCTCAACATATCTACGTCTGGGCCCAAGCTTTTTATCTGGGACTAGAAATATGGCTTATTTATTAACATATCTTTTTAAAATCCAAATGCCAGACAGGAATAAATCGTTTGAAAAATGGCATTTTTTTCGCGCTTTTCTTTTTGTCTGGCTATCCAGGGGGCCCAGCCAATTCGTCTGGGAATCTTAAATTGAAACTACTTATTGCCTAATATTAACAAAAAAACAAATGCCAGACGAATGTAAATCGTTTGATTTTCGCGGAATAGTTGACAACTTGAACAATAATTTTTTCACTGTTGGGCCCTCAGAATTTGTCTGGCGTTTGTTATATCGCGATAATTATAATCTATTTACCTATATATACAACTCCCAGATAAGAACCAAATCGTTTGATTTTGACCATTTTTTCTTACAACTTCGGATTGAAATTTCGGGCCTTCCGGCCCACGGAATTTGTCTGGCGATAAGCTTCTGTCGGATGTTTTTCTTTAAAACGTAAGTCTAACTTGACGCCAGATAGGAACAAAACGTTTGAAATTCCTTATTTTCATGAAATTTTCTTTTCTGTTTTCCGCTGAGGGGCCCTGGATAACCGTTTGATAAACACGAAAATGGTTAGTACAAATCAGGCACAAAAGGCTCCCAAACGGCCAGATAGGAACCAAACGTTTAAAAAAATCTGTCACTATCCCACGGTCTATTAAGACATTGTACTTTAGAGTAGTGCTGCGGCAAAGTGGCTTTTGGGTTAACCTAACCTAAAAATCGCTAATATTACTTCCACATCCAGTGAAAGTATAGAAACGACAAAATTTTTTTAAAAAACTTGATTATTCAAATAGGCTTAGAATGTTATGAAACGTCGAGATTTTAAGTTTGAACCAAAAAAAGTCTGTCTGTCGGTCTGTCTGTAACTTTTGTTGTGCGCACGATTACTCTGGAACCGTTTAAGATATCGACTTGAAATTTGACACACATATGTATTTTAGCGAAATCTGGAAATAGATTATATTTTCATCATATTCCGTTAAAGGGTTGGTAAATTGGGGTAAATAGGTAAATCAAGCACGTAAAAGTCCATAAAATTGGTATTTAGTATATACAAGGGAAGCTAATGTCTCAAAGAAAATTTTGGAATTAGCCACCTCCATTACTACGCCCGTTATAAAATGGTGAAAAAAAATGCGATTTAGTATGTATACAAGAACTAAAGGCCTCAATTTTTTTTTTACTTCATCCACCCCCACAACCCCCCCTGAACCACCTCGATCCCCACTACCGATGTGGCATATCGTTTTGTGGGTTTTTAGGGTAGACGATTTCAAATATTATTTTATTAAAGTTCCATAAATAATTATTTCCACGTAAAAATTTTTTTTCGTTGTGAGAGACTTGGATAGAAAAAATGGATGTGGAAGTAGTGATTCCTTTGGCAGCGGTTTTTTTCTCTTTATTCTGCCTTTACCTCCTTGGTCGAGAGTCACAAACAAACGAAGTAGTGTTCATGTGAATTGGGTATCAATTTCATTATGGGATCATACAGGGGCGGATACAGAATCGGTTTCTGTGGGGGGGGGGGGTCCACCGGAAGAAAATTCACAGTAATACTCTTGTTATGAATGTCTCTTACTTGGACATCGTCATCTTAACACGGCATATTTCTCACTTCTGGGGGTGCGCACGTGCCCCGTGCCCTCCCCCCCCCCCTAGATCCACCACTGGGATCATAAGTTAATTGCTTATAAGTTTCTTGAATCGTTTTTAACGTATGAATCATAACCCTTTTAAGGAGATAAAACAGGTTGAAGGTTTAATAAGGTGGCGAAAATTCGAGATTCAAGTGAAATAACATTTAAGTGATCAAAAGTTGTTCTTCAAGGTTTTTTGATGCTGATCTCATTTTTAATCTTACTCGCATCCTATCGACCCTTCAAAGGAATGAAAACGGGGGTTGATCTAAAAATTACGATATTCCAAATACTCGTCACTAGTTGCGTTTAGACTTGTAAGTAAATATTATTTTACTGACAGGTAAAAACAAGGATAGTTTTTTATCCACATGATTTTATTCCTATGTATTCAGACTAACCTAATTAACAGCTTTAAACCTAATATAACCTATAAGTGAAACATTGTATGTATTAAATAACAGTCATAAACCTAAAAGTTTTAAACCTAACATTATTCAATTTCGAAGTAATTTTTCGCGCTGAATCCGAATCCGGCCTCAGAATTGGCCCATCATGTCAGTATTTTGAAATATTTTAGGTTAAGTACTTAAAAAATGACTTTTTTGGCAACTTTTGAAGTTATGTATAGGATTCAAAAAATTTTTCAACTTATTTCTAATAAATACATTATTTAATCTTCCTGTTTAAAAAAGCTTTCGAATGATCATCTACGATGAAATAATTTTTTTTTTCACCCCCCTTTTATAATGGTGAGGGTAGTAATGCGGGTGGCTATTGCCAAAATTTTTTTTGAGACATTAGCTTCTCTTATATATACTAAATACCAATTTTATGGACTCTTACCTACTTGATTTACCTATTTACCCCCATTTACCCCAATTTACTCCCCAACCCTTCAACGAAATAAAATGAAAATCTAGTTCCAGATCTCGTTAAGATACATATTTGTACCAAATTTCAAGTCGATATCTTAAACGGTTCCTGAGTGTGCGCACAAAAAAGTTACAGACAGACCGACAGAGAGACAGACATTTTTTTGCTCAAACTTAAAATCTCGACGTTTCATGACATTCTAAGCCTATCTAAGCAATACATTTTTTTTTTAATTTTTTGTCGTGTCTATACTTCTACTGGATGTGGAAGTAATATCTGCGATTTTTAGGTTAGGTTATCCCAAAGCCACTTTGCCGCAGCACTACTCTAAAGTACAATGTCTCAAGAGTATTTGCCATTGTTTAAATTTAATTTGATTGAAATCTCTACTGTCGGTAGATTTTTGTCCAAAAAAGGGCATATTTTTCCCACTGTGCGTCGTGCTGAAACTTCTTTATCGTGCGATATGGATATCATATCCACTATTTTTGCACAATAGTAGTTTGTGCAACAAGAGTGGATATCTTTTGAGTGCGATATGGATAATCCACTCGAGTTGTACAGTATTCTTTTTCTACGACCAGCTTAAAAAACTACAAAATTTATCAAACATTATTATATTTCACAAATACACACTGACAGTACACACTGACAGTTACTTTGACAGCTTACGCACTAATTTGATTTTAAAACGAATAGTTGTCTATGTACTAATACACGAACTGTGATTGGTCGGTTTCATTTCATATCCATCCAAGAACTGATATGAAATATATCCGTTCAGTTAAATGGAATTGCCTACTTATGCATTCTACAGACTGTACAGAAAACAGCAAATTTACATAAAGGAGTGGAAAAACTACTATAGACTAGCTATATGTTACTAATAAAAAATCATGTTTTCGTTGAAATTATAGTCATAAACAAAAAGTAAGGTTAAATGCTAAACCAGATATCTGCAAGTATTCAGAAAGCATTTGATATCATTAAATAGGTGCCTACCTTTGAAATAGGAGCCAAAATATCAACAAACTGGTATACAGTCACAGAATTTAAAAGTTTTTAAACAGTATTAAGAAAAAAACACGTCAAAAGTTGTAAAATACAACGCTAACGAATCACAATCACACTAAACTAAGCATGTCGCACAAAACAAAAGACGGCGGGCAATATCCAATTGTTGCGAGCTGTTATAGCTCATGGATATCTTTGATATAAGATATAGAACACTTGCCACATAGATCTTTAACAAATATTAATAGGTATCTAATAATATACTGCCATAATATACAGAACTAACCGATTTAGATATTTATATTAGGAAGGTGCTTACTTATAAAATAATGTAAAAGATTTATACATTTGTGTCCGTTTTTCCATAGATATTTATGGTGAAGTCAAAGTGAATTTTAAATGAAATTGTGTTACTGTTGTGATTTTATTGCTGTATTTTATTTTGGAAGTCACAAGTTTATGAGAGTTTTAGATTAAATCTGTCCATAGCTTCACAAAAAATTTAAATAATTTAAGTTGCAAAATTAAATTTCACTGTTATTTTCCTTATTCCTCTGGTCGTACCTAGATCACAAAACTAAAAATAACAAATTCTTCAGAATAAAACTGCCAATAAACTAGGTGTACAAATAAACTGTTAGAAATTGTCCTTTTTGAATACTTTAAGAAATTGAAATATAATGCAATAATGGATAAAGCTTTTTTTAATTGCATTTTAAAAAATATAGGGACATTCCACGTCAACCGAATCACTGCTGCCGCCAAAATTTGAAGCGACGGAAAAATACGTATGAGAGCTCAATTTGGAGCTTGAACTAAAAACTAAGAACTACAAAAAATCGAGTTTGAAACTACTCAAAAGTAGTAACCGGAGTTAATGATAAAAAATTTGGTACAATAAATTTGAAATCACAAAATGGCGGATCCAAGATCGCGGACTTTTTACCAAAACCTGATGTAAAGCCTTTAAAAACATCAGACAGGGACGCACCCAGAAAATTGCTGACGGGGGGGCTACTACAAAAAATAATAATAATATGATTAACAAGGGCGGATCCAGAAAGGTTACTGGGAGGGGGCATCAACATTTTCAAGAATATCCCTTCGATCACTACTTTTTATCACCTCATGGGGGGGGGGGTACAAATAGAAATCAGAAAAAACAATTTTTTCACCTCAGAATCTGAAAAAAAAAATTTTTCGCCTCATGGGGGGGTGCAAATATAAATCCGAAAAAAAAAAAATCTTTCGCCTCAAAATCTGACAAAAAATTTATATTTAAAATCTAAAAAAAATTTCCGCGCCTCATGGGGGGGGAGCTATTAAAAATCTGAATCTTTCGCCTCGTGAGCAAAAAACAATGTCGCCTTGACAACGTAACAAATACTTTCCTCGAGGGGAGCAAGTGATGCTCAAAGATGTTTTAACTCCTAGATCGCTCAACCCAGGCAACAATTTTTCAGGACGGGCCCGTAAAAAAAGTCCGAAAAATTTTTTGATGAGCGGGGGGGCAAAAATACAAAAAAATTTTAATCCAAAAAAAACTTTTTAATCCGAAAAATTTAGACAATTTTTACCCGATCTCTTTCAAAATATTAAAAAGACAGTTAAAATTGCCCCCATTACGATCACCGTAGGTCGGGCGAAACTTATTCCAGGACGGGCATTGCCCGTCCTGGCCCCCCCCTAGCTACAGGCCTGGCTCAACCCCATCTCAATTCTGCGTACAACATGTCCTGACTTTTTCAAGTAAAGAACCGCCCATTATCTTTCCCGCTCTGCTCCCACTCTGGACCAACTCCAAATACGCGTGTTGTCTATGCGCATGCCTCACTTCTAGTTGCTTTTAGTCGCAAACTTTTGCGACGTTGTCAAAGATCAGAGACAGTCGTTTAAAGCGGGAAATTTTGAAGTGGTCAAATTCAATAACGTTGTGCGATCGGAGAATGTAGAGAAAATGGTGGCAGTTTGGCAACACCGCTGGTTGCTCCAGTTAGTTGTTAAGGCACGTGCACACGGGTTTAGTTGCTAGCTCAAGTCACTAAAGCAAGTCACTATCTTTTTAGTGCTCGTCTTATGTGAACAGGCATTCCAATAGTGAGTAGAGTGCTTGACTCTAGTAGCGAAGCTAGGCAAGTACTAAAAAGGCTTTGAATATACTAAGAAGTAAATACACCCCCTCCACCAGAATTTTTACTGTACTAGATACTAAATGATGCACTAGACTCGTTTGAACAAGTTGGCTAGTAGTAAGTTGTATTCGAGTTAGTGTTCAAATTAATTGTCGTTGTTTTGATTTGAGGTTATAAAGTGTTGTGACATTCATTTAAATTTGAACAACATAAAAAATGGCGCGGTGGGACGAAACTACTGTGAAATCCGTGCAATATTATGGGGAAACACGTTCTTGTATTAGCACTTTCGAAATAAATTACTTCTCTGACGTGGCGTTTATCAATATTATTCATAATTATCACAAGAAAAAATATATAATATCAACAGGTACTAATGTAAAATCTGAGGTAAAACTGAAATAACGTGTGAACATTTACTGTAACAAAACTGAAGACAGTCAAGTGACTTGCTTTAGTTACTTGCGCCAGCAACTAAACCCATGTGCACGTGCCTTTAGTGCCGATTGATATTTGATTGCGTTTGCGCTGTAAGAGCTAAAAATCGTGTTTAACAAACTCGAACTGATCCGACCTAGCAATGGTAAAGTTCGACAATTCCAGCATGGCTATCTCGCTTTTTGAGGCGTGTTAATATTGCTTTCTCCGTTGAGATGTTTGCAGCTTTGTCATATAGGAACTCCTTGTGGGTTAAACCATCTAGTAGTTAAAGATCTTTGCTGATGCTGGCCTCCAGGGGGGGGGGGGGGCTTAAGCCCCCTTCAGTGCGCCTCTGACATCAGATATGTTTGGAAATGGATTGATAGGAACTTTTAAGGTCACATATCTGAAATCTGGTGAGATGGATTCCAAATCACAAAATGGTGGACCTAAGATGGCGGACGTTTGGCTGAAACTCCCATTAATTGCCTTTAGGAACCCTGAATCCCATTGAAAACGGATTTACGGAGGTTTTTAAGATCGCTCGTTATAAATCTGACACGAATAATCCCAAATTATAAAATGGCGGATCCAAGATTGCGGACTTTTTGCCAAAACCTGATGTAAATGTCTTTAAAAACACCAGATTTGCTTGAAAATGGAGCAATTTGTTTTGAATTTGAATTGAATTGATTGTAAATGTAGTATTACGAAACCAAAATCAAACCATGGCAAATTCATGATAGCAATTCATTTATTTAGATTAGAAATACTTCAAATAATAAATATAGCGCTGCGTAATGATGAGATCTATGATCTACTTTTCGACATTACTTTTTAGATCAGTTGAATTGCTTGATCCCAATGCTTTAGGTGAAACTTAGCAACAGTTTTTTTCAAGATAGTTATTGATTTTTTCATTTGTTACTAGGAGAGCATTGATTCATCGCTCGTCCAACGGTTCTTTTCAGAATAGTGACGAGTTTTTTTAATGGTGTCTTGCAGGAGAACGGTGATACGTTTTCAACGGTCTTTCACAGGATAGTTGGGGACTTTTTCTTCAATGTTGGTTTTCTTCTCAAAATTCTTCATAAAATTGCTGTACTTTTTCATTCAATTACACAGGTCAACAAAAAAAAATTCTGCTCCAAGGACTAAACCTATCATACTTTAAGTATTTTTGTGTGCTGAAACCGAATTTTCAATTTAAAAAATTTTCTACCGGTAGATTTCGAGTAAAACCCGGTTTTTATTGTCAAAATGCGGTTTTATGACAATAAAAACCGGGATTTACTCGAAATTCGGTTTTAGCACACAAAAATACTTAAGGTATGATAGGTTTAGTCTTTGGAGCAGAACATTTTTTTTTGTTGACCTGTATAATTGCACTATCCTGAAAAAGACTGTTGAAAACTTATCACCGTTCTCATGCAAGACACCACTGAAAAACTCGCCAACTATTCTGAAAAGAACCGTTGGACAAGCGATGAATCAAAGCTCTTCTAGCAACAAATGAAAAAGTCAATAACTATCTTGAAAAAAACCATTGCTGAGTTTCACCTAAAGCATTGGCATCACGCAATGCAACTGATCTAAAAAGTAATGTCGAATAACGTGTGAAGATCTCATAAGTAGGCGGCTCAACATTTATTATTTAAAGTATTTCTAATCTAAATAAATGAATTGCTATCATGAATTCGCCATTGTTCGATTTTGATTTAGTAATACTACATTTACAATCAGATACTCCTGAAAACGGGCATTTTCAAATCTAATCAAAATTGTTGAGACATCTGCAATTTGATTTGTGTCATAAGTCCTCCATTTTGAATCCGCCGTTTTGTAATTTGGGATTACTCATGTCAGATATATAATGAGCGATCTTAAAAACCTCCATAAATCCGTTTTCAACGGAATTCAGTGTTCCTAAAGGCAATTGATGGGAGTTTTGGCCATACGTCCGCCATCTTAGGTCCGCCATTTTGTGATTTGGAATCTATCACACCAAATTTGAGATAAGTGACCTTAAGAATTCCTGCCAATCAATTTTGAAACAAATCTGGTGTTTTTAAAGGCATTTATTTACATCAGGTTTTGGCAAAAAGTCCGCAATCTTGGATCCGCCATTTTGTAATTTGGGATTAATCATGTCAAATTTATAACGAGCGATCTTAAAACCTCCGTAAATCCATTTTCAATATGGTTCAGTGTTCCTAAAGGCAATTGATGGGAGTTTCAGCCATACGTCAGCCATCTTGGTCCACCATTTTGTAATTTGGAATCTATTACACCAGATTTGAGATAAGTGACCTTAAAAGTCCCTGCCAATCCATTTTCAAACATATCTGATGTTCTCAAAGGCATTTATATCAGGTTTTGGCAAAAAGTCCGCAATCTTGGATCCGCCATTTTGTGATTTCAAAGTTATTATACCAAATGTTTGATCATTAACTCCGGTTACTACTTTTGAGTAGTTTCAAACTCTATAGTTCATGTTGACGTCTCTAAAATTGAACTTCTTGGTCATTTATTATCAATTTTTGAGTTTATGGGGGCCATATTGATGCCGCCATCTTGATTTTTGCAAAGGCGCATACGGCTTTTTGTAGTTGTGAGTTCAAGTTTCAAATTGAGCCCTCATGCGTATTTTTTCGTCGCTTCAAATTTTGGCAGTAGCAGTGATCCGGTTGACGTGGAATGTCCCTATATATATATACAACCCTACAACTTTTATACGAAACTTTTTTTTTTATTTTCAATAATAACAGAAATAAAGGGGGTCAATATATAATGAATAATTTCTATTTTATATGTCAATTGTACAGAAGTCAAACTGGTATTTAATTTAGAAACGGAGTTGTCTACATCTGCAATTTTGTATCAAACACCGAATTGTGCCGAAATCTTATCGGAAACTAGTCTCCCAATTGAAGATCGGTACTCTTGTAATATAGTTTGTATACTCTAAAAACATAGAAGTACCTACGTAAACAAATAATAGAGGTAACAGTTATACCATGCTAAATTTATTTTCAATCACCTCTTTCTGCGGAAAAAACTATATTCTATTCAGCTGTAAAAAACATGGTCATTAATTTCATACTATCACGCGATAAACAAATAAAAGCAGAAAATATAACCTATTTATCAATAAAAGAAAACAAATATTGGTTATAATCAAACCGAAAACCTCATTATTTCTAGTACAAACAATAAAACATATTTTTTTTAATCTATGAATATTAAGGTATTACAAAGGATTTACATTCTTTTGTCACCTTTGGGATTCATGTATTGCTATATGTAATTTATCTGAGTGTGCATTTATGTTTCACGTACATAGACACATGCAATCAAATCATTTTGCTTCATGTATACAGGGACCATTAAAAATCTAAAATTAAGCCAGAAGACAATTTTCTTCCGCAAAAACACGGACAGGTCCGGGGCCCAGCAACTGATCTATAGAAAAGCATAACCTCTTACTTCTACTTGCAAAATTGTTTAGCCATATTTTGAAAAATTATGACGTCATTGATCTTCTTTTAACACCAACTCATACATTTTTTCAAATTTCTTGCACAGATTTTCATTTTATTTTCAGAAGCATAATTTTCTATAAATTCACTTGTTTTGGAGAAAAATCATTCAAAAAATAAAAACAAGGCGTACATCAATAAAGGTTCGAAAGTTATTTATTTTTTGTTTGCTTGTAGTTATAGGCCAATCATATAAGAAGAGTTAGCGAAAATAACTGGGAGAGTTTTGAAGAAAGAAGTTTTTTGGTAAGTCTTATGTTAAAAATAGGTATTATCAATTTATCGTCAAGAGTCGCAATTTTTCTCATGTTCAGCATTACTTAACATGAGAAAGACAAAATTCATTAACATTCTTGAGAAGCATGAAGAGCTGCAAGAAACATTGAAATTGTTTCAACAAGAAAATTTAAACCCAAACGGCAGGTGAACGTTTTTTCATTACTTAGTACGGAGGCGAAAAAGCTGAAAAATCATTAAGTTCACTCCAACAGTGAAATACAAGTTCAACAAGTGCGACGTGGAGAACGTAAACGAGGAAACGATGCACTACTTAGAATTCACCAATCAAAATAAAATATCACTAAAAATAACTAACTTGAGAAATTAATGAACGTAACACTAAAGAGCGCTCCCACGATCACCAATCAATGTTTTACTCATGAATTTCCTCCGTATTATCATTAAACTTATTAAAACTAAACGTAAAGTGCTTAGGGATTACCAACATCAACGCGATCCAGTCATCAAACGTAAATTAACGACCTCATCAAAAATGTTCATTTTATGATAAACCAATACAAAACCTATAAGTACTTGGAAGCAAGTAAAGAGATTAACAGGTTTCAAGTTTCAAGGAAGACACTTCTATCAGCAAGCCAAGGAACTCTCACGATACAAATCGAGTAAGTCAATTCAGACAACAGTTGAAAACGGAGTAGAAAACAACACGGACGAACAAAAGTCTCAAATTTTTGCCCAAACCCTTGAAGAGAATAATACTAAAAGATATAGACAGAGACAGCCAGACAAAAGAATATTCAAAAGGCTACAACAAAATTTAAAAGAGTTTGGATCATTTGTAAAACTTCCAGCAAAAATATATAATAAAGCAGGTAGAGAAGCTGTAGAAAATATTGTTTTAGAAACTGTAAGAGAAAATCTTAATTTATCGTCTCGCGAAATACAGGAAAATTTAGGAATCCCAAAAACAACTGCGTTGCGTTGCTTAAAAAAGAAAATTCAAGCCCTACAAAATTAGGATTAGTCACCATCTATAATACCCAAACGACTTTCAAAGGCGTCTCGATTTTTGCCAATGGTTTTTGCGTCAGTGCAATGAAGTGGCAGGACTTGAAGGAACAATTATATGGACAGACGAGGCCCATATAAACAGTGCCGGAATTTTTAATCGGCATAATAACTACCATTGGGCTCATGAAAATCCCACGTAACCGCTACAGTTAATCGTCAAGGATGATTTGAATATGGTGTATGGTGTGGTTTTGTTGGAAACCAAATAGTAGGTCCTCATTTTGTTCATGATAATTTGAATATCGAAAATTTGATTAACATTATACGACAAGAAATAGAGCCCTTTTTATGACAGCTGTCAACTGTCATAATAATCTTATTTGCAGAAAAAGACAGCAGATTTGGTATCGTCTATTGACCCTTGTCATAAATAAATAAAGGTTGAGTTGTGTGCCTATTAACATCGTAAATGGCCATTGGTAGTGTAATGTAACTGTCAAAATAATCTCTCTCTAATCGCGCCAAAAATGTAGACATTGCCGATCGGTTTCAGAAAAATGATATATTCTGTAGGAATGCAAAACATTTTGACAGTTCTTTAAAAATCGTAAAAATCTGTGACAGCGATAATGATAATTTCTTACACTCTTCTAGGGTAAATATCGTAAATTCGCTTTCTGATTTAATACCTGAAAAATCGAAAAGGCAATACGAAAAATGTTACAGCGACTTTAAAAATTGGTATGAGAAATAAAATGTTAAGACTGAATATATTTTATTGGCTTATTTAATGGAGAAATCAAAAGTTGTAAAGAGTTCAACTTTATCGAACATCTATTCTATGTTGAAGTGTATTTACTAATTCTGTTTAATAAAAAATAACACTTTTTGTTGTCATATTTTAGAAATGTCAAATTTCGAAGTGACTTAAACGTCAATTATAGAAGTGACTTTTAGTTTGACCACCATTACTAAGGGAAGGGGCCGCAAAATTGAATTTCGCGGACTGTTTTGAGAATGCGAAATACTCACTTCGTGTACGGCTGCACAAAAAATACCTTTTTTTAACATTGTTCTTTGGAAATTTGTGGCCAAGTCAAAATGTCCCGTATTTAATAAATGATTCACAATATAAAAAAAACTGGTGTTATACTTCCAACATCAAGATGTTCAACTGATGTGACTGCAAACATAAACATTTTTTGTAACTGAAAACATATAAGAACTGGTGGAAAATCTCCATAAAACACCCTGTATACATGCATACTTTGACAGGTTTACAATGTCAACCTCTAGAATTATTCCGCTTCGATCATGATACACCTTATTAACTTTCTTGAAATTGCTAGGATACCGTACCACAGGCGCACGAACGAGAATCTTAATAAAACCAAATAGGAAAAGCCCTGATTAACGGAATTATTAAACAAAACTGCCTGGAGCATCATTTTAGTCAGTCATAATGGCTTGCGTGTGTTTTGTGTCTTTGCATAATAGGCAGAGAATTACTTTGGGAGAATTGAATTTTCTTTGTTATCCACGAAGGTTACCCTGCGTTTTCACTGTTGAACTTTATCCGAATAATTTAGAGGATCTGCTTTATTCAAATTTTAAACTTTTAAATGATTTATCCGAAGATTAACCTGTCCATCGCGGAGATTGAGATATTTAAACTAAAGAGGAGATCTTGTAACGTCTCGTAATTCTTTTAATCCTAAAACTCAACTTTATTTACCTACTTATTTGTTAGATCTTTTAAACGATTACAGGAACAGTCTTTGATCACAGTTCAGTTAATAACCTCCCCACAATAAAATTGTGGGAATTTACTAAAATTGGTCCAAAATCGAATATTGAGATAACATGAAATCTTTACGTTTTGAGGTCCCAGGAACCTAAAAAAGTGGTTTATAAAAAATATATGTGTGTATGTATGTGTATGTATGTATGTTATCAGGTTAGCGGTGAAACTACTAAACGGATTTGAATGAAACTTTGCATGAGGGTTTCTTTAGTGCTCCAGAAGATCTGTAAAGGTTTTGGTTGAGATCGGATTACGTTTGTCGTTTTGACACAACAAGTTGTTTATTTTATGATTACATACAATTTGTAATCGAACCATTGAAAAGCAGTAAATATTCCGATTCCTATGATATATCACACTTACACCCTTTTGATTTGGTTTCGTTGAAGAAAATTAAAAAACAAAATAACAATCTATAGAGTCTCGCTTCTTGTGTAAGGTATATTTTATAGTCTAACCTAACGTTTGGTAGACTAGTGTGTTAAAGCGTGCAGACTATACATGTGTCTTCTCTGAAGACATTATACTAGTTGTGATATTTCGCGAGAAAAGTGCAGTTAAAGTTAGTGATGTGTGTAAGGCCTACACAACCCATAAGGAGCCCGTGTGATTACGGACGGTCCTTAACTGGGCCCAAAGTAAGTTTTTTGCCCAAAACTATTAAAAGTGACATTAAAAGTATGAGAAACTTAATCTAAAAACTAATTCAAGTGCAATACCAACCTAAAAATGTTCGACAACTGTCAAAAAATAAAATCCCCAAAGTTTAGAACCAGAATTTTTGACAGCTGTCAAAAAAATCTTCTTCTCCTGAAACGTCTTGGCATCTGTCAGTTTGACATCTGACATTAGTGAAAAGCAACCAAACAACAACCTTCCCCGACCGATTTAGTGAAAAATCGGTCCACTACGAACACTTCACCGACCACAGCTGGCAGAGAATCTGTCCACAAAGTATTATATATATATATAGAGAGAGAGAGATATATATACTTTATTGTCCAAAGAAATAATTCTCATTGACAAAGTTTAAATATAACACAAACAATATTTGTTTAGTCGGTTTACAAATAACACAAAACAAAAACAGAAAAAATACAAAGATACAAAAATCACGAACATACGACAAAAGTTGTATATTTTATAAACTAGTGAACTAAACACATTAAAATGTATCGTCATAGTACTCCTGTAAGTTATAATAGGGTTTATCAATTAAGAATTTTTTTACAGCCTTCCTAAATAGTTTGTCAGAGGAGATATTTTTCAATGCTACTGCGATACGATTGTAAATTTTCTTACTATTTTAAATTAGAGAATTTTTTGTGAAGTTGATATAGTTTTTAAAAATAAATAAAAAAATGTAATTGAATGAGATCGCTCATATTTTTTAGTGCTCTTTTCGGCTTCGAAAATCCACCGGATGGGAGGTTCTAGCTGCTTTTTTTTTCTATTTCTTATCCATGTATTATTTTAACTGGCCTCCTTTTGCTGTATAGCACGTCTGATGACATCACGTCCTCTGCTGCGGTTGCCTGTTAGGAGTACAGTCGCACTAAAGCTCATTCCCATCAGCTCCTTGGTGACATCAGTCCACTGTTTTGGAATGCGTCCTCTTCTGTATTGTCTTCCCTCCAGTTGATGTGGAAAAAAATGAGGGGAATCGGGAGAATATGATGCTGGAGAGTTGCTTTTGGAGACATATTTCTTGGAGAGTCGAGCTAGTAGTGCGATGGGCTGTGCAGAGGATTCGCGGCAAGCGTCTCCAAAGACACATCTCAAAACCATCAATACGCTATCTGTCCGCTTATTCAATAGTCTATAGTATCGGAAAGTGTTTGTTTTGGTACGTCAATAAGAGCAAGCGAGAGCGAAGCAAGCAATCATGTATAAATTCTCTTGAGGAGGCGTGTCACTGTTTACCTCTGCTAGAGTACTGGTAGACGTCCTTATTGTGGGCGGTCGGTTAATAGCGCAATGCCAAACATTTGACTTTCCGATTCTGTATGTCTCAGAGGTGCAAAAAAAGATGGAGAAAACTACAGCTAGAAATTTTAGTTCCGGCCATAGTTATTACACCATGACAATCCTACAACTCACGTCGCATCACGTCATTATAGATGTTAAAGATGAATGGGGACAGAACACAACCCTGTTTGATGTATTTGCCAGCTTTATACTTGTCGGAGCTAGTGTTGTCTCTTTTCATCAAAGCAGAATTTTCTTCATACACTCGACGAATAATAAATAGCGGATGTGTGGGTGTCGAACTAATATTTATATAAAAAAAAATTAAGACATTTTCAAAATAACATCTTACAGTGTTGGTGTTTCTGACTTGATGCCCGTAAGTCTGTGAGTAGTGTGCAGGACATACAAATGTATAGTAATATATAGAGGACATTTAGATATAAGCGTAGCGTAAAATTTTTGCGATCGGAATAGTGTTACTTCAATCGTCTCCAAAGAGTGACCCGAAATTTCGCCCCTTTTAGGGACGTCACGAATTCGATTCAAAAGTGGTCTAAATGATAG
Source organism: Rutpela maculata (assembly GCA_936432065.2). NCBI lineage: Eukaryota > Metazoa > Arthropoda > Insecta > Coleoptera > Cerambycidae > Rutpela > Rutpela maculata. The sequence goes on from OW386293.2 coordinate 24,163,896, forward strand.
TTTATGGTGATACTTTAAAGTAGGAAAAATTTTAAGTTGAGCATAGTTTTTGTTTTGGAGATATGACTAGTTAGTTGAACTGTTCACGGCAAAATGAATCCAACATTTTTGGCAATCTCGTTCATTATGTTCAAGATTCTCAAATAAGCAAAGTGTATCATTTTCTATGTAAAATCTTCCGTTTTTTTCTAATCTATCATTGTATTTTATCAAAAACGTTGTTCAAGTGAGGTATAGCTGATTTTACAGGAAAAAAATCAGGATTTTTGCTGATAGTATTCGATTAATCAGTATTTTTATACTGGAGACTTAGCAAATCTCGACAGATACTCCAAACCTTGTATCCTTTAAATTGAAAAGTAAATGTATATTTCTAAGAAAGATTAGGTTTGGTTATATTATTGAAATGTATTTCAATAATACGTAAGCCTCTTCACCACGTCACGGTACTAATCCAGGAAAAGGTTTATGTTTTTTTAATTTTTTTCTTGTTTTGTTGTTTTTTTAGAAACGAACGGAAAATTATACGTTCAAAATGTACTAATTGTATCTGTTGAGAATTTTAAGATAACAAGATAACTAGAGGTCACCGAGAATGTCGGATACGCCTTGGCGTGGATGATGAATCAAATGACGAGTTTAACTCGTCATATCTCCAAAACAAAAACTATGCTCAATTTGAAAGGAGGAGGGTCAATTTGGGCGGTTTTTGCTCCAAATTATTTTTGGATGAAAAAATCAGAAAACATTTTTTTTAATGTCTACTAACAATAATAAGTTTTGGAGAGATATATCGCTTTCAAATTTATATTTGCTTGATAAACTACCACACTACCATACTAACTCCCAATTTGGCCTTCAAATGACCTTAAACTTGATGTGATACAGGTTTAGGCAGTCAACCTTCAATTTTTTTTGCAGTAAGTCGAATTAAGATGGGGTTTTTTGCATTCGCTTCGTTAACTCGTTTAGAAACTTTGTGCCATATTTTGGTCTTGTACTTTTTTGAAATTGCATTGCTGCATCGAAAACTGCCTTCTTATAAGTGCATCTTTTCAAGTGATGAAGAAAAAATTCATATCCTCCAGAAAAAACTCCCGAATCATACGAATTTCAGTACCCGGGGGTTTTTTGAATCGCTGGACCTGAATGTGATGTCCAAATGAGCCCCCTGTGCACCTGGAGGTCAGGACGGCACCAGGAACGTCATCACCTGGAGTTCCCTGTAAACTCATGGAAAATCGATCGAAACTCGTTACCCGGAGGTTTTTCGGGTCACTCGTCCCGAATCTGACATCGGCAACCTCCTTCGGAGGACCTGGTGCACGCGACCTGGCTAATAACGTCATCTCCTGAAGTTTTACTGAAATGTTGTCGTCAAACTTTCTAACATTGCTTTAATGAATGCTAGTTAATATATTATTATCGTAGAACAAGGTTTCCACTGCAACCTTCTTCATTATTTCGATGTAAATATCTATGACGCAACAAATTATAAATAATTATTAATTAAAAATAAAAATAATTATTTTTATTACAAAAATTTATTATTTGATAGAAGTAAAACCAGTTAAAATTTCAAATTGGCGCCTTCTTTATACCAGATTCCGTTGGTTTAACTTTGTTGCGTCATAGATATTTTAACTGAATCAGGTATAAATTCTGTACAATGTTTAGGTGATGCTGAGGTGACTATTGTCACCACCGCAATAGAACTTGCGAAAGACATCAGCAAGAAGGGGGTGATTGTAGCAGAAGATACAGATATACTGGTATTACTAACTGCATTAACACCATCAAATGTAGAACTTTTTCTGTTAAAGCCAGCTCGATCGAATAAGCCCGAAGAATAATATTCTTCAAAGAGTTTGGCTCATATGCCGTCAGTGGCCGATAGTATTTTATTATTACATGCTATTACCGGATGCTATACTGTCTCAGCAACGCACTATCAAGGGAAGGTGAAATTTTTCAAAACATTTCAAAAGTTCCCTGATCTTGAACTGCAAAGTTCAAGGAAGTTGGACTTTCAGTAGAGGAAATTTTGGAACACTGATGCCATTTATATCTAACAATGTACAATGCACTGCTTACATTCAGAAAGCCAAATGTCCCCGACCAATTTAAGCTTAGTGGAATTCAGTTAGTAGAAATGTTAAGGTACAGAATGTACTTAATGGCAGTTGCCAGCAAGAAAAAGATGGATATCGGAAAAACCATTCCTACGGTAGGTGCCCTCACTCAACATCTTAAACGGGTTTATTTACAAGTACAAAATTGGTTGTTTGGAGAAGAGCATCACCTAGATCCAACAGATTGGGGTTGGAAAAACGAGAACGATAAGTTGATCCCCATAAGGATGACACAACTACCTGGCCAACCGAATATAATGAAGTTGATATTCTGTGGATTTAAAACCAACTGCGGTTATTCCTGTCGGTGTAGGAAGAACGGCCTGATTTACAATATCGCTTGCAGAAATTGTGCCGGCTCAAATTGCACCAACGTCGAGAAATATTTCACAGAACAATTAATTGCCGCCGAAAATGACACTCTCGATGAAGAAAGTACTAACGTATCAGTTGATGAGATGGACGATATTTAGAATAAACTGTAAAATTAAGAAAAGTTTTTTTGATAACTTGATGTATTTGTAAAAAGAAATATAAAGTTCAGATATTTTTGAAATTGTGCCTGCATATATTTGTACCCATACCTTTCATTTACCCCTCGAATAGTTTCAATTGAATCAACTATTCCAACTCTGGTGATAAAGTAAGTTCATTGAAAAAGAGGACATGCCCATTTTGTGTAAGTTAAGATGTCAGATCCGCGTAACGAGTTTCGATCGATTTGATCAGTAATTTCAGTAAAACTCCAGGAGATGACGTTATTAGCCAGGTCGCGCGCACCAGGTCCTCTGGAGGAGATGGCCGATGTCAGATTCGGGACGAGCGACCCGAAAAACCGGTTTTCCATGAGTTTACAGGGAACTTCAGGTGATGACGTTCCTGGTGCCGTCCTGACCTCCACGTGCACAGGGGGCCCATTTGGACATCACATTCAGGTCCAGCGACTCAAAAAATCCCCGGGTACTGAAATTCGTATGATTCGAGAGTTTTTTCTGGAAGATATGAATTTTTTCTTCATCATTTGAAAAGATGCACTTATAAGAATGCACTTTTCGATGCAGCAATGCAATTTCAAAAAAGTACAAGACCAAAATATGGCACAAAGTTTTTAGACGAGTTAACGAAGCGAATGCAAAAAACCCTATCTCAATCCGACTTACTGCAAAAAAAATTGAAGGTTGGGGCTATTTTTGTGTTATATTTCCTCGACTAGTTAACGGACTTCGGGTTCGGAATCAGCGACCCCCAAAACCCCAGGATACCCTGGTCAAGTCCGGTGAGCAAGCTTGGATATTTTACATTTATATTTCCCACAAACGAATAAATAGTAAAACCACCCTCTCCACCCCCTAGGGGGTGAGGGGTAAAAAGGGAAAAAATGATAAATGGGAGCGGATACAGTTAAACGGGAGTTAGTCTGGTAGTGTGGTATTTTATCATGGCATATAGTGCATACGAAACTTGCAAAAAATGTGTAGGCCAAGCCAAGCCAGTGCCCAAACATGACTACCCCCCATTCTCAAGGACGGCCAACATGATGGTGATAGTCGCGCTGTCCCTACCCCCCTCGAACTACCTCTAAACGCGATTTTTCCTCGGATTTTTCATTGTCAGTCATGCGAGGACTTGTTGGATAGGTTATTTTTGAGGAAACTCAATATGTCCTATAAAACTTTGCAACCAGACATCCCAACGACCAACGGAGGTTGAAACCACTCCCTCCCTCAATACCGAAACATGCAAAAAACATCCAAACAATCTGAAAATTGTTTTCTACACGTTCTCAAGGCCGGGGAATACGATACTGATATTATTTAGCCTCCCATCCCTAACCAGCATAATGTCACCCATTTTTCCCATTTTTCGATATCAGGCATGCGAGGACTTGTTGGATCGGGGTTTTCCAATACCTACGTATGCGTACAGTTAGTCCTTAACACATATATATTGCATTTAATTATATTTTTCAATACTGAGGACGTATCAAATGGAAGGTATATGCCGAGAATACACAACCGACGGCTACGGCACATATTTTGTGCGTCGCACATATTTTGTGCGTCGATCCACGTTGGATCGCAGTATGGAGGCCGCTTAAGAGGAAGACGAGTCCCTCTCTCTATGATTTAATTTGTAAACAACACCGAAGAATAAATTAAAATTGAATAATAGTAATATATAACACATGTCTAGAATAAGAATAAAAATCATACTGTACATAATGTGAAAAAAATCATGTACATAATATATAATAAAAAAGTGGACTATGCACATACACGAATGTATATACATGCGCATAGCCCGTTCTATCAAACTCCTTTTAAGCTGCAATAAAAAGATTTCTGTCCCTAGAAAACCTTATCCATTGAGCGCTTGTGATTTCACTATAAGAAAAACCGATGGTTTTGGCCATGCAAGGTTAGTTTTTGAGGACTAAGAGAGAAACTGATGCAACTATCGTATTCTCCATCCTTGAAAACGGGGGATACCTTCTCCTTGAGTGACACTTCAGGATTTCAACCCCCCTGGGGTCGTTAGAATGTCTGGTGGCAAAATTTTACAGGACATATTGAGTTTCTTCAAAAAAAAAACCCAATGCAACAAGTCCTCGCATGACTGAAAACGAAAGTGGGAAGAAGAGGTGGTTTTATGCATTTGGGGTAGTTGGTGGGAGGCTAAATAAGATCACCATCGTGTTCCCCGCCCTTGAAAACGTGTGGAAAACAATTTTCAGCACGTTTGGATGCTTTTTGCATGTTTCGGCATTGAGGGAGGGAGTGGTTTCAACCCCCGTGGGTCGTTAGGATGTCTGATTGCAAAATTTTACAGGACATATTCAGATTCCTTAATAGAAACCCGATCCAACAAGTACTCGCATGCCCGACAACGAAAAATCGAAAAAAGGGTGGTTTTTTTACATTTAGGGGGTAGTTCGAGGGGGGTAGGGACCACGCGACTATCACCATCGTGTTGGCCGTCCTCGAAAACGGGGGTGTAGTCATGTTTGGTAGCTACCCCTGCACTTTTGGGGTTTTTGCAACTTGGGCATGTACTAATATTCAGGATTGAGGGGGGGGGATCGTCCGTTTAGGGTAAAATCGACGCCAGTAGACATTAAAAAAAAATGTTTTTTGATTTTTTTATCCAAAAATAATTTGGGGCAAAAACCACCCAAATCGACTCTCCTCCTTTCGCCTACTTTAAAGTATCACCATAAACTATCATTTAGACCGCTTTTAAATAAAGTTCATGAGATCCCCAAAAGGGACGAAAAATAGGGTTTTTTGGGTCACTCTTTCATATTCTATATTATGGCGGAGGAGCCGGTTTGACCGTATTTTTGAAAGCTTATATTTTCAACTATTTTTTAAGAAAATTTTGAATGTATTAAAATATGTCACTTTGGTCTGGTTTAGTAGTTTACTAAAAATGTTTACACATTAGTAGAAAATGCAATTTCTGGACTTCATAAGACGAAAGAAGGTTCATAATATTTCTGATTTGATACTCGTGTATTGCTTTACAAGTTTCTAGAAAGTTTTGAATACATTCAAAGGCTATAGTCGGTTAAGACGGGTGAATTTGCCCCCGCATGGATGGTGCTCATTTTTTTTTGCTTCGATTGTTATCAATATCACTTACAATTTTGCCTTTCAGCCCTTAATATTTTTTCGAGTAAAAAAACAATCGAAAATTTTCGAAAAGAATTTTTATCTATTTTAACCAATCGCGCAGATCTGCGAGGTTTTGTTGTTGGGCAGATGAGGATCATTTCCGAAGTAATTTTCGCGCTGCATCCGAATATGGTATCAGAATTGGCCCACCACGTCAGGATATTTGAGGTTAAGTACTTAAAAAAATGGCTTTTTGTCTACTTTTGAGGTAATGCATAGAATTAAAAAAAAAATTCAGCTTATTTCTAATAAATAGATAATTTGGTACCATCCTTCTTCTTTAAAATAAGCTTTCGAATGGTCACCTACGATGTTTCCTAGCAAAGTTTTGGCCATTTTAAGGTGACATGAATTTGAAACCTACAACTCATCTTAACCAAACAAATCAAGATTTAAAGCTAAAAAAAAAATTCTCGTAAATGAATTGGTTAAGATTGTTGGATTGTAGGGATCATGGTTTCAAATTCATGTAACCTTAAAATGGCTGTAACTTTGCGAGAAAATATCGTACGTGACCATTCGAAAGCTTATTTTAAAGAGCAAGGATGGTACTAAATGTTTTTGAATTCTATACATTACTTCTAAAAGTTACCAAAAAAGCAATTTTTTAAGTACCTAACCTCAAATATTTGAAAATCCTGACATGATGGGCCAATTCTGAAACCAGATTCAGATTCAGCGCGAAAAATTATACTACTAAAATACTACCAGAACATAAATGTGAAATAAATTGAAATAGTCGGGAACAGTGAATAAAAAATTCATGAATTATTCTGGGTTTTTTTAACCCCTATAAAGTTTCGGCACAACTACCAAATTTTTTTTGTAGAATCTTGGGATGGTTTTTTACCACGCGTAATTTTTCTAAAGCGATCAAATGGTTTTTCAAAACACTTTGACTTCTCCTCTTCAAATATTTCATTTGAAAGGGTTGATGATAACTGAAATCTAGAAGGCGGGACATGCCCTGGTCTTAACATGCCAATCGCTTTCCCAAGTTATCTATGTTCAATGGACTTAAAAGAACAATGTATTGCAAAAATGGCACTAGCTACATGCTTGTCTAATTCTTCCTCTTTGTGTTGACTTGTTCTTACAACAAAGGGGCTTAAACTAGTACTACTGCAATTACTACCACTCACATTCCCGCTTGCTGTTCGTTGGGAATTTTCACTTTGGTGTGTACTGAGTTGGCACTCGTTAATTTTTTCACCTTCACTTAACTGATTTTTACAGGTTTCCCAGTGGTTTTTAAACCTGTGGACAAGCCCCTGAACCTCACATTTTTTGCATATTTCACCGCATCCGCAAGTTTATTCATAACTTTTTTTTTTTGACAAAATATTGCCAAACACAATCTTCTTTCCTGCTTCGACTAAACATTTATTTTTAGTATACATCGCGGGTCAACGTTCAATCAGTCCTAAATATTAAATGAAGTTGAAAACCGTCTCCTTTTCTTATATAGTCCACCGGAATTTACAAGTTTCAACTAGTTGCAACAAGCTCCCAGACGGCTTCTTGACTCGCGGAACCAAGTCTAAACAGTTTTTAAGCCAATTTTTAGTTTTAACATAATTATGCATCTTCTTTCTGTGCCGTACCGAAGATTGGCTACCATCATGTGATAGACCTCTGTTCTACGCCGCATGAATAATAGTTAAAGCTTCTGGTATTTGGAACCTTTCACGTAAGTTTTTCATCCAGGATTGTTTCTTTCTGCCCAATCCTATCCTACCTTCTATCTTTCCATCCATGATAAGTTGTAATAGACCATACTTGTCATTCCGAAACACATGGCCCAGGTAGGATGCTTTTCTTTTCTTAAGAGTTGTAAGTAATTCCAGATCTTTATCCATTCTTCTCAGTACCTCCGTATTGATCACTTTTTCAGTCCAAGGTATTAGTATGCGTCTATATAATCCACTGCATTTAGTGAAAAATGAGCCGCATCTTCAGACCAATTCATACAAAAGCAAATGTTGGTTTTCCAGGTAGGTTCTGGTGTCCTTAATAAGGTCTCAAAAGTCCCCGAAGTGGGAGTGTAAGGATAAAATTTGGCAACGCTGTAAATGGCTAAAATCGTGCTCGGAAACGAATTTTTCGAGATATCTCGGTTTTCATTGCCTCTACGACAAAAATACATCAGACCAAAAAAAATCTATGGAAATTCTCTATAAAAAGATAGAGGGTCTTTTTTTCGTATACGCAATAGTTTTCTTGAAAAATTCCAGTAAGTCATACCTAAAATCAAATTCTCACGTGCAGATAGAGTGCTTAAACTATTAACTGTCCATGATACCACAATGCCCATTGATCCGTTATTGTTGTTTCAAAGGATTACTGTCATGAAGAGAATAAATGAAGAGCTTCGCACCTACTTGGAGTATGAATTAGCTCCGTATCCGGTGCCACTCTTTGACGAAGTTGGTATGCGCAAGACGAACAAGTCAGCTTTCTATGACAATTTCCAGCCATCTGAATCTGAACCAGATATCCAAAATGCCACTTATATCGTTAATGGGGAATTTCTCTTGCACCGAGTTATATGACATCAACATAAAACCTACGGTGCTATTTGCCAAGCATATGTTAATTATGTGCAAAATCATTTTGGCTTGAACTCTATTATTGTTTTTGATGGTTATGAAAATATTAGCAACAGTGTGAAGGCTATGGAGCAGCTTCGCCGGTTCTCAAAAGCTTCATCTGTTGACATTTACTTTGATGAGCAGATGGTTGCAACTGTAAGCCAAGAGAAGCTCCTTTCCAATAATAAAAATAAAACCAGATTGATTTCTATGTTGACAGAAAAGTTTGAGGAAAATAATTATATTGTTAGACATGCTGAAGATGATGCTGACATTTTGATAGTCTAAACAGCGCTTGAGGAATCATGTAAAAATAGTACGATTGTGGTTGGGGAAGATGTGAATCTTCTTATAATTTTAACTTAATAAAGAAATTTTTCTCCTCAAACCAGGCAGAGAGAAGGTCCAACAAAAAATTTATTCTTCACGAAGCTTTGATCACCATAAAGATATTCGAGATCACATATTGTTTCTGCATGCATTCTCTGGGTGTGACATTACATCTGCTCTGTTTAATAAAGGCAAGACTGCAGCTTTGAAAGTGATGAAAAAACGGCAGGACTTGAAACTTGTAGCTGAAGTTTTCAGCAAGACTGGTACTTCTCCTGACATAGTTACTTCGAATGGGATAAAATTTTTCCGCGCAATCTATAACGCTTCAGTTAAAGAAGTTTCCATCGATAACTATCGGTATTCTTGCTTTATTAAAGCTGTGAGCAAAAGGAAACCAGTGAAATTGAATTCATTACCACCCACTCATGACGCAGCTCAACAGCATCTATTTCGTGTTTATTTTCAAGTACAGAAATGGTTGGGTAATGTATTGAATCCTAAAGAGTGGGGATGGATGTTGAAAGATACCATATTGTGGCCAAAATAACATCCCAACTTCCTGCGCCTGATTGCCTTCTGAAGATGATTTTCTGCAACTGTACGAAAGGTTGTGGACCATTGTGTGGCTCTCGGAGGTTGGGACTTAATTGCTCACCAGTTTCCGGCAACTGCCATGGAAAATCTTGCTTGAATGCTGAACCGATTGAAAACTCGTCAGAAATAGAAGCCGTCACCGAAGCAGAGACTGAAAGTTCTCAGATTGACTCGGATTTCCTCGAACGAATCGATGAATTTATAGAAGGAGAAAACGGACAAGAAGGAAATTATTAATTTGACAACATTTTAATAAGTATGACAGTCGTGGATTAGGCCTACCGTGGAAACCACATAAAAAAAACGCGCCTAGTACTCAACCTCAAGGATGGTGTGGAATAGAGTACTTAAATTATCCATAATATCCCATAAGTTCAAATTCAATGCAAGATTTTCAAGAAAACTATTGCGTATACGGAGAGAATTCCATAGCTTTCTTTTGGCCTAATGTATTTTTGTCGTAGAGGCAATGATAACCGAGATATCTCGAAAAAACCGTTTCCGAGCACGATTTTAGCCCTTTACAGCGTTGCCAAATTTTATCCTTATACTCCCACTTCGGAGACTTTTGAGACCTTATTAAGGACCGAACCGACTTGGAAAACCAACATTTGCTTTTGTATGAATTGGTCTGAAGAAAAATCTTAAATGCAGTGGATTAATACAGCCACATTTCAAAAGATGCTGGTTTTTTCATTGTTGTTGTTTTTAATGTCCACACTTCCACGCCATAAAGCAACGTAGAGAGCACGTAGCATTTCGTGGCTCTCCGTCGGGTACCAATGCTTAGGTTGCGATTACTCAGGACCTTTTTTATATTTATGAATTTTGATCCTGCTATATTTATTCTGATCTTAATCACTAAATCTGGGTTCCATCCATCATTTACTGTGTATCCTAAATATCTGCAGCGGTGTACTCTTTCGATGGATTCGATTCCTATTTGTAGATCGATATTTTGGATGTTCTTTTTACTAATTACCATAGATTTGGTTTTCTTTCTGATCTTAAGTCCAAATTGGTTGCTTATTGTAGTTACTCTATTGAGCACCATCTGTAAATCCTCGATATTATCCGCCAGCAAAACAGTATCGTCGACGTAGCGGAGATTATTGATTGGTACCCCATTAAATAATTTGATTAAATAAATAATTTTGAGGCCTTCCAGTCCTCTACAAATATTTCTTCAGAGTATAAATTGAACAGCAGTGGTGAAAGAATGCAACCTTGTCTAACTCCCTTAGCAATTATAATGTTCTGACTCGTCACGCCTTCATGCTCGATGTGTGCTGTTTGATTCCAATAAAGATTTTATGATCTGAATGTCCTTAGTATCAATTCCCGAAAGTTGCATCAGTTCTATAATTTTGTCGTGTTTGACGGTGTCAAACGCTTTCTCATAGTCGATAAAGCAGGCATAAATATCTTTTGTTGATCCAGACCAAGATCTGCATCGTGAAGAGGGGCTCTCGCGTTCCATACCCACATCTAAATCTGAACTGCGTGCTACCTAGACGCTGTTCTAGTTTCGTTCTTATTCTGGCATGAATCATTCTCAGAGACACCTTCAGGGTGTGACTTATTAAGCGTATAAGGCGATATTCACTGCACTTTTTGGAGTTGGGCTTTTTTGGGGAGTAGAATTTGTCCTGTCCGATGGAAGATTTTATTTCAGGTTGTTCTCATCAATAACTTATATATGAGATTTTTTAAAATTTATTTATTAAGAAAATACAATACAAACAGTTAAGAGGTGAAATAAACTGGTTGGGCATATAAAGCTTTTTTATTTTTGTAAATAATTATGAAAATCTGAAAACCTTAACTCAATTTTTTTTTTAAATAATTCCCATGCTAAAAATAAATCCGTTCACAATGCATAATTTCTTGAATATAATGTCTAACTAATTTAATTAAAATAATACATATAATACCTACACAATTATGCTTGTTAATTATGTGGAAGATCAAAGCACAATATAAATTAACTCTAACATAAATTATTCATAGTAGTTAATGAGTCAAGCGTAATATTAATTAGGTACATACGTCTGCTGAATACATTGACCAAGTTACTACTGACTGTGGTAAATAAAATATCGATTATCTCTTAATAACGCAACGGACACGCGTTCTTCCACTCGGGCAGACAGGGTTCAAATCCCAGCTCTACAGGGTATAGTGGGTGAGCGAACCTGCCGCGTCGCCGCCTTTAAAATGGAATGTAAAACTGAGTTAAGTGCATCTGCGACGAGAGTACGTATAGTATGACGAAAAAACCGTAGGTATAATATTAATATATGGCAAAGATAAGCAAAATTTTCACGAAGCAGAGAGTATGTCCACATCGATATATTCCATGTTTAAAAAATTAAGAAACAGGTTTGCAAAATCCTATCGCGCCACTGATTGTTGTCCAAAAAAATATACGAAAAAGTAAAACACCGAAGAACAAACAATTTACTATCTATTGATAACTGATCTGTAAATGTAAGCATAGAACAAAGGTAATAAGGTTACTTACTAAAATTATTTGATTAAACACTCACATCAAATTTAGTTATAGACAACAAGGACTTAAGTACTCAAGTACATAAAGCCAGTCACAGTTTTATTGGCGGTGAATAATTAACCTTGCATAAGTAGTTATTATGAATTTTGCTTAGAGATAAACAGGAAAGTCAAAACTAATACATAGAGCTCAAACGGAGCAAAGCCATTCACAGTTTTAGTACAGTAAATTTAGTAACAGACCCAAACATCCAAAAGGTATAGGCAATTCTTGTCCCAGGTTGTTCACTATCTTGAGTACAACACGCCATGAAAAATTCCGAAGTATGTGGCGTCGGGTTTGGGAGAGAGGGGGGCGGGGGTATCACTGACTATCCTTTTTCCGCAGTTTTGCTCTGATATCTCCAAAACTATTAGGTTTATCAAGATCAAGAACATAAACAAAGTTATTTTACATAAAATTTCTAATGAAATTGGTCCTATTCATATTTTTGATCAACCTCATAGTTATCGAGATATGGAGGGGAGAAATCTGTGAAATGTTAAAAATTGACAAATAAAGCTAAAAATTGTCTTAAATTTGTCTGATTTGAGCTTAAATTGTTTGGATTGAAGTAGAGCATGAATAAGTAATAAATTATGGTAACCATGGTACCAGAGGGAACGGGGAGGGGGGAGGGGGGACGGGAAGACGGTTAAATGTAAGAAACAGTAAAAGTTGAGATTTGAAACGTAAAAAAGACAAATCTTGATGTGTTTTACATTTATTACAAGATAATAATGTATTTTCAAGATTATTACAAGATCAGAAAGTATTTTCAAACTTATTCGATTTTATCATCATTGCTCTCTTCTTCACTGTCATCTGAATCATAGTTCTTTCCTAGTAGAAGAACATCATCTGATACTAAAATTTGCTCAGCATCGAACTCTTCAGGTTCACCTCTATTGGTGCAGTCAATACCTACACATGTTATGCACATTCTTGAACATTGCAGACCATTCTTCCTGCACTCACAGTTTCGAGTGCAATCATCGTGCAACAACAGGAAATAAGCCGCAGTAATTCATCTGGTGCAGCAGCCATTGATGTAGTCACTGGGCGGAGTTGCCTTCCAATCTTCTTCCAACCCCACTGTAAAGGATCTTTTGCAACACCATGCCAGAGCTCCACTTGATGGTATACTCGTAAAGAGTGTTCTCGTGCAGCGTCCTCTGTCGGTGGAAGTGCGGCTAGTTTGAAGTTAGCATATACGGGTTGTTTACCAATTGTTGTCAAGTAACGTTTGTATCGAAGGCATTCAAGTTTTCAGTCTCTTTTGCTCCATATAACACCTCTCTACAATATATACAAGATAAAATAAAAAAATCTACTACCTCGTTTAAAGTAACTATCACCCCTTTCGATGACGCCGTTCCTGAACTATATTTGCTCACAGTCGATTACACAAAAACTCGCGTTTATAAAAAGTGCATACTTCCAAACTAAACAACATTCCCGAGTAGATAGGTACGCACTTGATGGTACACTACTGAACGGAACGGTGTCTCACAACTAGGGTCGTAAAACGGTCGGCCATCCCTCCCTTCAAGCAGCCCACCTGATCTTCATTGTATTCAAGCCCGTCATCCTTTCTCTTCTCCGGGTTCCTTTTTCAACTCTCATCCACTTCAATCCAAACAATTTAAGCTCAAATCAGACAAATTTAAGGCAATTTTTAGCTATTTGTCAGTTTTTAACATTTCACAGATTTCTCCCCTCCATATCTCGATAACTATTAGGTTGATCAAAAATATGAATAGGACCAATTCTCTCAGAAATTTTATGTACAACAACTTTGTTTATGTTCGTCATCTTGATAAACCTAATAGGATGAAGTAAAAAAAATATTTTGAGGTTCCTGGTTCTTATACACACACTAAATCACATTTTTTTTATCCCCTTTAATAATGGTGGGGGTGGTATTGGGGGTGGCTAATGCCAAAAATTTTTTTGAAACCTTAGCTTCTCTTGTATATACCAAATACCAATTTTAAGAACTCTTACCTGCTTGATTTACCTATTTACCCTAAATTTACCCCAATTTACCCCCCAATCCTTCGACGGAACAAGATGAAAATACAATCTAGTTCTAGATCTCATTAAAGTACATATGTGTACCAAATTTCAAGTCAATATCTTAAACAGTTCCAGAGTAAACGTGCACACAAAAAAGTTACAGACAGACAGACCGACAGACAGACAGAATTTTTTTTTTTCGCTCAAACATAAAATCTCGACGTTTCATGACATTTGAACAATAAAAATTTTAAATTTTTTTTTTGTCGTTACTATACTTCCACTGGATGTGGAAGTAAAATTATTGGCATGTATCAAAAGTAAATAAAAAGTAAACGATTTAAAAAAAACACTTTTGTCTGCGCCATTTGGGAGCCGAGATATGACATTTTCTAAATTTTAGCCATTTATAAACAAAATAAATGACATAATCAGTTCAATATTCTTCTATACATTGACATCTTTTTAATATTGAAAAGTTTACAATAATTGGATATTTGTCAACGGTTGATATTCTGGTGCAGTCAATATTGACCTTTTCCTCAATGTTGATTTAGACTGACAAAATTGGACTTCACTGAAAAATAAGCAATAAACTATATTATTGTGCATGTGGTCATGTAGTTTTCAATTCTGTTTATTCAATATTAACAATATAAACAAGAAGGTTAGATCACTTTTTTGAAAGAGTTGACAGAAGAGAGGGCCTTGACACTATTGGGTAAAACAGTGAACATTTTTACGGTATTATAAAAAAGAACGCTGAAACTGGGCTGTTCTATATTTAGGAACACTAAATAGATCACGCTAACGAGTAGAACAAGTATGCAAATCACTATTTTTCACTAATTTTGCTTCCAAATATTCAGGTTTATGATCTTTCAGAATTTTATGTATCATGCAAGATAAATGTAGACTAAATTTTTCGCTAAGGTTGAGCCATTTAGATGCCAAAAAACTGGCGGAAATTATAACTAGACCTTAAACACGTATTCTGAATCCTCTGCAAACTTTCCTTATCTTTACAAAATAAGGCGGGCCAATAGACAATGTCACAATAGTACAGATAAGAGAATCGCATAACTTCAATTTTACATCGGTACTAAGGATTTCTTTATGAATATATAATAGTCTAAGCCTAGTATAAGATTTTTGAACAAGATAATTAACATGTTTAGTGAATCTAAGATTAACATCTGTCCAGAGTCTCAAGTTCTTACAATAGTTACTAGCTGATAAAATTTGGCCATTCAAATTAATCTTGAAATCAGAATCATTTAAAATAGTTTCCTATAATATAAGACTATGAGCTGAGGAAACTTCAGATATAACTCGTAAATCATCATTAATTTTAGATACCGTTGTTGAGATATTCTGAAAATTGAAAGAAAAATATAGCTGTGTATCATCAGCATATTGGTAGCACTGCTAGTACTGGAAAAACTTGTTAAAATCTGCTGTGTAAATGGAAAACAATACGGGGCCTAGAATACTACCCTGCGGTACACCTCTATTAATATTAATAAAATTTGAAACTTCAGTTTTTAAAATAACTCGTTGACGTCGTTTTCAAAAAAGTAATCACTGTGAAAAAACAAAATATTTCAATTTAATACACAAGGTGGCGTATTCTAAGGTATCAAAAGCCTTACTGTAATCTTGATTATTAACATCAATTTCTTTAAAAATGTGGTCTGTTACTATTTGAAGAGCAGTACTAGTACTCTATTGAGCACTGCGCCACCAGCTCGGTTGCGCAGTGCCTAAGGTGTTAGGCTTGCGACCATAGGGTCCCGGGTTCGTATCCTGGCTAGGGTCTGGATGTGTAGTGGTGTTTTTCACGTGTTGCCGAGACGGTAGCAGTGGGCTAGACTACGGTTGTGTGAGAGAAAACACGGTCTAGTCGCTCTCCTCTACCGAGTTCGAGTCTCAGCTACGGCGGATGGCAATGTCGCAGGGAATGGGTGTTGTGATATTGTCTATATATGTCCGTCCGTCCTGGTTGAGTGGTAGAATAGCCTTCAGCTAAACTCCGCCAGGACATTAATCTAAATAAGGCGATAAAAAAAACCAGATTGTGTAGCAGGTAAAATGTTAAAATTGTTAAGACATTTAGTTCCTTGCCCAGAAACCACTTTTTCTAAAATTTTAGAGAGAGTTGAAGGACGAAAGTGACTTACAGGGGAAAGATTAGACACCTACAGGCATAATATTAGCACCTTTCCGCACTGTTGGAAACTCAGACATTTAAGGAACGCTAGGTGTGTACTTGAAAAAGGAGTGACAAGTAAAATCATCCTTAATTCGATACCATCAGAGCCCTTGGCACAAGATTTTAATTTGTAAGTTATTTTATCATTTTTTTCAGAATTAATCTCAGTAAAAGCATATTCCTCTAAATTAGCAGGAAATTTATTATTTAAATATCTATTCTTAATTTAATTGTTATTAGAATTATTCTGAGTAGAAGGATTCGAGAATGAGTTAAAAAAATCATCAGTTTTCAAGAGTTTCCAGAAACTTTTAGGTTCTAAAGTGATGTAAAAAAGCCTTATTTTCAGCTTTAACACATGAATTAACAGTTTCCCTGTACCACCCCCTTTTTTCCCCTAAAAAATCAAAAATTAGTTTTAGATAATTTTTTTTATTTTGTAGTTGTGTAGTTACAAGTAAATGATTATGTTGTCATTACCAAAGTTTGAATCTTCCACCCCCTACTAACCTCTCAGTGAGATAAAATCTGCATCATCCTATATAAACCGATTTTTTTACACAATTTTCGGCTGCCATTATATTTTAGTTTATATACGATAATGCAATTTTTATCACACTGCAGCTTTAGCTCACATGGGATTTTTTTGAACTTTTATAAGCTTGCCCTATGTTAATAGAGCGATCCATTGCGATAAATAAATAGTTGTCTCCAAATACCTCATACTCAAAACTGAATTTACCTAATCTAATATGAAACTGATTAAAATTTTAAAAGAATTTTCTTAGATATATTACGCCCTCTCTCAGGAAGAACCCTTGAGAGGGCGAGCTTGTTATCGAAGTAAATCGCTCCATTTATTGTCATCAAAATTCCCCTGCTTCTAGTGAACAAGACGCAAATAGTGCATGGTAGAATTTAAACTTACGATTTGCACCCCTCCTGGATCAAGGGAAAAATGTATATGTAAGTATCGTATCGACCGCTGCATTCTGGGGAAGTTGCATTAATTCCGCGAGGGCGCCAGACAGTCGGATGCTGAGGAACACACAAAACCAGAACTGTTTACTTCAATCTCATTCGGAAAAAGTGGGCGGCTAATAAAATGTTTACGATATTTATGGATTAAGACCTAAGCACAAAAGATGCCCTGAGATGATGGTTTTTCTTTTCAGATTAGTTTATACCGGATAGTTTTAGAATCCGTAATAATTTTATTCGACCATTAATCACGATTTCGCGTATTTAAACAGAATCTTTTAAAATACAGTGTGTCCAACTTTTCACGGTAACACCTTCATAGCTCAATTATTAGTCATCCAATTTCAAACAAATTAGGATCGATATCAAAAGACTTTTATTATCTTTTTGAGTAAGACAAAGCTTATTTCAGTCATTGACGCGCATTTGTATTAAGAAAAAAAAAAAGGTGGATTTTTCGAGAGGTCATATTAGGCTTTTTTTTAATGAAAAACTAATGCAATATTATTGATCAGCATACATTAAGATGTACTATTAAACTTACTAAAAGTCCTGAACTTAATCTGTTGCGCTCGAGCCGCCATCTTGGAAAAAATGGTGATCTCATTAAGTTTTGTGCTTATGTCTCGCTAACCATTAGCGATTTCGTAATTATGTTTATACAAAAAATATAAAATTTCGTGCAAAATATGTTATATACATTTTTTCCGTTTCTGTTATTGTATTGTCCATTTTTTGTTCAGAATAATGTTTTGTACTAGTTTGAATTGATTTTACAACAAAATTATCATTTATTTAATGAGGCAAAAATCCTAATTTACACCAGGCCCCACCGCATTGGTGGGGTTATCAGGCACAGAGTTCAGGTGCCCGGACTCGCGAGGGGGCTAGCAGAGAGGGCCAGACTGACTCTCAGGCGAGTGTTGGTGAGAAGAAAAAATGTTTCCTTCCGACTTTCCCCCTTCCCGAGCATAAATTGTCATTTTTGAGAAAAAGAAAGCGGGACCCGTGAAGCACAGTGGTTGGGGCCTGCAATTTGATGCGGAGGGCCTGATTCGTACATACCTACCATTTTTCAAATAATCTTCAATAAAGGCCTAAGTAAGCCATGAAAACAAAAGTTATTGCAAGTGACAATTTATTTAATTTCATTTATTCATTTATTTATTTTATTTTTTAATATTTGCCTTATTAAATAAATTATTATTTTGTTGTAAAATCAATTCAGACTAGTTCAACACACCAAAAATGAAAAATACATTTTTTTCATTTGAGAATCCGTTTTACAGATAAACATTATTTTTAGTTGAAAAAATTGTTAAATTATGATCTTCTTTGGCCAATATCTTGAAGCCTTATCATTAAATGTTTTTGTGCCTGTAGAGACTCTTGATCGACATGTCAAAAACTACCACTGTGCAAAGTTTCAGCTCCCGGGAGTGAAACCCAAATTACATTCAAAAAGTGTGAGGTCCTTTACATTTTTTAAATATTAAATAATTAATAACTTGAAAGCTAATTGTTTTTCGAAAAGAGCCAATCCTCCTTTTCTATTTAAATTCACTTTTTCTACCTCCCAGTGACATCGACACTTTCAAATTTAGTAGGACAATTTTAATCGAGAAATTACCAAAAATTTTGGAACAGCTAGTCTGTAAATTATTCGGGCATCGAGGATTGCCGAATTTGGAAATATCGATAACAGTGGGTGGTAGAAAATGGATTTAAAATGAAAACTGAGTAATGACTTTGGGACACATTGTATAGAACATATGCTCATATGCTAGTCGTCTTGGGGAAAACACAGCTTTTTTGAAATTCTGAGTCGTAGTCGCGTGGTCGCTGCGCCGACCTCACAGATTTTGAGACCTTAGGAAAAACAAACAGCTGTCATTGAATCAGAATGTTTTTCTTTAAAGTGAATTTTGCTGGGTGTGTGCCATTTAATAGTTTAATGTTGGATTATTTAACATCTGCAACTATTCTTAATACTTTTATATCCGCAATGTTGTTCATCAGGATGAGGGTTAGTTCGTATTTTGCAAAATTGTCGCATGATGTAGAGGTTAGGTATACTGCTGTCATCGAATTAAATCCTAATATTTTGAGAAAAAAATGCTTTAGTATAAATATTGATGTATTTCCAAATATTACACATATAGATACTGCGAATTACTTGGTTTGCATAGACGGAAGGATGAGTTCAAACCATTCAAAAGTCTTGAAGCTGTTTGTGGTTGGTGAAAGAAGTACTCTGCAAGAAATTCACAGAATAAAAGCTTGTTGCAAAGGTAAGAATTGTTATCAGTGATCAACCATTCTTTCCATATATTTACTTGCCTAATTAAATGTTGCTTTATAAATAATTGCGAACGTACAAATTAATTTTTCAGGTTATAAACTCGTAGCATCGTGAACAAAAGCAATTGACTCCTTGGACTATTGCAGATTCAGATGGTTCCTTAGTACTTACTGTGAATATGTTGCTAGTCTAGACAAAACATGTTCACTACTTAGCGACAAGAAGTATTTCCTTTTAGTTTTTTAACGGTAAATATGGCTATGGTCGAGGTATCAACAGATTGAGGTGATATAAACTATTTGAGGTACCTATGTAATAAGACGTACATAATTTCTTCCATCAGTTAACCTCTCGTCTATAATGTATCTATAGTTTGGACTATATAATCCATTGGAATTTCTGTAAGAATTTTATTTTTCATATATTGTTATGTAATATGTCTTATAATTTTATGTGTCATTTGTTCATTATTATTTTATTAAATATTCCCTTTTTATTATATTTTATTTATCACTCTACTACTATATATTGTTATAGTAAATTGAAATAGTTAATTACGTCGAACTTGTACTTAGGTACGTTCATGTAACTGAAATCAAAACAAAATATCTTTACTAATTAAATAATTTATTATCCAAGGTCTATTAGTACTTCTAAGGATAATCGAGAAGAAAGTTATAAGTTATAAAGGTTTATATTGTAAGAAAAAAATAAATGATTGTAACATAACATATATACTTTACATTAATATACATCTAAACAATAAAAGTAACATTCATAGTTTATATATAACAAAAAGGGCTTTTATAGCTACATTTCAACACTCATAGCCCATTCAGACTTTGTTTATATGTTCACTGAACTTAGACCACTTCAAAGTTTTAATTTTATACTTCTTCAATGTTCAATAGTCCAACATTCAGTTTTTAAACACTACACGATATACTTTAAAAGGGCACATTGCATCACTTGTTGACAGAGGCTAGGTACTCTGGAATTTCCCTTCTTAATTTATGTATTTCATCAAATATCTTTATGAAGCCTGCAAATTTTCTTCTTTAAAACAATTTCTGCCATTGCACTTTTCTCTCTCTTGGTATAGCTCCACCTTCGCTCAACTAAAATTTAAACAAGAAATAATTTTTAATAATACTGACAGACCAATATAAAATGTTAATTTTCTATACCATGAACTGTTTATTGCTTGTTTGAGCAGCAGTAATTATTATCATAAGCAGTTTCATTTTCACATATGGGTTTTAAATTATATCCCTTATTGAGAGAGGATGTCCAACTGGACATATCATCATGATCTTGTAATACGGCTGTTTTTCCTACAACATAAACCCACGTTAAAAATCAGATTCTTACATTAATATGCAATAACGTACCACTAATAAAATCGTTGGAAGACGCTTGTAAAATCATTTCTTTTAATTGTTTGAAATCAGTTGCAGTCTTTTAACCTCTAACTTCTTCTGGTTGTAAATGGAGGTTATAAAAATTGGCATTGTTTCGGATTGACAAATTTCCACAATTAATAATAAACCAAAAACTTGTCATTTTGTATGTATAATATACATAGAAACAATAATATTACGAAAAGTTCATTCAGTTGCCATTTGACAGTTAAAGAATTTCAGTTTGTTTTTCCTAAGGTCTGAGACTGTGACGTCACGCGCACGCGACCCACAGATCTCAATTTGCGCATTTTTTTTTGTTATTAATAATTGAATTGATTTTTTGCGATTTCAAGGGACTTAATATTAATTTCTTTAGACTTTTTTTCACTTAGAGAAAAATTAGAAAAATTTTGAAACTCGACTTGATTTTCAATCTCGACTCTATAATTTATTATGAACAAATTCAGTTTTTTGTCTTTCAAAATTCTCAAATACTTCGAATCGTTTCCAAAATTGTCTTGTGTACTCAAAAGTTTTCACACATAATTTTGTTTAATTATTCAGATAATAAACAATTTAAGGTCCAAATTTTGAACGTCTATAAGGCATTGGGGAATTTACGGATTTTAAGGGCGCTTTTTCACTGGCCGATACGATACCGACACGATACCGATAATGTTGTACCGATACTGATGAATACCATATAATAACATAGCGCCGACAAAATGTGACAAAACGGTATCGTATCGGCAAGTGAAAAAGAGTTCCATATAATTTTATACGTTTGTGCTGCCCCGATATCGTTGTATCGGTGTCGTTCACGAAAAATCGGTATCGTATCAGCCAGTGAAAAAACGCCCTGGGTGCGTTTTCACATACGACATCGTTACCATCAGACGACACAATATCGGGGCACGCAAAATATATGGAAACATATGGCATGTTTTCATACTGTCCGGTAACGGTAACGACATCGTCGACGGTACACAACATATCGTAGACTTCATCGCTCCCCGTAGCTGTCGGACGACAAAATAGAGTGTATTTACAATTTGATCAGTGAAACACGTACATACAATATGGCATTTAAATATGATACTATATCTTTAATTGAGCTAGTGGAATCCAAATCCTGTTTATGGGATAAAACTCACGACGAGTACAAAAATAAACAGTTGCGAGATAATTCTTGGCGAGAAATTTGCGAATTTCTAGAAGAAAGGTATGACGATTTAAATCAAGAGGAAAAAAGAAAACAGGTACAGTAGTAAAATATTTATCGTCCTTTGTTAGTTAAAGTTTAAAATAGAAAAACTTTAAGCATATTAGGTAGGGATCGCACGACCCGTCGTATAGTGTGAAAGCGTGCCCGATATTCTCGTCTGTCGGATGTCGTTACTGTCCGACGATATCGTATCGTGCAATGTGAAAACGCATTAAGGGCGTTTTTTCACTGGCCGAAACGATACCGATTCGTCGTCAACGACACCGATACAACGATATCGGGGCACCACAAACGCATAAAATTATATGGAACTCTTTTTCACTTGCCGATACGATACCGTTTTGTCACATTTTGTCGGCCCCGTGTTATTATATGCTATTCTTCAGTATCGGTACGACATTGTCGGTATCGTATCGGTATCGTGTCGGCCAGTGAAAAAACGCCCTAAGGCTCAAATTGTAGCTTATCAGCGGTACAACGTATTTCAGCGGTACAACGTATTTCAGCGGTACAACGTATTACTACTGGAGCCCACCCTAAGGGCGTTTTTTCACTGGCCGGCACGACACCGATACGATACCGACAATGTCGTACCGATACTGAAGAATAGCATAAGAACATATGTAATAACACAGCGCCGACAAAACGGTATCGTATCGGCAAGTGAAAAAGAGTTCCATATAATTTTATAAGTTTGTGCTGCCCCGATATCGTTGTATCGGTGTCGTTGACGACAAATCGGTGTCGTTTCGGCCAGTGAAAAAACGCCCTAACTGTACGTACACCCCCCACCCCAGATCCTTGGGTACAATATTTTTCATACAGATTAAAGCCTAAGGAACAATTCTAGACATTGTCCTAAAGAAACTGGCTGTACTTTCAAAATGGCGGCCATATGTTAAAATAAACTGGTGCGAATGTTTTTTTTTAACTGTTTAACGTCGGCCTATTTCCGGTACCAGGGCCTATCACCGACGCCAGGAGACGAGCTACTCCCAACCTGGAAATTTTGCCGAACCTCTTCCCTTAAGAAGAGTAGGGATCTTTTACTTGCCTAACATTTAATAGACAAGGGACCGCCTGCTTTACATCCCCTCCGAAGGATGGTATATCCACTACGTAATCCTCGTCTGAAATTACGTAACTTCCGAGTATACACTGATATACAAGCCTCTAGAAGGTGGGACGAGAACGCTGTATTTCCCAAGATGAGAGCCCATCCAAGTACTAACCACGCTCGACGTTGCTTCAACGGAATATCGACTGATATTCACATTGAAGTCGCCTCTACGCTCGCCCCTGGTACGAATGTTATTTTTGTCATTTAACACAAAAACTAAAAAAGATGGAGAAAAACTTTCTGCATAAAAAACAAAGTGCATAAAATGTTCTACAATTTTGTTCCTATACAGTATTTGGATAGGAGTTGCCATTTTCCAGATAAATGGTTCAGCTCTTAAAATAAAATATAAAATTCAATATAAAAAGTACCTAACACCTCATTCGCTCTCAGATCACTATCGCTGTCTCCCGATACATCGAATATTTCTTCCAAGTCTTCTTCCTCTACTGTTTCATTGATGAAATCGTTATCATCCTCACTTTCGATTTGATTTGGAATCATCTGAAGAATTTAAACAAGCGATTGAGGCAGTATTTTATCTGCTGAACACCAAAGAGGTTCTCCATTTTCTTGCCATCTCATTCCAAGACTTTGGCATATTGTGAATACCTTTGTCGGCTAATCGCCAAATACGCATTTGGTAAACACGTCTTTTACTATGCTCGATAAGATAAGCTCTTGATGGTGGAATCCTCCGATTAAAGAACTTAGAACTCTAGATACATAATGGCATGAATTTTCTGATCCCGAAAGACTCCCAATCTAAGGCACTTCTTCCCATAAGTTGCTGATTGGCCCATCGGCGTATTCGCGGCCGCTCGTACACGGTCGGCTTCAGTTCGATTATCATAATTTCAGTTTGACAGTTTTGACAGTATACGTCATTAATGTTAATAAGTGTTTTTCGTGTTTTTTCGATCAAAATGTGGTGAAGAAGTCTTTTTATTTTAAGTTGTGATTTGCCTAATACCTAAATAATATTCACTGTTCATATTTAGACAGTTTAGTGACAATTTAGTGCAACATGCAACAGTGCTGTGCCATTTGCAGAAATCGATCGTTTCATAAGTAAGTAGGTCATAGTCGTAACATGATGAGGTTCAGTTTATAGTTTTAATAATAATATTATAAATAATATCCTTCCAATGCATATTTCCCTTGAATAAAACATCTTTACCTATTGTATTTTTTCAATTTGCGTTAATATTCCTAGAAGTTAACCAATAATTATCACATAAAATAGGTACAATATTGTACATTTTCCCTTCTACACATACCCGCCTCTGTTGCCTATGGGATGTGATGTTCATCTATCCATTTTAATGGACATATAATGTGACTATGTTAGGAGCAAATAAGGTATATGAAGAAAAGGTAGTCATTATGTATCTAGATATAAATTCTTTAATCGGAGGTGGAATCGAAGAAAAATCAACTTTAGTGTCAATCGATAAAGACAAATCTTTGTCACCGCATTTGTGTCTAATGGCAATTAGGCGAAGCTCGTCCACGCTAACGCATTTCTTTGATCCATATATGGCACATGTAAACCTCTCTAATGATGTGACTAATTTATCATCAATATTTCAGCTGCTCCCCAAATCTTGAAATGCTCGGATATATTTGGTATATTTGGGAGAAAGTAACATTTTTAGAGGGTTTATTTTTCCTTTTCCTTTAAAGGCGCTGATTGAGTCGCATCCAATAAATGAATGAAGGCCCAGTAATACCGAACATTTTTGAGGTCCGTACTCTTCTGCTAACGCAGATATGTTAATAAGCTTTCTTTTATTGCCAAATCCGGTATCAAAGAGTAATTTACATTTAATTCCATAGGCCAGTCCAACACGCTGTCACTTTGCTTTGTTTGTACTACAGCAGCCATCTTTTGTTGGTAAGTTAGGGTTTTCGACAGGGCTAAAGGGCACCATACACGTTCAGTGATCTCATTACCTGAATTTTCGCGTTTTTTCAATCATACTTAATTCAATAATTATAGCTAGATATGCTTTTTTCTTAAACAATAGACATGTAAGGTGTGAAAAATAATGACAGGGAATGATGGGGAATTTTTAGTAATGATGTTTCTGTAATGATCTGCTGGAATGACATTATTGCTGAACGTGTATGGTACCCTTTAGGCTTGACAAAAACACTAACTTACCAACAAAAGATGGCTGCTGTAGTACAAACAAAGCAAAGTGACCGCGTGTTGGACTGGCCTATTGGAATGAGCCAGCAGAATCCAAAACACTATCAACACTTTTAACCCTAATCTTCTTACTTCTTGATTAGATTTTAGTTCCGGTATGGACCTTTCCTTTTTTGACCCGCTTATATCAAAACCGTCGTCTTCTTTAATTAAAATAAACTTTCTGCTCCTTAAAGTTTTGGTAAAAGTTGGTTCAGTTGTCCAAACATATTAAAGCTGAAATGTCAAACTAATGAAATTGTACGTAAATGACAGAACTAAGACGTCACCAAAGCACACTTTTTAATAAATGCAATTTGTCCTTTTCAAAGAACCTTTTCATCATAAGCGCGCGCATGTGCTGCCGCTATGTTTGTTTGCGGGAACTATGAAATGTTCGGACCCTTGGTCACAGAAGCGTCACTGTCGGAGGCACGTTCGATGTTTGGGTGCGTTTGCACGCATCCAGTAATTCAGTCGAGTAGAGAGACGGTCCAGTAATTTAGTAATTGCTTTCCACTAAATAGGCCAGTCCAACACGCTAATTTTATCTACCAATGCGTCCAGCGGTGAATTTAGAAAGGTGCGGATTTATAGGTTGACAATACCACCGACAAGATGGCCGAAGGTCACCCCAATTTACCAATGAAAGGGTGCGTTTGCACGCACTCAGTAATTTAGTCGAGTCGCTTAGTAATTTAGTACTCGACTAATGTGGACAGCGTGTTTTAGTCAAGTAATAGGCCAGTCCAACATGCTGTCACTTTGCTTTGTTTGTACTACAGCAGCCATCTTTTGTTGGTAAGTTAGGGTTTTTGTCAGGCCTAAAGGGCACCATACACGTTCAGCAATAATGTCATTCCAGCAGATCATTACAGAAACATCATTACTAAAAATTTCCCCGTCATTCCCTGTCATTATTTTTCACGCCTTACATGTCCATTATTTAAGAAAAAAGCATATCTAGCTATAATTATCGAATTAAGTATGATTGAAAAAACGTGAAAATTCAGATAATGAGATTACTGAACGTGTATGGTGCCCTTTAGGCCTATCGAAAACCCTAACTTACCAACAAAATATGGCTGCTGTAGTACAAACTCAGATAAACAAAGAAATATATGGATAAATAATACTTTCCGTCTCCGCGTAAGATATATCACGTATTCATTGTTTACATGTCTATCGAGGCGTTCATTGGTTCTCTTCCGAAGGACGTTGACAGTTGTTTACGTTTTCTTGTGCCGCCATATTGTTTTATTGCTTTTAACGCTGTTTTTATCCAGTTATAAACAATTTTGTATTGATTTTGCAGTTTAATCACGTTTTATACGGTTCAAAAATGACTAAGGATTGTTTAATTTACTAAAAGATCTACAAAAGGGAGTAATCTTGTTCGTTTTATATGCAAGCATAGTTGTGTACATAGTCGTAGGTTAGGGTTATAGTTAGGTTTATTGTCTTATTGTTTTGCTGATCTAGCAATAAATAATTTTTCTTCTGCCTCTCTCGTCTTTACACTCAAGTAAAAAACGTAAAGAGACAGTTGTGTGATTATCAGATAGATAGATAGATTAATAGATTTAGATTTATTTCTCTAAATTTAAATGTTACATAAGTATACCTATTTAAATTTGGTACGAGTATTTCAAACTTTACAGAATGTTTACATTATTACATAATAATAGACTGTATTAACTTTTCAAAATAATAATGCACTGGGTTCGATCCCCAGCTTTAAAATTGGCAACGTTATATGTAATGGATGTATATCTATCTGCGTTTTTCTAAATGTGTAACCCCCTTCTGAACAGTCTTGACTTTGAAATTGTGGGGTTGCCTGATATATGTGGTATGTTATGTTGTTATTCCATAGGCTCCCAGAAAATATTACGCTTAGAAAAAAGTGACTCGCTGTCCTACAGGTAACTGACCAAAATTTGAAGCATTTACAATTACGTATGCTTTAATCGTTTCAAGTTTGATGACTTTTATGTAACCCGGGCAGGAAAAAGATGTTTAAGAAAAATGTTTGTTTCCTAGTAGTTTTACCAAGAGACTCATTTCACTTCCGCTCATCAAAAAATTTTTTGAGGGTCCATATTTTCTCTCCACGGCCCTGCCAAGATACCGATATAAATTAAATTTACCAAGTTAGAAAATTAACTGCAATTTATTATATTTTTTTATAGCCATATCAGATTGAAATAATTTGATGCGTTGTATCGAAAACAGATTTGATAAGGAATCTGTATTATCTTTATCGTAACTATATTCAACAATATTAAAATTAAAAACTGGAAGTAATGGTGTGGGAGCTAAGTGGCTTTTTCGGGCACTCATCGTTACAAGCATTTTCTATGCGCTGATTAATTCTATTGAACTTGACAAAATAGACTTCTGGCATATGTCAGCCCGTCGAGTTGGCCATGGTATAAAAATCAGTGAAATTATATCATCGTTACAAAGCCAAGTTTTTTTGTGTGTACACATTTTATATTTAGAATGAATAAAATAAGATCGCCAGAAAGTGTGGGCCATCAGGGGCGCAACCAGAAAGGTCAAAGTGGTAAAAAAACGGAGTTATATAATATCATCTTTACAAACTTTTTTAAGGTTGAGCATGTTTTATGTTCTGAACACAGAAAAAAATTCCCAGAAAGAAACTCCCGTCAGTAAGGCTAGCCAGAAAGAAAATGTTTAGGATTTTTGAAGAAAATTGGATTTTTTTTCTCATATTTCATCTCAGAACTCTAAACTCATCGTTACAAGTTCTGGCTCCTTTTTAAAACGTAAATATAAGCTCCTTCAACAATAGAATAGCCTCCCCGTAAACAAAGTCAACAAAAGTACCATAGGCTCTTAAATATATAGGAATTTAACACTTTCGGCTAACTTGACTCCGTACCGTATCTCAGATGTATTGTATCATTATTACCTTTCTGGCTGCGCCTCCTGACGGCCCACACTTTCTGACGATCATATTTTATTCATTCTAAACATAAAATGTGTACACACAAAAAAAATGAGCCTTGTAACGATGACATGATTTCACTGATTTTTAAACAGTGTTCGTGATGCTCCTGACAGGAGGTGCCCCGCCAGAAGTCGATTTTATGAATCGTTATCATCCATTAAACCATAAAAATATCTCAAAGTTCATAAAGCGATGAGCTGCCGAAAAAGCCACTTAGCTCCCGCTCTATAAGGTAGTGCATTATGTAGAGTATATTTGTTTACAATAATAATAGAGATTTAAAAGTAATATAATGTTATTTTTGTTTTATGTATATGGTACGGGTAGCGTATGACCAGATTCATTATACAGTATCGGAAAGTCTTGGATTAGGCATGCAAACAGAGCTGCCCACGCACATGTAGTGAGGAAAGCAGGTGGCACGAGTAGGATGTGTGATACGATAAAAAAAATAGCCTAGTTGTTTCATTCTCGCTTGCTCTTATTGTCATACCTAATCAAACGCTTGCCGGTACTGTAGAGTGATAAGTATGTAAACTTTTAGATGAATATGTTATACTGTAATATGAAAAAGTTGGTTTCATTTAGATGCTAACATATATAGATGTTTTTATTTTCTTGACCGTTGATATCAAATTAACTTGATGCAGTTATATCCTGAGTTATCGGTCTTTATAATAAAATTACTCTTTTCTTACGTTTCGGTTTATTCAGCCATCGTCAGAGAACTACAATTAAGTGAAGACCAATATTTTTTTAAATGCTATTTTTTATACGCATACAATTTAAATCCATGTGTATAAAAAATAGCATTTAAAAAAATATTTGTCTTCATTTAATTGTAGTTTTCTGACGATGGTTGAATAAACCGAAACGTAACAAAAATAATAATTTTATTATAAAGACCGCATAACCCCAGGATATACCTACATCAAGTTACTTTTATATCCTAACCAAAAGTTAATTTTTTTTTACTCAGAAAATGTAGAGTAACTTATCGTTTAAGAACCATTTAACTTTGAGAATTGACAGTTCAATACTTTCATTTCTCTTCAATAACACATTTTGTAAAAATTCTAACCAAACAGTACTCTTTTTGTCTCAATAGAGTCGTAGTACTATTATTGTCAGATATAGTATTAAGTAATAGTCGAGAACTTTAATCGATTATTTTAAAAATTTTAACCCCCTTATCTGTCTACGCCTCTGATTAGGCGACTCCATAAACATAAACATTCCTCTCCACTCTGCCCCTTAGGAGGTTATGCTCCCTACACACAACTTCTGTGTACTTCAAATGAGATTATTTATCCATATATTTCTTTGTTTATCTGAGAGTACAAACAAAGCAAAGTGACAGCGTGTTGGACTGGCCTATTGGCGGGAAGGCCAGAGAGTCGTTTCTGGATTGTCAAAATGGCTGGACCGATATCATTTTTCCACATTAATTTAGACGAAAGTGTGATTGACGGTGAAAAATTAGTACACAACATTGTGGAAGAACACACTTGTGCTCAATTAAGGCTAGCTCAAGTATCCTGGCCGTAAAATGACTGGAAGCAAGAATAAAGAACTGGTTGCAAGGTTAGAATTCAACTATCAACTTTATCAATTTATATACAAGTGCATTAAAAGAAAACAAATGTGTTTAGTCTGCAATATGCTTAATAACATTCTTCGTGCAGTAATTGATAATGCAGTAAAAATATTTTCTGTTTTTTTATAAAAATGTAGGGTCAAAAATGCAATTGAAAATGAGGTTTTTTGTCGATCCTTCTATGGATAAAGCTGGCTCTTTTTTTTTCCAATTTTTTCAAATAGGTAAACTATACGATATGGTACTACCTATTTTCAAAAAATTGATACCATATTCATCATTATTTGTTTAAAAAACGTCGAGTTCCGCCATGTTTCTTCGGACAGTTTTCGCATGTCAATATTGAATTTGACATAAACATTACGTTTTTTAACCAATCAATCAATCAAAACAAATTTATTAGTATTAAGTATTACAATAATGCGCCTGGGTCAGATCTCGGTTCAGAGCCGACCGCACAACCACGTAGCGTAGCGTCGTGGTTAATATGCAGTCGGATGAAGCGGGTCTGGTCTCGGCTATGACAACGGATCAAATGGAAGTTAGGGCTCCTGTTTAAAATATAAAAAATTAAACCTAACAATTTGTAAATATAACCATGAAAAAGTTTTAAAATACTTAAGACTACTTAAAGTTAAAACTGTGTTCTTATTAGGGTGCGCACACGCGCACTGTTTTTTAAAAAGATCGGGTTGCTGGTACGGGGAAAAACTCAACGAAAAAACCCGTTCGAACCAATGACGACATTCATCCGATTGTCTGTCTGCCTTCGGAAAGGTAGGGTGGAAGGGAAGTTATGATTTAAACAGTTTTGGTTTGCAAGAAGTTATTGGTCGAGAGGGGATTTAGAAAAGAGACAAAAAGGACAAAGGAACAAAAATTAACATAATTAACAAAAATGAGACGAATAGAGAGAATAGACAGGGGTTTGAAGGTAAAAGGTGGTGAAAAGTAAAAGGTGGTGAAAGGGACATTGTGGTTTAGGAAAATGGGGCTAAGGAAGTTGTCGAAAGATAGGCAACGCCTGGTATGGTAATGGGTATTTCAAGTTGAAAAGTATGGCATTATGCTGTCTGATTCGTGTAATGTCGCGGGTTAGCGGACTAAATAATGATGAATCTGTTACCAATTTTCTGAAAATAGGTAGTGCCATATCGTATAGTTTACCTATTTGAAAAAATTAGAAAAAAAGGAGTCAGCTTTATCCATAGAAGGATCGACAAAAAACTTCATTTTCAATTGCATTTTTGATCCTACATTTTCGTAAAAAAACAGAAAATATTTTTACTGCATTATCAATTACTGCACGAAAAATGTTATTAAGCATATTGTAGACTAAACACATTTGTTTTCTTTTAATGCACTTGTATATAAATTGATAAGTTGATAGTTGAATTCTAACCTTGCAATCAGTTCTTTATTCTTGCTTCCAGTCATTTTACGGCCAGGATACTTGAGCTAGCGCCTTAATTGAGCACAAGTGTGTTCTTCCACAATGTTGTGTACTAATTTTGCACCGTCAATCACACTTTCGTCTAAATTAATGTGGAAAAATGATACCGGTCCAGCCATTTTGACAACCAAGTGCCCGAACATTTCATAGTTCCCGCAAACAAACATAGCGGCAGCACAGGCGCGCGCTTATGATGAAAAGGTCTATTCTTGGAATCTTTTGTGGCAGTTTTCTCGAAAACGCTTGGAATTATCAAGTTCTATCAAGTGTACCTTTTTTTTTACGTAGAAATGACTCCTGCATGAGATTTTCTAGTCAAGTGCCAAAACGTTTCGTAAAAAAAAAAAGAGAAAAAATATTCATTATGAGCCGCTCTTCACGGACTAGCCTGATCTAATACATAAATTATTGTTAGTTAGCTTAAAAAATATTTCCTTACCAAATTGGGAGAGGTTCTGTCAAGAGGTAGTTAAGATATTGAAAAAAAAAAGAAAAAATACAATTTTGACACTCTGTATCTTTTTCCACAGCAACAATTTACTAAAGCATATTTGGTTATATCATCGGATTTTGGTCCAAAGAATCTACGCGTGAATTATGACCTATTATTAATGGGCCACCCTGTATAGTCTTACTCCATCTTCTTCTATTATATTCACTGGTCTAGATAGTCGAGATAGTGCAGGATTTTTGAATATACCTATTGGCTATTGGCTTATATAGTTGACTTCAGATTTATTCTGCATTTAAAAAATGTTGGCGCCTTTGATCTTTACCAAATCAAAGACGCCGGCATTTTGTATATGCAGAATAAATCTAAAGTCAACTATAACAACTTTCCCGCATTTCCCCTTTCTCTTTCTTTGCCTATGATTAAGAAAGAAAAGAATAAAGTTAGATAAACAACGCCGTTTAAAATATAGTAATTGTGTGGATCAAGGCAATATCGGGATAATAATTTGCTGTGAATCTGTGATAATAAGATAATACTTATCAGGGATCCTCCATGAACCAAAAATAAAGACGCATAATCTCTATCAGTACAAAACAGTATTTAAACTATCCCTTGAAATAAATATTTTGTAATTAATGCCAATATTATCTAGTAGAGGAATCTATACACATCCGTTTACAACAATTTTCTGAAAAGTTTTCCACATCCTTTGGAGAGGCCGGTTTTATTGCCCACCTCCCCCCCCCCCCCCCCCCCCCCAGATGAATTTTCTGGTTGCGCCACTGATACTTATAATCCAATCAAATGGTAGTTTGAAGTGGAAAGTTCTGGTGTAATTGTTTTTAGTGGTTTATTTTATGTTTTTTGGTGTGCTGAACACGAATCTGGAGTCGTCCAATAAAAATTTTCTCCGCAAATATGAGACATCATCAAAAAACCACTAAAAAAAGTTTCTTAGTGGTGTTCAGCTTATAACTTGCAAAGCAAGCTATTTACGCCAAAAGTGGTCCTATATTAAAATAAATAATAGAAAATTACTTACAATTTATGTCTGTAACATTTTTTTGTACGTCGTATGGTTTCCACGCAAGAGTGTTGAAATGTCGGTTAAATCAGTAATTTTTGGAAAATAGCAAAAAACACCATTAATATATATTCTTTATTCATGTAGGTAAACATTATTCTATATGCTAATGAAAGAGGTGAATCTATGTATAATTTATATGTATTTAGGTATTAATACGAGCCCAAGGGCGGATCCAGGGGGGCACCAGGAGCAATTGCCCTCCCGAGGGCCCCGAGAAGAATAGGATCTAATATTATTTATTATTGAATATTGAAAATGTCCATATAATTATTGATCGTTCGGCGGTTTCATCTTAATTATCCTTATTGATTGATAGCCAAAATAAATAAATGAATTTAAAAACTGAAATACGTCTGCCAATTCTCTACATTACAAAAAAAATGTTAGTTTTACATAAAATGTTAGTGTCTCCCCAGTAACCTTTCTGGATTCGCCCTTCTACGAGCCCTCTTAGACACGGGTTCCATAATTTCTTCAGGGCAGCCTTCCAGTTCTTCTACGCCTAAAACAAATAATCAGTGACTTAATTCCAAATACTTGTACAAAGGAGGGGGTACACTTTCCATATAAAGACGGCCCAAATGATTAATTAAAAATTAAACTTGATGAGTATAAAAAAAATCTATGTATTTTGGTGGTAAAAGAGGGATTGATCTCTACATAAATAAACGGTATCTGTTGCGAAGTTGCTATTAAAAGGAAATGCCAAAGTCGACCTGTTTCATGATGTTCTGTATAAATCGCTTCTTTTTCAACGTATTTTTAATATTTTCGTACACAGCAAAGGGAAGAAGCACAATTTTGTTGTGATATTATTGTAATAAATGATAAAATCCACAACATACCAAAAAATTAAGCTGCTTCTACGCTTCGCTTAATTGGGCCGTTTTTATATGGAAAGTGTACTCACTCCTTTATTGAATAGATATGAAAGCAGTACCTATTAAGAAACATATTTTGAACACACAAATAAATAGCGAGTGAAGAAGTAAAGGTACCCTGCCAAAAATGCCAGATTAAGACTCATAAAAAAATATAAACAATTTATAAGTCTCTTTAAGGATCTATAAGTTTAATCTGTAATATATGAGTATGTGATATCTGTCGTATACACTTTCTATAAAGTTTCATGATTTTTCATGAGTTTCTAAGGCTAATTGAAAATATATAAGTTTCAATCAGACAATACAGTTTTAATTTTTTTGTTTTCTATGAGTTTTTAAAAGACAAGACATGTTTTAAGATTTTTACGAGTTATAACCAGATAATACAGTTTGAATTTTTATCGTTTTCTATTAGCGTTCGTTAGACAAGAAATTATGGGGGATAAATGAGTTTTATTAAGACAATGCAGATCAAATTCTGATCTATGAGTTTTTATCCAGCAAAAAATACTTAAGAATTTATGAGTTTTTAGAAGAAACTGCAGTTCTAACTTCTATCGTATCTTATCAGTTGTTCATCAGTATAGAGGTTTGTGAGGAATTTATGAATTTTGGAGAGTATAGAGTCTTAATATTTTATTGAATCCTAAAAGTTTTTATGAGACATGCAATTCGTGTCAAATTTAATGTTTTTGTAGGATAATGCAGTTCTAATTTTTTGGTTTTCTATGAGTTTTTACAAGACGAGAAATGTTTTAAGGTTTTTATGAGTTATAACAATATAATACAGTTTGAATTTTTATTGTTTTCTATTAGCGTTCATTAGACAAGGAATTATGGGGAATAAATAAGTTTTATTCAGAAAATGAAGATCAAATTCTGATAGTTATCTATGAGTTTTTATCCAGCAAAAACTATTTAAGAATTTATGAGTTTTTAGAAGAAAGTGCAGTTCTGACTTATATCGTATCCTACCAGTTATTCATCAGTCTAGAGGTTTGTCGGGGATTTATGAGTTTTGAAGAGTATAGAGTCTTAATATTTTATTGAATCCTTTAAGTTTTCATCAGACATGCAATTCTTGTTAACAGTCGTGTTTTTGTAGGATAAGACAATAATTATATATATTTTTTTGTTTTCTATGAGTTTTTACAAGACGATTAAGTATCACGTACAATACTTACTGAACTAAACTTACTAATACAATAAATTTTATATATATTTATATATTTTTAATGTAAATTTCCGATACGAAACCTGTTAGTATTCGTAAGTTCTTGAAGTATTTGAAATCTGTTTTGAATGTAAATTCCTTGCCTGAGGTCTATCAGCACTCGCACGTTTTAATAGGAAACATGAAGTTTTTATCAGAGCCGTGGAGAGAAAGTAAGAGCCCGGTGGAAATTTATTTTTGAAAATTGATAAAGGGAGAAATCAGAAAAAAAATTTTGGCGAGTGGAGAGTGTAGAAATCCGAAGAAATGTTTAAAATATGCGAATAAAAATTATAATACAAATTTTCGACATTTCAAAACCAAGCCCCCCCAAACAAGCCTAAAGCCCCGCAACACCTCTAGACCCTCTAGACAGGCCTGTATAAGATTCTATGAGGGTGTTAATATGCAATGGGGTTTAAATGGAAATTCCCTGAATGAAGTCTACCAGTATATTTATAAGTATTTATGGTAATTAAATTGCGAAGTTTTATGGATTTTTATGTGAATTTGAAAGATATTAATGTAAATTGTCAGTACGAGGCCTATAAATATTTATAAGTTTTTATGGTGTTCAAAATACGAAAATTGTATGGATTCTGTGAGTCTTTAATGTAAATTCCTCGCTTGAGGTCTATTGTAAGACTTATGGAAATAAGGTTTTCTAAAATACAATGTGTATATATTTACAATGGATTTTAATGTAAATTATATGAAATTTATTGTATTGGTAAGTTTAGTTTGGTAAGTATTGTAAGTGATATTTAATCGTCTAGAAAACAAAAAAAATAGAACCAACTGTATTAGGTATCCTACAAAAACACAAAATTTTACAAGAAATACAGGTCTCATAAAAACTTATAGGATTCAATAAAATATTAAGACTCTATACTCTCCAAAACTCGTATATCCCTCACAAACCTCTAGACTGATGAACAGCTGATAGGTTACGATAGAAGTTAGAACTGCAGTTTCTTCTAAAAACTCATAAATCCTTAAGTATTTTTTGCTGAATAAAAACTCATAGATAACTATCAGAATTTGATCTGAATTGTCTTAATAAAACTCATTTGTCCCCCATAATTCCGTGTCTAATGAACGCTAATAGAAAATGATAAAAATTAAAATTGTATTATGTTGTTATAACTCGTAAAAACCTTAAAACATTTCTCGTCTTGTAAAAACTCACAGAAAACAAAAAAATTAGAACGGTACCTACAAAAACACAAATGTTAACAAGAATTGCATGTCTGATAAAAACTTATAAGGTTCAATAAAATATTAAGACTCTCTAAAACTCATAAATCCCTAAGAAACCTCTAGACTGATGAACAACTGATAGGATACGATAGAAGTTATAACTGCAGTATCTTCTAAAAACTCATAAATTCTTAAGTATTTTTTGCTGGATAAAAACTATCAGAATTTGATCTGAATTGTCTGAATAAAACTCATTTATCCCCCATAATTCCTTGTCTAATGAACGCTAATAGAAAACGATAAAAATTCAAACTGTATTATCTTGTTATAACTCATAAAAACCTTAAAACATGTATCGTCTTGCAGAAACTCATAGAAGACAAAAAAATTAGAACTGCATTATCCTACAAAAACACGAAATTTAACACGAATTGCATGTCTTATAAAAACTTTTATGATTCAATAAATATTAAGATTTTATACTCTCCAAAACTTATAAATCCCTAACAAACAACTAGACTGATGAACAACAGAGATAGGATACGATAGAAGTTAGAACTGCAGTTTCTCTTAAAAATTCATAAATTCTTAAGTATTTCTTGCTGGATAGAAACTCATAGATAACTATCAGAATTTGATCTGCATTGTCTGAATAAAACTCATTTATCCCCCATAATTTCTTGTCTAATGAACGCTAATAGAAAACGATAAAAATTTAAACTGTATTATCTTATTATAACTCGTAAAAACCTTAAAACATTTCTTGTCTTGTAAAAACTCATAGAAAGCAAAAAAAACGTTGAAACAGTATCGTCTCATTAAAACTCGTATATTTTCAATTAGCCTTAGAAACTCATAAAAAAATCATCAAATATCTATAACATTTCGCATTTCAATTACAGTGAAAACGTATAACTACTGATGATAGATTCCCTATAGGGAATTTACATTGTATTGTACGCAGCAAATCTTATAAAAACTTCGTATTTCGTATTAATATGTGCAAGTGCTGATAGACCTCAAGCAAGGAATTTACATTAAAAATACATTTCAAATACTATAAAAACTTACATATACGAATAGGTTGCATACGAAGAATGTACATTTAAAACACACAACACACGATTAAGACTTATAGAAGTTTCGTGCTACATACTCCAGCCTAAAGTAGAGGGAGCTGTTATACATGTCGCTAATTCAGATCTAATCTAATGTGACCTAAGGGACTAGCGTGGGTTTGTAAAATTAAAAGTAAAGCTGACTGACTCTTTTACTGCATTGTGGTTTCAGATATATTATCACAGTGTCTTATATATACTCATAAAGGGAAGCATAGAGACAGACCATTCAGGTTTCAGTTCCCAGATAGATCCCCATACATACCATTCTGGAACCACATCAAGCGTCATATGTTCCATTGTGGTTTCACATATACATTCGTACAGTATCTTATATATGCTCATAAAGGGAACTCCTACAATTGGATAGATACAGATCATTTAGACTTCAATTCGCATATAGATCCCTATACATACCACTTTGAGACCACATTCAGTCTCATAAATACCAACTAATTCCATTGCTTTTTCCGCATCCATTCTCAAAAGATTTCATAATTACCAATTCCTATTTTCAATGAAATCATATAAAATCTCATATATTCAAATGACTTGTGAATAGGGAAATTCCGATAAACTGTAATAACAATTTATCTGGATTTCCTGTTGCTTTTACATAAAAATTTATGCGAATTTGCAGTTTCCTCTCCAACAATTAACGTATACAGACTCTTCACAATCATGTTTGGAATTACCATTTTGAGCTGATTAAAGATGTATATGCAAATCCTGATATAAACTGGTAAAGTTTGATGAGGGATTATAGTAAATTACAGTTTCACTATCCAACTCAAATCTTATAGATGCAAATATATATATTTTTTATAAGTTTCTATGAGCCATTTTTGGCAGGGTAAGATCGAATAGTTACCTTATTCAAGTAATTCAGGGAACTACGGGTCATCCTCTGCTTCTTCGTCAATTTCTGCAACGGGCATGTTATTGCAACTGCTCTCGCAGTTCAGACACATATTGAAGCAGTTGAGGCCTGATTTTTTGCATCCACAGTTGATCTGACAGGTCTTCATGCATTTGCAAGAAATAAGTTTTAAAACTGCTTCTGGTACTGGCTGCAGACCACCTTTGGTTTTCTTCCAACCCCATTGCTTAGGATCTTTTTCATTTCCAAGCCATTGTTGTACTTGAAAGTATACTCTCAACGAATGTTGCTGTGCTGCAGCCTCGGTAGGAGATAGGGACGCCAAATGGGCTGTTGTTCTGTATGCAGACCTAAGGTAGCATTTATACCTCAATTTGTTCAAGGACGTGCCTTCCTTGTCAGTCAATTTGTACAATGCAGTGAAAAAGGTAAGGCCAGCATTAGTAACAGCGTCAGCATGTGCCGCAGGATTTTTAAAAATTTCAATGGTCTTGGTTAGAGCAGGGTTCTTCTTGAGGGTTTAGAGAAACCTCATCTTTCCTACTTTGAACGAGGCTGAAGTTATGTCACAACCTCCCATGGCATGAAAAAACAATATGTTGTCACTGATGGATTGGTCTGGTTGGCAGTCAGGAGAAAAAATTAGTTGTGAAACTGTCCCTTTGCCCGGCTTCAGAAAGTACACATTTGACTATACACCCCGACAACGACCAATCATGATCACCAGCAAATCTACGTCTTCACCCACAATAACTACAGAGAGCTGCTGTTGTGCGAGATCCATTGATGTAGTTATAATAAGTGTATCCGCATCCTCTTGTGCCTGCTTTGTGTGAATGCCAGCTGCTGCAAAGTTGCCCTTCAACATTGAGATGAAGAAGATGAAAAACCGTCTGTGTTTTTTTTTCATATTGCCTAGGAATTTTTCTCGTGGTACTGTCGGGATCATTGTTTCGTCGAACATGACATCTATTGACATATGTTTTCGTGATATTCTTGCTCGCTCAGCATATTTAGTACCTTCTTGAGGGTAACCATCGAAGACGACTACAGTACTGTCCTTGTACTTGGACTTAATAAATAATAATATAATAATAATATAATAATAATATAATAATAATATAATAATAATAATAATATAGTTTATTTACCATTTAAATCCAGTACAATATACAACAAATGCAAAAAATGCTGAGCACGATGGTGGTGCTGGATATCGCCTTCGACCCCAACCAACTCCTCCACCGGCCAATACTCGCCCCCGAAAGGGATGATTTTTTTTTTTCGTAATATCAGGCAAATTGCATTTCTATCCGTTTTCGAGGATGCTGAGCACGATGGTGGTGCTGGATATCGCGTTCGACCCCGACCAACCCCTCCACCGGCCAATACTCGCCCCCGAAACGAGTATCAACCATGTAATTCTACGCGTAGGTTAAATTAGTCGAGATAAGGTATAAACGAAAAATATATTTAGTGTAAGCCGACTTTACCTTTAAGTAGTATAACGTATTATCTTTAAGTATGAATTATTATAATGTAAGAGAAGAACCTGTAGCACTTTATTGAAGCTTAATGTCATGTATCGTAATAAATGTTCTCAATTATTTATTTGTAAAAATCAAAGTATGTATTAATCATTCAATAGACCTACTTGCGGTATTTGATGATATTTTTCAGTTGGACCGGAATGAAAGAGCATTGCATCCAAGAAGAGAAGTACTATTTTTCCTATTCTTAACATCCTCGAAAACGGAAATAAATGTGTTTCCCGCTGATATTACAAAAAAAAAAATTCACCCCTTTCAGGGGCGAGTATTGGCCGGTGGAGGGGTTGGTCGGGGTCGAATGCGATATCCAGCACCACCATGTGGTGCTCAGCATCCTCGAAAACGGGGGGAAGGTTTTTTTCTCCAGGGAAATCGAGTGAAGCGCGTTTTACCCCTCTAGGGGGTGAGTATTGGCCGGGGGAGGGGTTGGTCGGGGTCTAACGCTATATCCAGCACCACCATCGTGCTCAGCATCCTCGAAAACGGATAGAAATGCAATTTTCCTGATATAACGAAAAAAAAAATTCACCCCTTTCGGGGGCGAGTATTGGCCGGTGGAGGGGTTGGTTGGGGTCGAAGGCGATATCCAGCACCACCATCGTGCTCAGCATCCTCGAAAACGGGGGGAAGGTTATTTTCTGCAGGGAAATCGAGTGAAGCGCGTTTTACCCCTCTCGGGGGTGGTTTTTGGTCGTTTTGAGGGGTTGCGCAACCCCAAAGAGAAATTCTGACACCGCCATCGTGTTCAGCAGAAAACGGGGGGGGAGGC
Source organism: Rutpela maculata (assembly GCA_936432065.2). Lineage (NCBI taxonomy): Eukaryota > Metazoa > Arthropoda > Insecta > Coleoptera > Cerambycidae > Rutpela > Rutpela maculata. The sequence continues at coordinate 24,204,409 of OW386293.2, forward strand.
AATCTTGTTCCGGCTCAAAATATTTACATGTTCGTCCGACTCACACACGCCACTATACCGGGTACTTGAATGCGAGTGAAGAAGTAAAGATGAGATGGAATAGTTACCTTATTCAAGTAATTCAGGGAACTCCGGGTCATCCTCTGCTTCAGGCCTGTAGCTAGGGGGGGGGGGGGGGGCAGGACGGGCATTGCCCGTCCTGGAATAAGTTTTGCCCGACCTACGGTGATCGTAATGGGGGCAATTTTAACTGTCTTTTTAATATTTTGAAAGAGATTGGGTAAAATTTTTTTCTGGATTTCTCCCCCCCGCTCATCATAAAATTTTTCGGACTTTTTTACGGGCCCGCCCTGAAAGCACTTTCTAGCTACAGGCCTGCTCTGCTTCTTCGTCAATTTCTGCAACGGGCATGTTATTGCAACTGCTCTCGCAGTTCAGACACATATTGAAGCAGTTGAGGCCTGATTTTTTGCATCCACAGTTGATCTGACAGGTCTTCATGCATTTGCAAGAAATAAGTTTTAAAACTGCTTCTGGTACTGGCTGCAGACCACCTTTGGTTTTCTTCCAACCCCATTGCTTAGGATCTTTTTCATTTCCAAGCCATTGTTGTACTTGAAAGTATACTCTCAACGAATGTTGCTGTGCTGCAGCCTCGGTAGGAGATAGGGACGCCAAATGGGCTGTTGTTCTGTATGCAGACCTAAGGTAGCATTTATACCTCAATTTGTTCAAGGACGTGCCTTCCTTGTCAGTCAATTTGTACAATGCAGTGAAAAAGGTAAGGCCAGCATTAGTAACAGCGTCAGCATGTGCCGTAGGATTTTTAAAAATTTCAATGGTCTTGGTTAGAGCAGGGTTCTTCTTGAGAGTTTGGAGAAACCTCATCTTTCCTACTTTGAACGAGGCTGAAGTTATGTCACAACCTCCCATGGCATATAAAAACAATATGTTGTCACTGATGGATTGGTCTGGTTGGCAGTCAGGAGAAAAAATTAGTTGTGAAACTGTCCCTTTGCCCGGCTTCAGAAAGTACACATTTGACTATACACCCCGACAACGACCAATCATGATCACCAGCAAATCTACGTCTTCACCCACAATAACTACAGAGAGCTGCTGTTGTGCGAGATCCATTGATGTAGTTACAATAAGTGTATCCGCATCCTCTTGTGCCTGCTTTCCCTGTCAAAAAAATCTCATCAATCCGTATTGAAAATTATCAAAAATTAATAAGTATCTATGAGAACCTATATGGTCAATAAGTTTCTATAAGAGTTAGGTAAAGTTGCTGTTGAAATTGTTATCAGTTTATATCAGAATTGACCAGCAAAACGAGTCAAGCCATATCCATTTGTAAATCCAAACATTTACTTATACCACATCAATGGGAATTTATGAGCACAGTATCTAATGTAATTCGTGCGGTTTTCCATGATTAAAAGAGAAGTGTTTCTTTAAGAAACGAGCTGCATTAGGTTAGAACAGTTTTGATTTGCAATTGAAGATTACAAATTACAATGTTTGAATAGGGATTTATGTGATCAGTTTCTATGAGTATTAATGTTTTTTTTTCAGTAATATATTAAATGCGTTTTCATTTGTTTGAATGGGTAAAAAGAAAGGTCACTTTTCAACTGCAATTACCAATACAAGTTCAATCATTTCGAATGTGTTTATATGCGATCAATTTCTAAAAGTATTTATGCTGTTTTCCGAATATAATTGTGATGAGGTTTAATCAGTAACAAATTGTTCACTATTTGTTATGATATGGTCGGAAATTCCAAGTACACATTTAGTATTCCTTCAAGAGGATTGATGAGAGCAGTTTCTACGAGTATCTATTTGTTGTTCCTATGGTAAATTATATAAGTCTTTATCAGTACAGATTCGGATCTAATTTAAATATGAAAATTATAACAGAATAAAGCAACCAAATATTTTAAACAGTATCTATTTGTAAATCCAAACATTTACTTATACTATCTCAATGAGAATTTATGAGAACAGTACCTAATGTAAAACGTGCGGCTTTCCGTGGTTAAATGGCAAGAGTTTCTATAAGAAACGAGTTGCATTAGGTTAGAACAGTTTTGATTTGTAATTGAAGATTCAAAATTATAATGTTTGAATAGGGATTTATGAGATCAGTTTCTGAGTATTAATGTGTTTTCTTCAGTAATATATTAAATGTGTTTTCATTTGTTTGAATGGGTAAAAGAAAGGTCAGTTTTCAACTGCAATTACAAATACAAGTTTAATCGCTTCGAATGGGGTTATATGCGATCAATTTCTAAAAGTATTTATGCTGTTTTCCGAATATAATTGTGATGAGGTTTAATCAGTAACAAATTGTTCACTATTTGTTATGATATGGTCGGAAATTCCAAGTACACATTTAGTATTCCTTCAAGAGGATTGATGAGAGCAGTTTCTACGAGTATCTATTTGTTGTTCCTATGGTAAATTATATAAGTCTTTATCAGTACAGATTCGGATCTAATTTAAATATGAAAATTATAACAGAATAAAGCAACCAAATATTTTAAACAGTATCTATTTGTAAATCCAAACATTTACTTATACTATCTCAATGAGAATTTATGAGAACAGTATCTAATGTAAAACGTGCGGCTTTCCGTGGTTAAATGGCAAGAGTTTCTATAAGAAACGAGTTGCATTAGGTTAGAACAGTTTTGATTTGTAATTGAAGATTCAAAATTATAATGTTTGAATAGGGATTTATGAGATCAGTTTCTGAGTATTAATGTGTTTTCTTCAGTAATATATTAAATGTGTTTTCATTTGTTTGAATGGGTAAAAGAAAGGTCAGTTTTCAACTGCAATTACAAATACAAGTTTAATCGCTTCGAATGGGGTTATATGCGATCAATTTCTAAAAGTATTTATGCTGTTTTCCGAATATAATTGTGATGAGGTTTAATCAGTAACAAATTGTTCACTATTTGTTATGATATGGTCGGAAATTCCAAGTACACATTTAGTATTCCTTCAAGAGGATTGATGAGAGCAGTTTCTACGAGTATCTATTTGTTGTTCCTATGATAAATTATATAAGTCTTTATCAGTACAGATTCGGATCTAATTTAAATATGAAAATTATATCAGAATAAAGCAACCAAATATTTTAAACAGTATCTATTTGTAAATCCAAATATTTACTTATACTATCTCAATGAGAATTTATGAGAACAGTATCTAATGTAAAACGTGCGGCTTTCCGTGGTTAAATGGCAAGAGTTTCTATAAGAAACGAGTTGCATTAGGTTAGAACAGTTTTGATTTGCAATTGAAGATTACAAATTACAATGTTTGAATAGGGATTTATGTGATCAGTTTCTATGAGTATTAATGTTTTTTTTTCAGTAATATATTAAATGCGTTTTCATTTGTTTGAATGGGTAAAAAGAAAGGTCACTTTTCAACTGCAATTACCAATACAAGTTCAATCATTTCGAATGTGTTTATATGCGATCAATTTCTAAAAGTATTTATGCTGTTTTCCGAATATAATTGTGATGAGGTTTAATCAGTAACAAATTGTTCACTATTTGTTATGATATGGTCGGAAATTCCAAGTACACATTTAGTATTCCTTCAAGAGGATTGATGAGAGCAGTTTCTACGAGTATCTATTTGTTGTTCCTATGGTAAATTATATAAGTCTTTATCAGTACAGATTCGGATCTAATTTAAATATGAAAATTATAACAGAATAAAGCAACCAAATATTTTAAACAGTATCTATTTGTAAATCCAAACATTTACTTATACTATCTCAATGAGAATTTATGAGAACAGTACCTAATGTAAAACGTGCGGCTTTCCGTGGTTAAATGGCAAGAGTTTCTGTAAGAAACGAGTTGCATTAGGTTAGAACAGTTTTGATTTGTAATTGAAGATTCAAAATTATAATGTTTGAATAGGGATTTATGAGATCAGTTTCTGAGTATTAATGTGTTTTCTTCAGTAATATATTAAATGTGTTTTCATTTGTTTGAATGGGTAAAAGAAAGGTCAGTTTTCAACTGCAATTACAAATACAAGTTTAATCGCTTCGAATGGGGTTATATGCGATCAATTTCTAAAAGTATTTATGCTGTTTTCCGAATATAATTGTGATGAGGTTTAATCAGTAACAAATTGTTCACTATTTGTTATGATATGGTCGGAAATTCCAAGTACACATTTAGTATTCCTTCAAGAGGATTGATGAGAGCAGTTTCTACGAGTATCTATTTGTTGTTCCTATGATAAATTATATAAGTCTTTATCAGTACAGATTCGGATCTAATTTAAATATGAAAATTATATCAGAATAAAGCAACCAAATATTTTAAACAGTATCTATTTGTAAATCCAAACATTTACTTATACTATCTCAATGAGAATTTATGAGAACAGTATCTAATGTAAAACGTGCGGCTTTCCGTGGTTAAATGGCAAGAGTTTCTATAAGAAACGAGTTGCATTAGGTTAGAACAGTTTTGATTTGTAATTGAAGATTCAAAATTATAATGTTTGAATAGGGATTTATGAGATCAGTTTCTATGAGTATTAATGTGTTTTCTTCAGTAATATATTAAATGTGTTTTCATTTGTTTGAATGGGTAAAAAGAAAGGTCAGTTTTCAACTGCAATTACAAATACAAGTTTAATCACTTCGAATGGGGTTATATGCGATCAATTTCTAAAAGTATTTATGCAGTTTTCCGGATATAATTGTGATGAGGTTTAATCAGTAACAAATTGTTCACTACATGTTATGATATGGTCGGAAATTCCAAGTCCACATTTGGTATTCCTTCAAGAGGATTGATGAGAGCAGTTTCTACGAGTATCTATTTGTTGTTCCTCTAGTAAATTATATAAGTCTTTATCAGTAAAGATTCGGATCTAATTTAAATATGAAAATTATATCAGAATAAAGCAACCAAATATTTTAAACAGTATCTATTTGTAAATCCAGTCATTTACTTATACTATCTCAATGAGAATTTATGAGAACAGTATCTAATGTAAAACGTGCGGCTTTTCGTGGTTAAATGGCAAGTGTTTCTATAAGAAACGAGCTGCATTAGGTTAGAACAGTTTTGATTTGCAATTGAAGATTACAAATTATAATGTTTAAATAGGGATTTATGAGATCAGTTTCTATGAGTATTAATGTTTTTTTTTTCAGTAATATATTAAATGTGTTTTCATTTGTTTAAATGGGTAAAAAGGAAGGTCAGCTTTCAACTGCAATTACAAATACAAGTTTAATCACTTCGAATGGGGTTATATGCGATCAATTTCTAACAGTATTTATGGTGTTTTCCGAATATAATTGTGATGAGGTTTGATCCGTAACAAATTGTTCACTACATGTTACGATATGGTCGGAAATTCCAGGTACATATTTAGTATTCCTTCAAGAGGATTGATGAGAGCAGTTTCTACGAGTATTTATTTGTTGTTCCTACAGTAAATTATATAAGTCTTTATCAGTATGCATTCGGATCTAATTTAAATGCAAAAATCATATCAGAATGAAACCTCAAATATTTTAAATAGTGTCCACCTCTAAATCCAAACATTTAAAGATAATATTATAATGAGAATCCATCAGAACAGTATCTACCCTACAAACACAAAAGGTTGGCACTTTAGCGGACCATCACTGTGCCAGAAATGAAACTTCTGGCCCAGTGATGGCCCACTGATGGGCCGATCTTCGGTGTTTGTTGGGTAATGTAACGTGTGCGGTTTTCCGTGGCTAAATTTTCAAATTATTTGCAATAAATAAGCTTTAAGGGATTCGAACAGTTTTCATTTGCATTTCCAGATAAATAGTTTTAATTGTTAGGGATCTATGAGGTCAGTGTAATGTTTTTTTTTTCAATAAAATGTGTTTTTATTAAAAAAAAACATTACACAAAGACACTGATCTCATAGATCCCTATTTAACAATTAAAACTATTCATCTGGAATTGCAAATTAAAACTGTTCAAATCCGTTAAAGCTATTTATTAAAAATACTTTTAAAATTTAGCCACGGAAAACCGCACGCGTTACATTAGAGATACTGTTCTGATTGGTTCTCATTAAAATATATCTTTAAATGTTTGGATTTACAAGTGGATACTGTTTAAAATATTTGGTTGTTTCATTCTGATATAATGTTTGTATTTAAAGTAGATCCGAATGCATACTGATAAAGACAAATTTTCTATTGGAACAACAAATACATACTCATAGAAACTGCTATCATCAATCCTTTCGAAGGAATACTAAATATGTACCTGGAATTTCCGACCATATCGTAACATGTGGTAAACAATTTGTTACTGATCAAACCTCATCACAATTATATTCGAAATACTGATCGCATATAACCCCATTCGAAGTGATTAAACTTGTACCTATTTGTAATTGCAGTTGAAAACTGACCTTTCTTTTTACCCATTCAAACAAATGAAAACACATTTAATATACTTATTACTGAAAAAAATAACATTAATACTCATAGAAACTCATCTCATAAATCCCTATTCAAACATCATAATTTGTAATCTTCAATTGCAAATCAAAACCCGGTCTTCGAAGCGTGTCGCCCGGGTTGGCTCCGGCGGGTTATATCGCCTGTAGTCCCCCCTCAAGAAACATGTAATTAGGTTTGTAACCTGTTTGTTTCTTCTTCTAAATAAATAAATAAATAAATAAATAAAAACTGTTCTAACCTAATGCAGCGGCTCGTTTCTTATAGAAACTCTTGCCATTTAACCACGGAAAACCGCACGTTTTACAATAGATACTGTCCTCATAAATTCTCATTGAGATAGTATAAGTAAATGTCTGGATTTACAAATAGATACTGTTTGAAATATTTGGTTGCTTTATTCTGATATAATTTTCATATTTAAATTAGATCCGAATGGATACTGATAAAGACTTATATAATTTACTATTGGCACAACAAATACATACTCGTAGAAACTGCTATCATCAATCCTTTAGTAATACGAAATATGTACCTGGAATTTCCACACGTAACTTGTAGTGAACAATTTGTTACTAATCAAACATCATCACAATTATATTCGGAAAACAGCATAAATACTGTTAGAAATTGATCGCATATAATCCCATTCGAAGTGGTTAAACTTGTATTTGTAATTGCAGTTGAAAACTGACCTTTCTTTTTACCCATTCAAACAAATGAAAACACATTTAATATATTACTGAAAAAAAACATTACTACTCATAGAAACTGATCTCATAAATCCCTATTCAAACATTATAATTTGTAATCTTCACTTGCAAATCAAAACTGTTCTAACCTAATGCAGCTCGTTTCTTGTAGAAACTCTTGCCATTTAACCACGCAAAGCCGCACGTTTTACATTAGATACTGTCCTCATAAATTCTCATTGAGATAGTATAAGTAAATGTCTGGATTTACAAATAGATACTGTTTAAAATATTTGGTTGCTTTATTCTGATATAATTTTCATATTTAAATTAGATCCGAATGCATACTGATAAAGACTTATATAATTTACTATTGGCTCAACAAATACATACTCGTAGAAACTGCTATCATCAATCCTTTCGAAGTAATACTAAATATGTACCTGGAATTTCTGACCATATCGTAACATGTAGTGAACAATTTGTTACTGATCACATCACAATTATATTCGGAAAACAGCATAAATACTGTTAGAAATTGATCGCGTATAACCCCATTCGAAGTGATTAAATTTGTATTTGTAATTTCAGTTGAAAACTGACCTTTCTTTTTACCCATTCAAACAAATGAAAACACATTTAATATATTACTGAAAAAAAACATTAATACTCATAGAAACTGATCTCATAAATCCCTATTCAAACATTATAATTAGTAATCTTCAATTGCAAGTCAAAACTGTCCTAACCTAATGCAGCTCGTTTCTTATAGAAACACTTGCCATTTAACCACGGAAAACCGCACGTTTTACCTTAGATACTGTTCTCATAAATTCTCATTGATGTGGTATAAGTAAATGTTTGCTGCTCCATTCTGGTAGAAACTGATAGAAATTTCAGCAGCAGCTTTACTCCAGGCTCCAGTAGAGGGAGCTGTATACGTGTCGCTAATTCATATCTACTCTAATGTCACCTAAGAAACTGACGTGTGTTTGTTAAATTAAAAGTAAAGCAGTCTCTTTCACTGCCAACTCATTCATTGCTTCTAGGCTAGAACAAGAACACCCGAGGAAATAAGGACTTTGCAGTATTTTGTGTTTACCACAATATTAGTATTTCTATTTGAAATATGCAATTTAAACTGTACATTTGTCGGCATGCATATCCAAATTAATACTAATAAAAAAGCAAAATGGAAGTTTACAATAAAAATACATCTGTAAAATATACAATTGAAACTGTACCTTTGTTGACATGTATATCCACATTAATACTAATAAAAAGACAATGTTGAAATTTACAATAAAAACATGTTGATAAATGGTGTGTTATATACGATAGATACTGGAGAAAGGACGGACTGGACTCTTATGATATTACTTATAGAAAAGTTTAGAATCTCTTTCAAGTTGTATCTGTAATTCCATATGTTTACAGATAAGGGCAAGGGTGCATTTGCAGACACTAAACTGTAGATTTGTTGATGTATATTTCATATAAGTACTCATGAAAGGGCAACATGATAATTCCAAATAGTTCATCCGGAATTACTGTTTCATAACCGATTTAAAACTTAATAAAACAGATAAAATCCTGTCTGTATAATAATAATATAACTTATAGGAACGATAAAACCGCATCACTTTTTTTTTATAAGTTTCTATGTGGAATTTTTGGCAGGGTTGTGTGAATGCCAGCTGCTGCAAAGTTGCCCTTCAACATTGAGATGAAGAAGATGAAAAACCGTCTGTGTTTGTTTTTCATATTGCCTAGGAATTTTTCTCGTGGTACTGTCGGGATCATTGTTTCGTCGAACATGACATCTACTGACATATGTTTTAAATGAAACATAACTTTCACAAATTGATGAAAATGATTGACCTCTGTGCAGTAAGTATCCTCCATCTATTACGTACACACACCCTTGGAGATTTGCCTCTTCAGTTGGTGTGAATGCTTTGTACCAAGCAGACACTTGGTTCCTTTTGTCATACCATAGTCGTCGAAAAGAGGCAACGGATAAGGGCACAGTTCGTATTTTAAGAACTCCAAGTTCTTCATCAGATTGTTTAGCAAAAAATAGTCGTAGGATTGGTTTCAACACTCTTTTGCGTGGAAACGACGTACAAAATGTTGAAAATATAAATTGTAGGTAATTTTCTCCTCTTTATTTTACTACAGGATATTATTTTTAGTTGTGTTTTGATTTCTCATATTTGCGAGGAAAATTTTTGTTGGACAACTTCAGATTCGTGTTCAGCACCCCAAAAAACATAAAATAAACCACTAAAAACAATTACACCAGAACTTTCCACTTCAAACTACCATTTGATTGGACTATTATTGGATGATGAGAAAAAGGGGAGGAGGGAGAATATTCCGATACAAGACCAGATTGGGAAATTTTTTCGGCCCGAGTTTGATTTCTTATATCGGCCCACTCATGGCAAATGGGGAATTAAAAAAAAAATTCACTTCTCAGTTCTCGGAAATGAAAATTGATGAGCAGGGGGAGAAAATCGCAAAAAAATCGTGTGCCGGCCCACCGAGTTTTACTCCGTAAGTCGACGGCCCAATCCGGGCCTGATGTTCTGATTAGCACCACAATCAGAGGCGTAGACACACAAATGGGTTGAAAATTTAAAAGGTAATAAAATATTCGACTGATTGATTGATTTGTTTGAGTGACTGTATTGCGATAAAAAGTATACTGTTTGATTAGAATTAATAAAAAATACGGTATTAAATGAAAATGGAAATATTTGAGGTCAGTCATCGGTTCCACAATCCGAATGATTCGCTTGAACCTTCGAGCATATAAGGATAGAGGTGCCCTTTCTATTTTACAACAATGCGTATGGTTTGTTGTCAACACATATAGGCGAGGGACGCGAGAGGCGTAGTAAACACTGTAATAAACACCCACAAAATACAATAAAAAACGAAAGTAAACAAGCTAAAAACGTACTCTTCGCCAATTTACTGAGATTTTTATATAATTGTTACACATTCTATAGGATACTCATCGCCAGTGGCGGTCTGGCCAGATCGGCGAGTCGGCAAATGCCGACTGGGCCTTTTGCCTTTAGAGTACGTAATGCGCTTATATACATGCGAAGCCAACTCATTCAAATCGGTGACGAACTGAGTTTGAATATTTATTGTAAAATGCCGACTAAGCCCTAGACATCCAGACTGCTCATCGCAGTTTTCTTGTAAATAATGTTAGTTTTTGGACATCCTAAATTTTGTGATACCATCTTTATTGTGAAAAGAATTATATAAAAAAAAAATGAAAAAATATCCAACCTGTGTGGGATTCGAACACACGATCTTTGGATTGCAAGGCAAAACTTTAGCCACTGCATCACCACATTTCGCAAGGTTTCTATTTAAGTACAAGCGACAAAAATTAAGAGAATATATATTTTTTTAAATTAAATAATTAATAACTTTTTTATTTACTGATCGATTTTCTTCAAAAACAATAGGGTTCTTCCTCTAGCTAACACTAACTTACCTTCCAAATTTCAATACAATCGGATTTTTCTTTCTTAAGTTATCGTGCTTACAATCCAGGTAGCAGGGTGACGTCATTATGACGTCTTTTAAAGGTGATTTTTCGTCGCCGACGTCATTGTCCCAATAAATGACGTACCAGAGATGTGATATTTATAACGTACTTCTGACGTCATCATGAAAACGTCAAATACACGTTTCTTTTAGATCATTATTTTGACGTCATTAATAAATGACCTACCAGAGACGTGATATTTAATACGTACTTCTGACGTCATCATGAAGACGTCAAATACACGTTTCTTTTAGGTCGTTATTTTGACGTCATTAAAATGACGTGAAATTAATCATTATAAAATAAAAATAAATAGAAGTATTTAGCGACTAGTTCAATTTTTGTCACATAGTAATAATAATTTTGTTTTACTATTTGATTTGATTTGTTAGGTTGCGAGGCAAAAGGTCCGCGGTTCGATCCCTGCACGTTCCGGTTTTTTTTTTCGTCAAAAACTTTGTTAATAATTGTGGAAAAATATTATAATGTGAGGTTTGCATCTCTTATCGCAAAATTCACTGATTACCAATACGTCATATTGGCGTCATATATATGACGTCACTGGGCTGTGACATTGTGCCGTCTTTTTCACGTCATTTTTAAGTCATGCTGAAGGTGAAATTGACGTAATTAATGCCGAAAAAACGACGTCATAATGACGGCACCTTGCTGCCTGGGAAGAAACGTGACGGATGGACGGACGGACAGACGGACATTTTGAAAGTTGTTCAGAATTCGTTCACTAACACAATGATATGAAATTTTTTTCTCTACGTTCGATATTTACGATTTTAGAAATGTGCCGATCAAATACAATATACTCTTCGTTTTTGCGAAGAGTATAACAATACGCAAATGACACTAAACGCTACATTAGAAAGGATGAGATTATTATTTTGCACCAGCCAATAAGGGATCGAGGATTAATAATTTGCTTGTTTACAGTTGTAGCCCGAACAAACAAACAGCTGTTTGGCGACCTCTATTTTCCCCTATATCCTCGAAGGCTTGAACAGTAACTTTCCCTACCTTCAGCGTGACCAGTTTTATTAGAAATCTACTTTTTTAGTAGATTCTTCTTAGCTTAATTCAACTTTGTTCAGTAGGACAGAATTCTGTAGTATATTTTAATAGAATCTGTATTATTTTTTGATGGTGCCATCTTATGGCTTTATCTGAAACGAGAAATTTTTTGTCGAATGTGGCGCCATCTGCCCTTTATTATCACTTTTAACTGCTAAACTTGAAATTGGTATCTTTCTCTGCTTGAAAAGTTTGTGACAATAATACGGTTATTAAATACTAGATGGCACTTACCAGAAAAAAATTACAATAGTTTATTACCTTCCTTTTTTAATCGTAAAAGCAAAATGAGTAGTAGATTTTTAGTATATTTTTAAAAAACATCTAATAGTTTTTAGCAAATTCTGATTTATGTCTCAGTAGATTTACTAAAAAAAAAAATCTGTTCACACTGTCTGCCTTACACTGCCCAAAAAAGGCAAAAGGCAGTAAGTGACAAAACATCGAATCTAAATAAATCGAACTTTAATGAAATTTATAGCCCTTCCGTAAAATAATGCCACATACTGCTGTTTGCCATTCCATTTTATTCGGTTAAACGCAGGAATTTTTAAAACAGGATTAATTCAGAAGCTGATGCGTCACTTACTGCTCTTTCATAATCAATAAAAATGTAATTTATCAACATTTGTCACTTACTGCCTTTTGCCTTTTTTGGGCAGTACACTACACTTACTTATATGTAAAAATGTAATTCCAATACAAACAATAAGCAAGTTACCCTTATTAATAAGGCTATATTCGACTGGGACCACCGTGGGCACGCCCATAGTGGACGAGGTCGAACGCTTTCACAGTCGTATCATAAAACGTGACCATGTCGACCAACTTCAGACCGCTGATTAGAACGCTTTTTAGCAGTCCGACCGTGGTCCGCCCGCCAGTCGAACGGGACCTAATAGTACACACAACCGTCCGGAATAATTCATTAAAATTTTTTTCTTAATCTGTGTTTCTTACCGTTCATGTCACTCAGTGACGAACCCAGCTATTTTTTTTGGGGGGGGAGCCACAACTAATTTGCCAACTGCCCATTTTGCTTACAACTTATATTTCGTTACGTTTTAATTATTTCAGACATAATCTATAAGTAGCTTAGCGATACAAATATTATGCAAAAGAAGTTTAACTAAACTAAAACGAAACAAAATATTAATTTTACTTAAAATATATTGCAAGGAATATAAAATGTCAAACTATAAGTTTATAGGTATGTTTAGTTCAACCTAGTTACATTCTTCTCATCTCCTTTAATTCAGCCCAGGACGGAACATTATGGTTCATCATAAGATTGTCACATATATCAGTTTCGCTTTTTGTAATCATTAAATCACTTAATCGATTATCTGCCATTCTAGAACATATCTCGTTTTTTATTAATTTTAAAATGCTAAATTTTTGCTCATTTCTAGCAACTGAATATCTTGCAGTAACAGCAAACTTAGAGTTCAAATGATAATTTGAGAAATTTCATTTGGCAAGCCTGTTCAACATCTTTCATATTAAAACACATTAGTAAAAATGTCAGTGTATCAAATATTCTTTAATCTTTGCGGTGTATTATTGTGTTGTAGGGATGGCTGATCCGAATATTTTTTCGGATCAGTTTTGACCTAATCCAGTCCAGAGAAGAACCTAGTCCAAAGATCAGTTTCAGTTCCTAGTCCATGCTAACCAACTCGCATGGTGAACGGCTGAGCGGACCGGCAGACAAACTGGACTCAGTGGGCTGGACTGGTGCAAAAGGACTCGTAATCTTGTACTGTACCATGGAGGTAGAATATAAATATCAACCTCCTTGTACTGTACTAGTCGTACTCGTTTAGTTCAACCAGTCCATACGTTTATAAAGTGCGCGCGCCGCACCGGGTCTCGAAAAAGTTCAGCTGGACTCGGACTAATATTCGTACCTGCCGTATTTATTAGTTGAGATCAGTTCCACTAGTCCAACCCACCGGACCTGTTCCAAAGTATCAGTTCCAGTTCGGGTTAGCCAACCCTATTGTGTTGTAGCCGTCGCCGCATGTACTTCTTTTTCCGACTAAAAAAATTAAGTGCAATATTTATGAATTTACGGTGTTTTTGATAGTTTTTATTTTGTGATTAACAAGCACGAAGGAAAACAAACCGCTGTCATTATAGCTGTCAAATGGCGACTTATTTAACTTTTCGCAATATTAAGTTTTGGACATTATATCACAAAATGGCAAGTTTTTCTTGTATTATTAATTGTGGAAATGTAGCAATCTGAGACAACATCAGTTTTTATAAAATAACGTCGATTTACAACCAGAAGAGATTAGGGTTAAAATATCCCAAGCAATTTAAAGAAATTATTTTACAAGGGCATTCCAAGGGTTTTATTGGTGGTAAGTTGTTGCCTGTCAATGTAAGAATGTGGATTTTGTTGTAGGAACAACGGCCGTAATACAAAAACATGCGACGATCCATTCTGTTAGGTGTTCTCTATTAATATGAGATATAACTTAAAACCCATCAGATGTGAAGCTTAAGGTGGTGATAATAGTAACTGCTGTTAAGGCAAGCAATAAACAATTTGTGGTAAAAAAAAACACCATATTGGTTTGCCAGTATTTGTAATAAGTATATCTTGTGTTTATACTTTAGTTGAGCGAAGATGGAGCTAGTGCCGAGGAATAAAGAAGTGTAATAGTAGATATTGTTTTAAAGGAGGTACACACCAGAGGAAAATGTGCAAGCTATGTTAAGATATCTGATGAAGTGCATAAATTTAAAAAAATCAAAGTACAGCTGTCACTGAGTGATCTGGCAACAGAATTTCTTGTTTTAGTGTATTGTGTTGTGTTTAAAAACTCAATGTTGGATTGTTTAATATTCAAAAGCTATGAAATTGGTCGAAATACTTCAGTGAGAGTTCGGACGAGCCATGAAAATGTTGAATTGTAGCTATAAAAATGCCCTTTGAATTATGTATGTATTATTTTCATGTATTTTTTGTTACAATATAGATCTTTCTTTGTATTTCTCATAAGTTTCTTATTGATTCTTCCTGAGTACTAATGAAACCTTGCATAATAAATTGGATATTTAGTAAGTATATTTTATTTTACTTTCAGTTAGATGCATGTATATAGAAGATCAACATAATCGACTACCTCAATTTACTGCTAACAATAATAGAATTGATAAATAAAATGTAAAATAAAAAGTTAATATATTTAATAAAATACAATACAATTAACCTACTTACATGAAAAAAATAAAGTACGTGCTAGATATATAACAATAAGACACGATAAGAAAAAGTCCTTGCACAAATTAAATGGTTTGTATAGTTCAGTCTATAGGTATATCATAGGCGAGGGGTCAACCATTGGAAGAAATTCTGTACACCTTTTTACATATTTTAAGTACCTAGTTCACAGTACATCAGTCCTTCATTGTTTAATTTATATGGTATTTTTCACAAAATTCATAACAGTTAACCTTTCGACTGTAGCCACTACTTACTGCTAAAAATTGAAGGGATAGACTGGGTAGTCAACGAATCTTATCTAGACTAGTAACACAGTCATAACGAATACTGAAGGATCATCTGGATCAACAATAGTCCAAGTAATCGATGCCATGGCTTTTGTTGAAGATTCTAAGCTAAGAGTTCATAACCTGAAAAAAGAATGTGCGTGTTAGTAATTATTCATTAAGCAACATTTATTTAGGTAAGCATATATTGAAAAAAAAAGGGTTGATCACTGCTAACTAATTCTTACCTTTGCAAAAAGCTTTTATCCTGTAAATTCCTTGGAGAGTACTTCTTTCACCCAATCACAAAGAGCTTCAATATTTTTGAATGCCTTGAACTCACCTTTTTGTCTATCTATATCTCACAAAAACCAAGCAATTCACAATATCCTAATGTGAAATATTATGAAATACATCAATATTTGTACTAAAGTCATCATTTCTCAAAATATAAAGGATTTAATTCGATGACACCAACTTTTTCCATGTACATAACCTTTACATTGAGACAATTGACAATACTCGCGAACTTAGCTGGAACTTGGTGCACTCGTGTTCGTAGCGCCCTCTTCTTTCTTCATATTTTGCGGATCGGTTTTCATCGGAATTCCCGTTAGCGTCCGTAATCCTTGTCTTTATAATTCATGGTTTCCACAATTATCAAACAATATTTTTGCATTTCTGATTGCAGGGCGTACACATTTGGTATATTTTGTTGGTCAGGAAACATTTTCAATAATTCAGATAAATTTTCGTTTGATAAATTTTCATTTTTTAGAGGAAATTGAAAAATATTAAATAAAGGTTTCAACGTATTTATACAGCTTTGCACATTTGAGGTTAATAACGAGATCAATATGTCCATCGCCATTGTAAGCTCTTGTCGATAATATGAATGAATATCATAGATTACTTGTGTATCTGGTTTCTCATCGAGTCTCTTTGGTAGTGTTCGGCGCCTGTGATGTTTATGAAAATCATAATTAGCATCAATCTGCAGCTTGGCGCCAAAAATTTTGGCGGCATCAATCAAATCATTAATTTCAGTAGCACTAGTTCTGATTAAATTTAGCATCTTTAGGGCCGTTACTTTCGGTCCCGATTAAACTTTAACCGTCGGCCAAATCTTTGAAAGTACAATTGTTTTCATGGTAACTGAATTGGTTCCCAAATAGCACCAAAACATCCACAAAACGTCCAGAAGATGTCCATTGATGACATTCAGGACAGACGAAGGATGTCCATTTTAGGTCGTCGGACGTATGGTGGACGTTCAGAGGAGGTACCGTGTTACAAATTTGGACTTCCTCAGAACTTCCGGTTTAGGGTCATTATATGTCCAGATGAGGACGTTCTGTGGACACACACAGGCTTTTCAATTCAGACCTTTATAATCTTAAGAGATAGTGAACGATTTGTTCAAGATCTTTGTCGGCCGAAATTTTGTAGATACTTAGTTTTTTCATACCTGAAAAAGGTATGGACTATCTAACTAACCAACCCCAGTTCGAAGTCCGAAGGTTTGGTTTTTCAGGTATGACAAAAATTTTTTTTCTATAAAATTTCAGTTGGTTTAAAGTACTTTGACCAAATCGTTTACCAGCTCTGTGGTTATTAGTTCACATTTTGTCAAAGCTGCAATGGTATATTTTTATTTGTACATTGCGCTTAGTGCCATATGGAAGTATTGCTTCCCTTAAGAATACTAATTTTTATTATTTCCATTCTTTTGCTTTTATAGGTTTTATTAAATTTATCGCTTAGTTGAGAAATAATTAGAAAATATAGAAATGTTACAGGAAAATAAATTAATTTTTTTCTGGTATTAATAAATTTTAAGTTTAATGATAAGCTAGGAAAAATCAAAACATCGAAAAAAATATAAATTCTTTAGGGAAGCATTCCCAATAAACACAAAAGATCGGCCCATCAGCGGGCCATCACTGGGCCAGAAATGAAACTTCTGGCCCTGTGATGGCCGATACTTCATTTATTATCTTAAGTATATATTACTGTGATAGCACACTCTTGGCTTAGGTGTGAATTGCCATCAGTGTTTTTTTTTTGTATTTTTGTATTTTTTTTACACTATACGTTCTTTTAACCAGTTTTCAAGTTTTATAATTTACATTTTTAATTTGTTGCATTCGTGATAAAATGAGACTTGGCAGGCCAAGGTGCGACCTAAAATGGACGTCCATAGAACATTAATTTCGTGTGTCCTAAAAACATCCCAAAATAGACGTCTTATGAACGTTCGTTTCCCGTCATCGGACGTTCGGACCAAAAGAGGACCTAAAACGGACATCCTCCGGAAGTTTGGTGCTATTTGGGTTTAACCCACCGTTAACGTTTAATCGGGATCGAAAGTAACGGCCCTTAGAGTAGTTTTTATAGTAGCGATTACATCAACTACGTTTAGATCGGTTGATTCTAAAAGTTTGGTCAATACTTTTGTTTTGAACATGATGGTCTTCATAAACATGAGAGCAATAAGAAAGTCAAAAGTGAGTAGTTTTTTATATAAGCCGTAAGCTTTAGTCTTAGTATTACCATCTACTTCAGTTAATTCAGAAATATCATGTAATAAATCCACTATAATTTCAAGAGACTTGTTAACTGCATCAATGGATTCAGCACACGCAGTCCACCGTTTTTTGGATAGATTTTTAAGTTGAAGAGTATTTTCAACATCAATTATATTTTCACCCTGAAAAATCTAAATCTATTTGTACTTGAAAAAAAAAACGTAAAGTTCTTCTAAGATATTGAAAAGGTCGAATTGCCGCAAGTTAGCAAGTTTATTTTGTTGACCCGTCGGCCCGTCGACGTTGTGCGTTGTCCATCAACTATTCGGTGGCTCTCACATCAGTCGCATCTAGTCATATATAATATCAATTAAAATTATTTATAAAAAAATGGTCAACTCATTATTAGTTTTTTTTGCAATTATACCCAATAAAGATTTTTTGACTTTTGGTGATTTTCCCAACTCAATCAACATTGGGGGGGGGAGCGTACCCCCCCATAACCCCCGGTGGGTTCGTCTCTGATGTCACTTTCGTAATATTCGTATTTTTGTGTTTCCCCGAAAGTAGGACATTTATTTATTCATTAAAAAACTTTAAAATCACAAAATATACGATTAGTCGATTAGTGAAATATTTCAGTGAAATTGGTGTAAAGTAGATTTGTTCAAATCGTGTCAGTAGGTTATTAGTAGATTTTGGCCAATCATATCATATCTAGATTTGTTTAAAAAAAAGTGGTCACGCTGCTCTCTGCTATCATCACATGATATGTAAATAAGTGTTAACAAAACATAACCAATAACTAATCTAACATAACCATACTAATTAATAACTTGGCAAGTTCTGTGCAAGTGTATTATTCAAAGCCTCTATGCCATTAACAAAATCACAAGCTTTGCAAATTTAAACTAATAAACAAATCAAATTACAGACACACAAAGAAAACCATTGTCTCGCTCGAACTTAAAAATTACCAGCCAGCCTTATCTTGTTTTGCAGTTCGCGCGTTTTTGTAGTCTTATCGCAACTGTTTTCGATCCCACAGGTGGAGAGAAATTTTAGCCTGTGTTAATTCGTAGAAATTTAGTGGAATAGTAAAGAATACATGCGCTATTTACATTGGCAATAAATAAAAAAGTACAGTGTAAATTAATTTCAAAATGTGCACTGGTTCAAGTGGATATTATGGAGGAAGGTAAAAAAAGAGTTCATAAATTCAGATCTACGCTTGTTATTGAAATAAATGATACAGATTCGGAGTCAGAAAACTATAATGATTATAGTTCTTTGATTGGTGAGAGGGAACTTCCATTTCCATTCTCGTTTGATGAAGAGAACAAGAAGGATGTGCCTTCTACACAAAATACAGGTAAAACTACTATTATTTTTGTAAATTTTATTCATGTATTTAGTGTTGGCCTATTCTCTATTGAAGAGTATAAATTTTTTTACTTGCTGAACATTAATCGGAGTGCAGTCTGAAGGTATATCCTGAAATAATTAGTGGTAATGAAAATGAATTTAACTCCATGCTAATTTGAGGGCTTGTAGGGAAGGTCTAGCCCGAGTGTGTATGTATATTTCTGACCTCTATCGTCTTGGTGGAAACAGAGCCATCTTGAAAAAATGATTAATTTTCGTTTTTTTTTTAAATATCTCGCTTCCTGTGAAAGTTATGAAAAAATACAAACACGGTAGCGTTTTTGTAAAATGTGCATTGTCACAGAGCAGGCCACTCCCACAACCGTGTTAAAGTAAATTATAGGCGGCCACAGTGCCGTCGTGTAATCTATACCCTAACGCGAAACTAAATATAATTTTATACTTTTGGAAGTGTTGTTAACTTTTCAAGTAGGTACTTTGTAGGGCTTATTGAAATTCTCTCGGAAATTCTTTACAATTTTGATCATTTTGCTTTCTTTCCTAGGATGAATATTTTACGATTTATAGCGAGAGAAATGTAAAAATGAATGGGTTGAATGTTTTTCTCCTTTTTTGGGAAATGACAAGAACAAGGAATGCTACAAAATTATTTACAGGAAGCCAAGATCAGTGTCGAGCAGGCTTCGAAGATGCAGACACACTTATTGTAGTAACGGCGTAGTGTTGAGCAGGATTCCCTGCATGACAGTCGAAATTGTGGATGAGGATATCGATCTTCTTGTGTACTTACTTGACTTGCGCAGTGTATTTTTGAAAATCTGCAAAAAAATTCATTCAAAACTTTACTCTCCGGCAAGCCTTCAACACGATAAATCTACATCTGGCAATATATTCTTCCTTCACGCCTTCAGTGGATGTGGCACTAATCCTGTTTATTTAACATATGGCAAGGGCAAAATTCATTAATATTCTTGAGAAGCATGGAGCTACAAGAATCGCTGAATTGTTTCAACACTTGAAAAGGTAGACGCAAATGTTCTTGCTATATATAAATAAATATGATGATGAATAAAGAACTTACTTATGGCAGGGGAACATTTTTTCATTACTTTGTACGAAGCCGACAAAGCTGAAAAATCGCTTTACAAAATCAATTACGAAAAGCAAATTCAATCTTTTGACATTGCCACCCACAGAAAAAGCAGCACAACAGCACACACAACATATCATCAGGTGCAGACATGGCTCGGATTTGACAAATATGCTGAGAAATGGGGCTAGCGCAGAATCAAACGTGGACTCAAATCAATTATCAACATAGCTGTACTTCTCAACACTTCTCAAATAAATATCTTGTAAGTGTAAGGCAAAATGTGGAACAGTTTGTGGTTGTCACAAGGCGTGAAGTGTTCCATCATATGCCAAAACTGTAGCGGAGAAACTTGAGAGAATGAACCAGACATGTCCAACGTGCAACAGGAAACGAAATCGATTACGAAAACACTGCGATGATGGAAGAAATGTGTAAAGCCGACACTGGGCATATTGAAAATGAAGAAATGGCAATTAAGGATTGTGTCGAGGAAGAACTGGTGATTCAACTAGAACCATCCAAAAAATGCAGAATACAATAGCTTATTAAAAAAAGAGTTAAAATGTTACAATCAGTCCAGACCATGGACTAGGTCTCTTGGGACATCACTTAAAAAAACGCACCTTGAGCTCTGTTCTATGGTGGTGTAGAATATAATTTTATTGAAATAGTTTTCAGCAGGATGTAACACCACGAGAAACATTTATAAAATTCTGTGCCTACCTGACGACCTTTCCAGTGATATATTGATTAGAAAAATTGTGTAAACCTTTTTTTCATATTCTACAAATTGATAATACTTTTTTTCTTCAGGCGTATTAAAATGTTTAAATTATGTCACCAAAAACAGAAGTAGAAGTAGGACATTGTTTTACTAATAACAAAATGTTAGTACCGAACGCCACCGTAGTGGACATTGTTTTACTAGTAACATAATGTTAGTTCCGAAAGCGCCACCGCAGTGGGTATTGTTTTACTAGTAACATAATGTTAATACCGAAAGCCACCGGTGGCGCGCTATCTACTAGCCACTTGTCATATTGTGTCAACGTGTAAGACTGTAGTTTGAATATTTGTACATTTATGATAAATAAATGAATTTTTGCATTTTAATACGCTTGAAGAAAAAATAGTATATATTACTACACGGAGTAGAACGCCTTTTTTTTGTGTTTCGCCCAGTTTGCAAATCCTGGGCTCAACACAAAAAAAGAGTGCGTTCTACTCCTAGTAATATAATATACTATTTTTAACGTAGTAGGGCTTACCAAAAACGCCAAAAAGGAGAAAACATTATTCAACTCATTTATTTTCCATTTTCGTGCTATAAATCGCAAAATATTGACCCTACGAAAAAAAGTAAAAGGATCAAAATTATAGAAAGTTTCAAGCTCTACAAAACTGCGTCTGTATTTTTTTCACGACTTTGACAGGAAGTGAGATATTTAAAAAAATGAAACTCAACCATTTTTCAATATGGCAGCGTTTCCACCGGAAAAAGCTCAGAGATTTGCTTACACACAAAGCGGCATGGAGTTACTTAAATGCATTTTAATTGAAAAACCTCCCGCAGATAATATCTTGTTCGACAATTTTTTTTTGTTTGTTTTATATAGGTTCACCTGAAAATGCCACTGCTACTCCACGCGAACTGGTAATGATAGGAGTATATAAACCTGAATCAAAGTCACTATTACTGCATGCAAGTTCAACACCTCTTAAAAGGTCAGAATCTAGTATGAATAGTTCGCATGTTGGTATTCTGGATTTACCAAACATATCAAAAAATTACCCTAAAACTCCTGGTTCAGTTTCTGATGCAGATTCTGAAAGAACTGTAATCTACCAGGAATCAACCCCTCCAAAGAAAAAGATAAACATAATTGATAACAGAATTATTCCAGTCAAGAGTAACAAAGTTGTCTCACAGAAAGGGTCTGACAATAAAGGTACACCTAGCCCTATAAAAAAAAAAGTTGGGGAAGAAGAATCAGTCTCTAAGAGACAAAAAGCGAATCATCCTTATAAAGAAGAAAAAAGTCATGTAAGTAAAAGACTATTTGATCATGAAAAGAAAAGTGGAGGTTTGCCGAACAGTACCGTCAACGAGCAGAATTTAAACAGTTCTAAGAGTTATACCGATGTTTCTCAACCGCGCTGTTCTAAAATGCCAGAAGAAAAGAATGTCAATGCAAGCCCAAAGCACAAAATGAAAAATCATGATGAAAAGGCTCCTAAAAAGAAAAAAGTTCAACATTTCGACGATGAACAAAGGAAACAACATTTGAGCAAAGAAGAGGAAGGTAAGAAATAGTAAATATTAAATGTTTTTGCATTATTTTCTATAATTTCGTTTAAAATTCAAAATTCGCCATTTGACATGAAATTATATTCTTCAAATGGCCATCCGGTGTTCCTGTCCCAGTCAAGTCGCCAGATGGAAATGTTTTCCAATTATGGTAAAAACTGCCCTTGGCAGTTTTAGCCTTTTTCCCCTAAAAATTCATTTGGTATGCCCTTTTTACTCTTTCCACTTTTTGGAAAGTATTTAATATTTTGCAATCTTTTAGATTTTTTTATATTTTCTAAGCCCATATGTCCATTAATTTTGTGATTACTTCATGGAGCAACATAATAAAATCATTGTCACTTTTGACGCGGTTCGGAAATTTGTGCTTAGGGCATTGAACATACATTAAAATTTTTTTTTTACCAACCAAAGTTAGTTTATTGAGGGATAACACCTGAACAAATTATTTAAGGTAACGTTGTTTGATATCTAAAAAAAATTTACACTGCAAGTCTTCACGATTCTGCTAAAATCTTTCCAATTAGAAATTATACTAATCAAATTATTGTCAGTAAATTGTCATTTAGCAGACATACTTTAAGCGAGTTTATTTCAATTTCAGAGAAGTTAAAATGACAATTCGTAAATGCTTATTATTTGCGAAGTATTAATATTTTGGCAAATTTTGGATATTAACGTGTAATAAACAACATTGTGTAGATGTAGGGCCTTTATTTAAGGTCTATAAAAAAAACATTTGAAGAGGCGGTTGAAAGTACAGCTAAAAAAGATGAAGAAACTTTTGTGGAAGATTAGATAAACTCTAATTTTTTTGTCACATCAGATGGCAAAAACTGAAGAGGCTGCCATGCTAAACATTGTGCTGATATCATCAAGGAGCTGATGGGATTATCAAGGCTGTGTGGCACTATGACATTGCCAGTATGTTTGGATGTATGTTTTTCCAAATGCGTAACCCTCTTCCGGCTTTGGATTTGATGGTTGTCTACTAATATGTGGTGTGAGTTTATGTGGTGTGAATTTATGGTGTGTGTGTGTGTGTTTTATCCTAGTGTTAGATTTGATTTAGATAGCTAAAAATACAGATTTTTTATTTCAAACAATACAAATTTGAGATAAGTTTGAAGTCATTTGGAAACGACGTAGAAAATGATGAAGTTTAAAACCAGAATTACACTATGAAAATTTGCCGGCAGTGTACAAAATTTCGATTGTAAGGTATTATTGAGAAGTCAATTCAAACGATTCGTGGGACGCAAAACTTCTGCTAAGGCATTAAGGGCGAAAACATGAATGTTCTAGTACCTGTTCACACCAATCAAAACTCCATTATTTCGAAAACTATTAAATGTGTGAGAAAAATATAAATAAATGAAGTTTCAGAAAATTAAATTTACATTTATTTGATTATGTCAAAAATTAAAATTTTGATATGATCATGAGATACCATTGAAAATACATGAAAATTACTTTTTGTGGCGAATTTTAATGGCCTTAAGGCATGGGCTAGCATTATCCGATTTAATTGAAATTATTTATAGTCCATTTTTTAAATAATTGGAACCACTTTATGGGGTGAGAGGTCACAAAATAATTACCGCCCTAGTGTGTATGAATATGTATTTTTTTGCCTTTATGTTTAGTTTTTGTTTTATAATTTTTTTTCTACTTGTATTCCATATAGGATGAAAAATATATGTGTACACCTACACTATATGTTTTTATTATCTAAAATTAGATTAGATATAAATTATAATATAAAAGTTTTGGGCAAAGTCTAGCTTAAAAACTACTTTTAAGCTAGATTTCACCTTAGAAATGTTTAGAAATGTGTTGTGCATTTGTTCTTAAATAAGCAATTTTACTATTATTTATATTTAATTTGAAATCAAATAATATAGTAGTCGGGAATATTTCAATTTAAAAGAGCACTAAAAACATACTGGTCTGTGTTCAAAATATATATATGCTTCTAATATGCCTAATAAATTTGTAGGGAGAAAAAAGGGCACTGATGAAAAATCTAAATCTAAAGAAAATGAATCTGTACAGTCAACTAAAGAAAACATTGCTGATATCCCGATTATTACAACTGAAAACGGAGGAGACAGAAACATACAACTTGAGCAATCAGTTAAGAGTGCACCTAACAAGGGCGAGGGCAAGAAATTGCCAAAAAGTGCAGGTGTAAGACAAACATTGCATGCCAATTCTTCTCAGCCGAGTTGCTCTACTTCAATACAAAATGATAACATTAATGAACGTGCAAACATGGTAGCTGAAAAAGAAGCCAACAAAGATGAATCTGTAGAGTCGAATAAAAATATACAGAGCGTGAGTAAAGACAAAGAATCGCCAAAAATTGTAAACGAAAGCCAAACCTTGGGTCAAAGAAATAGTTATGCAAGTTGTAGCTCATCAGGAAAAGCAAAGGATACTGAAACTGCAGCCAAAACAGAAGGCAAAAAAATTGAGACGTATGTGAACTTAACACAAGAACTGGTTAATAAAGTATATGACACTGATAATCTTCTGGACGATGATAAGAAAGCATTGGACATATTTCGTGATATGAATACAAATTACCAATATGTGTGCATAAAACTTTTTATGCAGCAAAGAAGATGGTGCAATATATTTAAATTTTGCCACAAGAATAATCTTAACTTTGGAGATGTATATATTGTTAGAATGTATAATTTTTTTAAAGAAAAAGAGATAGTTGATACAAGTGAGTATTAAAAATAAATTTTCTTATTTTTTATTATTGTCCTGTCGGATTTAATTGACATGCTGGATACAAGAGATGAGATTTTCTCATGCTCAAAAGAGTGTATTGATTTTTTAACTTCCCCACAATAAAATTGTGGGAGGACAATGGACAATTTGTAATCGAACCATTGAAAAGCAGTGAATTTCAACAATATATCACACTAGCACCCTTTCGATTTCGTTTCCGTTAAAAAAATTAAAAAGAATTCGTTATATGTGCACACATGACAGCATCCTAAAAATATTATTGGTATTATTGTTAGGTGAAAATGTATTTTGCCATCTGTCAAAAATATTTGGGTTGGTAACCTTTGTGAATGTTGATTTATAGGTTATGGTACGTGACGTCACAGCTAACCTGAAAAATATATATTTCCTAAGATTTAAGAATATTAGGTAGCTATTATTAAAATTTCTGCCTGGTTCCCGTACTTTCAACTAAAATCTAGTACAGTGTTTCGGTTTCAGAGCATCGTAAAGGCTTAGTGTTCGCTACGCAGAGCTCTATTTTCAACATTAAATTAAAATTATTAATAATAGAGATAGAGTTTCGGGAGTCTGGACTTTTTTATTGGAAGTTTCTTCCTCTTTAAGAGTTGTTCTTTAAAATTTCTTAAATATTAATAGTTTTCGAGTTATTTGCAAAAAACGAAACTCATTATTTTTTCAATCTTCATTTGTTTATAACTTTTGCAATTGTTTATGTGCAGGTTTGAAACTTTTGCACATTTTTCTAGACGCCATTCCGAATCCAATGAGCCCACACGAGCTTTATCGAGAAGTAACACGGCTTTGAACTTGTCAACTAGTCTATAGGTTCCCAACTAATATAAGAGTAATTATAAAGCCTATACAGTACAGTGTAACCTGCAATTAGTTTTTTTACCCAAAGCTATCAATAAATAGTGTATATATATATATGTATATATATATATATATATATATATATATATATATATATATATATATATATCGACTTTTTAGACTTCAAGGAGGATGACGCAAGAGTACTTCTGGATGTACTAGATCCTAATGACTTGAGGAGCATTCGTGACAACTTTAAATTGAAGAAAACTCTAATCAAGAAGCAAGATATTATTGATGCTTTATTAAAAGAGTGTAGTAAGCAATCTCGTTATCCTGGTTGCGAGCCCACCCTAAACATCTTAATAAAGGAAATAGAGCAAAAACTGGGCCGGGGTATTAGATTGAAAGAAAGTTTCCATGATGCTTTTTATCGTACTTACATTTTGGCCACTTTTACAAACCCTAGGATTTCAAATATTAAAGAATATTTTAAGAATATAGCCCTCCCGCAGTACCCCATTGAAGAAAACTACACTATATTTTACCACAGAGATGAGTTCATCAGGTATGTCTTACGGTTGAACATTGAGTTAGTGTACTTGAGTGTGTACAGAGGGTTTTTTTTAGTTGAAATTAAGGTTGCTATTGAAACACTCCTACCTGGGTCGTGTATTTTTAAAATAATTTGCTAATTTATTAATTTCGGAATTTTAAAATATTTTTATACAAAATTAAATATTACAAGATAACAATTAAAAAGGTTTGATGGGAATTGTCAATTATGACTTAAATGCTCTTGGTATACATAGAGTATACGAATATGTTTTTAAAATCTTCTAAATAGTAAAACTTACAAAATCCAAGGTAGGGTTGAAATATAAACAAACAATGTGTAACTGCAAACGATACAAGATTTTGTTGCTTGTCACTACATCTTTTCAAATAAAATTTTTCAGGTGTTTAATTGGGACCAGTTGGTCCTAAGCTAAATTGCAATTGTAACATGCAATACAACGAATCATCGAATTTCCGAGGTCAGTTGACCTCCCATTCGGGATTCTGATTGGGCTAAAAAAGAATACAATATAATCTACGGTACATAGACTTTTGTGATTGTGATTGTAATCATATCACTTTCTTTTGAAAATGGTTCGGTGACTCCCTAATTTTCTCGCTTTATTGTGGAATAATTACTATATCGAGTATATTAAACAACAGTATGTTTAAATAAAGGAAATTTTTAGGTATGCCAAAGCTAGAAAATATAAAGATGAATTGAAGGAGGTTCTTGGAAAGAACCATGTGGTATCTTTACAGATTTGCAAACTTATATTTGAAGAGCTACAGAAAACTAAAAACGATGAGTAAGTACAAAACTACAGTTTATTAATTATTATTGTATTAACTAGCTTGGAGTTAAGGAAGCAAAAATAGGATTTTGTAGGCCACTTTTTAAGTATTAACAGTCTTTTTTCAGTTCTCTAACTTACAGAATAGAATTGAAGTATTAGAATGGGAGCCGAACTTTATCATATTTGTGTACAACTGGCTTAGGTTGTCAAAAATACATATCATTGGTGTCGGGCGTCAGTGAAATAAATAAGAAAAATTGAATCTCCCATCTGTTCTGCCATCTTTCGAACAGTCTTTCCCTGGCGGTTCCTCTCTTGACTCCTTCATACACTTTTGCCCATTCCTTAACCAGTAAATCCGCCGGAGGGATCCCTGCTACCACCAGCACTGCCTCGTACGAGACTGTCCGATAGGCATTAGCTCTTTTTTCTAAGGCATATCTCCGGACCGGGGCGGCATATAATATGACTGAATGCACCACGCCACAAAGCACTCTTCTTTTGCTGGGCTTTGGCCCCTTCGTGTTGCACATCACTCTTCCCAGAGCTGTTGCCGATTTCCCCGCTTTTTCCGCCGTTTTTGTTATGTGACACCTGAATGTTAGTTTCGGGTCCAGCCAGATTCCGAGGTATTTAAGCCCATTCCCCGGTCTAATTACCATCTGTCCAACCCTGATGGTGACAGGCTGGACAGTTCTTTTCCTTGTGGTCATCACTGCTTCGGTTTTTTCCGGGGCAAGTTTTAATTTTACGCTCCGCAGCCATTCCTCTATTCTCTCAATAGTGGCATTCGCCTTCTCCTCGATTAGCACCGTCCAGTTTCCAGTCACGGTTAGGGCAAGATCGTCGGCGTAGCCCGTAAGGGTGATCCCATTTGCGAGGGGAATCCGTAGGACGTCGTCGAACATAATGTTCCACAGGGTTGGCCCGAGTACTGAACCCTGTGGGACACCGCAGGTCACGTTTCTCCATTCAAAGGTATTATTTGCATCCATCTATTTGCCTATCCCTGAAGTAACTCTTAATGATATTAATGATATAAGGAGCCACTTCCAATCTCTCTAGTTTGCTTATAGTCGCTCCCCATCCTGCAGTGTTAAATGCGTTCCTGATATCAAGGGTGACGATTAAGCACATTCTCTTTGCCTCCATGGCCTCTCTTGCCTTGCATCACTCCTCTGCGGATCCGACATTTTAAGCCTATTTGAACAATAAACATTTTTTTGTCATTACTATACTTCCACTGGATGTGGAAGTAAAAATGTTGGCATATATCGAGTTTTGATTGCCAAGATACCCTCTTCAACTAACCCCAAGCCCCAAAGTGTTATACTCTGTTCCACCATTGAATATTTTCGGGGGTGGCTAGTGCCAAAATGGTCAGGGGGGAGGTCTGACTTACATAAGATAAAATACTCAGTAAAATATTTGCTAAAACATAACAGCAATGCCAACAGGTTATATAACACCGAAAAATTATTCTATTCTAAATTGCTTCTTAAATTTGTCTGTAAAGACGTTTATAAGATTAAAGTTTAATCATCAATATAACTGTTTTATTAATTTGTTTTAAGAACTTTTTTAAAACAAACTAGTACATTGGTTTTGTTTTCTAAACAAAAATATCTTCGTTGCGACTTTAACAAAATAAAATGTATATTTGTGAGATGTAACCAATCACTTATACAATAATATAATCAGTTTATAAAGTTAGTGTGCTGGTTGAGAGCATATAAATTCTTGTTTTTCTGTCTAGGAATGAAGCTAGATACGAAGATACTCCCCATTTGATCCAGTTTACAGCTAGGGCAGTGTACGTCAGTGCTTTATCGGATGGTATGAGCACACTAGCGACCAGATTTCCAAAGTACGTAAAAGACTGGCTGGACTATATGATAAAGGAAGTGAATTTTCCACACAGTATCGGCGAGTGGTACTATCATTTAAGTTGGCTTTATATGAAATATTTGGATCCGATAGACTGTACACGTGCTGCAGAGTTGATAATTGAAGTTTTTCTTAAAAAGAGTGAACATCTATCCGAAGTGCAACGTTATCAGTTGGGCAAACTAGGGAAGAAGCTGAAAGAGACAATAAAATATAAAATCAGTCAGTTGTCTCATGACAGAATTGCAGAATTAGCGCCTGAAACAATTAATATACGTGGATTTCCTTCAACAACAGTGGACGCTAGAAGGTATTTTTAAACTTTAATCTTTTTATACCTATTTCATACGCTTCAGTATTAAAAAACATTATTTTGGGTATTCAGCACATAACTTTCAAAGAAAATAACCATTATTTCTATATACTGATGATCTGAGATGATGATCATACTAGTGTATTATAAAAAAGGCTGCCACATGAGACATCTTGTCAGTTATCTCTAGCCCTGCCTAGAGGATACTCCATCATAAATGAAAGAAAATTACAGTTCAAGGTCAAGAATTATTAAAAATCACTATGAAAAAGAGTATAAAATTTCTCTCACCGCATGCATGTCTTCTACTTTCAGGTAATTCATCCGTCTAAAAATGTATCAACTTTTTTTATTTTCTTTAGAAATCTTCTGGATGGTATGTATTCTATTCAAAATAAAATTACTATTTTCATGTAAAAACTGACAGGAAATGCTTGTACATATGAAAAAAGTTGACAAGATGGCTCGTAAAGTGGCCATCTTGTTGCAGTGGCGCATCCAGAGAGCCCCCCCCCCCCCCCCCCCGGATCTTCGGAGGACATTCCTGTCACCACACGTAAATAACAATTAATAATTAACACAGCTTTGACAGTATTATTTTGAATATAATATACTCAATTAGCTAATACCTAATCCGAATCGTGACTTCCTTTCATGGTATTTCCATAATGCTTAAAAATCTCAAACTATTTTATGAGCCGTAATGAATTTTCGAAGTTTAATAATCAATCTGGTTAGTTATTTGCAACTGGTAGGTAATCGTCTCTCCTAAGTCTGTTTCTACGAATGGACGAATTCCGGTGGTCCCCGGTAAACTCTTTCTAAGTACTTCAAATTTTACTTTTACCCAAACAGAATTTAAGGGTTCTTTTACATATTTTTCTAAATCAAGCAAAATGGTATGGTTATTAAGTAATATAGTAATAAAGGCCAAAACAAAAAACAAGATTGGAATTTTTATTATAAGTATTTCTGGTACTTTGGTATATTGTTTTTTCGTTTAATAAACCGAATGCATGTAGGCGGCGTCAGAGTCGCGTTTGGGTACTGCAACATAACCTCATTTTCTGTGCATCTTTGTTTACTACTTCTTTAAAAATGCCAAGCAATTGTTGTGTGCCTCAATGCACTTCCTGTTATAGAAAAAATAAAAATTTAAAGTTTCACCAGTTTCCAGTATGCAGCAGTTTTAGAAGAAAGTGGATAGTTGCTCTCAAATAGGGTCGTTTCCTTCAACAAAATTTACAAAATATTGTTACATGATCAAAAAGTATATTAAATATACATTGCATATATCATATTAAAAAAAGTTCTAATCATCACATGCAAGAACAAATTGGTTTTGAAAATAAAAAGGCGGTAAACGATGACGTATCTGATGATCATTCAATTCTAGAGAATTTTCATGTTGGTAGTGGTGCTCTGTTGTTTACATTCAATATTTGTTTACGTTTACATTGTGTGTTTAATATTTAATATTTGTTTATAATGGAACCTAATTTTGTGAAAGGTACTTCAGAGAATTTACCTATAGTGGATTTTTATATGGTACACGAGTTTTATGTGGACAATTTGAACTATTTAAGTGCCGAATCCCGAAATGTTAAACATTTGAGGTTAGTATTTCTTTAAAATACATACTATATGACTCACGTCGATACTAATTTTGATCTATTAGTCCAGTCAACAGAGCGCTAAAATGACCAAAATCTTTAATTTGAGTGCTAATTAATGGATTTTGATAAAACCTTGTGCAATGTGTTTGTAATGACGTTAATAAAAAAGTTGAAAAACTGATTAGAGTAAGAAATGATCGGAAAGGGTAGAAAACATTCCTTTTATCACGAGTTCTGTAACTTGTAGGATTAGGTCAAAAATGGAAAAGAAACAATAAATTTACCTTTTTTGGCTCAAAATAAGATGTTTTTACTCCTGCGAATTTTTTCGAGAAATGCATATTTTTGGAGATAAGGCCAGTCGAAAATTCCTAAAAGTGGGGGAGGGGAAATGTAAAAGTTGAAAAAAATCTGAAAAAATTCAGGTGAATGTATCATCGAAATACAAGACTTTTTTTATTTGCAACTTTTCTGTAAAGTGCGTTTTTACCGAGTTATTCCGGAAAAACATGAAAAACTACCACTTTCTTTGAAATTGTAGCACTTTAAAAATATGTAATTTAAAAATTTGAAAAATCAGATGTATGCATTGAGGCCTTCGAAACATTTTTTGTCTCTTGGAATTTTTTTGTAACTTGCTAATTTTCCGAGTTACAGGCAGTTTTTCACGATAACTAATGTACTACATTTTTTGCACATTAAAAAATACATGAAAATTTAAAAATCATATTGAACTTTTAAAAATGGTATAACTATATAGGTTCCATACTTTTTTATAATAATATACATAAATTACGTTCATTTTTCGAATTTTCATGTATTTTTTGTGCAAAAAATATGGTACATTATCTGTTTTGTGAAAAATTGCCTGTAACTCGGAAAATTAGCAAGTTACAAAAAAATTCCAAGAGGCAAAAAATGTTTATAAGACCTCAGTGCATACGTCTGAATTTTTTCAAATTTATAAATAATATATTTTTAAAGTGCTACAATTTTAAAGAAAGTGTTTCATGTTTTTCTGGAATAACTCGGTGGAAACGCACTTTACAGACAAGTTGCAAATAAAAAAAAGTCTTGAATTTCGATAACATATTCACCTGAATTGTTTCAGATTTTTTTTTCAACTTCTACATTTCACCTCCACTTTTAGGAATTTTCGAGAGGCCATATCTCCAAAAATATGCATTTTTCGAAAAAATTCACAAGAGTAAAAACATCTTATTTTTGGCAAAAAAAAAAAAAAGGTAAATTCATTGTTTCTCTTTCATTTTTGACCTAATTCTACAAGTTACGGAACCCATAATAAAAGGGGTGTTTTCTACCTCTTCCGACCATTTCCTACTCTGATCTTTTTTTTTAACTCTTTTATTAACGTTATTACAAACACAGTGCACAAGGTTTCGTCAAAATCCATTCATTAGCACTCAAATTAGAGGGGAAAGTTGACTGGACTATATGCTAACAGCAAATAAGCAAAGCAAACGACGCCCGTCGATTATTCCTTTATCTAACTGCGCATGCGCTCACATCTGACGTGGCGATGAGCGCGAATTCAAAATTTCTTAATTTAAATAATTAATTTCACTATTAAAATGACTTTAGATTGTAAAATAAAAAAATACGGGTCAAATAAAATTTAATAAAGTATCTGAACATAAAATTTTCAAAAAATGGTCAACAAAAAAGCCCATCTAGAGTGTTCAAAACATTTCACAGACCGAATGCATGTAGGCGGCGCCAGAGTCGCGTTTGGGTACTGCAACATAACCTCATTTTCTGTACATCTTTGTTTACTACTTTTTTAAAAATGCCAAGCTTTTCTTTTAGTTCACCTAAACTATCCATTTTCCGTAGGTTTCAAGTAAACAAACTTATTTCAACACATCAAAACTACAAAGCACAGAACACAATGAATAGTGTACCCAAAACCGATCGGTAACCGCCTGGCGGCGAAATATTTTACTAAACCCATTCATTCCTCCTATTAAGAATGCGTCTTTTTACGTTTTATTTATTTTAGTTAAGGATAAGATTTTGCAGAGTGAGAGGGAAATATGCATTCATTTTCGGTTTGTTATAAAAATTTAAAAAATCATAAATAGTATAATGTTTAAAATAGTTTTAGATACTTCGCATTGCTCTAAGGAATACCACTTTTGTACTAAGCGACCCAAAAACCTAAGTATATGCAATTTTGTTGCCAAACCGCAAAAAAACCCTTTATGTAAATTTTCGTAGTCACAATCGAAGTTTTCGACAATTCGGTCCGCCACATTGGATCCACCATCTTGAATTTCGCAATTCTGACTTCGGATTTGAATTCAGCGACCTCCAAAACATAAATACATATCAGAATATGTTCATGGTAATTTTTTTAAATACGTACAAAAAGGTAGGTAGTACATGTATGTACTTTACAATGATTTCATGAATCAAATTACCTAAATTAGACATCTTCTATCACTCATATCTCACTAACTAATGATATACTCAACTTGAAACTTTATCAGAAGCATGTTCTAATTGTAAACAATCATTTAGCACATTATTTACAGTAAAAATGCAAAAATGGTCGAATTTGGGCCTGTTTTTGCGGTCACTCTTTACAATAAAAAATATATATAGTTGTATTCATTAGAACAATAGCAATTATTTAAAACAGTTTTAAATAATATACTTTGTTTGGTTTTTTAAATATTTATAATAAACCAAAAATAAACGCATATTTCCCTCTCACTCTGCAAAATCCTATCCTTAATAGCGCTTTTCTTATCTTTATACGTGTTTTTCAAAAAAATCGCATCATACGGAATTTTTTATTTTTGTTTTGTACTTATTGAGTAAAGGTTATTTCTACAAATTTTACTTATTGTTAATTAATGCTCCCCGGAAGCCTAGTCTGGATCCGCCACTTGTTAATATTCTAGCGTGATCGGTCAGACTTGAATCAATAGTATATGGAAATAACGAATAGTTTCTTTGAATGTTATCTGCAGAATACCTAAAATAATGTTTTCAGTTATTATGTGAGCAGAAAAAAAGAATTATTTTTAAAGATTTTTTATTATTAGTTAAACACAAATTAATAATAATAATAATAATAATCCATGGAGATATTAAAGAAAGCCTACTTCGGGATTGCCCACTGTCACCTCGCTTATGGTGTCTTAGTTTGGGGAGCTAGCGTGGTTGCTGCCGACGTTTTAACTGCTCAAAAGAAATTAATTAGGACAATGTGTGGAACAGCGATTGACCAACATGCTCGTGCTTTATTTAAAAGTTTGAAAATCTTAACAGTACCTTGCACATATATTTTAGAATCCATTTTGTGGGTTCATAAAAATAAAGATTTTTTGTAAGGGGCTCTGATATGCATGAACATAATACTAGGGATAAAAACCAGTTGAGGTTGCCCAGGGTGAATCTGTGCAGAACAGCCACCGGGGGGGGGGGGATATCACTACCAGTAAAACTATATAATAAAATTCCCATAGAATGGAAGAGACTCAGCAAAGGGGCCTTAAAAAGAAAAACCAGAGACTTCCTCATCACCCATAGCTTTTATGCGATCTTCTTGATTGGATGGGCGAATGGAAATAAATGCATTATCTTCTTGTTCTTTGTATTTATTTTAATTTTCCATGTTATACAGTGTGTCCCAGGATAGATGTAACAAGAGGTGTAATGGACCAAAAATTTTGGAATGGTATTTGGGGATTGAGTCCTGCTTGTTGTAAAACTAAAGTATACCAAAAATGACTTGATTTGGTGTTCTACAGGGTGTTTTATAAGCAAAGTTGTAAAAATCACCACTAATAAAGTATTTATTTTTCAAAATATGAAAAAATTCCACTAAGAAAAGTTATTTAGAATGCAATTTTATCTATACCAAATTTGAGGAATATAAAATTATTTTTTTGAAACTTCCCATTTTTTCAATAAATTAGTATTTTACTTTGAACCTTTAAAATAAAACTGCATAGAAATTATTTTTTGTGAATTAATAAATAAAGTTATGTAGAAGCTAAAAGTAGGCTATGAGAAAAGCAATGGATGATTAACATTTGTTCCTACACGACTTTAAATATGAATTCAACTCTTAATTCGCAAAAAATGGGAAGTTTCAAAAAAATAATTTTATATTCCTGAAATTTGGTATAGAGATATAAAATTGCATTCTAAATAACTTTTCTTAGTGGAATTTTTTCATATTTTGAAAAATAAAGGTACTTTATTAGTGGTGATTTTTACAACTTTGCTTTTAAAACACCCTGTAGAACACCAAATCAAGTCATTTTTGGTATACTTTAGTTGTACAACAAGCAGGACTCAATCCCCAAATATTATTCCAAAATTTTTGGTCCACTACACCTCTTGTTACATCTATCCTGGGACACACTGTATAAATTATAATATACTAAAATTGTATTTGTACACATTTACATTGTAATGTTTTTTATTTATTTTTTTAATTCTATGTCCATATTCTGACTTGCCAAAACAGTTGTATGGCTCTAGCTGTGCCAATTGTAGTATTCTTCTTTTGAATAAAATTATATTATTATTATCATAACATTTTATTCTACAAATTATGGTAAACATAAAATATGTGCTAGGTTTTCAAGACAGGCTACGAGTGTCTGAGCTTAGACTATTTCTCAACTTCACCCAGATTGTCAGATTGTCGAGCAAATGGATTGGTGAAAAAACGCAGCTATATCTAATGCCTCTGCATTTGTCTTGCCAAGACGTGAATAAATAGAATGGAATACTTGTTAGTATTAGCTAGAAAAGTAGTTCTTGTGTTCGACTATCAAATAATGCATATTTTAAACTGTTGATTAGATTATCATTACTTATCCTGTTGTTAGGATGCCCAGAGTAAGATATTTTTCCCAAAACCTAACCACGAGGTTTTGAGACAATCTATATATAAATTATTCCTTTCAGCTACAAATCGGAGAAGAATGAAGGTGATAAAACTGTTGCTAAAAGTCTTGAATATATAGCCCGAATGCATTATATAGAGATTGGTTATACTGATGGTGGACATCCTAGAAAAGATAAAGAAGGGTCAATAATTGAGGCTATTTTTACATTGTTCTTTTGGGATATAATTTATAGTGCCAAAGACATAGTACCTGGGACATTTATATCGAAAATACAAAGCATGCCTTTAGATATGAACTCCACATATTTCTATTTAAAAAGAAAAAATGCAATAGACAAACGCCTAGAGGAGATAGAGAAGACATGGTCAGATTCTGATTTACTCAAGTTTGTCAAAGACAATTACCTAAAATACTCTCATCTAGAAGCTTTTTGCCTAGTTGATAACTTTATTGTTGATGTTAATATGTTGGAAACATTAATCGATTGTATTGGAAGAGTAGTGCTAGCTAAAATATACAAACGTTTTGTGGAGAATATTAGGGAGTACAAGAGTGGGTTGCCCAATTTGCTGATTTGGAACGACCATAATGAGAAGGTAATTCAATAGTACAGTACCTAGAGGTAACAAAGATGTAAAATTTAGGAATAATCTCATATCTAATTTTTTTTTGTAATATTTATTTGTCTTGCTGTATTCCATTTTACTTGCAATCATATGTATAGTCTCTGCCCCAAGTTTTATACTATCTCATAGGGCAAGAAACAATCCACTAATACATGATAACACAATAGGCCTCTTGCATGTGCCGTATATTTTAAATTAATTTATATATATTAATACAGTTTTACTAAACATTAGCAATTATCAAATATGTTTTCATAATTTCCAACTGGAATGTATTTAAATCACCGACTAATATCCGAGAGAAGGGGCAAATCTGAGAAAACACTCATTGGCAGTTCTACAAAGCATGGTCGATTCATAATATTAGTGACTTACTGATCAAAAATTGGTCCAAGCTACAACCCGTGTCCAATATTCCCTTAGACAAGTCTTACCGCACTTTGTTATAATAAAAAACTTGAGCTAAATTACGACAAAAATAAAATATTGGCTGTTTTTAATTCTAAAACTCAAGACCGTCACACGTAACTCCATACAGATTGACACTTGTTTTGGCTGAAATTTTATTACCAGAGAAACGGTTAGTGTCCATCTCTACTATAATTATTACAAAATATCCAAAATTTATTGGCAAGATACAACTTTCATGTTTTAAAGTCTAGGTTTAATATATAAACTATTAAAGTCCGTAACTTGCTTAATACTCAGGATCGTCACAGCGCTCATTATTAGTTAATAAGTTGAATGCTAGGACTACCAGTGACTCAGAAACACATAGAAATTTAGTTTTCATTGTGAAATCATGTGAGATACAATAACCAAGTGCTGTTTCCCAAAACGTTTTGAATTTCCAGTAATTTATATGGTAAGTCTAATATATGGCCCTGTGCTCTCTTTCATGACCGTCACGTTGTGTATTTTAGTATTTATCAACTTATTAATATCCAAATACGTTTTTATTTTGAGGTATCCAGTACACTGTCTTCTCCTAACCTTACTTTAATAATAGCTTAGGGTGAATATAATTCTTAGTCATTTTTGTCTAGCGGCCCTCACGACCGTCACACTCATGACCGTCACATGGCACAAATTTGAGTGTGATGGTCTTGAGACTCTAGTGACAGTCATGAGAAATTTCATTGGCATTTACTCTCCTTCACTCTTGTAACTTTTGAATGGTTGAATGGATTTTTTTCAAATTTGGTGTAGTGATATGGGATGAAATTTCCAATTATATGATGTAAAAAACCAACTTCTGACTTCCGGTTTCGAGGCAAATGATGTGAAAATCAAATTTTTTAAATGGGACAACTTGTATATTTTTTCATATTTGGTTCCTACTAGCCAAAATACATATGATCTGACCCTCAAATATTATTTTTATTTTCAAGAAGGGTCTCGCCGGTTAAGTATATGGAATTGGGCCCAGCGGCTTATTGGGCTATTCATTCACATGAATGTTGCTTATGGCTAGGAATGCTCAATAAAATATATAATAAACCTCTATCCCCTATATTAACAGAGTTGTGGGGGTAACAACCCTCAACTTTAAAATTAATTTTTTTCAAACTATTGAAGATAATTAATTGAAATTAATAGGAGACGTTGATATAAAATTGCTTTATATTTTACATTTCTTTCACATTCCTATTACGTCATTTAGTATGTAAAAAAAATAATTTAATTTTTGAGGGTGCTGTTTTTATATCAACCCCTTGAGTGACACCTACCAAAAAAATCTATATTATTTAACACTAACATAATTATCGTGTGTAAAAATTACTTCAAGGTCAAATTGGGAGAAGATGCTTAAAAATATAAATCTAGATAATGAACACAGGCACACAAAAAAAATTAAGTGCGAAGGCCTAGACCACTTAATTCCTACTCATTTGGAAGCTAATAATCAAAAAAATATGCTACTACTTTTAGCTTGGCTTTCAACTATTTTTTTTTGTTTCAGAAGTATTGATTTTATTAGACAATATGGTTGGGCTATTTTAATTAATCCACAGTAATATCTCTTCAGGAAGGGACACTAGCGAAAAATATTTCAGACAAAAGTTGTTCCGTTCAGAGGGGGGCATCTTTTGAGTAGAATAATTTTCCACCTCCCACCCCCGATGAGCTTGGGGTGGGGGTAACTGTTGAATTTTTAATGGCACTTTCCACTTTTGATCGCGTATTCTGATTCTACGAAAAAATTACGTAATTTTTATACCAAACATTTTTTTCTCCCCACCATCCTGATGAGCGGGGACCGAGGTGTAACTTTCAAATTTTCAAAAACCTGCAGAGAAACATCTCTGAACTAGGGCATTTTTAGGTAAAATGTTTCAAACAAAAGTTGTTTAGTTCAGAGGGGCATCTTTTGTTTGAAACATTTTTCCCAAAAATGCCCTAGTTCAGAGATGTTCTCCTGCAGGATTTTGAAAAATCGAAAGTTACACCGTCATCGCCGCTGATCAGAGAGGGGGGAGAAAAAAATGTTTGGTACAAAAGTTATGCAATTTTTTTCGTAAAATCAGAATACGCAATCAAAAACTGAGAGTGCCATTAAAAATTCAAAAGTTACCCCAACCCTCCGCTTATCACGGGTGGGGGGTGGAAAATTGTTCTGCCCAAAAGATGTCCCTCTCTGAATGGAACAACTTTTTCTGAAACATTTTTCGCTAATCTCTTTTCCTAAGGAGATATTTCTATGGATTAATTAAAATGGCCTAACCATATCGTCTAATAAAATCAATACTTCTGAAGCAAAAAAAATAATTGAGAGCCAAGCTAAAAGTAGTAGTATATTTTTTTGATTATTGGCTTCCAAATGAGTAGGAATTAAGTGGCTTCGCACTTAATTTTTTTTTTGCGTGCCTGTGTTCATTACCTAGATTTATATTTTTAAGCATCTTGTCCCAATTTGACCTTGAAGTAATTTTCACACAGGATAATTATGTTAGTGCTAAATAATATATATTTTTTTAGTAGGTGTCACTCGAGGGGTTGATATAAAAACAGCACCCTCAAAATTTTAATTATTTTTTTTATATACTAAATGACGTAATAGGAATGTAAAAAAAATGTAAAATATAAAGCTATTTTATGTCGTCTCCTATTAATTTCAATTAATTATCTTCAATAGTTTTGAAAAAAATTAATTTTAAAGGTGAGGGTTGTTAACCCCATAACCCTGCTAATATAGGGGATAGAGGTTTATTTGTATATTTTATTGAGCATTCCTGGTCATAAGTAACATTCATGTGAATGAATAGCCCAATAAGCCGCTGGGCCCAATTCCATATACTTAACCGGCGAGACCTTTTGGCCAACCTCAGCCAGCAATTACACGACCGTTTTACGAATCTCACAACCATCTCATGCCATTCACGACCGTCACACGTAACTCACAGTACCTCATTCACAATGGTGTCATAAATATTATTTATCTCGTTAGGTCCATTGTCCTTTAAATTATGAACAAAACTGGTTATCGGTAACAAAATTTAGACACAAAAAGGTAATTTGAGTCAATACAGTTAACTGAATTTCGAAAGTATTAGGCTCAAATAAGAAAGAAACAGATACCTCTAGTTATATCACTTTTTATTTTATTCATGGGTGTTATTACGACCAAAATTTTTTCTAATATCTTGTAGGACATATTTTTCACTTCAAAGAATTAACTTTTTCATAATCCGTTTAGCATATTTATATTAATACACAGCACAAATATAATAATAATAATAATAATAATAATAATAGTATTTATTTTCACAGACTTTACAAAAAAGTATAGAAATATTGTCAACACATGATGTTACGATTAAACGTTAATATATCATTAATACGGTATGTTAAAAAAAGAGAAAAGGAAATAAAATTTACATAACAGTTTAAAAATTCTTGAACAATTAAAATGTATACTTAAAAGTAAATGGTTATAAGATTAAAAGGATTAAAAGGCAGAGCTCATATACTCATTTATGGAATAAAAACTATTATCAATTAAAATAGATCTTACTTTTTGTTTAAAAGATTTAATACTGCTTATCGCCTTTATTTCTATGGAAAGTTTATTGTACAATTTGATAGGCATAACATTAGGTCCTTTTTCTACTATGGTTAATCTATGTTGTGGAAGCATGAGGTTATGGTTTGCCCTGAGCTGATGATTTGGATTATTATCTCTTGGGACATAGTTGTTGATATGAGATTTTACATAAGATACACAATTGAAAATATATAATGAAGTAACAGTTAATATGTCAAGTTCTTTAAATATATTTCTACAAGACTCACGTGGAGATTTAAATGTAATAGTACGAATTATTTTTTTCTGCATCATAATAACTTCTATTCTGGAACAGTTCCCCCAACAAATTATGCAGTAACCAAGACAGGACTGTACATATGCATAGTAGTACATTTTTAATATATTTAAACTGATGTGTACTCGCATTTGCCATAATATAAAACACTGAGTAGATAGTTTTCCTAGGAGTACATCAATTTGATTATTCCAAGAGAGACAAGAATCAAGCTGGAGTCCAAGGTATTTGACAGTGTTGCATTGAACAATAGATTTATTCTCAATTTTTATTAGAGGACTAAGATTGAGAGGCTTAGTTGAAAAGGTTAATGCATTGGTTTTTTGAACATTTATATTTAGACCATTAAGAGAACAGTATTGATGCATCACCGATACTGTGTTGTTTGTTTTGGATATTAACCTACATATGTCATTGTCCGAATTAGCAGTAGCTGTATCATCGGCAAAAATTGATGTAAAAGATGGTTTCAAGTAATCTTCAATGTCATTAAAGAAAATAATGAATAGTAATGGTCCTAAAACACTCCCCTGAGGCACCCCACTGGGTATAAATGTGACGGTCGTGTCTTTTGTTATACATTTCACTAAGGAAAAACAGCTGTAACATTTTAGTCACGGAAAAAAAGCTGGTTCCACAAGGCATACCTGAAAAGTAGACACTTTAACCATTTCAAAAATGTATGCCATCAATATATTCCTGACATTTTATTTTTTAACATTGTCAATGTGAAATCGACCATGCTTTGTAGAACTGCCCTCATATTGGACTTGATGTCATCTATCACTATATCTTTACGCATGCAATGATTCGGACATATAATTCGTGCACAGTTTGCGGTTATTTCCTAACATTATTTAGTTGTATTCGGTGTGTGATATTAAATTATAGTGTGCCGTATTTAAAAGTTGTTTTAAATAATCGGATAATTTACGCCGTAGGCCTGCCGGATGTATGCCATATGCTACTACGTCACAAAAATATTCATAAATAAAAAACTATAAGTCCTAGATGAACATTTTTTTTTTCAAAAATTTTTCCTGTATCTTCGCTTCAATGGCTTCACTGCATGTACATGAAAATTTTCAAAAATAAAAAGTTTGTCGCTTAATCAAAATATGAGTACATTTTTAACGAAGTAATAATCGAGTAATTAGTTCATTGTTGTTTAAAACAAAATAAACAATTATCGATAGAAACAAAAAGACCATTGGAAGCGCTTATTTGTGTACTTGGATTTTAAAAAAAATTCAGATCGATAGCTCAATTAGATTTGAAGATATGGCATTGTAAATGTTAAAAAAACACGATTTTTATAATCGATCAAGTTTCTTCGCAATAAAAAATATCTGTACCACAAAAAAATATCGTAAATTGCCATTTCTTATGTAAAATTGTTCACTTTATAAAAACTATAAGGTCTGGTCTGGTTCTACGCTGATTTTTTTTCTCGTGAACGGAGAGATTTTAATGATCTATTTCGCTCGACTATCCAAAAATAAAATGGGCTGAGAAAGTCTCCCTCTTAAACATAACCGGCTCTGTTTGGACTGTGACATTACCAGATGTTATAGTAATGCGAGTTCTCCAGAGCGGCAAGAGTGGTTCTATGCATCTCACTACGGGACCAAGCACCGCAAGACATTGGAGCAAGTGAACAATTAGCTCGTGAGATGTCATGACAAATGCCTTACGGTAATTGATTCAGGCCATAGAAAGGTTCCGCTTATACTGCACAGAGTCCTGCGTAACACATCTGTCAATAAGCAGGGTCTCCTTGCACCCAACGACACCCTTCTTAGACCCACGTTGCTCGTATATCCGTTCGTAAGCCAGGCTGCTTGCTTGGAGTACCCGCATATACAAGATATGTGTTAATATCTTGTAACATCCGTTTGAACAGATTATATCGGTCTGTAGTTCCCTGGGTCTGCCAAATCTCCGTTCTTATGGTGTATCAAGCTATTACAAGGGCAACCTCCATGAATGGAATTAATTTAAAATGTACGCTAGCGCTGTGGCCTCTCCTGATGCACGTCATGCGTTTTTTACATCCCTGACGGATTTATTCAAATTTTAATGTTGAATACCGTTTATAAAAGAAAAAGATAAGAAAAAATCCTTTACACACTGTGTTTTGTATTAAGTAAAGATTCTAAAAAATGCTAAAATTATATTTTGGGAAAGAAGCCTATTGAATTTTTATGCCTGATGCTTCATTGTAGATCTTATACGATCTTCGGCTGGTATTTGACCTGCCCATATATTCTTCTAATTGTCTTAAATAAAAGTGAATAAAGACAATTTGTCATTTTTTTCAGAGCAAATTCGTTCAAGTTAAGGGAGAAAAAGAACTGACTATGGAACAAATACTGTGGCTTAACTACCTACACTCTATCGGAGCTGATGTAGAAATTTGCAAAGTCCATTGTAAGAACTTTGAATTTCATCAGTCATGTAATTTTCCTAGTAAACATTTTTTCTTACATTTCAGCGCTTATTTCCAAGCGTAAAACGAAAGAAGATACAGTGTCGACGGAACCGTCTACTTCTTCATCATTTGTTGTATTCAAAGATAAAAAGAAGAAGAAGGTGGCCGCAAAACCGTTGATGAAAACTAGCACATCTTCATCTTCTAGTGGTTCGAAATGTAAAAAAAGTATACAAAAGTTGAAAGAGAAAACGTCAGAGAAATCAACTGCTGCGTCATCATCTAGTGATGAATCTGAATAAGTGATATTAACTTTATTATACAATGTGCCTATGAATAGACTACTATATTTTTTTAATTTTTGGTTTCTTAATAAAAAATATTATTCTGAATAGTCCTTGGCCATTTTTAGAATTAAGATTTACTATACAGGGTATTCGGAAATGAAAAAAATTTATAATTTTATCGAGAGAAGAAGAAAGTTATAAATAATATAATACAATTTTTTCCGATTCTGGTATTGTCTACCGATATGCTGATATCCATTTTTAGTAAAAATCGACTCTAAATTGACTATTGTGATC
Organism: Rutpela maculata; assembly: GCA_936432065.2. Lineage (NCBI taxonomy): Eukaryota > Metazoa > Arthropoda > Insecta > Coleoptera > Cerambycidae > Rutpela > Rutpela maculata. The sequence goes on from OW386293.2 coordinate 24,248,687, forward strand.
GACACTCATAGACGCCATCCGCATATCGGATGAGCAATAGACTGGCGCTCATGAGTGCCATACGTAGCCATGTTAATAACTTTAATGGGTTTCATTTAATAATGACAAATTTTCAAGAAAATTGATTATTGACTATGTGGATAAAATTTTGTATTCGGACTGCACTTATTTACAACTTTCTTCATAAGATTTGATTATGTTTATTAACAACGTTGGGTCCCGGATGGGTAAAATTTGACCCTCGGTCCAAATGTCCCCCCTGGAGCGCGTAAGTCGTAAGTATTCAGACCTTTATTATCTTTACATATAAGTTCACATTTGCAATTAGTCCACTCACAATAGGGAAAAAATGCCGTTTTAGAGAAAAATTCTGAACAGCAGTTTTTCTGCAGAGGAAGTAAGTATTCAACTTTTAGAACAAGGTTTTGCTTATGCGCAAAAAAGGAAGGCATAATTTTTGAGATATATAAATATATATACGTTTTTTCGTTTTTTTTTCATTTGGACGTATATATCTCGAAAAGTACGCGTTTTTAAGGCTAAACGAACATAAGTAAACGCATTCAGAATACAATTTCCTACAAAAATGGTGCTATGCATTTTTCTGATTATATCTTTGGCTTTTCCGGAAAAGCGACTTGAAAAATATATGTTATTTCGTGTTTTTTTTTTATTTTGAATGCAAATATTTCAAAAAGTACACGTTTTTATGGCTAAACGGGCATAGGCAAATGTGTTCAGAATGAGATTTCCTACAAAAAAGTCCTATACATTTTTCTGATTATCCCATCGGTTTTTCCAGATAAGCTTTTTGAAAAATGTATATATTTGTCTTATAGATTTTTTTCTGTATGTATACATCAAGAAATTTTTTGTGGCAATCATTATGTGTGGATGCGTATTTACATTTTAACGGAAAACCAATGGGATAACCGGAAAAATGTATAGGACCTTTTTTGTAGGAAATCTGATTCTGAACACGTTTACTTATGTTCGTTTAGCCATAAAAATGCGTACTTTTTGAGATATTTGCATTCAAAATAAAAAAAAACACGAAAAAACATATATATATTTTTCAAGTCGCTTTTCCGGAAAAGCCAATGGGATAATCAGAAAAATGTATAGTATATTTTTTGTAGCAAATCTAAACGCATTTGCCTATGTTCGTTTAGCTTTAAAAACGCGTACTTTTCGAGATAATATACGTCCAAATGAAAAAAAAACATGAAAAAACGTATACATATGTATCATGTCTTTTTTTGCGCATAAGCAAAACCTTGTTCTAAAAGTTGAATACTTACTTCCTATGCAGAGAAACTGCTGTTCAGAATTTTTCTCCCCTTTCTTCCTAATTTGAGCGGACTAAATGTCAAAAATTGGTGGCTAGGAAATTAATTTATTTTGACATTTGAATTACAAAAAGAGTGTATATGAACTTGTTACTGTAAGTAATGAATAAAACTGTTTATTTTGCGAATTTGTGGGACATAAAAAACAAGTTACACAATAATATATATTGCAGGTAAAACACATACCTGGTTTTTGGGCATTTTCTTTGGGCGGTTATCCTACCGTCAACTTCTTTCATGTGTTTACAGCATTGGATGTAACACTGGATGTAAGATAGAACTGAATTTGTGAAGCACATGTGAATACCTCGCTGATAGAAGACCATCCAGCCTGCGAGGTAATTACATGTACCTCAAATTCAAATTTATATAAAATATAGGAAAAACAAGATATTTAAAAAAAAATAGCACCAAATGTATGTATGTATGTATGTATGTATGTATGTATGTATGTATGTATTTAACGGTATTTGTAAGAAAATTTGTGTTAAGAGAAACGTACTTTATAGTCTTGATAAAATGTTATATTTTCTTCATTTCCGAACACCATGTATAGTAAATCGTTATCCTGAGAATATCTGAGGACATTTTATGAAGAATTACTTTTTATCAAAAAACCGAAAATAATAAAGTTTACAAGTATAGTTAAGGGTGGCGGTGCCGTGTTTAAGAAAATGATTTCGTAATTCGACAATTTCTCCTATATCCCTGAGCCGATTGAAAAAATCCTTTGATAGGCTTTTAGAGAAAACTTGATAGAATGCTACCAAACTATTGAAATCAACAAACAATTTTTTTGATTTTCGCACGAGAAAAAAATGTTTTCCTTCTTTAGTTTTCAATAGCCTCGTACCATTCTATAAAGTTGTCTAAAAGCCCATCAAAAAATTTTTTGAGAATCAGTTCAGGGATGTAGGAGAAATTGTCGAATTACGTTTACCAAACCGCCCACTTTAAGTCAAAACTAAGGCTATATAAGCTAGAGTGCCATTTTTATTATAAAATGACCGGATCTCATGAAGATTTTGTTGAATTCTTTATTTTTTTCTTCTCAAACCTATTTTTCTAAATAAAATTATTCAGATTTTATTTTGCTTGTTTGGGTCACTATATCTTGCAAAATATTTGTATATATACTACATTCACCATGTATATTTAAAAATTAAAAACGTTAATGAATGAATCTTCTCACCAAAGCCAAAGTTCTCTCAAAATTTAAGATTCTTCAAAATTAATGTTTCAAACAACCAATGTACAGTGTATCCCACCGGGAACTGCATCGATCGATATAGGGAAAAGTATGCACCAGAACATTTTTAAAATTTAGGGGAATTACTAATGTCAGTATAGCCAATCCAAAGAAAATAATTACAAGCATTTAGCACTTCCACTTATACCAGAAGTCGGTACCGACTTGCTTACTTTAAATGGAACATGCTATACATTTCGAAGTTTTCGAAAAGAGCAAAAAACTGTGAATAGAAAACGTGTAGCATACTCCTATCCCTAAACCCAGCCGTTTAAGAAATATTTGACATTTTATAAAAAATTTGACGGTTTGTAATAACCTTATAACTTTTTTCGTATTTCGACCCATATGGTCCGGCTGTGGTCCCGCACTTATCAAGCTACATCTAGTGTAAGGTGAACAAAAATTTTAAAAAGTGTTTCCATAGGGACCACCGCCGGACCATAGCCTACAGTTTGCAACAGGTTTGACAGAAATCGCTTAAGCTATGCCAGAGTAATCCTTGAACTACCATAAAAAAAAACATACGGGGTCAAATTGAGAACCTAAAAATAAAAGTTTTTCATATTACGAGCATATTTGAAGATTTGGCAGAGTCGCTGGTGATTTCAATTAAAACCTTAGTTCTCGATTTATAATAATAATAATTTTTCACAAACAACAGGGTATTATTATAACTTCCTAATATCTTATATACCATTTCGTAATGAAAGAGAGCCCTGCATGAAGGCGAATCAGCTGAAGAATGTTTTTTATGACAACAGAATGTTTCTCTCTTTTCAAAAACTTCGAAATATATAGGATGTTCCATTTAAAATAAGCAAGTTGGTATCGACTTCTGGTATAAGCGGATGTGCTAAATGCTTGTAATTATTTTCTTTGGATTGACATTAGTAATTACCTAAATTTTCAAAATTTTCCGGTGCGTACTTTTCCCTATATCGATTGATGCAGTTCCTGGTGGGACACCCTGTGTATAGCCAAAATTTTCGTAATTGATTTTTAATTTTTGTTTCAAAGATGGAGGTGGATATTTTCGAAATTTTGTTTTCCGTTTGGTGTACTGGATCGAACATGCAACCAGTCCCTCTTATAATAATTTAAAAATTTGTTTTTAACTCCACCTTGGCTGTGCCTTAAATTCTCAAGAAAAATGGGAAAAGCTTCAGGGACTTATAAATTTTGTTCTAAATGGGTGAAATTTGTATTAGTACCGAACAAGATTTTTAATTTCACGTTGCCAATCTTTTATTCAAAGAAGACAATTGAAATTTCTGATACCTTTAGAAATATTTGCTGTTGATTTAGAAATGTGTAAGATTCCGGTTAAATAACTAAGTTGAATGGGCCTCAAAGTAATAGACAAATTTAAACAATAGCATAATATGTGAAAATATAGAGTTTTTAATACATTGTAGTAAACATACAAGTGTTTGAAATTTTGAAAAAATGTCTGAGATAAAAGTTGTGGCAGATCAAGAGTTGCATAATTTAGAACCATTTTAAAATCTACAGGTTCTTTCACAGAGCGGTGGCAAGCGAAAATTAGGATTTTTTAAATGAAACACCAGGAATATATAATTTTTAGACTTACACTACGGTGTTGCCATGTTATTCTACTTTTTCAGAAAAAATAAAACTTCCTGGAAACTTTCCGTTTTGAAAACTCCGAAAGTTTCCAGGAAGTTTTCCTTCTAACTTTCCATTGGGTATATTGATAGCCTATTTTGTGGGGAAATCTGATTCATGATGAAGCAGGCTTCATTTTGATACTAAATAAGTGTATACAATGGGCCTTTCCCGCTATTTTTTTTTATTGTGTTATTGGAAAGATCCTATCAAATAATAATAAAAGAACTTTATTGAAATGAGCTAATACATTTCAAAGGGCAATTGACCGAGGTCCTTCAGCCCGTTTCGATTTCCATCTTAATGTCATTTAACAAGTATACATGAATTAATATAATTAATAAGTTCATTTGTATTTATATAAAACAAAAAAGAAAATTTAATGTTTAAATATATAAAAAAAAAAAAAACATGCATATATGTGTGCTGTATATTTTGTGGTGATTATCCCAGCATTGTGATTTTCTCCCAAAGAGTATTTGCAGGATAGATATGTCTGCTTCTGCCATTTCTTCTTATACAATACTCATCTATTATATTTTTGTTTTGATGTTTTTGACAAAATCTGCGTGTAAGAGAGGAAAGTCGTTCCTGGATTGGCTGGATGTGGGTTTGTTCATACAAGAGCTGGTTAGGCGGGTTATGTAGGGGATTGTTGGGATGGCGAAGTTTCGTGATAGTCCGGATGGCACTCGTTTCGGCTACTCTGAGGTTTTTGATGGCTGGATTTTTTATATTAGAGAGAATCACATGTCCATATTCTATAATGGGTCTGCAAATAAGTTTGTAAATTTTACCCATGGTGGTAAGATTAATTCCTTCTCTTTTGTATGTCAGTCCTCTAAAATGCTTGGCTCTAGAAATTATTTGTTTTTTGGCGTTGGCTGTGTGGCTGTTAAAATTGATTTTATTGTCGATGGTAATGCCAAGATATTTTGTGGATGCTTCTGTTTGAATTGTCTGATTGTACATATATACTGTAGGAGAATTTCTGGAGGGAGTGTGGTGAAATATCATTAGGTGTGATTTGGATGGGTTGGGTTTGAGCCTCCATTTGTTGAACCAAAGAGATGTGCCATCGACGAGATTTTGAAGGTTTTCCATAGCGGCATTAATGGTTTTATCATGTGAGATCAAGGTGGTATCATCTGCGAATTGTAGTACATATGCTTGATGTGAAAAATATTGTGGATCATTGTGGTAAATATCTGCACAATAAATATTGTACAGGAGTGGTGAAAGTGGAGACCCCTGTGGAAGACCTTGTTCTGGAGTAAATTCATAAGATGTAGCGTTCTGGATTTTCACTTTTTTTTTTTTTTAATAATAAAAGAGATCCTATCAAAATATTACTAAAAATGAATTTTAATTTTTTTTCTGAACGCATAAAATACTACAGAAAATATTCAAATATTGGTGCCTGAAGTACATTTATGAGGAACCACCAATAGAATCTCGTAAAGTGCTAACGTTTAATTGAGAACGTCCGTTTATAATCCCGATTGACATTGCGTAAACGTAAATGTTGTGATTTCAATCTAAAGAGACAAATAAAGTATAAAATCAAGCCCACTAAAAGGAAGTTAGTAACAATATACACATACGTTAAAATGATCTTCACAATAGAAAAATACAGGAGCAGTATACACAACACCAGGAACTTTTGCAACTTTCCACCACAATTTTCGAATTTTCAAATTTGTTGGGACGCGCAAAAATAACTTGGTAGTATTTTCACTAGTGATTGGACACACTGGTACAAAACAAACCCTTGTAAGCGGCATTTTCTAATTATAAAATAAAATTACGTAAATATCGTATCAAACATAAACAATAGAAAGTGAGGTTATCGAATATGATTTGAGCATTTCAGTACAGCGTTGCCAGATGATACTGATATTATACCATATGTGAACCAAAACGATCAAAAATAGAGAATATAAACATGATATATGGATTTTAGACTCAGACAGTGAAAAGTTGACAGAATTTTTGCTTTTATTAGCATCAGGTTAACGTAGAGTACCATGTAATGAAAAAAAATGTACTATTCAAAGTAGACAGTTGATATCGGAAATACGATGTTCACATAAAAAGACATACACCTGGCAATAGACAACTCCCTTTAAAAATACGACTTTTTATTGGTCTAATCAGACTGACGCTGCAAGCTCGCGCCTTAGAATTCATGTTTCAAATTAAGTGAAATAAAACTGATTTTGTAAAGTAAATATTTGGTAGAACATACAAAATTGCAAGAAACTAAATTAATATAAAATTATATACAGTTTATTATATGGTTTGGTCGTGGTGAAATAGTAAAATTCAGTCATGCGGGAAAGGCCCAATATATCAGTGATGACGAGATGTAACCCGAGAAGGGACTTTTCAAGGCCTATTATATTTACATGACTTTTACAGGCTTTTATCAAATATGGAAGGTTTCCTCGACCCATCTCTGAAAAAAAATCGTCTATATCAAGATCACGATTAGAAAACAAGCCTGGAAAATAAATCAATATCAGATTTAAGTGTCTTAATTATCATAGAAGTCTTCAAAATTTTCTTCGGTTTGTTAAATAATCGAAGGTTATTTTGTTTCATTTTATCATATAGAGCTTTTTTGCCAGTAGTCAGTCGTTGTTCCAGAAATTCTATGTAAAATTTTAAGCCATTTGTTTCAAGGTTAAAGTCGTTGCTAAAAGATTCTTCGTCCATTGTAATTTTAGTATCTATGCAAAACAATTCTTTGCCGGTTTCAAGAAATGGATTAGTTACTTCTACAAAAGTGTCCTTTAACAGTTTGACATTATTCTTAAATGTGCCTTGATGAGATATTCCACGATTTTTCCCTCGGAATTTTCGAATTCTGCCAAAATTCTACTCACTTCTGGACCAGCAGTCATCCGTCTTCCCAAAGCAGAAGGAGTATTTGTAATACCAGTGATACCTCCATCTCCTTTAAGAATCGCATGATGTTGTTCGTGTACTTGGTCGATGCCGATTCTAGAGAAACGACGGGCAGTTTTGTTTACCACAAATAAACTTGCCTTCTTATTCCGTGCATATCTTGTCTATGCTATTCTCTTACAGGACTGAGATTTAAAATATTATGCCTCCCAGTTTTTTAATTTATGCTATAATTCAACTCTGATTCTTACTTTATGGTCAAAGGATAATTATTATGATAAGTATAGACATTATACTTTGCGTATTTTGTAAAATATCAAAAGAAACTGACTTTGTGATATTGTACCCCCTAGAGTCTTAGTTTTTAGTTTTAGTAAAAACTTTGAGAAACTAAACCGGAACAATTTTTCTTAATAACTTTTTTTGATAAAATCAATGGTTTCACTAGAAAGGTCGATTTTTTAAATTTTCTAAAACAGCCGCCATCTTGAAACTGGAAACCATTTTGATTTGGCGCTGCTTGGAAAAATAGTCGTTTTAATGACAGAAATCAGTATACTAAATTATAAAATTGTTTCACTAATAGCCGTTTTCTAAGGGTTTTTACTGTGTTTGCCGCCATACTAAATGTCTTTTCCTGTCGTTCTGCTTGAACATTCCTGAACAGCACAAATGGTTCCACTTCGTTTACTCATCATATCGCTAATAGAATTACTAGTTAACTCAACATGCATCACTTTTCCCCTATGATTTCTTACAGCACAGCACAATAGCCTTAATACTTGGTAAATATATTTGGATATTATGTCAGAGAATGTCATTTATTGTTTTAGCCTAAAACAATAAATGAACTGACGGATGTACCTACAACAAAATGGCGTCAATGGAATTTTAGCGGGAAGCCTAAGTCTCGTTTCTGGTAGTTCTTTTTTCTGTGGTTTCACTTTGAATGTTAGTGAAAACCATGTATTAATTTCCAAAACTCTCAAAATTGAACCCAGTTCTACAAAGTGTTCTCTACGATGATTGAAATTTTTACATTTTTAAACTGTCGTAACTCATTCTCATAATTTTTTCAAATGGAACACGCTGTATACTTTTTACTTAAAATGTTTCGGCAATTAGTTTAGTACATGCTGATACTTATTTTATTACAAAAGACAACTTTACAAAAAGTAAATAGAAAGGTTGAGGCTCTTGCATTCCTTAGAGGTAGGGTAAAGGAAACTTTCGAATTAAAGTTCCTAGGAAATTTTCGGCAGTTGTCGGAATGAAGTTTTGATAAAAATCAGAGATGAGCAAAGGAAACTACTTTCCCTGTGAAAGTTTCCAAAATGAAGTTTTGATAAATATGAAAGTTTCCGAAGGAAACTTTCCCGGAATTTTGGAAACTCAAATATTCAAATAATTTATTGGAAACTCATGTTTATCAAAATTTCGTTCTGGAAACTTTCAATGAAAATTTTTTGCTCAAATAGAAATCCTATTAAATTCGCCCATTTCTATTCACGTGTGCGAAAACAACCAGTGAGAACAACATTTCACTAATAATGTACCTAGGGCAGTGCCGGTTTATGAACTTGTGCACCCCTAGGCACTAAATTTTTTGGCGCCTCCTTAGTGGCTAAATGAAATGGCGCCGAAGGCGAACATTTTTGGCTGGTAAACAAAATGGCGCCGCAGGCGAAAATTTTTTGCTTCACCACTGAATAGTTTGCCAAAAAATGATTTTTTTGGGGGTTTTTATTGCTCTTTAATTTTAATTTTGTTATCTTAAGATGAACCTGAACCAACCTACATTTGTTTAAAAGTAAGTACAGATGAAAAACACATTCTTGTTATATTTTACTGAAAAACAAGTATAGGACAAAAAGACAGCAAACAAAAAAGACAATAATTGAAAAAACGGTTCAACAAAAACTATACAACTAAAAAAGCCAACAAATAATAAAAAATATTTAAAAATAAATAAATCTAGGTTCTAGAAATATATCATTAAATAAAACGAAACACAAAACAAAACAAATTGTCTTTGCAGACTTAAAAAATCTTTTTTCTTGCTTTCTCAGATGCAAACTGATCTATTAGACTAGTTCACAAGTTCAAAGCTGTGTTAATGCTTGATAAAGCTCGTAAAAATATGAGTGAGGATTCAGAATGACGTCTAGAAAAATGTGCAAAAATTTCGCACATAAACAATCGCAAAAGTTATAAACAAATGAAGATTGAAAAAATAACGAGTTTCGTTTTTTGCAAATAACTCGAAAACTATTAACATTTAAAAAATTTTAAAGAGAAATTCTTAAAGAGGAAGAAATTTCTAATAAAATATTGATAACAAATATAATGGCAACCAAAATTTTTTCAAAAATACGTAATTTATCTATTTGTTTATAAAATTTATTTAAACAAATAGCAATAAAAATTTAAAGTTTATGTAATCTTATAGTATTTTTGAATATAAAAATAGTAATAATAATTAAATTTAATAAACAAAAAATTTTCAACCTCACTTTTTCAATTTTTAGTTTTTTTGTTAGGTTAAATAATTAATGACTAATAGACACGAACTTCATAAATTAAACTGGACCTCACATAAGGTCCAAACTTTGACCTTTGACCTTTGATGCTGGCCGCCATGATAGGTTTTCAGATCCGTCTTTCAGAATTTTTGCCTAAAGTCAGGGACGGATTGAAAACGTTTTCATTATTTACCAATAAGTTGAATATTGGAGAAATTAATGTTTTTTTGCGAATTTTCAGTTTGGTAAAAAAGTCTCTTCATATAACTATAAATTTTATTTAAATATAATTAAAATACACGTTTTCAATGTAATACAGAAAAATCAACTAAGTTCATGACAATGAAATAGAATTTATCGCCTAAAAACATTATTTTACATCTCTTGGGATATATCATTGTGTAATATTGTTTTGATAATTTATTGATGTTTTTCTTTTTTATTATTTATTTATTTATTTAACATCGGCCTATTTCCGCTACCAGGGCCTATCACCGATGAAAGGAAACGACCTACCCCCAACCTGAAAATTTTGCCAAACCTCTTCTCGTAAGAAGAGTAGGGATCTCTTCCTTGCCTAACATTTAATAAACAAGGGACCGCCTGCTTTACCCTCCGAAGGATGTTATATCCACTACGTAATCCTCATTTTGAAATTACATAGCTTCCGCGTATACACTGATATACAAGCCGCTAGAAGGTGGGATGGGATCGCTGTGTTTCCCAAGATGGATTTTACCCATCGAAGTACTAACCATGCTGCACGTTGCTTCACTGGAGTATCGAGATACATACAGAGTGCAGATGCATCTACGCTCGCCCTTATTGATGTTTAAATATGATTAATTTACTTAATGTTTTTCGAATGTTTTCACCAGAAGCAATTTCATATATTTTCTTAGTGATACTATGCGTATTCTGATAGAACCATAGACTTTTATAATTTTTTCAATTAAAATTTTTTTGTACTTCAAATGCATTTCCAGAAACTTTCTCATTTAATGATATGAAAATACTGTAATTTTCTATAAAATAATCACTTTCCTTTAGCAGCTTTTTAATGAAATTATCTTTAACAGGTAAAATATTGTCACAATTTCGAGATTAATTGTTATTTTTCCCTCGATTTTATGACACATATCTTCATATATCTAAAACCCTTAGATGCAAATATTAATAAACCACCTCTGTTTTTTACACGTGTAAAATCTAATGTTAGAAAAAAACACTCTTTATCCAAACTTTGTAACAATCACTTCTAAAAAGCATTAAACACTTTTGAAAACAGTTCTCGACATAGTAAACAAAGTACAAAAGCGGTCTTGTCAGATTTAATCTAGTATTGTCTCGTTAGTTATTGATAGGCAAATGATTGCCAGATTTTAGAAATAATTTCATTAAAATGAGAGTATCAACGAGTACTTCTTATGATATCTTACTCTGAAGTATTGCAGTAATCTCACATTATGAAAAAATTTCTTGTTATTAGAGAAGATGAAGTAGCATTTTGGGAGAAAAGTATTCAAGTTTATTGAAAATATAAAACATTTGGCAATGCGCTAGAAAATAACGATAACCAACATTACGGTAGTTGAGATTCCTACCGAGTATTGCCAACCTCAAATAAGTTGACAGCCTATCATGGCGACCATGGTAAGTGGTGTCAGGAGCTTTAGTTTGGGATATATGCGTTGTGAAGTCCAGTTTAATTTATGAAGTTCGTGCTAATAGACTATAACAATTAAAAACATCGCAATGTCATAATTCCATAAAGTATAGTTGACATAAGGTCTCCCACAAAGTGAAATAATTTTAGTGGCTTTTGTTTAACAATTATCCCACTTAGGCTCATTTTATGAAAAATCGGTGAAACATTTTTTTCCAACGGGATATTGTTCCTTTAAGTGTCAATAATACCATGATTTTTAAAAAATTTTTAAATTAATATTTATTAAAACATTTTTACTTATTACGGCCAGTTTCAGAGGATCGTAACGTCTTAGTGTTCGCCGCGCGAGATAAAGTTTCGGGAGTTGGGAATTTTTATTGGAAATTTCTTCCTCTTTAAGAAGCTTTCTTTAAAATTTCCTAAATATTAATAGTTTTCGAGTTATTTGCAAAAAATGAAACTCGTTATTTTTCAATCTTCATTTGTTTATAACTGTTGCAATTGTTTATGTGCAGGTTTGAAACTTTTGCACATTTTTCTAGATGTCATTCCGAATCCAATGAGCCCTCATACTCACTCATACTTTTACGAGCTTTATCAAGCATTAACACGGCCTTGAACTTGTGAACTAGTCTATATTATGCTGTTGGAATCTATTGTATCTAACAAGTCACTATTTAAGTGTAGGAAGGCTAATTCACTTAGTCTTTCGTTTTCTAATGAATTTCTTAAATAATTTTTTACATATATTTTAATGTTGAAAAATATCTCTCTCCTGTACAGTTCGTAACTGCCAAACTTATAAATATTCATAAAGCGACTTCTGTGTTAGGAAATTAGATCTAATTATTTTAGTATTTCTCCAATCCAAAATCTAATTAAATCCGTCATTATCATTGTCCATTTGATGTTTGCTATTCGCTTTTATGATGAATTAAGAATAGGTAGGTATTACAGGCGTCTCTGCATTTTATGTTTTAGATTCAAAAATTTCGTTTTTTTTTTTTTCAGAATTATTGTTATTGAGGATCGCCTTTGGCGCCCCTCAGAGCGACGGCGCCCCTAGGCACGTGCCTAGTGAGCCTAGTGGGTAAACCAACACGGACCTATGGCAATTTTCACTTGTCATCCAGTTTGACAGTTCAATAATTTATTTTCTGACAATGTCACAATTACGATTTGGAACTACAAATAATGACTCGATGAATATAATAATAGAGAAAAACATGCCATATAATACAATTAAAAGTGAAAAGTACATCTGGAATACATTTATGGACTTTTGCGTCACCAGAAATTATGAATTAGATAAAAATAAATAAAATAAATTGCAAAAAATTTTCTATGCATATGCCCCTCGAACGTTGATAAATAGCTCATAATTTTATTATAACTTCCTCAAGCACGTTGCTTTTAGGTAATATCCCTCCGCCTACGGCTTTGGGAAGCAACGAAACTGTACTAAAATTATTTCGTATTATCAACGTCCTTGGGACATTAGAGCTGAAAATTTTCCTCTATCCATCTCTGCTTGGGGAATAAAGCAATTAGATTTACTTTGTTCGTTAAAACCAAAAATGGCAATGTTCTCTGTCAAATCCCCTATGTGTGCAGAATTTTTAGGAAATTATATGCAAATATTTCTGATGAATATTATATAAAATTTGATGGCCATGTGAAATTAAAACATTGTTGGGTCATTGTACCAATAGGTACACATATTTTCTAAATTTTCAAACTCTTTGTTAAGTTTTAATGATATGTTATTTTATGCATATAGAAATTATGTTATGTTATTTATTATTTAAAATTAAATTATACATCATTCCAAAATTTCTATTTTTATAAATAGTTGTAGTTTCATACACGTTTTTATATGGAGAAGTTTATAAGAATATTTTAACACTATCTATTTTATACACTTTTTATGACAATAAATTCTATGACATGTTCTTAATGTGTTTGGATGTTTCCATTTGCCCATTCTACAATCATAATTTTTATTTTGTTGTAATTTACATTAAACCATATTCGAAGCTTATTTGCAGATTGTCGAACAGGTATACGAGTTCATCTTCACTTACGGCAACTAAGGTGGTATCATCTGCAAATTTCAAGTTAGATATCTTATTTCCGTGTTTCACCTACAGCTTCTTCATGCTGCCACTCATCCAGCCAGCACATATTGCAATATGTGTTCACTCTATGGATGTTAAAAAGTGATAGAACACAGCACTGTCTTATGCCTTTGCCAACTTTACATTCGTCAAAGTTTTTCTGACAGTGTGCAAGTGGGATTCCTTGCTGATCATTCAATGGTATACGCGATTCAAAATAAGCGATACGCCACCTACGGTGCCGATTATGAACTACTTTGTGTGAGATGACAAGTGAAAACTTTCATTTTTTGCTTGTGTCATAATTGCTTTGCGTTGCTTTTATTTTCGATTGGATTCAATTAAAATTGAAAACAATATGAATCAATATTGTTCAGTTCCTCAGTGTTCGTCTTGGGCAAAAAAAAACCAACATTTGTTTCCCGAAGCCGGCAAACACCGCGTGAAGATGGATAACAGTTTTGGGGGGAAGGATTTTGTGGACAGGCTAAAAGCCTGGATAATAAAATTAAAAATTGGAAAGCCAATGGCAAAGTACATGAAGGTTTGTTCACTACATTTCATAGAAGATGATTATTTTTATCAAGGAGGTATTCATTGTATGTTGAGGTTAAGGTTAAATAGACGTCTTATTTTTAGAACACAGTAAAAAAAAAAAAATCTTGAAAAAACCAGCAGTTCCATCAAGAAATTTACTGTAAGTGATAATGATGCCATTCCTGGACCATCCAATAGGTCTGAACGATTTCAAGGAAGGCTTGTGTTGGCAAAAACCGTCCCCGAAACGACCATTCGACGATCAGTGTGATTGTGAAGAAAATTAAAATACCCAAGAAGATGAGAGTTTATTGCAAGTACTACAGGCACAACCTGATTATGTTGGACCAAAAAGTTTTTGTGACTTCCAAGTTCAAGTAAATACTCCGGAAGTATTTACGTTGTGTACTCTGTTAACAACAGATAGTAAGCTGAACTGTTTTACTGGACTTAAAAGTTTTAAACTCCTGGACACAATAGTGGAAATTGTGCAGTCTGTTTTTAGAGACAAAAGAGCTCGTAGATTAACAGTAAAAGAGAGAATTGTCTTACTATTTACTAAATTAAAATGTAATTTGTCTTATGTTACACTAGCTCTTCTTTTTGGTATTTCAGCTGAATTATGCAAGATTTTTTTTATTGTTTATATCGCTTTAATAAAATCAATTGCTATACATATATTTTCATTGAAATTTATTTATAAAATACCTTTTAAACCACCGAAAATACAAAGATTTGAATGTAAACAAAACACCTATCACACAGGAATTAGTTCCGATGTCAAGCGCACAGGCGCTGCAATCTTAATTTCAGATGTGTATAGTGGTGTAAACACAAAAATGTAAAACGGTCGTGGGTATAAAAAAATAGCTGTTTTACAATGTGACGAATATTCTTCAAGATATCAGTTGGAAAAATATTAATTTCTACTGCCATTATTTCTTTGCGTAGGGAATGCCCATAATGATATTTGGTGTAACTTTACCTACTTTGTTACTTATAATAATAATGATAAAAATATTGATTGCGCATATAAAAAGTAACACACAAAAGGATCAGGTATATATTAATGATTTTAGCCTAACTCTAAGAATTTGTAAAGTTAACAGTAAATAATATAATACAACGAAATTATGGGAAATAAATACATTCTAAAATACATAACATTTGTTATTTTAAAATTTTCTAAAATCAATATTATTTAATGTATTGTCAGTAACAATGTGCTTCAGTGAAATAAGTGTAAACAGTAGACCCATTGGCGTGCGAAGGTCTTGGTCAGTTAAGCTGGGTGAATTTGCCCACCCCCCCCCCCCCCCCCGATGTGGTTGGATGGTGCTCATTTTTTTTGCTTGGGTTGTTACCAATATCACTTACAATTTTGTCAAATTCCAGCCCTTAATAAAATTTTCGAAAATAATTTTTATCTATAGAATGGCATAACAATAATAATAATAAGGGTGGAAGGGGACTTATGAAACCTGGAGATGATGCATGGCAATCAGGTCAAAAAACTTTTTAATTTTCTAAAGAATTCTAGAAATCCCCTTCATGAGGCAATTGTAAAAGTCGACAACATCTCCCCATTGAAGCTCTCCCATGAACAGGCACCAGAATTCAATAAAACAACCGAGCAGCTATTGAACGAATGGAAGAATAAGACCTACATGGAAAATACGCAGCAGCACTTGAGGGACCAGAAGTTAACCACTGCCTCTCAACAAGATACCTAACAGAGGGATATCTTAGGACTGAAACGGAGGATTTCATAGGAGCCATCCAGGATCAAGTAATAGCTACTAAAAACTACAGAAAGTATATTCTAAAGCAAAACATAAAAGACGACAGGTGCAGAATCTGCTCCGCAACTGCAGAGTCCATTCAGCATCTGTCGTCGGGTTGTACATATCTTGCACCAAGAGACTACCTGGATCGCCATAATAAAGTCGCTGGAATCATTCATCAGGAACTCTGCAATACATATGGGCTAATTAACAGCAAGACCTCATACTACAAATACGTACCTGAGACCATAATGGAGAATGATGACGTAAAAATTTACTGGGATATAATAACGGACAGAATGGTGAGGCACAACAGACCTGATATAACGGTTCTGAAGAAAAAGGACAAGGAAGCGTACATAGTTGACAACAATACCTCTGGATGAAAATATCCGAAATGCCAGAACTGAAAAAAATTGCGAAATACCAAGATCTTGCTAGCGACTGCGTGATATATATGAGCTCCGAAACGTCTTCATTATCCCAATAATAATTACCTCTAACGGTCTGATGGAGAAGAACATCATGGTCAATCTAGAAAAAATGGGGTTTGTTGTATTGTCAGTTTAGCTCAAAAAGCTGCGATTTTAGCTACTTGCAGCACAATCCGCCGGGTTCTGGCTCACCCGTGAGAAGTTGGCAAATAATAATAATAATAACGACTCAAGGCTGTCCTAAAAACAAAACTCAATTCTCTTAACATAACAAAGGCCATTAATAGTTTTGTTCTGCCAGTTCTAGGGTACTCGTTCGGGGTTGTCAAATGGACGCACACAGAATTAGAACAAATAAACGGGTATGTTAGGGTTAAGTTAACGGCACACAGAATACACCATCCTCAGTCATCTAAGCACAGGTTCAGAATACTTCGTCGTGAAGGTTGACGTGGGATTTTGGACGTGGTACAAGTATGCAATACTCAGATAACACAAATGCGTACATATTTCCATGGGTGTGTCAGTAATTTTCATGAAGCAATAGTAGAGGCTGACATGGGAAGCGCACCCTTAAATCTTAACGACAGTGATTAATCTACCTTTCCCGAACATGGCCACGGACGAAATAAAGACGAGAGAATGGGCCTCTAAAGAGCTACATGGAAGGTTTCACAAAGACCTGTGTAATATGACACGGTTGATCGGAAAGCCTCTCTCCACTGGCTAGATAGCAGGTGCTTTGTATCCTGAAACTGAAAGATTCATGATTGGTATCCAGGATGTCATCAGCATGAGAAATCACAGAAAATACATCCTGAAGGAAACAATGACATCGGACTCGTGTAAGAAATGCAGTACCCAGCCTGAGACTATAGAACACATTCTATCGTCATGTCCGTATCTGGCAGGTACAAAGTACTTAGACACAACAAAGTCGCTGCGATTATCTATCTAGAGATTATCAAAATACACGAAATTCAATTAGAACAACCAGAACCATATTACCTGATCAAGCCACCACCAGTGTTAGAAAATGAGGAACCAAAAGTATACTGGGACAAAGGTATCATCACAGACAGAACTGTCGAACACAATAGACCAGATATAACCGTCTTATACAAAAAACAAAAAAGAGCTCTCTTGATTGATATATCTGTCCCTAGTAACAATAACGTGCAACAAAAAATTAATAAACATTCTGACCTTAAAAGAGAAATAAAAAGAATATGGAACCTGAAGAAAGTAGACATCGCCCCAATAATAATTTCCTCAATGGCACTGATCCCTAAGAATCTAAAAGAAAACCTAATAAAACTGAATATCCCGGAGAGTACCTACCATCTTATGCAGAAATCCATTATTCGAGATACCACTAATATAGTAAGATAATTTTTGGAAACTTAGACTCGAAGCAGTGATCTTGCCTTCAACACGTATACAAGAGAACACATTTTATAAAAGAAAAATAAATATAATTGTCAAAAGATAAATAGGTTATAACAAAAGAATGAACCATTAATAACTAATAAAAAAACAAACAGACTGGATTATATAGTATTTTATATAATATCGTTTAAAAATTCTTCAATAGTGTAATATCCTTTTTGTACAAGAATTTTTTTAATAGTAATTTTAAATTTACCGATGTTCATATTTTGGATATTACTTGGCAGTTTGTTATATCATGCAATAGAATTATATTGAGGGGATTCTTTGAAAGTCGATGTCCTATGTAGGGGAATTGTTAAAGTATTCTTGTTTCAAGTATTATACAAATGATGTTCAGATAGACTCTTAAAAGTATCCACGTTTTTTTTTGTATTAAGTAAACACTTATAAATATAAGGCATCGTCAGGATTTGTTTGTTTATAAAACTAGCTTTGCAGCTTTCTCTGCAGTCAAAGTTGAATATTAATCTCAATATTCGTTTTTGTAAAATAAATACTCTCCTGGCAGATACATAGTGAGTCCTACTTCATTCAACATATTCGCTACCTTGGAGTTATAAGGTTCTATGTTACAATTTTAGCGCTATTGGAGTTATTGACATCACAAGTTTCGATGTACAACATAGAACCTACTGCAGATACTACAGCAGTCTAAAGTGCAATGCAAGACTGTTATGTTGAGTTGTATTAAGTTCTATGTCACGAAAATATTTGTAATAAAATACAAAGTTGCATGTTTTACTTAAAACAAGGTTCTATGTTGCACATGCAACCTTGTTGTTCTTCATGTTATACCTTATCATAATGTTACATGCATACCTATTTACTATTGTGATGTAAATGATTCTACCAGGGTCTAGTTATCTATGTAAAAAGGTGTATTTTGCATAAATTAAGGCTAGAATGGACAGTGAAGCGGAAGAGGATGTATATTATGAATACGGATATGATTCTGATAAAGATCGGGAATATTTGCCAGAGGAAAACGATCTAAGGTATGTAAAATAAAAGTGGGGTTATGATGATACATGTTTTACTTTCTTTTCTAAAATTGTAGTGAAACCGATGATGATACCAATTTTGGAAATGGTTTAACGCTTCCAGGAACTTCCATGGAAATTCAAGAAGTAGAATTTGACGGTAAGTCTTGTTTATATACACATTTGGTTTGAATAGTTTTTATCTCATACTTTGTCATGCATGCTATTAGTGATAGAATGAACATAATATCAGGTGCTTTATTATACCTATTTAATTTAATCAAATATGTATATTGTAACCAAAATTTTGTAATTATTACAGTAGACATTTTTTGCAGAAATCTGTTTCATAACACACCGAACTGAAATATCGAATAAAAATATATCTATATGTTTGTATTTGTGTGTGTGTTATGCATGTATTTCTAATAAGCACAATAACTTTTGTTAGACTCAAAATACTTATTTCAAATTTGGTATATAAATGAAATAGCATGGTAGATTACTTCCTATTGAAATTGGGCCTTATCTTTCATACAGGGTGTGCCAGTAGCGTGGTCTTACTTCACATAAACCATGCTTTATTATAATTCTAGAGCAAAATGTTACTAAGGTTTTTAATTATGCAAACAAGAACGAGTAGAAGTTGCAATGGCGCATGGCCGATGCAAAGAACAAAACAGATATAAACAGCTGTCTGTTTTCACACTGACACAGTGCCACTGTGTATTGTACTTTATTTGAGCAAAATGTGAAACAAATGTATTTGCAGTTGGCCACGCCAGGTTGCAACTTCTGCCCATACACAAACAGTTTAACTAACAAGTAATTTATTTTCAAAGGTATTATCAACGATTCAGAACGAGAGACAGAGGGTTGCAACAGTTTGCTGGAAACAGTAGAACTGAACAATGTACAAGATGCAGTTGCAGAAATGGAAGAGAAGGCTGAAAACAATATCGCACAAGGAAGAAAAGAAAGGCTCAGCCGGAAAAGGCAAAGGTGTCCTGATCAGTGGAAAAGTGCTGTAAGACAGGAAAAGAGAGCAAGAGGAGAAAGCTATATTTCGGCAAGAAAAAAGTTAGTTGCAGCCAAATCTGTAAAAACTTTGAGAGATTGCAAGAATTGTATTTTTAAATGTGATTCTATAATAAGTAAAGAAGAAAGAGATGCAATTTTCAAAGAATATTACAGTTTGGATAACATGACGAAGAAAATGTTTATCATAGCAAACTGTATTTTGTGTGTACCCAAAAGAAGACGAAAAGGAAAAAATTCTAATAACTCCAAGAAAAGCAATACAATTAAGTACTTCTTTACAGTAAAAGAGAGGAAAGTTCAGATGAGCAAGAAATACTTTTTAGGTACCGTAGATGTGAGTCAGAAAACAGTATATAATGCATTAATGAAAAAAAGAAATTCTATTACAAATACGCCTGTTCAAAGCACTCAAGCAGAGGAAATCACACCAAAAATAAAATATCCGAAGAAGCAAAACAAGCAGTTAAAGACCATATAAATTCTTTTGAAAGGGTAGAATCGCACTATTGTCGTGCTAGGACGCAAAGAGAATATTTGGAAAGCGCATTAAATATCACAAAAATGTATGAGTTATACGTAAAAAAAATGAATGAAGAACATAATTCGGATATCGTGAAGCTGTCGCAATATCGAAATATTTTTTGTAACAATTTTAATATCTATTTTCACATGCCAAAAAAGGACAGGTGTGATATTTGCGAATTACACAAGCTTCGAACTGCTGAAGGAAGAGAGGATTGTAATGAAGAAAAATATACTAATCACCAGAAGCAGAAGAAAGCAGCACGCGATGACAGACAGAGGGATAGAGAAGATAAAAATAAAATAGTCGTTGTTTTCGACTTGGAAAATGTTCTTTCCTGTCCAAGGGCCGAAATATCATCATTTTATTACAAAAGTAAAATATCGGTATACAATTTAACTGCACATTTATCCCTAGCCCGTCAAGTATATTGTGCCGTGTGTCCTGAAACTCTGATAGGCCGTAAAGGAAATGACATTGCAAGTGGTATCATCAAGATTCTAACACGAATTCTCATAGATCATCCGACTATAAAAGAATTGACCTTATGGAGCGACAGCTGTGTACCGCAGAATAGCAACTCAGTTATGTCGTATGCACTTGGTCACTTCATGATGACACATCCACAAGTTGAACTGATAACCATGAAATATTCAACCCCAGGTCACTCATGTGTCCAAGAAATCGACTCAGCGCCACAGTGGAATAGAAAGAGTATTGAGCAAGGTGGAATATTATTCCCCCGTTTCTCTTCTTAGACTTTTGGTTAACATTAATAGGCGTACACTGTATAAGGTCATTCAGATGAAACACTCCGATTTTCTGGATTACCAAAGTTTAGCTTATACAGTCTACGACTATTCGAATGTGCAGTTCACAACAGCTTCTGTTATGCAATTCATAAAAGGGACGTTAAGTGTGAACGTGAAGACACAACACAACGATAAACATTTTCTATCTTTTCGTTGACGTAATGCAAAGTAAGCTTGATTTAGCTTTCTGCATACATGTTCCCAAGATAAATTGCTATTTACAAGGGTGCCAAGATATTTCAAGCAATCACTTAAAACTATTCCAGGTAAAGAAACCTCACGTCTTAGGTTAAAATTTAAAAATATGGTTTTATTCACATTTAGCATTGGTCTGTTTCCATCGCACCAGGTTCTCATCTCATTTAATACAGTTTGAACTTTATAAGATAGTTCTTTAGGACTATCAGCAGTTACCGTAATGGTTGTGTCATCTGCATACATAATGGTGAAGCCATTATAAAATCTGGAAGATCGTTAATATAAATTAAAAACAGTAGTGGGCCTAAAATAGATCCCTGAGGAACTCCCAAAAGAATATCAAAAATATCCGATTGCACTTCATTGCATTTTACACGAAGAGATCTGTTTTGCATAAATGAAACGAGGCACTCCAGTAATTTACCTCTGATATCAATAGTCTGAAGTTAATACTTCGCCCCTGGGGGGTTAACCCTGGGACCTCCAGAAGTGGTATTGCCAGATTGTGCCGAATTTCCTTACATTTGGGGAAAAAGTAGACTTGGCAACATCGCACTGGCAGCTGCGGTCATTTGTAGATATGCAGCAATACCATGTAAGGCTATAAGTATTAACTGTTACAATTAAGAGGCATGTGTAAATATTTTATTTTACCCAAATTTAATTTTTTTGCATATTGTTTCACCACAGCAAAAAATCTGACAATTTAGTATCATAATCACGAAGTGTCAAGACATAATATATCATAGAATGGTGATTGTACCACAAAGGGTAGCCACCCTTTAGTCCTCTAAAAAAAATTTATATTTTTTTCCTATGGTTAAAATGGTCGTAAAATGACCTTATTTTTTGGAGTAAGTTATCTCCACGCAAGCAATACTCGTGCCAAATTTCAAATCGATCGGTTGCATAGAAGCCGAAAAAAAATATATAATAGTTAAAGACATATTATCTTTTTTCCACCTTCGTAGAGGTGGTAGAGGGTTAAAATTTTTACCGTGTAATATACTCTATAAACTGCATCATTTGGAAGCCATTTTAACTAAGTAAGTGCGGGGGACATTTCCCTAACTTATTCGGCTATATCCTTTCCGTTTATCATGGAGGATTACCCCAAAATATAAGGTAAATGAAAATTTTCCACTCTCTTGGTGGGTAAAATTCCATTACTATTGGGGGTAAATTTACTATGGAAAAAAAATCCTGTCTGGATAAGGGGCAATTTTATTACATGTAATAAAATTGCCCCTTATCCAGACACGACTTTGTATCACCCGGTATAACTCCCATCCCATACAATGAAATAACATTTAATAACTTTCAATTTCTTACCACCAAATATTGGATTTACATTAACAGATTTCACGTTTAGAACGAAAATTTAGTTTTGATCAAAAAAAGTGGTCTCAGAAACCACTGTGCAATGGTGTGAAGGACTGAACATTATGTACAGAGCTGTGACTGAAGTCCGAATAATACATTATTTTCTCTATCTTAATGGGATTACTAAAAATATTTTCTAATTCGCAATTTGCGGCAACTAAAGCTATACAAGAATAAAAGCGGCAGAATATATTAGGACCAATAGATTTGGAAAAGACCCTTCATAAATAATAAATTCGATTTAAATTATTGGGGATATAATTTAAGTATAGGACTATTCTGAAATTATCAATATCAAAATGTATACATTGTAATATCACAGACAAAATAAATATAAAATATGACACGATATACAAAATTAACAAGCATTCTGGGTGCAGTTGTACACAATAGCATTCTCGTTACGTACCTGCTGACGTATCTTCCACCACTCTTTCTGACTCACTAGACAACCGTCTTTTTAGGGACTGTAAGTTACGTATTTAATCTACATCAGTATTTTTTATTTATATTTGGTTATACTCTTTTATTTGACATGTCAAAAAACCACGGTGCAATTTCTTTTTGACTAATAAAATTATTATTATTATTTACTTAGTGCTGGCACAGAAGACAGGAACTATAGTTCCTGTCTTCTGTGGTGCTGGCATGATAACTGAGTTTAAAATTTCCAACGTGAGCGAGAGCTGGGACATTTAGTTATGCATTCGACTTACAGAAAGCGCTGAAACTGTGGTCTTGAGACCATCCACTCCATTTAACCTTCTTAGCATATAAATAATAGGTTTGTTCAAAAGTCTCTGCTCTGTGAACTAGTGTAGAGAGTAGAAGGAGATAGAGTGAGACTACGCATAAGTTGAAGAGAGATCGATTTGCACTATTGCAGCAGTCACAGTAGAGGAATATACAGTATACCCACTCTATTTTTTCATTATGGACTTCAGTGGACCTTAGTTTGGTTTTTTATGTCTAGTCCAGGACGAGTGAGTGTAGTCCACGCGCATGTAGGGGAACGCGCCAATTTTAAAATCGAGCAACTAGAGGTGCTAGACCTGTGGTGAAATGTCACTATGGCTTGTCAAATTTGTTGGTTATGTCGTAATTAATCAGAATACAAAATGCAAATAATTTGAATATTTAAAACAATAAACATTCTCATGTTGCTACATAACGTACACTATAAAGGCAAGAATCAAACAATATTAATGAAATTCGTAGGACTAAAAATTGTATTGGAAACTGAGCTTATACCAGGTATGTTATTAAATTTATTCTTAAATAATTTAAGAACTTGTAGTTTTATTATTAATGGATAAATAAATAAACCACTATTTTGACATAAAAAATCGTATCTTAATATTTTTTTTGTTACAGAAGTTTAAATCATATCATAACGTCGAAGGCTAAATTCTTACTTAAAGAGTAATGGAAGTAATAAGAAATGTGGACCAGGTATGTGTATTGTACAAAAATATCTGGTAATGGGAGTATTTTATATATTAATATTAAAATTAGATTTACATATAAATTGACCAAAAAAATATTTATGTTTTGCCCTTTCTATAGTATATACGATAAATCGCAGCTCAACAAAATTCATCACGTTTTTAAAAATTATTTATCCCTGGTCTTTATTTTGAACAGTATCTCATGGACTTATGCCATAATTTGGTAGAGATTAGGAGTAGCATAAAATCATCTTTGGTAAAGAGTCAACCGCTGGAATTTTTTTTATGGTATCTCATTCTCCAGGTAATTTCAGTGCTTCATAGTCTAATTTGTCTAGTGTTTTTTTTTAATTTTCTTCCTATTTTTTTGAGTATCAAGCATAAAACATATACATACATATATACACAACTCTCAAGTCCAAAGCCATTACCCACCAACATTGCAAGCATCGGAACTGGGAATCAAACCCAGTACACGATAAACCGTGTGGCCAAGTGTGCTCTTCTCCTATGCGCTTTGGCCCACTGCACTACAATACCGATATTTCATATCTACTACAAGATATTCATGGTCCAATTTATGTGGACATGTTTCCTCTTAAGTACTTAATTGACGATGTCTGTACACCATATTGCATAGGGATAAACCTTTCGCTTTGGATGCTTCATTTCAAAATTAACAATCAGTTGAGGGTAATTTGCAACATTCACAAAAAGTCATTGTTAAACTCTAAATAATCCTTCGTGTATTTTGTCAAATTCAAAACAGATCTATTTTTAGTTAGTTATGTAACATTATAATTATATAATTGTTCATTTTTCCATACTACTGTTGGAATATATTACAGATTTATCAGCACGCTGGGACATTTTATTTTGGGTTCATGATGAATGGAATCGGAGGACATGAAGAAAATTTTTATGAAGATGAGAGCATAGGCAAAGTGCGAAAGGTGGAAGGGCAACTATATTTCAGATCACAAAAATAAATCTAGAATTTATTAGGGAAAAATATGCCTATAGAAGAAATTGCAATGTTGAATTAAATGGTACAGTACATAGGAATATTGTGAACAATTTAAGTAATATTTCAATTGAGAAGGATTCTTTATGCTTTTCAACTAAAATAATAGAAGCAATTAACATATCATTAAATCATGCTGTTTCGACAAAAAAATCCTCAGAAAATAAATATTCAGAAACGGACATACCACCTGCAATCGAAGAGAAAGATGAGACATATCTATGATTTTAAATACATGTTTTGTACTGATAGTAATAACAAAATAATGTTATAGGTATCTTTTGAAAAAAAAAAAATTTAAGCAAATTTACTGTTGTATTAGTTTCTAATTGTAACTTCTTACAGTAATGATACCTTGTGTTACTTTCCTAATATACCTTTATCTCACAAATTTGTTTAACGGTAGGTTAAACGTCGTAGATTTATAGCTAGTTAATTAAAATTAAATAAGAATTTGCTTTTTAAACAAACAAACATAAATGTATAATGTTTTAGACTTAGTTATTTTTTATTTATTTAATAATTTGCACGGAAAAAATTATGTATTTTGAGATTTAAGTAAATTTATGCTGGTATGTTATTTTATTAATTATCTGTTAACAAAATAATTTATAAAATAAAGTAAGTAAAATCTGAGTGTTTTTTTTTAAGAGTAGGACCTAAAAAATTTGTTAAGAAAACATCTCTTAAATAAGTAAATAAATTTTTATTCAAAATATTTGATGTCAAATTTTAAATGCATTTTTGACGTTATGAAACGTCACATTTTTCATAATTGTCAGTTTCCAATTTCATTACTGAACTAATGATGTAATGAATTTTTACGTATTGATTTCTGTCATTTCCTTTCTATTTTAAAGTGCGATTAGATAAAATTTTGTACTTAACATGTTATGAAAAATTAATTTTCATAACTGGTTACATAATAGTTATTTACGTAACCAGTTATAAAAAGACTAATTTTATTTGACGAATGTAATATTTGCCAAAACAAGCGAGCGAAGAGAGCGAGTTTTTCAAATTACATGAGCCAAATAAAATTACTTTTGCATAACGTTACAAAATTTTATCTAATCCCGCTTTAAAATAGGAAAAAAAAATTCATTACATCACTAGTTATGTAATGAAACTGGAAACTGACAGTTATGAAAAATGTGACATTTCGTAACATCAAAAATGCATTTAAAATTTGATATTTCATAGCGGGGTTAAATAAATAACTATTGAAAACTACAATCACATATAAATTTCCAATAAATATATTATAAACATTATTTAATAACAGATTTCTATATTTTCTAATGATTAACAAATAAGTAAGAAAAATATAATAGATGGATATATAATAATATAATACAGTGAGAAACCTCATCAGTAAATATAAACATAAAGTATATAAAGTATTATGAAACTTAACAATCAGGAGTTTGTATTTTTTTTCAATTAAATATTACGACTATTTTATTAAAATTAAGAATATAACACATTTTAAAAATATTTCTATTTATATTTACCTACATACGTGACAAACAGGGATCGAAAATATCATGATATTTATATAAATATCAGACAAACTGATATATATCACAAAAAACGTGATATATATCACTTTTTGATATTTATGA
This sequence comes from Rutpela maculata, assembly GCA_936432065.2. Classification (NCBI taxonomy): domain Eukaryota; kingdom Metazoa; phylum Arthropoda; class Insecta; order Coleoptera; family Cerambycidae; genus Rutpela; species Rutpela maculata. The sequence continues at coordinate 24,275,373 of OW386293.2, forward strand.
TATTTATTTTTATTTTTTTAATTCATGCAACTTATTCATGCAAATAAAACCACGATTGAATTTAAAAGAGCACATATCATATTTTAAATCGTTTTTATTCAATGTTTTTTAATCTTATTATGTCTTGGCTCTGAAAATGTAACAAACAAAACATAAATTCTAACAATTTAAAATAAAGTCAAATTCTGTTCAGCTGCCTCGGGTGCCCAAGGCACCCGCCCAAAAGTTCTCTCACGGCCCAATGATGTATCACTTTACCCGGGTTACCTCCTCTATCATCCCAGCTGCATTTGGGTATCATTGGGTTCGTACAAGTGGGAAGAGAATCATGAGTTTTGTTACATCAAAATTAAAATGACGATCTTGCCCCGTCCAACTGTAAAGCTAAGCAGCTGAAAAGAATTTGGCTTAAAAAAACATAACAAAATTGCTCTCATAGATGTTCAATCTTAGTATTATAAGGACAATAAAGAAGTACCTATAAGTATTAAAATGAAACTAATTTAAAAAATATACATAAATATTTTTCACCAATGGTGTAGGCGTTTTTTTTTATATTTGCGATATATATCATGATATTTATGGTGTGATATTTTCCATAAATATCATGATATATATCAAGTGATATATATCCTCGATCCCTGGTGACAAATGCAATAAAAAAGACGAGAGTACAAATTGCAAGTGATGATAAAGCAAGTTGGTACCTATTACTGAAGTAAAACAACACTTGATGGCTTATATCTTCTAAACGAGACGTTGAGGTTATTAGACGATGGTCATCCTTACTTTGTATGGATTATTCTGTAAAATAAAACATTATTTTTAATAAAAATATGTTCCTAAGTAGGTAACTAACAAATAGAAAATAAGAATACAAAGCGAAATGATTTTTTATCTAAAAATTATTGTAGTTCACCTTTTTTATTTATATTTGTATAGCAAATTTTGAACAAATGAATTCTCTAAAAAACGAAAATTATAACAACTATATTTTACAAACTGAATAATGATGATTTTCTTCTATTTTTTACTACATATTTATGAAATAAATAATCGTGCTCATCAAAAACATCAAATCATATTTTTATATTTATTTAATAGGTATACTCACCAAGACGAAACAATGAGGGTAATGCATCATTTTTATATGAATCGTCTTGCATACTCGTTTTTGAAATGCACACTGCATACCCAAATTGTTGAACACAGCATTTTTCTGAACTGTATTTATTATCTTCAGATTTATCTACGAATTGTTTCCACAAGTAACCTGGCAAATATTAAATTATATTAATAAAATTATAAGTACATATATGTAACACAGTTTATCCAACAAACAACTACTGCTTTCAAAGTGTCAAAGAATTTACATCAAACCATGCACTTCACGACATGATCATTGAATATGATCGATGAATTTAAACTACATTTATAAAATTTTCTGTTCAAAGTAAAAAACTTCTTCTTTTAATACTAAAAAGTGTGGCTACAAATTAATATGAAAAACATTTGCTTTTCTATTTACCTACAGGTCTTTAAATAGCAAAACGTGTAGCTGTTATTATTTGACTCTTATTAACTAAATTAGAAGAAATCGATACAAAAATTATCAATGCTGACACGAGTACTGGGCACAATTATTGAAAAAGTGTCCAATCAATACAAAATTTGATAAAAAACACGAAAAAAATTATTGGTGACTAACTTACCTTGGTTCAACTTTAGGAAAACGGGAAAAAATTAAAGGATCACTCTAGCACAGGTACTGCTTGAACAACCAGGGAGCAGAATGATATTTTCTATCAGTGTCAGTATTGGTTTTTACAACTGTTTCTAACTATTTGCATTCAAAATAAAATAATAACCTAATTTTGCGTTTAGGTTAGAAACACGGTGTCAACAAACCACCGTTGCTACTGAGTGTAGTCCACGCGTCGATAGCGTGAGTGGGGGGTCTTGGACAAAAATGAGGGGAAGTGACCCAACTGTATATTTTTAAACTGTGCAGCAGTGTATGTTTTTTGAACAAACCCAATAAGTACATTTTTGCGACATACCGGGTTAAATAAGAGTGGTATGTAGTGGTTAAACCCCCACCATATTATTATATATTTGCAAACCGGTGTCGCGAAAATAGAGATAGTTACTTTAAATTATTTCTTACATATTCAAAAAGATGTTAGTTTACGAGCTTGACAGAAACAAGGACAGCGATACATACCGCTTCTAACCTACGTCGAGAGCTGGGTAAGCTGCGGTTAGTGTTTTGACATATCAAGAGTCACGTGAAACCGTACTCCCCTATTAAACCACTTCTCGCGAAAATGAAGCGGTAAGCTAATAATACATACCACAACTTACCCGGTATGTCGCAAAAATGTACTTTATGTCAACAATTTTCTGTCATAAGTATCATAACCTAATCACTAATCATCTTAAGTTTTTATTGTTTTGCAATTCGCGGGTGTTATACTCGCGCTATTTTGTTATCCATGTAATTCAGTAGAATTCTATTTTGATTATAGACAATGAATAAAAGCGGAAAGCGTAAACCAGTTTCAAAATGTAGGCTGGTCCAAATGGATATTAGTGATTCATTTAATAGATGGAGAAGTTCTCAAAAAATGAAGCAAAGTGAGAAAAAAGTGTGTAAATTCACGTCTTCGCTTGTTATTCAAATACCAGATTCTGATTCAGAACCAGAATCTGAGGGTTATATTGATTATATTTCATCAACTAATAAGAGGAAACTACCTTTTCCATTCTCACATGACGACGAAGAGGATGAGAATATTGCACCTTCGCAAAAAACAGGTATGATTATGATACCAAGATATTAAAATGACATTATGCTTGTTTCAAATTTCTCAAAATCTAGGGTTGCCAGGCCTAAAATTCGAAAAGCCAGACTTATAAATTTGGTCAGACATTTGGTACAAAAAACCGAACAGCATTCGTTCGCCATAAAAAAATAACTAAAACTTACATAGGAACAGAAAATGTCATCGCAAAACAATAAAATAGGCCAGTCGGAATAGATGGAAAAAAATAATTTTACGAAATGTCGCTTACCTTCAATTTCATTTTTTTAAAGTATGGGATGTGCATACATGGAGGTAGAATATAAATAAAGAGTAGTCATAAAGCTTATATCCTACAATGAGAAACGGCCGCAGAAGGTGTGGCTTGTGATCATACTGTCATGAACGGCTCGCCAGGTCCTGATTTAAAAAAAAGTTTATACAGCATTTGAGGAAATACATAATAGTTGACTTTACACATTGATACTACCATATATCAAGCCAGTAGAGTAATTAATGAGATGACGGTTTCACATTTCAAGCAAATATAATATAATATAAAATACAATCTAAGCCGTACTGGCTCCAAGCTAAAAAATAGACTGCTAATAACCAATAAAAATAGACTGCTAATTACAGATTAGATTTCCAACCTACAAAAAGAGTCCTATTTTATTAGGACAAAGTATTTAGAACTTCATAAACATTAGACTGAACTAGATTTTAGTTGAAAATACGAGAACCAGGCAGAAATTTTAATAATAGCTGCGTAATACTCTTAAATCTTAAGAAACACATATTCTTGGGGTTAGCTGTTAGCTGTTTTCTTATAAAGGTTTTAATTAGCTTCAATTTATGTTACTATTACGAGTGTTATTACGTCATATTTGAAATTCTTTTTGGTTTTAGAGAAAGAAATTAAAAACACTCCTTCCGATTCCAAACTAATTTTTTTTAAATAACTGAAAAAAATGTAAATAATACTTTTATGCTTTATTTGTAAGACATATCACAAACAATACTTAACGTAACAAAACAGCAACAAGAAACAAAAGAAATAAATATTTTTAAAAACAAACTTTATTAAAATGTACTAAATAAGGAAATTGCAAAATAATTGTTTTTTAATTTTTTTTTTTTTTTTTTAATAACAAATTGAAGCGAATTAAAACCTTTATAAGAAAACATTAACACATTTCATGTACAAGGTGAGGTAAAAAAATAGTTTCCTTTCTTAACAATTTAAAAAAAAAAAATTTTTTTTAAATCACTTTGTATGCATGTTTAAAGGCTTTAAAAATGTCTACAATTTGATGTGCCCAACATGGTCATCGCTTCAAAAATAAAAAAGTTACAAGTCTGGGGAGTTTTGAGTGGCGCACCCTGTTTGATTAAAATTTAATGCCAGAATCTAAGCCTGGAAACTGTAAGTAAATTTTTTGCTCTGAGTGAGCAAACTAGAAAATGATTAGCATTTAACTTTCCTAATGTGATCCAACTCCCTCAGGTTCAGTAATTTTTTTTTCAAATTTCTTATGCAACAATTGTAGGGGATTTCCTAGAATTCATAAACTGCTCATGTCGGCATTTTCTACAATAGACATATGGACACACTTGCCAAGGAAGGCTGTATCTGACAAATAGTAATATAAACCAGCTATTATATGGTGCTATAGGTTTAGAATTGTGTCCTTATGTGTTTATCCCCATGTTTAATTGACCTCTTATCTGTGGTCCTTAACCTGTGTGTTTTTATAATTGCCCAGATGGACCCTTGGGGGAGAAGAAGTGTTTATGTCTCCGTTGTTAGTTGTTATGCAATTTCTCTACTACATTGTTTAGATTAGCTTTTCGTTTAGGTAACTTTTTTGTTTTAGGTTCTGAAAATGCCATTGCTACTCCAAGTAAATCGGTCAACATAGGAGTACATCAACCCAATGTACAGTCAACACATCCTGAAGCATGTTCAACGCCTGTTAAATCTTCGGAATCTAGTATAAAAAATTCACATAACTTTCTGGATTTATCAAATATATCAAAAATTGCCACTAAAACCTACAATGACTCTGGTTTAGTTTCTGATACAGATTCTGAAAGAACTCTAATCTATCAAAAATCGCCTTCTCCAAATAAAAATGTGAATATAATTGAGGCGCGAATTAATCCAACAAAGATTGATAAAACGAACTGCTCAAATAATTCTAGCGATGGTATTAGACCTGTAGGTAAAAATATAAATACTCATGGTAGTTCACAAGACAATAAAGGGACATCTAGCCCTCTAACAGAAAGAGTAGCGACAGAAGAAATATTGTCTAAAAGACAAAAAGTTAATCCTCCTGATAAAGAAAAAAAACCGTTTAACAGAAAACTATTTAATGAAAAGGAAAGTGTAGAGTTGTCAAATAATAGCATCGGCAAGCAAAATGGTTCTGAAAACTATGTTATATCTCGACCAAATTACTCTAATAGGCCAAAAGAAAAGAATGTCTATACGAATGGAAAGCATGAAATGGAGAGGTGTGATGAAAATGTCTTTAAAAGGCACAGAGGTAACTATTTGCAAGTTAAACATACACGACATTTAAAAACGAACTTGTGGTCCTGGTGTGCTTGAAGCAAAGATAGGTATGAAAGAATGACACCGAAAATGAGTTGCGTGGTTTATTAGGTAAGTATCAGTAGTTTCTAAATCCGTTTTAATTGAAATCCTACTCGTTCGTATTGTTGAAATATCGCAAAATCAAGTTTTTACACAGAAAAACGTGATAAACTTATTTTCTTTTTCATTTTTATGGAAATATTTTTCATTCTAATTATTATAATTCAAAGAAAAAAAGACATTCACGCGTTGATCGAGGTAGTGTTCTGCATTTGGTTTCAATTGAATCTTGGATTTTCCAATCAATAACAAAAAAAATAGTTGCACGTATCTCCATTAGCTCTTGTTCCGGCAGGTAAAACTATGTACACGCGTGCACTTCAGGTAAACAAAACTAAAAATCCAAAACACTGCAGTTTATTATTTACATTTCAGTTACATACATACAATGAACGATCACTCGCTTGGCACACGTGTATAGATAGATAGATATACCTTTATTTGTTCTTTGTATAAACAAAACCCAGGTGGGTGTAGAACATGTCAATACAAGATAAAACAGAATAAAAAAGAGAAACAAAATAATACAAAATATACTAAGGAGAAGAAAACTATGTACTAAAATATAAACAGCAAACCGCCGAGTGATGTTTTGAAGTTTTAGTTTTGTGTACCTGCCGCGTGCGCGCATTTATAGTTTTAGCTGCCAGAGCTAAGGGAGATAGTGCAACTATTTTGTTTGGTCCACGATTCAATCAAAGCCAAATGCGGAACACTACCTCGATCAACGCGTTGCCAACCGGTTCCTTCAAGGAATTCAAGTTAAGTAGATGTTTTTCTTCTTTGACTTGATTTTGCGATATTTTGACTATACAGTATCGGAAAGTGTTCGATTTGGTACGGCAATAAGAGCAAAGCAAGCAATGACGTACATTAAGGGGCGTGTCACACTTTGCCTCTGTTAGGGTACTGATAGACACCTTTATTGTCTGCGGTCGGTTGTCTCTGAAACTATGCAATCCCAAAAGCAAAACTTTCCGATTCTGTATATGAACGAGTAGGATTTGAATTAAAACAGATTTAGAAACTACTGATGCTTACCTTTTAAACCATGCAACTCATTTTTAGTGTCATTTTATTCATATCTATCATGTCCACAAGCACACCATGTGATAGGCTTTCAGTAAGTTGCATTCCAATTGATCGGCTGTAACCAAATTCATTTTGATAAGACTCGAGCAAAAGCGTTTATTGCACAATTTAGGGTGGCCATTCTTTTTCGAATTCGGAATTTTTAATTTCCTACCTCTGCAAAAGGTTCCATTTGATGAAAATATAATCCTAGTAAAATATTATTGAGGCAAAATAAAGGGAAGGAGTGTCATAGAACTCATCATTTTTACATTTTTACAATAATGGAAATACTTATATGAAATTGTTTACATTCTTTTGTTAAGAATTTATTTAATTAATGTTTTTATAACTATAGACCAGTGCCAATAGTTTTTGATAAAAAAAAATTCTTAGCAGAATATGGGTGGTGGGAAAATTTAGGATTAATGGTATATAATTGAGGAAAAATCGATTGGACCGCAACACATAACCGGAAGTGGGGTGGGGGTGTGTGTTTAGGCGTAAAACGTGGTTTTCTGCGATTTCTGACAAAAGTAGACCTCCTATCGAAAAAATTTTAATGTAAAAGTTGTAGATAATTGAGAGATCTACAACTTTTATTTGAACCATTTTTTTACATAACCTCAAAAATTTTGAGAAAAATGCGAAACGAAACGAAAAACCAATTTTTTGTTTTTTTATTTTTATCTTCCACAAAAATAATTTAATTTTGATGAAATTCGGTGAAAATGTACATTGTTATGCATCAAAAAAGTTGTAATTTTTTTGAGGCGTAATATTAATTTTTTGATTTTTTTGCGAATTTAATTTGAAAAAAATGCCTAATTTTCAATCAAAAAAGTTGATTGACAAAGTTTTGATTTTTGAAAATTTCAGGACGGTATTTTTTTCATTAAAACCTCTACTTTAAGGTACTTGTATACTAAAATGAACTTTTACAGTTTTGAATATAATTTGGTACACTAATCAATAAAGTGATTTTACACTTGAATTTTCAATAAAAATAAAATCGTCCGTTTAGTTTTGGAGTAATCGATTTGAAAAGTTTGACTTTTATAGGCAAAGATGCCTTATTTGACAAAGTAGAGCTCGGCTTAAGTTAATTTTCGCTTTTAATACCACAATTTTTTAGAAATATGTTTCAAAAACTAACATAACATTAAGTAGTTTCTTATTAAGGCTCTGTTAAAATTCTGAGAAAATTGTCCGACTAGCATAAAAGTTATTAGAACTTTAATCAGTTTTAAGTCCTGCATTTGTGTAAATAACAGCTGTTGATATTGATTGGCAACGTTGCATATTGAAGATGGCGTGAATATTTATAGTATATTATTATATGAGCGATTATGATAGCCATTATTCACGAAGATGATGTTTGAGCCCACGAGCCGTAAGCGAGTGGCGCAAATCAGCTGAGTGAATAATGGTCATAATCGCGAATGTAATACTATGCTTTTTCTACACCTATTAAACAAATAAACTAGACTGAAATTTAATAACATTAATTGGTACCTATTCGCAAGTCGAAAACGTAAACGAACAATATGGCAGTACACTTGTCACTGTCACGCGAGTTGATTGTCAGCCGCAGCAGCAAGAGTTGATCGCGGTCGATTTAAAATATCATTAAATCAGCGAAACAGTGATTTTTGAATTTGTGTTTGTGATTGGCCGGATGCAGTGAATTATGAATCGATAATTCACTACAGTGAATTATAGGTACGATTTTTCACCAAAAAAATGCTGATAATTGTCATGTAATTAAATAGGTGTAGAAAAAATTTTTAAAAAGTATAAAATTAAAAATTAGCGTAAATGCTCTTTACATTTGTTGCCTACAAATTTTTCGGAAAAACCGATAAATAACCGATATTGCAGTAAATGGAGAAAATGCATGTAAATCTTAAAAAAATAATTTTGTCAGAAATCTTTGTTTTAAAGAGCCGAGATTAATGAAGCATCTAGGTAACACATGATATTAAGTGGACATCGTATCTGAAATGGATTTTAATTAATTACCGATTAATTACTGTGACAAAATAGCGAAATTTCCGCCCCCACTAATTCCTTAATTTTTGTCGGAATCCAAAAAATATAAAAAACAGTTTAGCAAATCTAATTCTATTTAAATTAGCTAGAGTAGTCTTTTGGAGTAGGAGTCAAGGTTAAGAAGTTGTCAACTTTTGAAGCACAAAATGCGATTTCTTGCCCTACATCGCCGACATTTATGTTAATATCTCCGTAACGAAAAGAAAAATCAAATTCTGATGGATAGTAAAAGATTTGCAGTGAAAAATACTTATTTGACCTAATTTTTTATTTTGAGCTAGCTCTTACCATTTCGGAGATATCTGCGAAAAATAGTAAAAAACAGCAACATTTTGGAGACGAAAAAATTATAAAAACAAGCGATCTTGACACGTTCATATTTTTCGAAAAACACCAGCGGGACGGTCATACGATGTCGCGACGTAAAGAAGAAGACTTTCAGTTAAATCTCATCGTAAATTGCATATCGAAGTTTGAAAATTCGGCTCGGCAAGAACGAATTATAGCCAGATTAAATGTAGCAGTATAGTATATGACAGTTATGACAATCGTATTTAATACAGTGTTGCCAAATCCTTTTACTCTATCTCTCTCTTCATCAAATCCACCGCACTTATCGGTATACAAGTACCTTAAGATGGTGAAAAAAAAATCACACTGTTACTATGGAAAAAGAAAAACATTGTCAAAAATGGGAAAAACCAAAAAAAACCCTTTTTCAAGATCAATTTTACCGTAAATGTCACTAATTCTCCATTGTTCATTTAAATGAAGTATTGTAAGTTGTGCAAAACGGTAATTTCAATGTTATACGTAATAAGGGAACTTTAATTAATCGTTTAAGGTTCGGACTGCTGAAAACCGAAATGTTTAAACAATAATTTTACCTAAGAAATTGCTAAAAATGACCATTTTTAGGCAAGAAAAAAACTTTTTTATGCTTTATAGGCACTCTCACATTATATGATTAGAAATACATAATCAAAATTTATAATAATCTCATTTTTCTTGGAAGCTGCTCAACACATTGTTCGGTTTCTTCAGGAACTTCAATAAGGTCTTCGACTTTGTCAAGGTCCTCAAGTTCATCTAGATCTTTATTTTCAAAATTATTTTGAACATTTGTTTCGTCACATATCTTCTCCGAATCGCTGATTTCTTCTAATGGTTGTATTTCAGAGTTAGAAAAATTTTCAGCCCCGTGACAATTCGAGAATAGAATAGAGCATTTTACTCCATGCTTTCAACAGCCGCATCTTTTACTACCATAACCAGTTTCACAGCTGCAGCAGATAGATTTCAGCAAACTTTCAGGAATTAATTCTTTTTCTGTCAATTTAGGCATTATTCCAGTTAGATGGTGTTTCCATTCCCAATCCGTAGCTGTAAGTTTGTTGCCAAGCCAAGGTTGAATTTGAAAATAAACCCTGTAGCAGTGTTGTTCAGCTGCTCCCTCAGTCGGTCGTAGTTTTTCTAAATTAAATGAAGTCCTTACCGTAGCGGTTTAATATATTTCAAACCTCAATTCATTCAGTGTCATATCCTTTTTCTTACATTTATAAATAGACGCTATTAGCTTCAATCCATTTTCGGCTATTGTTTGTTTGTCTACATTTCTCCGATAAAAAATTTCTGTGAGCTTTGATAAATTTTGGTTAGCCAGTAATGATTTTACAATTGTCACATCAGCTTCGGGATATCCATCAAATACAACGTAACTGTTTGCCGCGTAGTGGCTCTGTACGTAATCCAAATACTTATTAACGATTTCATCAATCGTATCATTTTTTTGCCAAACTACTTTGTGTAGCAGAAATCTACCATCAACAACGTGTACAGTATTACTGGAGATTGGCAATGCATCAATGTTTGACTAAAATACATCGGTGAATTTGTGTCCTTCTCCGATCGTGCAGGAACATTACATTTCTCTATTTATTTTCTCTAAAATTATATCTTCCTTTAACGAAGTCGGTGTCCAAATGTTTAGAGGTTAGAACAAAAAAAGGTTTGACAACAACAAACATCAGTCATTTGATCATGTCTAATGCCAGTGCTAAACATAAAGCATTTTTTCGCGAGCTTACCACAACTAACTATAGTAAGGTGTAAAAGAGATGGCTATATACATAACCAATCCATATCTAAATTATATATTACATCTTACCACAGTTAGTTGTGGTAAGCTCGCGAAAAAATGCCACTTTAATTGAAGTGCGAACGAAATAGAAAGAGACAGTTGCTCATAATCCCAAAGAGAGACGGCTTTATATAACTGCTACAGTATGAAAGGAGATGGGGAGAGAGCAGAACATCGTAACTATTCTGGCCCCAAGGAAATGAATTGTTTTGGAGTCTATTTCTTCTAAGTCTATGCTAATAATACATTTTCAGAAAGCGAGTTTTTTTCTGAATGCGCCAGTCCATGAAAATTTGGTATGCTTTATCATAAAAACTTTTTGATTTCTGTGGTAGTAAATTAGATGCTGTTGCTTCTGCTCTTTTAGTTATTTCTGGTGGAGTACAGGGGATAGTATCTTCTGAATCACTTTCCATTCTTTCAACCACAAAACTAACACAATCAAACACAATTCCACAAAACCTGTTTTTACTTTGATTGTTTACGGCGTCTGTTACCGGTCTCTATGGCATTTTTAATGTGCACAGATAGACCAATTCATGCATAATTTTCTGATTTGTACATGAGGGGGTATAATGACCATAATTTCCTAATCATAATTCCCTGTGGGATTAATTAATGGCATTATATACCAAAAATCACACGTTTAATGTTCATGTTATTTGTTAATCGTATATAAATGGTATTAAAAAATACTCTCCTAAATCAACAAATGTAGTAACAAAAATATTATTTTTTACGCTACTCTAAAGCTTGTGATGGTGTCTTTTGTGTCATTTGGTAAACGTGATTTTTAATCCTTTATAACTTATAGTAACATTTGATTTTGGTCTTCATTTTTGGATAAAATTGAATTGCAGTCACCTGCTATATTTTTGTATAATTTCTGCATCTAAGTTGAAATATCCTGCTTAAGTTTTTACACCACCCATATACAATGTTTATACTTGGAGAATGAAAGATAAATCACTTATGTGTGTCTTTATAAAATATACTTTACTACTGCATATAATTAAAAGTTACAAATACAAATACTTCACTATTGTGAAAATATATAAGTTTCTAATATGCCTGATAAAGTTGTAGAAAGAAAAAATGGTACTAATGAAGAATCTAATTCTAAAGATAATGAATCTGTACAGTCAACCAAAGTAAACATTGCTGATAATCTGATTATTGCAATCGAAAAGAGAGGGAACAAAGATGAACAAGCATTCAGTAAAACTGATGTCCATCCAAGTTCAAGATCACCATCAAAATCACCATCAAAAGGGAAAGTTACTGAAACTGCCAAATTTGAGACCAAAACAGAAAGTAAAAAAATTAATATGAAATATGTGACATTAATTCAAGAACTGTTTAATACTGTATATGAGACGAACAGTGTAAACAATCTTCTAGATGATGACAGGAAGGCAGTGGACATATTTCGTGACATGAGTCTGAATTATCAATATGTGTGCGTAAAACTTTTTACATGGCAAAGAAAATGGTACAATCTATTTAAGTTTTGCGACAGAATTCATCTTAACATTGGAGATCCTGATGTTTGTGAAATGTATATATTTTTTAAAGAAAAAGGAATAGTTGATACAGGTGAGAACAAAAGATTTTTTTATTATTGCAGTTTCGATTGCAACTAACCTACATAACATATAACATGAGATTTCCTCATTAACAGAAGTATTTATTATTTTAAACATTAAAATATTTAGAGGAACATAAATTGACATAAAAATTAAAAAGCATAAGATTTAGATAAAATACTACACAGAAATATTTACTAGGGACACTTTCTATCTCATCAAGTGGGTAAAAGGCATTCGCTATCAAGAATTTTTTTACTACAGATCTGAATCGATCAAGGAGTAGTTGTTTTACATTTTTCTTTAATGCATTATATTATTTAGGTCCGTGATAGGTGATGCCCGTTACATTCGTAAAACCAAGATATATATAATATCACCTCTTTCCTGTTGTTATGATCATGATTTTCACTATGTGTAGCAAATTCATCGATGTGTTTTTTTTTACATAGGTAAGGCACTCTGGTGCATATACGTGATCTACCAGGACACGCGGAAAATTTAACAGTAGGTTGTCCCCACCGAAAGGAGTAAAAAAATGAAAAATTTTTTAAAAAATGACCAAAAAAATTACCTTGTTTTTTTTGTAGGATTGCGCCGGCAAAGACTACAACTAATCTAACATAACGCGGTACAACCATATCACTTTATCAGACTTGGGATTGACACTACTGACAGCAAAGCTGGATCATTAGATAGAATTGACTTTTGGTTTTAATCGAATCACACTACAAAAATACCGAAATAAATCGAAGACGTTGATCTTATGCTGAAATGAAAAGCAGATATACGAAATATTTAGTTAAACCGGTCAATGACACGGCCGTTTAACTATTGTTCGAGCGGAAGCAAAAAACGCGGCTGTCTAGAGGTCTACACATGATCCAGTGGCACGGAGCCAGCCTTATCGGCATGCTTTGAACTCATTCGTAAAAGTAAATTGGTCCGCTGGAATTCCAATTATCTTCAAAGCGTACCAACAATGTTGACTACCTGCCACTCGATCGTGTGTAGACCTCTTTTTTTGATCTCGCCGGCCGGCTCACTTTTTATGCCAATTAAGGAAATGTAAACAACTCGAATACGTTATTTCGCCAGTAAGTTCGTCGACCTCTTCAGAATTAGGTCAGGACTTACTCAACATCAGTAGTGTACCTTCGCAAATTGACTAATAATTTAATATACTAAATTACCTCAGAATCCTCTAAAATTTTGCAGGGGCTTTCCCACATTGAAGACTAGCACACCATTTTATTTTCCGCATTTCTTGGTAGATCACGTTGTATAGACGGCAAAGTTAGCATGTCTAAATCATTGAATATTGGTTTATCATCTGCTCGATAGCCTATTCCTTCCACAACTCTGACTGCTCTTCCAAGCGAGAATACCATATGAAAGTTTAGTGTGAAATAATGCAAAATAAGCAGTTCTTAGAATCTTCGTAGACACTCTATTCGATAACTGAAGCAATGCATATGTTGCCTTTGCTAGGGATTCGGCTAGGAGGTTGCCATGGGCATTCCACGTAAGTTTGTGATACAAGTTAATTCCCAGAAATTTCACAAAAGTAGAGTTGTCTAGACTATTTATTTAGATTTTTGGTGGATGAGATCATTGCGACAATTTTATTTTCATTTAATTTGAGTTTGTTGGCTGAAAACCACATCTCAGTGTTCGACTGCATATTCCTACAGTTCTCTCTTAGTTCGTCTGAGTTCAGTAAAGTTGTATCGTCTTAAGATATTTCTAGACCCTCTATTTGGAGCCGGTAACTGAACTGGAAATTAACGATTTGATCAAAATGTAAAGATTATTATGGCATAAATAGTGACATGATAAAAATTGCTAAAATATAACGCATCTAATTAACATATGTTTTAAGAAAGGAGTATTCCCCGACTGCCTGAGACATTCTATAAAAATGAAGACAGAAAGTAAAAACTAAATTATTTTCAATATGGTTATAGAGGCGGAAAGTCTACTATTAAAGCCTTAACAGACGTTATAAATTTCATAATTGATGAACTTGAAAATGGAAATATGACCATGACATCGTATTTAGATTTATCCAGGGCTTTTGATTGCGCTTCTTCTTCTGATATATTATTAACAAAATTACTTATGGCATCAGAGGGCGTGCTCTAACTTTTATTAAAAGTTATATTATAAATGGGTATCGGATATTGGTGTGTCAGTTCCAGTACTACTATGTCCTCTCTAAAGCCCTTGAAACATAGAATTCCCCAGGGATCCATCTTAGAACCAATCTTATTCATAATATACGTAAATGACATATCAACAAGTTTTCCTTGTAAACATGTTGAATATGCTGATGATGCAATATTACTTTCAGCTGATAAAAATTTAAACCACCTTATAGACATATCAGAAGAAATGCAATCACTAGCTAAGGAATATTTTAACAATATTAAAGTTGCATCTACCTATTAAAAAGCCTTCACAATTTAGTTAACCAGTGTAATTTTAATGGCATATCATTCTCTTTTCCATAGCGTTATGTGCTGTATTATCTTACTTTGGGTAGGATCCTCGCATGCCTCTAAAATATTATAATTGCAGAAATGAATAGTGTTACTTCTACTAAGGGCGCGTTTGCACGCATCCAGTAATTTAGTCGAGTCATTTAGTAATTTAGTATTCGACCAGTGCGGACAGCGCTTTCCACTAAATCACTCCACTAATTACTAAACGACTCGACTAAATGGCTGGATGCGTGCAAACGCGCCCTAAGTAGATAAAAATTCATTCAATGTATAACAGTTTCATTCTAACAGGTATTTTTTAAAATATAGGAGTTAGTCGATTCTCTTATTTCTTGCGGTAATTAGAATGGTACTGGACTATGGAAAAGTCAACAAAACTTTTTTTTTGATTTTCCCACAAGTAAAAAAAATTCTTTCTTTAGTTTTCAATAGTTTAGTATCATTTTATAAAGTTGTCTCTAAAAACCTACCAAAAAATTTTTTCCATCGGTTCAGGGATGTAGGATAAATTGTCGAATTATGTTCATGGCACCCCCCACCTTAAACTGGTAAAATAAACTAATGTGCTGCTTGGGAGGGTCACCGGGCTATGTAGCCACCGGGGCCAATCCAGCCCAGTCCACCTCTGGCAAGGTTTTGAGGTATACATAACTTTTTGGCCATTTTGAACTAGTGGAGAATAGTAAAATCCCTTTATATAAACGCAACTTGTTCCAGAAAATTTCCTGACAATGTCACAGAAACACTTTCAGTTATGATTATGGCAAATATTACTTTTTGTTTTTGCAAAACTATCAATAGATGGTGTCATTTATTAACTTTTTAGAGTTCATCAAGGATGACGTAAGGAAACTCCTAGAGCTAATGGATCCTAATGACTTGAAGAATATTCGTGACACCTTTAAATTGAAGAAAACTCTAACCACCAAGCAAGATATTATCAATAGCCTTTTAAGATGCTGCAGTACGCAATCAACTCTAACTCCTAAGAAGTCCACCCTGAACATCTTGATGGGGGAAATAGAGCAAAAACTGGGCTATAGTGTTAGATTGAATGAAAGTTTTTATGAAGCTTTTTATCGGACCTACATTTTGGCCACATTTGCAAACCGTACATTTTCAAAGATGTCGGACTATTTCAAGAATGTATTACATCTAAGGATAGCTTTTCCAGATTATCCCATTGAAAATTACACTGTATGGTACAGCAAAGATGAGTTTGTCAGGTATGTCGTAGAGATGAACATTGAGTTAATAGATGCACGTGTATATAGAGGCTTTTAGAATTAGAATTCGAATTTTTGCATCTAGAATATTTTTAACCATTTATCAAAGAGATCTCTGTGCTGTCTTGTAAAAAAAAAACTTCAGTCACAAGGGTCTGAAAATAACAGATTTAGATCAACTACAACAAAATATTCAGTGAGTTTGACTGAAACCTTTTTTTATTATATGCAGGGGTCTTTTACTTTTTCAGTTCAAATTTTATTTTGGTAATATTCAGTTCAAACAATTAATAGCTATTTGTGCTACAAGCTAGGAAGTTTTTTTTTTTTAATTAGGCCTAGGCTTCACACCTCATGCGGAAAACACACTTTCTACATATTGCACACAAGATTTTTTTCTACTGACATTTGGAAAGATGATTAAACCCAGATATTTTTTGAATTTTATATTTGACATTTATATGCTTATTACTTTTGTTGACAGTAAATCGTTGTTTTGTTCTAGAAACATTGATTTACAACTTTTTTAGTGCGGAAATATCTATTCCGCCCTAGTTAGAAGTTCGACTTTTCCTAACTCAAATTAGTACTGAAATATAGAACATTTCCAAACGTCAGTAGAGAAAATGTACTTTGTATATTTTATTTCCACTGTTTAATATTTTTCCAATCCCAATATTATACTTATTTTCAGCAACAGTCAGAAATTAATTTTAATTTGGACATTTTAAAACGTACATTAGGTAATAATAATCTTCAATAACTTATTTGTATATTTTATTTCCACTGTTTAATATTTTTCCAATCCCAATATCATACTTATTTTCAGCAACAGTCAGAAATTAATTTTAATTTGGACATTTTAAAACATACATTAGGTAATAATAATCTTCAATAACTTATTTGTATATTTTATTTCCACTGTTTAATATTTTTCCAATCCCAATATCATACTTATTTTCAGCAACAGTCAGAAATTAATTTTAATTTGGACATTTTAAAACGTACATTAGGTAATAATAATCTTCAATAACTTATTTGTATATTTTATTTCCACTGTTTAATATTTTTCCAATCCCAATATCATACTTATTTTCAGCAACAGTCAGAAATTAATTTTAATTTGGACATTTTAAAACGTACATTAAGTAATAATAATCTTCAATAACTTAGGTGGCTAGGTCTCCAAAAAGAATAACGATAGCAATCATGCAAGCTGTCAGTTTATAAATATATCCCAACATTCTTCCCTGGTAAATACCATTTTATAATTATATTTTGGTGATGACTAAGGGCCGATTTTATAGATTCCGTTATTCTTAGATCTGATAGTTTTGTCGAAAAGTATGTTTTATACTCATCAGTAATTGCCAATCTTAAGTTTAAATGCCAAACGGTGGACGGGGTACCGCTTAAACTACAAATTTAGGTTCATGTACGTGTACATTGAATTAGCAGTATTTCGAACTCATTGCAAACTTCAACTCTATTCAACATAACCTGCAAACAACTACGTATTCTATATTCTGTAAAGTAAAAGTTGTAAAAAATGAACATTTATTATATTTTTGAGGACATTTTATCAAGCGATGAAAAAGATGTTATCAATATAATAGAAGCACATCGTCGTGCACGAAAATTCAGAGAAAGACCCGATCATTTACAGATGTGGAATAATAAAGAATTTATAGAATCATTTTTCTTGCACTCGATTAGTTCTTTATGCTTTTTTACTAATTCAATCAGCAACTTTATTTCACTGTTGTTAAAATTTGTAAACCTTGTATCATTCAATGTGAAAGTCAAATGAACAGTATGAAGATGATAACAATCGTCAGTCGGTCGCTACGCTACTAACCCATAACTCTAAAATCTATACAGTTTAACCCTTGGTAAAACTCCAGTTGAAACTTCTAGTTAAACTCTGGTTTAATCTCTATTTATAAAACTGGCCCCTAATTGACCAGTCATTGTGAATAATAGAGGTTGCAACACTAAACCCTGAGGGACTCCCATAAACACATCCTTCATTCTAACATAGTGTCGGCATATTTAACAGTTAATTCTCTATTATTCATGTCAGATTTTATCCAATGAAGTAGATTTCTTTTCTATCCATATTATATAATTTCTAACTAAATATATTTGTTTGATGACTTACTAATTTATTCAGTGCATTCTGCAATAACTACCAAATATGTTAATGTGAACAAACATCGTGTGTAATTAGAAGTAATTTTAGGTATGCCAAAGCTAGAAAATACAGAGATGGATTGGAAGAAATTCTTGGAAAAAACCATGTGGAATCTTTACAGATTTGTAAACTTATATTCGATGAGTTAAAGAAAACTAAGAATGATGAGTAAGTACAAAGCTACAATTAGAAAATATTATCTAGATGTTATGCAAATCACAACTTACACACTTTTTTATTTAATATGAAATTACCTAGGGATACCCCAAAGTGGGTTTTTTCTGCTTCGACCGAATACCAAATATTGATCCTAAAGGACCCCGCACACAATACATGGGTTTTGCGGCTCCGGTCAAATTTCGTGAAACTCTGGGAAATAGTAGTTCTCAGTGAGTAGAAAAAAAGTCTAAATGGGCGCGAAGCTCCAAGCCCCATTGGTTCCGAGATAAGACCAGCTGAAGCTCTAGAGACCTACCAAACCACAAGCGGCGTAATCCACCTAACCCTGGGAACAGCGAGTTTAGTCGATTATTTTACTTGAAATTATTAAATTTACTACTGATGTTTTATTTTATATCAAAAACAATCAGAAATCAAGAGGAAAGTTCTACATTACTTGGGTTAGTAAAGTTAATTGTATTTACGGGTTTCAAACTCATGCGTTACTGCCATGCTATTAGAACTTTACCGATACTATTGCATTTATTACTTTACCCTTCATGGCCATCATCTTTTTCATACAGTATTACCAGTCATTTAGGGTAAGGTGGGTTAGGGCGTAGGTGGTTAGGTGTGATAGCCCGCTTGTGATGTGGAATTTAATAATTTCAAGAAAAATAAGCGATGAAACTCGCTGTTCCCAGGGTCAGATGGATTAGCCTTCTTGTGGTTTGGTAGAGGTGGTTTCTAGGGATTAGATGGGGGTGGATGGTTAGGTGGTTTAGCCTTATAGTTGTGTGGAATTCAATTATCTCAAAAAAGTAAGCGATGAAATTGCTGCTCCCAGGGTCAGGTGGCTTGTGATTTAGAAGGGGTGGTTTCTAGGGTTTAGGGGGTTGGTGGTTAGGTGGGTTATGCCGCTTGTGGTACGGAATTCAATAATTTCAAGAAAAATAAGCGACTAAACTTGCTGTTCCCAGGGTTAGGTGGATTAGCCCGCTTGTGGTTTGGTAGGTCTCGAGAGCTTCAGCTGGTCTTATCTCGGAACCAATGGGGTTTGGAGCTTCGCGCCCATTTAGACTTTTTTTCTACTCACTGAGAACTACTATTTCCCAGAGTTTCACGAAATTTGACCGGATCCGCAAAACCCATGTATTGTGAGCGGGGTCCTTTTGCCGAAGCACGAAGCTTCGGCCGAATCATATACCGAAAAAGGAAGATCCTGAAAAATAACAACATATTTTTCTAAATGGCACTAAAATAATACTATAAAAATCATTTTTTTGAACACAAACGTTTTATTCCAAAACTGAATGCTTATTTTAAACCCAAACAGGCAAGTGAAATAAACGATACAACTATTGAAATTAATTTTTGTCCATTTTGAATGCATTTAGTAATTTAGTCTTATTTGCTCCAGGTTCAAACACGAAATGAGATAGCTAATTTACAAGTTTTGACAAGTATTTTCTTGTTACATGCTTCGGCCAAAGCAGCATCGCCAAGCGGCCGAAGTCGAATACCGAAGCCGAATCGAAGCTTCGGGGCATCCCTCAAATTACCTATTTTCTGTATGTACCTTAATCTGGTCACGGTAATATCCTACTTAGATAAACACTTTAAAACACTCATTATTGGACAACCAATCAAAACAACTTCTATTCTAGCTAATACTGACGAAGTATTGAATTACATGCTGTTTTCTAATCACGATGAAAGCAAATCAATAAAACATAATTAATTGTAAAGGCTACAATGTGTCAATCATGTATTAAACTAGATTAGAATTCAGAAAGGTCAATTAGGTAACAAAAATAATATCCAGTGGGATTCTTGTGTGAATATATTTACACCCCATGCTTTTTTTTTGTTCTATAGAAATAAGAGACGACACGGTTGCCACTAATGTTGATCACTTTCGTGTACTTGTTTTGAAATTATATTATTAGTTTTTTCACTATTTATAATTATAAGTGTTTTGTTGCATGCAGCAGTCGCTGAATTGAAATGAAGGTGTGAAATAATTACACTAGTCTACAAAAAAATAGGTCTTGTCCTAAGGTTCTCATCTAATTTTTTTCTATTGTGTCAGTATTCATCTACCATCCTCTAAAAAGGGAAAAAAAAGGTCTTGTTTGTCCTAAGGTTCTGATCCAACTTTTCTGAAGTATTTTGACGTGCTGAATCAAAATTTGGACAAAAAGAAATTTTCTAGCGTGTCAGTTTTTCTCTACCACTTCTTTTATCTTCTAAAAAGGACAAAAAAAAAGGTTTTTTCCAAAAATTCTGATCTAACTTTTTTGAAATATTTTGGAACGCTGAAGCCAAATTTTGGACAGAAAAAATTTCAATTGTGTCAGTTTCCTCTGCCACCCCTAGGGGATAAAAGGGGGTGGTAGAAGGAAACTAACACAATAGAATTTTTTTTGTCCAAAATTGGCTTCAGCGTGTCAAAATACTTCAGAAAAGTTGGATCAGAACCTTAAAACATGACCTTTTTTTTTCCCTTTTGTAGACCTGTTATTGATCCACATCCAGATCCACATACATGAATACTTTTCCAGCATTAAGTCATTAACGTAAAGAACGAATATTAAAGGTCCGAGAACACTGCCTTGTGGAATACCTGAGTGACAGCTGAAATATTTGGATGTAACGTCACCTTGTTTGACAAAGAATTTTCGTCCGGATAGATATGATATAAGACATTTATTTATGTTGTATCAGATGCCTAAGATGTACATTTTTTGGATATACAGTCTATGTGAAGGTTATCAAAGGCCCTATAGATAAATAAAAAGATATTCCTATAACAAAGTCGTTGTCCATTTTATTTTTTAGATGAAGTCTCTAGTGGCAATTTTAGTTAAATAAGATTTTGTAAAGAATGATTTTTTCTATCACTAGATATAACACTAAAGCGATTGGACGATAGTTTTCAATATTTAACAAGCAACACTTTATTCTTAAGCAAATGAACTCAAATGGACTATAACTCTTCTCGAAAGTATGATTACTGAGAAAATTTCTGCTCAATGCAGCATTTGGACTCATACATAAAATACGTATTTTTACATATTTTTCTGTGTTACATAAAATATTACATATTTTTAAAAAAAGTCCGAAGAAAAATATCTCGATCCACCACTGAATGAGAAAATTTTCACCATGAGGAGAGAAAGACATATACAGCATATTTATGTAAGAGTAGAGTGGGGTATTGGACTGTAATTGTCTTTCTATAAGATTAACGGCAGAAATATTTGCTAAGGAAATAGTAAAGGTAGGTATGCTTGGAATATCCCTGGCAACCGTCAATAAAATAAATTTAGGACGTGGCTTCTATTCAAATGACAACTACTGTCAAGATAAATTAAATCATATTATTATAATAGCTTTGAACATTTATGAAAATAATGTCGGATATAGAAGATATAGCAAGTGAGGCTTGTCTGAATTTACTTCCAAAAAAGTTAAAATATTTAATAATTGTTATATAAAAGTGAAAATTTTCCCAAAATTTGCTTTATTTCCCTAGGGACGTTATGAAAAATAACGACCCGTTGCCAATAGCAACAAGTATTTGGTACATAAAGCTTCACTTACGATCGACAAAACAATGGAATTAGAATCTACTTACGAGGGAGGTATGACGAAAAATTATTTTAATAACAAAAAATCGAAGAAAAATGAATAAAATTTGTTTCCATCTAAAGAGGATATATTTATATTCTTTATTTTTATTTGTTTTTTCACCTGCATTATATGTAGTACTTACTATAAATAAAAAAACAAAAAATTTTTTTCCATTTGTTTTAAGAAGTAACCTAGCTGCATTTCTGAAGCACAATTAAACTTTATAATCAACTTAATCAGTTTATTAATAACCTTTGTTTCAGTAAAAAAATGGTCCTCAGTTTAGGCAAAATTTTCTATAATGCAAGGAAGTTCTGATAGTCTTGGTATTTCAATATTTTAATTTCGCACTAATTATTATTATTTTTTTTTTAATGCCTTATTTATATTAACGTCCTGGCGAAGTTTAGCTAATAGTACGTCGGATGGCTGGCTCTATCGTTCACTAACCCAATACCGAGGTATAACCAAATAAAACCTATTTCATTTTATTCAGCAGGTTTTTTTACATAGGAAATCACTTTTGATGACACTCTCCATTGGTCGAGACTGAAGTTACAAGAAAAAAACAAAAAAAAATGAAAATAACAAAATTCAAATTCAACCACGAATAACTTTCAAACGAAAAAAGATAAAATTATATATTTTTTTTAGTTTTATAGTACAAACGATTCTCTTTAATTTGATGTATAATTTATTACAAAAATAATAACTTTAACATTAAAAAATTGACGTTGATTTAGATGGTACACAAATTGTCAATTTTTGTGAAAGGTCTAACTCATTGTAACTCGCTTATGTATTGAGCTATACGAATGTTTTATTCACCAAAAACTGCCAAATTTCATAGACTTCATTTTGTCTCAATTAATGCTGGGTCTAGCTCTGTAAATAAAAGCGGTACAGCCTTTTAAACACAACGAAGCGCGCTACGGTGACGGAGTCGCGAGGCTTCTCCACTCGTTCCCGGTACATCCCGCGTTCACCATAAATCGCGCAAGGCTACAATCAGCGGCCGTAACAAAAGCTTTAGAATTATCTTCCTTTATTGTAAGATGATAAAATTAACAAATCGAATTGAATAATATGATATTAGTTGTAATAATCTGCTATATATGGTGTCGTACTACGCGGGTGGTGCATTAATAAAGTGAAAATAATAGGTAGGTATCAGACAGATATAACTGATTTTCAGATATATCATTGTAAAAACCGCTGCCCAAGGAATCACTACTTCCATATCCGGATTTTCTATCCAAGTCGCACAACGAAAAAATTTTGTATCTGGAAATAATTGTTTATGGAACTTTAATAATATAATATTTGAAATCCTCTACCAGTAAAAAAATATTTTGAGGTTTCTGGTTCTTGTACACACATTAAATCACATTTTTTTTTCATCCCCTTTAGGGGTGGGGGCGGTAATGGGGGTGGCTAATGCCAAATTTTTTTTTGAGACCTTAGCTTCTCTTGTCTATATTAAATATCAATTTTATGAACTCTTATCTGCTTGATTTACCTATTTACTCCAAATTTACCCCAAAAGTTACAGACCGACAGACAGACAGAAATTTTTTTGTCGCTCAAACTTGAAATCTCGACGTTTCATGACATTCTAAGCCTATTTGAACAATAAAAATTTAAAAAAATTTTTTTGTCGTTACTATACTTCCACTGGATGTGGAAGTAAAATCATGCCAGCTAGTAAAGTTTTTACTTTGCTTCGTATTTTTTAATATTTTCCATAAAATGTCAGAGGTAACCACATCATCAAAACAATTATTTGCCATGCTTTCACTAACTCGTAGAGGCTCTGAATGATTAGTTGGATTTTTGTACATAACTATATTTTTGTTTTCATGTAAACTGGAAAGGTTAAAATCAGTTAAAATTGAATAGACGATCTAAATATGCTTGTGTAAATAGGCTGTTCTTTTTTTTAAATAATACTATTCCTAGTGGGATTTTTTACCATCTAGCCTGTCTTCGTTTTGATCAAAAAAATACGTTAAAAATGTACGTATTTCATCGTAGGAATAACCATAGCCAAAAGAATAAAGCATATCACTAAGTTCTTTTTCTTCTGACGGCACGAAACACATGTAGTGATATGTAAAGGATTAAAAAAATGGCCTAAGCCGATTATTTTTTTTTCCATAAGTATTAATATAAATTCCATTACTATAGAAATAACGTTTAAATCAAATTTGTCTGTCCTAACATATTTAGTATCCACGACATAAATGTTTATAACAAATCTGAAACTTCTTGTTTACATTTATGTTCATTCAGATTAGTAGTCGTGTTTTTTTTATAGTTTTAAAACATCCAGCTATAGCTTCTCTTAAGATACCGGCAGCTTTATCAGAAATTGTCAATTCATTCTCATGAACCAAGTTTTCTTCGCCTGATTCACTTGTGACTGACAACAAAAATCCTTTTAGCTTTATTATCACTTGAATGAACTGTTGTTGTATTTTCTTTGTGTTCACAAAACACTTTGTTTGCTTAAATGCTTTTCTAATCTCTTTCCACTGCTATAATAATCTAATTTTTATTCCGTCATTTCTTCAAATATGTCATTAAGGCGTGTTTTTAGAAATATTAGAGTTAAGAATTCTTTTTTGCAAAACAGCAAGATAAACCTCCTTAAATAAAATATTTCACGCTACTTTAAATTCATTCATTAATTCAGTTGTTTAGTTTGTACACATTTAATTTTTTTTTGCTAATATATTTTGCATAATAAATTTTATGATAATTTCCATTAGCCCAAATGAATCTGAATAAATGTGTAACCTGCCTTGTATTTCTGTATCACAATGCGGCACTGCAGCTTTAATATATATTTTTTTCTAGTTTCCGCACCCGTTCCTGTATAAACTGGTACTTAAAGATGTTTTTAATTTATTCTTAATTTTTCTGGATTTTCCACAAATCAGACAATGCCATTTTATTTTAAACTGATTTTTTTTTCTTTATTATAACTACATGAAGGCTCACTTGCATTTTTTTATCACGTTACTAATATCAGAGACAATACGTATTATGTTATGTTGCTAATGTTATTTATTACAAAAAGATGTCAGACAAGAATAATGAAATCGGTATCGAAGGGTGTGCAAATAAGTGTCACCACTTTGTTTTATAAAAATTTTAATGAAATTGCATATTTTCTTATATTTGCACAATTAATAAGAGACCTGATGCCAGTAACAGTTGGTTTTTTACCATTAGATTTTCACTGCTTTCAGCAGTTTCGTAAAACAAACATGTAGTTTTTCTCCATTGATAAAAATGAATCTACAATATACATAAACTGTAATAGCCTACATGTAAGTAAAATAGTATATACTTATTAATATTTATCCAGACAATAATGAGGCCAGCAGCCGATACGTTTCTTGATGGGCCGAGAAAGTAGCGGGGGCGGGAAAGGAAGCCTCGCGTCTTCGTCGCCGTACTGTGCTTCGTTGTGTTTCAAGGGCTGTAGCGCTTTTAGTTAAAACATTAGATCTAGCATTAATCGAGACAAAATGAAGCCTATTAAATTTGTCAGTTTTTGGTGAAAGAAAAAATTGAATACCTCGTTATATAAGCGAGTTATGGCGAGTTAAGAATTAGAAAAATGTTGCTGATTTGTGTATCTTTTTGAATTTTGCTAGTTTTTTTATGTTAATTTTTTAATTATTGCAATAAATTATACTTCAAATTAAAAAGCAATGTTTATTTGTCAAAACAAAAAAAAAATTGTATTTTTATCTGCTTTAGTTTTAAAGTTATGTTTGATTGAAAATTAAATTTCTAAATTTCTTTTTTTTTAGTTTTTTTCTTATATCTTCGGTCTCGACCAATGGAGAGTGTCGTCAATTTTGATTTCCTATGTAAAATAACACGCTTTAATAAGTAGTGAAGGTCCCATCTGGTTATACTTCAGTATTGGGTAGGTCAAGAAAGAGAAGGCTTTTCGCGCTCTGCCCGACGGGCTATAATGCCACTCTATCACTTAACCAGGATGGCGAGATGACTACAATTTTTTATTTCAAACATTTTCCAATGTGTGAAATATTAGTGCATATTTTTTACATATAATAATAATAATAATAATGATCTACATTGAGGGCAAAAATATGCATATTTTTAAAAATAAATTTACCTATTTACATATTATCGTAAGGTCTCAGACTCATAAAATTATAAATGAGAATTCACTTTTCTGGTCAAATAAAAAAAACCGTATTTCAATAAGTGCTTTAGCTATCGGTGTATTAGTGTTGAATTTAATTTCTTTTTTTAGGAACGATTATGAAGGTAGATATAGAGATACTCCCCATTTGATCCAATTTACAGCTAGGGCAGTGTACGTCAGTGCTTTATCGAGTGCAATGAGCACACTAGCGACCAAATTTCCCATGGATGTAAAAGATTGGCTGGAATATATGATAAGGGAAGTGAACTTTCCACACAGAATCGGCGACTGGTTCTACCATTTGAGTTGGCTTTATATGAACTATTTAGAACCCAGAAATTACACGCACGCCGCAAAGTTGATAATCGAAGTCTTGCTAGAAAAGAGAGAACATTTATCCGAAGTACAACTTCACCAATTGGGGAAGAGGGGTCGGGCACTGAAAGTTGCAAAAAAGTATAAAATCGATCAGTTGTATCATGACACGATTGCAGAGCTAGTACCAGAACCTATTGATATAAATAGATTTCCAACGACAACAGTTGATGCCTCAACAGTTAGAAGGTATTTTTAACTTTAATTCTTATATAGTACTTTGCCAATTTATTAGGCGCCTCGCAGAAATAGATAAAACTAGACGAATCCGGTAGAGCTTAGCTGGACCTCCTCTAACTGTCATCTTTTAATTAGAACTTTTCTTTGTGTTAGGAAGAAGTGGGTTTCATGTGAGGTTAGCGTTTTGACCTTAGATATAGTAGAAGTATATTTGCCTAAAGTGGTATTCAGTCACGGATAGTTGTACATAGAGTCATGTAATAACGTCAAAGTGAAGGTTTTGTGTAGAAAAAGTGAAGGGCCTAAAATTGATCCCAGAGGGACACCAGCTGTTATGTTTAGACTGGGGCTTGCTTTTCCATTCGGCAGACGAACTATAAATAAGGCTTAAGACTTAAAAAATAAAAAATATATCATGAACCTTTATAAGTCGATAATAGCGCCTTTATAAAGGGTTTTATAATTATCTTGTAAGAACATTCTTGGGTCGTTCCTACATCACCAAATTGTCACATGGATGAGTCAATTAGTTCACAAGAGTACTTTAATAAGGCATAACTATAAAATATTTGCTACTGCGCTTTTACTCTTTTTTTTTAATATAGAATTGTTTCTCAAAATTTAGTCGCAAGGTGAAGGCATTTAACATATAAATTATTTTTTTCAGTAACGAATTAGGAAGAAAGAGGGATTACATCGTCCAGGACAAAGAAGGCAATAAAACTGTTTTAAGTGTCGAATATATAGCTCTAAAGCATTACCTAGAGAATGGTTATACAGATGGTAAACATTGTGAAGGGTCACTAATTATGGCTACCTTTACATTATTCTTTTGGGATATAATTTATAATAGTAAGGAAATCATACCTGGAACTTTTGTATCGAAAGTACAAAGCGTGCCCTTAGACATGAACTCGAAGTACTTCTATTTAAATAGAAAGAACGCAATAGACAAACGCCTAGAGGAGATAGAGACGACATGGTCACGGTGTGAGTTAGTCAGGTTTGTCAAAGATAAATACGAAAAGTACTCCCATCTAGTAGCGTTATGCCTAGTCGATGCCTTTATCGAAGACGTTGAATTGTTGGAGGTATTAATCGATTGCGTAGGACGAGTGGTGCTGGCTAAAATATACAAACGTTTCGTGAAAAATATTAGGCACTACAGGAGTGGGTTGCCAGATTTGTTGATTTGGAATGTCCATGAAAAGAAGGTGAGTAAAAGGATAATAAAAGCTTTTGCTTCCAACCGAACAATTGAAGAGCTTCGGGGAACAAGGCTATGCCACAATTCGGTTGCCACATTTAAAAAAATAATGGAACGTAAGAGTTTAGGCATTCATTTCATAATGTATTTAATTTAGAACAAAAATTTCAGCATTTTTTAAAATATTATCATATTTCGACTATTTGGACGTGCTCCGAAAATAGGAGTGATGCCATAAAGATATTTCTAAACTTACAGATAGGGCAAACAAATTGACAAGGCACAAAATAACCTAGTGCGTCAAATGTTGACGTATAGCTAGCAGTGTTTAATGCATGAAGAATAGAGAGGACTGAGCACTCTGTACTTAACTACCCAAGGAACAATTTTAGTTTCTTAAATGTATACAAGGGTGCTATAAAACTATTTATAGAATGCCTTGAAAAATCTA
This sequence comes from Rutpela maculata, assembly GCA_936432065.2. NCBI lineage: Eukaryota > Metazoa > Arthropoda > Insecta > Coleoptera > Cerambycidae > Rutpela > Rutpela maculata. The sequence continues at coordinate 24,303,809 of OW386293.2, forward strand.
TTTTGCTGTAACAATATCCTTAATACCATCATAAAGCGACTTGTAGACTAAAAGGGCCCACCCTTATGAAGGTTGTTAAGGCCTTTTTAAATTCCATCATAAAAGTCCTTAGTGAGGCATAGTGCTGCTGCTCTTGAAAACCTTTCTTAAAACCTATTTTAAAGCTGTCAGAAGCTTTTCTATTAGCTTCCTGCATTTCTAGAAAACACCTAGAAGGCTACCTTAAAACTGGTTTTTTAAACCATATTAGAACTGAGAAGCTATAAGAATGTCCACGAAGGAATCCAAATAATTTTATTATTGCATTTATTTTTTCTAAACTGATTTAAGCAAACACACCATCAGACTTATTGAAGATAAAATGGAATTTGAAATGTATAAAGCGTAGAGCACTATAACCTCTCTAAGGCCGACTTAAAAGGTAATAAAAAGCTATCAGGTATGACAAAAAAATTAAAACCAATGGCAGTTTATCGTTAAAACTACATAAGAAAGGCCCAAAAAACAAGAGCCCCTCAGAAATAATAATAATTTTAATATCCATACAAAATTTGCATAGACACGTAATCAGCAAATTTAAAAAAGTGGGCTGTTTCTCGGTTCCCACGGTAATTTTCAGTCGTTTCTTGTAATTCTACCTTAATTTGCTAACGAAAAAGTGATTATTATTGATAATTATAATGGTGAGATTGACCTTGAATATTTGTATATAACAAGAAAAACATGGCCGGCCAACTAAAAACCTAATTGTCATTTTACCGTCCTCTCCAGTGTTGCCAGGTCTAATGAAATTTCACTAGATCTGGTGATTTTTTTAAAATCTAGTGATTTAGTGAAAACTTTTATGAAAATGCCCATTTTTAATGATTTTTGAATCATCCAATTTATTGCCCTCTACTGGTAGGTAGACAAACATTAAATTCGAGTTGCGATCCATTTAATACAGAACTGTTCACGTTAATCTCTACCACGGTCAGTAAACTCTATGGTTACCTCGATCAGCAGCTCTTAGACGAGAGAGACGCGCAGAGCGGGGAATCGATGAAAGAGACAGACATATCTGATTTCCGTGCAAAAGACACAGACAAAGATGCCTGTAGTGTCTACAGCTGACGTAGGCTGTAGACCCTAACAGAATATCTTTCATTCGATTCCCCGCTTCGCGCATCTCTCTCGTCTAAAAGCTGCTAATTGAGGTAACCGTATCGCTACAATCGAATAGCCTGGGCTCGTTGCCCTCTAGCGTCTCATAGACAAACAGTACTTTCTAGTTACAAACCATTTAATACAATACAGAGTACGAAGTCTAGCAACGAAATAATCAAATAGAGGACGCCCAAAGCTATGCTGTGCTCAGAGAGCTCAAGAAAAGTACGTGTCCTACAGACACTGCAACTTTTGAAACTTAAAGAGGAGAGTTTTAATTTCAAATCTAGTGAAATTTTAGTAAGATTTAGTAACTTTTTAAAGCGTCGTCTGATAACTTTTAAAATTTTGATCTGGCAACACTGGTCCTCTCATTAAATTATATATTCTAATAATGGTAATGACCTAGAACATTTACTCTAAATGAAGCCCTTTTAGTCTTTTTGTATACTATCACAAAAAATCCCTTCCTTACAAAAATGCAAATGCACTTGGCGAAGATCACATGGACTTGATGAAAGCTGTAATAAAACGTTTGGGACGTTGACATTTGATACAAAAAACTTAAAACTTAACCTCAAAATAATTTGTATGTGTGTGTGTTTTAACAGTCCTTTTAAAATGGCCACTCTTTTTTATTTTCTTCCACCTTTCCAAAAAAGACTTAATTACACATCAATAAGTCGTGAAATACTTTTAATTAACACACACATATGCATCAACGACACTTCAGGCAGACATCTTGTTTATTATTTCTATAATAAATGTTTTATTGAGGTTTTGGAAAGTGTTTTATGGAATTAAAATTTGCCTTTTAGATTTATAGATGCCTTTTTTTCTTCATAACGGTTTCATCACAACATTTATCAAGGATGTTTTAAGAGTCTAGTTTTGTAATGGCCTTTAATAAGTACTAATAGGCATTGAAAATGTCTAGTTTTAAAAAGGATATAAAATGCATTTATTGCAAATATGTTAAAACCATAAAGAATAATTTAAAGCCTCTTTAAATCTAAATGGAATTTAAGACGTTCATAAAACTAACTAGCTTTATGGAGAGTTTTATGTAGGTTATGATAAATTCGTTACAAATACATATTATCCTGGAAGCAAATTAGCTTTATAATTAGGTCTTACAGAATGCTTTAAAACATACTATTAAGAGCAAGTATACTTGAAGCCTAAAAGGCCTTAACTACAACATCAATAAAGCACATGACTATTTCCTAACCCTGACAAACCTTTCTTAAAACCTCCTCAAGTCCAAATGACTTTTAAATTGTTCCTTGGGTATGTCCCTAATGGCCCAGTCGATGAAGGTATTTACCCACAAAATTTTGCAAACTGAGTAAACTTTTTTTGTAATACGTTAACGACGGGGTTATTTTTCAGAAACATTAATTTGGTACATTTCTTGTCCTTGGGGTCAAGTACTAAGGTATTATTTAATAATGTTACTTGACTCCGGCTTCAAGAATGCGTTCTAAGACTAAAATTAGAGTAACTCTAAAATGGAAAACTGTAATCTCAGCATCATTACGGTAAATAATTGTTAATACTCTCCAAGAGCTGTCGCTACCGCCGTACTTGACTTCGGAAACAAGAACCGTCATTGAGAAATGGAAAAGTCTTGAAATTAAATGTATGTATGCTCACTTGGTTACAGTGGCGGCTGGTGAGATTTCAATAATTTTTTTCTTGTCTGTGGCGCATGGGACCCATACGAAATATGGGAAATAACATCTAGAGAAGTGCTTCTCTAACGATCCCTAAAAAATTTTGAAAAAGCAGTTTGCGAAAAAATTTTTCAAAATTCGGTTGCTCCCCCTGGTCTAGGGGCTTCTGTTTAAAATTATTTTTTTTTGTCATATACATTTTACTTTTCATAAAAATACAACAATAGGTTTTGGAGTTTATGGAAATACTTTCATTACTAACTGAGATAAAACGAACTGAAATTTTGTAATTTGTTAAAGTGTAAATTACAAAATTTCAGTTCGTTGTATCTCAGTTAGTAATGAAAATATTTTCATAAACTGCAAAACTTATTGTTGTATTTTTATGAAAAGTAAAATGTATATGACAAAAAAAAATAATTTTAAACAGAAACCCCTAGACCAGGGGGAGCAACCAAATTTTGAAAATTTTTTTCGCAAACTGCTTTTTCAAGTCGTTAGAGAAGCGCTTCTCTAGATGTTGTTTACCATATTTGGTATGGGTCCCATGCGCCAGACGAGAAAAAAATTATTGAAATTCACCAGCCGCCACTGCTTGGTTATATATTCCCTTCCACAACTAATATACTATGAAATTGATTGCCGTCTATTAGTGCAGGAAAAATAAATTTTGACCTTGAAAAAATTAGTACAAGCAAGGAATTTGATGGAGATGTTCCTCTTGCCATCCTAATTAATATACTAAAAGTCCTAAAATCGAAGCTGTGCTTCGTCCGTCATATTGAAAAATGGCGGCTCATTTTCAGATTTCTGTATATAAATCCTTTACTGTTGCAGAAGTGCAGATTGTTATCTACTGTAACCAGTGGCCCAAAGGATTAATAAATTTTGATTGATTGATTGGTTATTGAATTTTCAAAAATCACAATTGTGTTCAAAATACACTGTAAAATGCGTGTTTATAGGTTGTAAGTAAAACAAAAAACATTTTTTTAGGTCTATTACCATTACAGAAGAAAAATATACTGTAATTATGAAGCCTATAACAAATAGAATAAAATACGAAAATACATTATAACATTAGTTCATGATCAAAAAAAAAAAAATCTGTTCCAAGTACTAAACCTATCATACCTTAAGTATTTTTGTGTGCTGAATCTGAATTTTCAATTAAGGAAATTTTTTACTTCGTAGATTTCAAGTAAATCCCGGTTTTTATCGTCAAAATACGTTTTTGACAAATTTTGACGTTTACTCGAAATCTACGCGGTAGAAAATTTTTTAAATTAAAAATTCGGATTCAGCACACAAAAATACTTAAGGCATGATAGGTTTAGTCCTTGGAGCTGAATTTTTTTTTTGTAAACCTGTATAATTTAAAAATCGTTTGATTTAGAGAAAAAAATGTTAATATCAAAAATTGTTTGTTTTATTATTGCCTACATTTTTTATTTGAAACTTGTTTTCCTATCTGCAACCGTAAAGGATTTATATACAAGAATCTGAAAATGGGCCGCCATTTTTCAATATGGCGGGCATAGATTTTAGGGGAGTTTTAGTATATTCAATAAGATGATAATTGCAACATCTCCACCAAATTTCTTGCTTGTACTAATTTTTTCAAGGTTCGCATACTTTTAGACTTTTTATTGCACTATGTATAGAATGTCCTGTTACTTGACCCCGGGGGTAAGAACCGTAGTTAACGTGTTAATGAGTTCGTGAAAGTGTATAGAATAATATCCTGAAAAGTTTACATTTCGCTCGGATGCAGAACATAAAAAATGAATTGTCTTGAATTTCTAAAGTATAACAATAATGAAGGACCACCTATTTGAGCTAAACAGGAAAGCATGTGTGACCTACCTTGTAATCCCTTACTTTTTACATGAAAGTATCCCAGACGCCAAGGGTTCTGTCGGCGACAAATTGTCCACAGGTCGAGGAGCTCTAGAGCTGTGTTCTTGTTTAATTGGGCGGATATGTGTCCCATACCATAGATTTAATTATAGGGAACTAAATCTGGATCGATTGACATAAACTTGCTGAACTAGCAGTACACACTGTTGACTACATGACCACACATCATGAGTTTTCAAGACGAACTGAGCTTAGATTTACAAAATCTCTAGGATGCTGGGTTTTGGTGGCAAGGCATTCCATTGGTCGATGCACTGTCATGCTCAATAAAGTGGCGCATTTTCCTTTTTAAATATCTATTTCGCGAACACGAAACAAAAAAAAAGTGAAAAAATTATTTCATCCGTTTTTTCAAAATTTTGAAATCAAGCTAGAAAAAACTAAAAAATACAGATGGATAGATCACATATTTATGAACAAAAAATGTTCTAACAAAATTTATCATTAAAGCCACGGTTTTCCTGGAAAAATATTGTCAAGTGTAACATTATAACTTGGAGCGAGATTCATGCGTGCACGCGCTTGAATATGCATGACTGTAACACCGACACACTGAATTACATGTCAGTAAATCAGAATTTGTTCAATCTATATGAGTGTTGGCTCATTTAAAAGATGGAAATTGTAGCTTTCTCATGCTTTTTTGTCAAGTGTAACGTTATAACTTGGAGCGAGATTCATGCATGCACGCGCTTGAATACACATGACTGTGACACCGACGCACTGAAGTACATGTCACTAATTCAGAATTTATTCAATCTATATGAGTGTTGGCTCATTTAAAAGATGGAAATTGTAGCTTTCTGATGCTTTTTTGTTTTAAACAATACAAGCAAAGGATGGACGGGAAAAATATACTTATATATATTATCACGCCCGAACTCAATTGTCGCAATAAAAAATATAGAAAAAAACAAAAACCCTTCAAAAAAATTCTTTCTTCATTGAGAACTGTTAAAAAGTATGTACACTTCATGATTATTATGGTTTATTAAGTTGTAGTAACGAGGATTAAAAAAAGAAGTACATCTCAAATAATTTTAATTTCCTTGCTTGATGATTTTTTTGATAAATATATATATTGCAGGCTGTAACTTGTCGAGAAAATATGATCAATCAGATCATGATAAGAAATTGCGATTTTCACGATCTTATCCTTATAACTATTAAAATATCTTTGATTGTTTTGAATATAAATTCTGGAACTTTTCCAATACATTAACAAATGTATAAGGAATCCATTGGATATAGCTGAAATGTGGATAGGTGAACCTGTAATAAATACAATACAGTAAAAGCACATAAAAATTCATGCGAGCGATTCAACGGCTATGTGTGGTGTCTGTGTATGTGTCCATTATTATATATTTTCCCTCCATACTCACTATTTATCCTCCCATTCACTAATAAAAATGTTTAGAACGCGTAATCAGAAAGAGAAAAAAGCTTTATTTTACTCAATAGAATAGCTAAGAATTTTTAGAGGTTCCATAGTATGCATTTAACCGTGCGCTAGCCGCGCAGGGTGACAAAGTTACTTCACTATTTTTTTCCAGGAATACTGTGGCTTTAGCGATAAATTTTATTGGGATATTTTTTTGTTCAGAAACACGTGGTCTATCCACCTGTATTTTTTATTTTTTCCTACCAAATGGACAAAAAAAATTATTTTTTTTTTCACTTTTTTTTATGTTCTGCATCCGAGTGAAATGTAAACTTTTCAGGATATTATTCTACACTTTCATGAACTCATTAAAAAAAAAAATTATTCAGTTTGCAAATTTTTGTGGGTTTCATTATAAAATGTTTTCTGTCATCTGGGCTATAATAGTGGAGTAAAATCGCTCCTCGGTCTCGCTTATTTCTGGTAGCTTTTTGTTTGAAGGTATAACTAAATGGGACCTTCACCATCATGTAGGGCTTAATTCTGGCTATCCAAAATGGACTTTGACAACTTTTTTTAGTAGGGCCGAATTTTGCAAAATCTATTTTTTCATGACTGAGAAGTGATTGGAAAAACGCGAAAAACATACACACGATATTAAATCAGCAATTTGGGTTACGATTATGAATTTAATATAATAGTCCACATACCTAAAAGAATATACCGCGCAAGAGAGATGACCGACAATTGCAACATACCCAATAAACAATTTAAATATCTATGTATACAACATGATCTACCATGACATGGGGAAAATTTAACAGTAGGTTGTTCCCACCGAAAGGAGTTAAAAAAAAATGAGATTTTTTTTTGTAGAAATGTGCCGCCAGTGACTTTAACCAATCTGACGTAACGCGGTACAACTATATCACTTTATCAGACTTGGGATTGACACTATTGACGGCAGAGCTGGAGAGGGTAGAAGTGACTTTTTGGTTTTTAATCAAATCACACTACAAAAATAGCGAAATAAATCGAAAAGACATTGACCCTAGGCAAGTGAACTCTGAAACAAGTAGATTTAAGACATATTTAGTTAAACCTGTCAACCTGTTGAGCTAAATAACATAAAATCAGAAGAACTAAATGTATCCTGTGGTGTTCCACAGGGTTCCGTTCTTGGACCACTGCTCTTTTTATTATTTATTAACGATTTACCGAGAACAGTTGATCATGAAAATTTGATAATGTTTGCTGATGACAATTCATACCTAAGTACTAGTTCGAATATGTCTAACCTAATAGATATTTCACAAAACAAAATAAAAACTTTTACATCCTGGTTTTATGAAAACAAATTACTTTTAAATGCATCTAAGACTGTATTTATCCATTTCACACCTAGATTATCAAATTACAACATAAGCAGTTTAATAAAAATTAATGGTAAATCACTTGAACAAGTTCAGCATACACGTTTTCTAGGTATTTATATTGATAATGCCCTAAACTGGGAAATACATATTGACCATTTGTGCAGAAAGCTCTCTTCAACATGCTTTGCCTTATACAGATTAAACAAACTTACTAGCACATCAGTTGTTCTTTCCTATTATTATGCTCAGTTTTACTCCCGGGTGAAATATGGCATCATATTTTGGGGTTCATCTCATTTCTTAGAAAGAATATTAAAAATCCAAAAAATGGAAGAGAAACATAAAAGGATTAAATAAAACCGTATCTTGTAGAAATGTTTTCAGGGAACTGCATATATTAACAATACCAAGTATATTTATATATGAAATAGTCATATTTGTTAAGCAGAATTTACATGAATTTTTATGTAATAATTATAATCATGCCTATGAAACCAGGAAGAAAAATGACTTATCAATACCAGTCCATACACTGTCTGTTTTCGAAAAAAGTCTACGATATATGGGTATTAAACTGTATAATAAACTGCCTCAAACAATAAAAGAAATAAATAGCATAAGAACATTTAAAAAAGAAGTTAAAGAATTACTTTTAAATAATGTATATTACAGCGTAAGGGAATATTTTGAAACACAGTTTTGAGATATGATGTATTTATTATGTATGTTTAATTATGTAGTCCCAGTAATTATGACCTGACTGTTTGATATTGTTTTATTTCTTTTAATTTTTTTGTCTTGCTGTAGTTTGTGTACCTAACTTTTAGTATTTTATTACCTTCATTTATTTATGTATTTTATTCTTTGAAGTAATCATTTGACGAGTCCGATACCATTTACTGTAATGTGGTCTATGGATAATAAAGATTATTATTATTATTATCACATGCCGGTGTCCTAATTGTTCGACCGAAAGCAAAAAACGCGGCACTTTAACTGCACTTGCCGGCTTCACTTTTTATGCCAATTAAGGAAATGTAAACCTTCTAGCGGCTTGTATATCAGTGTATACGTGGAAGGTACGTAATTTCAGACGAGGATTACATAGTGGATATACCATCCTTCGGAGAGGATGTAAAGCAGGCGGTCCCTTGTCTATTAAATGTCAGGCAAGCAAAAGATCCCTACTCTTCTTAAGGGAAGAGGTTCGGCAAAATTTCCAGGTTGGGGGTAGCTCGTCTCCTGGCGTCGGTGATAGGCCCTGGTAGAGGAAATAGGCCAACGTTAATAATAAAAAAAAAAAAGGAAATGTAAACAACTCCAATATGTTCTTTCACTACTGACCTAGTCAATAACAGTAGTGTATCTTCGCAAATTTCCGATATTTTGTTCTGTTATTTTTCTTATGGTATTCAATAGAATTCGATCATCTATATAAGCTGTTAAAGTTTCAGTTTCATAAGTATATCCAATCCTTAGATATTCAGTTTTAAAGATTGGGTTTCAGTACAAAACGCTTCACAGACTCATGACGTCATTCTGCTTAAAAACTATGGCACAGTTCCTTTTGACACGTTCGGATTTGGAAACTGCGCAAACTCCTGACAGTTCTTTGACAGAAACACAATAATACACACTACATGCTTATTAAATCTTGACTGTCACCTTATCAGCATCTGCAAAGTGACGTCACGCGAAGGTCCGTCTTGTTTTTTCTCGGTCCAACTTTGGTAATTTATTTAAGGGCTTAAACATCCAAATTAAAACTTAAAAATTTGGAAATGCCTTAAAAAGTGACTCTATCAGCGAACAGACTACAATAATTTTTTATTGTTATTATTATACTGTGATTTTGTTTTAGAGCAAATTTGTGGAAGTCAAGGGAGAAAATGACAAACTGTCTCTGGGACAAACGCTGTGGCTGAATTACTTACAGTCTATCGGAGCTGATATAGAAGTTTGCATGGTCCATTGTAAGAATTTTTATTTCCACTAATCATGTAACTTTTCTAGTAAAATTATTTCTTAAATTTCAGCTATTGGTTCCAGACGTAAGAAGATACACAAGTCGGAAGATGCAGTGTCGACAGAACCAGCTACATCATCATCATCATGTATTGAAGAATCTAAAGGTATGAAGAAAATACAGATGCACAAGTAGCACCGTTAGAGGAAATTATGTAACTTTTCTAGTAAAATTATTTCTTAAATTTCAGCTACAGGACCAGCTACATCATTATCATCTATTGAAGAATCTAAAGGTATGAAGAAAATACAGGTGGCACAAGTAGCACTGGTAGAGGAAAGAGGTACATCAACATCTGGTGGTCCCAAACGTAAAAAGAGGATAAAAAAAACAAAAGAAGACATGTCGAACGAATCGACCACATCATCATCATCTATTGTAGAATCTAAACGTAAAAAGAGAGTACTTAAGATGAGAACAAAACAGTTAGTGGAAGCAATTACAGCACCATCTTCTGGTGATTCCAAACATAAAAACTGTATCCAAAAGGGGACAGAAGAAATGTCAGAGGAATCAACTACGTCTGTACCATCTATTGTAGAGCCCAGAGTTAAACGGAAAACATTGAAGGTGGGAGCAAAACGGTCAGTGGAAATAAACACAGCTTCATCTTCTGGTGGTTCCAAACGTAAAAAAAAGATGAAAGAGGAATTGTCAGAGGAATCAACAGCGCCATTATCGTCTAGTGATGAATTTGAATAAGTGAAGATATCAGATATAGAAATAGGACATATTTTTTACATTTCCTGGAAGAAGATGGCTGCTGAAGACATTTAGTGATTCTCTTTTTACTCCTTTCCTATTATTTACATGAAATATTTTTCCATTTACAATTTAAACCATATACTTATTTTATGCTATTTTACCATAGAATTATTGAATTTTAAAGATTTTTGAAATAAAATTGTTGACCCAAAATTGGAATATATTAAATTAATGTTCACAACAAAAGCCACAATGCACTCAAAAGTTGCGTAATTAATATTTAATTTTTGTTTTGTAACCGCTCAAAAGGGGAGGCGAATATTTTCGAAATTTTGTGTTGTTGCACTAAGTTAAAATTTGAGGAGAATCTATGTTAAACAATAACAATTATTCATAAAAAATCATTAGAAACACATAGAAGTTGAAAAGAAAGTCTTATAATATTATAATATTAATTACCAAAATACATGCATTTAAAACGGAGATGAGATAATAACGGCAGTCTGTAGAGAAGTTAGTTATAAAGCGACGAGAAACGGGTACTAATTTAGAAACTCGCTGATAGCGACGGAGAAAAAATACAATCACGACAGTTTAATCTGACATTATATTTAAGGCCAAATTCAACTGAGGTTCATAGGTTACAATTCGGTATAGTTTAACAGCATCTAGTTATGGATAAATACAAGTACAGATAGTGTTTTCTGCCGTACTGTGTAAATAATACCACCAATTCACCAGAAAAACTGTTGTGTTCCAATAATAAACGCTGAACGTAATAATGAATGATTTAAAGCCACCAGAGAAGGACCAAGTCTTCTTATTGTGGAGACCATTTCAATGTCAAGTAAAGTAACAAATTACAATGTATTCTAAGCGTTTTATTTGTGATAAGTTGTATCTTAATGTAGGAATTTGATTTTTATTATGGGTTTATGTTGTAGGAAAAACGGCCGCATTACAAGACTTGTGTGGCGTTCTAGCTGTTACAAATTTAAATTACCCGCCAAACTGGTGGATAAAACAAGGTGTATTACTGTATTCTTAACGGCTCTAGATTAGAATGTTATTCATGCTTTGACTTCCTAAAAGGAGGGAAATGGCTTTAATCTGCTATCTAGTTTGTTGGAATAAAGTGCAGTTGTTTTTGTTAGCTATTGATTATTTATGAAGCTCCCTAGACGCCCCATAATACTAGGATGATCAATGAATTAAGAAAGGAAATTTAAAAACTCGCCGTTGAAAAACTATATGAAACAAACTGTGAAAGTCGTCTAAAGTCGGTGAACACAATCAGTCGGAAATGGCTAACGAATGCGTTGGATTGTAGTTATAAATGCCCTTTGAATTATGTGTGTTATAAATACATATCATTGTTTATTGCTTAGATAGATACTAGCATAAAGTACTTACCTATTTATTATTTTTTGTTATAATACAGACCTTTCTTGATATCTTTGTAAGTCTCATTCTGACTCTTCTTAGAAGTGAGTATCAGTGGATAATAAATAATTTCTTTAGTAGATAAACTTATTTTGTTGTTTTCAGTTAGATACGCATGTATATAGTTAACAGGAAATAAAACAATGAAAAGGAAATATTTAATAAAATACAAAGTATAGTTAACAAATTCATCTAAATTAAATAATAAAATACATATTAGACATATTATGTAATATTAATAAGATAAAATAAAGGAAGTTCTTCCAGAAATTACAATAGTTTGTACTGTCTATAGCAGCTGTAACGTTAAGTACCTTGCAGCTTTTGCACTTCCAACCATTGCAATGTCAAAACGATCGTCTCTTTTTAAAAATTCGCTGACCATAAATATATCTACCGCAAGTAGAATGTCAGAATTAGCTTTTACAGATATACTGCTTAGTCGTTTTGTAAAAAAATATTAACAATAACTGCAAACATGCTAGCTAAACGTCAAATTTACTTTTGACATATGAGGTTATTTTCTTTCTTGTCAGCAATGTCAACTTATTCGTCTTCATCTGTTCTGCTTATAAGTTCACATCTAACTGCCGTTATGATGTCACTACCGTTTTCGCGGCACATTCAAATAGTGGAAGTTTAACAATTTTTTAAAATATATTGCGCTAAGAATTTTTCTTCCAAATTAAATATATAACTAAATTAAGTCCCTCCACTACCATATTTCACCATTTTAAATTCGTCAACAACCCAATTGTATACACACTGTAAAAAATGATGTAAATTTACCATCGTTGTGTGTAAAATTCCCATGTAATTTTACCGGCAAAGAGACAGGAAAATTTCCATTTAACATGGAGAATTACCCCAAAATATAAGGGAAATAAAAATTTTCCACTCTCTTTGCGGGTAAAATTCCATTACTATTGGGGGTAAGTTTACTATGGAAAAAAAATCCTGTCCGGATAAGGGGTAATAAAATTGCTGGTAATAAAATTGCATGCAATTTTATTTAAAAAAATTCCGGATAAGGGGTAATAAAATTGCATGCAATTTTATTTAAAAAATCCTGTCCGGATAAGGGGTAATAAAATTGCATGCAATTTTATTACCCCTTATCCGGACAGGATTTTTTTTCCATAGTAAATTTACCCCCTATAGTAATGGAATTTTACCTGCAAAGAGAGTGGAAAATTTTTATTTCCCTTATATTTTGGGGTAATTCTCCATGTTAAATGGAAATTTTCCTGTCTCTTTGCGGGTAAAATTACATGGGAATTTTACAGGCAACGATGGTAAATTTACATCATTTTTTACAGTGCATACCTATATCTACCAAAACCGTTCCATCTTTATAATGATTTTGAAATAGAAATGAAATTTATTTTTACTCCGAGCTTTTAAAAATAATCATAAATGAACTTTATACTTCTTTCCAGCTGATTTTCGTAGTTTTCGTGGTATTTAGTTATTGGGAGTGAGGGTAGATTCAACCCCCAGTAGTGGGTTAGGTCACCTGTGATAAATAGAATTCAATATGGCTGCAAATGATCAGTCAAGTTTTCAGAGTATACACAAACGTTATTTTAAATGTTGTAAAAACAAAGAAATTAACCATTTTATCTGTGTAGTGTCATAGTATCTTTCATAAGAGTTGTGCACTTCGGCCAAACAAAGATTTCAGATTTTTGAATGATAATCATTTAATCTGCTGCAAACAAGTGTATAATGAGAAAAGTGATGATCTATCAGCTTGTGAAACTCTAATCGAGGATCTGACCAAAGAAAATGAATTCAAAGAAAATTATATAAAAAAACTGAAATGCAATAACCAATCTTTCACTGAAGAAGCCATAAAAAACGAAGAGGAACTCTCTGAAATAATAAACAATCAACAAGTGGAAATTAGCGAACTAAAAAAATTAGTTGTGGACTTAAAAAAGCAAGTAAAAACTAATCTAATTAGTAAGATAGATACAAAAACTAATTCCACACAAACAAGTGATAACACATCTATAAAAGCTATAAATACAGAAATTCACATTACCTTAACTCCTATGAATACAGGGTGTAACAATATTAATACAGTTGCACCTTCCAAAATAATAAAAGATAACTATAAAATACTAGAAATAGAAACATCATATTTAAAACAACTTATTAATCAAAAAGATATTATAATCAATAAATTAGAAGACTCTGTAGCAAGTTTTAAGGATCAAATAAGTCTGCTAAACACAATTGCTGACATAAAGAAAGTACATACATCTACCTCAAAATTAGAGATACCTAGGATTAACGACAATATCTCCAACAGCGTTAATGTCCCAAACAAAGTCGCACATGCCCGCAGGGTGAATACGGCAAATTCATCTAATGCCAATATGATGGAAAATCGGTTAGAAGTTAGCAACACTCCTTCAATTTCAAAACAAAATGTAAGCACTGTCAAAAATGGATCAGGAGTGAGAAATACAACAAAGCATATTATATCGCAACAAAACCTAGCCTCAGCTTTATTAGAAGTACACACTAAAGCTAAAATTAACGATATCCAGACACTCAACAATGATATAGAACCGATAAATAAAAAGGTAATGAGCTTCAATAAAAAAAGCAGGAAACAGCTGAGAAGGAGAGTGGATTTATAACTATAGAAAAAATAAATATAGAGTCTAACAAAAAAGAAGTAGGCACTAACAATGATTACCAAGGTGCAGCCATAAAAATAAGTAATAAACCGACACAAAAAATAATAGGAACAGACACTAGCAATTTGGATGTAGCAGCAAAAGATAAAGTATGGCTTTTCTTCTCGAAATACAAAATAACACACAGTCTAGAAAATCTGCAGGAGTACTTAAAAATAAAATTCCCAGAACAAAACTTTATATGCAATCAAGTCAGAAATAGTCAAGGAACGTTTAACACCTTTAAAGTAGCAGTAGACCGTGACACAAAGGACAGTTTTTTGACGCCTGACGTGTGGCCAAATGGAATTGAAATTCTGAATACTTGCCACGAGGAAAACAGCTTTTTCGGAACAACCATAGTAGGCAACCAAGAGATTATGGAAGTAATAACTACCACCAAAATATCCCAACTGAAAGATACAGAAACAGTCAAAGAATCTTTTATGGAACTAGGAACTAGAAGTGCTGAGGCGACTCCATTTGATGTCCTCATAGTAGATGAAGATATGCATATGGAAGAAACTATCCCAAGAAATCAACATAAACTCCATATAATACATCAAAATGTGCAGTGTCTCAGTAATAAATTGTTAGAACTTGAATTATTCTTAAATAATATTAACTGTGATATTTTTTGTGCCTCGGAGCACTGGGCTAAACCTGAACAAGTGCAGTCTAAAAATCCAAGATTATGAGGTTGCTAATATTTATTGCAGGTCAGAGCATAAAAATGGTGGTATTGGTATATATGTCAAATATAATTCAAAATATGAAAAGCTAGATTTCTTCAATAAAATCTCAGTAGAAAAGCATTTTGAATGTATGGCAATAAAATATTTTTTGGATGATATCAATTTTGTTATAATACTGGCTGTCTATAGAAGCTCATCAATAAGAACTTTAGATGTCTTTCTTCAGAAACTCTCCATCACATTAGATAAAATAACTAGTCAATATAAAAACCGAAAAATCATTCTGTGTGGTGATTTTAATATAAATTTTTCAGTGGAGGGGAAAAATTTGTCTGATCTGATGGATATTTTAAATATGTACTGTTTTACACCTACTATTAGAGAGCCTACTAGGCTTAAAAATTGCATTGACAATATCTGCGTCAACTTACATTGCAATAGCTAAGAGGGCATAGTCATAAGAAATGCCATATCTGAAATCATTAAAGGAGTAAATAATGTAAATCAAATCAGGTTTTTTTGCTCGTTATTAGAGAAGGAACATTGGGTTGAGACATATAATGACAACGCAATGATAGATGAGAAATGTAATAGTTTTCTTAGAACATTTCAATATTATTTTGATTTAGCTTTTCCCGAAAAAGTTATAACACAGCATAAAGTTCAGGATAAAAGTTGGCTGACTAGGGGCTTAAGGGTCTCCTCCCAAAAGCTAAAGGAATTATGCTCTTTAACACTATCTGGAAACAAAAACATTATCACATTTTACAGAAAATATAAATGTATTTATAAAAAATGTATACATACCGCCAAAAAGATGCATAATAATATACGTATGGCAAATTCTACAAATAAATCTAAAACGGCATGGAACATTATTAATAAAAAAGATAATTATAATGACAATTTAAAACTAAATATCGATAATGTTTTAAGTACAGATCCAGCTGAATTAAGTAATAAGTTTAATGAACACTTTGTTAATGTCCCTAAACTGCTAATAAGTGATATAATAGCAGATACATCTAATCCAGTGCACAATGTGAACATAAACCCATATAGTTTTGCTTTTGTACCAGTAACTGAACTTGAAATAACTGAAATTATTAACAGCCTAAAAAATTCCAATTCCTCTGGGCCAGACAATATCAGTTCAAATTTACTAAAGAAATGTGTGCCGTACCTTATAAAGCCTCTCACTTACCTGATCAATAGCTCTATAATGGAAGGAACTTTTCCCAAAGCTTTAAAATCATCAAAAATAAAACCTCTCTTCAAATCAGATGATAGATATGACATTAACAACTATAGGCCCATTGCCCTTGTTAGCACATTTTCAAAAATATTTGAAAAGGTTATTTCAAATAAAATAGTTTCTTTCTTTAATAAATATAAACTATTTAACTCTAATCAGTTTGGCTTCCGCAAAGGGTTATCTACTATAGATGGCATAAATCAGTTCTTAAATCTACTACATTCACATTTAGATGCCTGTGAAAAACCTGTAGGTGTTTTCTTAGATTTAAGCAAAGCCTTCGATCTTGTATGCCATGAAACTCTAATTCTTAAAATGGAAAGATACGGTATAAGAGGCCTAATTTTAAACTGGTTTGAAAGCTACCTAAAAGGAAGGACACAATTTGTTGATGTAGATAACATAAGATCCTCCCATCTGCAAACCGATGTAGGTGTTCCACAAGGCTCAGTGTTGGGTCCGTTACTATTCATTATCTATGTAAATGATCTAAAATTTTCGAATCTCGTAATGTTTGCTGATGATATGTCAATACTTAGTAATAACAAAGACCTAAATATCACAATCGCTAACACAAACAAACAATTAACAGAAGTCCATAATTGATTAGTAGATAATCAGTTGTTATTGAATAATGATAAGTCACTCTTTATTCACTTCAACCATCATAACAATGCTGACAAAAGTTTGTTAATAAAATCTAATAATGGATCATTAAAACAAGTTACTAGTACAAAATTCTTAGGCATACATATATCTGAAGATTGCAGTTGGAAAGTCTACATCGATACGTTATGCAAAAAAATTGCACCAATCTGCTATTGTATAAAACAACTACGGCTTACGGTCAATTCAGAAGTGCTAAAAATGTACTACTATGCATATTTCCACTCAATCGCCTCATATGGAATAACTGCTTGGGGGTACTCCAGTGATAGTTCAAGGGTATTCATACTGCAAAAGAAAGCAATCCGATATATGGTTGGAGTAAGTGCACGAACGAGTTGTCGTGTTCATTTTAGAAAATTGGGAATTTTAACACTGCCATCTATCCTTATCTTAAATTTGCTGCTATATGCTAAGAAACAAAATTTTCCTCTACTGAATCAAGATAATCCTTATAATACACGTAATAATACCACATTACATATACCTTACCACAGAACCTCTCTATATGAACGATGTCCTAAATACCTTGCAATTAAAGCCTTCAATAAATTGCCTGACCAATATAAACCTCTTAATGAATTACAATTTAAGAAAGAGGTAAAAAAATTCCTACAAGATAAATGTTATTACTCCTTTAATGAGTATTTAGAGGATAGATTATGACCACCTACCATATCGTAGTTTTTTAAAATTTATTCATGTACTGTTTATATATTGTCTTTAATTTTTGTATTGTATTCTTTTACAATTTTACTTTATTTTTTGGTATTGTATTTTTATTTTATTTTTGTATTGATTGACTGACCTATTCTATATTGTGTAACCACAATCTACAGAATTAATAAATTATTATTATTATTATTATTTGAGAATCTTGAACATAATGAACGAGATTGCCAAGAATGTTGGATACATCTTGCTGTGAACAGGACAACTAACAGGTTCGACTCATATCTCCAAAACAAAAACTATGCTCAACTTGAAATTTTGTCTACTTATAAGAAAGGGGACATAAATAACTACGACAACTATAGGCCCATAAACATTCTCTCATCTTTTTCGAAGCTCCTTGAATTAGTTATAAACAATAGATTAATAAACTTTTTCTACATACACTGGCTTCTTAATAAATCACAACATGGATTTTTAAAAAACAAAACAACAGAGACAGCCCTAATTGAATTGATGGAATCGATAGCGGCAACACTTGAGGCAAAGAACGAGGCCTGCGGAGTGTTTTTGGACCTTTCCAAGGCATTTGACACCTTAAACCACGAGATTCTTCTACAAAAATTGAAGACTTACGGGAGAGTGGTTCAGATCATATCTCTGTAATCGCCAACAAAAAGTTCTGATTGAAGAAAATGATGCTAAATATTTTTCAACGTGTTTAAATGTCAATACAGGTATCCCCCAAAGAAGTATACTAGGTCCAATATTGTTTGTTATTCGACATATCTTCCGCCATTCCAGAGACAAACTCACTAGTAAATTATACAGATGACTGTTCAATTCTCATCCCCATTAATAAGAGTGACAGTGCGAATGATAAATGTCTAGAAGTTATAAGACATATTCATCTATACCCCATTGAAAACCAATTAGTGCTTAATTTTGAAAAATCTGTTTAATGCATACACACTGTCTTCCCCTAAAGTGAATCCAATTGTAATAAATAATAAAGAAATTCAATTTGCTGAGAGCACTAAATTATTGGGACTATATCTAGACGGAAATCTAAAGTACAATATGCACGTTGAATCCTTATGCACAATTCTCAGCAAATCATGCTATGCCATCAGAGTTTTAGCTAAATCTCTTAACGACAGTGTGTCCCAGGATAGATGTAACAAAAGAGGTGTAATGGACCAAAAATTTTGGAATTTTGGAATGGTATTTGGGGATTGAGTCCTGCTTGTTGTAAAACTAAAGTATACCAAAAATGACTTGATTTGGTGTTCTACAGGGTGTTTTATAAGCAAAGTTGTAAAAATCACCACTAAGAAAGTACCTTTATTTTTCAAAATATGAAAAAATTCCACTAAGAAAAGTTATTTAGAATGCAATTTTATACCTCTATACCAAATTTCAGGAATATAAAATTATTTTTTTGAAACTTTCCTATTAAATTAGTATTTTATTTTGAACCATTCAATTAAAACTGCATAGAAATTATTTTTTGTGAATTAATATTAAAGTTATGTAGAAGCTAAAAGTTAGGCTATGAGAAAAGCAGTGGATACACATTTATATTGCCAGGAATGGACCGATCAAGTGGCCGGAGAGATCCCCAGATCTATCAATATTGGATTTCTTTTTATGGGGTCGCCTCAAGCAGTTGGTTTACGCTGAACCACTTCCTAACGATGTAGCAGTATTGAAGCAGAGAATTACAAATGCCGTAAACTCTATACCGTTAGATCATATTCGAAACAGTTTTAAGGACTTCAGGCGAAGGATCGAAATGTGTGTGGATGTGGGTGGTAGCTACGTCGAATAATAAAAAAATTGTAAACATTGTTTTGTATTGGTCAATAATTATTTTTTGTGAATATGTTATGTTTTTGACATACATTTACAGGCCTCCTACCCCTAGATTTCACATTTTTTTTGACATTTTATGACACAAAATTTGAGTTTTAATGCCTAAAAAATGAACTAGAAGCTATATTAATAGTTTTTTTATTGAAAATGAAAATATGGTATAATACTTTGTATTTAGATAGTAACGTTATGTGAAAATCCTTTCTCTTTTGGCAATTGTTTTAAAAAATATTTCTTTAAATTAGCCCACTGCTTCAAAATTCGAGATAACACTTTTTTTAAAGAGAGCTATCGACAATTTACGTGCCTTAACATGTCTGCCATTTCAATGTCGATAATCGATGCAACTGCATCAAAATCTTCTCTTCTCCCTAAGATCAAATTTTGATTAAGTATAGGAGATAAAACAAAATATTTACAAAATGAATTGTAAGTATAATTTATTTACCTGAGCTATATTTAAAAAAGTGCATATCTTGCACAAAAGAATCGAAATCAAATGAAATTCTTTTAAAAACTCGCCATGTTCTGAATTGGATTAAATTTTAAATTGGTTTAACAATTTTATGATGCATGGTTGGAAATGGTAACGGAAACAATTTTTTTCATGATTTTTATGACAAGAGAACTATTTTATGACAATTTTAGGACATTTTTGGAATTTTATGACATTTTAGGATCTTATGACATGTATGACCCCTGCATTTATTACTTGTTATAATTTTTAAACCTCATTAATCTTCTGTTAGTAATTGTTTCTTATTTTACAATTAGTTCGATTAACATTACACCTTCTTACATCTCGTATATTCAATTTTTTATTTACCAATAGCCTACTTTTTGAGATGATTAACATTTGCTCCTACACAACTTTAAATATGAATTCAACTCTTAATTCGCAAAAAATGAGAAGTTTCAAAAAAATAATTTGTATTCCTGAAACTTGGTAAATAGGTATAAAATTGCATTCTAAATAACTTTTCTTAGTGGAATTTTTTCATATTTTGAAAAATAAAGGTACTTTCTTAGTGGTGATTTTTACAACTATGCTTATAAAACACCCTGTAGAACACCAAATCAAGTCATTTTTGGTATACTTTAGTTTTACAACAAGCAGGACTCAATCCCCAGACACCATTCCAAAATTTTTGGTCCATTACACCTCTTGTTACATCTATCCTGGGACACACTGTATATTGCCCTTAAAACAGCTTATTATGGTTTAGTATACTCACGCATTAAATATACTATCTTATTATGGGGCGGCAGTTCGGGTTTGTCGAAAGTTTTTATAAGGCAAAAGACAATTTTAAGGGTTCCCTTAAAAGGGTGGTTTTTGAAAATTATTATAATATTATATTAAACACAAACACACCACATATAGTAAACAGTAGACAGTATTATATTACTATAGTACTTTATTATTTATTTTTATTATATAGGGGTTGTTTTTGAAAATAGAGATGCTGAGGTCAGGATCAGTTGAAGGTTTGGCTCAACTAGTATTAAAAAATCATTTTGTACCTTTTGAATCACCTTGGTACCTCTTTTTTTAATATTAGGTGCTGTGTATGGCGTTCTACACCTCGAATAGGGTGTGAATAGGGGTAGTTTTACTTCCATATCGTGGAAGTATAGTAACGACAAAAAAATTTTTAAAAATTTTTATTGTTCAAATAGGCTTAGAATGTCACGAAACGTCGAGATTTTAAGTTTGAACGAAAAAAAATTTCTGTCTGTCTGTAACTTTTTTTCTGCGCACGTTTACTCTGGAACCGTTTGAGATATTGACTTGAAATTTGGTACACATATGTATTTTAACGAGATCTAGAACTAGATTATATTTTCATCTTGTTCCGTCGAAGGGTTGGGGGGTAAATTGGGGTAAATTTGGGGAAAATAGGTAAATCAAGCAGGTAAGAGTCCATAAAATTGGTATTTAGTATATACAAGAGAAGCTAAGGTCCCAAAAAAAGTTTTGACATTAGCCACCCCCATTACCACCCCCACTCCATTATTAAAGGGGATGAAAAAAAATTGTCATTTAGTGTGTGTACAAGAACCAGAAACCTCAAAATATTTTTTTACTTCATCCACCCCCACTACTCCCCCATCACCACCCCCACCCCGCTACCGACGTGGGGTATCGTTTTATGGGTTTTTGGGGTAGAGGATTTCAAATATATTATTAAAGTTCCATAAACAATTATTTCCACATACAAATTTTTTTCGTTGTGAGTGACTTGGATAAAAAATTTGGATGTGGAAGTAGTGATTCCTTGGGCAGCGGTTTTTACTATTTTATTATCTCTATTGAATCGATACCTAAGAGTTATCATAAAATAAATATAATTTTCACATTCAGTATAACCTATTATTCAAAGCAATTTTAGGGGTATTTATGCCTTTGGGGGTGAAATAAAATTTTCCCCAGCCTATTGATACCACAAAGACGTGTTTTTATTAATTTTAAACCTTTTCCAAGCATTTTTTCTGGGTCTTATGCGTTCCGCGTTGGGGGCCAAAAAACAGCTATTTTTAACATTGTCCTTTGGACATAACTTTAACACAAGACATAGAGACAATATTTTTAGATTTACAAAACATAGACTAACACTTACGGAAAAAAGTTTACACTATTCAGCAATAAAGTTTTATAATCACTTACCATTAGATATAAAGGAAATTGAAACATTTAGACAATTTAAAAATAAATTATTTAACTATATCTGTGTCATAGACACATATAAATCCCATATGCGACACTGAAAAGGACAACGATATTTTGTGCAACACTAGCAGAGATATATCCAGATTAAATAGCCGAGACTCATGCGCATATTGTAGAGGTGAACATCAACTAAACAGTTCAGCTGCAATGAAAGATTGAATTTTCGTAAGACGTACAGATTTCACTATTATTTTAAAATAAGCATTACAAGTGCTACAAATAGGTAATGTAAGGAATTATGCGATGTAGGTAAATGTATTATAAGATGCAGATATAATAACTATACGATTAAAATCCTCTATTACCTACTTCGATCAGGTACTAAAATTCCGATTCGGATTATCCGAATCATCCCGAGCGTGTTTAATCTTGACGTGAGTCTAATTTAACATAATAAATGATTTAACATTTAACCTAACCTCTGTTACCTCTGAGAACTTTGCGAGTTTGACACGACTTTAACATTAATAATTTACCTTAATACAACCTAGAAAATGCATTAACCATGAAAAGACAGCAATTGTAGTTTTTAAAACATTAAAATCTAATCTAAATGTAAATGATGGCATAGTCTTAGATGGCCAAACTAATATCAATTACTCTCAGAACTCAAAAATGTTAGGATTAAGGATAGATTGTCATCTTAAAACGGTCTAACCACATACAAGATGTCAGTACTAAATTATCCAAGGCATGCTATGCATTAGCTTTAACATCAAAGCAGTGCAGTTCATCAATTATAAGGCAATTATACTTTGCGTCATTTCACTCCAGTATTAAATATGCCATAGTCCATTGGGGTCTATCACCGGAAGCACACAGCATTTTTCTTATACAAAAGCGAGCAGTATGTATCATGGCAAATTTAGGTTATAATGAATCTTGCAGAGATGCCTTTAAATCATTAAATATTCTAACCCTGATATCGGTATATATTTATGAAATTTCCTGTTTTATATACAAAAATAAAGCAGCTTTTGTTGAAAATAAAGCTCAACATCTTCATAATACCAGGAAAAAAAACCTACTGATACCACATAAGCACGAAACAGCACTGTATCAAAGAAGTCTCTTTTTTAATGGATGTAAGCTTTTCAATGCTTTACCTGAAAATGTAAAAAGTTTACCAACAATTTATAAATTCAAAGCAGCTGTAAAATCGTTATTATTAAATAAAAATTGCTACACCATAGATGAATTCTTATCAAACACTTAAAGAGTCTTTTTTCTTTTTCTGCCATTAAATCTGCTAGCTATATGTTATATGTGACTTATATATGTGTGTGTGTGTATGTATATATATATATATATTTGTGTATATACGTATGTATATTTATGTGTTTTTATGTAATAGTTTTTGTTTTTATCAATCGTTATTTTTATATTATAATATAATTGTTTTTAATTATTTAACTATTTAAAAATTTTCTTATTATATAAGCTACTTGTGACAAAATTTCTTAAACTTACATCTTTGTAGTTTTCTGAAATGAATAAATATTATTATTATTATTATTAAAATAATTTATGTCACTGTAATAAGTTAAACAATTTACAAAAAGTATACTAGCAATACAATCGGCAACACATTTTCTCTAAATATGAAGTTTTCTTGCCCAAACTGGCAACATGTCAAATCCACAGTAAATGTCCGAGGTCATCGGCGGCATTTGTGCTAGATCAAAGGAGTGTCGCATATGGGATTTATATGTGTCATAGAGCCCTATACAATAGGTGAATATTTGAATTACTCATTAAGCAACAATTGAGATTTCTTGTATCAATAATTTTAAAGTGTTTAAATTTTAAATTTGTATGTCATAAATTTTACTATTTTACTGTTTGTGAAAGTATAGAACTACTTTTATTACTAGCATATATTTCATGTATTTTTTTTTAGCTTGTAATGTGACGATACCATGTATATTCTGTATGTGTGTGTACGTATATGTGCGTATGCATATGTGACATCTATACTTTGGTAAATAAAGAACTATTCTATTCAAAGTTATATAAATTTGTTAAAAAAATGATAGTTTATAAAATTACGAATTAGGTAGATTTACTGCAAATTTACTGGCGAGGCACTGCCAAACCTGCCTCATGGGACAAACTGCTACTGACCTTACGTACCTCACCTAACCCTCGTGTCTCTCGTAAGGTCATTTTAACATAATATCACAGTCATGTCATGTATTTTATAACATGCAGATTTCGTCAAGGGTTTTTAACCTATCAAGGGTTTAAGATAGACAAACTATCGATTTTAAATGCTTTTATTTTTTATCTAGATCAAAAACAAATAATAATTTCACACTAGTACAAACAACCAATCAAAAAAATAAAATTTATTTAGTACAGAAAATTAGACTACATTTCTATTCCTTATATTTTCACATATACGAAACTACCTTTAATCAATAAACCCATATCGATTGGCTGAACGGATTATTTTAAACAATGAGAAAAATATTAATACTAAAATTACCATTACCTTATTAATAATATGTAAGCCAACCAACTTTGTTGATTCTCCTACTGGAAAATTCAAATAGTCCCTGAATGAATGAAAACTACATTTTACAATTCAAAGCTGTACGGAATTAAATCTACAAATACCCCAGTAGTTTCTTTTACACTTTAGTTGTAGGAGGGGCTCTAATTAGCACATCGAGAAACTTATAAGGCATATGGATGCTTGTACTGCTGAATGTCAATAGAAGTAGTTCAGGTTTACACAGAAATAATATTCATGAATAATCTGAATATTAGATTTTTTCAAAGACAATTTTTCATTTTCCTTAAATTTAAAATCTAACTTTGCCAAATGAGTCAAAAATTAAAGTGGATCACAGATGAACTTTTGACTATTGGTGGTTAAATATTTATAACACGTTGAGTGTGCATGTCGGCTCTGGCCGACATGAAAAAGATATAAAATAGCGTTACCGTTTTGCATGTCGGCTATAGCCTTTAGTCGACTATAGCCTAGTACGTGTGACGGCTTTGGCCGAAATGGCCCTTTTGACAGGGCCAGGAGAATTAGTGACTAGAAAGTGTACTATCAACAAAAGGTAGATACTAGATAGATAGTCGTTAAGCTTAATTTAGCTTAAATATCAAATATCCGAGTTTTGGGCATTAAAGAGTCCTTTAAACCTAAAAAACTAGCCTAAAATTTGATCTTGTCAAATAAAAAAAAATTAACATATCTTTAACCCTTTCACTGTGGGAGTGGATTTTGCAATCCGTGCCCTGTGTGCGGCATTGGGCAGACTATGCATGTTTGTCCGCTTCCCCCAATTGAACCATAAACATGTTTCGCGGATATGTACGCTTCCCACAGTTGCAACATGTGAATCAAAAATTATTGGCTAACACACCACTAGTGTGCGCCTAGGATTGCTTTTGACAATAAAAAAGAAACGCATTTAAAAAAATTAATCTTTTTTATTCATTACAAAGTAACACAACAAACTGAACGTGTAAAATAAACGTAAACAACTGCATAAAAAGAGCACGCAGTCCACGTGTTTGGAGGAGATCGAATGCAAAGGAGTGGGGACCGCCTGCGATTACACGAAAGTTAACGCATTTACAAAGCATATTCAACAGCGTAATCGTCCGATTGCCGCAGTCCAGGACCTGAACCCGCCAGTGAAAATATACATCACCCACACCACAAGACCACAAATAATTTGTGTATGCTTTTTGAATTTGCTAATATTCTTAATAATAGTTTCTCTATTTTTTCTTCATAAAACACTCAACTACAGCCAACAAATATCAGAATGACCATATGGCAATGATTTCTAGGTTAAATACGAATATCGCCATTTCCTTTTTTAGTAATTTTATTACCAACCGTACTAAAACAGAGATTTCGTTAAATAGTGCCCCATCATGGCTGATAATATATATGGAAAAGTTAAAAGGCCATTTAGCTTAATGGCTGTTTAACTAAATTGACATTTATAAAGCTGATAATACCGGCAGTTAGTGTCAATAAGCATTAAACAATATTTGTCTATTCAGGTATTATCAAAGGAACACCAAAGCTGATTGGCCAAATATACAGGATAGTCCAGTTGATACTTAAATTGTGCATTTAATCCTAATTAATTTTCAACATAATTTACATATGCACATGCAATATTTTCTTACAATTTGATAAGAAATATATGTAATATGCCTTCCAACAACGAAAGTGGGAATGACGTACATAGTAACGTTACTCCCAAGAACAAAAGTTGGGGCAAAGCATACTAGTAACGTTACTTCTAAGAATGAAAGTAGTACTAAAATACATAGTAACGTTACTCTCATGAAAGCGGGAATGAAAAAGAGCAAGCACTCTTGTGCTGACAGGTCAGCATATGATTATTGAGCATTGAGTACAATGAACCTCTTTTTATAAAAAAAGAACGAAATACAACATACATTTTTTCTAAATGATATAAATAACACACTGAAACAATTGTATTTGTAACTCTTATATAAAAGGAGTATAACTCTTTTATAAAAAGAGTTATACTCCTTTTATATAAGAGTTACAAATACAATTGTTTCAGTGTGTTATTTATATCATTTAGAAAAAATGTATGTTGTATTTCGTTCTTGGGAAAAACATTTCAACATATTTCGTTCTCAGGAGAACTATTTCCATTCACTCTTTTCTAAACTGTTTTTGGGAACGAAACTAAAAGAATATATTTCCGTTTTTGTTCAAAAAAATTTTCGGCATATAAATTTGGAAACATAATGATTATGTACACATCTACATTCAGAAATCTTAGAAGCTGCATGACCTTTAAAATTAGAAATATCATGAAGAAATTTTAAACCACCAAATGCTAGAAAGTTGTCTCATGTTCTCACTTACAAAATAAGAAAATTGTGTAGCAGCTGGTTCATCCTGTATATGTATAAAAACGGTGGCTCGACAAGGCTGTGGATGATCAATATCTCTTTTATTGACGGCTACACATGGTGTGCTACAACCAAATTGAAATCAAAGTTGATGCCACTCGGAATTTTTTTACACATTCTTGAACGTATATAGAACCAATTTCCACGGTATTTAAAATCATTCATCGCAGAATTTTTTTTTACAAGTATTTTACTTTTTTTGTTTAACTACACAGTTGCACAAAAACAAGTGGTGTGGTCTAGCCTGCGGACTAGAGCAGTGTATCCTTATGTACTTGGACCCGTTGGAACCGAACCCAAAGTCAGAATTGTCAGATTGCCTCGTTTTTCACCCTTAACCCCAAAAAAGTCTGTCCGGCAGACCATACCAGTGTATCATTATGTATTATTTAGACCCTCTGAAACAGAATCCGAAGTCAGAATTGTCAGATTCGCTCCTTTTTCACCCCAAACCCTAAGAAACACTCCCAAAACAAACAAAAAAAGTGGTCTGGCCTGCGGACCAGGCCAGTGTATCCTTACCAAATATATAAGGATACACTGGTATGGTCCACCGGACAGACCATTTCTTTTTTTTGGGGGGGGGGGTGTTTTTTTGGGGGGGGGGTGTTTTTTGGGGGTTGGGGGTGAAAAACGAGCCAATTAACAATTCTGACTTCGGATTCAGTTTTAGCGGGTCCAAGTAAATAAGGATACATACACCAGTCTGGTCCACAGGCCAGATCACTTTTTTTTATTTTTGGGGTGTTTTTGGGGGATAGGGGTGAAAACCGAGCAAATCTGATAATTCTGACCCTGGATTTTGTTTTAAAAGGTCCAAATACATAAGGATACACTGGTATGGTCCGCCGGACAGACCATTTTTTTTTTGAGGAGCGGAGGTGTTTTTTTGGAGTTAGAGGTGAAAAACGAGCCAATCTGAGAATTCCGACTTCCGATTCGGTTTCAGCGGGTCCAAATACATAAGGATACACTGGTCTGGTCCGCAGACCAGACCACTTTTTTTTTGTGTGGCTGTGTCATTGAACAAAAAATGTAAAATACTTGTAAAAAAAATTTCAGCGATGAATGATTTTAAATATCGTGGAAATTGGTTCTGTATACATCCAAGAATGGGTAAAAAAAAATTCCGAGTGGCATCAACTTTAATTTAAATTTGGTTGTAGTGCACCGTGTACACTAAAACCGGAAATACAAACGAAAAAATTAGGCAATCAACGGAAATATGCCTAGATATTAATATTTACTATTATACTTATTTTTCGAGATATTGGAAGGAAATGCATTTGATCTGCAGTTAATCAATAAAAAAAATTTGATATGCTACTTATATTTTTATATTTTAGCTGCCTTGTATAATTGATTATAACTTCAATTTTTTTTTTCAAAAGATTTTCTAAAAATAAAAAAAATATTAGATTACCACAACCATATTGACACACCATGTATATACGTTAGACCAACCCAAAGAAAAAGCTTGTCATATTTTATGTCTCACCCTGTAAAAATGTTCCTTTTTATGTAAAAGAAAAAAAAATACTCTTTTGATAAAAAAAAATGAATTTTAAAATGTGCTGCCACACTCTAAAGTATGCTATTTCAATCATTTTGTGTTATCTACAAAAATTAGGCTGCGAGCTTCATCTAATATATTTTTTTAGTGCCAAAGTGGTTTTCCACTTTAAATATATAAATAATTGAAAATTGTGGAGTAAAATTTTTTTGATCCAATGAAAAAAATCTACTTTAAAATGATAAAAAATGGACAAAAGCAAAATCTCAAATAAACCTGCTTTTAGGCCTGCCGAAAATACTTTTTAAATATTTTCCAAAACATATCTAAACCAAAATTTACTATAATTACTTGTAAGCGAGCAGAAATTAGAGTGTGAAAATGAAAGTTTTCAGGGTGTATTTCTCAATTTTACTAATAAAGGCACCAAAAAAATATCATTAAAATTGTAAATAACTAATGAAGTTACCTAAATATTATTTTTTTTTTATTCTTGAAAAATTATATTAAATATAGAAAATACTATTTTTTGAGGTCCCAGGTTTTTAAGGATAGGCTCGAATTTGTTTAACTTATTCACCATTGTAAATAATTAATAACAATTTAATTTTATAATTTATTTATTATATTTTTTTTGTTTTTGTACATTTCTTTGTTTCTGCACTTTATGTTAACAGTAAAGCTTGTTTTTGTTCTTCATCTATTGTAATAACATTATTAAATCGGGAAGTCAACGCAATTTGACATTCAGCAGAATCATTGACAACTTTAAGGTTTATGCATACATATTTTCCACACACATGATGATGGCCTGAATTCCATAGATTTGGATTTTTCTTTAAAAAGTCAACGTTTATATTTGTAATATTTAAAAAATTTGAACTTTTCTTTGATATAAAATATAATAAACAAATACCCGAATCATTTTTTTTTTTTTTGATCTACAAAACCTCTAACATTATGTTGCGGTTCCCATATTTTTTTTTTTTAAAGTTTGTATCATTTATATTTTTATTTCATGAGTCACTTTATCATCAAAAAATGCAAGGCACACGAGTTCCTCTGAAAGATACCAGAGGTGATTGGTGAATTTATTTAATAATAATATTTCTTGTCCCCTTCATGAACTTATTGGAAGATTTATATGAATATGAAAAAATAAATAAAAAATTGTCTCCGTTATTATTAAATAAATTCACCACTAGTATCCGAGGAACTCGTATGCCTTGCATTTTTTTATGATAAAATGACTCATGAAATAAAAATAAAAATGATACAAAATTTAAAAAAAGAAAATTTACGGGTAGTGTTAGAGGTTTTGTAGATAAAAAAAATGATTTGGGTATTTGTTTATCTGATTTTATATCAAGGAAAAGTTTAAATTTCTTTAAAATTACAAATACAAACATTGACTTTTTAAAGAAAAATCCAAATCTATGGAATTCAGGCCTTCATTATGTGTGTGGAAAAAATGGTTTATGCATACATAAACCTTAAAGTTGTCAATGATTCTGCTGAATGTCAAATTACGTTGACTTCTCGATTTAATAATGTTATAACAATAGATAAAGAACAAAAACAAGCTTTACTGTTAACACAAAGTGCAGAAACAAAGAAATGTACAAAAACGAAAAAACATATAATAAACTAAAAAATTATTATTAAAATAATTATTTACAATGGTGAATAAGTTAAACAAATTCGAGCCTAGCCTTAAAAACCCGGGCCCTCAAAAAACAATATTTTCTATATTTAATATAATTTTCCAAGAAAAAAAAAATTATTTAAGTAACTTCATTAGTTATTTACAATTTTAATGATATTTTCTTGGTGCATTTATTAGTAAAATTGTGAAATACACCCTTCGCACTCTAGTTTCTGCTCGCTTACAAGTAATTTTAGTAAATTTTGGTTTCGATATGTTTTGGAACATATTTAAAAAGTATTTTCGGCAGGCCTTAAGCAGATTTATTTGAGTTTTTCCTTTTGTCCATTTTTTAACATTTTAAAGTAGATTTTTTTATCGGGTTTCTTACAAAAAAATTTTACTCGATAATTTTCAATTATTTATATACTTAAAGTGAAAAACCACTTTGGCACTAAAAAACATATATTAGATGAAGCGCGCAGCCTAATTTTTGTAGATAACGCAAAATGATTGAAATAGGGTACTTTAGAGGGTGGTAGCATATTTTAAAATTCATTTTTTTTTTAGTCAAAAGAGCATTTTTTCTTTTACATAAAAAGGAACATTTTTACATAAAATATGACAAGCTTTTTTTTTCGGTTGGTCTAATATACATAAAATACTAACATTAATTAATTAATAACTATGTATCTACGTATAATTACACTTAAAAAGCTTCTCTACACAAAACAAAAGGTATCCACAAGTTTCAGTTGCGGTCCTCTAAAATAAACGATATTCCATTCTATAATGTGCTGTTATTTAAGACGTCAATAGAAATATGTACAGGTGATTCTTTTATGATGAGATATGCGTTTTTCTTGTAAACTACTAAGAGAATTATACTCTATTCAAATGTTATTTTCTTACTGCCTGCCACTCAAAATTAGGGTAGAAAAAAAGAATGCATGACGGTGGGTATTGTGACGCTTCAACCATTTTTTTTTCCAGCAACACACCAGTTTTATTACATCATTGAAAAGGTCTTTTAATTCCCAATCCTTTTTTGTAATTACCATTTTCTTCTATGCTTACTTTTTTTTTTAAGTTAAGATCTAATTATGTTTTTTTTATTATAAGTAGGTACTACTTTTTAAAATATTTTTATTGGTGTTAGCTTATAAGCGACACCTTTTCTTTCTTATAAGCTAACACTTTATACAGAATATAATTTTCCTCAATAGTTTACAAGAAAAATGTATTTCCCTTGATAAAAGAATCACCCTGTACACCAAAGAATTTTATAATGTTCGAAAAGATTTTTAGTACTCCTCTTCCCAAAATACCTAAAACAAAATTAATATTAATTTATGCAGTGAGAAATAAACACTTTATATGGGGCAGGTGCAGCAAAATTCACCCATAACCTCAAATTTCTGGGTTTTGTTAATTTAATAAATTTTTTATTGTTTATATTCAGTATTATTTACACTGTTCGCCAAAAAGTCTGCACAATATGGGAAAGAAAGTCAATAACAACATATTGTTATTGATTTTCTGAAAAAAAATATTTTTGATAAAAGTTACGGCATATTCTCAAATGAAAAAGTGGCTGCACAAATTTGTTAGTCCTGGCTCTTAGTTCAAAAAATTAAATTTTTTGGCATGACAAGCTTCGTAAACCGCTTGTGTGGTGCAACGACTCCGGCAGCAGGCCTAAAAACCTGAGCTGGATAGTACTGATAAGGGACACAGGGGACTTGGCTTAAGTGCTGGGTTCGCGTGGATGAGGTACCACTATAAAAACCTTCCTAATCCTAAGGTATCGTGCGTGCCGAAGGGATGCATGGCCGAGGAGAGGTTCAGTCATCCGTGGCAAAACTCGGGGTACCTGACGCACTCCATTTTATATAGTCTTCTGTGTCTACAGAGGGCTCTGAGCACAGCGATTTTTAATTCCCCCTCGTGGGAACCTTATGGATAGCAAAGAGAAAACAAAAACAACTTCGGGAGGAGGTCCTGCAAAGGAGGATCCACCAAAGAAACTCTCCGGAGCTGCCCGAAGGAAGTTTCGGAAGATCAAATGGCAGGGACTAGGGAAACCATCGGGATCTATCACATTCTAGAAGCGATGGCGCTCCCAGGGACCTACCAGGAACAAGCAGAGAACCTCGGGGAGGCAACCCAAGGCAAGGAAGTTAAATGCGACCGGTCTGAGGGAAGCACCCCCGAGGGCATAAAAAAAAATCACGCCTAATTAAGAAGGGCAGGGTCAATAATGAACCTTGTTCTTCTTATGCAGCCGCACTTACCTTAGAAGTCCCTGAGCGTGGATCAGGCGGAACTGGTAAAGTCCGCAATGATCGGTGCCCTGGAGGACGTCATCGAAGGACAACAACCCCCTAGGTTTTGAGAGTAAGTTTATGGGGGGGGGGGGGGGATGCGCAGCCTAGGAGGGGGGGCAAAACTTAACGTCTGTGACGCTGAGGATGGACCCAAATCCATCAGAACCTTGGTGTGGATTTCGGGACCAGTACTGGAACCGGAAAAAATGCTGAAGTGACTGAGGGAGCAGAATTTAGGGCTGCAAACAAGCACCCGGACCATCGTGGGCACAAAGCCCAATCCAAAGGGACACGAATTCATCCTACTGGGGTACCATAACGTACTTATCTTTTTCTCACCATGAGGTGTTGACGAAGGTATATGACGGCATGAGCTAGGGTTTCATGCACCGGTACTGACGTCGTGTGATGTTCGTTTACTTTTGTAGACGGGTATCATATGACGCAATTAGCTCCGTTCAGGACTGTACCACTTACAAGATGGGAGGTAGCGAACCCAACGTCCTGAAGCTATATCAGGATCAACAGCGTGGAGGATGGAGCTCAGTCGCTCGGGTGCTTGGTGCATTGGGTTTCGACCTGCTGTATCATGCGCACGGGGGACTTTGTCTCACCCTTGGAAACCTGCCTGGTATAAACCGTGTAGAGTAACTTGGTGACAGGCTTGCTCTATGTGGGCAGTCCAAAGAGACGTGCCTTGGTGGAATAGGGATCTCAGTCGCCTTAAGGCTGAGACCAGGAAAACTTTCAATAGAGCTAAGAACTCTGGAAACTGGGAGGACTATAAAAAAGCCCTCACGGAGTACAACAAAGTATTGAGTAGGTCTAAAAAAAGATCATGGAGACGGTTCTGCAAGGGGATAGATGAATTAGCCCCAGCAGTCCGTCTACAAAAAGTCCTTGCAAAAGACCACTCAAACGGAATAGGGCTACTCAAAAAGCTCGATGGTCAACATGCAGAGAGTCAGCAGGAAAACATAAGAGTACTTTTAGGTACTCACTTCCCTGGCTCCCATGTAATCGAAGGTGAACTTCCACAGGCCTTCCTGGAAGAGGATGCACATCGTCCTACGAGAGAAGGGAAAAGGCTAGCTGGAAAAATATTCACCCCTAGCAGAATTAAATGGGCGGTATCGACCTTCAAGTCCTTTAAATCACCGGGCAGGGATGGTATTTTTCCTGCCCTGCTTCAACATGGAATTGAGGAACTTATCCCATGCCTGAGAAGCATATTCATAGCAAGCTACACTGTTGGGGTATATTCCCCAAGCTTGGAGGGAAGTTAAGGTGGCATTTATCCCAAAGATAGGCAGACGTCCACCAGACGAGCCAAAATATTATCGCCCCATCATCTTAACCTCTTTTCTCCTTAAAACAATGGAGAAAATACTAGATCAACAGATTAGAAGCGAAATCATTACAGTGAAACCGCTTCACTCGAAACAATTTGCCTATCAACCTGGCAAATCAACGATATATGCTCTACATGGCCTGGTCAAAGGCATCGAAAAGACATTTACAGCAAAGGAACTGGCTCTGTGTGCTTTCATAGATATAGAGGGTGCT
This sequence comes from Rutpela maculata, assembly GCA_936432065.2. Lineage (NCBI taxonomy): Eukaryota > Metazoa > Arthropoda > Insecta > Coleoptera > Cerambycidae > Rutpela > Rutpela maculata. The sequence goes on from OW386293.2 coordinate 24,338,049, forward strand.
TTTGACAACACCTCCTATGAATCCATACAAAGAGCCGCGGAAAAAAGGGGAATACAGTCCCCAACAATCAGATGGATACAATCCATGCTAAGAAGCAGAATAATTACCACAAATGTGGGGAACGAGTCGGCCACCGTGACTGCAGTTAGAGGTTGTCCACAAGGTGGAGTCTTATCGCCCTTGCTGTGGTCAATGGTGGTCGACGATCTTCTCCATAAGCTGAGTAATTATGGCTTCAACGTTCAGGGCTACGCTGATGACCTGGTCGTTACTGTGAGAGGCAGGCATGAGGTTATGATCTCAAACCACATGCAAATTGCCTTAAACATAATATCTAAATGGTGCTCGTCAGAGGGTCTTAGTGTCAATCCGAGCAAAACAGTTATTGTTCCATTCACCAAAAGGAGAAAACTCAATTTGAGAGCTCCTATGTTAAATGGAACAGTACTGAATTTTTCCAGTGAAGTCAAGTATCTAGGAGTAATCCTAGACCAAAAACTTACCTGAAACTCACACTTAGAAAGGACACTTACCAAAGCAATGACGGCTATTTGGACGTGCCGTAGGCTGTTTGGTAAGACTTGGGGTCTGAAGCCGAAAATGATACATTGGTCCTACCTATCGGTTGTGAGACCTATGGTTACCTATGCATCATGCATATGGTGGCCAAAAACAGAAGAAAAAGTAGCACAAGGAAAGTTGCAGAAATTGCAACGAATTGCCTGTCTAGGGACTACAGGAGCAATGCGCTCGTGTCCCTCAGCAGCTATGGAGGCAATGCTGGACTTACTTCCTCTGCATTTGCATGTGAGGAAGGATGCAGCACTTAGTGCCTTAAGGCTGCCTCAGGTACTTAAATTCAGACCAGGCGACCTGGTTGGTCACTTAAGGATTCTGGAGTTAATCCAATTCGAATCCATGACCAAACCCACTGACTCAATGCCAATCAAGCATGACTTTGACTGCCCGTTTGATGTGCTGATTGAAAGGCGTTAGGCGGGCAGGATCGGAGCATTGCGGTTGGAGAAAGAGTCACACATCTGGTACACAGATGGATCCAAGATGGATGAAGGGGTTAGTGTGGGCGTAGCAGGGCCTAAATCTAAATCTAAAGCCCTTGGTAATGTAGAAGAACGCACTACCGGGCGTCAAAATGACGCGACACCAATTTATTTCTCAGGGGGTGCCAGTCGCGTATTACCCCGTTCTTCTACCTCCCAGGCGGGTTCGAGATAAGATGTACTTCGGTAGCCGAGTAATGGACCAAGGCTGCACTACCACAGATCGGAAACGACGCTCTCTCTGGACCCGAATTCCCTCATTAGGGGTTTAGGCACCTCTTAATTTCCTGAATTTTTGCATAAAAAAATCCCAACCGAAGAATTTCTCAGCGGAGGGAATAGTTTTGGTACGCACGTTTTGGTCCATTAATAACGGAATCTATTTCTCAAAAAACGCATAAAAAAATCCCTATCAAACCTCCGTAAAGCAACCAGAAGGTCGAACGTTAATGCGAATTAACTCGACACATCCGGTTTTCTATACGAAAGTTCCAGGGATTATAGACCGTCAACAGGCCTCAAGATCATATAAGAAACAATAGTTCAAAGAATCCGTTTATTTAACAGAATTGGTTATACAAAATTCTCAAGATAAGAATCATGCCTTCCCCAATCAAGGTAGTGACTTTCAGACCATACAAGCGAGAGCGCTCACGCTAACGATCGATTAGGTAGAAAAGATTCATACATACCTTCTCAGAATCAAAATGCGAGCTTTTAGAATCATTTTAGACTCTGGGTAAATGAATAATTAAGGCTGACTGAAATTAACTTAAAAAAGTTTTACTAAATGAATTTAGTTTCGCTAGAGACTACTTAGCTTTAAAGTTCTTGTATCGTGGAGATTCACGTACTCAAACACATTCAGAGGACTTATTACTGTGTAAGTTGAGTGGCGTTCGATCAGTCCACGACTTACTAACCCTTATCACAGTCGTTCAATATTATCGATATGGCAGTTACTCACCTTCGAGCGACTTTTAGGCAAAATTGAATTTTTGGATTTTTATGCACAAGGTGTTTTCCTCTATAACTTTGTCATTTGAAAAGTCCTGTTATTGGCTTTTCTACCATCGCTTTGTCTGGACCACTCAACGCGCTCAACCAAATTGCGAGCCGCTGAGTCAATCCAAACTCTTTCCATGCGAGAAACCGGCCTTGTACATGTGCATTGATTTTTATCAATTTTTGCTTATCGGCACTACGCCAGCTTTGTCAAAATCTACTATTTTGCCTTTCGGATGCAGTGCATCGCTAAAATTTTATGCTCATACTTTAGAATTGGGCTTTCAATGACCGTACCTCAAAGGTCAATGTCTTTGGTGGAGGAAGAAAAAAATAAAAAATATTTTAAAGTATATTTTCGTGGTACTTTTTAAACTGACTTTGTGGTACTTTTGAAATATCTATTTTAAGACCAATTTTAGCGTACTTTTGAAAAGTCAATTTTCGACCCAAATTTCAAGGTACTTTTGAAAAACTAATCCGCGGGTGAAATTTTGGCGTACTTTTGAAAAATCGATTTTCAAGCCAAATTTCAAGGTAGTTTTGAAAAATTAATCTGCAGGTGAAATTTTGGCGTACTTTTGAAAAATCGATTTTCAAGCCAAATTTCAACGCAGTTTTGAAAAATTAGTCTGCAAGTGAAATTTTGGCGTACTTTCAATAAATCGATTCTTGAGCCAAACTTTGACGCCCTTTCAAAAATATTATTTTTCAAAGTCCAATTTGTGGTACCTTTGAAAAAGTATATTATTCATAAATCTTTGTCATTATATACTTCTGCTCTCATATCCTGAACCAAAAACATTTTTTCTAAGTGAAAATTCGGTGTTTCTTCGAATTTTCACCTGGTCATTTACAACGCCTTATAGAACCCAAAACGGTCCTTATGGACTGATCTGTGCCTCTGCAGACTCTTAAAAATGTCTTTAAATGAAATTTTTGCCTAAGTCGAATTTTGATTTATGTCTTCAACTTAGGACGATTTTGGAGAGTTCTACAACAGTAACACCCCAACCATCTTCCAAGCAGAAATTTATGCTATAGATCTATGTGCCCTGGAATGCCTAAATAGAGGCACTCGAAGGGCAAAGATCTATATACTTTCAGATAGTCAGGCAGCATTAAAGGCTCTCAGGTCATATACCTTCGAGTCAAAAATTGCCTGGGAATGCAGACAATCCCTGAAGCAACTGGCAAAAAACAACAAGGTTACCTTGATGTGGGTGCCAGGGCATCAGGGGATAGAAGGCAACAAATTGGCTGATAGCCTCGCAAGAAAAGGGGCTGAAGCCCCGTTTTTTTGACCCGAACTGTTCTGTGGCCTATCCAAGGGACACATAACGGAGGAGGTCCTAAAATGGGAAAAGGAACAAAAAGAGTCCTACTGGAGGAACACTCCAGGCCAAAGACAAGCAAAAAGGTTTATAACCTATTCAACAAAGAATGCCACAAGGCTTCTCGAACTGGAAAAGTCCGATCTAAGGCTGATCACAGGCTTTCTAACTGGCCATTGCCCCTTGAGATATCATCTCAAGAACATGGGCATGGCAGAAGATGACAAATGCAGATACTGTGAAGCTGCAACTGAAACTGCAAAACATATACTTTGTGAATGCAGGGTGCTAATCCGCATTAGGCTAAAGTACCTAGAACAGGGGAATTAACGCCTGAAGACATAGGGAAATTAGCTCCCAGGAAAATCGCAAGCTTTGCAAAAAGTCTTGGAATCCTGGGCAACAACTAGATGCAGGGTAATTCACAAAAGACCTTTTAGGTCGAGGTGAAGAAAGGCCAACCCAGGGCCAAACGACCCCTTAAACAATCTACAATCTACTGGTGGATGAGTCATCATAGAAGAAAATAGAGAAGCTCCAATGCAGACAATATTTCAACCTTAAAAAGGTTTAATCCAAAGCCTTGGGGAGGAAGAAAGAAGGGGAGCAGAGAGAAGAGAACACTCGAGAGAGTATAGACTAGACATAGCACTGATACAAGAACCTTGGGTTTACAGGGGGCGAATCAGGGGACTACAGGCGGGGCAAGAATGGGAAGTAATCAGCCCAGCAGAGAACCACCCAAGAGCTTGCATCACAGCAGAGAGAAATATTAATCTGCTACTAATGTGGGAACTATGCACGAGGGACCTAATGGTAGTACAAACTAACGCTGAGATGGAAGCGTTAATGAAGGAGCTAGTAATAGCTTCGGCATACCCTTCCTTATGATCAGCCAGGTTTGTAGCTCCAACCCAGGGAGTTAAAGAACTGGTCCAGCAATGCGAAACGAACCACCTAGAGCTCATTCTATGCTGTGACGCCAATGCACACCACATCTTCTGGAGGAGCATAGGCAACAACACAAGAGGTGAGTCACTCCTAGAAGATTCAAAATAGAAACCCCACCGGAAGAAGGGAAGATGAGCAGAAACCCAAGAACCTGTGACTAGGAACTCTTCAAGGAGAATCTAGAGCAGGGGTTGAAGGACTGCCCGTCAAGCCCACAAACACCGGCGGAATTAGAATTGCTGAGTGACCTAATAACCTCAGCAGTAACAACAGCCTACAAGCTAAGCTGTCCTCTGAATGAGAAGAGAGCTAAACGTGAAATCCCATGGTGAAACCACGAGCTCTCATCCAGAAGGGCAGAGATCTGAAATATGTCTACTCTATTAGAGAAGCAAAAACTAAATCATGGAGGAAACAATGCGAGGAGATAGAAAATACTCCTGAAGCTTGCTAGACTCCAGAAAATCTTGCAGAGATACAATCAGGAAAGACAGCAGATAACGAGGGGACTACATAAACATCGAGAAGGAGACTCTAGATTTATTACTAGAGACACACTTCCCAGACAGTGTAACTATACGACAAGACAAGTGGTCCATCCGAAGACATACCAATAAGAAAGGCATCAAAGGAGGACTGGAAAATTGCAAACAGCATTGTCAACAAAATTTGTATGGGCAATCAATTTATTTAAACCATCATGGCTGGATGGAATATTTCCAGCACTACTTCAACAAGGAGTGGACATACTTGCAACATCTCTGTGCACACTATTCAGGGCCAGTCAGCAGATAAGCTGGCCAATGAAGGCGTAAAAACAGCCTTGGTGAGACCCGAGCCAACCTGCGGGATATCATATAATCAGCGTTACCACATTTGGTAGATTTTTATTTCTTTTTAGTAGAATTTTAAGGATTTTTGTAAAGTTTGGTAGGTAAAATTTGCTTGCAGATTTCTGATAATTATTATCAGAAATCTACCAGCAAATTTTACCTACCAAACTTTAAAAAAAAACCCTTAAAATTCTACTAAAAAGAAATAAAAATCTACCAAATGTGGTAACGCTGCATATAATACCGCAAGAGGAATGGTAAAGGAACTATTGAGTCAGAAACACAAATTGTCTTGGACCGGGGCGCTAGGGACGAGAGAGTCACATATGTTCATTACTGGCGGATCATCCAAGACAAAGACCAATGAACTGCTAAAGCAGAAAACAGCTGAGATGTGCAGTGGGAATTCTAACACGACATTGCACACTGAATAGACACCTAACTAACATAGGTGTGGAGGACAATCCAGAACGCAAGGTGTGTGGAGAGAATGAGGAAACTTCTCACCATTTACGTGAATGCCCAGCCTTGGTACAATAAGCTTAAGCTTCAGTACGGTGAGGTTTTGGCGTCACAACTCATAAGCAAAAAAAAAACTACCTTTATCTTTGAAGATATCGAACATGATTATTTTAAGGAGTTGCTTACAACACGGAGTTATATACACATATTAAATTTGGTTCTATTTTAAAAATAAAAAATTTTCACGTTTTTACGAATAATTCCTGAACTATATTTTTTAATATTTTTCTGTTATTAATTATTCTCTCTTTATTTTATAGCTTTAGCCTAAGCAATAGATTAAAATCCACTTTGAAGAACTTTTAGCAGAACTTTTTTGACCAAATAGATATTTTGGGAAAAAATTGCATTTCTTGGTGCAGACTTTTTGGTGGACACTGTATGAGAGTGGTACTGTATGTGGTATTATACTTAAAACCTCCAACAGGGTTTCCACCAACATTGGGATTTTTAATTCTCTGACTTTCCAGGAACAAAATTCTAATTTTCCAGGACCCAAATATGAATAACAATAATAATAATAATGATCTTTGATTAATGATCAAAGGGCAATTGACCGAGGTCCTTCAGCCTGTAAATATGAATATTTATCACATTCTAATAAAACAAAGATGAGCATGGAAAAAATATTGGAAACTGTTAAAGTAAGTATTGCCACTTTTCTAGGTTTAGAGGATTTTCCAGGTTAGTAAGAACCCTGTCATAACCCTAATTGGCCTATATGCTGTACACTGCAGACGAAATCATCACTTGCACAATTCTGGACTCCTTTGGATGCATCTGTGTTTAGAGAAGGATGAACGACAGCACATTTTATGTATCTGTCCTGCTGTGAAAAGAATCTGGTTCTCATTATTTGCAAAAAGAGGGGGAACCAAAGTCTCTCGCCCAATAGGTGCAGTTTTATAAAAAAAGTTGAATCTGTTGTTCAAAAGGTCGCAGTAAGTGTACTCTCGTACACTTCTAGGAAATTGTGAATCTTTTTGTACCAAGTCGATTCCCACTACATACTTTCCATTGTATGGTGGTTGAGATACACGTCCTCTACAGGAGGCATCTGCTGTTGCCATGTTTGGTTGGCAGATTCTTACATATTTACCATACATTTTGGATTAAACCAATAAATGATATTATTTGAACTTTTGCATTTTCTTGATTGAATAATTAACTGTTAAGTCTAACCTCTGGGAGCTTCTGTGTGTTAGGTCGACAACTGAACCAAAGAGACTCTCAAAGGGCCTACATACATTCAGAACATCGTTTAGATCACAGAAGAAACTTTAAAAAAGTAATTAGATATCCAGAAGTGATAAGTCCATACACAGTGTTAGATATCATCATTGCATCGTAAGAAGGCAGAGACTTTGGAGAGTGAACAGTTAAAGTTGACCGCAGATTTGAAAGGCACTAAAAAATGTCGCCGCATTGCAAAGCCAAATATGCCGACATTTTTTGAGTGCCTGTTAAATCTGCAGTTTACTATAGCAATGCATGGTAAGTACGAACTTATACCTTTCTCGTCTATTATGAGGCCCCGGCCGTCTCTCGGAACTTAACCAAACCCCACTGAGAGTAAAAAGTAAGCACCCAAAATGACGCGGCCGACGCCCATAATAAAATTACTAGTGTCACGTCCTTCAAACGACAGTGGCGAGTTCTACAAGGCCATCACACTAAATGCTCTCTTGCATCATACTCTTTTAAATCCTCTAATATTTTGGCCCTATGAACCAGAGAGAAAACAATGATTCTATAGTTCAGAGAAAACCAAATGACAAGAGGCAAAGAGTTTATGATATTGCCATGTTATATCAGTGGCATATTTATTGGAAATTGAGTCCCCTTTCTGATCCACTTCACACAGCGTTCCTATGAAGAAGTTATTTTCGGAATTTCACCGTTAATTGCATCTGTTTTCATTAGAAGAATAAGATTAAACATCTTGCTTGGGGCTCGTTTTCTGTAATTTTGTAATTATACCGTACGTAATGAAAGGTAACATGTTAAGAATTAGATGCAGCCTGTGAAGTGAAACTGATGGTGCACAATTATGCTGGTTGTGAAAATTGAGTATTATATTAAATATTTTTACAGTTTTATATAAATTTGTATAAATGATCAGTTAATGTTAATTAAATTGATCAATAAACTATTTGTTACCGTCACAATATCCTAGCAATGGCAAAGAGTAAAGATACCCTCCAAAATGTTGAGCAAATGTCACCAAGAGACTGGTGGGAAAGACCTGTGGGCCTAACAGGCAACCATGACAGATGGTATCATGTCGGCAGGTATGCTACACAGCAGACGGAGGCCAACTAGAGGTATGTATAAATAAGAAGAAAATTGTATCCCCCTCACCTGCGGTCATCTGCTACTATCCCACCTGTCTCACCTGTCTTTTAAAAATATTTGTTTATTTTTTACCCTTCTACATGTATAAATAATAAATATATTTTCCATTTTAGTATTTGCCTAGGTGGAGGTGGGGATAATACAAGATCTATGAAAATTTGGTAACTATAGCTATTACTGCTGAGGAGCTAGAGCTCCTAACAGACAAGAACAATAGGAGTTCGGAACCTTAAAAATTCACAGATATCTGCTATTATCAAGGTCATGGATATATCCAACTTTAAGGTCACAGTGCATTAGTCATGTCTTGCGGCGTAACTGCGTTACCATGCTTGGTTGAAGTATAATATAATACTTACATTTAAATTAAGTTGTCCTAAATCGTGGGCAATCCACTGAATTATGTCCAATGGTATAACACCTCGTACACATTTCCCTGTGGCTCTGTTTTTGAGATAGACCCCTATTAAAATAACTGGCATCTAGTGGTTTGGCAGTTATGGCACTGCTAGGATAGCTCGTGAATGGTCTGGAAGCTAAACTTAGACTAAACAAACTACCTAGGCCCGACCCCAGTAGTCTGGTGCTAGATATGCTTTTGTTAAAGTAACTTCCATCACTACGTGCTGGCATTCCCTCCCTGGGCAGCGTACTTCTATTTAAATAACTTTCATCACTGCGACCTGACATCCTTTCACTAGGTAGTGTACTCCTATTTACATAACTTCCGTCCTTGAACTCCCTCGGGCTGGTAGGTGCAGCAACTTTGTTTAGATAACTCCCATCCCCTGGTCTGGACGTGGGTGCATCTGTGACAATAGTTACGTGAATCAGATGCAATAATTTTCTCCTTTTTGAGATTTTCCATTAGATGCCTTGTTAAAAAAAAATTTAAGAAATCTACAAAATAATGGATTACCCAATATGATGTTGGGAAATAACCTCCAATTGTAAACCAGGTTATCTGGTTGGTCACTTAAGGCTTTTGGAGTTAATACAACTGGAGAACATGACCAAATCTATTGATTCGATACCAAACAAGCAGGGTCTATGGGCACTGCGGTTAGAGAAAGGGTCATTTGGAAAATGGATACATCTAAGATGACTGAAGAGGAAGGTGTTGGGCATAGCAAGGCCTAAATGTTCCAACCTAAAAATGGGACTACAGTACACTGGCTGTACCAAAGAATTGTGGTACCAATAATAACCTGTGCATATCTGAACTGATGGCACAAAGCCAGAAAAGAGAAGGCAATGAGAAAAAACTCAGAAAGGTGCAAAACATATCTAGCACAGGAGCACTGTCAACAATGCCTATCGTAGCCATGTCTACCTCCACTACACTTAGATGTGGAAAGTGAGGCACTGCTAGCAGCTGACAGGATAAAAACAAACAGATACAGGACTATTTCAAAAATAGGGCATCACGCCGAGATATTTCAACAAATAGAAAAGAATTGACTACTAAATGTAGTCAGATAAAATCAGCACAAGCTATAACTTCATGAAAACCTTCAGAATACACACACTTGACAGGAGATAGGAGGAAACGAGGCAATTGTGAAGGCATCCGAAGGATACCATATGGTACACTGATGGATCAAAAACGTCAAGAAGCATTTGAGCAGGAGTTCCGGGGGATCAATCAGGGAAAAACATTAGCCTGTAACTGGATAGTACCGCAACAGTGCACCAAGCAGAAGTCACAGCTATAGAAATCTGTGCACGAGAAACGGTATATCATCACGAACAGTCAAGCAACTCTTAAAGCTCTGGATGCAGTAGAGATATGTTCTAGAATGGTAAAAGACTTCCTTGATCCCCTGGCAAAACCAGAGGAACACAACAGCATAGAACTGGAGTGGACGTGAGGACACCAGAACAATGTTGGGAATTAAAAACGCAGATAAGCCTTCCAGAGAAGGCGCAAAAACAGCCTTGATGGGACCCGAGCCAACCTGCGGATTATAATACAGGATGAGGATCCCAAGTAGACAAATTGGGAAATTCTATACACTTATGTATATCGGGTGGCCACAAGTCAATGTACACTCCCAATTTTTTGTCGTTTTTTAATTTAAAAATTTCCGTTTTTGGTACACATAAATTAGACATAAGTGGGCTACTTTTAGACTAACAGGAACGAAAATAACATTTCCGGTTCAACCGGAAGTGACTTTGTTCTCTTAAACAGAATGAATATTCTTCTGATGGTTTCTTATTAGGCATAAAATTCTCAGTACTAGTTTTTCTTTTTTTTTTTAATTCCAAATATAAGTGAGATTACGAACAATTTTTTATTTTTTTCAGATGAACGTGACGAAAATTACTAAGTAGGCTATGGAAATTATTAGTAAGGTCGTAGACTTGCCTGTAAAGAACAAAATAGTTATTTGTTTGGCTTCAATGTTGGTTAGGCATACTGGGCACCATATCATAAGTCCAATGATATTTGACGAAAATCTAACTGGATTAAGATATCTAGAATTTCTCCAAAATATAATAATTCCACAGATCATTCAAATTCCCAATACCAATATTGACGAGGTTTACTTCTTATAAAACGGGGCTGGACCACACAATGCCATTATCATTAGGGATTACTTAAATGAATTGTTTCCAGATTGTTGGATTGGGACCCATTATCTAGTCAGATGACCTGCAAGGTCTTCTGACTTAACCCCAGTCGATTTTCTTATTTGGGCCCATTTTAAAGACAGAGTCTACGCGACTGTTCCAATCACAAGGCAAGACCTGGAAGAGAGAGTTAGACACGAAATTGCACAAATAACACCTCAACAACTACAGAATGTTAGACGTGCAACAATAAGTCGCGTTATTCTGTGTATTAATCAAAATGGTGAACAATTTTTATGATGGTTTATTGTAATTGAGGTTTTAAATAATTTTATTATTTTATTTATTCATGGCTGTTACGTTTTATTAAAATTATTAATTGTTTAATCTATGTTTAGAAGTGATATTTTCGTTCCTGTTAGTCTAAATAATAAAGGAGTTTTAGTTGTAAAATTTACCTCTGTGCTAAATTCGTGCCCTACGAATTTTTTTTTTTTTTTATTGTGTTATTTGGACGTCTTGAATAACACTTGGTAGTTACGCCACAATACACCTGAAGGATTTCGTGAAAACCGCGTCGAAGGTTGTGGAAATGTAGCCCACTTTTGTCTAATTTATGGGTACCGAAGACGAAATTTTTAAATTCAAAAACAATAAAATAATTGGGGGGTACACTGACTCATGGCCACCCGGTATGTTCAATATGGGTTAGGATCACGAGGTGATATAAAATAGATGGTGGAACATGCCTATAGCACGCCAGCTAGCTGATTGCTTGCCGATTCGCTTCTAAGTTAGTAACTTACTGAATAGTGGGATGTGATTGATCAGACTTTTTTTTTGTGGCACTGTTGAAATAGTTCAATCAGCCAGACTGATCAGTCTTCAAATAAAAAATTTAAGAATTATTACAAATGATGCCAAGATATTAATTTGCTGAAAATAATTATAGTCTACAAGTAACCAAAATAAATAAAAGTATTTTTCTCAAAATAATAAAAAAATGATAAAATAAATAAAAATACTATTCAAAAACAAGAACTTAAAAATTATTTAAAGAAATAAACGAAATATTTATTCTCATAACAAATAATAATCTTATTGTCCGTTAGATCATAGAAGAAAATGACATAAATGCTTAAATAGGTTTCCATATTGTGCCAAACGATATCTGAGCCTATTATAAAAATTGTCTCTTACATTGGATAGCATTTGTGGACTAATATTTGCAGCTGTATTTACAATTTTTAATTGCAAATCCTCCAAATTATTAGCTGCTGAAAAGAATAAATTTAAGATTTCATGTAACCCCACAAAGAGTAATAGTTAGGTGCAAGATCTGGGGATCTAGTAGGCTAAAGGATGGTTCTTGATCCACTCAGAAAATGATTTGGGAATGTGGTGTTGAGATCTTGCCCAACCATTGCTGAATTGTGAATAGAGAACCCATCTTGTTGCAACGTCTCAAATCCAGAAACACTGGATAATCAAATCCAGTGTTGCTGGAATACAAATTGAACGGAAGTATATATCATCTACCCCCCGCAGAAGAATCCAGGACGTGTATATATGTACTAAAGGGTATATAATCTAGTCTCACACTACAGTTTATCTCATGTGATATGACAACAGTGAGCATGGACTGTGATTTGGGCAACGGCAAAGAGCAAGTTTTAATAACGTCATTTTACCTCCCAAGAGACTCAGTAGAATCACCCCCATCTCAGATGGTGCGGTTGGTAGAGTACTGTGAGGCAATGAAACTACACCTAGTTATTGGTGGTGACTCCAATGCACACCATGTCCTATGGGGCAGCGAGCATACCAATGACATAGGAAAATCGGTAGTGGAATATCTGGCAACCACTAATTTAGAGATTCTCAACCGCGACAGCAAAGCTACTTTCCTTACCTCGTGCAGTCAGACTGTAATTGATATCACTCTGGCATCTCGGGACATCTCAAAACACATCGAGAGCTGGCATGTATCTACGGAAGTTTCCATGTCAGATCATAGGTGGATTCAATTTAATTTGGAAGGGGGAGGAGGTGGTAAAAAGAACTCTCTACCGCAATCCGCAGATAAACACAGTTCCAAGAACTTCTTATTAGTTGCCTGGGGACCCTCATCGCAAATAACAGAAACAATAGAGGATATTGATAGTAACATGGTTAAGTTACAGGAAGCTCTCGTTTCAAGTTATGAGGACTCTTGTAGTTTAAGAGAAGTCCCCAGGCACATGAAACACCCTGGTGGAGCAAAGAACTCGAAGAAGACAAGAAAATTTGTCAACAAAGCGAAGGAGTCTAAAAGTGCCGAAGACTGGGAGGCATACAAGAACAGTCAAAGGCTGTACAAAAAGACCATTTGCGAAAGACAAAGAGCATCACGGAGATCTTTCTGTAGCAGAGTTGCATCCACTACCTCAGCAGCTTGGCTTAATAAGATACTCCCCAAAGAGCCCCACCAACAACCAGGACTAATGAAAAGAGAGGATGGCTCCTTTACAATCAACCTCTCTGAAACATCTGAATTCCTGCTAAAAACAATGTTTGCAGGCAACACTGTGTCGTCCTGTATGGTCTGGCCCAACGTATCCCACCCGGCCGCTACTGCAGCCGACTGGGGGTTGCGAATGGGACAGTGGACTATGCAAAAGTAGCCTGGGCAATCAACACATTCCTCCCTGTTAAATCACTAGGTATTGATGGTGTTTTTTCAGCTCTACTCCAGAGGGGACTGGAATACATTCACCACTTCCATATTTACCAGGCATGCCTTGCCTTTAAATACACCCCAATAAATTGAAGAGAATTGGAGGGAAATAAAGGTAATATTCATTCCTGAACCAGGACGTATGAACTACTCCTTTCCATTTGGTGTGAGAGGGAGCAGAGGACTGTGAACCCCCACAAAACTGTAATAGTACCCTTCACCAGAAAAAGGAGGCTGAACAATTTAGTGCCGCCTTCCTTAGCAGATGAAACTATTCCATTTGCGGGGGAAGTGAAATACCTAGGGGTTACACTAGATAAATCACTCAACTGGAACTCCCATCTGGAAAAGGTAATCCACAAGGCGCGACTCTCCTTGTGGACATGTCGCAGAATTTGTGGAAAAACCTGGGGTATAGGTCCCCAACAAATATACTGGCTATATGTTACGGTCATAAGACCAATGGTAGCGTATGCCTCCATAGTTTGGTGGTCGAACGGGCTTCAACAAACGACCAAAGCCAAACTCTCTGGTCTACAGAGACAAGCATGTCTGGCAGTAACTGGTGCGATAAGTACACCGTCAGCAGCTCTGGAAATCCTCCTGGATCTACCTCCTCTCCACATCTACTTGGAGAGAGAGGCCAGGTGGGCAACATACAGACTTCAACAAGCGGTAAATAATATGCCGCAGGCTAGCATCATGGAACGCAACAGGCTGTCAGATGACATGGAGTGTCATGGCATCCTGGGAATGCTTTCAGATGTGATGCCTACCACAACCAACTATGAACTGCCTTTTACCGTCCTGTTTCCTGCAAGAGACGAATGGGATTGGAACAAAACTGACCTATAAAGTGCAGACATCTGTTGGTTTACAGACGGCTCCAAAACCCTTGAGGGAGCAGGAGCTGGAGCATACAGTCGCAACCCAAAAGTAAGAATCACTTCGAGCCTGGGTAATTATGCGACTGTCTTTCAGGCAGAAGTTCATGCCATTGAACTGTGTACAAGGAGGCTTGAGCAGATGCATCCTAGACACAGATCAATAAAAATCTTTTCAGACAGCCAAGCAGCTCTTAAAGCTCTTGGCTCACATCGCTGCAATTCTAAATTGGTCTGGAATTGCCAAAAGGCTCTAGCCCGATTGGGCAGATACAACAAATTAACTCTGGTCTGGATATCGGGCCATTCTGGCTTGGAGGGCAACGAAGTAGCCGACTCCTTAGCCAGAGAAGGTGCGGTATCAAAATTTATCGGACCGGAGCCAGTGTGCATATCGGCAAGCATTGCGAAAACCACCATTTTGGCCTGGACTGAGGGGAAAATCCTAAAGTACTGGCAAGAACTACCAGGATTAGTTCATTCAAAGGAGTTCATCACATACCCTTTGAAATCAAGAACTAAAAAACTATTAGAGTTAAATAGGTTACACCCAAGAACTCTAGTTGGCCTATACACTGGGCACTGCAGACTTAACCACCACCTACACAGACTCGGAATAGCGGACAACGCTGAATGCCGACTGTGTCTGGAGGAGGATGAAACGGCAGCGACGTGTACCTGTCCTGCTGCAGAAAGAACCAGATTCTCACTTTTTGGCAAAGGGCAACTGCTGCCAGAGGATCTGGACAACCTCTCACCCAATAAGGTAGTCGACTTTATCAAAAAGCTGAACCTATTGGGTGAAATATAATTAGGAGTGAGCCACAATAGACCAGATGGTCGCGGTGGAGGGTTTGTTACTAGCCCACTCACATATCAACCTAACCTAACCTAACCTACTCCTTTCCAAAATCACATCGGCCCATTAGCCTTTCCTCCTTCCTACTGAAAAGTTTGGAAAGACTGTGATCGAGCAATCAGAGATAGTGTTGGTATTACATCCACTGCGTCCAAATCAATACATTATATCCCAGGGAAATCAACAGAATCGGCACTTCATTCCGTGATATCTCGTACTGAGAAATCGGCAGATATGAAAATGTCCACCCTGTGGGCATTTATTGACATCGAAGGTGCTTTTGATAAAACAACCTTCGAGAGTATAGGCATAGTTCTTCAAACGCATGGTGTTCCCAACACACTTAGTGAATGGATAACACACTTGCTCAAATGGAGTGCCGTCCAAATAAATGTGGGGAACATAGAGACTGAGGCATGGTCAATAGAGGTTGCCTACAAGGTGGCGTTTTATCACCTCTACTGTGGGTTATGGTCGTCGACAGCCTCCTACACCGCCTCAATGACACCTGGCTTCTTCACAATAGCTTACACAGATGACATTACCATCTTGCTAAACGGGAACTTTGAGGGCCCACTATGCAAACTTATGCAAACAGCTCTCAAGTTGGTTGATAATTGGTGCACAGAACACTTCCTCTCGGTTAATCCCCAGAAAACTGAGCTAGTACTATTCACTAAGAAAAGAAAACTACCAAATATGAAAATGCCCAAATTATAGCGAGTGAAGTCAAGTACTGGGGGATATACTTGACCGCACCCTAAATTGAAAGAGACTTATGGAAGTTAAGATAAACGGGGCATATGCGGCCTTCTGGCTGTGTCACAGGGCAGTCGGTAGGTTCTAGGTTTTCTTACCCAGGATCTCCCTCTGGCTGTACACTGCTGTGACCCATGCTTTGTTATGCAGCTAATGTCTGGTGGCCCAGAGTAAGGTAAAAAAAAGCAGCATCTCAACTGGAGCATGTTCAAAGACTGGCATGCCTCTGACATACAACAAAGTAAGGTCAATTAGAATATGGATCATAAAATATGTCAAGACATTATGAATAAGAAAAGAATATACCATAAATAACTTAAACAGTTCAATAATTTAACAAATATTTAAAAACAAAATTGTAAACTCTTTTTTAACCCACAGAGAAATCTTTAAAATTGCTGTCAATATTACATACCTCTGTTCAAATAACTTCTGTCCATCAACTCTACAGCCCTGAAACCTCTTCCTTCCATTCCCTTGTCCTCTGGCCTTCTGACATTAACTTCCCCTTTGTTAATATCTTCCTCGTCTCGCCCTTCCCTTCTAACATTCGTTACACCTCTGTCAACATAACTTGATTCCCACACCTCTTCAGATCTGGCACCCAATATCTTCCTGTTAACACGATTCCCTTCCTCCTGTACCGGTGATCTAGTACTTAACGTACCTTTGTTATGCATATCGTTTTCTCGCCGTCTGTCACTAGGTATGCTCCTGTTAATATTGTCTGCCTCAATTTCCCACCTGTATTTTTCGGCATAACCTATTTCCCTCTCCTCCCGAGGTCTAACAATAGATGCATCTCGTTCCTCAGGCTCTTGAAATCTTTCCCCCAATAAATCTCTCCTTGAATAACTTCTCGTGCTCTGCTCCTCAGATCTGGCAAAGGCACCTCTTCTACTATAACCGACATCCCTCTCCTCCCGCGGTCTGGCACTAGACCCATCTTGTTCCACACGCTCTTGAAATCTTTCATTCGATAAATCTCTCGTTGAATAACTTCCTGTGCTCTGCTCCTTAGATCTGGCAGAGGCACCGCTTCTACTATAACCGACATCCCTCTCCTCCCGCGGTCTGGCACTAGACCCATCTTGTTCCACACGCCCTTGAAATCTGTCACTCGATAAATCTCTCCTTGAATAACTTCCCGTGCTCTGCGCCTCAGATCTGGCAGAGGCACCTCTTCTACTATAACCGACATCCCTCTCCTCCTGCGGTCTGGCACTAGACGCATCTCGTGCCACATGCTCTCGAAATTTTTCACTCGATAAATCTCTCCTTGAATAACCGCCCACGCCCTGCTCCTCAGGTCTGACATACGTATGTCTCTTATTATAACCGTTATCTCTCTCCTCCTGTGCACCTCGTTCTATGGGTTCCTCAAATCTTTTGCTCAATAAATCTCTGCTTGAATAATACTCCTCAATCTGCTCTTCAGATCTGACATCAGACATATCCACGTTAACATAACCTACATCCTTCTCTACACGTGGTCTGATACTAGATCTAGACCTATCGATGTCACTCTGAGCTCTGTTAATATTACTTTCTTCAATATGCAATTGTGATCTGCCATCAAGATAACTTTCCTCTATGTATTCTTGTGATCTAACATCGGATGTACCTCTGCTGTAGTAACCGCCGTCCCTCCGATCTTGCAGAGTAGAAGCAGATGTGCTTCTGTTAACATAATCTTCCTCTCTATCTCTTTTTGATCCAGTACTAGATATGCCTCTGCTGGAATAACTTTCCCTCCTCCAATCCTGTACTGCAGTAGCAGAGTTACCTCTGCTAGAATAATCTCTTGTCTTGTAATCTACCTCCTTTTGTTGCCCAGACGTACCTCTAGTCGAACTGCCCCCTCCAACTGACGCTTGTGGTTTGACGAAATTCACAAATTCGTATCTTTTGCTTTGTGCTTGCAATGCATCTCTTTCCTCACTCCGATCTTGTGGCCTTGAACTACGTACGTTTGAGTTACTATTTTCCTTTCTCTGCTCTTTGTGGTTAGTAGCCGAGGTATCTCTGTCGCTCTTTTCATCGTGTGCTCTTGGCATCGTGCTAGATGTCTCCCTTCTGTGTTTACTTTGCACTTGTGTTGTGGCACTAGAGCTGACAACCTCATTTTCTTTGTTTTGGGGTTTCTGTGAGGAACTGTATGTATCTCTCTTATTACTACCTTCGCTCTGCTTGGTTGTTGGCGTACTTCCAGTACTTATCGCTTTCTGTGTTTGGGATTTGTTCAAACCACTCCCTTTACTCTGTGAAACGGCACTTAATGGTGTACTTTTGCGAGTGGGTGGCTGTGGTTTGGCAAAACAAGCATCACCGTCACTCTGCTTGCTTTGTTTTTCTGTTGTGGGACCCCGTGCACCTTTTCCATCGCTCTGATCTTGCTTTGAGACTCTATCCATATATGTACCCAGCTTAGGAGGCGTGGCAGTAGATGTCTCATTACCAGAGAGTTCTTTGTCTGATAGATTCGCCTCCATCTTCCTCTTTTGTGATGTACTGCTGCTACTGTTAATAAGTAAGACTTTTTCTTGGGGTTTGACGCTAGACGCATCTCTGTTCTCCTTGCCTCGAATCGTAGTAGTGGATAAACTTTGTTCTGTTTGTTTCTGGAAATTGGCACTAGTGTTGGCTGGCTTTCTATTTGCTTTCTCGCTCTGGGATTTCTGAACTATATCTTTACCCTTTTCGTGGTTTTGACGTTCACTGACGCTAGACGCATCCTTGTTCTCCTTGCCTCGAATCGTAGTAGCGGATGAACTTTGTTCGGTCTGTTTCTGAGAATTGATACTAGTGTTGGCTGGCTTTCCATTTGCTTTATGGGATTTCTGAACTGTATCTTTTTCTTTTTCGTGGTTTTGAAGTTCACTGTTCGCTTTTTTCTTGTTATCGCAGATTTCAAAATAGAGCCGCAGGTCCTCAGGTTTTTTGTAGTTACCAACTCTACCAACGCAAATTACAATAACATCAGATATGCCACCAAGCAAACAGGATATCGCCTCCTCTCCAGTTATATTCATGGCAGTCAATATTTCCATTTTCACATCATAATAATTAACAAACGTTTCATTGGGTCTCTTCTTTCTATTAACCATTCTTCTTAATAGAGTGCCATAATCGTTTCGATTTGGGAATACCGCAATTAGTTTGTTCTTCCATTCCTCCCATTTAAATACTTTCGCAATATTACTGAGAAAGGGATAGATTTCGCTCAGGTCTTTCAGTTTCTCCAAAACCTTATTTATGGTCATCAAGTCAGTCCAATTATTTTTCTTCTTCAATATATCCACCCTCGACAACCACTCCTCTAATTTGCTGATACATACGGCCTCATATAAGAGGTTATAACGAAAGTTAAAAGGTGGCATATCTTTGGAACCTTCAGATGTGGGCGCTATCTGACCTGCTGCTGTATTATTATCCTCCTTGGAGGACTTTTGTTTCTTTGAGGGTACTGCGTCACTTTCTTCTTTAGACAAGGGGCGTTTTTTATTACTGCAATGAAAACTCTAAATTATTCGGTTAATCATGCTGGAAAAACAAATAAATTAAAATTGGTCATTCGGTTTAAGCAAATATGTTCAACTATCCATCCAATAGCATTGGAAGTCCTTTTAGACCTACCACCACTACACATATTTATCCAAAGGAAAGCTCGTTCAGTGGTGCACAGGCTAATGCAAGGCACAACGCCCATAAGGCAACAACACGGAACAGAACACTAAAAGTTATACTCAGAGCAAAGTACCAAAGTATAACTTCAACAAAAATTTTCAAGTCAGAATACCAGGCAGAAGGACTGGAAAATCGGTCCTCTAATATCGGCACAAATAGCCTAGGAATTGGAGCTGGGATTTATGGAATAAAACTGAAAACAAAAATCCTGATAAGTCTAGGAGTACACGTCACAGTGTTTCAGGATGAAGTGGCCGCTTTACAGCAGTGTGCAAAGGAATGAAACAAGGAACTGTTAACCAGCTGATTGCTATTTTTTCCAATAGCTAAGCAGCGTTAGAGGCAATGGGCACATTTAGCATATTTCGAAAGTACACCTTGGAGTTACTAAACGTGCAAAATATTTGATTTTTTTTCAACTCCTCCCTCAAAATAAATAATGAAAATGGAGAGCGCGAAAACGCAATGTGACGTCACACCACTCTGCGGTCAACCGTGCTGAATTCGTTCATATCTTTTAAGTGTTCTGTATTTTGTTATTAACATGGATACAAAAAAGGGGGTTATATAAATATTGTATAGTTCCAGACTGCAAAAGTACACCAGTGTTTACTCCCAATAAAATAGTGATGAAAGTATCAGGAATCTGTAGCAGCAAGTTATGCACAGGGAGAAATTTGTTAGTAATAAAGGGACGAAGTATTGTTGTGAGGATCATTTTAACATAATTAAGTCTACTGTAATAGGTTGTTATTAAAAATTGTACAATAGTAAGCTTGCAGAGGATATGGAAAATTATATGTATTATAAAATACCTTTTATTTGCACATAACCAACAGCGTTATCACCGTTATTTTGTCTGGCTGACTTAAAGTCAGATAAATTCGGTAGACTTTATTAAAGTAGATATGTATTTAGTTAACCTACCTCTGTAATTTCAGCAGTTATGCAGCATTTCAGCACTTATGTAACCTTTATTATTATTAAAATATTCTATAACCATAAAAATGTCTACACACGGCAAAGTGTTGGAATCAGCCTTAAAGTATCCATTTTTTAGAGAAAACATATTTTTATGTATAAAAAATAACAGAATTAACTAAGTTATAAATTAACATCAAACCCGCACAATGTACAATGAAAGCTCTTAAACTGAATATAACCGCATAACTTATAGAACCAGCGGAGTGGTGTGACATCATAGATACTCGCTCAGCGCCGTCGGCCGTTTCAAATATGTTACGAATTCGAAATCAAATATTATTAGAGTTAATATTAACGCCAGTGACCTAATTTTTTCACTACATATTTAAAGGGTTAAATACTTACGGAAAATGTAAAAATAAATTATAAAGTAAATGTCACTAAATGAGCCCACTGATTTCTGATTCCATGCAGGTCGATTCAAGAATGCTTTACGGACCTAGGAAGTTAGAATAAAGTGTCCGTGGTGTGGGTATCAGGCAGCGGTGCAGCTAGGGGGCGGGGGCTAGGAAAGCACTCTGTCCCTGCCCCCTTCCTCCCATCCGCATTATGTAGCCCCCCTACTTTTTTATATGCAGTACGCATAATTACGGGATTAAAATGTTCGGAAACTTGCAGAAATGCTTTTAAGAATCGTAGAATCATAACTTTAGTGAGTATTTATATATTGGAGATCTGTATATACTTTTACAAAAGCAAGTCTATGTTCTTAAACAATCGAACAGGCCATGGGTACGAAACACGTTTAAGGAGCAGCTTCAAACCAATTCCTTTCGGACAATGTTTCAAAAAAGTTTTATATATAACAGCTGCAAGTGTTTCAACATTATAACAGATGAAATTAAATCATCTCCAAATATTCAGATTTTTAAAACAAGTCAAAATATTTTGTTTGCTATATCCTAGAATTTTTTGTTTAATGCTGATATTTGGCCATTTTACATTTACATGCTTTATGTTATTTATTTATTTGTTTTTAATCTTGTTGTGACTGCCCCCTCCGTCCCAAATATCGTATGGCTAAGACATGCATATGAGTATTGTAATATGTTGCACCCCTTAAAATTTAAGGTTATGTTACTAAAAAGTAGGCAGACTTCAACAGATCGAATGTCTGAATGAATGTAGTGTATTTGCACGTACTCGAAAAAGAACCTACCAGAAGATTCCAAAGTGACATCTGGAATTCTCTAGAGAATGGTGGCGTCATCACAGAATAATCGAGATCTGTCATTTTTAGGTATAAAAGACCGACCGCATTCTCGGCGAGTAGTTGAGAAAGTTGAGAAAGTTCAGAAAGTTCAGAAAGTATAGAAAGTGAGACAAAGTAATAAACATTGTGATTAATAATAGTATTGTGAAGTATCCAGTAAATATTTAATAAAGTGTGTTAGTGGACATCTCTTGTTATAATTTTTGGAACCCACGGAATTTGCGAGGGTGGTTTCCTAAGGGTGGAAACACGTGACAAATTGGTGTCAGAAAGCGGAATTTTATGACAAGAGGAGCTCTGAAGTTGTGCTGGAGTGTTCGAGAAGTATTCTCAAGGTTTAGTACTAACACGGAGGACTCATTTACTGGACATTGTTCGAGGGTTATTTTCGAACAGGAAAATAGTGTTAAGTGCATTTTTGAGACATTGTAGAACATTTTATTAGGACATTAGTGTGATAATTAATTCCTTTGAACTGAGAAGTGATAGAGACACTGAAAAAAAAGACTCATTTAGTGCGTGAAAATTTCTAGAACTGTTCTATTTGGACATTAGTGGAGATTATTAAATTCTCTGGACTGGATAGTGACAAAAGACTCTGGATAAGACTTTTTCGTGCTGTTTCTAGATTTTTCTGGAAAGTTCCATTGCCGATATTAACGTGACAGTTAAATTTGTTTTATTTTAATTTCATTGTATGCCCGTAACAACAAGAAGTATGGCAGGAGAGAAACAAATGCAGGATCTACTTGCAGAGCTTACGAGGATGATGGCGCAGCAACGCCAGGAAGACAAAGAAGAACAGGAGAAAAAACGTCATGAAGAAAAAGAAGAAAGGAACGAATTAAAGAAAATGATGGAAGATCAGGAAATAAGACGTCAGAAAGAAAAAGAGGAACAAGAAAGACGACGTCAAGAGGAGAAAGAGGAACAAGAAAGAAGACGTCAAGAGGAAAAAGAGGAACAAGAAAGACGCCAAGAAGAATTAAAGAAAATTCTGAATGAACAAATGAAAATACAGCAGGACGCGATCATTTCTGCCAACGAAGAATTAAAGAGTCAAGTCAAAGAAGAGATAAACAAGGTAGAAGAAAAAGTAGGTGAAGTCGAGACAGAAGTCAGTCAAGTAAAAGGAGAAGTAACTGAAGTTAAAGAGAAAGTAAACAAGTTCGAAGAAGAAGTCAAAGGAGAAATAGACCGGCTTAAACGACAGTTGAGAGATAGAGGAAGCCAGCAAGTGGTATCATCAGGACAGCGACTAAAACCTCCTTCTTTTGATGGCCAAAGTTCCTGGACGACGTACAAGAGGCAGTTTGAGGCAGCAGCGTGTGCGAACAATTGGGATAATGAGGAAAAGGCCATGGCATTAGTTCTAGCATTAAGGGGCCAAGCTTCAGAGTTGCTCCAAACCATCCCAGTTGAGAAACAAAGGGACTTTAAAGTCTTGGAGGCTGCATTAGACTTGAGGTATGGCGATCAACACCTTGCCCAATTATACCAGACTCAGCTGAAATCCCGGATGCAAAAAGCTGGGGAAAGTTTACAAGAATTTGAAGCTGCGATAGAGAGACTGGCACACCTGGCGTATCCGAGTGCACCTAAAGAATTCCAGGAACAATTAGCCGTGGGGGCCTTTTTAGATGGTATAAGGGACGAAGAGGTCAGGCGAGTTCTGAGGCTGACGAGACACCAAAGTAGTAGCGAAGCTTTAGTGCGTGCACTCGAAGTAGAAGCCGCTTACAGGGATACGCCAAGGTCGAGAGTGCGAGCTGTGACTCTCGAAGAATCGCAACCAGAAATGAACCAGAACCCTATGTTGACTGAGATGCAGAAAATATTCACCAAATTATGCGATAAATTGGATGGCCTCGGAAACCAAGAAAAACAACAAAATAGAGGAAAGCCGAGCGGAGGTATTAAATGTTTCAACTGCGGCAAGGTAGGACACATGAAGCGAGACTGTCGACAGCAGAATTCGGAGAGTCGAGTAAATGCTGTGAATCTTGAAGAGGAGCAGGAAAACAGTACCAGGGGGGTTGTTCTGGCCAGGGAATGCAGTGCCCCCAGAGAAATTAAGATTTCCCAGCTTCGAAGAATCGCAAGCAGACTGTTGTTGCATGGATATGTGAACGGAAGAAAATGTTTGTTTACCATCGACACAGGTACTACGTCATCAATAGTACGGCCAGGATTTATATCGGGCATAAAGATTACCAAGAGGCAAAATGAAGAAGTGATCGTCCGGACAGCTACGGGGGACAGGGCTACGGTTCATGGAGAAGTAGACCTGGGTTTGCAGATTGGGCATTTGAGGTTCGACCACAGGGTCATCGTGGCTGACATTACGGATGACTTCATTTTGGGACTGGACATTATGGAACAGTATGGATTTATTGTTGACGTAGGGAAGCGAATGTTAAGGATTGGGAACGAACAATTTAGTTTGTCAAAAGTGAACGACCAATGCGAGAAAACCAGGCTGTTGACAACGCAGGCAGTCAAAACTCCTGCATTATCCAGAAAACCAGACAAGGAAGATTGCAAGCGCTACCCTCAGGCGAGAAAATTGCCGAACATGGTTAAAGTCAACACTGTCAAGGTCGATCTTCCAGACAGTTGGTCAAAGAAAACTCTGAGGCAAGAGCAATTGCGTGATGTAGAAATCGGACCCATGTTGAGAGCAAAAGAAGAAGGAACGCGTCCAGCATGGAAGGATGTTTCCAACAAAGAAGTGGGGCTGAAGGCTTTATGGTCACAATGGGATTCACTTATGGTCGTAGATGGGCTTTTGAGGAGAGCATGGGAAAGCCCAGATGGGAAGCAGGTTGCCATGCGTCTAGTGATTCCCAGGTGTCGTGTACCAGAAGTACTCCAGGAAGCGCATAATGAAACGTCCAGCAGACACTTCGGCATAAACAAGACATTGAGTAGAGCACGAGAACAGTTCTATTGGGTTAATAGTCGCCAGGATGTGGAGGCCTGGTGTCACAAGTGTAAAAATTGTGCTGCCCGTGGAGAACCATTTTCGATGAGCAACTACAGAAATGGAAGTCGAGAACAACCAAAGAATGATCGAGAGCAGATGAATAGAACTAGTAACCGCTTGAAGGCTCGTTATGATCAGAATGCCAGTACAGGGGGATTCAAGGTGGGGGATCTGGTTTGGCTGTACAACCCACAGCGGAAGGAATGGAGATTCCCGAAATTTCAACCTCCTTGGGATGGACCGGATACTGTTATTACCCGAATAAATAATGTCGTTTATCGGATTCAACGAAACAAAAAGTCCAAGATGAAGATCGTACACTTGGATAGACTGGCGAAGTATGTGAAAGAGGCTGAATTGCCTGACCGGGACGTTCAGGCTTAAGGAGGGGGCAGTGTAATATGTTGCACCCCTTAAAATTTGAGGTTATGTTACTAAAAAGTAGGCAGACTTCAACAGATCGAATGTCTGAATGAATGTAGTGTATTTGCACCTACTCGAAAAAGAACCTACCAGAAGATTCCAATTCGCAATGGAATTCTCTAGAGAATGGTGGCGTCATCACAGAACAATCGAGATCTGTCATTTTTAGGTATAAAAGACCGACCGCATTCTCGGCGAGTAGTTGAGAAAGTTCAGAAAGTTCAGAAAGTATAGAAAGTGAGACAAAGTAATAAACATTGTGATTAATAATAGTATTGTGAAGTATCCAGTAAATATTTAATTAAGTGTGTTAGTGGACATCTCTTGTTATAATTTTTGGAACCCTCGGAATTTGCGAGGGTGGTTTCCTAAGGGTGGAAACACGTGACAGTATCCATTAATAAATGGGTACAAAATAAACCTCTAGAATGGTGGAAAAGTTTCCCATGACAGAGACAGGCCAAAGAATTCTTTAAAGGACGATCGGCTAAATTTACGGAAGACCTACTACGCCAAAATATTGAGAGAGCATTAGGATACAGAACAGATCTATAGTTATAGATATAGAAGATAGTAGATCATCGACTAATATGGCAACTGATATAGGCATCCCACAAGCAAGCATTTTAGGTCCTATATTGTTATCTATATATCCCTCAAATCTGTCAAACATATCTCAGCACTGTAATGTTCATCTTTATGCAGATGATGTATATTTCACCATATCATTTGCTGCACCTGATACAAATATCGCTCTGCGACGTCTAAATGAATACTTAGATAGAATTTCAAATTGGTCACAAGATATCAAGCCACGACTCTGAACGCCAGTAAAAGTTGTGTTATGTTCGCGGGTAAGCAACGAACTTTAAATAAAGTCATTCAATTGAACTTTTCTACTATTCACATAGACAACAAAGAAATACCTATCAAGGAATACGCTAGAAATTTAGGAGTAACATTTGGCAGTCGTTTGAATTTTGAACAGCACATTTCAAATAAATTAAAGACACGTTATATAAAGTTAAAAATTTTATATTCATTTAAACTTTCACTCCCTGAAAATGTTAAATATACGTTAATCGAGTCTCTAATTTTTCCCCAGTTCCATTATTGTTTGCCAATTTATTATAACTTTCTAAACACCGAATGTAAACAAAAATTCCAAACGGCTCAAAATGCATGTATGCATTCCTCATGAAAATATTTACGCATAAGAGTCCTGAGAATTTATATGAGCTATTAATTGCTAGGAGAAATGTACGTCAACTAAACCTAAGAAACAATTATTTAGCATATATCAATTTAACACCTATAAATCTGAATGTTCGATTAGTCAATTATTTAACACTTTCGCTGCGCATGACTCTCATGAGAGTCAGTCCCGTCCTTAGCGCAGTGTTCACGACTGTCATGTGAACCAGGCTATATTATGTATTATTATTATTATTTTTTATTATTTTTCTCGACATGTTTGTCGGTTATTTACTACAGTTGAGAGAGAGATTATTATTATTATTATTATTACTATATGCCAGTCAGTCAGCACCGAACAAAAAATTCTTCGCCAGGTGCGCATGGCTCTCCTGTATATACCCTGTATATACAATTTTTATTGAACTACTCGATTTCTGACAAATAATTATGCATAGCCTGAACGACCGCAGCAAATGTGTCAAATAACACTACATTTTTAAATTTATTAACTCACTAATCACCAAATGCTTTCAAACTTAAATACAAGCAAGCGATAATTTCTCACCATATTAGTGATACGTCTTAAATTACAATTAATAATAATAATAAAAGTGCTTTATTGAATTGACATATACAATTCAACAGGCCATTGAGCGAGGTCCTTCAGCCTATTAAATTACAATTTATTACTTAATTTTGTGTATTTTTTTAACGATTTTGTAAGTTTTATTTACCTTTACTAATGCCTACATTTAAAGTTTTACATTGTGACAGTTATTACAGATAAAATTACGTTTACTATTTATATATATATTTCTGTAGGGTTTGTGGAGAACGAATTTTCCTTCTTTATGATATTAAAAGTAAATTTTTTTTTCAAAAGTCGGACTCCGATGATTTGTTAGAATTTCGGTAAGCTTTCTAGCCATTTTTAACCAAAAACTCACTGTGCGCCGTGCTGGATCCGATTCTGGAAGGGAATCCAGTCTAATCCTAAATACCCTCTCCCACTTAGTGGTCGAGTCAGAGAGGGTATTTAAGGCCACCCACTTGTTTGTGCCATGCATGTAGATTTGTATGGTGGGATGAAAGAAATCTGGCAGCACACCACTTGGTCTTGAATTACCAATCAAACAGGAGGTTGTGTAGTGGTTAGTACCCACCAATCAAGGCGATAGGACAAAGAAGAGCAGCAAATTCTGAGGATCTACTACTTGTCTTAGTATAACGCGTCTATCGTTGCTATTATCTGATAGTCCTGGTGTCCAAGTTTGACATTTTCTAGTTAGACTCTGTGGCAAGCCAGAAAGATGAATACCAAAACAAACGAAAACATGTTAGAGCGTCCTCTGGACCTTTTCAACAAAATAAACCAGTACCCCACAAGAAAGAGGTTAAAGGAAATTCTGAAAAGTTATTGATTTATACTCTTCAAGAGGTACTAGACGCAGTAAGAGTCTGATGTGAGAGAAAGCAGATGTCTGTCAATCTCCACAAAATGGTAATAGTACCATCGAAGAATCTTTTCAGAGAACCCGATCTAACTTGATCGGGCAGAAACAACAAGTTTACTTTGGTCTGGATACCGGGCCACTCTGGCATGGAAGGCAATGAAATAGCCGATTCCTTAGCCAGGGAAGGTGCGGTATCGAAATTTATCGGACCAAAATCAGTGTTTGGCATATCGGCAAGTACTGCAAAAACAACCATCTTGGTCTGGACCGAGAGTACTGGCAATAACTACCAGGGTTAGTTCATTCAAAGGAGTTTATTACATGTCCTTTGAAATCAGGAACTAAAAAACTATTAGAGTTAAATCACCATCCACACAGACTTGGGACAGCGGATAACGCTGAATGCCAATATTTTTAAAAAAGTTCTAAAGAAAATGTAAACAACTATTGTCCTATATCATTATTGCCGGTTTTATTTAAAATATTAGAAATATAAGTAAAACTTCAATTAGTTAGTTAGTTATCTTGATAAGTACAGTATTCTATCAAAGTGACAATATGGATTCAGGAAAACCTTGGTACATCAGATGCGACATTTCCACTACTAATTGAAATAAATAACAAAATTGAAAACAAGGAATGTGCCCTGGGAATTGTCCTTTGACTGTGTCGACCTTTCACTAATGTTACACAAATTAAATGCTATGATATTGGAGGTATACCACTTCTATGGTTTACCTCATACTTAACGAATTGGATGGCACAGATGGAGATTTTTCGAGACATCCAGAAAAGTACTCAAAAAAACCAAAGGTATTGAAGTGTGGTGTACCACAGTTGTCAGTTCTGATCGGTAATTTACGTCATTTCAGATATTCAAGAACTTTTTACTCTCAAACTGTTAACTTTCGCAAAAAATTGCAAGGGTTGAAATATTTTTGTTCAAGTCCAATAAAGCTCAAGAATTTTTTTATCAATTTTTAGGTTAGGTAAAATATATATATATATATGTCATATTCCGGCATGCTTCGGTAGGATTGGCTGAAACTTTGCTATTTTGTAGTTAAAGTCATGCTGATCAAAAATTCCCATTGCACTGAGTCTATCCTATGAGTGGTTTTCGCTCCAGGAGTGCCTGAAGGTCTTAACGACGAAGTAACGGGTAATCTTATAACCCCACCGGGGATTATACTTTGCTAGGTGGCAGCTCTCTCGTCGGAGGCATTGGGGGTGGATAAGGATCTTTGGAAAATTTAATTTTAAAGTCTTCAATTATTTAAATAGGCGCCACTTAATCTTGTTTTAGTTAAGACCAAGAAAAAATGCCTATCCTAGCTTTTTGGGTTTGCGGGTGTTGCAAAAAAAGAAAGTCAAGGTTGGGTCCTCAAATTAGATTTAATAATAAAAATGTATCACAATAAGGTATCCTTATGGGGTAAGAACGTGCTCTACGAGCGTCAAAATGCTTAATAATTTATTTAATTTCACAAATGGTTCGCCTTTTTTTGGCCCCCTCAAATAGTACTATTTGCGGTTCGCAGTAACTGTGGAACTTATTAAAATCGTAATATGGACGAAATTATCTGACTTAAATTAGGTGTAAAATTGGCTTAGTAATTTAGCAAACAAATTCTTTGAAAAGATTGGTAAATTTTATAGTTCAACGCCGTCGTCTCACACGACGTTTATTGTAAAATCAGAGGCTGGAATTGCACGTCGCCGTTTCTGAGTAATTAGAAAAAACAGTCTGACCTTATTTTTAATTTGTCGACACCTCACAGTACCATGGACATCCAGGGCAATTCCTTATTTACATAACGTGTTACAACCATGTGCTACAACCATGTGTTCTCATCAGGGTAAGCGACCTAGCGGCCGGGCGGCATGCTTCACGTGCGACCGTGGTTATCCAATAGCCGGTTGAATAATCGAGTCACACTGCGCTTCCAACCATATAACCGTATTACAGCTCAAATTCACATAGATCCAGGATCATACAATCATAAAATATTAAACAGCAAGTCTACAGGGTAAGAGTTACTAAATGCGAAAATTCCAAAGTATAAGTTGCAAAATGCAAGTTAGCCATGTGCAAATTAACCAAATTCAAGTTAACCAAACGTAAGTTAGGCCGGCAAATCTTCTCACAGAATGGCCCTTCCTTTAAATATAATTTAACAAAATTCTCTAAGCCATGTGCTCGGTGCCCCAACAGCTTCTTAAATGGCCGTTACTTCCTTCCAAACCCTTTTTTCTGAAACCGAATCCATGTACGTTGGAAACCCGTAATGAAAAACAATTGGTATTTAAAATTCATACACCGCGCAATGACGCGCTCACCCTATACCGACAGTGCGCTTAGCCGATAACCTGATTCTAAACTAAACGTAAACAACTAACATGGCTGTTTCTGTCCGAAAATTGGCGTAAACAAGTGTTAACTGAGAACTTATGACTTTCATGTAAATATATCCCAGACATAAAGTGATTGAAAACGCACACAACGTTACGCGGCACCTACTGCCTACATTTTACAATACTGGGAAAAGGTTTCACTACTGCTTTGCCCTGTTTTAGACGCCCGCATACACTGACAATTTATCAACAAATTAATTTAAGCACTATGAGCCATGCTAATTACCAAACAAACTCTGAAGGTTCCTAGTACCATGAGGGAGTCGAACATTCTTCCAATAGGTATAGTAATAATAAGGTAACATGCTACTTCCTTAAATTAACCGAATCAAACTTTATACCATAAAGATATAATTATAAATGCGTTGTGTCGCTCCTATGCGCTCAATGAAGAAATGTTCCTACCACTTACGTACAGGACAAGGTAAGGTATACCAAAAAGGAACCATGCATACAGGGTTCGCCCCAAAAAGTACTATTTACCCGTTACAATCTATATATACGTGTTTATGAATGACTTTCAGAGTGTTTGTGTACTGCGTGCATGCGTTTGTGTGTATGTATGTGCCAATGTATACATGGTTCTCCGGAAATATCGATGATACATTTCTGGTGCAGATTCTACATGCAAAAATATGCTCGCAAATACCTTGAGCTACGGCCCTTTGAAAATGGCACCCAAAAATGTATTATTATTTTATATTTCAGAAACCTTTTGATTTACAGGTACGCGACTTAGTACGTATATTGAACAATAATACAAGCTTTCTTTTACATAATTTTTTAAAAGTATTTTTTACGTAAGTGGGTGGTATTGAGAGGGGGCTGTCGATATTTTGCATTAATGTCTTGTCTTTTGTTTTTTTTTTCACTTTGGTACACTAATTAAACATACACAAAAAATGTCCTCTTTCATTTTAGTCGTAGGACGGACCGTTTGTGAGAAAAATCGTTTTAATGAGCTTGATGCGAAACCGCTGAAGACACAAGCATATTATCGTTTTTGGGGTACGCACGACATGAAAATCACATGAAATATCCATCAATGATACTTCTTCGAACGATATATGATGCTGGAAACAGAGCACTTGTTCCTGAAAATGTTATGGATGTTCTCATTATTTAAAAACTAAAAAAAACAAAAAGTAAAAATAAAGAGATAGAAAGTGAAACCAAAAAAATGGGATCACCCTGGTTGGCAATGAGAACGCCCTCATAAGAAATATAGTGCCGGTAAGAGCAGGTTCTTTGATGAAAACAATCATTCACACACGCATGCACGTACACAGACACGCTGGAAGCCATTGATAAACACGTACATATGAATTACCGGTTACCTCGTTGTTAAGACCTTCAGGCGCTCCTGGAGGGAAAACCACTCATAAGATAGATTGACTGCAATAGGAATTTTTGATCAACATGACTTTAACTACAAAGTAGCAAAGTTTCAGTCAATCCCACCGAAGCATGCCGAAATATGACATATATATATTTTACCTAACCTAAAAATTGATTAAAAAATTCTGAAAAAAATTCCTGAGGTTTATTGGACTAGACCAAGAATATTTCGACCCTTGCAATTTTTTGCTAAAGTTAATAGTTTAGGAGTAAAAAGTTCTTGAATGTATAAAATGACGCAAATTACCTAACTTTGACAAGCTGTATCTCAAAAACTGTCCATAGGATTGGCTCGATGTGATAAGAACTTTTGATCAGCATGACTTGAACTACAAAATACCAAAATTTCAGCAGATTCCACCGAATCAACATTTTCATGGGTTTTGTTCCGGGGTCCTTTTAAAATTTGATTGATTTTAGATTTTATTAATATAGGTCGAGGTTGGGAGTCGCGAGAGGGTAAATTTGTTTTTTCTTTTTGTATGGGGGGTCATGGTTCGAAAAAGGTTGAAAACCGCTGCTCTATATAAATGACCTGTTTGTAAATTTTACTGGTATAATGTTCTCACTGTTTGCGGATGACACTAGTATTATACTACATCACAAAAACATCGATTCGCTCTATCTAGATGCATTAATAGTACAGTAACTAGAGGTTTTAACTTCGGAATAATGTTATACTAAACGGATTTCGTTCATTTTTGGCAGTATTATAGTAAATGCTTCACAGAAAAGTTTCTATATTGTACGGGGGCTTGCTAATTTATAGGGAGAGGCACTTAAAAAATATATATATATATATATATATATATATATTTATTGGAGCTGAAAAAGGATCAAATTTAAAGAAGAAAAGGTTCTATGCAATTTTTCACACAAATTGATAGTTTTTTAGTTATAACGACTTCAAAATTGCGATTTTAGCTTTAAAAAAAAAAGTATTTCCAAACATTTCGTCAAATATCTCGAAAAGTATTACTTTATCGAAAAAAATGTTACAGCCCAATTACAGAAAGTACAAACTGGGAATTAATTATATTTTTTGTTTATTGATGTAGGATTAATAATTTCGGAGATATTTAAGTTTATATTTTGCATCCAAGTGTTTTGAAATTACCTTCAAAGTTTAAAATGCATTTTTTTTTAAAGCAAGTGCTTTAAATGAGCAAAAAAATTTGAGCATCTAAGTAATGCTACATTTTAACGAAAAACTGTATTTGAGATTATTTTTTTTTAAATTACTAGCTGATTAGAGTAACAAAATGGCGACCTTTTTATATAAAAAAATATAAATACGCACATTTTTCAGTCATAACTTCTTTATCTCTTACGCTACAGACACAAGTAAAAAAATAATTTGAAAGCGCAATTAATTGTCTTTAATTTCATTTCTTAGTATGCGTGACGTAGGTGCCACAATTTCTGAGATATTTAACATTTAAACTAGATTTTTCGTCTCATAAACATTCGGACACCATTTGTAAACTTTCATATCCCCAAAACTATTAAATCTATGTAAATAAATAAAAAACCAAAATTCATTATCAGTTTATAAGCTTTATTTTTGGTCTCTATCCGTTTTTCAATAAAACTAATATTTACTGAGATATATGGAAAAGGAAAAAAAAATTACATTTTATGGAAAATACCTTTATAGTTTAAACTGTAATTTTTTCTATAGCAAGTGCTGTATACAAACGAAAAAATTTTAGCATCTGCGTCATGCTAT
Source organism: Rutpela maculata (assembly GCA_936432065.2). NCBI lineage: Eukaryota > Metazoa > Arthropoda > Insecta > Coleoptera > Cerambycidae > Rutpela > Rutpela maculata. The sequence continues at coordinate 24,371,391 of OW386293.2, forward strand.
ATATTAATGAGAAACACTGTTTGAAATTCCTTTTTTTTATTTACTGGCTAATTACAGTAAAAAAAATGGCGATTTTGTTATTAAAAAAATGTGAAGACCGATATTGCTTCAGTCATAACTTCTTTGTTTTTTATGCTACAGAAACAAATTAAAAAACAGTTGAAAGCTTAATTAATAACTTATTAGCATTCTTGACGTAGGTGTTACAGTTTCTGAAATATTTAACTCTCACTCTAACTAATTATCTTATGAACACTTGGATGCCAAATATAAACTTAAATATCTCCGAAATTATTAATCCTACATCAATAAACAAGAAATATAATTAAGTCCCAGTTTGTACTTTCTGTAATTGGTCTGTAACATTTTTCCGATAAAGCAATACTTTTCGAGATACTTGACGAAAGTCGTTTGGAAATACCTTTTTTTTAAGCTAAAATCGCAATTTCGAAGTTGTTATAACTTAAAAACAATTTATGTGAAAAATTGCATAGAACCTTTTCTTCTTAAAATTTGATTCTTTTTCAGATCCAGATTTTAAGTGCCACGCCTTGAGAAGGGGTGGCATCCACCCCCTATAAATTACCAAGCCCCCGCACAATATAGAAACTTTTCGGTGAAGCATTTACTATTATACTGCCAAAAATGAACGAAATCCGTTCAATACGGCATTATTCCGAAGTTTTGCATATTTTTTACCCCTAGGTACTGTACTATAACACTAATGAACTAGAGGAAGCATTATACTCTTCGCCGATTTACTGAGCTTTTTATATAATTGTTACACATTCTATAGGATACTCTTCGCATTTTTCTTGTAAATAATGTTAGTTTTTGGACATTCTAAATTTTGTGATACCAACTTTGTTGTGAAAAAAAAATATATGAAAAAAAAAATCACGATGTGAGGGATCGAACCCAGGACCCTTGGATTGCGAGACGAAAACTCTTGCTGCTACACCACCATTTCTTATTACTAAAATTGTTAATGAGTGCAATATATACCATTAGAAAATTTATTGTGATTATTAGGAAATACACATTAGTAAAATGTATTAAAAAAAAATAGTGATAGGAAATAACATTTCGCAAGGTTTCTATTTATTACAAACCATAAAAAAAAATGTAAAAAATATTTTTTTAAATTTTTAAATTACTAATAACTTTTTTATTTACCAATCTATTTTGTTGAAAAACAATAGGGTTCTTCCTCTAGCTAACACTAAGTTACTCTCCAAATTTCAATACAATCGGATTTTTCTTTCTTGAGTTATCGTGCTTACAAGAAACGTGACGGACGGACAGACGGACAGACGGACATTTTGAAAGTTGTTCAGAATTCGTTCACTAACATAACGATATAAAAAAAATTTCTCTACGAGCGATATTTACTGATTTAGAAATGTGCCGATCAAATACAATATACTCTTCGTTTTTGCGAAGAGTATAATAATATACTAGAATGATTTAAATGTAACAAACTTATGTTGAACCCTGGAAAGTCATATAATACTTTATTTCAAGCGCATCATGGTACCAACATACAAAGAGTGTTACTAACAACCAGTGGGAATATAGGGCCAGTTGAGCATACCAAGTTTTTGGGTATCTACGTAGACAGGTGTCTGAATTCTAAAGTGCACATAAACAACTTAAACAAAAAACTATGTAAAGCTATCTACACAGTTAACACAGCAAAATGTAGGATTTAAAGCTGCTCTTACTGTATATTATTCATATTTTCACATATTTTCCTACAGTATGGCATCGAATATTGGAGAAACTCTACATCTGGTGATAGCCTTTCATTATGCAGATCAAATCGAAAATCGGTTTGATATTAACCCAATTACACAAGTTCTTTGGTGGATAATAATTAATATATCGAGAAAATACGCTTATCAAGTAAGAATGCCGTGGAAACTGAATAAAACTAGATTCAAAACATTAATTTTGTCAAGAAAACAACGCTGCAAATAAAAGAAGCGTGCTGTCTGAAATGATGTATTTAACAATAAAAATCATTAAAAGATTAATTAAACAGTAGCAAATGTTCAAGGTGCATCCCCTCTTCTTCTTGACATTTTCTGACTTGGTGTTTTGCATAACTTTTCACAACATAGCAGGAGTTATACTTGGAAATACAATTTTGTAAAATTAAGTGTTTGAGGGGGTGTATAAAAAACTCGTTCTTTAGTATAACCTCACACAAATAAATCTGAAATGCTTAGATCTGGTGAGCGGGTAGGTCAACGTACAGGTTCATATCACAGTGGGTCCAGAAATCGAAAAGCCTGGCCAAAATTCTGAACATTGTTAGATAGCCTAAAAATGAGTACATGGGGGTTGTTGTTTGCGCGGGTGCAAAAATTGAAAAAAAAAACGTGACAAAAAAATAAAAATGGACAAATCGGCTAAAAAGAGTGCATTAAACATGAAAAAAATACTGAAAAAAAAATCTTATTGAGAGGGATGTTTTTGGGGGTGGAAAATGCGAAAAACGTGGCAAAATAATTTAAGAATGGGCCAGTTTTCTAAAAAGGAGTATATTTAGCATGGAAACATTATGGGGGATGTAAAAAGTAAAATAAGTGTTTAAAAAAAAAAAATAAAAACGGACAAGTCGCCTAGAAAATAGTATATTGAACATGTAAAACACATATTGGATTAGATTGCAATATAGTTAAATGTCTTTATTATTCTACAACATAAAGAGTTCATAATCAAGTTCATATTTGTTCATCTTCGGTATCGGTACTGCTGCCAGAAGACACCTCTGTCTCACTATTTTCAGGCGATTGAGTATTGTCAGCCAATTGAGTATTATTAGCCGATTTAACCAGGGGTATATTATATTCTGGCTCTTTTAATAACTGAAGAACTTCCTTAGGAAAGGTTACCATTTTCATTTTGGGTAGATTTCTCATAGAAATTACTGGGTCTGAAGACACCAATAGTCTATTAAGTAAATCCGTGTTTGTGAAAGATATTAATCATCGGAAGATAACTACCAAATTTACTTGTAGAAATTCCCATGGAAAAAATTAAAATTGTGTCATTCGAAGCAGTTACTGAGCGTCCGTCTTCGCGTTGTACATATATTGATCAAATTATTACTCATTACTTCCAAACCGGGATGAACTGGGTTCGAAATCTTGTACCATAATTTGAAAAAACTATAAGAAATCGACCAGTAAAAGAACCATGCTTGGAACTCGTTGCACTTTTTTTGTAGCTCAAACAAAAAGTACCCATTAATTTTTATTTCTTTGTCTTTGTAGTACACCGTTTAACACAATTTTATGTCCGAATGTATCACATTTCACAAGTAATCAATGTATACAAAATAAAATACTTATTTTATAGATTATCTTGGTAAAGTTTCACTATGTTTTTGTTGAAATTACACAAATTACAGGCATAGGACTTTCGAATGTGGCAAGCAACTATTCACAACTGTACCTTAACAGAATGCTGTTTTTCTTAGGGTGTATCAGGTGAAAATGGGCAACACTACAGTGGGAATTTCCGGTACATAATGAACTGAATATTTATAATCACAGAAATATTACTTTGAATACAATTAAACCTCTTTCGAATTTTTGCTTTTTGACCAGGTTTTTCGATTTTGTGGCCCACTGTGCATATGTTGCAATTACTCGCCCATTATACTGGTTCACTAAATGGGCCATAACTCAAGCGGCATTATGAGACGGAGCCCCATCTTGTAGGATAAGTAGGATTCACTTCTACAAAAGCCAACATGGTAATTTCTGTTGCTTCATCAACGATAAAAGCTGCAGGACTGTTATCAATTCCTCAATTTGCTTCTCAACAATTGGAAAATATTGAAAACATGGATGATGTCTGTTGGAATACCTTTGGGCATACAAATTTGCGGCGTTTCTGGAATTTGTGTGGCATTCTCCAAAAATTAATAACATGTCCACCTTTTTATCCTTTGTATACATGTCAAACAATAATAACAATAATTAACAAACAACAAATTTAAAGATAAAGAGCAAACTTATTAATAGTCTGAGGTCCAACTGTACGAAATCGCTCTAAATTCCAAGTAACCTGTTCCGACATGACGTACATTTTTCAACTTCAGATTTGCAAAAAGAGTTATATAGGACACCAGAAATGACTTGTCGGATTCTTATCAGCTCTTGCATAACTTCTTAAATGATAAGAAAAGAGACAAAATGATAATTCCTAAAAATATGTTTTTTAATACATAACACGTCCTGTAAAAGAAACTATGGGTGCTATCCATCTAATTTTTTTATAGTATACACTAAAGACATAAGCGCTTGGATGAGGCTCGATGGCACTGTTTAAATATGTTTAGTTTTTTGGAAAAAAAATATGAAATCTGTAACTATAAAATATTGTAGTAAGAATTTCAACATACGAGCAAGTACTTCAATTTTAAATTTTTTGTGTATAAACTATGCTAACAAACATACCCAATATATTGAAAATGTTTTTAAGACAAGAATTAAGTTGATATTGCATATAGTATTCGAGTTGTGAATTTTTAAAATGGGTGCATGATGCGGCGCATGTAATAAAGGCGACAGCTCTCCTAAAATTCATAAAGCGCATGAAACAGTTTACAGTGGAATTAGCTGGTATGTTTATGTTTACTAGGCGTATGTACTTATGTATATAGTGTGAAGTTATTTGTCTTAGCATTTTAATAATATAAAAACTATTTGTGTTTGATTGTTTAAATCGATTGATTATTGTTTGCGGTTCATATTTATTATTTAATAGCTATGCCCGCGGTTACGTTCGCGTGGAATTTTGAAATTGACTAAAAAGCTTCATTATAAACAACGTTTGAGGTAGAATCACCATTCTGGAATATTTCAGAAATTTTCTGGAATATTCCAGAGTACTCTCGAATTTTCTGGAATATTACAGAAGTTTAACCTTAAAAGTTTATGCCGTGCAAATACGCTTATTGTAGAGATCAAGCTGTCTGTTTTACTAGACTGATTTTCATAAAACTTGGCTTAATCTAGGCCGATTTCGATGAAATAAGAACTAAATGTTACTCCAAGCTTAGATAAACCTCATTGGTTCAGTAGTTTCTGCGTGATGCGCGTTCAAACAGACAATTCAATTCAATTCTTTATTGGTGGTAAAATACACAGAGTGTTTACACACGTCAACATACAATAAGAAAGATAAAATACAATAAGGAAGATAAAATACAAAGTACATGATATTAAATGTATAAAATATAAAATATAGATATAAGGTATAAGATTAACGGCACAGAATACAAATGACAAACTAAGAGAAAAAAAAAATTTATAAGCAATAAATATATAGTCGGTATGGTATGGTGATTTGTCATTGCTTATTTACAGAACAATGATACACACATTAGATTTTAATCGAGGCAAAGTTACTGGCTAAAAATTCGTTAGTACTATAAAAAGCATTATTAAGTAAATATGTTTTTATCTTATTTTTGAACTGGGTTTCATTTAACGATTTTATTTCTGGTGGTAGAACATTATAAAACTGCAAACCCAAGTATCCAGTGCCATCCCTGGTTTTATTGAATCTATGGAAATTTATATTTAGCTTATCGTTATTTCTGGTTTTATGACAATGTACTTGGCTTCTGGTTTTGAATGATTCCACATTTCTCTTTACATAAGTAAGACACTGGTAGATATAGGTACAAGGCACAGTCATAATTTTCAAAGTAATAGAGTGTTGTCTGCAATCATCTCTAAATTTTAATCCAGAAATGACTCGTATTGCTTTACGCTGAGCAGAAAATACAGTAGCACAAGATGGGGCATGTCCCCAGACTAAAATCGCATATGATAAAGTGGAGTGGATGAGACTATGGTAAGTCATGGTTAGAGTATTCAGTGAGACTTTATCAACAAGGTTTCGTAGCAGGTAAGTATATTTGGAGATTTTGCTGCAGATGCAGATGGTATGACTTTCCCAGGATAACTTGGAGTCTAAGTTGACTCCTAGGAATTTAACAGTCTCTGGATTATTAACCTCTTCCAAACTGCGCAAACTAAATATCATTGTTTCTGTCTTAGACACATTTAGACTTAGTTTGTTAGATAAAAACAAGTTCTGTGAATTTAACTCAGTATGCGGAACCTCGTTTAGCAACAGATCGAGGTTACCATTAGACATTGTCAAATTTGTATCATCGGCAAATAATATGGCACTAACATTATCTTTAATTGACTGAGGACAGACAAGCAGACAAACAGAGAAAAATTCCAAAATCTGTCTTAATATATTCCATTACTCATCTTACATCCCCCACATCAGTTTTTTGCAAATATTTTCAATGTACATACACGTCAACTTTACAAATGTATTATATGTATAAGTTTGAAAATTATTAAAAGGTAAAATAATTTAATAAAAGTGATTTACGCTCCCTCTCACCGACGGAAGACGCTTTTCAACAACATGTTGCAAATATTACTTTTTTTAAACAGTGTTGTGAACTGTCATTCAAATTACCTCTTGCACAAAATTTTGGATGCAGAATTGGAAATCAGGAACTGGTACCGATAATGTCAACAAAAAAAAGTTTATCTGAACTTAAATTAAAAAGTGCAACTGTAAAATAAAATTTGACACAAAATGTTCTTGTGAGTGGTATTCAGTTGCGTGCTCGTATGCTGCTTTTCCTGAAAATTGTTCTAAGGGAAAAAGCAATATGCATCATTTTATAATGATAGTGATTCTGACTAAAATGTTAGAATAGTTATACACAAAAATCACATAATATACAACATTAATGTTTTATTTAAAATATCTCCCTTTTCTACTTTCTATTAAATATGCTAAATACCTAAGATAATATTTCTCACTAATGTTTTATTTCTTAAATAATATAAAAACGAGTAGAAGTTGTACTCGGGCATGGCCAATTGCGAATACCTATTTGATTGACATTTTGCTCAACACACAATTCACTTTGTATCGATTATTATTTTTTTAAAAGAGTGGCCGCAATCGGCAACGCCCGACTACTACTTTCATTCGTTTTGTGGTATTATCAACATAAAGTAATTCAAATTTGCAATTATATTGAACAATATAGTGCTTTTTACTGTTACACTGTACCAATTATCGTGTACACTATTTTTATTTTAATGCTGCATAATTACGCGCCTCATAAAAAAATCATAAACAAAAAACTGTACACGTTATCGACAGGATCTTTTTTAAAAAAACTTTTTCAATATATGGACTATATTTGGTAAGCAATTGTATATAAGAATTTCATAAATTTAACATAGTTGTCCGCATATCGAAATTTTTAGAACGTAAATATCAACCTTTTGGTTTTAATTATTTTTTTCCAAAAAAAATATTCTTTTCAAAAATACCAGTAGCTTAGTTAGAATCACGTATATCTTTTGAGTATACATACCAAAAATCAGATCGGTAGGTTACATAATTTTTGTTTTAACTGAGAATAACCATTGTAAAACATAATTCTATAATTATCAATCTGCCATCTTTTTTGCGATTTCTGAAGTTGCGCAAGAGCAAAAATTAATCCGACAAGTGTTTTCTAGTGCCCCAGGTAATGCTCTCTTCATGACTTATATCAACATTTGTACGTCATGTCGGAACAGGTCATCTTGATTTTGGAGTGCTTGGACCCCGGACTATAAGTTAACAATACACATGTATTATCTGTCAAATTTCTTTTTGTTTCTACAGCACACTTCTTTTACTTGCAGCGTTGTTTTGTTGACAAAATTAATGTTTTGAATCTAGTTTTATTCAATTCCACGGCATACTTACTGGATAAGAGTATTTTCTCGGTATTTTATTATCCACCAAAGAACTTGTGCATTTGGGTTAATATCAAACCGAGATTTTCGATTCGATTCGATTTGCCGTAAAATTAGTAATTAACTATAGGGTGTCTAAAAGATGTTGCCATTTGAAAAAGTTGACAAAATTACAAACTGGTGATTTCGGAAATTTTGGTTTGTCGTAGCTATTTGAATGCATTCACTGTACTTTAGATGCAAAAATAAAAATAGCCCTAAAAAGATCAAGTAGACTCCAAAAATTTTTAAAACTACGCAGTCGTACTTAAAATCATCTCCAGAATCTAAAATGTAAAAATATACAGGGTCTTCCATTTAAAATTTCAAAGTTGGGGTCATTTCCAGGGAAACCGAAAGAGATGGAAAAGTGTCAAATTATGAAAAATTTGCCGTTTTTGCCAAATTTAAGGTTTGTATCTTGAAACCTCTGGAAACTATGGCTTGTCTAATGATTCCGTTGACACCCGGTATATAATTATTTATTTGATAATATTCTATGTTTTACAAATAGTGGAGTCGGTTAGAGCTGTTTTTCAAGATTACCGTTACTTGGCGGATAAAAGCACCAAATTTGGTATGAAGGTACCTTGGGGTATACTAATAACTGTTAGCCTAGGAGCCCTCTGGAATTTCTAAAAATTTTCATGTACAACACTAAAATTTAAAATATTAAAAAATATATATGAAAACATTTTTTTCTTTTAATTATAAATTTAGTGCAAAGAGAAGGTAGACATTATGCATATCATTTTCTTCATAATTTAAAGATCTAATTAAATAACCTCACGGAGAGATATCAATATGTTTATTACAATTTAAATCAATCAACTCAACAATTATGTAAACATGCGCCACAAGGCTCTGTGTTGGGCCCAACCCTTTTCTTAATTTATATAAACGATCTGGCAAATTGTAACTTAGATACTTCCACCATTCTATTTGCAGATGACACAACAGTTATCAATCAAGACAAAACGCTACCTCAGATGCAAGTCAAAGTGACCGACACGCAGTCAAATGTCTCTATGTGGTTTCTTTCAAATTCATTACTCGTTAACGATGAAAAAACTCAATCTTTGTTCTTCAGTCCAACAAACTCTCAAAAAATATCTTTCTTATCTGACATTTATCTAAAACGGTATCCCATAAAACTTTATTAACTGCTTATTATGGATGTTTTCATACAAATACGTCTTATGCAATCATAAACTGGGGTCATTCTACACATGCATATAAAATATTCAAAATTCAAAGAAAATGTGTTAGAATCATTGCACAAATTGGTTACAGAGAGTGTTGTCGAGATTATTTCATAAAACTAGGTATACTTACTTTTCCATGCGTGTTTATACTGGAATGCCTTTTACACATAAAAATGCGAGAATCCCAATATATAAAACATAAAGATTTACATAGTTATTCAACCAGAAATAATGATAAATTTTTACCAAATTTCTCTAGACTAGCAAAAACTAGAGATGGCAGCAGCTATCATGGGATTAAATTTTTCAATGTCCTACCAGATTTAGTTAAAAATTTAAGTGATGTATCCTTCAACCATAAAATGAAACAATATTTAAAAAAAAAAAGCCTTTTATAGTTCTGAGGAATATCTCCAAAATGACTTCAGTGCTTGGGCTGCACTTTCTATGTAATTTTAGTTTAATGTATTTTTTCTACTTCCATCTTTAAAATGGCGTTTATCGTATACGTTTCCATGACGCTAAATAATCCTTGTAAACACGCTTTCGACAAACCGTGACTTCGTGCATTTTAGTCACAGGTTGAACTTAGCAACGAGATATTAGTCACGGCTGAGGTTAATTCTAGATATTTTAATGGCAAAAATCAAGTTAGTTTTCCGTAATTCTTGTCATCAATCTGTTAAAATAAATCGACGCGTTGTGACAAGAGACAAGTAATTTTGTATTTTTTGGAAAAAAATGAGCCTAAACGACAGTGAAAGTGAAGATGTTTTCATTGGTACTCCGCCCGAAATTACTCAAGCAGCGGCATCGGCAACTGCTAGTTTGCTGCCAGAAAAATCTAAAAGTCAATACGAACGTGCATATAAACTTTTCCAAGATTGGCGTCAAGAAAACCAAACAAATTCATTTTCTGAGAATGTATTACTTGCTTATTTCCAAAATTTGTCGAAAAAGATGAAACCGTCCTCTTTGTGGGCAATCTATTCAATGCTGCGGACGACAATTAATCTAAAAAACAATGTTGATATTAGCAAGTACCCCAAATTGTGCGCATTTCTGAAGCGTAAATCAGACCTGAAAAGTCGAAAATATTGACACCCCAGCAAATTAGAGAATTCTTATCATCTGCTCCAGACGAAGAATACCTATTTACAAAGGTAATAGTATAAAACCAAATTAAATAAAAATAAACAAAATTATAAATATTTTAGGTAGGGTTACTTTTTGGAATAATGGGAGCTTGTCGGCGGGAAGAATTGACGACAATTCAAACAAGTGATGTTGAAGACCTTAACACGGCCCTTTTAGTTCACATTCCTGACACGAAAACAAAAACGGAACGTCAGTTTGTTATTGGAGGTAATTTCTATCATACATGCAAGAAATACATGGAACTTCGACCTCCAAACCTGACAAGTACTACCCGATTTTTCTTAAACTACCAGCGAGGAAAATGTAGAAAACAGCCAATTGGAATTAATAAATTTGGCAGCCTCTCTAGCGTAGTAGCAAAATTCTTAAAATTACCTGACCCTGCTGCTTATACTGGTCATTGCCTAAGAAGGTCTTCAGCGACGATTTTGGTGGACTCGGGTGCGGACATCACAGCATTAAAGCGTCATGGAGGGTGGCGATCCACAGCTGTTGCAGAGAGTTATATTGACCACTCGTTAAACAATAAAATTGAGACCGCTACTAAAATCATAAACACTGTTCAAAATAATGCAATGCAAAAAAATAAAGAGAATATTGATATTGCAATTGCTCAAAGTTCAAGCATTGATAAAAATGAAAGTGGACCAAGTATTAGCTTCAATTCAAATCATGAAGCAAATTTAACACAGTTTGATGGAACGCATTTAGGAAAATCACTTAGTTTTTTTAGCAATTGCCAAAATGTTTCCAATGTAACCATTAATATACACAATAAGTAGAACAATAGTTTAGTAATTTTTTACTGTTACCATGTTATTGATACGTTAATAAATGAAATATTAAAATAACTTCCAAATTTTTTATTTAGATATTTGCTGTCGTAGAAAAAGTATAGTATGCAACACGTTTTATAAACTTGTTAGTCACTCATTTTATTAAACACTCGCTCCGCTACGCGTCGCTCGCGATTAATAAAACTCGTGACTAAAATGACGTTTATAAAACTTGTTACATAATATACTATTATATTTGTCTAAATCGTTCTATTTCTATATTTTTAATATTTTATTAAAATTTCATTCCATATCCCTACACCAAATTTGAAAAAAGTCCATTCACCCATTCAAAAGATATAAGAGTGTCCCTATCGGCTGAGCCACCCGGTATAAGTCCAAATATAACACTAATGTTAGATGTACTAGGGACTTAATTTTTTCTCATTAATTAAAGCTAAATGTTCTATTAAAAGTGGTCTGAAATGGGCCAGGCTATTCAATTTTTTTAATTAACTTAATTTCTTTTTTAAATTAAAGGTAAAGAGCCCACTTTTCAATTAAAATCAGTCCGAAATGGACCAAGTTAATAGATCTTATTTTATTTTAGTTTAACATAAAAATTGTGCTAGCAGCGGAAACGCCGTCAATGACTATTTCGCGATTAACTTCTATGTCGGATGTACCAGGGACTTAATTTTTCTTTAAATTAGCTAAAGAACCCACCCTTCGAATAAAAGTGGTCTGAAATAGGCTAGGCTACTCAATTTTTGTTTATTAACATATTACTTGAGAAATTACGCTCTAGCAGTGAAAACGCTATCGTCTGTTTCGCGGCTAACTTCTATGTTAGAATTACTAGAGACTTATTATTTTTTTTTCTTTTAATTAAAGCTAAAGAGCCCACCTTTCAATTAAAATCTGTCCGAAAAGGTCCAGGTTACTATTTTTTTAATAAGAGTTTTAAATGAAAAATGCACTTTGGTCGTCAAAATTATTTTGGGAATTTGAGGCTAATAGCCTTCTTATTAGCTCTTGGGTCATAATGTGTAGGTAAAAATGTTGATATTATCATTACCTATGAATATATGTATTCAAAAATGCAACAAATGCATTTTTTTTGCTGCTAATTTCGCTGCTAATATCAGTCTCGTCAATAATGGCAATTGTATTGCCAAATAAAGTCATTTTCTGAGTCTGACAAGTTAAATTTCATTCAATAAATCTTAGAAAACACCATATATAAACAGGAATTCGCAACAGATCTCACCAGCGCAGCCAGGGCAGTTTCACCGAGTGTATGACGGGCGCGGCGAGGCTCGGAGTAGCGTAGCTCCGTAACAGGTGACGCTACAGAGAAAGTACACATACCAATGGAAAGTCCAAAGTTTGAAGAGAAATGTTTATTCGGGTACGTTTTCCCCTCCTAGTCTTCATTTATCCGCAATGGTGCCATTTTGGAATTTTTTCAGTTTTTAAAATTTTGACAGCACTAGAACGGAAAATTATGAACAAAATATGCATGTAAACATCTGAAATATGAACGGACATGCTTCTTCGAAGCTTTTATGATCATTTCGACCCAAATCGGATCAGTAACAACATTTCTGCTGCACTTTATAGCCAACTTTCCAATTTCTGCGACAGGCCCTTGGAGCCCCGACGGGGGAGAGTAGGGCACTTTTTGGTATGTGTTATCCTGGACCAAAATTACAATCTTACAAATTTTCAGCTTTACAGTAATTAATTCCGGATCAAAAACCAAAATTCCTGGGCTACATGTGATATTTTGTCGTATCTGTCGGCCATTTTGGATTTTAGTGCTGTACATGAAAATTTTTAGAAACTCCAGAGGGCTCCTAGGCTAATATTTACTAGTATACCCTAAGGAATCTTCATACCAAATTTGGTGCTTTTATCCACCAAGTAACGGTAATTTCAATAAGCCACCTCACTAAAACACTAACATACTGCATATTATACTGACAAGAAATTCGCTAATCAAGATGGCATCATCGTGAGATGATTAAATTGACAAATATAGCTAAAAAAATTACTCATTTTCAAAAACTGCGAAGAGTTCAACAACTATATAGAAAATTCAATAAAATCAAAATTCAATAAGTCCTTCACACATATTGCGTCCTCCAACCCTCTTCAAATAAACCATAAAAAAAGTTTATTGTTTCATTATAAATGGAAAAATGTTCCCCTTCTCAGTCCGCCCCTTTTAATAATGTCATGTCGCCCAAGAATCTCATGTTTGGTCACAACAGTTTTACGTGCGTTGCATAATTATATAGTCCATTAAAAATAAGCTTAATTAAGAATCACAAAAATGTAACGATAAAAATCAAGACTTTTACAGCCAGTTTCTGAAACGTCAGATATGTACCCGATAGCCTTAACAAACCGATAAATAGAGAAAATGTGTTTCCGAAACGTTCAACAAATGCTATAGCTTCGATAAACCTAACGAACAGATATCTTGTCAATATGGGTGGGATATCTATTTCAATAACTGACGCATGCGCAGTATACATATTTTATTTGTTAAACATTGCAAAAATGTACTCACGTGTCAGTATTTTGTGAATGCGACGTAACTCCTTTTTTTAATTTTTGCCTATTTAAGGAATCCAAAACCTTATTTAAATCGATCTGCTTCTGTGAAGATGTCTTAGAATATTGCACCATCATTTGTTCTACAATCATGCAATTTGTTTTAAACTCATACATCTCACGCAGTGTTTCCAGGCAATATAGGCACATTAAAGGATTACCCGACAGATCATGGTCCTAGAATAAATAGTATATTATTTTATTTGCATGGCATTGGTGGTTGTGGAAATGCAATCTGTATCTTATCACAGTAAAGTTTTGTTCAATATGGAAAGTGAGGGTTTTTTTGGAAATTAAGTTTTAATTTTGAAAAATGTTTCTGTCTCGTTTTTTTTAAATATTTCACTCTCTGTTCATGGGATCAAGCGAAAATGTAGGTACATAAATTGTGAATAAATCTGTATGGGTCCAAATCCGATCTGCCATTTTGGTTTTTGCGAAAAAATAAAAACCACGAAAATTTACATTTTTTTTTAATTCGGTTTTATGAAGTAATATAATTTTAACAATTACTGCATAAATATTCATCCTAAATTGCGTTTGCTATGTTAAATCATATCCTGATCAGTTTACAGCAAATGGGCAGTTGATCATGGCCGTTAAGATATTCAATAAATTACCTACCTCTTTGAAGTCCCTACCTACTTTTAATTTACTTAAACCGGATGTTCGTAATATGCTGCAAAAACATAATTTTTACTCTATTGGTGAATTTTTAAATTGTGACAATTTTGTCTTATGATTGATTGTATGTGTATTTTTGTACTGAATTGTATTTTTGCTGTTTTATACTATATTTTATTATTCTTTCCTTCTTAACTACTGTTAAACTTGTAATTTAGTATTTTTTGCTTGTGTTTTTATTAACTATTTTTGTGACAATATTCTACATTTGTATCTACAAGTCTCATGAAAATAAAGTCTATTATTATTATTATTATTAGAAGTTATCTTAAAAATGTAAACAAAACTCACGGCGAGGATTATGTGGCAACATTGCTTGCGTGCTGCCAGTTGTCACTTAAAACAATAAAAGTGAAAGAGACATATTGGTTAGATTTATTTGTTGATTGTTTATGTGGCCTTTGATTTTGTTATTTTATATTTTATCAATAAACTACTAAGATTAAACTTTGGTTAAACTTTGTGAAAGGCGATTCGTCCAATTCCGTGTTTTAACAAATTTTAAAATCTCATTGACTGCTAAGGTAATACTTAATTATAACTAAAAACATTTGAATTTCCACAACCAGTTGAGTAATATCCAAAAAAAAAGTATTTTTAAATTTGAATTAAAATTTTACCACCCAACACACTAAGCCATATTGTTGACGTCATCGGTCATACTGATCGTAAACACCTAACCTCAAAAATACATATCTTTTACAAATTTCCGAGTAATATGTCACTATTAAGAAAATTTCCGCTTGGTTCTCTTACTTTCAACTAAAATCTTTTTCAATGTAATGTTCATAAAGTTTTAAATATCTTTTCCCAATAAAATAAGGCGATTTTTGAAGGTTGGAAATCCAACCTCTAATTAGCAGCCCATTTTTAGTAATCAACAATATTGAGACATCATTTGCATCAATTGTTAAATGTCTGTTTGGAGCCATACTGGTTTCAAATGAGAGGTGCGGATACAATCATTAAAAATGACAATAAACTTAAAAAACCTAAAAGTTCAGGTTATGTTGGTTACATTAATGCAACCGATGAAGTCACAGCCCGTTTTGTATAATACCCGTTTAGTTATTCAGTTTTGTTATTTATTTGTTGAAATTTTAAATTGATAGATGAAAGAATGGTGTTTAAATATTAGTAAGTGCTTTAATGTATGGAGTACTTCATTTTAATAATATCAAAAAAGTAAATTTGCAACAGTGAAAACACCTAATTTGCCCAAAGTTGATTATGACATGATAGATTTTTTATATAAAAAAAATTTGTATTTTTGAAGGGATGGGATCAGAAATATTGGAAGCTTGCCACCAATTTCTTCGAATATCCATATCTTTCGGAACAGTTACAAATTTTTTTCTGAGGCACTTATGTTTGTGTTTCCACAACTCTTTATAAAACACCTTTGAAATAACATCATCTATTATTTGTAAATTACAGTGAATACCTCGATAAAAGAAATTAAAATGCTTCAAACCAACATGACGTTAGAACACATCTGTCATTTGACTAGTCGTTGACATTGTTGCCATGTATTGCTAAATATGTTTTTAAAAATCTAATCGGCATTAAAAATTATATAAAATATTTAATAATTCACACCTATTATTATTTTTTACATCACAAAACTAAATTTCGTGGATAAATATATTAAAATTGATTTAATAAATAAACTTTATACTTCTGTTTTCTTCAATTATCTTTATTAGAACTAGAGCAGAAATTTCAACTTGGCGACACCCACTATTTTGTATAAAACCATTCTAACAAATCAGCACAGACTACCTACGTCATCGGCAGATTACTTATTTCACCAATTTAAAATGCTTTTTGTGCCACTTATTTTAATTTTTGTTTTCTCAAAAAATTGATAATTATTTTCGCGAAAATCTGTACTTATTGGAAGGCTTGTATATACATATCTATGATATTATTCAACAAAAAAAAAAAATAGGAAAATACCCAATCCTACATAAATCGAAATTACTAAAAGAAAATAATTATGCTATTTTGAGTATGCTGAACACGAATAACGAGGTGAAAAAAGTTTTTAGTCATGCACAGCCCCTGCTTATTTCTCATATGACAGCTTGGCATCGACTATTTTTGGGGGGATTCTTTGTTTTTTCATGGGGATATAACAGATGGTGAAAGGTGATGTCAGGTAGTAGACCTCAATCGCCCTCGGGGGTGGAATCTTCCCTGTCAGGGGGTGTAAAATTGTTTCTTTTTTTTTTTCTTGTTAAAGACGTTTACCCCTCCCCCCCCCGTTTTCGAAGATGCTGATCAAGAAAAACATGGTGTCACGATGTCCATTATGCCTAGTTCTAAGCAAGTTTTTGAAACACAAACTGTCTCATTTATTTATTTATTTTTATTTATTTATTTATCAAAAATTCCACAAAGATCATTATGCAATGACATGAGTTCGTCGGTAAATAAATTAATGTAAAGGTAAAATAAGAACATATAAGATCATATAAAACTTACAACTACACATATAAGTATATAAGACTTAATAAAACAGAAAAAAAACACACAAAACAAAACCTGTACCGTGCCAGCACAGAGCAACCCTGAGAATCGCGAATAGTGAATAGTGACAGGCCACCAGGGAGAATAAAAAGAAGTACAATTCAAATCAGATCGCTGGTAAAATATTCATTTAAGCTGTAAAAACTATGTTTTAAGAGAAGGGTTTTGATTTCCTTTTTAAATGTATTAATCGAATTTATGGATTTACAATTTTCCGGTAAATGATTGAAAATTTTTATAGGCATTATATAGCTACTTTTAGCCGTCGAGGCAAGTCTATGTTGGGGTAATCATTAGAGCGTAGCGTATAGTTGCTAACTATATCTGCAGTTGATGTATAATGATTAATGTTATTCTTGACGTAAATTGCACACTGAAGGATATATATAATAATAATAACAATACTTTATTAATCCAGTCGATCATATAACATGATATAGGATAGGTCAAAATAAAATACAAAACAAAATGAATAAGTAAGAACATATAAACAATAAATGGAATATAACAATTAAAATTACTAAACACGTATTGTAAAATACAAGTACGCACTCCATATAAAACAACATAAAATACAGAATACACAAAAGAAAAAAAAAGATAAAAAAATACATAAACAAATATATAAACAAGTGTAAATAAATCACAGCTCATCACTTAAGTATTCATTTACAGAATAATAACATTTGTTCGATAACATTTTTTTTATAAGAACTTTAAAACTTTTAGTATCGAGTATTTTAAATGAATCTGGTAATTTATTATACATTTTTATTGCCAAGTATTGTGGGCTTTTTTCAAATAATGATGACTTGTGTCTTGGTACCTCAAGCATTAATCCATTCCTAGTGTTATACGAATGGTTAGAAGTCAACGTGGGTAAATCATTTAATTGATTTCTGGCATATATGAGTAGGTGTAAAATAAATATACATGGCAATGGTAATATATTTAGTAGTTTAAAAATCTCTCTACAGCTTGCTCTTCTATTTGTCCCTATAATAAAACGTATTGCTCTTTTCTGCAGTTTAAAAATACGCACACTTTCTGTTGAAGAGCCCCAAGCCAAGATACCATATGATATTACAGAATGGAATTGAGCATAATAATATGTTATTAAAACGGGTCTACTGACTACTTCACGCAACTGGTTAATACAATAACAAATAGGAGCGACTTTTTTACCAATAAAATCTATGTGAACTGTCCATGAGCAATTTTCAGATATATGTAAACCAAGAAATTTTACAGATTTGTCTTGTTTGATAGAGCCGTCTTTTGTTTTAATTAAGTAACTATGGTTGAAATTATTTTTTGAAGGATTAAATCTAATAAAGGAAGATTTTTTATTGTTTAAGATAAGCATGTTATTATTCAACCATTTATGTGCCTCTTGTATCTGCAAATTTGCTTCCTTCACAGTATTTTCTATTTTGATGTCAGAAACAAGAATAGATGTATCATCTGCAAACATTATAGATTGAGGTATATTAAAATTATTTACATAAATTATGTACAATAAAGGCCCCAATACCGATCCTTGTGGAACACCGAACGAATTATCTAGTACATTGGATGACCTGTTATTGATTTCTACATAGTGTTTTCTGCCTTGAAGGTAAGATTTGAGCCAATCTAACGGTTTGCCTCTAATGCCATACAATTCAAGTTTATTTATAAGGCGCTGATGACACACCACGTCAAAAGCTTTACTCAGGTCCAAAAAAATGCCAATGCATTTGTTTTTGTCATCTAGATTATTATAAAGGACAGTTAGAAATTTAGTAATAGCACTAGTAGTTGAAAGACCTTTACGAAAGCCGAATTGGTTTTTATTGAGTAAGTTACATTTATCCAAAAAGGCAATCAATTTCCCAGCAATATATTTTTCCAATATTTTAGAAAAACTACTCAATATACTTATGGGTCTGTAGTTATCCATTGAGTTCTCATTTCCCGATTTCAACAAAGGCTTTATTTTGGCTAATTTTAGCTTTTCAGGAAATATTCCATCACTTATAGACGTATTCAATATATTGGTTAATGGTAAAGCTATTTGATTCATACATTTTTTAAGTAAATTTACGCTGATTTTGTCATATCCTGCTGAATTCGAATTTTTTAAATTTTTAATAATATCCAGTACTTCTAAGTAAGTTGCCGGTTCCAAATAAAAAGATTGTGCATTAAGATCTATATGTTCTATAGTTGCATTGTTAATTACTCTATCTTTCAGCAATTCATTGGGAATATTATTGAAGTAGTTATTGAAGTGATTACTAACTTTAACTTGATCGGTTATTAGTTCACTGCCTATATTTAACTTTACAACTTTTTGATTGATTTCTTTCTTGGGATTGATAATATTCCAAACTGTTTTACATTTGTTTTTTGAGTTTGCTATCAAATCATTGTTGTAAAGTAATTTTGCCTTCTTTATCAGTTGCCTATAAAGTATTTTATACTTTTTGTAGTACAAATTAAGATTTACGTTATCATTCTGTGTCAGAGATACATGGTACAGATCTTTTAATTTCTGAGGCGAGATTTTAAGACCCTTCGTCATCCATTTATTACTCTTATTCTTGACATCAAAACTTTTTATTGTTTTAGTTTTAAGTGGAAAAGCTAGATCGAAATAGTAAAGGAATGTATCAAGAAATAAATCAAATTTTGCATTTGAATTGAGGTCACTATTTAAGCCCAGCCAGTTCTCATGTGCAAGTAATGAACAAAAATAATTTATATTGTCAGGATTATCTAACTGTCTATATTTAATTGTAGATTTATTTATTTTATCCATTGTTAGTGTAACAACCAGTATTTGAGAGGAATGATCACTATAACCATTCTGCAAAATATCACTGGTGTACAAGCTTTCTTCCAAATTCACACAAATATTGTCAATACAGTTATTTAATCTAGTTGGTTAGTAGTAAAGAAATGACAGTTCTGTGACAATCCCCCCACCACTTTTCAATCCCCCCACCACTTTTCAATCCCCCCTCCATTTTTCCCCAGGCCCCGCCCAATCTCCCCACCACTTTTCAATCCCCCCTCCATTTTTCCCCAGGCCCCGCCCAATCTCCCCACCACTTTTCAATCCCCCCTCCATTTTTCCCCAGGCCCCGCCCAATCTCCCCACCACTTTTCAATCCCCCCCTCCATTTTTCCCCAGACCCCGCCCAATCTCCCCACCACTTTTCGATCCCCCCTCCATTTTCCCCCAAGCCCCGCCCAATCTCCCCACCACTTTTCGATCCCCCCTCCATTTTTCCCCAGACCCCGCCCAATCTCCCCACCACTTTTCGATCCCCCCTCCATTCCCCCCCAAGCCCCGCCCAATCCCCCCACCACTTTTCGATCCCCCCTCTACTTTTCTCACAATCCCCCCCACCAATTTCTCAGAAACCCCCTCCATTTTTTCATAAGCCACACCCATCACCTCCCTACCTCATCGGAAATGTTATAGGTTAGGCAGTACATATTTTACCATTGCTCCAAACACTTAATCATTATGCCCGTCTGTGTATGGATATGTATCAGATGTAAGAGTGTATTAAAGGAATACAGTACGTTCAAAAATGAAAAAATATTCACCGTGTGTGACAATTGTGATATACAACCTATCAAGGCACCTGCTGCATAATTGATTTCACATTTCATACTAATAAGTGAAAGTAGTGGTGGATTTTCAACCTCCCCTCCACCATAATTTAGGATCATTCCCTCCCTTCATATCATATATATGATCATCATCATATATATGTATGGTGAGGACCTCCCATCTCTCCCACCACAACTCAAAACCTCCCACCACAATTCAGCACCCCCACTATATCAAATTATTCTGATTATAAAAAGAGACGTACACAGGCATTGTAACAAAGTTTTTTGTGTCAACTAGTTAAAGAAATTCAAGTGTTCACAATGGCTTACAGTGGTAGTTTATTTAGTTTACCTGAACTGAGTATTAATGATTTAATTAATAATTTACCTCCAGCACCGCAAGACAAAAATGAAATAGTAGTACTTGGTGAGCGAAGGTACCAACTGAATAAATCTAGAAGTAAATATGTGACAACGGGATTATCACATGACTTCTGTTATAACCCATGTGTGAAGCTAAGTGGAAACAAACTTGATGTAATAATTTTTAACGAAAAGGAGTGGCTTCATTTTCTCACGTATCAAGGTGTAATAACTAATTATGTATACTCCAATGATAAAGTTGAACCAGTAGAGACTGATAACTTTCTTATAAAATTTGAGCAAATTTCCTATTCCAGAGTTATAAAAATAATAAAAAATAACTCTTACATTTACTTGGGATATGAATCGATTTGCAAGTTGTGGGAAGCATTACCACTCATTAAGGCTAACATTGAGACCTTAAAAAGATTGCAATTCCAAAGTTATTTCAGGAATGTGGTGAGAGAACTACAACATCAAGAAGGAAATGTATTTGAAAATGCAGTAAATCTTATTGAAAAGAATAAAAATGGCTATAATGAAAATACCATTATGCTTATGGAGTTAATTTATATTTATCCAGATATATTGGAAGCTGAATATTGTGGTAGGATCTAAAGATGAAGAAAGTGACATTTAATTTAAGAGACAATAAGATTAATTTTATGGTGGTGTGGAATTTTGCGTATAAATTATCAAGAAAGAGATATTGGGAAATTGTAGCCCTCGATAGAGTTCGGTTTAATAGAAGAATAAAACAAACTTCAAATATTATAAACCCCATTTTAGACAGTACTCATAGATATAATGTATATAATGAGAGATTTTGTAATTTATATGATACTTAATCATATATAACCACATAGGTAGTATTTTTGTATTTATGTATGTGAAATAGATATATAGAAATAAAACATATTTATGCTTGAATATTTGTTTTATTAGGTAAAAATATATTATAAATTAAATAATACATGAAAAAAGTAATAAAATATAGATTATATTCATACAATGCTATTATTTGAAATCCATGAATTATGCTTATTGCTTAATCCTAACCATTTAACATAGAGCTTGTTATTCTTTTTTCTTAAAATTTTTTCCACGAGATATACATCGGGATACTTTACTTTCTGCATTTCTTCCTCATAAAAACTCCCTAAAATTTCCTCTCCCATTTGGTCTTGTAAAAAATAAGTTCTAGGATTACCTTTATGAACTTTCCTAATTTTGAAAATTTCATTAGACCAGTTAGGCGTATATCCCTTTGAAAAAGCTTGTCGATATTTACTAATCCTCACATAATCATTTACTTTAAATTTTTTTTTCCTTGGATCGACTGTTTTCGGGTGGTTATAGACAGTTTTTAATAAGCGTTTTTCATCTTTCTTTTTAACATTTTTAGGTTGCATCCCAATTGTCCTATGTTTAGTGTTATTGTATTCAACAACAATATCCGGTAACAAATTTAACCACTTATAGTTTCCGTTTAGACTAAAAAGTTTCCACATTTTATTTTTTAAAGTCCTATTAACTCGTTCCACAACACTTGCTTTGAGATCTGTATAAGAGCTATAATGGTTAATTTTCATCTCATCCATTAATTTTTTAAATTCTTTATTGTAAAATTCTTTACCCAAATCTGTTTGCAAATTTTTCGGTACAGCTTTGATATCTGATAAGATCTTTTTCATTGCTTCCGTAACATTTTTTCCGCCTTTAGTTTTCACAGGTTCACACCAAACAAATTTTGAGAATACGTTAATAACTACTAAAATATATTTATAACCTTTGTTTACTTTAGCATAAGGGATCATCTGTACAAGATCTGCTTGAAAAAGATCATTAATACCTTTAACAATAACTCTTCTTCGTTTAAAAGATTTTCTAGCTGGTTTATGAAGTTCATTTACTATTTCCTTTTTAATGTTACTCATCTTTACTTATCGATAGGGTAAATGAATCCTTAACTTCCCACATACACTATTTATCTTATTATTTTAGCCTCTTTTAATTCCTCTATTATTGAAATTATCTCGTTATTATGTCCCGTATTTCCTGCCAACTGTGAAGCTATGAGTAGTCTTAATCGGTCTATTATTTCATTATAGTCATCAAAATGTTTATATTCAATTTTTTTATTATCAAGTTCCATCAGTGTTAATGCACCACCTTTTTTTTTTTCATTATTTGCCTTCCTTATTTGTTCCCTTGTCTTTCTCATTTGTTCAGGTGAAGAAAGTGAACTCACTCTCGATCTCGTCACGGGTGGCTTAGCTTCTGAAGAAAATGTATTTATTCTTGGTCTTACCACAGCAGGTATTGCCGATGCACTTTTTTTATTAGCCCTTTCTTGACTCATCGAGTGCAAGGTAGAAACACGTGGTTTAATAATATCTATAAATTTAGACGCATTTGATGTAGATAGACCTCTCTCCGGATCATAACCTAGGTAATGAGCATTACTCCTCCTAATTATATCAATATACTGATCCACATCAGATGCTCGATGCCCTGCTGGATGCTTTTTGAACATTAATTCATACAATCCTGGCGTACCTTTGTATGGAAACTGATCATCAATAATAAAATTAGCACCATCAAAATCAACAGTTGCAGTGCCAATAGCGAATTTCTTCTTAAATGGGTCGAAGTAAATACCAAAGGTATCATCAAACTCGTTTTGTGAATCCTCAATTTTATCTTGTATGTATGCTCGCGGTAGAGGTGCATTAAATTGTTGCAAGTATCTCTCATTTTCTGATAGTACGGATGGATCTACTACCTGTGATGGAAAAGTTTCATCAAAGAAACTCCCTACATATTGAGGTCTTTCTTGGGTAGAGTCAAAATGAAATGTTTCATCTTCCAAATTAGTGGGTGCTGTGTGATAAAATTCAAGAGGGACTGGATCAATTGATCGCCTGTTTAAACTCTCATTTTTTATTTCTGTTTTCAAAAAAGATTTACGTGGATCACTTTCATTATTAACGATAGTTGTTACTAATTCACGAAGAGGTCGCGTTATCGGTTTATAAGTTTCCTCCAATGCTAACTGAGATTTAGCAATATCAGTTTTCAAACTTCTATACTTTTGCCTTAAGGCATCTCGCGTCTTTAACAGCTCTGCTGCCACTCTACTATCCATGGTGAATGGTTGATAATATTAATGTCTCTATTTTATATATGAAAAAATTGATCAAAACCTTTTCGATATCTCCCAGAGTTGATTGGACAATCTTTATCGATTACAACGAATCCATATTTATCATTCCAACAAAATGCACAAAGTTCTTTGAAATCTTGGAAACTCATATCAACGTTTACATGATCATCATAGATATGTTTGAGATTGGTAAGGTCCTGAGGAAATATCACAAGAAGATTGGCATTGTCTCTACATAATTGTTTAGGGATAGCAGCGTAGGTTTGACATAAATAAAAACAATCAGTGTTTTTATGACGCCCAAAAGAAAAATAGCTTTTAATAATACTTTGATCACATGATACCAAATCATCGAATATTATGACTGAATTCGGTTTTATTTCTTCTGGAGGTATCACTGCATCCCCGTCATTATATTCGAAATATCCAATTTCATTCATAGGTTTCACAAGCATCCTCAGATATTCATATTTCGGTTGGTATAGAGATTTAGAATATAAATAAATATTTTCAAAACGTAAACCGTTAGGATGTTCCAACAAACTAAGCATTACATTTGTTTTTCCAGACCCAGAACTTCCAACTAGAAGTCCCCGTTTCGACTGTCCACCAAATAAAATACCATGTTTTTGAAAAGTCTTTGTCTTGGAAATTTTGTCGTGATTAACTATTGGTAAAATTGTTGCTTGCTGTTGAATCTGCATTGTGTTCAAATAATCACATCACACTAGTGTGAAATCGAACTGCATTAGAAAGAGAACTGTTAAAAACTGATCAAGCATAACCCTCTACTCTATATAAAAGGGTATTCTACAAAACCAAGAATCAGTTTATTCCATAATTTGGGATATAATGGGTCGAACCAAAAGTTCACAGCTTACTTGTACTAGAAACTCTAAAAAGAGAGGACGTGGTCTGCTCAATAGTATAATAAATAAACTTCCGGTGGAACTACATATACCTGGTTATAATTATTGTGGGCCAGGAACTAAACTCACAAAACGCCTAGAACGAGGTGATAGAGGAATTAACCCATTAGATGAAGCGTGTAGAGAACACGATATAGCATATTCCAAATTTGAAGAGGTTGAAAAAAGGAATCAAGCAGATAGGGAATTAGCTGAAGCTGCATTTAAACGTGTAAAAGCACCCGACTCTGGTTTTGGTGAAAAAGTCGCTGCATTGGGAGTTGGTGGGGTAATGAAATTAAAGAGTAAATTGGGGATGGGTCTTAAGCGACGAAAAAATCGTGATTCAACGAAGAAGAGGAAGAGAGGTGGACAAATAAATGTAAAGGTTGCTGTAAAAAAAACATTAAAATCAAAGAAGCGAGGGAAAAGAATTCTCAACACTCCAAAAAGAGGGGGGGTTCTTCCACTTCTGTTACCTCTTTTGGGAGCATTAGGAGCTGTTGGAGGGGGTGTAGCCGGTATTGTGAAAGCAGTTAACGATTCCAAGTCAAATGGTAAGGTGATAGCTGAACAATTGAGGCATAATTTGGCGATGGAA
Organism: Rutpela maculata; assembly: GCA_936432065.2. Classification (NCBI taxonomy): domain Eukaryota; kingdom Metazoa; phylum Arthropoda; class Insecta; order Coleoptera; family Cerambycidae; genus Rutpela; species Rutpela maculata. The sequence continues at coordinate 24,396,865 of OW386293.2, forward strand.
CAGGCCGCTAAGGGGAAGGGTTTATATTTAGGCCCTCATAAGAAAGGTTCTGGATTATATCTTAAGACGTATAACAGCAAAAAAAACTAATTAGGCTACCTCACCGTCCACTTACTAACATAGATTTAATGAAATACTCGAAAATTCTAAAAATTCCAAATTTTCGAGGTATTTTCATGAGAGATACACTCCCCAAAAAAATTAGGAAAAAAGAATCTGGTATAGTAAATCTGGATATCAATGATGGAGATGGAACTCACTGGATTGCATATATAAAGAAAAATAAGGAAATAGTTTATTTCGACAGTTATGGAAATTTAAGACCCCCAGATGAGTTGAGAAAATATTTTTTAAGTGATGGTAGCCTGAATGAAATAAAATATAATTATGATTCTGTACAAAATTATGATTCATATGTCTGTGGACATTTATGTCTATTATTTTTATATAATCAATGTAAATAAGTTTTTCTTATTCATTTTCTAATAAACGTTCAAAGTATCACTATGTCTTTTACATTCGCTCTCAGTGGAGAATCTTCTGTATTAAATTACAATTTCAATCCACCGATATATTTAGATGATGAGGCAGATTATGAAATTGGATTAACTAATTTTGATACTTATAATATTATCCCAAATATTGACAACAACAATAATAAATTTGCGTGGGGAAGAAATAATGAACATATAGTTCAAATACCTGTAGGGTGTTATGAAATTGATGATATTTTAAAAATCATGACAAATAAAATAGTTCAAGAAGATGATGAAGCAGTTCTTAGGATTGATATAGATATTAACACATCCAAAATTATTATAAGAACAAACAGGATAATTAATTTTAATGTGGAGGATTCGATAGGTCCAGTATTAGGCTTCAAGAAAAGAGAGTTAAACGCTAATGATACTAATATTTCCGATGATCCAGTAAAGGTTTCCAAAGTGAATGCTATCTGCATTGACTGTAACATTGCTGTTGGTTCTTTTTTTAATGGAAAACCTGTTCACATCATTCATCAGTTCTATCCAACAGTTCCAATTGGGTATAAAATAGTAGAATCACCTCTAAATATTATTTACTTCCCAGTGAGCGTTAAAACCATCAACAACATCACAGTTAAAGTGATTGATCAAGAAGGACATCTTGTCAATTTTCAAAAAGAAACGATAACTGTTAGACTACATCTTAGAAAATCAATTCGATAATAAAATGGTGTTGATATTTAATTCAAGGTCTCCCATTCATACACAAAAACCACACTATAAAAGGATACGTAGGAAAAAAGTCAACAGTTCTAAAAACACTCTCAACAGAATAACATCAGCAAATCGACGGTTCTTAAAATCACTTGGATTCGAAGTATTAGTATAATGGAATTACTTAATATAACCGAGCAACCCATAATTGACAACTCCGTAGTAGAATATCAGTATCATTCATATCAACCCAATATATCTGGAACTCTAGATTATAATGATGAAACGAGAATTACCATTCAGGATTTAGATACCTATACAGCACCATGTTATAGCTATTTATACATCGAAGGAAAATTAACAAATGAGGATGGAACTTCACCTACCAACTTAGAGTTTATCAATAATGGTGTTGCGTTTTTATTTCGAGAAATTAGATATGAGTTAAATGGAATAGTAATAGATTCCGTGAGAAATGTTGGCTTAGTTTCAACTCTATTTAATTATCTATCACTGAATCAAAATGAAAGTGTTTGTATGGAAAATGCTGGATGGTTCCCAAAACAGAAAAAAGGTAAAAAACCTAAAATTTTGATAGATACAAGTGGAAATTTCAACGTCTGTATTCCATTAAAATTCCTGGTTGGTTTCTTTGAAGATTTTCAAAAAATAATCATTAACATGCGACAAGAATTAGTACTGGTACGTAATAGTAATGATTTTGACTGCATTACAAATACTAAGGATGAAGTAGATAAAGATGGTGTTGCTATAGATGAAAAGCCGAAAATCACGATTTCTAAATTATTTTGGAGAGTTCCACATGTTACCGTGGGTATTTCAGAGCAGCTTCGATTAAATAAAATTATAAGTAGGAATGTGGATCTTCCTATAACATTTAGAAGTAGGGAACTGATTGAATATCCATCTCTACCGGCCTCAAGCAGACATACGTGGCCTGTCAAGACATCTACTAAAGTTGAAACTCCTAGGCATGTAATAATAGCATTCCAAAAAAATAAGAAAGGAAATATTAGGGCTGATATGAGTAAATTTGATGATTGTGATCTTAGAAGCATTAGAGTTTTCTTGAATTCTGAAAGATATCCATACAATGATTTATATCTAGACTTCAAGAATAACAAATTTGCAACTCTCTATCAAATGTTTGCCGATTTTCAAGAATCCTATTACCCCCACCAAATAAATCAACCCATTTTCAATCCCACTGAATTCAAAGATTTTGCACCAATAGCTCATATTGATTGTTCTCGTCAAAAAGAAGCTTTACAAACAGGATCGGTGGTTATGAGAATAGAGTTTGAGACTGGCACCCCTACTACCACGGATACTAATGCATATTGTCTCATTCTGCACGAGAAGCATTTCACCTATAATCCTCTAACAAAAATCGTTCGTCAGCAGTAAAATGCGCATGACATATTTTTACCTATATATAAAAAAATTATAATGTAAATTATTAGTATGAATATGAGATCAGACTATATTCAAAAGTTAAAAGAACACAGAAAAAAATTACGTGACTTAAGAAGAGCGATTGAATTATACTGTATAAAAGAGAAGATGCTAAGAGAACTACAACGTTTAAAGATATGAAAATTATTATCGATGTTCAAGGATTTCGAATCGAAAACAATAAGTTTATTGTTAAAGAACTGGCAGGATATGATGGAATGAAAACGTGTCACTATATATTTAAACCACCCTACCCATTTAAGATGCTTTCACCAGACTTACAAAAACAAGTGTGCTGGTTAACAGGAAATTATCACTGCATTAAGTGGTCTGATGGCTTTACACCACTACACATGTTTGGAAAGATTATTGATAATTTGGTCACATCTGATGATTGTGTTTACATAAAAGGAGGAGAAAAGGCGAACTACATTAGACAGTTCACTTCACAACCCGTTATTGAATTTGAGGAGCAGCCACCTTTACGAAAATCTAGTGCAAAATGTTTTTATCATTTAAATACTAATTGTATGTGTGCACTTTCTAATGTATATTATTTGTATGAAAATTTTATAATGTCATGAGTAAAACAATAAAAAAACTATAAATGAATTTCTGTTGTTTTTATTTAAAAAATTTTATAACAATACAACTACTAACAAATACAATTCCAATTTAGCTACACATCTTCACTACTATCAGTCAGAATCCCCATTACAAGCTATTACCTTGCTGGCAAGATCCGGCTCCAAAAATTGTTTTATCCGATCCAAATATGCGCATAGATTCAAATCTATCAAAGATTGCACAAAGCAGTGCTGACAGATCGCCCTCTCCAGAAAGTTGCAACATTTTCTATATGCTTCATCAAATCTCAAGGCTAGATCGTTACACGCATCCTCTTCGTACATTACCATTCCATAAACTATTTTGTATTTCATATTTGAAAATATATGTCTTAAATAAATCACACCACTTTCTAAATCAACAATTTTGATTTCTTCTTCCAAATACGCCAACATCTTGAAATTTACTGTTTATTTCTTCCCGAACTAAATTGATAGTCACTAAAGTGTCCGTGTTTTATAATGAAATTCCCACCTAAATATATAATTTTATCGTTGCATATACTCAATTTAGCTACACATCTTCACCACTGTCACTGTCAGAGTCCCCATTATAAGCAATCACCTTGCTGGCAAGATCCGGTTTTAAAAATTGTTTTATCCGATCCAAATACACACACAGATTCAAATCTATCAAAGATTGTACAAAGCAGTGCTGACAGATCTCTTCATCCAGAAACTTGTCACATTTTTGAAGACCTTCATCGTACTTCTTGGCTACCTCGTTACACTCTTCCTCTGTATAAAATCTACCCATTCCATAAACCGCTTCATGTTCCGCATCGAATCTCAAATTTGAAAATAATTGTCTTAAATGATTCACACCACTTTGTAAATCAACAATTTCGATTTCTTTCACATACGCCATCCACATTTTGAAATTTACTGTTTATTTCCCCCCCCCCCGAATTAAATTGATAGTGACTAAAGTGTTAAATTAATGCTCCAGTTTTATAATGAAACTCCCACCTAACCATATACCCCACCTATTTCTTAAATGTCTATACAAAGAAAACAATTTTATCACTTGATTTACCTACCCAGCTGCACAGACAGCAGTTCTATTTTCAATTAGCAAATCAGCATTTGCATAGTTAACACTTTACAATCAGAATAATGTTATTATTGTATTATCTATCCACACAGTCAGCAGTTCTATTTTTAATTACCAAATCAGCATTTGCATAGTTGACACTTTACAGTCTAGACATAAATGTTATTGCAAGTTCAGCAAAACTATTCCTCCACTTAACCCAGCTAAAGAAAATATACAACTATAAAAGGAAACCTAAGCTTGTGAATGGCAGTTGCTTAATAAAATTTATATAACCCAAATTAAATTTAATATCTGAAATGAGTACAGTGTGTGTATGTAATATGTTCAGGAGTCCTGCAGTAAATTATTGCACGTGGAATTATAAATTGGTGCAAATAATTAAAGAACGCTTCCCTGAAGAATATGAAGTTTTGAGAAATTTACCAGGTCAACGTTGGGTAATAGCTGGCAGTTTTATATGTTTGCTATTAAAATTAACTAACACCAGTGGGGGTATGGACATATTTTATTTCAACAACGAATTTAGTGAGAAATGTGACAAAGCTGATTGGCATCCATCCTCAAGCTACCGCAATGTTTTTAATGTATTCAACCATCGAAAATATAATATACAAATTATAGAATTTATAAATGTAATACCAGGGATACATCTGAGCCATGAAATATTCCAATTGCTGTGGTGTTTTGATTGTGTCTTGGTTAGGAAAGCCCTACATTTAAAAAGTGCTTTATTTGTTGACTGTAATTTTGGTCCTGTGAAATTTGGAACTCCTTTTCGACAAGAAAAATATAAAGATCGTCTCCTGCAACCGATTATCACTCAGCCCAAAACACTGTACCTAATAGCTTATGAATGTATACACAAAATCTAATAAAAAACATAATCAGAGTATTAATGTTGTTTCATTATATTGTACACACACATCCACTTTCAATTCATATATGATTTAACTGTAATAAGATGGGATGATTAAACGATAAAAAAACACAAAATTTTTATAATAGTGTTTTATTAGACAAAGTTAGTGATGTTATTCATATTATTTACAATAAATCAAAGTCCATTGCTAAATTTTCCTGTTCAATAATTTCATCGGCTAGCCTTAAAAGAATTGTGAGGTTATCTTCAGCGGTATTATGGTCAGCGTTATTGTGTAAATTACTGATAGAGTAATGCCCCCACGCCAAAGTTTTTGTACTCCCGGGTACAACATATCGTTTGTCGTCGTGTGCTGAGAGTGCAACCTTATTTTTTAGTTCGGTATATAGAGTATGCAGATGTGATGAGAATACATACATTTTTCGAAATATCAATCCACCATCCTCAACAATTTGTTTATAATCGATCAAATGTAATTGATTTTTTACAATACTTTTTGAGACTCCTTTAGCTTTCTTTGTGACGTCACCATTTGCTTGAACACAGTAAGCTTTTGCTCCAGTGCCAAAGAAGCTATCTATTGGTACACCTGCATATTCGTCTTTCATTTTGCCTACAACTGATTCCGTTTTTGGAATGTTGTGTATATTTGGAATAGGAAAATTTGATGTGTCGAATAAATCTATATATTTCTTAATGTCATCGTAAACGTTATCAGTGTAAATCTCTAGAATTAAAGAGTCTGTATCGGTGTAGCATAGAGAAGCTTTGTCATCATATTTCTTTTTTATGAAATTATAAAAAAAATCATAAACTATAGTTTTAGATATATCTAAAATGGTAAAACCTACATAGAGCGGCTTATCGTATAGTATTTTTAACAAAGACATTTGCACTGCTACTAAATTTTCCGAAAACACTGTACAGGATTTGAAATTTGGTTTTGCAATTAATCCTTCAGCACCAACACTGCCTATACTATTTGCCCAATGCGATACTAGCCTCACATCAGTTCTATTGTCTACATTTTCCATAGTTTTGCCAAATATTGCATTATTAAAAAATTTAAAAAGATCTCGCTCGAATGCATTTTTTGAACAATTTCTAAGTTTAGTATTCAAATCTATATAAGTTTTTAACCAAGCAGATTGTGAAAATTCAATGACTCTATGTATTTTTTTAAGTATTAACCCATGTTCAATGCATTGTTTTAAATTTCTGTAATGGATTATATATTTATGTTTATCATGTAAATTTAATAGTAATTTTGAATTTTTAGAGTCTGGAGGTATAATATTTTCAGGGCAGAAAGGCAAATCATTATGTTTATCATGTAAATGTTGTGGGTATTCCAAATCTACTTCAAGTACATAACCCTTTGGTGAATCATCACCAAGATTAGTACAATCAAAGTTTTCAATTTCACAATCATTTAACCATCTAAAATTTCCTGTGGGCATACATTGACTCATCGCACAACCGTAAAGGTTTGTGGCGTCTAAATATAATATATATGATGTTGGTTCTAATGGATTATAATTTAAAATAAATGGGTTGTTTGCCACAGCCTTTCTATTACTACACTGACTGACACCACCACGTATTCCCTTCCTAAAAAAATGTAGCATATCTATATCAGTTAAAAGTTCAAGTTGAATACCAGTTTTTCGTAACATAGCATCCCAACTTAATGACGGAGCCGTTAAATATTGTGCAGGATCTAATTTATATGTTTGCATGCATATTTGTCTGAAATTTTCAAAAATGTCAGCAAGAAGCAGCACGTCCGATACCAAGTAAATGTCTGAATATTCACCAAGAGTTTGACAATTAAAGGTTAGCCACACATCACAAGCACGATTATAATCCTCCTGAGAAATTGATTCACCACTCAAAATATTAAAAAACTGTTCAAGTGATGGTAATTCAATGTCATTCAATTTATCCATGGATTGAACGTATGAATATGGGAAAACACCTTTTCGTCTTATTAAATTGAATTGTTTCTCATCACTGTAATATTTTTTCACTTCGAGGCATTGATGTGGTTCCAATGTTTGACTTAATTTATCTAATGAAGCGGGTAAAAAGCGAAATGAATCCACAAACCTCAATTTAATGTAAATATTTTTCGGTTTTTCATCATTAGATTTATCAACAAGAATGTGTTTGGAAAATGTAATATATTTTTCTTTATTTTGTGCAATAACTTGTATTTTTTCTTTCTTTAAGGCTAATTTCTTAATAAATAGATGAGAATCATAATTTGTTAAGTTGTGGAAAAATACTGGTATAAATTTAGGAATTTTGAAATTTAGATTACAAGAAGAATGCGCAGCTCCTCTAAAATTACCAGAAACGTGGCAGTGATCGCGGACCTTTCCTTCATCATTCTCAAATGGTTTATCACAAATATGACAAATTTGACTGTTGTCGAAAAATGTTTGTTGACTTTCTGTCAATGGCTTCATTTCGACTATATTTTTCAAATGATTCTGATACAATTGTAAAACATGTTCTTCCAATTTTTTAACAAAAACTTCCGCAACATCAGTACCTCGATAATATTCAAGTGTGGAAAATTTATCATCAAAATTACACTTTATATAGAAACAAAATGAATATGGTTCATGCTGATATGTTTTAACAGTAAATGATTTACTATCGCATGGTTCGTTGTGATGAATCGGTTTTAATAAACTTTCAAAGTCAGCATATATCACGAAAGGAACGGGTAATTGTTTTTCAAAATTTGTAAATTTCAGGATATTCCCAGCAAGCCTTTCACCACACTTATTAATTAGAGGTTCTGGGTTTGGTAATATGGTACATAAATGGTTACAATCATTGCTTTGGTGGGTCATTAATTTCTCACGAGAGTTAAAAAAATATAGGCAACCATCACAAATATAATTTCTACCATCATGTTTTGATCTCTGAGAAGAAACTAATCGCGATAAGTCTTTAATAAGTGTGTAGTGACTGTTCCCTTTATTATCCGTAATTAGTAATAAGTTCACATGTGTATTTTGTCGACTATGTGTAAAATATAAGGGACCTACAATCTCACTGACCATTTCACCATTTTTAAATTGAGTATCTATTCCAAATACATTTATAGATATATTATTTAAACTTTCAAATTTATGAATGTCTTTAAGTTTAACAGGAAAATCTATACCTTCAAAATTTAATAATGTAGAATAATGAGGATAAGATGAAACTCTCCTTGGATTTCCATTGGCTGGGAAGATGGCGGCGTTGACAGCCCAAGCGAAACATTTTTCATCCCCACTCTCGATATTTAAAACAGCTTTTCTATTTTCTATTTGCCTCGGCAATTTAATGTATGATGATGCAAATAGTGGATTATACTTATTAATGTTGACCTCGAGAAAACTAACATGTTTCAAAGCCCATCCTGAGTCTCGCTCCTGAAATGTTGAGGCTTTCTCTAGTATCTCCTCCTTAAAGTCATTATATAAGTTTAATAAATCGGTTGAAAGTGTTACAACTTTATTTCTTGTATTGAATGATTTTATTTCTGACAATTCTTTCTCTTCAATAACATATAACCCAAATAATTCCACATTAATTTTTAAGCTCGAGTACATTTTAATATATTCCTCAATCAAACGGAAAACTTTCTCTTTTATTTCATCCAAAAACTGGGATATATCAACACTGCATTCCTTTGAAGAAAAACGAAAACTTGCAATACGATTCTTAAACGCATTCTGCAGCTTTTCAATTCCGTCTCCAGACATATCAATCCCTTTATTGTGTGCAGAACTTCTTAGATGACCAGTTAATTCATTTTTTTTCACTTTTTTATCACATACTGGACAACGAGTCTCTTGTGAATTTGTAGGAAACTCTATGCTAGATGAGGAAGAAGGGCCAGGTTGATTTACTGATTTATCCTCAACACATTGTGAATTTTTTACTTTCATTTTTTTGGTTGTATGACTTTCACTGATCTCTCTATAGCGACAACTTTCCCGTTGATGACGTAATAAATTACCTTTTAAAGTAAACATTTTCAGGCACTGAGGACACTGCATTGTTGAAATGTACGTTCCGATACAAGAAAAACTCTAGTATTAAAAATCAGAAATGTTCACATCTCTTTATATCTCTCAGAAGAAGTGGTGGGGGTACCTGCAATAGCATACTAAATTTACATAGGTCACCGTGTAAAAGATGTGCATCTGAAGTTATCTATTGTTTAAACGCTTCATTGCATAGTGGAATAAAGTTATATTAATCATTTAAGATTTCATTGTAAATAAATTTCATTTAATTAATAATAAATTTATGCTGTAATAAAATAAGTTTTATCATAATAAAATACTTTTTATTTACTTATGTGTTATTTAAATAATATATGAACAGTAACTGATAAATTGCGAAAATAATAGCCCATTGTTCTATTTATAGCTGGTTTTTATAATGAGGAAGTATTTATTATCTTGAATGAAGAAGCCTTTGTTTGTTATATGATTACACAACTGTGCTTTGATATTTTATCTACGGTGTTATATTTTATTGTCTTGATAATTTTATAAAGGAATGTTATTATAATAAATTGTGTAATAAGAATGGTATATGGACTGTAGGTAGTATACATATTTGTGGTAAGTACTTTGGGGGGGGGGGGGGGGTAATTTTGGGGGGAACCTTTTGGGGGGGGGGGTGTAATTTTTGGGGGAACTTTTGGGGGGGGGGTGTAATTTTTGGGGGAACTTTTTTTGGGGGGGGGGGGCAATTTTTGGGGGAACTTTTTTTGGGGGGGGGGGGGGTAATTTTTGGGGGGGACTTTTGGGGGGTAATTTTTGGGGGAACTTTTTTTTTTGGGGGGGGTAATTTTTGGGGGGACCTTTGGGGGGGGGGGGTAATTTTTGGGGGGACTTTTTGGGGGGGGTAATTTTTTGGGGGGGGGACTTTGGGGGGGGGTAATTTTTGGGGGAACTTTTTGGGGGGGGGGGGGTAATTTTTTGGGGGGGGCTTTTGGGGGGGGGTAATTTTTGGAGGGGCTTTTTTGGGGGGGGGCTTTTGGGGGGGGGGGTAATTTTGGGGGGGGTAATTTGGGGGGGGGGTGGTTGTGGTATATAGTGTAAATACAGTGAGTCATATCAATGAATAATACAAATTATGGTACTTCAATACTTGCTGACTACTTCTATTTATAAGAACGTTACATGTTTGTTTCATTCCCATCAAAGTATATAACTTGATAATGCCTCGAAAGAGGTGATAAATAACAATGTAGATAAATAAGGAGCCTACATATTTAATTTTTGGGGGGGCTTTTTTGGGGGGGGGGGGCTTTTTGGGGGGGGGGTTAATTTTGGGGGGGGTAATTTGGGGGGGGGTGGTTGTGGTATATAGTGTAAATACAGTGAGTCATATCAATGAATAATACAAATTATGGTACTTCAATACTTGCTGACTACTTCTATTTATAAGAACGTTACATGTTTGTTTCATTCCCATCAAAGTATATAACTTGATAATGCCTCGAAAGAGGTGATAAATAACAATGTAGATAAATAAGGAGCCTACATATTTTTTTATCTATTCATATCAATTCTTTACAAACAATACCCGCTTGCAAGTTCAGCACATTATTTCCTTACTCTGTAGTATGTGTTTATAGTTTCTGTATGACTTGACAATGCTTCTTTCATTATTATGATAAATAACAATGTAGATAAAAGACGCTTACATATCTTTTTCATTTCAATGAATTCATTAAGTAAATTATTACCGTACTCATCTATTCTTATCAATTCTTCACAAACAATATCCACTTGCAATTTCAGCACATTATTTCCATATTTAAAGCTTGACTTTATCAGAAATACATTTAGTTTCAGTCTCACTTTTCTTGCGTTATTTATCTACTATAAAAAATCATTAAAAATGTGTGCACAAAAAAGTTTCTCAAGTAACAAACGTTCGGCAACTCCTGATGAATTATATGAAGACATATCATTTGAAGAAAAAGTGTGTCAGCGAATGAACTCAATTCGTTCAGTTGAATCTGTAGATTCTGAGTTCTGCATTACTGAAGGTGATCTTGGAACTCTTCGCCCCATTTTTGAAGCAGTCCCATCAGCCCCATCAGCTCCATTAGCCCCATCAGCTCCATCAGCCCCATCTGCATCACATCAAAGAAGTGAGGTTGCTCGTCGTAGTTCTGAGGAAAATGAGGATGACTCGGAAGATGAGCTCTTCACAAATTATATTCATCAAGTTAAGAGGAAATGTGATGCTCATGATGATGAAATGAAGGGAGCTAGAACTAAATTCCTGCACGAGGTACGGAAGGTATTAATTGTTGAGTCAGGGAGGTATACTCGACACTGCCAAAATCAGCAAAATACTTTAAATAGGGAACTTAAAAAAATTGAAAAAAAACAACGAGAATTAGCCGATTTACACTCCCATATAAAAACGAAGCAAAATGAAATTGAAGGAAGTTTGGAATATGTGAGAGACTTTGTAGTAAATTTTCCATTTAAATAGAGTATTTTTTTATTGCTTTTTAAATTTATTTTAATTATTATTATTAATATTGTTAATACTCATTAATATATGCATATTCATAAATTGTATTTACAAAAATAAATGTATAAAATTAAATGTGTATTTTTGTTTTCTTATTACAACTCTAATTATACAGGGTGGTTCAATGAAAAATTAATTTATTTCTTAAATAAAAGGACACACATTATTGTTTGTTTTTTTATTATTTCACCACATAAAAAGGTATTATCATAAATATTTACAATTATTTAACACAGCATAAATCACCCACATTTTTGAAGCCCCCATTTACATACATTACATCTGGATTGCGACTCTGGTGGGCCATCCACATGACTATGCCATTCTGGTCGGTTATGGTGTACAAAGCAAGGTAGTTGAACCATTAGTTTAAAATCTTGTGTATATACTCTTGGTAATTTAGACCATGCATAAAGAAGTTCAATGGGTTTGACTTTTTCAATCAGATATATTAATGGGAAATGTTGTAACTCTTCCTCAGTAAAATCATACAAATTTTTACCATGCTGGTGCTCTTTTATTAATTCACTTCTTTGACAGTGTGGGCAGCTCAGTGCTGAATCCATATTTTCCGAAAAATCCTTACAATTGATCTGGTAACTAATCACGAAGAACACAGTGTGATGTAGTAAACTTTTACATCCGACACATTCATACACGATTAGTATAATAATGTTAAGGTGTTTAGAATTGTGGTAAAATATGTACTGATTAACCTATGACATCTCAGATTACCCTCTTCCATGGTAATTATGGGGGGGGGGGGAATTATAGTAGGGATGTGAGGTGGGGGGGTTTGAATTATGGTGGGAGAAAGATTTTCATGTATTCCTTTAATACACTCTTACATCTGATACATATTCATACACAGACGGGCATAATGATTAAATGTTTGGAGCAATGGTAAAATATGTACTGCCTAACCTATAACATTTCCGATGAGGTAGGGAGGTGATGGGTGTGGCTTATGAAAAAATGGAGGGGGTTTCTGAGAAATTGGTGGGGGGGGATTGTGAGAAAAGTAGAGGGGGGATCGAAAAGTGGTGGGGAGATTGGGCGGGGCTTGGGGGGGGAATGGAGGGGGGATCGAAAAGTGGTGGGGAGATTGGGCGGGGTCTGGGGAAAAATGGAGGGGGGATCGAAAAGTGGTGGGGAGATTGGGCGGGGCCTGGGGGAAAATGGAGGGGGGGTTGAAAAGTGGTGGGGAGATTGGGCGGGGCCTGGGGAAAAATGGAGGGGGGATTGAAAAGTGGTGGGGGGATTGAAAAGTGGTGGGGGATTGTCACAGAACTGTCATTTCTTTACTACTTTGGTTCATTAATAGTTGGTCTAATACAGTAAGAATTAAAAATATCAACTAAATCTGTTAGTTTTTTTGATGGAGTTAAAAAGTTTATATTGAAATCACCACAGATAACTAAATTAGGTTTTTTTTGATTTTTTAACACAAGATCTATCACAAAAGTTAGTTTATTTAAGAATATATCAAGATCACCATCAGGACTTCTGTATAATGTTAAAATAATAAAAGTTTGATCATTAAAGTTACATTTTGTTGCAGAACATTCAAAGTGTTTGTCCAGAGAAATATCCTTTACATACAATCTAAATTTTGATTGTCAATACCAATCTTAGTATAAATGCCTACGCCACCATTTTTATAGGAGTGTCTACAATAACTACTACTTAAATTATACCCATCAATTTTCAATGATGACATCTGTTCCTCTTTTGCCCAGTGTTCTGTTACACAAAAAATATCACAATTGACGTTATTAAGGAAAATCTCAAATTGACCGAGTTTATTGCTTAAGCACTGAACATTCTGGTGAACAATATTTATATTCAGTTGTCTGGGCTTACTTGTGACAGTCTGGGGTATAAAAAACGGTTTTCTGGCACTATATGTTCGTTGCTTGCATTATTTACTAATAACTGTACATTATTACCTAAAATTTCGACCTCTGGATTCAGTTGGCTCAGGTTATTTTGAATATCTGTTAAATTGTCCTGTATATTAATGTGCGTTAGGTTTTTCTGAATCGGTTTACTATTTATTATTTTGATGAATTCACTGCAAATATCACTTTTATTTAAACATCTTAGCTGATCCTTATTTACATTTAACACACTGATTGACCCAGGTACACAATTATTTAATTTAATGACAAAGTTGCTTAGCTTGTTATTAAATTTTCCAATGAATTTATTTAACTTTTTGTTATGCGTCATAGGAACTGTTGCCACTATTATATTTAAATTTGAGCACATTGTAATATGATTTAAGATATCCTTAAACAATGGATATTTGTTCCTCTGTGTAAAATCATTAGTTCTTGCCAGTATAATGACATGGTCTTGACTTGAGTAAGTCCTCGTTAGCCCTTTCATGTTTTCAATAACTTGACTGAAAGTAGCTCCTGGTTTTATAACAGACTCAATTTGGTAAGCGGCATTGTCCAATTTTTTGTTTGCCATTTTGTTAAAATTGCGAGCAGTGTCATCTCCTAGTATTAATATTTTTTTCATATTTATGACCTTTTGCTTATTGCTTGTGAGGAATGAATTGTTTATCGCATTTAAACATACATTATCTGTCTGCTTTATGAGAACATTACTAATAATATTAACCTCCCTCTTACCACTGTTTTTTTTTGACTAAAATAGTCATGGGGTCATTTTCAGTTGGAAAAGTGTCATTGACATGCTTATTTACTATTTCTGTCATTAGAGTATCATTAATTTCCAGATGATTTATATGTTGTTCAACTGGATGAGTATTGATGGAGGTATTTTTTAAATTTTGCATTTTTTCTACAGTATTTGTAGAAGAATTTTTTAATACTACTTTTAATGTATCGGTTTGCGTTTTAACATTAGCAAATTCTTTACAATTCTTTACTTTTGTAGATTGTTAATTCCTTAGATAGCTCATCATTTATAGTGTTAATTTAGAGTTTTAAATTCTATATTTTTTAACAACAGGAAATTAAAAGCCTAGTGCATAGGGGGTGTTAAAAAACTAAACAGTTAGGTGCAGTAATATTGCATATATTTGCATAAATAGACATTATTAAAGCATTAATTTTATTTACAATACCAAGTTCAAATGTTTTTGTGACAACTTTTTCTGGGTGGCAACAAAAAGGAAGGAGCTGATAAAATTATTGAGGATAAGAACAGGTCCGGATTTTAAATTTTAAATTCTAACTTGCTAATGGTGAATTGCTGGACAATTAAAATGTTATGCCATCCACAATGAATTGTGTAAATTTTAAACAATGTAAATCAGTAAACCTAGATACCAAACAAATATATATATGTGATAAATGTGCCAATGGTCATTGTAAAGGATGTTCCAAAATTGCACCCACTGAAATCAAATGTTTAGAATTAAAAAAAGAAAGACGGTTGCGCTACTACTGTCCTGAATGTTATGACACTGTCACTGAAATCGAAAATATATTAAAACTCAATCAACAATTAACCGAAGAAAATTCTAGATTGAAGCATACGATAGAACAGACTCCATTGTCAGATATTTCCAATAAACTTCTTAATCTTGAATTAACCTTGAAAAATGTACAAGCAACATATATACAAGCAATTAATGAGACAAATAAAACCATATCAGTACAACAAGATAATTATCGCATGGAAATACAACAGTTAAGGAATGAACTACAAACAATACGAGATAGCAATATAGATATGATAAGACTCTTAACAGAATCAAAGAGTAAAAATACTGATAATAGTACGACTCATGGAAATAAGCCTAATCAAAACTCAAATACAGCTTGTTCAACTAGTTCAGAGAAAATATTGACTTCCAATGCTTTTCCATATAAAACTGCACTCACCAGCACCAATTCAAAAACTATATCCAACAATAACTTGCAGAAATCTGCTAATAAAATAGATAACAGTTCATCTTACCCAATACCTTCTACAGATAATAGTATTAAGGATCAAGCTGAAAATGATGGAGGTTTTCGTGAAGTTAGGAGACTGAGAAGGCAATTGAAAGTTGGAAATGGTGACGGGGACAACACATTTCATGGAAGAGAAGAAAAAACTAATAGAAAAATATGGTTATTTATATCTAGAATTCCTGATTCTATATCAGATAATAATATAAAACAATACATCGAAAAACGAACTAGTACTAATGATGTATATATAAAAAAATTGCCCACACTCAATGCTGGACAAGACAACCAATCGTTCATGGTGGGGGTTGATCCTGGACTTCTGAATACAGTTTATGACCCAAATTTTTGGCCTAAAAAGGTTATATATGGTCGTTTTAACTTTAAAATGGGACGGCGCTTCCTCGATAATTCACATAAATTAAATACCGACTCTAATTCACAAGTGAATTCTTTTTTAGCACAGATCAGCTCTCCTCAAACATAGCTAACACTAATACTTTGTTACATGAAGAACTAATCTATCTTAATGCTCAAAGTTTAATAGCTCATAAAGACCAAATTGTAAATGAAATAGCAAAAGTATAACCACGTCTTATATTACTAAGTGAAACAAGAGTTACCAAATGATATTCAAACACACGAAATATCTATAGATAAGTACCATATATTAAGATGTGATTCAGACAGCAGGCATACAGGTGGCGTCGTAATGTATGTTAACCATGGTATTGGATATTCTGGAATTGAACAAAGTGTGAAAGCGGGAAACTATTGGTTCATGTCGGCAAATATCACATTAAACCGTATTAAGTGGAAAATAGGTGTTCTTTATAGATCTCCAAGTGGAAGTATTCAAACATTTTTAGAAGACTTTGAAACACTGTGTGAAACGTTAAGCAGTAAAAATCAAAAATTTATTATAGTTGGCGATTTTAATATTAATTATAAAGAAGATTCTTTTTACTGTAAAAAACTAATTAATTTAATAACTATATTTGGATTTGAACAAATTGTTAATGATTATACAAGATGTACTGATACAAGTAATTCATTAATTGATCTTGTTATAACTAACTGTGATTCAATTAAATGTGAAGTTCATAATTGTCCGAAAATTACTGATCACTCTATCTCTATAAAAATGTTAGCATGTTCCATGGAAAGTAATAATAATAATGTGAAAAAAGTATTTAGAAATCTTAGTGATCATAACATGAATAACATTTGTTTAGAACTGATGCAACAAGATTGGCCTTTAAACTCTGTTGATGTAAATGATATTTATGATAAAATGTCAAATAAATGTGATAATGTAGTAAATATTGTATCTCCGATACAAATGTTTGAAAAAAAATGTAATGATCTACCATGGTATGATATGGAAATAAAATATAAATCAAAAGAGAGAGATGTTGCATATAAGAAATTCAGGAAATGTAATAATAATGAAAAACAAAATTTATGGGTAATTTTTAAACAAAAAAGGAATGAAGTGGTTAACACATTGAAATTAAAAAAGACCCAGTATTATGAACAAAAAATTGATGCTTACAATAATAATCCTAAATTAATGTGGAAAACCTTAAAATCCTTAATTAAACCAAAAAGTTATAAAGTTTGTGAAAATAATATACGTTTTGAAATAAATAATTCAGTTTATGTATCTTATAGAAATGAGGAAATTGCTGAAGGTTTTAATAACTTTTTTATAGCTAGTGTTGTTGAAATAACTGACTCCATCCCTAATGCAAATCAGTGGTCATCGAACAACTATGAAACTATTAAATCTGAATTTAATGAATTTTCACTACTATCTTTAAGTCAATTAAGATCAATTGTATTAACCTTAGACAATAAGTCTAGCCCGAACTTGGTATTAAATTCAAAAACTTTAAAACATATCTTTCAAGTTATAGGACATGTTATTTTACATTTTGTTAATATCAGTCTATCTAAAGGAAAATTTCCTGAAGCACTGAAAACTAGCACAGTTGTTCCCATTCCAAAAATAGAAAACTCAAATGAAGCATGTGATTTTAGACCAATTAATACTTTACCACCTCTAGAAAAAATATTGGAATTAGCTGTTTATCATCAATTATCAGCCTATTTTAATAATAATAATCTCTTTATAGGTAATCAATCTGGTTTTAGAGCTAAACATTCATGCGAAACTGCACTTCAGTTGACGATTGCACACTGGAATAATGAAATTGATGACAATAAATACGTGGTGGCAGTATTCTTGGATTTTAAAAGAGCATTCGAAACAATTGATAGAAATATTTTGATAAATAAACTTAAATATTACGGCATAGGAGGAACTGTGTTGGAATGGTGTAAAAGTTACTTGTCTAATAGGTTACAGTGCACGAAATTTAACAATAAGGTATCAAGTACAATGCCAATTAATATTGGTGTACCCCAAGGCAGTGTACTTGGACCACTCCTGTTTATTGTATATCTTAATGATTTAAATTCTGCTATTAATTGTGACTTCATTAACTTGTTTGCTGATGACACCTTGATTGCAATTACACATAGTGATATTAACATTGCCATCGAAAAAATGAATATCGAATTAAATAAACTATCAGAATATCTCAACACTAATAAATTAAAATTAAATATAAATAAAACCAAAGCAATGATTTGTACTAAAAAATATAATTACTCTAAATTAAATATAAATAATATTAATATAGTCTTTGGTAACAATAAATTAGAATTGGTAACAGAAATAAAATATTTAGGCTTCATGATTAGTAATGACTTAAGTTTAAAAAAACATTTTATATATGTACAAAAGAAAATAACGAAAAAACTGTTTTTCTTTTCCAGAATTTCCAAATATTTAACAATAGCAACAAGCATAACAGTTTTTAAAACAATAATTCAGCCTCACTTCGATTATTGTGCAAGTATCCTAAATTTTCTTGATAACAACAGCATTGCTGTATTACAGAAACTGCAGAACAGAGGAATGCGGATTATATTAAGATGCAACAGACTTACACCTATTAGAACAATGTTGAATGTACTTGACTGGTTAAGTGTGAAACAACACTTAAAATATTTTACTTTAATTTTTATATACAAGATTTTGAATGGTTTACTCCCTTCTTATTTCAACAAATATATAACTTTTAATAATCAAGTGCATAATCACTTAACTAGATTAAATAGTCATTTATACATTGAAAGAAAGAAATGTACCAAACATATGCACACATTGTTTTCTGATGGGTGTCGGGAATACAATATCTTACCAAATGAAGTCAAAGAAAGTACTAACTTGATTGTATTTAAACAAAAGTTATTGGAACATGTTAAAAGTTCTTAGCATGGCACCCATGCACATTATTATTTTTATTTTATTATTGTTTTTATTATCTTATTCTTATTCTCTTTCTCTTTCATACTGTCTACTAGTTTTTATATTTTGTTGGTGCTTTTAAATGTAAGATATCGTTATAAAATTGTTATATATTGTGAATGTGTCGAAGACATGCATTAGGTTTGTCCTATATTATTTAATAAAGATTTAATAAAGATTTATCAACCTCTTTTTTAAACTCCTTCAATTTTAATTCTTGATCAATTATAATAGTATTTAATTCTTCTTCCATTAATGCAGCGTCTTTCATAAATTCAGTTTTTTCTCGTTTCAATTTAGAAATAAAATTATCCTTCAGTTCATTTTCATTGTGTAACTCATGCACAGTAGATTTAATTCCTTCTAATTCTAGTTCATTGATAGTTATCGATGTGTCCTCCTTATTGCAGCAGATTACCTTATTATCACCAACATACTTAATTTTGTTTTTTTGGCGCAATATGCAACTTTTATGAAATATGCTATAGACATAGACATAGACATAATTTATTGATGTTAAAGATACAAAAGTATATACACAAGTCAAAAGAACAACACAGTAGTATGTAAACAAACTGAGACATGTAAATAGTTGTAAATAACAATGTGTGGTATAATGTTAAAATATAAAATAATTTTTCTTTTTTTTTTTAATTGTAGAATTTCTTATACAATGTATTATTTAAATAAGGCTTAAATTACTGTTTAAAAATTCTAAATCACTATAAAATGCCTTTGACAGGAGAAATTTTTTTATTCTACATTTAAATTCCCTTTCGGGTAATGCTCTTATAGTTTGAGGCAATGCATTAAAGTATTTAATACAATAATAACCAGTTCCATCCCTGCTTTTATTGAGTCTCAAATAATTTACATTCAGGTTTTTCGCATTTCTTGTAAAATGCGAGTGTATTTGACCTCTCCTTAGATGCATTGCTTCATTCGCTTTGATGTATAAAAGACACTGCAGTATATAGACCGATGGTAATGTCATTATGTTTAATTTTATAAAAGCATCTTTACAATCTTGCCTGTATTTTAACCCACCAATGATTCGTATAGCCCTTCTTTGTACTCTAAAAACATCGTCACGGGAAGCAGCATGCCCCCATACAAGAATGCCATACGATATCACCGAATGGATAAGGCTATGATAAGCAGTGAGGAGAGTTTGTTGAGATACATTGCTAGACAAATTTCTAAGCAGGTATATGTTTTTAGATATTTTGCTGTTAACATAAGTGGTATGTTGGTCCCATGTTAATTTAGAATCTAGATATAGACCCAAAAATTTAACAGAGTCGGGATTGTTAAAATTATGTATATTTCGCAGTGAAAAGATCATTGTTTCTGTTTTTGAGGAATTTAGACTTAATTTATTGGAAATAAACCAGTTTTGAGCAACTGCTTGTGTTAGATCGATCTCATCTAACAAAATTGACAGGTCCGAGTTACAATCAGTTATGTTACAGTCGTCAGCGAACATTATTAATAAAGAGTCTATTATAGAATTTGGAAGGTCGTTTATATATATTAAAAATAGAGTGGGGCCCAGGATTGAGCCTTGCGGGACTCCGGACTCGATGTTAAGTAGGTCAGACTTCAATCCATTATAGAGGACGTATTGGCTTCTTTCACTAAGGTAGGATTCTAACAGAAGTTTGCTACTGTTAGAAAAACCATAATAATCCAGTTTGTTAATTAATATTTGATGGGACACACAATCAAAAGCCTTTGATAAGTCCAGAAACACAGAACATGTGAACTTTCCCTCTTCAAAAGCTTGATTTATGATAGTTGTTAGTTCGTCAATCGCCATTGTCGTAGTACGTTTGGTTCTGAAGCCAAACTGATTAGGATTAAATAGATTGTTTGCCTCAAGATAATCAGCCATTTGAATTTTTAATATGGTTTCTAAAATTTTTGCAAAGTAAGGTATGACAGATATGGGTCTATGGTTGGAGGGTTCATCTATATTATTTTTCTTATATACTGGCACGACTTTTGAGACTTTCAACGACTTTGGGAATACATTATCACTTATACATTGGTTCAAAAGAGATGTCAGCGGGACCAAGATAGACAATTTAATTGATTTTAAGATTTTTGAATTTAGATCATATGCGTCCTTACTTTGCTTATTTTTTAGATTATCTATAATATTGGAGACATAGTCACATGATACCTCTCTAAAGAAGAATTGATCTTTATTTACCGCCTCTGTCAGAAATTCTGAATAGTTATGATTACTTTGGGGGAGTTCATTTACAATATTATTTGCTACATTAACAAAAAAATCATTAAAGTTATTTGGTGATATGTTATCAGTAAGTTGTCTGTTATTTGTCTTATGAGAGTTTAATATTTTCCACATTGCCTGCTGTGGATTTCCGTGACTCGATATATAATTATCATGGGCAGTTTTTTTGGCTTTCGACAACTCACGGTGGTATTTATATTTATGTTGTTTCATTAGAGTTTTATTTTCTTCAGTCGGATTTATTTTACAGAAATCTTGTAAAAAATGTAATTGGTTTCTCATATGACGTAGTTCATCATTAAACCAGTTTATGTTAAGAGTCTGACCATTGTTGTCCAATTTTGTTTTAACTGGAAAAACAGTTTCTATTGCGTTGTTAATGATATTAATGAATAGTTCAAATTTGTCGTTTAATTCAAATGATGTGTCTAGTATGAAATGCCAGTCTACTGTTTCTAAAAGATTATTTAACATTACCAATCCGTTGTTGTTTATCGGTCTGTATGTTATTCTCCTTAAATAATGTTTATATTTAATGTAACTTTGTAGATGAATACCCTCGTGATCAGATAGTTTTGTATCAATAATTTGTACTGTATTCTTTAAGCTGATATTTGAGAAGATATTATCGAGACAATGTCCATTTCGTGTATTTTTATTATTTGTGGGTAGGAGCCCAAAAGATTTAAATAAATCTACAACTAATTTTGTACTCTTATCATTTTCTTTGTGGAAATGTATATTAAAGTCACCCGAGACAAATATCACCTTATTTCGAGTTGTAACCAGAGCTGGGCAAATTACTTTGAAAAAGTAATTAATTACAAATTACAAATTACTAATGTTAAAAAGTAATTTGATTACCATGTAATTAAATTACTATTAAAAAAATGTAATTAAATTACTAATTATTTGGTAATGGTAATTGAATAAATAAATTACTTTTATAATTACTTTAGAGCTTCTAAATTTGTTATATTGGAAATGGGAGATGTTTAGTAAATTATAAGATCATTTGTTGGTGTACAAATAATTATAAATATATACAAATACTGAATAACACAAATTTTTTAGTAATCAGTAAAGACAGTAATCGCAAAGGAATGAAAATCTATAACTAAAAGCAAATACAAAAACCGCTGCCCAAAGAATCACTACTTTCACATACTGATTTTCTATCTAATTCTCTCACAACGAAAAAAATTTTGTATGTGGAAATAATTGTTTATGGAACTTTAGTAATATAATATTTGAAATTGCATACCCCAAAAACCCATAAAACTATATGCCACATTGGTAGTGGGGATGGGAGTGGTGGTTGTAGGGTGGTAGTGGGGGTGGATGAAGAAAACAAATGAGGCCTTTAGTTCTTGTATACGCACTAAATCACAATTTTATTTTTTCACTCCCTTTAATAATGCGGTGGGGGTGGTAATGGGGGTGGCTAATAGTTTCTCTTATATATACTAGATACCAATTTTATGGACTCTTACTTGCTTGATTTACCTATTTACCCTAATTTATCCCCCAACTCTTCAACAGAATAAGATCAAAATATAATCTAATTCCAGATCTCGTTAAGGGTGGCGGTGCCGTGCTTAAGAAAACGATTTCGTAATTCGACAATTTCTTCTATATCCCTGAACGATTTGAAAAAATTCTTTGATAGGCCTTTAGAGAAAACTTGATAGAATGATACCAGACTATTAAAAGCAACAATTTTTTTTTTATTTTCGCACGAGAAAAAAAAATTTTATTCTTTTCTTTTCAATAGCCTAGTACCATTCTATAAAGTTGTCTCTAAAAGCCCAACAAAATTTTTGTTAATCGGTTCAGGGATGTAGAAGAAATTGTCGAATTATGTTCACCGCGCACCCACTATCCACCACCCACGCAATACATGCGTGTACCAAATTTCAAGTCAATATCTTAAACGGTTCCACAGTAATCGTGCTCACAAAAAAAAGTTACATATCGACAAACAGACCGACAGACAGACATTTTCTTTTGCTCAAACTGAAAATCTCGACGTTTCATGACTTTCTAAGCATTTTTGAACAATAAAAAATTTTAATTGTTTTGTTTGCGTTACTATACTTCCACTGGATGTGGAAGTAAAATGACACAAACTATGAAATATGAATAATATTATTTGTTTATGTTTCCTTTTAATAGGAATGTAAAGTAATATAAATACTCTAAAATAATTTAATTACGGTAAAACAATTAAACTCTACAGTATTCAAATTATTCTAGAGATATGAAATTATTGAGAAGTAATTTAAATTACTTGAAGTAATTTAAATTACATGAAGTAATTTCTATCAGTAATTAATTACTCTGCAAAGGTATTTTCAGAGTATCGCTTGAGGAATTAATACTTTTTAAGTACAATTACTGCTTTGAAAAATGTAATTCAATTACAATTACTTTTTTTAAAAAAGTAGTTAAATTAGTAATTTAATTACTTTAGTAATTAATTACTCCCAGCTCTGGTTGTAACAATATTTAAGGCAGCAGTCATTTTTTCTAAAAATATTTCCAGATCTCCAGTAGGCGACCTATATGTTGTCACGAGTATAACATTATCCGTTTCAAAACCTGTTATCTCACAATGTATCTCAACTGATAATTTAGTTACTGGTACAAGAGAAAGTCCTTTGAATTTCTTTGCAGCAAATATTGCTACTCCTCCATGTCTGTGTATAGACCTGCTAAATTCAGAAGCTAAATTATAATTTTGTATACTTACAGATTTTATCTCTTCTTTTATACACCAATGCTCATTGAAAAGTAAGAAGTCATATTTATCTTTATGTTCCTCTAAAAAGGCTTCAATTTCATTAAGTTTATTTGTTATACATTGTATATTCAAATGGAATATGTTAATATTATAATTTTGAGTATTAATAGTTTTTTTGTTGTTGGCTTTAACTTTTGGTCTATGTTCACAAATGCTTCTTATGTTCCCTGAACTCCTAAAAAAGTACTAGTTGTTTCATCAGAGTTTTTGTTGTCCACCATGTGTTTATTTCTTTTAAATTTATAGCGCTCAAATGCAACTTTTTTCGGCCAGAATTTATTGTCATAAACTGTGTCAATAAAATCGAAGTTGATTCCAACTTGAAAACATCTGCTGTTTGGTCTCTCATTTTCAATTTTTGTTGGAATATGTTTTACAAAAATTTCAGCATATAGCAATATAGCATTGCGTACATATATAAATTTTTAGGTCCTTATTTTTACAGCATTTAAATTTAAAATTGTCATCTACACCACTGTTATTGATCATTTTTATTTCTACAATGAATAAAAAAAGTCACTAGAATAGAAAAAACCACTTCAAACGTTTTATACAACTGATAAGTTTTTATTTTCTTCTTGGTTTAAAAGACACAAGTATGTTAATATAAAATGTTCAATATTTGTTTAAGACAGTTTTACACAATCACTTAACTCCAATAAGATGATAGCACAGAAATTTAGCTTTCTAGTGATACCAGACTAACAATATTACTTTTAATTTAAAACAGGTCAAATTAGTTATTTTTACAGGAGAAATTACAAGCAATACTCTCACCACATTTACACTGAAATAATCTAACAGTAAGAATTTTTAAGTCTGTAAACAGATCCCAACAGGAATGTCTAGCGCCTTTAAATTTCATTGTACAAACTACTTTTTTTTGCGCAGTTAGTACCTCATTTATCCGATTTGCATTGCCCCAGCTGACAATGCCATAACATAATACTGAATTTATATACGAAAAATAGTATGAAAGCAAAATTTTTAAATTCACATACGAGTCTCCAGATGATAAAACAATTGAGTGAAAGCTTTTTTAAAACACTATTAATTTGAGAGTTCCATGATAACCTGCTGTCAATCTGGATACCCATTGAAAATTTTATTAATGCGCTGACATTAATTCGACTTACTTGTCTATCTGGATGTCTATTATTGAACTCAATTAGGTGTTTTCACTGTATGCAAATTTGCTTTTTTGATATTATTAAAATGAAGTACTCCATACCGTGCGTGTAATTTCCCATTAGGCATGTACATTCACGTAGCGCGGGAGATCTGACAACACCGGCAGCCGTAAATTCGTCCGTCGGCACATATCCCCGTCAGTGGAGCATCCCAGCTTTGTTATTTCATTCCAGCTAGCTGGCTCACGCGATGTTGTAATTCTTACTCCCCATGCCTAGCCCGCGACTACACACACGGTATATTAAAGCACTTACAAATATTTAAACACCATTCTTTCATCTATCAATTTATGAATAACTGAAGGGTATTACACAAAACAGGCTGTAACATCATCGGTTGCATTAACATAACCCCACCTTTTAGGTTTTTTAAGTTTATTGTCATTTTTAATGCTTGTATCCGCACTTCTCATTTGAAACCAGTATGTCTCCAAGCAAACATTTAAAAATTGACGCAAATGATGTCTCAATATTGTTGATTACTAAACATGGGCTGCTAATATTATAGGTTGGATTTCCAACCTACAAAAATCGCCATATTTTATTGGAGAAGATATTTAAAACTTTATGAACATTACATTGAACAAGATTTTAGTTGAAGGTATGAGAACCAAGTGGAAAATTTCATAACAGTGACATATTACTCGGAAATTTTTAAAAGATATGTATTTTTGAGGTTAGGTGTTTATGACCAATGACGTCAACAATATAGCTTAGTGTTTTCGGCGGTAAAATTTTCATTCAAATTTAATAATACTTTTTTTGGTTATTACTCAACTGGTTGTGGAAATTCAAACGTTTTTAGTTATACCTAATTAAGTATTTCCTTCACACTCAATGAGATTTTAAAATTTGTGAAAACACCGAATCGCAGCTTCTCTTGTCATACGCATATTAACGCCAATGAGACTTACCTACAATTTCTATTTTCTTTCTTACAGTTAGTTTTTCCTTGACTATTAACACTAGACAATGTAATCCCAATGAATAATTTTCCTCACCTGAAGTAACTGACTATTTTCATAAGTGGTTTATTAAGGTTGTAAGTTTATATTTGTGGTTCATAAGATTACTAAATCGTTGCCAAGTTCTATAGGAGGTATTTAAAATTACTAAAAGATGTTAGGACCTTAGGTTTTATAAAATAGCAACAGAAATATTTCCACCAGACTTATATAACTTTTAGTAACTGTTACTATTGTTTATATAAAGGTTTTATTAAAGTTGCAGTAACAAATTTATAAAAACTAATAGTGTTCTGTTCCTATATAGGCCATTGCTACAATAATTATAAAACTTTCTGATCCTATAATCACGGCAGAAACTTTTATATAACTTGAGGAGAAATAGAACTTAAAAACACTACAATAAAACATCAATTTTAATTTTGTCTGTAACTTGTAACTACAATTGCTTTTACAAAACCATTAGAAATTTTCAGAAACACTATATCATTATTTGGTACTTGAGCTTTTATTGCTTTCTGTGTAAAATGGAACAATTAAACTGGAAAAAAGTTA
The DNA here is from genome assembly GCA_936432065.2 of Rutpela maculata. Classification (NCBI taxonomy): domain Eukaryota; kingdom Metazoa; phylum Arthropoda; class Insecta; order Coleoptera; family Cerambycidae; genus Rutpela; species Rutpela maculata. The sequence continues at coordinate 24,423,760 of OW386293.2, forward strand.
AATCCAGTGGCACTTTCCGTCCCTGGCTCTTGGGTTTGCACTATTTTAAAAGACATCGTTTTAATAACTCTAAATGGAAACACCAGAATTTAGAATATTTAAAAGATGTGGTTTTATGTAAGACATCGAAAAATATGTAAATTATATACGAGTCTGGACGATATGTGATATAATTACGGTAAGAAACTTTACAAATGTACCTCATACAAGAATTTGGAACTTTTTTGTAACATGTTCCAATAAAGAAGACAGTGTATTACCATAAACCACATCTCCATAATTAAGTAAAGATAATATTAACGCATTACAAAATATTTCTTTACGTCTTTGAGGAATATTATATTAGGAATGATACAATTTTTTTAGACGACCACAAGTCAGTTTTACTTTGTTTTTAATATGACTTTCAAATTGCAGGAATGAATAGAGTTATGCCCAGATTATTTTATTTACTGACCACTGGAATAATTTCATTTATTTTGAACGTTAAATTCATTAATTGGAAATTTTTATTCATTAAGTGTTCTTATTAAAATGACTTGTGATTTAGATACATTTAATATTAAGCTATAGTCACATGAATGTTTATATATACATATACAGGGTGTAATCAGTTTCATGACATTAAAAAAAACTGGTAATGGAGACCGACTAGACAAACAAAAAACCCTTATGACTTTTTCCTCAAGGGGTATTTTGAAAAAAAAACTGACCTAGGTCAACAATTTGAATATTAGGATAGGAACCATTCGAGAACCACTGCCTTTCTGGGCCAATGGACGTGTAGTTCCCTTTAAGTTATCATAAAAATGTACAAAAATTACCGACCGACTTGTTCCCAGCACGTGGCGACCTGCGGTTTCAAAGCAAAGAAGGGCGGCACCTTTGATGAGCGCCTCAACGGAACCAATTATAAAAATGTAAATAATTCGTTACCTCTTTTTGCAGAATTGCAAGCATATGACGGGCGTAGAGCATTTCTTTACATTTATGTTTTTTTAATTTAGAACAATTTTAATTTAGAACAAAATATTGGAGCTTTTATTGTTGTTTATAATTTTTCAGATTTAAATGTGATTTATTAACATTTGCAACTTAAATGAGTGTTCTGGGTTAAAAGCTTAAAAAATGGGAAATTATTGCTTGACATTGGGAACTGAAGAGTTAGACGTCTGAGATACGATAACAGAAAACAATTATGTGTATTTTAAGTTAGGAAAAAATCTGACTTATTTAACGAATTGGTGATCAGGTATCAAAAACTAAAATACACGAAATAAATCTAGAACTTACCAATAAATTTGTTAATTTACATAAATTGTTCAAAATGGCTTCCGTCTGCATCAATACACTTTTCGGCACTTAGAACTAAGGACATACGCACTCCGTTCAACACATTTGGTGAATTAGGATCATTTTTTATGGTTTATATGCACATTAAAATACCACACTAAACTATCAACTAATGTTGTCAATAAAGAAAATAAAAATAAAAACGGTCCAAAATCCAAAATGCAACACAAAAAGAACGAACAAGTAGTGTCTATACGTAATCAAGAACTTAACGACTTGAACGGTAAGTCAATAAAATAAATCTTAACTGTAAATACGTGGCCCAAAATTCAAAAAGAACAAAAACAACGAACGGGTTCGACATGTGTACTTAACGAAGTGCCCACAGAAACTAAAATATTGCACAAGAGGGAGTATAGTTTTCTTCAGATCTACTAAGCACTCAGAAAACGCCGACGTCTTTCACCTTTACCGCACCGCTAAAGACCTTACCTTACTTTTAAAAAGCCATAAAAAAGTGTGATTATCAACTTGTGCCCTCTTCTTCTTCTTCTTTTAGCGGGGCGACGAAGGGTCGCCGCACTCAGGCCTTGTGGCCCATTGTGCAACCGCTACGAATTTATTGAATTCCCACATTCAGGCCGGATTCTAACCCAAAGGCCAGAATCCTTCCTATAGGGGCATTCCTTATTTCCTCCAGCACCGGAAAACCAATGCCGAAGTGTTTGTTCCTCAAGTTCATAAGACTTGGGCAGGAAGTAAGGACGTGGATGGAAGTCTCCTCCTCGTCCCCGCAGAACCTGCAGTCGGGGTTGTCAACCACCCCTATAGTGTGCAGGTGTTTCTTGAAAGAGCCGTGTCCAGTCAAAAGACTTACCACGATTCTGATCTGTTTCCTGCTTAGTCGCAGGATTTGTTCTGCTCGCTTCGGCAAGGGCCCTGAGATCAGGAGCTTCGCTTGCCGGAGTCCTGGGTAGGAGGCCCAGAAGTCAAAGAACTGGGACCGTGTCCAGTTCTCTACTGACTTCTTGGCGCTTGATCTAGGGTAGCCGAGAGCAGGCTTCGGACCCAGTAGAGGTCTCTGAGAGCCCCCTCTGGCCAGAGCGTCCGCTCGCTCGTTACCCTCGATGTTGCTGTGTCCAGGCACCCAGAGAAGCTTGACCCAGTTAGATGAGCCAAGTTCACAGAGCGCCTGTTTGCAGTTTTGAACCAGTATTGACTTGGTCCGGACTGATGCAAGGGCCTTGAGGGCCGCTTGACTATCGCTACATATATATATGTGCTTGTTGGAATATTTTCTTCGGATATTCTCCTGTGCGCAGACCAAGATAGCAAAGATCTCGATCTGGAATACCGTGGCAAATTTGCCCAGGGCATAAGAAAGTTCAGCTCTGGGCTTTTCACCGTATATCCCCGCTCCAGCACTTTCCTCAAACCTCGATCCGTCTGTAAACCAGACGATATCAGCAGGCCTGAGTATGTCCTCGAGTGGGTTCCAGTCTTCCCTTTTGGGGATGACAACCTCAAAGGGTTCCGAGAAGGAGAAGGAAGGCACCATATCATCACTCCTGGCCTCCAGAAGCGAGTGAGTCCCTATCACGTCGGAAAGGACCCTCGAGTGCCCTAATTGTTCTCCTCCGGTTTTCCACTGACCACCGCACCTCAGCCTGTAAGCCGCTTTCCGAGCCTCGGCCTCAATCACCAAGTGAAGGGGCACGAGATCCAGAAGGACCTCCAGAGCTGCTGTGGGGGTCGTGCGTATTGCTCCTGTGACTCCCAAACAGGCAAGTCTTTGGAGTTGTGTTAGTTTCTGTTGAATGTATAGCCTGGTTACGGCAGGCCACCACACAACAGAAGCGTACGTGATCATTGGTCTAACAATCACAGTATAGTACCACATTGTTACCCTGGGGTTTAACCCCCATGTTTTACCAAAGGTCCTTCTACATACCCAGAGGGTTGTAGTGGCCCTTTGTATTTGTCTGTCTATGTGATCTTTCCAGGTCAGCTCAGAGTCCAGGATGACACCCAGATACTTCACTGTCCTGGAGATTCTTAGAGTCGTATCATAAAGTACAGGTTCGATGAAACCGTCTAGCCTGCGCCTCCTAGTGAAAATTACCAGTTCTGCGCGAAGATAAAACCCTACCCCAACATTCTAGCAGTTCTCAAACAATATTATTGAAAATTTTCGAAATTTTTTTTTTCTCTAAAACTATGGGTTTTAGACCCCATGTTATATAAGGTTTTTTTGTTCGTTTATTCGTTCCCCACCACCAGTTTTTTTAATGACATGAAACTGATTACACCCTGTATTACTTATACCTTAATTGTTCTTAATTTGTATAGATTTGTAATCTACTGGGAAAAATGAACAATAAATTGGCGAATCAATAGCATATTGTTATTGATTTGCATAAAGGATTTAGGGGAATTTTGGTTACTTCATTATTACTAGATTGTAAGACTTTGGAGACATCAACATTCATCAGCAGTAAATGGTATTGTAAAATAACTATTATGTATCACTTACCAATTTAGGAAGGAATGTCTCCAATACAATACAGAACCATTTATTAAGGTTTGCTTTATTTAAGCCTGTATACTTGGCGGCTTTGGTATTGAAGCAAATTCTACATACATTCCTATTCATGTCTCTCTTCTCTCCGCTATCGAATTTAATAATGCGATTCAGATTTATTTTATTAACAATTTTTAGACGATTTTTTTCACTTCGTATAAAATCATCATTTTTGTTAAAAGTCTGTATAAACTGATAATACTCATCCAACGATGTTCTGCACCTACTGCAGATAACGAAGTCTTTAGGATTATCCACATTCTGAAAAAAATAAAATGTTTGTCTTGATGTCTCTGATACTCTATGATATATTATGTAAAAATAAATAAAATTTCACATTCATCTGACTAATTTGAGACTCAAAAAAAATAAATAAATAAAGCGCATCGGTTACTTTCTATAAATACAATATTAAACTGAAATTAAAATAATTACCAATCCGGGTAGAACAGTTTTCAGTTTGTCTTTCGAAGACAAATCTGAAAAATCTGAGAATGTGTCATCACCAAATTTCAGACAAAGTCGACAAATGTTATGATTCATTTGTTCCATCGTCACACACCTTATATTATTTTATATTCGAGAACTGAAAAAAAACAGAAACATAGAATACACTAATTTAAGCAAAAATAAAGTTTTCAACTAGGGATGCGCTGAAGCGGGTTTTTCTGGTTCGGCCGAATACCGAATATTTATCCTAAATTTCGCCGATGCACGAAGCTTTGGCCAAATCATATATCGAAAAAGGAACATCTTGCTCCAGTTTCAAACACGAAATGAGACATCATATATTCTTATTTCTAACCGCACGTAGCTAATTTGCGAGGTATTTTCCTAAATACTTGTCAAAACTAAGAATATATGATGTCTCATTTCGTGTTTGAACCTGGAGCAAGATGTTCCTTTTTCGGTATATGATTCGGCCGAAGCTTCGTGCATCGGCGAAATTTAGGAATAATATTCGATATTTTCAACAGAAAAACCATCGCTAATCAAAAAGGAAAGGGTTTGTTTATGCAAAGTTCACCACCCTCTATCATAACAAAGCATTAGCAGGCCCATGTTAAATATAAACCTTTTTTATTTTCACAAGAGGAATATGTCCTTGAAAGGGTGCAGTTTATTTTTTATTCACCCAGTCTACATTTTCCACTTCCAGAGATGGTTTTATCTTTTCAGGTGTTCTTTACATTTTTCATTTTAAAATTGTCGTTTTAGATTCGATTTCCAGTGTTCAACATGGAACATTGCTGCAGAAATTCAAATAATTCTGATAAAAATGAAAACAAAACAACAGACATGATTTTTACTCATAGACCACTGGAAGAATATAATAATCCAGATAAAATTAAATTTCTCGGTGTCTACTTGGACCCCAAATTAAACTGGAGTCCCCACGTGGAATTTGTGGCGAACAAAATGAGCAAAAATATCTTTGTCTTAAGAAAATTGAATAATATCGTACCCACAAACATCTTAATAATAGCATACCACTCATTAATTGCATCGCAAATGGCATATGGGCAGATAAACTGGGGCCACGCACCCCAATCCACTACAATTTTTGGATTGCAGAGAAAATCAATTAGAATAATTACAAATTTAAACTATAGAGCAGACGTTAAACAAAAATTTATTGATCTTAAACTGTTAACTTTCCCCTCATTGTATATATACACATGCTTAACATTCATCTATAATAATATGCACTTGCTTGAAAGAAAAGGAGACCATCACAAATATAATACCAGAAACGAACAAAATATAAAAATCAAGTACAACAGATTAAAGTGCAGTGATTCAGGTCATAATTATTTTGGCCCGATGTTCTTCAACAAACTCCCTATGCATATAAGAAGTCTCCCGGAGTTGAAATACAAACATGCAATCAAAAATTTTTTATACAAAAATGCATTTTATAATATACACGAATTTTTAAACTGTGACGTTTCAGACATGTGATGTCTGATCATGATATATATTTTTTATTTATATATGCGTATATTTTTTATACATTTGTATTTATAATTATATTGACTTGTGTAAAACATTTTCATGTTAACAGCACCAATAAAATGATTTAATTTGATTAAACTGTGGAGAGAAAGATTCTGTTCTTGGCCCAATTCTATATTTACGGTTTTACTACGATTAGTATTACAAGACAGTTCATTCGATGATATTGTAGAAGAACGCACTACCGGGCGTCAAAATGACGCGACACCAATTTATTTCTCAGGGGGCGCCAGTCGCGTATTACCCCGTTCTTCTATCTCCCAGGCGGGTTCGAGATAAGATGTACTTCGGTAGCCGAGTAATGGACCAAGGCTGCACTACCACAGATCGGAAACGACGCTCTCTCTGGACTCGAATTCCCTCGTTAGGGGTTTAGGCACCTCTTAATTTCCTGAATTTTTGCATAAAAAAAATCCCAAAGGAAGAATTTCTCTGCGGAGGGATTAGTTTTGGTACGCGAAAACCACGTTTTGGTCCATTAATAACGGAATCTGTTTCTCAAAAAACGCATAAAAAAATCCCTATCAAACCTCCGTCAAGCAACCAGAAGGTCGAAAGTTAATGCGAATTAACTCGACACATCCGGCTTTCTATACGAAAGTTCCAGGGATTATAGACCGTCAACAGGCCTCAAGATCAATTAAGAAACAATACTTCAAAGAATCCGTTTATTTAACAGAATTGATTATGCAAAATTCTCAAGATAAGAATCGTGCCTTCCCCAATCAAGGTAGTGACTTTCAGACCATACAGGCGAGAGCGCTCACGCTAAAGATCGATTAGGTCGAAAAGATTCATACATACCTTCTCAAAATCAAAATGCGAGCTTTTTGAATCATTTCAGACTCTGGGTAAATGAATAATTAAGGCTGACTGAAATTAACTTAAAAAAGTTTTACCAATTGAATTTAGTTTCGCTAGAGACTACTTAGCTTTAAAGTTCTTGTATCGTGGAGATTCACGTACTCAAACACATTCAGAGGACTTATTACTGCGTAAGTTGAATGGCGTTCGATCAGTCCACGACTTACTAACCCTTATCACAGTCGTTCAATATTATCGATATGGCAGCTACTCACCTTCGAGCGACTTTTAGGCAAAATTGAATTTTTGGATTTTTATGCACAAGGCGTTTTCCTCTATAACTTTGTCATTTGAAAAGTCCTGTTATTGGCTTTTCTACCATTGCTTTGTCTGGACCATTCAACGCGCTCGACCAAATTGCGAGCCGCTGAGTCAATCCAAACTCTTTCCATGCGAGAAACCGGCCTTGTACATGTGCATTGATTTTTATCAATTTTTGCTTATCGGCACTACGCCGGCTTTGTCAAAATCTTCTATTTTGCCTTTCAGATGCAGTGCATCGCTAAAATGTTATGCTCATACTTTAGAATTGGGCTTTCAATGACCGTACCTCAATGGTCAATGTCTTTGGTGGAGGAATAAAAAATAAAAAAAATATTTTAAAGTATATTTTCGTGGTACTTTTTAAACTGACTTTGTGGTACTTTTGAAAAATCTATTTTAAGACCAATTTTAGCGTACTTTTGAAAAATCGATTTTCGAGCCAAATTTCAAGGTACTTTTGAAAAACTAATCTGCGGGTGAAATTTTGGCGTACTTTTGAAAAATCGATTTTCAAGCCAAATTGCAAGGTAGTTTTGAAAAATTAATCTGCGGGTGAAATTTTGGCGTACTTTTGAAAAATCGATTTTCAAGCCAAACTTCAACGCAGTTTTGAAAAATTAGTCTGCAAGTGAAATTTTGGCGTACTTTCGATAAATCGATTCTTGAGCCAAACTTTGACGCCCTTTCAAAAATATTATTTTTCAAAGTCCAATTTGTGGTACCTTTGAAAAAGTATATTATTCATAAATCTTTGTCATTATATACTTCTGCTCTCATATCCAGAACCAAAAACATTTTTTCTAAGTGAAAATTCGGTGTTTCTTCGAATTTTCACCTGGTCATTTATAACGCCTTATAGAACCCAAAAAGGTCCTTATGGACTGATCTGTGCCTCTGCAGACTCTTAAAAATGTCTTTAAATGAAATTTTTGCCTAAGTCGAATTTTGATTATGTCTTCAACTTAGGACGATTTTGGAGAGTTCTACAACAATATCACTGAACGAATATTGTGTAGCAGCTCCTCGCTGTGGAGAAAAGTAACACTTTCGCTAGGGGCTAGCTTTCAATCTGTCCAATTTTAATAAAAAACCTAACCTAATAATTACTTTAATGAGCATTGATGATAAATTATTCTCAAACACCAGAAGTGTTTTACAGCTGACATCCACTGAAACTTCAGATTGTCACCGACTTTGGCGCTAGTAACAAATTCTCTCAGTGCCCATATTGTGACATAACAAAGATAAAAATACCCTTCAGGAAATTATATGTACCGACAAACAAAATCAAACATTAGCGTGCTTTGAACTTATTATCGTTTAACATAGGGAATACAAATATAATAATTTTCAGATGTAGCTTGCCAAATATCTCCCGAAACGAAACAGGTTCAAATTTTTTGGGATTAAATTAAGGTTTAAAGAACATTAGTTAAATCCTAAACTAGCCTCTGGATGTTCTGCAGTCAGGAAGGCATCATTTCAACTAGCTGAGGCAAAAATATAAGCTTTGCAGCCAAGAAGAAATATTAATTTGTTTATGTATAAGCGACCGAAGCGCAAAAACAAACGTATCTCGGCTCCAAATACAAATAGAGCAAACTTTTTTTTTAATATTGAATTTTCATATATATTTTCATAACTCTTTTACCGTTTTTGATTCGATGAAAAATTCAGTCATTTAAATTTGTTTTTAACTACAATTTCGAAAATTGTAAACAGTTTCCAAAAATACGATTTAAATGAAGAAAATATTTTTTTTCTTAATACCATTGTAAAATACATGTAAAAACCTATACTTTAAAAATATCACCCCAATTTAAACATTAAGAAATTTCGAAGTTTTTTTTGATTTTTAGCTACTTAAATATATATTTTGTGCTAATATTTGGCAGGAAGATTTAGTACAATAAAACACATGGATTCACTTACTTTTGTTTACATTTCATTTTTTCACAATTAAGCAAATTATTAAAAACTTTATTTGTAGGTCTCCTTTTCATTGAAATTTTATTGCAAATAATTTGGTATTTTACTTCCACATCCAGTGGAAATATAGTAATGATAAAAAAAATTTTGTTGTTCAAACAGGCTTAGAATGTCATAAAACGTAGAGATTTTAAGTTTAAGCGAAAAAAAATTCTGTCTGTAACTTTTTTTGTGTGCACGATTACTCTGGAACCGTTTAAGATATTGACTTGAAATTTGGTACACATATGTACTTTAACAAGATCTGGAACTAGATTATATTTTCATTTTGTTCCGTCGAAGGGTTGGGGGGTAAATTTGGTAAATCAAGCAGGTAAGAGTCCATAAAATTGGTATTTAGTATATACAAGAGAAGTTAAGGACTCAAAAAAATGTTCGGCATTAGCCACCCCCATTACCACCCCCACCCCATTATTAAAGGGGATGAAAAAAAATTGTGACTTAGTGTGTGTACAAGAACCAGAAACCTCAAAATATTTTTTTACTTCATCCACCCCCATACCACCCCCGTCCCATTACCTATGTGGGGTATCGTTATATGGGTTTTTGGGGTAGAGGATTTCCAATATTATATTACTAAAGTTTCATAAACAATTATTTCCACATACAAAATTTTTTCGTTGTTAATGACTTGGATAGAAAATCTGGATGTGGAAGAAGTGATTCCTTGGGCAGCGGTTTTTACTTTTGCGATTAGTACTTAGGACCAGAGATAATGAAGAAAATAGCAGAACATTTTTATGTGGCAACATAATGTTTAAATTTTATATGTAGTCAACCTGTTATCACATCTAAAACAAATTAAAACAATGAAATTGCTGCAGTACAATATTCCTTTTTCACCTTCTTTTTTTATGCTTAGTTTGACTCCATTATAAGCTATATATATGCTGAGGTTTGTAGAATGAACAGATACCCATCTCAAATTCGTACTTAATATTTTTGTTGAAAATGTTTAAATTTCTCATAATAAAAAAAAACTAGAGAATCTTGTTTATTTTCTAACTAGCCTAAACAGGTGCTTTCTTTCTACTGACAATCTTAGTTTACCCAGTTTGAGATTCTTATCTAAACTTGTAAAAAGAACGATCAAGACAGACCAGAAATTTTGCTCCAGTGTGTTGTTAAAATTTAGATATTTTAATCAATCACCACCTTGAAATCAACTTAGACACGTTTCTAAAGCTTAGGATGAAATCCGGTAGATTTGGCGTAGGCAAGGGGGCAAGGTATTTGACTGAGCTGTTCTAAGATAAATAAATCAAACGCCCAACTGAGTTAGACTTCTTAAGTTTAGCCCAGTTCACTGGTAGAAATAAAGCAACTATTATCACTTGAAACTAAACTTGTGAATTGAAATTTTTGAGAGAATATAAACGTAAGTACGTACATTAAAGTTTTGAGAAGCATATTTATTCGCCACTGCTACCATGAAGTTTGCCTTTTACAGGTTGTATTTATATTGCATGTATTATTGCAAACAAATAAATTCAATTCACTAAATCTTCCCAAACATTACTTCCACAACACAAAAAATGGAAAGAAGTTATATTTACCACTAATATTTCAGCAGCTGCAGTTAATAAATTATAGAAATATCATAATTTGCACATCAAACTGCGGCTAAATGCTAATACCGATAACGTTAGCCATTTTTAAATTTCCGTTTTCCGTATTTACTTTATTTAGCGTTGCATTTAGTTTAGGTTAGGTTATTCCTCGTCTTTTTCACAAACAACCCACACCAATGAGTTAATTAGAACTGCGCAACTGCAAACTAGAGATGGTACGAAAGAACCGAACCTGTTCTTTCGGAACAGGTCCGAGCTAACAGTTCCGCGGAACAGTTCTAAGATTTAGAAAATACTAGTTCCGACTCCGCTGGACTGTCATGCGTTTGAGCGGAGCACTGAGCACATGATAACGTTGTACCTTCGGACACGGAGCCGGAGTGGAGTGAGCAGATCAGACTTGCGGACTTTTTGGTATTGGTGGTAACTGGTAGTATTTGTGTGAGATGTATATAATAATAATAAATTCTATTTAATTAGTGTTAAGTATTACAAAAATGTAGCTCTAGCATTTTTTAATTCGAGGAGTTTTAGGAATAGTTTGAAGCATTAGGTGAATATTTTGACTTATTTCCATGTAACAATGAAATGAATTGAAGAAATGGTAAAACTTAGAAATGAAATACTCACGGTTCTAAATCGCATTACAAAACAAATTAAAAGTATATTAATTTATGACACCCTCTACTCTTATTCAGAGTTCAAATACTACCCAACAAACACAAAAGATCGGGCCATCACTGGGCCAGAAATGAAACTTCTGGCCCTGTGATGGCCCAATGGAGGGCCAACCTCTTGTGTTTGTAAGGCTAGTTCATATCGGTTTTGATATACAGGACGTATTTTGTATTGACCACTTTCTTTTCAAGAGCTTGGAGCTCTGGAGATTTCAAAATCAAAACTTTGAATGGAGTATATAATTGACATGTCAGTTTTCAACCTTCAACAACCAATCAGCATTCTTGTTTCAAAAAAATCAGGACTCCAAGCACTTGAAAAGAAAGCGGTGTCATTATGGAGCATATGGAGCTGCGAGTGCGAAAGAACGGGCAATCACTAATTCCGGACTCGGAGCAGGTTTTTGGAACAGGTATACTTTTTTACCCGGAACAGTTCCGACCTGTTCCGAGAAAAATCCACTCAGTACCATCTCTACTGCAAACTGCACATGCGTATTAACGACAAACTGTTTACAGACAAGCATGGGCGTCACTGTTGGGTTTCGAAGTTAGGAGTTACTTATAATCATTTATTTTACGAAAAATAAAATCAGTAAAATATCAGTGAAAATAAATGAAAAGAATTAACAGATCAAACGACTTACCTGTAAGGAAATTTGATCCTAATTATACGAACAGTCCTGTCCGAAATTATTACCACTTGTAGTAGTGCTAACTTCTACCAATACCGTACAACGTTTAAAGAATTTTTCTTCGCCCGTAGTTATCCTGTCCCTGCGCCGGCCCTGTTGTGTCTTACTCGACGCGCCACCTATCGTGTTCATATCACATCCTCACTGTAGTTTAAAGAATCCTGTATCTGTAGATCGTTTTTATATCTCAATGGGGGTTTCGTTATACGTAATACATACGTATACATTTTTGGGCACTTGGGAGGGGTGTAATAATTTCGGACAGGACTGTTCGTATAATTAGGATCAAATTTCCTTACAGGTAAGTCGTTTGATCTGTTAATTATACTTCACAGTCCTGTCCTCATTATTACCACTTGTAGATGTTTAGAGAAAAAATAAACGATCTATAGAGCTGGAGGGTTGTTTTGAAAAAATACGTTTTATAAATGTATTTCTATCGTAGATATAAAACACGTTTTTCGTTTTACAGGAATTGATAACACTTGTTATCGCAGTTACTTAACTGTAAACTTACGTGGAAAATAAGAATACAAAAGTTTATCCTAGAAACAAGACTTGAGAAAGTCTGCAAGCAGTCTTATCATTTAAGGTTGAACAAAATGATACTGTTAGTAAAAATAAAAAACTTCGTATAACTACTCGGCTTGAGGTAGCCGAGTCTTTTAAAATCCCCTGAGGAAATGAGTTTGTATCGACATATTGGTAGGCTTATTATAAAAAATCTAAAAAAGTGCTGAATTTACTTGACCACCCAGACCTTTTGCGGGCTGCGCTGAGGTTGCAGCGTGTCTAGTAGTACAGCTTGAATATATACCAACCCTTGAATACGTATCAACACCACTTTTGAAAAAGTACCTTTTTGACCTAGCTGCTTATTGATTGCACTGCTGCTGGGTTATGGAGGCTTCTTATAGGTAAGAATTAATGTGTCATTATCACTAGTTCTGAAATCTTTTGTCTTTTCTATGTGGGCAGTAAGTAAACTCGCAAGGCACAAATTTGCCCTTTCATTGAAGGGTATAATGATTAGCGGTTGGTATCTTCCTTTTCCAGTAGTCTTAACTCTATCAGGGACATATATTTCAAACCTGTCCTCGAACTTTTTTATATGTTTAAATTTTATTTTGAAAAAGGTTTGTAACCGGTGAGCTGAAATAATTGCTAGCAGTGTGTCACCGACTTACGACTCGTATTTTCAGAAAACAATTTGTATGTGGGCTTTCTCCAAATATATCGGGACAAGATTAGCTTTTTGAGGTTTTATATTATAGATTCCTTTGAGGAATCTATTAATTCTTCGTTTTTATTGGCGATCGGAAAACTGAGGTATAAGAGCCGATTTGCAGCTGTTAATTGCTTAATAAGACTTACCCTTTATATTTAATGCGTTCAAGAATTGTATAAAATGTTCTGAATTATAAGCGAATGGGTTAACTTATTGCTTGTTTTTACAAAATTCCCACCATCTTGTGTAGGAGAATTCATACTATTTAAGAGTCCCGCAGATATAGAGGCAATTATTGCATGAATTCCAGCTTCCGGGAAGTTCAGTTTTAAACAAGACTGTCAGATAAAAGACCTGTCTTCAGTGAAATATTCCTCCACATTGGCTGTGATGTTCTGAAAGGTGTCTGATTTGGGTTGACCTTTTCTACCAGTTTTAAAATAAGGGAAACGAAGGTTGGCTTTCCCATTTAGGTATTACCACTGCCCCCCTAGCTTTCTCTTCAATAATAATCTTGTTGAGAACTTTGGGAACCATGGAGAATGGAGGAAAAGCACAAGAAAAAATATCTTGGCCCAAGAAATAGTAAAACCTGTACATATTGAGTATGGATCTGGCTGCCATGAGACATATAATTTACATTTTGTATTTGGGTGAATTACAAATATATCTCGCATGCCAAATTTCTTACAAATAATATTGAAGTGAGAGGTAGAGATCTCATACTAAGTATCTACAGAGGAACTCCTTGATTCTGTATCTGTTTCTATATTGAGTTTTAAGTTTATGTAAGAAGCATAGTCTTTTTATTCCTTTTTGTTCACAATATTGCCAGATGTTTCTTGCTTTTGTATTTAGATTTTCAATTTTTACTCCTTGTTTATATGAAAAAATGGCCGTTATGCTGACTACCCTCAGAAAGAATATCGCAGTTTCACATGTTTTTTGTGAATGTTTTAAGACTATTTTCAGCAGCCAAAAATTCCAAATAGTTCATATGGTATGCTGCTTCTTGCGGAGGCCAGTGCTAGATTACCCTATATGCCAATTACGCACATGCGTAAAGTGGCAGATATTTAGGGGCGGTAGATATTGACTTTCAGCCTACCATTAATGACTTTGTCGCATGAAAATCATGGCGAAAACTGTTTTAATACATATTATATTTACAATTACCTAATTATTTCTTATTTATTTGCTTTTTTCATGTTTGGAAATGATTATTTAGGTATTAAACAAGTCACAATAAGTTACACTTTTTTTTTTCTTTTTTTTATATATTCAGTATGAAATTAGCAACTTTCTTATTATTATTAGAGGCGGCAATTTTAGGTTTGCGTAAATAAAGCGGCAAATACTTTAGTTCATCACTGATGACGGAGGCCAAAAAACCATGAATAATCTTGTCTCCGCAGGAAGCACCCCAAGCTGTTGTAAAAACATTGGTATAGGTAATAAGTTGATGATGTAAAGATCTCATAGAACTGTTTGCATTTGGTATGTGACTGACCACCGTAGTGGGTCTTTCTTAACCTGTTGTTTGATAATCATTATTCCCTTGTAATTTCCCTTCCTTTTAAGACCTAACATTTTTTACCTTTCTAATATTTTTGTATACAACCAGCTATAGGGTACACCTGGGCATATAGCTATTAATGTACTAATTACTTCAGCCAGGTTTCGAATTTTACAACTAGAACATTTCAAAAAATTATTCAGTAATTTAAAATTTTGACGCATTTCTCTCTCGGCACTGATATTGTTATATCTACCGAATTATATTCGAAGCCTAGAAATTGTCATGTGTATGTCTTTTAGTGTTAATACTCTCTTTTCCTTATTGATTGCGAAACCAAGTGTGGATAACTGACTAAGTATTGCCTCAGTATTTTACACCCTTTCACATCACTGGCTGTGAGGAGGGAATTCTGTGAGATTAGCTTTAAAAACTGTACGATAATCTTCAATTTTAAAATGAGGTGGATTAGCGAACTTGTTTAGGTTTTTTAAATTTAGAATAAACCTGTAATCACCCTTGGTTTTTGTTTAAAAGAATACGAGGAAAGAAATTCCCCCTTTCTGTGAACACAACTTTCTATGGCCCCAATATTTAATAGGTGACCGATGCTTTTTTCAAAATTTGATATATCATTGCCCAGATTCACTTTCGGCAAACAATTTTGGTTTGGGATGGATGTAAAAGTTTATTTTTATACCTTTTATCATATATAGGATAATTGAATTATCTGTTAGTATTTGCCATTCGTTAAGTGATTTAAGTCGACCAGCATATTTGTCTGTTCCCTCTAATAATAATGATGTTTGGGTTTCCTTCTGATGTCTTCTTCTTGTGTCGGTACTTGAGTCTGCGTTCTGGTTTCTACGATCCCCTTCCCCCTTCTTTGTGTTTCTTTCTAATGTTGGGATTACTGTGCGGTGCCATTACAAACCTAATATGTATTGACATTGCTTAATGTAAGTCACATAATAATGCGCCTGTTTAAATTATTTCTGCCCAACGAGCTGAAATGTGAGGAGTTCTTAAGGCATATTACCTAGTGGGTCTTCACCCAAAAATTATATTGTCATTAACCTGCTCGATAATATGTTGTTTGATAAGCACTACGTCCTCATTTGATAAGTCACTGGTTCTTGAGTCAGTCAAGACTAGAAACCGAGTCAGAACCTGAATTAAGGGATTATCTGTGGTGCAGAACTCGTTATTTAAAGAAGGGAAAATAGTGCTTCGTGTGATAACACTAATTATTATCAATGGCCGAACAGCTTCAGGCTTTCCCTGAAAAATGCAACACATTTGTCATCTATGGATTTCTGAAGGATGATTTCTATAATTGTTTCATACTATGCCAGCAGTATATTATATTAGTTTAGGGAGTGATTGCTCATATCTCTCCCTTAAAAATCGCCCCTGGATTCCTTGGTGAACAAAGTATTGGTACTTCACGTGATCAGACCACTTTGTATAATTATTATTATGATTTACCATTGCAATAAAATCGACTAACTAGAACTATTTCCATGTGAAAAGTTTAGGTACTTCATGTGATCATACCACTTTTCAAGTTCTCTAAAACTAGTCCGTGTTCGCCATTTTGCGGAAGCTAAAAAACCTAAAAATTCAATGAGATACTTGCTTGACGAAGTCAACTCCATTTTCTTTTGTAACTTCTTAATTTCCTTTAACATTTTCGTATTTTTCTTTCATTTTCTGGTCGATTTCTCGACTTTTTTGGAAGTTTTTTCCATTGTGTTATATAATTCGTTGTTTACGGAATGGTACAAATTAACAAAGTGAGGATGTGATATGAACACGATAGGTGGCGCGTCGAGTAAGACACAACAGGGCCGGCGCAGGGACAGGATAACTACGGGCGAAGAAAAATTCTTTAAACGTTGTACGGTATTGGTAGAAGTTAGCACTACTACAAGTGGTAATAATGAGGACAGGACTGTGAAGTATAATTATTATTAGATTTATGTGAGCTAAATGCATATACAAGAAAGAAAACTAGTAACCAACTTACACCACTTGATTGAACCCAGAATTATCAGTTATCACTACGCCTATGCTAGAAACTAATATTCTAGATTAAATTTGACTGAATTTCATGCTTTTTGAGCATGCACAATAGCTATTTCATGAGCTCCTTTGTGTCTTATTTATTCCACGGTCAGTGGTTGTTTGTGGTCTTTTTACATGATGGCGGTGTTGCCAAGTCCTAGCAAACTAATATAGTACAGTACCAACAAAAATATAGTAATATTGAAAAAAAGACGATTTGCACGAAAGAAAGTTTGGTAAAAAGTAGCTAGATTGGTATCACTGTAATTCACTGCACATGTTGACCAACTCGTCTAATTTCCAAACTTTGCAACAATTAAATACCTATAATATAATAATCATAACATCGTTTTCATTATCTTTAATGGTAAACCTACTTCCATTCAATATAAATCATATTTATAAGGTTTTTTCGTAGTCTACAATATTTAAAAAATGTCGAATTATGCAATTTGTCAAACACTGTTTGCAACTCTCAGTTTAGAAAAGTTGGCAGCAGTGATTGACAAAATGCATAATTCGACATTTTTTAAATATTGTAGACTACGAAACAACCTAATAAAGATGATTTATATTCAATGGAAGTAGGTTTAACATTAAAGATAATGAAAACAATGTTGATTATTATGTTATAGGTATTTAATTGTTGCAAAGTTTGCAAATTAGACAAGTTGGTCAACATGTGCAGTGAATTAGTGATACCAATCTAGACACTTTTTACCAAACTTTCTTTCGTGCAAATCGTCAATTAAAAAAAAACAAAAATTATGTATAAAATTTGCTTTGAAAATTAATTAGCGGGGGGAAGGAAAATTTTTCCTACAAAATGCAAATTAATGAGCGGGGAAGAGAAAATCTAATAAAATTTTTCCCTCCGAAGTGAAAATTGGTGAGCAGGGGGGACATTTTTCAGCCATATTGTTAAATATTAGCTATAGTGACGTCACGAAATGATAACTGCAAAATTATAGAACAATATGCGTACTATATCTAGTTGCTAAGTACATAGTACACAAAGTTGTAATACTAGGTCTATTCCTTTGCACTAAAAGTGTAGCACCGAGCTGCACTGGTGTCAGATTATCTCTGCGGATGATATCCGCATTGATGCCATCTCTGTCACTCAAAATTATAAGATTAAACGAACTTACCTTAAGTGAAGTTCGATCTTAATTATATGAACGCCTTGCTCGAAATGATCACTATTGTAGTTCTACTATCGTCCACTGTGTGGCGCCACGAATAACAAAGCTAAAATTTATTTGTCCCTCCCTGTATTACCTTTCTCACTCATCTTCAGCTGTCAGTTTCTTTAGAGCAAGAATAGGTTCATTCCTTTGCACTACAAGTGTAGCGCTGAGCTGCACTGGTATCAGATTGTCTCTCTTTAACTTATGGTATCCGCATTGATGCCATCTCTGTCACTCAAAATTAGTGTCACACTTCCTGTGCAAAGGAACGGACCTAATATGATCTCAAATCAAATGATCAAGGGTTAATTAGAACCGAAAGTAACGGCCCCAAGAGTTGTTAAGTTTGGTCTTGAAAATTCAGATTCGATTCAATCTAATCTTTACCAAAATATAGTATATTATATTACTAGGAGTAGAACGCACTCTTTTTTTGTGTTGAGCCCAGGATTTGCGACTGAGGCGAAGCCGCAAACTGGGCGAAACACAAAAAAGGCGTTCTACTCCGTGTAATATATACTATTTTTTCTTCAAGCGTATTAAAATGCAAAAATTCATTTATTTATCATAAATGTACAAATATTCAAACTACAGTCTTACATGTTGACACAATATGACAAGTGGCTAGTGGATAGCGCGCCACCGGTGGCTTTCGGTATTAACATTATGTTACTAGTAAAACAATACCCACTGCGGTGGCGCTTTCGGAACTAACATTATGTTACTAGTAAAACAATGTCCACTATGGTGGCGTTCGGTACTAACATTTTGTTACTAGTAAAACAATGTCCTACTTCTACTTCTGTTTTTGGTGACATAATTTAAACATTTTAATACGCTTGAAGAAAAAATAATTTTTTGTAATCATTATTTGATCCGCCAATTTGCATATCTGCGGAATATTTGGGATTGCTTAACAAATTGTAGATATTTCCATGTAAGACGAATAGGTAATTTAAATGACTGAGTCAACAAATCGATCTTGAAAATAAAATCGCTTTTTTATTTTTGAATAGCAATCTTAACAACTCTAAGTTCAGTACCGCAAAAGGTAACTCTGAGTGGGCGGGGAGGGTTTGATCATTTCGAGCAGGGCGTTCATATAATTAAGATCGAACTTCGCTTAAGGTAAGTTCGTTTAATCTTATAATTATATTCACACCTTGCTCTCATGATCACTATTGTAGATGTTCAGAGCGATTTGAGATCTTTGAGAGATTGCATTAAAATCTTTTCATAAACAAGAATATTAATTTAAATGTTTCGCTAAACATGTTCTGTATTTCTTTTAATGTGAGCATATTTGAATTTTTTTTTTTTACAATATGCCTGTTGTAACCCTTGAAAATTATTCCGAACATTTGTATTGCCCTGTTGAGCGTTTAATTATTTCATTATAATGCCGTTAAGTTTTAAATCTTATCAGTCATACAGCCAGCCTCACAATCACTGGCTATCTTTCTGGCTGACTAACCAGAACCTGATAGTCTAAGATACGTACGGATCCTGTACTATGAAAGTTATAATTATTAGTAAACACAGCTTTACCAGACATCCTTGCCTTTATAGCAATAAATCATTGGTCAAATCCTAACTATTAATCAACCAACAATTGTAAAACTGGCTGTTAATGTAACAGATTTTTATAATAAAACTATTGCTCAAATCATAACCATTAGTTAAATAACGATTGTGAAACTGGCTGATAAAATCTCAGAACTTGTTTTCACTTGATGACTGTTATTAAGCTCAATCATAGAAATTGTTTGTGCCTTACGAATCGTTATAAGAACAAGGATGAGGGTGATTAATTCATATAATATTCAAGGAAAGCATACAAAAATGTATTTAAGTAGTTTACAATTATGGTGGGGTACCATAATATACTACCATATCTTGAAGTAGTAGGCTTAAGGTTTGTACACCTTGAAAATCTCTTAATTTTATTGTTATACTCTAATTATCAAAAAAGCATCAATACTAAGGCAGAGCAAGAGCAATTTACGGAAGGAAACCTTTTCGGAAAGATCTGTTAAGAATGGTAGAATTCAATCATCGAAGTAATTGTATGTGGGATAAGCATATATACACAAGACTAAGGTTGAGTGTAAGAGCGCTGCTTCTTCGATGTTCACATCGAATAAGTGCGAACTCTGCCTTTTGCATTCAGGCATAATTATTTCGTATATTGTTATCTTATTGTTTGTATATTTCAGCCTGGAGCAATAAACATTTATTATTATTATTATTATTATTATTATTATTATATGCAATATCTCCACCATAATTTTAAACAACCACTGTGTTATTTTTCATTGATGTCACTTCTGGATGCCGTCGCTATGTGTATTGTCTCCTCTGGAAGACCCTTTAGATTAAAGTTTAGCTCCTATGGGTTAAGGTTTATGTCTAGGCATTGTAAATTTTCACTGCCATTTGAGATATGGCATCATAATTGGGGAAACAGTGCACACATTAACCGTATATTCATTTGCAAAATATGCCTTGGAATTTTTGCAGGACTTAGGCGTTTGTGAGATGAGTTGCCATGGTACATTTAGAAATTTTAACTGTAATTAATTTCTATATCTATATATATTTGAAAACGTCTATGTTTACAAGAATAAGCATAAGCATTGCTAAACAAATTCTTTTACAATGATTGTAAATATTTAATTATTTATATGATATGGCATTAAATTTTCTAACATCCTATTTTCAAAGTAAAATAAAAAAAATGTATGTTATATACACCAATAATTATTATTGCTGTTATTACTCAAGGTTTGTCCCATAATAATCCTGCGACCAAAGATTCCTCATTATTCCTTTGAAGTCTGAATAAAACATCGCAATCTTTTAACTTGTTTACAAAATGTGCTAATGCTAATTAGGTACAAGTCAGTCATAAATAATCATTTAATTAAGAATGCTTATGATAAAATCATTTTAAATTTTAGTTTAACTTAAAAACAACAAAAGTTTGCTTATGTTGTTGTTAATTACTTTTATGTTTATATACTTTTATAAATTTTCAAATGATTTACCATATTTACATCTCTGGTCAAAAAATTATTCCATACGTGCACTTATACCGTGCAATTATGATGTTATTTTTGTATGACCCATAGGCTTTTAATTCAAGTATTTAGCCTGTTAAAATTCAGGCTTGTAGCTAGAAAATGCTTTAAGGGTGGGCAAACAATTTTTCAGAGGGCCCGTGTGCCAAAAATTCGTTTTTTCCATTTAAAAATAGCTACCGCATTATTTTCTGCGGTCGCCGTAGGTCGGGCAAAAATTATTCCAGGATGGGCTACGCCCGTCCTGGCCCACCCCTAGCTACAGGCCTGTTAAAATTGTTTTACATAAAGCCACCCAGACTCAGTGATAGGGCATATTTTAGTTATTTTCTCTACAATCTATAGTGAATATTTGTAAGTTCTTATATCTTTGAATGACACAAAACGAATTATGTATCTCAAGGTGCTTCTCTGGGGAACTTCCAACATCATAAAATCAGTATTGTATAAATTTCTAGAAACTTATATTGTTACTTTTCTTAATTTTGCGATAAACTTACGCACAACATCTAATATTGTTTTACGTTATTAAGCCATTTCCCATAGGACCAACAGAAAAAACATACAGATATGCTACTAATGTTCAGTGGCATAAATGACGTAGATGTAAATAAAATAAATGGAGAAATTCTTTCCATAATTAAATCAGCAGAAAGTTTTGGGTGTAATATTTGACAACCCTTAAAATCCAAATCACAAGTAAACAAAGTGATTAAAAAAAAATCTACATGAATTTAAAACCTTTACATTCCACAGACATGTATTAAATTTCAATACGTCTAAAAATCTCTGTGAAGTGTTGGTGTTATGTAACACATTTAAATTATTGTAGTTTCATATACCTATGAACTCTGTTTGAACACAATAAATTGAAGCAGATTACAGAAGATACAAAATTCATGTTGTAGACTTATATATGGGCTCCATAAATATGACAAGCCAAGATCTGCCAGAATAAATATTACATTGATTAAATGTAAATAATAGGACAAAATTACACCTCTTATCCTTTGCTTATTCCATGAGATAATGTTCAATATACTAGATTTAGAACATCCTTATTTAAATCGTTCTCTTAAAATGCAATAAAAACATAATTCTTTACCTACTTCTCCAAATCCTGTAATCCTTACCATTTAAGTGTAAGCTAAAAGGCACTATTACTGAGCATCAATTTTGATACTGTTTTTTTTTTTTTCTGTTTGTCTTTCAAATGTTTTTTCTTTGCGTGTCAGTAAAATTTAATTGTAAGTAATAACTTAATTGCTTTATAGAGTTAAGTGTCAGAGTAATCCTTTGGGGTCTAAACTTCGCTCTGTATATTATTAATTTTTTTTTAATAGACGTTTTATTATTACCCTTATTAAGAGTTTGTTAAAATCTAAGAGAGTATTACAGACCAAGGAATTCCTGTATATTCATACGAGGCGTTTTTAAATTCAATATTTCTGATAAATTGCCCCCAAATAATCAACCATTTAAGGGTGTGTCCTGTAGTAACTCTCCTGAGAAATTTGTCGAGGCTATCACTAACCACATGTTGGCTAGACAGAGACTGCTCATGGTATATATCTGATCTGCCAACAACCTGACTGTATCATTTACTAATTGGCAATTACTTGCAAGAGCTTGTCCCCGCCTTCTTCTTTCTGAATTGCCCGTTGGCTTTGTCCAAGTCTGATGGGCTTATTTCCTTTGCACCTGTACTTTTCTTATGTCGATATATACTACCTAAAATTTTAAATATATACCTGTTTTTAAATTTCTCTTTCCTGGCCAACCAACAATTTGTCATACAATGACCTTCTAGAGACTTAGTCAAGTCAAATAGGTTTATAATTTTATAAGGGTCTGCAGCTTGTCATACACATGACCTTCTAGAAAACTTACACAAGTTAACTAGGTTTCTAATTTATATAACCAGTCTGCTTTATTCACTTAATCCAATCCACTATATTATACATAGTGTATAATATTTCGTATTCTCAACCAAAACCTGAAATTAAATTCTGAATTTTGCTTTCAACTTACTGTGACTAGGGACTAGCTACGTCCTCCATTTCCCTATTTGTTAGGACGAGTGATAACTCATATTTACGAATGTATTTACATCGTTGCGTCACCTTTTCTTTTTCATTGACGAATACGTCTTTAAAAGATTATGAATCTTCGGTGATGAAAAGTATTTTCGTTTATTTTCAACCATTTTCCGGCGAGTATTTTCGTAGCCGACCATTACAGTACACGAAAATAGAAAACTGACAGCTGCAGATGAGTGAGAAAGGTAATACAGGGAGGGACAAATAAATTTTAGCTTTGTTATTCGTGGCGCCACACAGTGGACGATAGTAGAACTACAATAGTGATCATGAGAGCAAGGCGTGAATATAATTACGTGACATTCAATGTCAACACCAGTGGCGGCGGTGCCCTGCAGTAGAGCGGCGGCGACGGTAATAATAATAATAATAAAACAACTTTATTAGGCAAAGTTTAGTAGAACTTACTATTCTTACACTTCTCCTGAACAAAGGTTACTCGTAACAGTTGACAAGTTTTAATCTACTCCATTTTCATAGTTCCTTGACCGCGAGACTTTTATTGCAATTACACATTCCTATACCCCAGATAAAGCTATGCCACTGGTAAAAATATTCGCGCAATTTGGCTCCGCCCTGGCATCTTCTCATAGTAATACTAGTTCTACATTGCTTACGAGTTGTTTTTCTGAAATGAGTTTTGGAAAATGCATGTGATTTTCTATAACTTTTATTTTTGTACTTTCTTATGTAACTCCAAAAATAATGAAGTCAAATGAGGTTCTAACGTTCGTGCGACCACCCTATACAAATTTTTTCAATATCTCTGTTATAGAACTTAAATTAGTAGGAGTTGTTTTGCTGATTGCTGATAAGCCTATCTGGCCTAGGCCTATTTGGCCTATGTCTAAATGAAAATTTTAAATGCATACCTGCATACCAAAGTTTATTTCTAATTTTATTTTGTTCTCGTTCTCATATGATAAAATAAACAATGTTATATATCGATCTGGTTTTTAATTTATCCAAAACCACTGTTTGCTAGTACTATAATGATTTTGTGCTTTGTGCTATTGACAAACCTATAGGGAGAAAGCGTAAAAGGAAGTGAGCGAAGAGGGAATTGACCCTTTAAAAGGGGAGGTAAGGTGTAGGTAGAGAGAATATCATTTGCTGAATCAGTAATGTATGATCTGAACCACTTGAACGTAACGAACCAATAATTCAGTTTGGCTGTCAGCCAGACAAGACAAAGTTTAATTATACTTATTTGTCAATAGATGAATATTAAAATTATTTATTGTTTAAGTAATTAATTTATAGAAGAAAACGAATTTCAATAAAATTATTAAAATATGCTACTAGGTAGGTACACATACCACGTAAATTGCTGATTTGATCAGAAGAATGGTTAATTTTAGTTGGAAACGGCGGCAAGACTCGAGACCGAGAGCCATTTGACAGGCAAGAGAAGAACGAAATATGCTTGCACGTTGACCGGCTCAATTGAGCCGGTACGTTGAATCGGTTCAGTTAAGTGACCCAAATCTGGTGAGTTGGGTCATTAAATTTGGTCAGTTGCCCACCTCCAGTCTTTACACAGCGACATAAAAGGTAATCAGCGACATAAGCAGAGACTGGAAAAGTAGGCGTGGCACATGGCCCCACCTTGGTAAGCAACTAGTCCACCATGGGGATCACTTTAGCTTAATGTTATGGAATTTGACAATATTTTAAAAATGTATAGAGCAGCATTCACTCCATTTTTAAATATAATTTAATTTATTAGTACTTCTACTTTTATAGTAATTTGACTAATAAACAAACCGTACATATACTGAATTGGGATTGCTCTCTATTAAAGGTAATGATCCTATTTTTACAGCTGCATGGGCATCACACTGCCTACTACCATTAATATTCAAATAAAACCCGCTGCCGAAGGAATCACTATTTTCACATCCAAATTTTCTATCCAAGTCTCTCACAGCGAAAACAATTTTGTATGTGGAAATAATTGTTTATGGAACTTTAATAATATAATATTTGAAATCGCGTACCCCAAAAACCGATACAACGATATGCCACATTGATAGTGTGGTGGAAGGAGGGTAGATGAAGTAAAAAAAAATTCGAAGCCTTTGGTTCTTATACACAAAATTTAATTTTTTTCAGCCCTTTTAATACTAGGGTGGCTAATGCCAAAAAATGTTTGAGAGCTTAGCTTTCTCTTATATATACTAAATACCAGTTTTACGGACTTCATTTACCTATTTACCCCCATTTGATATAAGATTCTATAGGTATAATGAAATTGAGAGTTTCGAATTCAGCAGGGTTTTTCATGAAGGACTTTTTATTGCAAAATCAAAAATAAAAAGTGTTTCTTCCTGTGAAAACGATTTGGTAGAAATGATCTACAGTGCGTGTAATTGCCCATTAGGCATGTACATTCACGTAGTGCGAGATATATGACAACACAGCACCACAGCAGAGCAAACTCGGCCGTCGGCGAAGGATCCCAGCTCTCAGTTATTTCATTTCAGCCAGCTGGCACACGCGATGTAATTCTTACTCCCTATGCCTAGCCCGCCACTACACACACTGTATATGTGAATACACATAGAAAAAAAACAAAAGCAGCTAACTTTATACAAAGATCTATAAAAATGAATTCAAATTCAAACAAAACCGTGAACCACTTGTTTTTAGTAATAACTTTAAAATAGTGAAATGCAGTATAGCAGTTGAAAAAACGTGGACGTATGTGGACCATGATACAAAGAATACAAGGTATGATAGATAGTGCACCAAATTTGGTCCAGTTGGCGCAAGACGTCACACAGTGATAGCGGGATTTTAAATTACATAGGATTTGCCTCATGATACGAAGAATTTGTATCATGAATTTGCTTGAACTCATTGGAATTTTGAATAAATAGAGATTCTTAGTGTTCTTAGTAAGCATTGTTCTTTATAAATGAGCTTTATCTCCGCATAAATACACTTTAAAGATATTGTCACTTTTACATAATGCCAATGCACAACGCATTTTTATAACTAAAGGTTATTGCAAGAACACTAAAATAATCCTAAAAACAATTTCCACAGTCGTCGGCAAACTCACTTTTACGAAGGAATGTGGGTTGAAAATTATCACCGTGTGACAAAGCAACTGTCAATTTGGCTCCGCCCACATGCGCAATGTCATATCTTTAATTCTTTGTACCATGTATGTGGCCCATGTGGACAACATAAAGATTGGAGAATTAACCTCTAATTTGACTTTACTGTGGCGGATGGCGCGATTGACGCGGCGGTACAACAAACCGTTATTCGTCTGGTGCGGCGGTTCATTAGTGATTCACAAATCTTCCACCGCGGGGGTTCAGCAGTCACTTCGATTAATAAAGCAAAATTTTAGGCTTTTATTTCTGCTCCCTACTGATTAGAAAATAAAACAGTTTTAGTTAGAATATACTTTCTCACTCTGCTTATACTGTTTACTTATTTTTACATTCATGCTGTATTCTTAAATTAAAATAATTTAACTGTACGAGTTTTATTAATATTATAGAATGGTGCGCATTTACTGGAAAAAAAGGCATCAATCAGATTTTTACCATATATGATCATTTCTGATCCCAGAAAGTAGAAAAATAAACCACATAATATTTCAACAGCAGTGGACATATTTCAAATGGTGTATTTATATCTAAAATTGAATACTTTCATTGGTAAAAATACATTATTGGTTAGGTTGTAATATTTAAATGATAGCAAATATACTCGACAGAGTGTTGTTCAGTAAAGCAATTATATAGCTCATCCTGTTAGCATCTAAGTGGTCTATTGGAAAAATGCACCGAATATACTACTAGAAGCAAACAATGGAGAAGATTAAATAATCAAATTTTCTTCTTAATATTAAATAGCAAATTATATGACTTACCCTTGATACGATAATGCAAGTGAAACGAGTCTCGTCGTAAAAATACTAGGAAAAGAACATTTTTCTTCAAACGTCAGAAAAACATGACATTTCTTAACTCACTTCACGACATTAACGTTTGACTTTTTAGATGGCTATACGTTGCCATTAACAATGGAAGTAAAAGACTTTTCCTGACTCTGTGAGTAGCAGAAAAAGTAATATCCAAAGCAACGCGTATTTTATTTAATACGCCGACAATGTGATATTCACACAATGCGTAGAAATTTGAAATCTGGAAATTTTGCCAAACCTCTTCTCGTAAGAAGAGTAGGGATCTTTTACTTGCCTAACATTTAATAAACAAGGGACCACCTGCTTTACATCCCCTCCGAAGGATGGTATATCCACTATGTAATCCTCGTCCTGAAATTACATAGCTTCCGCGTATACGCTGATATACAAGCCGCTAGAAGGCAAGACGAGTTCGCTGTGTTTCCCAAGATGGATTTCACCCACCCAAGTACTAACTGTGCTGAACGTTGCTTCACCAGAGTATCGAAATACAGCACAGTCAAGTTGCCTCTATGCTCCCTATAAAACAACTTACACTTTTGGTTTTACCAACTATTTGACCTATTGTAGGCAAAATATTTTAAAATATATTCCTTGCAATTGTAGTTTAAGTTCACTATGTTTGATGATGTAGTGAAGCTATGAAACCGCGGTCACAGTCCTGTTTTTTCAAAATATAGTGACTTGTTTAACAAAGTAAAACTGTATTATTTCAATTTGTTATAATGTACAGTCACAAAGTAACGGACACCTCAATAAAAAAATAACACAGATTTCGTGAGGTATTAAAGGTTTAAAATAAACAAACTGTTGACTTTAAATTGCTTTTATTTTTTATATAGATCAAAAACAAATAATAATTTCACATTTAGTACAAATAGCCAATCAAAAAAATTAAATTTATTTAGTACAGAAAACTAGACTACATTTCTATTCCATATATTTTCACATATCCAAAATTACCTTTATTCGATAAACCCATATCGATTGGCTGAACGGATTATTTTAAACAATGAGAAAAATATTAATATTAAAATTATCACTACCTTATGAATATTATGTAAGCCAACCAACTTTGTTGATTCTCCTACCAAAAAATTCAAATAGTCCCCGAATGAATGAAAACTGTATAAATAAAAAAAAAATCGCGTCATTTGATTTGGCATTTATACCAGAAGAATTAAAATCAACGAAAAAGTGCACTTTAAACATTAACTCGAAATACAAAGAACTTTAAAACCTACACATACATTTTACATAGACAAAGCTGTACGAAATTAAATCTACAAATAGCCCGGGAAAGTTTCTTTTACAGTTTAGGTGTAAGAGGAAATTGTAATACTCTACAACTTTAAGGACTGAAAATCTTTCAAATTTCTTCTCAACATACCTTTGCTAGTAATGCAGCATATTATTTTTGTATTTGTTAATATTTTTAATAATGGTTTCTTTATTTTGTCTTTATAAAACACTCAACTGCAGTCAACAAATATTATCAGAATGACCGAATGGCAATGATTTATAGGTTAAATATGAATATCGCCATCTCCTTCTTTAGTGATTTTATTACCAACCTTATTAAAACAGAGATTTACTTCTCAATCATGGCTGATAATACATATGGGAAAATTAAAGTGCCATTTAGTTCAACGGCTGTTTAACTATATTGACACCAGCAGTTAGTGTCAACAAGCATTAAACAGTTTGTGTCTGTTCAGGTATTATCAAATATGGAACACCAAAGCTGATTGGCCAAATATACAGAGCAGTCCAGTTGATATTTAAATTATACATCGAATCTTCTTCCTAATTAATTTTCAATATAATTTGATGTATGCACATACAATATTTCCTCACAAGTGCATGACCGTTAAGAGGGAAATACATGAAACACGTTTCCCAACAACAAAAGTGCAAATGAAGTACTTAGTAACGTTACTCCTAAGAACAAAAGTTGGAGCTAAATATACCAGTAACATTATTTGCAAGACCGAAAGCAGAACCAAAATACACGGTAATGTTACTCTCATAAAAGTGAGAGCAAAAAGGAGCAAAAGAAAATAAATCGTTCCTAACTTCGTGCACTCTAAACTAAATGCTGACAGGTGAGTATAGGGTTATTGAGCAAGGTGTACAATGAAATATAAGAGTTATAAATACAATAGTTCCGCTGTAATATTTATTAACCTATTTCATGTTAGAAAGTTTGATAAGTGTCATGTCAAAAACTATCTTGGGGGTCACTAAAAGTAGTAAAAAGTTACTGCTCATGCTTTCCAAATTTTGTAAAAATGAAATACCTATAATATAATAATTAAATCATTGTTTTCAATGTCTTTAATGTGACGCTTATTTTGGTAAGTTTAATTTTTACTTCAGTATGTTTAACATTAAGGATATTGAAAGCAACAATATGATTAGTATATTATAGGTATTTTAGGTATTTCATTTTTACAAAGTTTGAGAATTTGATGAGTTGGTTAACATGTGTAGTAACTATTAGTGACACCAATCTAGTTTTCGCCATGATACTTTTTACCAGACTTTCTAACGTGAAATAGGTCATGGGAAGAACTAGGTTGGTATCACTAAAAGTCACTGCACATGTTGACCAACTCGTCTAATTCCTAAACTTTGTGAAAATGAAGTACCTATAATATAACAATTAAATCATCGCTTTCAGTATCTTTAATGCTAAACATACTAAATAAACTTAAAACTTAAAGCTTAAACTTACTAAAGTAAGTTTGACGTTAGACACTGAAAACAATGATATGATTATTATATTAGGTATTATATTCGCGAAAATCAAACAAATGAACCCAATAGGGATTTACCTTTGATACACACAAATTCACCAATATGTGACAGCGATTTATATATCATGACAAATTTCCGCTGTTACTTTACTATACAAACTTTTCTTTATACATGAATTCCTTTGTATCGAAGGTAAATCCCTATTGTGTTCATTTGTTTGATTTTCACGAATTATAGGTTTGGGAATTAGACGAGTTGGTCAACATGAGCAGTGACTTTTTACTACTTTTAGTGATACCAACCTAGTTTTTGACATGACACTTTTACCAAATTTTCTAACGTAAAATAGGTCAATTATCATTTAGAAAAAAATGTATGTTATATTTTGTTTTTCTAGTAATGTTACTATGTATTTTGTTTCCACTTTAGCGCTTAGTCACGTTACTATGTATTTCGTTTCCTCTTTTGTACTTGGAAGAAACGTTTCAATACATTTCGTTCTCAGGAGAAACATTTTCATTTGTTCCTTTCTGAACTTCATTTTTGCGAATGAAACAAAAAGAACACATTTTTGTTTTTGTTCAAAGAATTTTTCGGTCCCCTGTTAAATATACATATTTACCCTTTTCCAACATCATGATTACGTACACATCTAGATTCAGAAATATTAGAAGCCGGTCTTTAAAATCAGAAATCATGAACAAATTTTAAACCACCAAAGGCTACAATGTTCTCATGTCTTTACTTACAAAATAAGATATTTGTATTCAACTGGTTTACCCTGTATGTATAAAAAGAACGGTGCCTCAACAAGGCTGTGGATGATCAATATCTCCCTAATTAGTGGCTACAATAAGAATAGGAAATGTAAACGGAAAAAATTATGAACGAAACTATGCCTAGACTTACATTGAATTAACCCTTAAGCTAAGTTTAGACATGGACCTCTTCTATAATACTTACTGTTATACTTATTTTTCGAGATATTGGAAAGAATTACATTTGATTTTCCGTTAATCAAAGATAAATTGTGATTTTTCTACAATTTTCTCCCAACATTAATGTACAAGGTTTTAAAGAAAAATTTCCTGTAAAGGGTACATTAGTTCAGTGCAATGCAGATGATCGCAATTTGGTGCACTACACTTTTACACTAGCTATCAACCTAGAGTAACACTGTTGCCATAGTGCATTACATTGGAAAGTAAAAAATATATGGCATACTAATATGTACGTTAGTAAAAGTTGAAAAATCCTGAAAAAATTCAACCAGTTTTAGTGGACACTTTTTACTAACATTTTTCTCTAAAGTTAATAGTTTAAGGGTAAAAATTATTGAATGCCTAAAATGATGGAAATTATCTAGTTTTGACAAGCTGTTATTGCCTGTTTCAGCCTAATTCACGGAAAGCTATATTCCTTAAGTGTGCAAAATCCTTTGTGAGCACTAAACATTTTTAACGACAACTACACCACAAGTTTTTTGAACATTGAGCAAAAGATTCACTAGTAATTTACCTCTAGTGCAGAAATTGTCGAGATTTTGAACAAATCTTATGTGGTGACACCAAAGATGTTTTAACTCCTAGATCGTTCAAGCCTATCTCAATTCTGTGTACAACATATCCTGACTTTTTCAAGCAAAGTACTGCCCATTATCTCCCCCACTTTGCTCTCACTCTGGGCCCAACTCTAAATACACGTGTTGTCTAGACGCTTGCCTCGCTTTTAGTTGCTATTAGTCGCAAATCTTCACGACGTCAAAGATCAGAGACAAAAGTCGTTTAAAGCGTGGAATTTTGAAGTGGTCAAATGCAATAACGTCGAGCGATCGGAAAATGGTGGCAGTCTGGCAACACCGCTGGTTGCTCCAGTTAATTGTTAGTGCCGGTTGAGATTTGATTGCGTTTGCGCTTTAAAAGCTAAAATCTTGTTGACAAACTCGAACTGATCCCACACTAGCAATGGTAAAGTTCGAAAATTCCAGCATTGCTATCTCGCTTTTTGAGGCGTGTTAATATTGCTTTCTCCGTTGAGATGTTTGCAACTTTGTCATATACAAATTATGGGTTAAACCATCTAGTAGTTAAAGATCTTTTGTAAAATCTATATAGTGTTCTATTCTTTAAAAAGCAGAAAAAGGACCCCATATCTTACGAAGCATTTTAGGCCATACTTTCATTGGAACATTTATGCTTGAAACTGGCCATACAGGGTGAACCATTAATAATAGGCCATAGTTCAGGGTAGATTCTTTGGACCAAAATATGAAGTTATAACCAAACATGCTCTAGTAAATTGTTGCTGTTGCCTTGTACCTATATCTACCAGTGTCTTACTTATGTAAAGAGAAATGTGTAATCATTCAAAACCAGAAGCCAAGTACATTGTCATAAAACCAGAAATAACGATAAGCTAAATATAAATTTCCATAGATTAAATAAAACCAGGGATGGCACTGGATACTTGGGTTTGCAGTTTTATAATGTTCTACCACCAGAAATAAAATCGTTAAATGAAACCCAGTTCAAAAATAAGATAAAAACATATTTACTTAATAATGCTTTTTATTGTACTAACGAATTTTTAGCCAGTAACTTTGCCTCGATTAAAATCTAATGTGTGTATCATTGTGCAGTGTTCTGTAAATAAGCAATGACAAATCACCATACCATACCGACTATATATTTATTGCTTATAAATTTTTTTTTTCTCTTAGTTTGTCATTTGTATTCTGTGCCGTTAGTCTTATACCTTATATCTATATTTTATATTTTATACATTTAATATCATGTACTTTGTATTTTATCTTCCTTATTGTATTTTATCTTTCTTATTGTATGTTGACGTGTGTAAACACTCTGTGTATTTTACCACCAATAAAGAATTGAATTGAATTGAAAAAGATACAGGGTGTCAAAATTGTAATTTTTTTTTCTTTTTTTGCAATATCTCAACTACCTCTTGACCGATCTTCTCCCAATTTGGTAAGGAAATAATTTTTAAGCTAAGCAACAATAATTTATTTATACTTCTTCCAAACGAGACTTGACAGGAATTTTTAATAAATCGTGACAAGTGTAAACTGAATGAGAACCTTTGCAAAATGAACAGCAAATATTTTGAGTTGATATAAAGGAAGTAGAATTCGTTTGTCGAAAGCTAGACTTGCCATATTTGTTTGTATGAGCTTTATTGCTATTGCTAGGATCCAGCGTTTCTAGTACGTCACATCTACGTTAAAAATTTTCTTATGTCCCCTAACTTAGGATCATTTAGCTTTGCTGATTTAGTTTCCCAATCTCTTTTAGTAACCGAATTATGTTATTATCAGCTGGTTCTAGTGTCTCATATTTTGCTTGTGTTATAAAACTATCATGGTACCTTTGTTCGTTATACGTATATAACGCTTTCTCCTTTTTATTTTCTTCATTAACTGTTTCACTTTTTGTATCTTCTGATAAACTACTATTACTACTGGTCGATGCGATTTTTTTCGCAGTTACCGAATTGTAGCTATTATCAATTCCATAACCCAAAGTTGAATTCAGTATTTTGTCTTTTGCTTGTGTCATGACGAATATTTTTTCTTTTTTTTTTACGAAACGTAGTGGCACTTTTGACTAGAAAATCTCATGCAGGAGTCATTTCTACGTAAAAAAGGTACACTTGATGGAACTTGATAATTCCAACCATTTTCGAGAAAACTGTCGCATAGATCTCAAAAATTCTTTGAAAACAAACGCAATTTGAAAAGGAAAAATTGTATTCATTGAAAAGTGTACTTTGATGATGTCTTAATTCTGTCATTTACGTACAATTTCATTAGTTTGACATTTTGACACAACTAAGATGTCACCAAAGCACACATTTTTGAGATCTATGCGACAGTTTTCTCGAAAACGGTTGGAATTATCAAGTTCTATCAAGTGTACCTTCTTTATGTAGAAATGACTCCTGCATGAGATTTTCTAGCCAAAAGTGCCACTACGTTTCGTAAAAAAAAAAAGAAAAAAATATTCATCATCAGGTATATATAGCTCATGAGGCACCCTCCACGGGCTAGCTTGACGTAATACTTAAATTATTGTTTCTTAGCTTAAAAAATGTTTCCTTACCAAATTGGGAGAAGATTGATCAAGAGGTAGTTGAGATATTACAAAAAAAAAAAAAAAAAAATATATTACAATTTTGACACCCTGTATCTTTTTCCACAGCAACAATTTACTAAAGCATGTTTGGGTATATCCTCATATTTTGGTCCAAAGAATCTACCCTTGAACTATGGTCTATTATTAATGGTCCACCCTGTATATAATCATATATACTCCTGAATTTTCTTACGTTTCTTACGTTCCCTGTACAGTTGATGGGAATGTATTACCCCTGCCAGCTGCATTTTTCAAAGGGTCTAGCCGTACTTCCATGGCGAAACTGCCCCCGATAGGAACCTATATCGTAACCTATGTTATATTGTAGAGGGCGCTAATAGTAGTTGATCGAGTAGATATTAGCTCTATATCTTAGTTAATTGAAGAGCTATTTGAAAAAAAGTGTCCGGAGACGACTTTTTTTCAAAGCGATATATAAAGCGAGAAATAAAACTAAATGGCAGTGTTATGGTACACTTTACAGTTTATTTTATAGCATTTCCTATGGGCCAAGTCTAAATAAAAGTATTTAAAAAATGCAAAGAAAAATTTTGTCAATCGATTTCTATCAGATCTAATTGAATTACCACTTTGAAAAAAATATATAATAATTGTCTATGTCTTGCCTAACAGCATGCCAAGTTTCATTAAAATCCAAGAGGTGCAACATGTCGAAAAAAAAATTTAAAGTAAGTGGACCGCCACCTTACGACCACTATGTTGAAGCTTTTAATTTGCATTACATTTCAATAATCTTTGGAAAAGTTGCGTTTTGACAGCTCATAAAAAGTATATCAACGGTTGGTGGTGTCAACTAGCCTATTACAATGTTTTTTTGATCTACTTTTATAGTGACTGTAGTCGGTCTCAGTTAAGAATGCAGTTGTTTTCGTTATGAGCGGAGCACAGTTTACACAGGATATGGGAATTCCCAAGTAAGTGGAATCCCCCATGGCCGACTCAAGCCAGTTGGTACATGAAATAAAAATTAACTGTAAAGTGTACCATAACACTGCCATTTAGTTTTATTTCTCGCTTTATATATCGCTTTGAAAAATAGTCGTCTCCGGACACTTTTTTTCAAATAGCTCCTCAATTAACTAAGATATAGAGCTAATATCTACTATATCAACTACTATTAGCGCCCTCTACAATATAACATAGGTTACGATATAGGTTCCTATCGGGGGCAGTTTCGCCATGGAAGTACGGCTAGACCCTTTTATACTTAAATATCTTGAAAACCCTCGACTTTAGGGGGTTGGGCTCATTGAGACTTTTAATTAGCATGGTTTAAAGTACCAACATACTCCAGTTTTATGACATTTGACCGAAACCACTTTTTACATAGGTTTAGATACGGTGATATGCTACTTATATTTCAGGTGCCTTGTATAATTGATTATCTTTTGATTTTTTAAAATAAAAAAATATTGACTACCACAACCTTATTGACTCACTATATATATATATATATATATATATATATATATATATATATATATATATATATATACATGAAATACTAACATTAATGAATTAATAACTGTATTTACGTATAATTACACTAAAAAGGCTTCTCTACATAAAACAAAATGTATCCAGAAGTTTTAATTGTGGTCCTCTAAAATAGATGATATTCCAGTCTATAATGTTCTGTCCTTGTTGAGGAGTAATATAAGCGGAAAATATTTAAGATGTCAACTGAATAAAAATATGTACATCAGAGAATTTCGTAGAACTGGATAACTAAGTAACTTAGAAGTGTCATATCTGATGTGCTCACGTTCGAAAATATTTTTATTACTCCTCTTGAAGAAATACCTATAACAAAATGAACATGCATTTAGCAAGAAATAAGTACCTCAAATTTCCGATTTTTGTAAATTTAAATGGTGTTATTATTCATTATTATTTTATATAAGAATGGTGTCAGTCTTATTATACTTAAAACCTCCAACAGAGATTCCACCAACATTGGAATTTTGAATTCTCTCCAGGGCCAAAATATGAATATTTATTACACTGTAATAAAACAAAGATGATCATGGAAAAACATTGGAAACTGTTAAAGTAATTATTGCTACTTGTTGCTTTGCAATTTGACAAATGACATGGTATTGTCACTCTTTGTAGCTTACATCATAGGGTGTCCCACTTTATCAACTGGGGCAAAGGCCATCGTTAAAATTTAAAAATTTTTGTAGTTAACTGTAAAACATTTTACAAATATTATGATTTAAATTCCAAGATTTTAATCAAATTTCTTGAACTCTTCGAATTTTCAAGGTTTCCAGGACCACTTTTTGGATTCCGAGGTTTACAGGCTTTTCCAGGTATACTGGGCTAAATTATAACCGGCACAGATTTGATGAACGACAGAGCACATTTTAAATATCTGCCCTGCAGTAGACAAGAATCTGGTTATCATTATCTGCCAAAAGGACAATTAATGCCAGAGGATATGGACAGTCTGTCACATAATAGGTTCAGCATTATCAAAATGCCGAACCTATTGCGTGGAATATAATTTGCCGATGAAACAACCTAAGCCCACTAACCTAAGGGCTGCAGCCTTTGGCAAACCTGAAATTTATATAGACGAAGCATAGATTTCCCAATCTCAGTTGTTTTCATGCAAAAGCAACACATCTCATCTTCCGATTTGCCCATTATTTTGATGGCATCTCAGTGGGGAGGGACCTGTGAAAAGGCTTAGTTCTGATTTGCTAAGGTCGAGTAGTTCTTTTTCGCTGAAGTTAAGCTCCAGTATAGGAGGATTTCTGTTCATCTTCCCATTTTCATATCTCCTTCATTATGTGACATTTTACTATCCCAGAAAATAATTCCAGTCTGATGAATGCTGATTTAGCACTTTATATTGCAAGGTGAAAGTAAACAACACTAACACTGGCAAATATAAGGTTGGCAAAAGCATTAGACAGGGCTGTGCATTGTCACCAATCCTCTTTAACATCTATAGTGAACACGTGATGCAACATGTACTTCAGGGTAAAGTTGTTATAATCGGAACCAAGATTTATAACTTGAGATTTGCAGATGAAACAACCTTAGTTGCAGCAAGCGAAGATGAGCTCATGCTGGACACGCTTCAAACAACGAGCCCTGATTATGGTTCAAGTGCAATTACAACAAAACGAAAATTATGATTGCAGATCGAGCAAATGATAACCACCCAGACACGTTACGGATAAGTAACTATGAGGGAATAAATAAAATGGTCATCTTGTGGGCAAATCGGACAATTGTGAATAAGTTATTCGGCGAAAAATACAAATGGCAAGATCAGCGGCTGGCCAGTTGAGCAAATTTTGGCCCCACAGGGATGTCATGAAACACACAACGAGCTCGAGGACTTGCTAATGTTCCAGTGTTCTCCATTTTTTTTATGCCTCTGAGACCTGGACCATTACAGAAGCAGACTGACGGCATATTGATGCTTTCGAGACGTGGGTGGGTCTCGAGACATTCTTCAACAATTCCCTGTAGAGCCTATCACATTAATAGCTTCATTCTCCAAGAAATACATCCCCAAAAGGGACACTCCAGTGTCATGTTCTCTTGAATCCTCCCATTTTTGAGGCACATGAACCGGAGATTCATAGTTCAGAGAAAACCAGATGGCAAGAGTCAAAGAGTTTATGATATTGCCATGCTATATCGCTGGCACATTTATTGGAGATTGACTCACCTCTTCTAAGAGGTAACGATTCACAATTATCCGCTTCCTGCGGTACTCCTAAGAAAAAGTAATTTCTGGCATTCCATCGTTCATCGCAACTGCCTTCATCAGAAAACTAAAGTTAAACAGTGCTTGAGACACGTTTTCTGCAATTTTCTAATTATTCCGTATGCAATTAAAGGCAATGTTAAGAGTCAGATGCAGCCTGTAAAGACGGTGCACAATCATAGTGGTTACAAAAGTTGAGTATTATCTTATTAAATATTTTTACAGTTTTTTATTTTGTATGACTCACCTGTCAATGTTAATTAAATTGATGTATAAACTACTTGTCAGTCAAGATATACTGGCAGTGACAAATAGTAAAAAGAGCCCCTCCAAAATGTTGAGCTGATATCACCCAGTATCTGATAGGAAAGACCTTTAATGAGTCTGTGCACCTAACAGGCAACCATGACAGATGGCATGATGCCTTCAGACGTGCTATACAGCAGATGCAGGCCAATTAGAGGTATGTGTGAACAAGAAGAAAATTGCAAGGGCATCTGCTGCTACCCCCACCTACCTATGTTAAAAATAATTGTTTATTTTTTACCCTTTTACATGCATAAGTAGTAACTATATTTTCCATTTTAGTATTTGTGTAAGCGGAGGCGGGAGCAGGGGTAATACAAGATTTAGGAAAATTTGGTAACTATAGCTGGTACTGCTGAGGAGCTCGAGGTCTGTAACAGACAAGAATAGGATTTCATTTAGGAACCTCGGAACCTTAAAAATTCACATAGATATCTGCTATTATCAAGGTCATGGATATTATCAAATTTAAGGTCCCAGTGCATTATTCATATCTTGCCAGGTAACTGCGTTACCATGCTTGGTTGAAATATAATATAATACTTACATTTGAATTAGGTTGTCTTAAATCGCGGGCAATCCACTGAATTATGTCCGATGGTATAACACCTCAGACACATCTCTCTGTGGCTCTGCTCTTGATGCCCAGCCCTAGGAAGCCCAGGGCCTCTGAGAAGGGAATTGTCCACAGCCAGCTTCTGTCCCCTGACATCGCCATCTCTCCTCGCAAACATTCCGTCTGACATACCTTTGCTTTTCTCACTATAATCTTGCATCCGATTATGAGGTAGACCTCTATTAAAATAACTGGCACTGCCTAGCCCTAGCGGTTTGGCAGTCGTGGCACTGCTAGGATAGCTCGTGAATGGTCTGGTAGCTAAACTTAGACTAAACAGACTACCTAGGCTTGATCCCAGTAATCTGGAGCTAGATATGCTTTTGTTAAAGTAACTTCCGTTACTATGCACTGGCATTCTCTCACTGGGTAGTGTACTTCTATTTAAATAACTTTCATCACTGCGACCTGACATCCTTTCACTAGGTAGTGTACTCCTATTTACATAACTTCCCTCTTTGAACTCCCTCGGGTTGGTAGGTGGAACAACTTTGTTTGGATAACTCCCATCTCCTGGTCTGGCAGTGGGTGCATCTGTGACAATAGTTACATGAATCAGATGCAATAATTTTTTTTTGTTATTTTCCATTAGATGCATCCCTTGTTAAAAATAAAATCCATGAAATCTACAAAATAATGGATTACCCATTATGATACTGGGAATTAACCTCCAACTTTAAACCAGGTGATCTGGTTGATCACTTCAGGCTTCTGGAGTGAATACAACTGGAGAACATGACCGAATCTTTTGACTCAATACCAAACAAGCAGGATCTAGGGGCCCTGCGGTTGGAGAAAGGGTCATCTGATAAACGGTTACATCTAAGATGGTGTGGGCATAGCAAGACCTAAATGCTACAACCTAAAAATGGGACTACAGTACACTGGCTATACCAAGGGATTTTGGTGCCAATAATAACCTGTGCCTCCCAGATCTGATGGCACAAAGCCGGAAAAGGGGAGGCAATTGAGAAAACTAAGGTGCAAAATGTGCCTAGGGATAACGGGAGCACTGCCAACAATACCTACTCCACTACACTTAGTCGTGAAAAATCAGGTACCGCTAGCAGCTTACAGTAAGAAAACAAATGAACACAGGACCATTTTAAAAACAGGACACTATACCGAGATATTTCAACAAATAGACAATAGAAAAAATTGACTACTAAACGTACAGTCAGGCAGAATCAGCACAAGCTATAACTTCATGAAAACCTTCAGAATACACACACGTGACAGGCGATAGGAGGAATAACTCAACTGTGAAGACATTCAAAGGATACCACACGACACACATTATAACACTATGGTATACTGATGGACCAAAAAGGTCAAGAAGAATTTGAGCAGGAGTTACGAGGGATCAACCAGGGACAAACATTAGCCTGCAACAGTGCTCCAGACAGAAGTCACAGCCATAAAAATCTGTGCACAAGAAATGGTACAGAGTCATACACTGACAAGAATCCGTATCATCATGAACAGTCAAGCACCTCTTAAAGCTCTGGATGCAGTAGAGATATGATCCAGAATGGTAAAAGACTGCCTAACAGAACACAACAGCATACAAGCAGATAAGCTTGCCAGAGAAGGTGCAAAAGCAGCCTTGATGAGACTCATGTCCAAGATCCGTAAAGAAGTAGGTTACCTCGTAACTGCCGTCTCAAACCACGTGATGTCTTCTTTGTGCAGATATGAATTTATCTTTTTGGTAAAGATGTTTATTGGTATTATTATTACACGTACAAAAAATATTAAAGAAAGTTTTATATTTTCAAGATTCGAACTCACTACTCCACATGTTAGGGTTTAGTGTATAGCGCTCTGCACAGATATAGCCTGGCATCTAACAATGAAATATACTTATTAACAGTTAGATGGTGCTTCTTGAGGAACAGTTAGATGGTGTTTCTTGTGAAACAGTATAAATAATAATGAATATATTATTTATTTTGCCGATGGTTCGGAAGCAGAATAATTTACTTTTTCAAAGCGTTAATAAAAATGATTTTAGTCCAGTAGTTGATAAATACCGAAATTGTGAAAGTTCTCCGAACTTTGGGAATTTGTAAATTTTGATGAATGAATGTGATAAAATGCAAAATTATACCTTCGAATAGCTGCAGCCGCCATCTTGGCAAAATGGCGAAATATTGTTCTACAACAAAAAGTTATTACAAAAATAATCAACAGGGTAGCCACTAGGTCAAAATGAAACTTCTGACTTTGGAGGTTTTCCAGGCGCTAATTCAGCAATGTCAATTGATATACAGGGCTGCACAAAAATTTAGTGGAAGAAGAGGTTAGTGCTCAGCAATGAGCCAGGTAATTTTATTGTTTTTCAGATTTCATGGATTGTATTCTTGAAAATGGATGCATGTAGTAGAAAGTATCAAAAAGAAAAATTAAGAGAATTCACTTCCTTACAATACACCATAAATATAGGGTGGGTCAAAAAAGAAGGCTTACAACTTTAGTGATTGCCGTTTGCCTATTTGCCTGTCAGTTGTAATTCTACCTTCGAAAATGTAGACATGGCAAACTGACAATGGAATCTGTGTTTGTTATAAAAACTTCTAGAACCGTAAGCGCAACCGAGAATAACAACAGATGGAGGAAGACTCTACCTGCAATTCAGTCTTTCTCATTCTACTAAACATAAACTCACCACAGATAGTAGATCCCAAAGCCAAGGCTGTGCGAAAGGGGGTTAGACATTTGGGAAAATGCAGGCATACATCCAAACATACTGACATTGCCAGTACTGATGCTTGGGACTCACAGTATACAGTACAGCCAGTATATTCATCACACAATATTATCTAGTTGACTGAGGTACCGTGGCGATACTGTGAAGAATATTTTCTTGACAAAGATCTGCCCAACCAGCAAATTTGTTTTATAATTTAAATGTTATACGATTACTTTGTTTTATTGTTATTTTATTAATGCTTCTAAAATGCTAATTGATTATATCAGAGTTGCAGAAAAGACTATTTGGTTGTCTGCAAGTGAACTATTTTATAAATTTATCATTAAAACGTTTTTACAGCAAAATTACAAAATATCTTATAAAGCAGTTAAGAAATTATTTTAGAAACATTTCCGTGACTAAGCTATAAAACATTTTAGCTTATGAAACTAAATAATTTTATAGTGCTTTTTTAGTAACGTTCAGTAGTATTTTCAACACCGTTATAAATATATATTAAAATTATTTTATAGTTGTTTCCTATTATCTTATAAAACAATTCTATTAAAGCACTATTTGGGACAGTTTGCTATTGAAAGTAAATTGTTGTTCCAGAGTCTGCTACATAATTATTATATAGTGCTGAAATCTACTTCAATATGGCAACAGCAATAAAGTAGTTACAAAATAAAATTGTTTACGTGAACATAAAAATGCTGCTGCTAACTATGCAATAAAATATATTTGAAACAACTGATTTCCTGTGTCAGCTATGTGTTTATACTTATGTCTAACACTGAGGAAACTGGTGTAGATAATACTTGCTAAAGTAGAAATTAAAAATATCAGATTTAGGACAATGGAAAAAAAATTTAAAAACTAATTTTTAGGTTAATTATGCAAATTGCGCCAATACTGTCTCAGTATGCAGCTTAATTTTTTCAGGGATGAAGTGGGCTCTAACTAAATGGGCCGAACCCTATTGGAAGATTTTATTTTACACGTATAATTTTTCAAATTTTAAATTTCTTTTTTATCTCTGTAATATCTAACAGTAAATATATTTGCCCGCCTGGCAGAAAGTGCACCACATGGGAAACTTTTTTGTTAGTGAATTATCAAAAAATTCTATACTTTATAAAAAGTTCTGCATGCAGAAAAAGTAATTCCAATACTACAAAATTCTACATGCATTTCCGTCGCTTCTTATTTGAACTGTCCTCCTTCCTTACCTCTATATTCAAAGGATCAATCCAACTTTTCTATGTAGTACACAGCCTACTAATTAATAAAACCTAATCTATGTCATTCTTATATTTATTTTTTCGTTTAATTTAGGAGTGAAATTTTCTTACCGAATCCCCCTCGTGCTTTAATTAATTACTAGAAATTTTTCAAGCACTAGGGAGATTACTAATGAAAATTTTCATAAAATGAGTAAGTGTGCTAAAATGAAAACTTAATACACAATTTAAAGATAATCAGTTTTTATCAAAATGTTTGTTCCGGTTTACAGTTATTTTTCTTCGCTTATAAATTATAACAAAAATGCAAAATAAGACATTCGTGAAAAAAAAAATTGTTATATTTTTCATTTAAGATATGGCCCTGCCACAAGACCGTCACCGACACATTATTTTATACATGTTTTGTAAGAATCGCCTATAGTTTAATTATTTTAAAATGATTGTGTTTAACACAAAAGTATTTTATAGAAGGAAGCCATTTCATGAGACCAGCATTCAAGGTCGTCAATATGACAAGACATAAAAAGGTTAAAAATCACATTTTTATTAATATTTATGGCAGTTAATATGTGGCAATTATAAAATTACAATGATTAAAACAAATTGGCATTAAATTTCATTATAAAAAAAATTTTAAAATGTGAAATCGATTTTTATAAAATTCCAAAAATTATTAGAAACCTTCAGTAAACATGAGGGGCACTTAAAATTCAAAAACTGATGGCATAATTCACAGTAAAATTTCCTTTGCATCAAAAATTGCAAGCTGTATGGGTTAACATGTCTCTAAAATAATTATCAGTGATCGGAATTTGGTTGAGATTCCAGTGGCGCACATATAGGTATAAAATTTTACATAGAAAAATTAAATTTAGGTTTGTTCTTTCTTACAAAATTAAATCAAAATGAAATGTAATACGAACCTACCTTATGAGTTTCTCATTTATTTTGGCATAATAGAACATATATACACATATTTCACAAATAAATTATTATAAAACTGCACAGCACTTTCAAGTTTCAAAATTTATATTTTTATTGAGTATTCATAGTTTCAAAGTATATAGTAAGTATTTTTTCTAAATTGTCACGTGAAAGACGATTTCTTTTAACAGTAAATATCCACTTTAAGATCGAAAATGATATTTCGTAATCCACAGAAGTGAGTGAAGCATATCTAAAGATATTCATAGGAACCTGATCAAGGAAGGCATCTGGTTCTGTTATAATTTTTTTACTAATGGCAAATACGACGGCCAAATCTGGATTTCTTCGTAAAACAGCAGCCCACTTTTTTGACATAACCTCACCAATGTCACCTGGAATTTCGTTAATTGTTTTTTGAACAGTGTCTAGCTTTTGAAATGTTTCTTCCAAGGACAAATTTGGACATTGAAGATTTTCTATAATTCTTGTGATTATTTGAAAATGATCGGAAATAAATTTTAAGTCATTTTTAATATTCGGAATATTCATTAAATTCTTTGCATGCGTAATCGCAGTAGCATCTTCATTTAAGGTTTCTACAACTTCTTTTACTAAATTGAAATTACCATGGTAGTAGCATGCCGCGTTGATCCAAGTTCCCCAACGTGTGATCACTGGTTTTGGAGGAAGCGGCAAATTAGGACATTTTTCTTGGAAATATTTTATCCTACTAGGAGCTTTTAGAAAAATTTTCTTCATATTAGCAATAAATTCGTCAACATTTGTGAAAGAGTCTCGTACTTTTTCGCATACGCGATGTAACGCATGTGATAAACAAGTAACACTTGCGGGTATTTCTTTTTAATTTTTTTTCCAGTACTTAACATATACGACACTGAATCACTAGTA
Organism: Rutpela maculata; assembly: GCA_936432065.2. NCBI lineage: Eukaryota > Metazoa > Arthropoda > Insecta > Coleoptera > Cerambycidae > Rutpela > Rutpela maculata. The sequence goes on from OW386293.2 coordinate 24,468,195, forward strand.
AAAACAATAACTCTCTTTAAATTTTCTTCAGCCAAGTCTTGCCAAAGCCATTTTAAAGTGTTTTAAAAAAAATTAAACGCTGACACGCCATTAACTGTTTCTAAAACCTTGGAAGCTACTAAATGACACTTGCCAGGACCATCAACATGTAATTTTCTAACTAATAAATTGGCAACTTTATTTCCTAAAAAGTCTGCCGTTTCGTCTATTGAAACCCAAAACCAGCCATTTTGAAGATCACTCCGAATATCTTCCAGTTTTTTTTCGTACAGATCGCTGAGACTTTTTTTACGAAGCAGGCTTTCACTTGGAACATGTTGCCCCATGCAATATTTGTTTAGAAAACATATGAACTGAGTGTTATTTAGTACACTCCATGGAAGATTTAAACTGATTAACAAAAGAGCCAAATTGAATTAAAATTCGTCCTTTGAAACTCTCTTTTCCTTTTTTGTATTACACTCGTGTGTGTAGCTATTTACATGTTTTAAAACAGCAGTTAAATGTACGCTTAATGTGACATCACAAATATTACAAACTATTTTCTCACTATCAAAATGTAATTCTTCATAAGGCTTAATCCACTTCTCGATCGTACTTTTCCTCGGACGCGGCATGGTTCTTTCACGAACAATTATAAACTGATCCCTCAGACAAGAAACTATGTCACAGAAGACATGCGTAATTACCTGATCAAGCGGTAACCTGATTATTGTAGTGTTCACGTGTTGCCAACGTGCATTTGTTTACGCGCTCCGTTTCTTTAACTTGAAAAGCGTTTTTTTTTTTTTAATAAACAGATTATATAATTTATATTCATATTATATGAAAAATAAATGAAAATTAATTTATTTTTCACCGAACTAAAAATGCATGCATATTTTAATAAATCCTTGTAACGACGCACATGGAAATCTCAACCAAACTCCGATCACTGATAATTATTAAGTAAGTTCTTATCTATTATCCAGTAAAATTAATAAAAGCTTGGTATTATAGAGATCTGCATATTATATATTTGTAAGTATATGTATGTGGCTTTTTGAATACATTTAAGAAATTGTTTTATTTTATTGGTGTTTTATAGCAATAATAACCATGAAGTATGTGCTTTATAGTGCAATTAAATGAAGCTTCAATAAAATTGTTTTATAGTGGTGGTAGTGAATTTTCTTAGAGCCTGCGGAAATGTTTATACAGTTATTTTGTACAGTTCATCTCAAACTTATAGCAACATGAGGCACAGTGTTTCAATGCAAAGTTAAGCACTTTATCCTACAAATAAATTAGCTAGAAGTTTAGAATATGAAGTTGCAATATTAAAATGTTTAATAAAAGCATATTCTAAACTTCTAGCTAATTTATTTGTAGGATAAAGTGCTTAACTTTGCATTGAAACACTGGGTCTCATGTTGCTATAAGTTTGAGATGAACTGTAATGGCTGCAATAGTTTTTACAAAATATCAACAATGACTAAACTATTTTATAAGATGGTGCCAATTTTACATTTATAGCTGTCGTAATAACGTTTTTAAAGTGTTTCTGAGACTAATGTTGTTTTATAAAATTTGTGTCGGAAACTTTCTGCAGCTTTTATAAAATACCAAATTGCTAGTTGGGTGCATTTTTATACCTCTGTGAAATTCAGCCAAGTCAAGGATTTCAATCAAGAGGTCATGAATACCGTCAGGAGTAAAGAAATTCAACGCTGCATCTCAATGATAACACCCCGGACTTTGGCGGGGAAATTGTTATAGTGACAAAGGATACAGTTACCCAACTGGTATTGTCAATAAGAACAGCTAAATCTGGTCAATTTTAAAAATCCATGATTCACTCATCGGCAAATTCTTTTTTCTCTAACAGTGTGACATGGAATTTGGACAGGTGTGGCAGAGTCATAATTCCTCATGAATGCTGTAGGATTATGGCAGCAGGTGAACAATACTGTAAGACGATTGAGGCAAATTCGCATTAGAAAACACGAAAAATTCAGATTGGAAGATTTCCAAAATGAAGGCACACCGGGACGGAGCATTAGTCGTGAGAGAGGAGACAGTTCACATCACGTTCCATTCCCAGAGAATGCAAAAACACTATTCCCTAAACACAGCAATCATGCGCTGATGCGATGTGATCTCTCCACATTTCAACCAATAGGAGTGCCTTGTCACAGTCGAGGTTCACGTACGGCGCATGCAATGCTGTAAAATTAGTGGGCGAGTTGAAGGAATTAAATAATTAGTGTTGGACTACATTAGGTTTGCATAAATGGGGTGACAACTTGTATAATATCTCATTCAAGTTCTTTGTTCACTCGAAATATAAAAATAATTACAAAATACCAAACAAATACCAAATCACAAACGAAATGATAGTTCGCCAACAAGTGAGGTTATACTTTCTCTGTCACACGAGAACAGCCCAGTTCCCTCAAAATTTATCAAGGAAGCAAGTTCCTTAATTTTTGTCACAATGTGAGCGCTTTTACAGTTAGAAAATACGCTATTTTGGTTTTTGAGAGACCTTCACCCACTTTCACATGAACACATTCCTCAATTCAGAATAGCTGTCCTGCAGTGATTGAAGTTTTGAGAATTTTCCTAGTAAATTGATTTAAAAACTCGGCAACATCAATTGGCCACCAAGATTGCCAGATTTAATGATACTAAACTCTTTCCTGTGGAGAATCCAAGGCCTATGCAAACAAGTCGGAGGCCTTCCAACAATTGCAATATTCGTGTGGCTATACACATGAAGGTTATGGAAAAAGTCTAGATTTGCCGCACTGCCAAAGTGAGCATTTGGCTGAGAATATATTACATATGAACAGCAAACTGAAAATTATAATCTTATATCCAGCAACCGAATACTTTAAGGATAGGTGATTGCAAGGTAGTAAATATTTCTTAAATGTGTGTGTCTTATTTTACCTATAATACTGTAATTATGTATTTGTCTTATTTAGATGTTGATGTTATATCCATGTATTGACAGGTATCACACATTGTCTATTTTGCAATGTATCATGAAATTTAATAAAATTGAACTGACTTGAAACAAGATGATACATCTATATCTTGGGGTCCTCGTGGACAATACCAGCAGCTGTGAATACAGATGGCGAAATCGGCAACTTGCTAGGCACACAAAATTTGGCATGACAGAAATATCATGAAATGTACAAAGATTAGATTTGCTACACGTCGTTTTCTCCATCTTTCTTTTTGCCTCTGGGACATGAACTGTCAGGAAAATTGACAGACGGAGTATTGATGCTTTCAAGATGGAGACGTTTTTATGAATTTTCAGAGCCAACAGCTTGTCTATTCAAGAAATACAACTTTCAAAGTAACCCACCGGCATTGTATTTTCCCAATTCCTCTCTTTTATTGGCCACACTGACCGGAGAGAGGACAATATAAAGCAGTTGTTACTTCTGGGCAAACCAGATGGCAAGAGGCAAAGAGCTTTGATGAGGTCGTACGCCTAACAGACAACCACGACAGATGACGTGATGCTGTCAGACGTGCCATACAACAAAGGAAGGTCAACTAGAATATGGATCACAAAATATTTGTTAAGATATTATGAATAAGAAAGGGTATGCCATACATAACTTAAACAATGCAATAATTTAACGAATATTCAAAAATAAAATTGTAAACTCTTTTTTAGCCCACAGAGAAATCCTTAAATATTGCTGTCAATGTTACATACCTCTGTTCAAATAACTTCTATCCATCGATTCTACAGCCATGAAACTCCTTCCTTCCATTTCCTTGTCCTCTGGCCTTCTGACACTAACTGCACCTTTGTTAATACCTTCCTCATCTCGCCCTTCCCTTCTAACACTCGTTACATCTCTGTCAACATAACTTGATTCCCACACCTCTTCAGGTCTAGCACCCGACAGATTCCTGTTAACATTACTCCCTTCATCCTGCACCGGCGATGTAGTCTTCAAAGTACCTCTGTTATACATCTCATTGTCTTCTCGCCGTCTGTCACTAGATACACTCTTGTTAATATTGTCTCCATCAATTTCCCGCCTGTATTTTTCGGCGTAACTTAATTCCAACTCATCCTGAGATCTGACAATAGATGCATTTTGTTCCTCAGGCTTTTGAAATCTTTCGCCCAATAAGTCTCTCCTTGAATAACTTCCCATGCTCTGCTTCTCAAATCTGACAGAGGCATCTCTCCTACTATAACCAGCATCTCTTGCCTCCCGCAGTCTGGCATTAGATGCCCCTCGTTCTACAGGCTCTTCGACTCTTTCGCTTGATAAATCCCTCCTTGAATAACTTCCCACGCCCTGCTCCTCAGGTCTGAACGTATCTCTTCTATCATAACTGACATCTCTCTCCTCCTGTGACCTAGATGCCCCTCGTTCTACAGGCTTTTCAAATCTTTCGTTTGATAAATCTCTCCTTGAATAACTTCCTCCGCCCTGCTCCTTAGGTCTGACATGCGTATCTCTCCTATCATAACTGACATCTCTCTCCTTATGTGACCAAGATGCCCCTCGTTCAACAGGCTCTTCAAATTTCTCGCTCAATAAATCTCTCCTTGAATAACTTCCCACGCTTTGGTCATCTGGTCTGACGTACATATCTCTCCTACTATAACCGTCATCTCTCTCCTGCGATCTAGGTGCCCCTCGTTCTACAGGCTCTTCGAATCTTTCGCTTGACAAATCTCTCCTTGAATAACTTCCCATGCCCTGCTCCTCGGGTCTGACATACGTATTTCTCCTATCATAGCCGACATCTCTCTCCTCCTGTGACCTAGATGCCCCTTGTTCTACAGGCTCTTCAAATCTTTTGCTTGATAAATCTCTCCTTGAATAACTGCCCACGCCCTGCTCCTCGGGTCTGAGATACGTATCTCTCCTATCATAACCGACATTTATCTCCTCCAGTGACTTAGATGCCCCTCGTTCTACAGGCTCTTCAAATCTCTCACTCAATAAATCTCTCCTTGAATAAATTCCCTCGCTCTGCTCATCTGGTCTGACGTACCTATCTCTCCTACTATAACTGCCATCTCCCTCTTCCTGCGATCTAGATGCACCTCGTTCCACAGGCTCTTCAAATCTTAATAAATCCCTTCTTGAATAATATCCCTCAATCTGCTCTTCAGGTCTGATATCAGACATACCCATGCTGACATAACCTACATCCCTCTCTTCGCGCGGTCTGATATTAGAGCCGGACCCATCCATGTCACTCTGATCTCTGTTAATAGTACTTTCCTCAAAATGCCATCGTGACCTGTCACCAAGATAACTTCCCTCCAAGTATTCTTGTAACCTAACATTGGATGTACCTCTACTGTGATAACTGCCATCTGTCCGATCTGGCAAAGTAGAAGCAGATGTACCTCTGTTAACATAATCTTCCTCTCTGTCTCTTTGTGATCTACTACTAGATACACCTCTGCTGGAATAACTTTCCCTCCTCCAATCTTGCGGTGTGGCAACAGTCGTACCTTTGTTAGTATAATTTCTTGCCCTCTGCTCAAGTGTTGTGATAGTTCTGTGATCTACCTCTTTCCGTTGTCCAGACGTACCTCTAGTCGAATTGCCCCCTCCAACTGACGCTTGTGGTTTGACGAAGTTTGAACTACGAACGTTTGAGTTACTATTTTCCTTTTTCTGTTCTTTGTGGTTAGTAGCCGAGGTATCTCTGTCGCTCTTTTCATCGTGCGCTCTTGGCTTCGTGCTAGGTGCCTCTCTTCTGTCTTTACTTTGCGCTTGTGTTCTGGTATTAGAGATGTCAACCTTATTTTCTTTGGTTGGGGGTTTCCGCTCAGAACTGGTTGTATCTCTCTTATTACTACCCTCGCTCTGCTTAGTTGTTGGTGTACTTATCGCTTTCTGTGCTTGGGGTCTGTTCGAACTACCCCCTTTACTCTGTGAAATAGCACTTGATGGTGTAATTTTGCGAATGGGTGGTTGTGGTTTGACAAAACAAGCATCATCGTCATTCTGTTTGCTTTGTTTTTCCACTGTGGCATTTCGCACATCTTTTCCATCGCTCCGGTCTTGCTTTGAGACTCTATCCGTATCTTTACCAAGCTTAGGTTGTGTGGCAGTAGATGTTTCTTTATCAGACTGTTTGTCTGATAGATTCGCCTCACTCTTCCTCTCTTGTGAAGTTGAATTAGATATACTACTGCTAGTATTAGCCACAACGACTTCTTGTTGCGGTTTGACATTAGATGCCTCCGTGTTCTCCTTGCCTCGAATCGTAGTAGTGGATGAACTTTGCTCGATCTGTTTCTGGGAACTGGCACTACTGCTGACTAGCTCTCCATTTGCTTCATGGCTCTGAGGTTTCTGAGCTGTAGCTTTACCTTTTTCCCGATTTCTACGTTCAATGTTCAGTTTTTCCTTTCTGTTGTGTCTTCTAGCTTTCATTTTTTTATATGTTTTCCTTCCACTAAATTTCAAACAATCTTCGCCTGTATGACTTACACTCCTACAGTAACGACATCTAGGTAGCGGCTTTTTGATTGGAGCAGGCTTTTTGACTACTTTTTTATCGCACATTTCAAAATAGAGCCGCAGGTCTTCAGGTTTTTTGTAGTTACCAATTCTACCAATGCAACCGACAACAGCTTTGGTTATGCCACCAAGCAAACAGGATACCGCTCCTTCTCCAGTTATATTCATGGCAGTCAATATTTCCATTTTCGCATCATAATAGTTAACATACGTTTCATTGGGCCTCAACTGTCTCTTAATCATTCTTCTCAATAGAGCGCCATAATCGTCTTTATCTGGGAACGCCTCAATTAGTTTTTTCTTCCATTCCTCCCATTTAAATATTTTCGCAATATTACTGAAAAAAGGATAGATTTCGCTCTCGTCTTTCAGTTTTTCTAAGACCTTATTTATGGTCATCAAGTCAGTCCAATCATTTTCCTTCTTCAACATATCCACCACCGACAACCACTTCTCTAATTTGCTGATATGTTTGGCGTCGCATAAAAGGTTATAATGAAAGTTAAAATATGGCAAGGTCATGTCCTTGGAACCTTCAGATGTGGGCGCTGTTTGGCCTGCTGCTATATTATTCTCTTCCTTGGAGGACTTTTGTTTCTTTGAGGGCACTACGTCACTTTCTTCTTTAGACAAAGGGCGCTTTTTATTACTGCAATGAAAACTTTAAATTATTCTGTTAATCAAGAAATAATACTGGAAAAACAAGTAAATTAAAATTGGTTATTCGGTTTAAGCAAATATGTTCAACTGTCCATCCAATAGCATTGGAAGTCCTTTTAAACCTGCCACTACTGCACATATGTATCCAAGGCGAAGCTCGTTCAGTGGTGTACAGGCTAATGCAAGCCACAACGCCCATAAGGCAACAACAGACCAGAGCACCAAAAGTTATACTCAAAGCTGAAGGCAGATCCCATTCGAAACGGTCCTGCAATATCAGCACAAATAGTCTGGTATACAGATGGTCGGAGCTGAGATTTACGGGATAAAAAAAAATGCTGATAAGTCTAGGAATACACGCCACAGTATTCCAGGCCAAAGTGGCCACTGCACAGTGGCATGCAAAAAGGAAATAATGGGGCAAGGAACTGTTGACCAGTCAACTTCCATTTTGTCCGATAGTCAAGCAGTGCTAAAGGCCATCGATTCCTTGCACGTTGATTCAAGACTAGTATGGGATTTCATAAATGCCTTTATAGACCTAGAAAGTCAGAACAAAATGACCATGGCATGGGTACCAGGACACAAGAGACACAGGGGAAATGGTTTAAGGACCTAGTAGGACCCGAACCTTTTTGTCATGTGGTTAAGCCATACATACGAGCATCCATTAATAAATGAGTACAAAATAAATCTCTGGAATGGTGAAAGAGTTTCCCACGACATGGACAAGCCAAAGAGTTCATTAAAGAACAATCAGCTAAATTTACGGAAGATCTACTAGGCCAAAATAGAAAGGCCATTAGGATAATGGAGGGTCCTCTAACTGGACACTGCAGGCTTAATAGACATATGAGGAAACTTCAATACATGTGCTATGCCATTGTGAAGGCCTAGCTAGACTGAAATTCCAACCACTTGGCGAGGAGAAACCAAGGGCACACAGCTATACTAAGGAGTCCTTATTAAGGCTGTGGAGTCCTAAGTAAAACTAGAACAGGAGCGCCACAATAGATCCATGCAATCATGGTGGTCAATTCCAATCAGTCAGCTCCTCTTTATTACTCAATCTAAATTCATCCCAAAACAATGCTGGTATAAATATTCAGGCAGTTAACACTTTCGCTGTGCATGACTCCCCTGAGAGTCGGTCCCGTTGTTAGCGCAGTGCGCACGACTCTCATGTAAGCCAGGCCATATTACGTATTATTATTATGCCAGTCAGCACTGAACAAGAAATTCTTGGCCAGATGTGCAGTCTAAAAAACATGGAATGCCCTGTAATACAATTTTTGTTGACACACTACTCGATTTCTGACGCCTAATTATGTAATATTTACGAAAAAAAAAACCAGTCAGCGTGGAGGGTGACCCACAGCCTGAACGGTCGCAGCGAAAGTGTTAAAGATTAGAATTTATTTCTGTAGACATTAAGAAAGCTTTTCAGAAATAGTCATTAAGACCCTACTCGACTTTTAAAACTTTATGGGTGGTTATGGGCTTGCATAGTTTCATGAAATCTTAGGCGCATACCAGTCGCCAGGTGGTCTGTCAAGATGTAATGTGTGAACCCCATGCTGGATCCGAAGAGAATCCAGATCAATTCTCAACACTCTCTCCCTCGCTTAGTGACCGAGTCAGAGAGAGTATTTAAGGTCACTCAGGTGTTTGCATCGTGCATGTAGACCCGTACGGTGGGATGAAAGATATCTGGCAATACACCACGTGGTCCTGAATTTCCATTTAAACGGAAGGCTGTGTAGTGGTTAGTACCCACTGATCAAGGCGACGGGACAAAGGGGAGCGGCAAATTCTTAGGATCTGCTACTTACTTTAGTATAACGTGTCTATCAGGGTAATACTGGCAGTCCTGATGTTTAAGTTTGATATCTTCTAGTTGGGCTCTCTGGCGAACCAGAAAGATGAATAAAACAATCAACTATGATTTCTAAAAAATAAATGAAAACATGCTAGAGTCCCCTGGACCCTTGGAACGAAACAAACCAGGACCACACGAATTCAGAAAAAAGTTAGAGGAAATTCTGAAGAGGTACTGTTTTATACCCCTAGATGCAGTTACAGTCTGATGCGAGAGAGAGCAGATGTCTGTCAACCCCACAAAGTGGTAGTACTACCTTTCAACAGGAAGAGGAAGCTGGACTTAAAACCACCTTCCTTACGAGGTGAAACTATTCCATTTGCGGAGGAAGTGAAATACCTAAATATTACACTAGATAAATCACTTAACTGGAACTTCCACTTGGAAAACGTAATCTGCAAAGCAAGAATGTCCTTGTTACGTTACGGTCAATAGGCCAATGGTAGCGTATGGTTCCATAGTTTGGCAATTGAAGAGACTAACAAATGTCCAAAATCAAACTCTCTGGCTTACAAAGACAAGCGTGCCTGGCAATAACTGGTGCAATAAGTACCACACCATCAGCTGCTCTGGAAACCCTTCCAGATCTACCCCCCTCTCCACATCTACTCAGAGAGAGAGGTCAGGTGGGCAACATATGGACTAGAATAAGCGGCTATTAATAAGCTGCAGGATAACATCTTGGAACTTAACAGGCTGTTAGGTGACAGATAGTCACAACATCCTGGGAATGCTTTCAAATGTGATGCCTACCATGACCAACTTTAAACTGCCTTTTATGATTCTGCTTCCTGGAAGAAAGATCGGATTAAGACCGACCTACAAAGGGCAGATAACTGTTGGTTCTCAGGCGGCTCCAAAATTCCTGAAGGAACTGGAGCTGGAATATACTGTTGCAATCCAAACATTAGAATAACTTTGAGAGTGCTAGTAATGCGACTGGAAAAGACGCATCGTCGACACAGATTAATAAAAATCTCCTCAAATAGCTAAGCAGCTCTTGGATCCTATTCTTGCAATTCAACAGCTAAGGCTCTAACCTGATTGGCCTATATACTGGGCACTGTGGATTGAATCACTACTTACAATTAGTGAATAAAGTTGAATTCATGTGTTTGGAGGATAAAATTGGCAGAGCGTAGATGGATGGACTATTACTTGTGCTTGTTAATACAATAATCATCATTGCATCAACTTTTCTCCATGAAAGAAATGGAAGGTTATTTTGAATGAGAATTTAAAAAGTTTAGAAACATATTGCATGTTAAATGTATATCAAGCTTATAAATGTTAACTTTGCGGTCTCTTATTATTGCAATGTAAAAATGATTTACATAATGTGAATAACAAATTTAAATAAAATGTATGACAAATTATAGTTACATTTTGTACCTTTATTATGTAAGGTTTTTAAAGGTTTGATAACAGAATTGCCAGAGAAGTGGTTCAAATAGAAGTTAAATATTGTAAGTGTGAATATAAGAGGCAATATAAAAGTGCGTGTTCTAAAAAGGATTTCGATAAGTGGAGAAATTTTTCTGTAGTATGTCGATATTTATTGTCAATATATGAAGTCATAAAAAATGCTATTAACTGTGTATACTTAATTTTATCAATATGTAATTGACACAACTGAATCTAGAATTTGATTATTAGAAATAAACGTACCTGGTGATTTACTAAAATATTACTTTTCAACTAAATTAAAATATACATAATACTGGAACCAAACAAGATTTATCTAACATTTTCATTTAAAATTTTATTATTTACATTTCTTGATTATCTCAATATGTGTACCAAAAATTATTAAATTTGAATATTTAATACTAGGTGATCTATTTTGTATTCTAATTTAGTTTTTTGCCATCTTTTTCTGTCACTGACCTACTTGTATGTACTTTTTTAAGTCAAATGAAACTCAGTAAGTATATCTTAACTATTAAACTGTCAAAATTTAATTTCAAAGAGAAATATATACAGTTTACCAATAAGCACTGAGGACCATATCACATAGTGAGTAACAATATTTAGATGAAAGCCAAGGCTCAGTAAAAGATCTAAAAAAAGACATTTGATCATCTTTTAAAAGGCTGGACTAAAACGACAACATAATGGACTCCATTAGTGTGACGTCACATGGCTATGCAACTACATAAAAATGTGATGATCACTAAACATGTGATTTTTGGGGAACATGGCAGAGAGAGATTTGAAATCTAATCAGCGTTGGTAACTTTTCTGGCTTGCGTATCCGTAGACAAACCCAAAAAAATCCGTAGAACCTGATAATAAATAATAATAATAACTAAATAATCGCAGGCACGGAACTAAAAGTAAACACCCAAAATTTTTTTTGGTGAGCGGGGCGGGGAAGAATCGGGACATAAGCATAAGCTGTCAACTATCACTGTATATATCATCGAGTGTACTATCGACATGTGAATTACCTCACAACTAGTTGTTGTCCAGGATTCAAAGACTTTTTGCGAAGCTTGTGATTTTCCTGGGAGCTAATTTCCCTATGTCTTTAGGTGTTAATTCTGCTTGTTCTAGGTACTTTAGCCTAATGCGGATTAGTACCCTGCATTCAAAAAATATATGCTCTCTAGTCTCAGTTGCAGCTTCACAGTATCTGCATTTGTCATCTTCCGCCATGCCCATGTTCTTGAGATGGTATCTCAAGGGGGCAATCGCCAGTTAGAAGGCCTGTAATCAGCCTTAGGTCGGACTTTTCAAGTTCGGGAAGCCTTGTGGCATTCTTTATTGAATAGGTTATAAACCTTTTCGCTTGTCTTTGGCCTGGAGTATTCCTCTTTCGTTCATTTTTGGCAGTATAATAGTAAACGCTTCACATAAAGTTTCTATATTGTGCGGGGGCTTGCTAATTTAAAGGGGGTGGCATCCACCTTTTTCAGGGGGTGGCACTTAAAAAATATATATATTTATTAAAGCTGAAAAAGAATCAAGTCTCCAATAAATATATATATATATTTTTTTTAAGTGCCACCCCCTAAGAGGGGACCTGCTAGTCCGTCTTATTGCTCTTTCTCCTTCCAACAAAGACATTAAATTTTTAAAATAAAAACAAGGTAATACCAGCAAAAGGATTTACAGTTCCCGAGATTTACAATTCTCAACTTATTTAAAAAAATGTAAAGAAACAATATTATTTGAATACGCCATTAACGGTTGCAACTCAATCTCAGCATTTTTTTCCGAAGGAAAGGTTAATGCAATCAATGTGCTTAATAAAAGAGACATCGTGCAAACTTTTAATAATGAAAAAGCTAGTCAGGAGAGCGATTTGTTCTAGCTTTACACAACTCTTCCTCGGCAGAAAAAAGTCAAGATGTATACAGATTCATGTCTTTTAACAAACTTGTTAGTAAAGCGAACAATACTATAATGTTATCAAAACTACCACCAACTTCTGCTGCTGCTCGGCAATACTCATATAGCGTTTTTTTACAAAATTCAAACCTGGAAGAACGTTACGCTAGAAGTTACTGATTGGGGATGGAAGAAAGTCAGCGGTTTATTAACCCCAACTATGACAACAAAAGAACGAGCTCCCAAATCTGTTTTAACACTAATTTCTTATTCATGCAAGTTAGGGTACGAAAACAGGTGTGTTACCATTGCGGACAAGAATGCATGAATGTCGAATCTATGAAAGACGACGAAGATTAATTAACGCAGGTAACCTTCTAATAATTAGTGGATTAGGTATACAGGGAACACCACGTAAAAAAAAAGTGAGGTAAAGCAATTACTTTACCTCTACAATATACAATATTCTCGCTTCTTTAAAAATTGCGATATTTTTTATGGGTGAGAGGGTAGAAGCGCTACATTTATTATATTTTTAAGTGGAGTTTAACACATTCGCGGACAGTACTGAAATTGCGGATGAACTCAAAAACACAGAGCGATAACTTTTGAAGTAAGTACTGGTGCGATTTTTATGAAAATTTTTTCACATCATTTTGCACAAACATCACAACGGTCCTGGCTAAATATAAATTGCATAAACTAACGTACAATATTTCAAGTTATTCAATACAGTTGTATTAGCATAAGTTTACAAAAACTCCATACTATCTCAACTACGTTAGCTTAGCAAATTTGAATAACTTATAAGCATAAAAAATAAAGTGATTACAAACGAGAGGACACTACCCGCTACACTTGCATAGATCACAATGGCAATATTACTGCATATGCAGTAGCTACTCTGCGATATACCCACGTAGTTCGAAAATGACTTGTTACCAATGAGGCATTTACAAGACCTAAGAGGACAGTGCCCAAAATTGTATAATGCTGCTGTGGGATAGTAAATAGGCAAACGTCACTTATTCTTACCTAAAAATGTACTGCTACAACAGTAGTGTGTTTTCTGGCCTCTCAAATACAGAGACGAACCCAGCTATTTTTTTTGGGGGGGGGGGGGGGGGGAAGCTACAACTAATTTGCCAACTGCCCATTTTTTTACAACTTATATTTCCTTATGTTTTTTTTATTTCAGACTTAATCTATAAGTAGCCTAGCGATACAAATATTATGTAAAAGAAGTTTAACTAAACTACATGATGTAGGCGCTAGACCTAAGTTGACCCTGCGCTCTCCTTCGTCTAGAAGCTACTGGATGAGGTAACCGTTATAGTTTAATGACCGTGGAGAAAAACAAGATACAATACGATTACGCGCAAGTCGGGGCGCAAGCTCGTGAACGTCCGCGCTAGTACAGCTACCGGCCACTTCCCACTTCACATTATGATACGCAATAGGTAGCATACAATCCAGCGGCAGGGAGCCAGCCTTGTCGGCATGCTTTGAACTCATTCGTAAAAGTGAACTGGTCCGCTGGAATTCCAATTATCTTCAAAGCGTACCAACAATGTCAGGTCCCAGCAGCTGGATCGTCTGTAGACCCCTTTAATAGTCCCAGATTCTGATTCAGTGTCCTCTAAGAATTTAATATTTTAACAATTTCTGACCGACAACAATTTGTTATTATTATTATCTCTCGTTGAGAGGTTGGTAACTGATATTAGTGATACTCAGTATAAACCAACAACCAACGACTTTATAGCTAGGACAAAGCATTGTATTGATAAAGGCAAAAAGGAGTAATATTTTAATATTTCTAATGTAAGACAGTCTTTGTGAATTGTATGCTCTGGCCGTGCCGTCTACTGGGTCGAACGTCAACGCGAGTTGACGAGTTTATTTTGTTGGCCCGTCGCGTAGGCCCGACGGCGTTGTGCGTTGTCCGTCGACTATTCGGTGGCTCTCACATCAGTCGCATCTAGTCATAAATAATATCAATTAAAATTATTTATAAAAAAATGGTCATAGTGACAGTGTCATTTAATTTTTATCAACTCATTATTCGTTTTTTTGCAATTATACCCAATAAAGATTTTTTTACATTTTTGGCGATTTTCCCAACTCAATCAACTTTGGGGGGGGAGCGTACCCCCCCATAATCCCCCGTGGGTTCGTCTCTGCTCAAATATGCACTGCTATAGCAGTAGTGTCCTATAACATCATCTGATATTTACTGCTATAGCAGTTACTGTCAGCGAATGTGTTAATAGCTACTGCTTTAGCGTTAAGCATTGAACTTTAAAGTACATTATAGTAAAGATTACAATTTATTGTGTTAACTGGAACCAACCCTTAACGTATGCGCCTTATTTTCAGCCATATTAGTGTTTTCTATTTTTTTCCAAGATGGCGGATTGGTCTATACATATGGACAGGTCCTTTTTTTTAAGAATTTTATTGCAAATAAGCCAGTATTTTTAAAATTCCCATTCAATTATTAGTACAAGATATATTAAGCAGATAAGTAGAAAATCCGTGAAAGCGAGTAAAAAAGTGCATATAATTTTATAAAATGTTCAATGACTATATAGAAAATTCAATAAATTCTTCCACACATATTGCGTCCTCCAATCCTTTTCAAATAAACCATAAAAAAGATTAGTTTCATTATAAATGGAAAAATGCCCCCCCCCCCCATTTCACCACTTTTAATAATTTCATGTCGCCCAAGAATCCCATGTCTGGCCATGACAGTTTTACGTCGGTGCATAATTATAGAGTCCATTAAAAATAAGCTAAATTAGTAATCACAATAATGCAACAATAACAATCAAGAGTTTTAGTAAAGGAAACAGATATGTTCATAATTTTATCAAGCCGAACATTCTAACGTTGAACGTTTAAAAAATGTACTCACGTGTCCGTATTTTGTGGATGCGACGTAACTTTTGATTTTTGCGTTTTTAAGGAGTCCAAAACCTTATTTAAATCGATCTGCTTCTCTGAAGATGTCTTAGAATATTGTATCACCTTTTGTTCTACAATCATGCAATCTGTTTTAAACTCACACATATCGTACAATGTACTCAGGCATTTTTGGCATAATACAGGATTAACCGACAGTTCTTGGATCTAGAATAAATAGTATATTATTTTATTTGCAACTACAAAAAAAACGAGAATTAGTCGAAAGAAACAGCTACAGTAAAGTTTTGTCCCAATGTGGTAAGGTGAATTTTGCAAAAACCAAAATTACTAAAAAAAAAATAATTAATCGTTTTAAATGAATTTTTTTTTGTAGCTTTTTGAATGTGCTTTATAATGGTATTACCATTACAAAGCACATTTGGATTACTTCTTAAAGCAGAAAGTGGATGCTGTTGCAAGATGTAATCTCATCTGTCTGTGAAGAATTTAGAAAAAGATTGGAAAAATGTGGAATAGTTTTCAACTTAGTTGAATAAAATGTTATTTTTTTTTTTTGAAAACTGTTATTTCCTTATTTTGCACTAAACTCAGTATTTAGGCTTTTCTTCATAATGGGCCTTTCCCACGTAATTGAACTTGATGTTTATTATGTCATAAATCATTTATTAACACCTAATGAATATTGTATATACATGTCATATCGTAAAATTGTATCTGTTAGAATAATGTCCTTTGTTGAGGCGAAGAATGTACTCACAACACATCAGCATGGTTTCAGACCAGGGAGATCTATTGAAACTGCATCTTACCAACTTTTGACTCATATATACAAGAAATTAGACGAAGGCAGATATGTGGTGTCTATATTCTTTGACTTGTCAAAGGCATTTGACACAGTAAATAATGACATGCTCTCAATTAAGCTATCACGCATTGGTATAAGGGGAAATTTATTGAAATGGATAAGTTCTTATATGTTGGGACGAACACTGGTTGTAAAATGTAATAATAGCGAGTCAGAAACTTATGATGTAAATTTGGGAGTTCCGCAAGGCTCGATACTGGGGCCACTGTTATTCATGATATATATAAATGACCTGCCAGCTCATATAAGAGATGGCTTCACTACAATGTATGCAGATGATACAACAATAACTGTATCTGCTATGTCGCCTGATGAGCTTCAATGCAAAATAGACTCTGTCATCAATGATATGAAGGTATGGTGTGACCGTAATAAACTCATGTTAAATGACACCAAGACCGTGTTCGTAAACTTTAATATAAGAAGATCCATATCCTTAGAAAATCGTCTGCTCTCTGATACCACTAAATTTTTAGGAACCCATATTGACAATAGGTTGACTTGGGAGTATCAAGTTGACCATGTTTGTAAGTTACTAAATAAATCCTATTATGCACTGCTACAAATGAAAGATGCTCTAAACGAATCTGGGCTACTAAATATATACTATGCAATGGCCTTCTCGCATATATCTTTTAATATAATGACATGGGGTAAATATTATAAAAGAGTTTTTATTATTCAAAAACGAATACTACGTTTAATGTTCAATATGAATTATAGAGAGAGCTGTCGAGATATTTTCATTGACAAAGGAATTCTCACCACACCCTGCATTTATATATACCGTGTGCGTAGTCGCGGGCTAGGCATGGGGAGAAGAATTACATCGCGCGTGCCAGCTGGCTGAAATGAAATAACAGAGCTGGACGACGGACGAATTTACGGCTGCCGGTGTTGTCAAATCTCTCGCGCTACGTGAATGTACATGCCTAATGGGAAATTACACGCACGGTACAAGTGTTTAGTACTTGTTAAAAGCAATCCTTTAATATTCACTTGTTTAAATGAGAGACATATATATAATACAAGACAAGGTGACAAATTGTTAATTCCCGCTCATAGGACGACTTTTAAAGATTCTCCTGAATATAACTCTATCATATTATTTAATAGCTTACCACAAGCTTTACGGGACCTCCCCCTAAGCAAATTTAAAATTAAAGTTAGAGAAATTTTACTGAAAAATGGTTTCTACTCAGTAAAGGAGTTCCTAGACAAATATAATTAACAACAGTCTGTAAACTTTAACCCACTGCACCATGTCTACATTTTTTTATTTTGTTATTTTACTTATCTATTTATTACCCATGTGTGTATGTATATATGTGTATATATATATTTATATGTGTATATATATGTGTGTCTTATGTAATTATATATTATTGTAATAATATGTTTTTTATACACCATTATATTTGAAAATGTTAAATTTTATATGTATGTATCCTGACCTGCCAAATTTACACTAACCTGTATCTTATATTGGTAAATAAATATCTATCTATCTATCTATCTATAATATTTTAATTTCAAATAAATATTTAAAAATAAAAATATTGTCTACTTCACCCCATATTTCAAACAACTAAACGCGCTCAAATATACGTCATCGGCAGACCCTCCAATCAAAATTAAACAATTTCATACCAACATTAACCGAACCTGTTGACGTTTCTGATTTTTACATCTCGTCTGGAAGCCTGCCGATGAGATTATTTCTATGTTGCCTAATGTATATGAATATTTAGCGTTAGAGGAAATGCTTTAATTATTTCACTAAAGAATGTCTACTTTTTATGTCCGCTTTTGAAAATTGAATTTCCATTGAATAATACCACCTACTATAATAAAAATGATAATTAAAAGAAAAAACACACTTTATGAGTCGGCTCTCAACAAATAACTGACACTTGGCAACACTGATAGAAATAAAATGGGTATTAAATAAATAGATAGGTTATGTTCTCTTATTTACATTGTGACCGTACGTATCTAATATTTTGATTTTATAACTTTGTTTCTTATTAATTATTTAAGTGTGTGTGTGTGTGTGTGTACTGTGTAGACAGTAAAATAGAGAAAGGTTTTGAGAAGACAGCAAGTGATAATCTTCCTATTATTGACAGTGAAATGGTGAATGACTTTTATATCTCAAACATGAACTTTTTGTCAGCAGAAGTGAAAAATGTAAGAACTAATATAGATAGACTCTTGTTTATTCAATATAATTTAAATGTACCTAATGTATTAATACACCTGTTTTTAGTTCTGCAAAAGAGTCATATAGAGATAAAATGCAGTGGGATATGTCATGTCTGTCAATTCGGTAAAGCTAGAAAGAGACAAACACTTACACATACAATCTGTTCATAAGTAGACTCTACCAACGGTGCTAGAGTATACTGATTTGTCCATTCGCCGAATGCATTAGTGGAGAAATAATGCTGCCAATTTTAAATCCATTTAATATAGTAACTTTTTCTGTGGAAAAGAAGCAAATTTCGCAAAAAAGAAAAAATGCGGGTGAGTTGTGTTAAAGAGAACTGCTCAAATATTCAATAAAAAAAAAACGTGGGAAAGGTCCATTGAATAAACTTTACTAAACAAAATTTTCAATAAAAATGTAAAAAAGAAGGTAATCTGCTTGAGATGATTTTATATTTACTAATTTTCAGAATACCCTGTAGAATTTATCTTATGTTTGACAACTATTTCTGATTTTCTAAGACAAGCAAAACTTTTATAAAAAATGACTTTTTTTTGGCAAATCAAAAATAAGAAAGTTTACAAGAGTGCGGTAATAGGACGCGTGACAATTGGACGTGTGCGACAGTTAGACGCGTGCGACAATTGGAACGCGGTAAAATAGGACGCATTTATTAAAAATAATTATAGTGCATAGCCTTGTCATGATTACAAACAGTGGTTGCTGATTACGCGAACAGAAGCATTTTGTTAACTATATTTTTAGTGTAACCTATTTTTCATGGCGAGTCTGTTTCTATGTTTTATTTGTAATTATTATTATTTAGGTTGAGTTCGGTTAGAGTCTGTATACATGATTTTTTTTAAAAACGTGTCCCATGTTACACGTCCTATATTACCACGTCCAGTTGTCGCACGCGTCTAATTGTCGCACGTGTCCAATTGTTGTGCATCCAATTGACGTAGATCCGGAGACACATTGTATATTATTTAAACCTTGACTGATCTTAATATGTATAGAGTTGCAATCTATTGGGTCAAATGAACCATAAATTTGAGAATATTGTTATCGATCTACGTAAAGGATTTAGGGGAATTTTTGTTACTTAATTTTTACTATTACCAGTTTGTAAGACTGTGGGGACATCAACATCATCTTTAGCAGCAAAAGGTATTGTAAATTTACTATTATGTATTACTCACCATCAATTTCGGAAAGCACGTTTCCAATGCATTAAAGAAAGATTTATCAGTTTTTGCTTTATTTAAGCTTGTATACTTTTCTGCATACTTGAAGTTCAAGCAAATTCTGCATACATTCCTACTCATGTCTCTCTTCATTCCGCTATCGTATTTAATAATGCGATTCAGATTTATGCTATTAACAATTTTTAGACGATTTTTTTCCCCACGTATAAAATCTTCATTTTTCTTAAAAGTCTTTGTAAACTGATAATACTCATCCAACAATGTTCTGCACCTACTGCAGATAACGAAGTCGCTGGGATTATCCAGATTCTGAAAAAATTAAATGTTTATCTTGATATTTATGATACTCTATGATATATTATGTACAAATAGTAAAAAATTCATGTTCATTTGACTAATTTGCAACTAAAAAAAAAACACACAAAAAGTGAATGTTACTTTCTATAAATACAATATTGAACTGAAATTAAAATAATTACCAATTCTGATAGAACAGTTTTCAGTTTGTTTTTCGAAGACAAATCTGAAAAATCTGAGAATGTGTCACCACCAAATTTCAGACAAAGTCGACAAATGTTATCCTTCATTTGTTCCATCGTCATACACAAACACTTTATATTGTATTATATTGGGGAACTGAAAAAGAAGATAAACATTGGATACAATAATTTAAGCAAAAACAAAGTTTTCAACACACACACTGTTCAGCACCCTCTATCTCGATAACAAGGCATTAGCAGGCCTATGTTAATATAAACTTTTCTTATTTTCACGTGAGGAATACGTCCTTGAAAGGGTGCAGTTTATTTTTGATTCACCCAGTCTACATTTTCCACTTTAGATATATTCTTATTGTTTTAGTATATTATGTGCTCTTTGCATTTTTCATTTTAAAATTGTCATTTTAGATTCGAATTCTAGTGTTCAACATGGAATATTGCTGCAGAAATTGGAACACTATGGTTTCAGAGGTATAACCTTAAAATGGTTTCAATCTTATCTGCCTGGTCATAAGCAAATTGCCAGAAAATCAAATAATTCTGATAAACTCAAGATTCTGTTCTGGGCTTAATTCTATTTTTACTATATTTATACATGATCTAACGATTAACATTACAAGACAGTTCGTTCGATTCACTGATGATATCACTGAGCAAATATTGCTCAGCAGCTTCTCGCTGTGGAGAATTGTAACACTTTCGCTAGGGGCTAGCTGTCAATCTGTCCAATTTTAATAAAAAACCTAACCTAATAATTACTTTATGAGCTTTGATGATAAATTATGCTTAAACACCAGAAGTATTTGACTGCGGACCTCCACTGAAACTTCAGATTTCATCGATTTCGGCGCTAGTTACAAATGTGCTCATATTCTGACAACAAAGATAAAAATATTCTTCAGGAAATTATACGTTCCAAAAAACAAAATCAAACATTAGTGTGGTTCGAACTTATTATCGTTTAACATAGGGAAAACAAATAAAATAATTTTCAGATATAGCTTGCCAGATATCTCTCTAGATGTTTGAAAACGAGACAGGTTCAAAATTTGTGAGATTAAATTAAAGTTTAAAGAACATTAGTTAAATTCTAAACTACCCTCTGGATGCTTTGCAGTCAGAGGACCATCATTTCCACCAGCTGAGGCAAAAATATAAGCATTTCAGACAGCTAGTCCCAAGAAGAAATATTCATTTGTTTATGTATAAGCAACCGAAGCGCAAAAACTAATGTACCTAACTCGGCTCCAAATACAAATGGAGCATTTTTTATTTTAAATATTGGTTTTTCATCTACTTTCATAATTCCTTTACCGGTTTTGATTTGATGAAAAATTCTGTCATTTAACTTTGTTTTTAACTACAATTTCGAAAATTGTAAACAGTTTCCAAAAAGACGATTTAAATGAAGAAAACATTTTTTCTTTCTTAATACCATTGTAAAATACATGTAAAAACATGTACTTTAAAAAAATCGCCCTAACTTAAACATTAAGAAATTTCGAAATTTTTTTTGATTTTTAGCTGCTTAAATAAATATCTTGCGCTAACATTTGGCAGGAAGATTTAGTAGAATAAAAGGCATGGTTTAACTTATTTTGTTAAGATTGATGCATTATTACATTACATTTTTTAACACTTCAACAAGTTATTAAAAACTTTATTTGCAGGTCTACTTTCCTTTGAAATTCTATTGCGAAAAATGAGGCATTTTTACTTTTGCAATACAATTAGTACTTAGGACCAGAGCTAACAAGGAAAATATCAGAAAATTTTAATGTGGCAACATAGATTATTTAAATTTTAATGAACCCAGATTTAATCTAAAACTGCACATTACGCCTGTTTCACACCTAAAACAAATTAAAACAAAATCGCTGCAGCAAGACAATTTCTTATTCGCCTTTTTTCATGGTTTGACTCCATTATAAGGTATACAAAATATATTTATAGCATAGCTGAAAATATTTAACACTTATTTGTCTCATAAAAAAAAAGATTTCTAGAGAAGCTTGTTTATTTTTCTAACTAGACGAAATAGGTGGTTTCTTTCTACTGACAATCTTAGTTTACCCAAATTTGAGATTCTTATCTAAACTAACTTGTAAAAAGAACGATCAAAACAGACCAAAAATTTTACTCGAGCCCGTTGTTAAGATTCAGATATTTTAACCAATCACCACCTTCAAATCAACTTAGACAAGTTTCTAAAGTTTAGGATGAAATCCGGTACACTTAGCGTAAACTTGAAACTAAACCTGTAACTCCAGATTTAAGAAACTTTTGAGAAAATATAAATGTAAGTTCGATGAAATGCATTAATGTTTTGAGAAGCATATTTATTCGCCACTGCTACCATAGTTTGCCTCTTTCTGAAGCAGGTTGTATTTATAACATGTATTGCAAACAAATAATTTTAATTCACTAAATTTTTTCAAACATTACTTCCACAATATGGCAAGAAGTTATATTTACCACTAATCACAAAGCAACCACTAATATGTCGGCAGCTCCAATTAATAAAATGTAGAAATATCATAACTCCAAACATCCAAACTGCGGCCAAATGCCAAAATGCATTTAAGTTTTAGGTTAGGTTCAGTGTTGCCAGCCATAGATGATTAAAGAATATTATTGTTGCCAGCGTTGCGTTATTTTTCGAGCTAAAACCTATTATAAATTACGGCTAGATTGAACAAAAACGGACTAAAATTAAAAAAATCAAGAGAAGTACAAAAATGGATAAACCCGGTTTATCTATAATAAAGTACATTTTTGCGACATACCGGGTTAAATAAGAGTGGTATGTAGTGGTTAAACCCCCACCATATTATTATATATTTGCAAACCGGTGTCGCGAAAATAGACAGTCACTTTAAATTATTTCTTACATATTCAAAAAGATGTTAGTTTACGAGCTTGACAGAAACAAGGACAGCGATACATACCGCTTCTAACCTACGTCGAGAGCTGGGTAAGCTGCGGTTAGTGTTTTGACATATCAAGAGTCACGTGAAACCGTACTCCCCTATTAAACCACTTCTCGCGAAAATGAAGCGGTAAGCTAATAATACATACCACAACTTACCCGGTATGTCGCAAAAATGTACTTATAGACCAAGGAGGGGTAAATTAAGAAGGAGTGCTTAATCCCTATAAGCACTGTTTACCAGCGAGCAAAAGAGATGGAGATAATATGTGACGCAAATCGTGCGTCACTGGTTGTAAAATGGCAGCACTATGATGTATAGTCTCTTTCATGGTATGTCAAAATTTATATGGTAATCGTATTCAGTGTTTGCAGTGTTTATTTGTTGGTTTATTATTAGTTTTTATAA
Organism: Rutpela maculata; assembly: GCA_936432065.2. NCBI lineage: Eukaryota > Metazoa > Arthropoda > Insecta > Coleoptera > Cerambycidae > Rutpela > Rutpela maculata. The sequence goes on from OW386293.2 coordinate 24,491,630, forward strand.
GTATTATTGTTGTTTTAGTGTAGTGTAGTGTTTAATTATTATTGTGTATAGATATTGTCCATTTTAAGATATTTGGAACAATTTTGAGTATAATATTGACAATATTGTGGAGGATTTTAGTTTTTGTTTCTTTTTATGAAGAATATAACTGTTAATAAAAAATATAATATTATATTATCATATATCTGTTATTAAAAAACAAAAAGAATATACTGTTCAACTGCTATAATTCAATTTTTTGATATAACGACAGGATACCTTAATTAAAACACAGTATATAAAAGTATAAGCCAAGAACCAAAATTAATACTTAAATAAATGCTTTAATTGTAAATAGGTATACCTACTTATTATTTCATGTGTTTATTTACTTATTTATTTTATATATAACCTTTAGAAGAATGTTTTGTACCCGAAACTATAATATATAACTTTCAATAAAGTATACAGTATACACTTAAAATTACCTGTGTCATATTCTTGTTAACTAAAATAGATATTTGAGTTGTGTAAAAGGTATTCACTAGAATATATAAATTAACTACTTTGGTTTTGAGTAAAAATGTTCTTTCTACAAATTAAGGTATAGATGGTGTTGCGATTAAAAGAAATTGTTCGATCCCAAGAACTCTGATTGTGATATAGGGCGTTACATTCTATACAACTTTTACGTTTTGAACAATTTTCGAAAAGTCACTGGTTTTCGAGATATTTGAACTTCAATATTCCTTTACTCTGTTTAAGTAAGAAAATAGTAATAACTTTTTTCAAATAAATTTTAGACGTTAAGTTCTTTGGAACATTTTTCATAGTAACTCATATTGGTTTAGATAGTAATAAAATAAACAAATAAATAGAAATTGAAAATAAAAAATAATAATTAAAAACAATAGAGGATCCCGCTGTTTTCTTATGGAAATTGAATTTCAGTCACATTGGCTACATTTTTAATTATCGTAGATTTCGACTTTCTGATCAAAAGCTCTCGTGGACCCAACTTGATCCTACGCTTAGTTTCTGAGATAAGTCAAAAGATTTACAAGCAGTCGCAAGTTAAGAAATTTCCAACTTTATGATTTTTTTATTGTATATTTTATATTGTGTTACTTTCTAATAAAGTATCTTCGAGTGTATTTTGCACTAATACGATTTTTTAGAGGATTTTTTGTTTTTAAAAAAATAGCGTAGAACAAAAAGAGTTTGAAAAACGTTTTCGAAGGCATAGAAAATTCTACATAAAAATAACAAGTGAAAGAAATATTTGATCACATTGGCTAAAACATCTCATATAAAATTTTTGTCTTCCTAACAAAAAAAGTCTTATTGAAAAACTTTCGGAAATATTTCCTTTGACCTCTAACACCCCATCGAAGTATTACAAATTCAATATGTTATATATTATAACCATTATTATACACCTATAAAATATATAGTATTAGAGGTCAAAGCAGCGGCGGCTGGTGAAATTTCAATATTTTTTTTCTCGTCTGTGGCGCATGGGACCCATACGAAATTTGGGAAATAACATCTAGAGAAGCACTTCTCTAATGACCCCTAAAAAATTTTGAAAAAGCAGTTTGCGAAAAAATTTTTGAAAATTTGCTAGCCTCCCCTGGGTCTAGGGACCCCTGTTTACTTTTATTTTTTTTTGTCATATGCATTTGACTTTTCATAAAAATGCATCGACAGATTTTAGAGTTTGTGAAAATATTTTCATTACTAACTGAAATACAATGAACTGAAATTTTGTAATTTACAATTTAACAAATTACAATATTTCAATTCGTTGTATCTCAGTTAGTAATGAAAATATTTTCACAAACTCCAAAATCTGTCGATGCATTTTTATGAAAAGTCAAATGCATATGACAAAAAAAAATAAAAGTAAACAGGGGTCCCTAGACCCAGGGGAGGCTAGCGAATTTTCAAAAATTTTTTCGCAAACTGCTTTTTCAAAATTTTTTAGGGGTCATTAGAGAAGTGCTTCTCTAGATGTTATTTCCCAAGTTTCGTATGGGTCCCATGCGCCACAGACGAGAAAAAAAATATTGAAATTTCACCAGCCGCCACTGGGTCAAAGGATATCTCTTCCTAAAAGCTGTTGAATAAGACTGTTTTTATAAGAAAGACAAACTTGATATGAAAAAAGTTTTAGCCAATTTGACTGAATATTTCTTTCATTTGATATTTATTGGATTTCCTCTGTGCCTTCGTCAAAATGTTTCTGACTTTATTTTTTTTTCTACGCTATTTTTTTTTAACAAAAAATCATGTGAGTGGAAAATATTCTAAAGCGCTATTAGAAAGTGTCACAATATGAAATATATTTTAAAAAATTATAAAATCGAAAGTTTTTTAACTTTTGACCGCTTGTATATTTTTTGAGCTCGGAGAGTTGGGACCCTAGCAGTACTTAAACTGAATTTAACTCATCGTGCAATCATGGTAGGATAGAACTTTTTACTCAACGGTAGGAATCATTATGAAACATCAAAGACAGATCTATTGTTTTTATTAATTATTAAAATATTTATACTTTTTCATTGTGTTTTCTCGAAACAAGTGTCAAACATCATTTACACCATACAATTATCGAGTAGCTTATATATATATATTTTAGTCTCTATTATATTGATAATTGTATGTATTTGTATATTGCAAATTTTTTGATAATAAATAAATATCTGACAATTTAAGGTATTTTCTATTCTTTCTTATATAAAATATCTGGAGTGAATTATTGAAATAAATTTCAAAATTTTGATAAAATCAGTTAAATTCAGAAAATTTTCTAAATTAAGCCAAATATGATATGTATTTAAAAATATATATTTAAAATTTATTTTCAAACCTTGAAAAGGCCACATAAGGCCTACATGCAAGTAGTGTACATTTACATTAAGTGCATAAATATTCATATTACAAACTATACTAATTAATCATAAGTATTAAATTACTAAAATACTTATAAAAGATATGATATAACAAAATAAAAAATAAAAGGCTCCATATTGAACTCTTTTATCAGCTTTGAAAATATCGCAATGGGCTCATTTAGCACTTTTTTTTTTTATTTGATTATCTGAAAGATCTCATCATTTTACGACCCTGTGCAAAAACTAGAATTTTGTGAGACCTATAAATCGTCTAAAAAAAATCATAAAAATGGACTGCACTCGCGGTCGAGTATCGGCCGTGACGTCACTTGATAGGAACCCGCTTGCCGAAACGGCTAGCTGCAGCGCGTTATTATAGTATCACAATATTACAAATCGTTAACTTAAGCAATGTGTGTTGAAACTTATGCGTGTTTGTGAAGAATTTCAGTTTATCAACTATTTTCACCGATTTATATTACTAACCTATGACGTCACAATGTTGGTCGCACCGTGCTCTTTAAAAGTCGTATATTTCGAAAACCACATATCGGATTCATCTGAAATTTTCCATATCGTCTAATTTTAAGTAATTTATCCACAAGAAGTAACAACTACTAAATGAAATTCATTAAATGAGCCCATTAGGAGTATTTTTTATCTGCAAATTTAAATTGTTGATGCTTTCCACGTGATTTTATTTTGCCCAAATCTCTCTGTGACGGGTAGGTATACAAAGATTGTTTGCTGCTTGTGTATGATGGCCCGAGTTAATTTGTGGTATAATATCTGTTTGAATTAGGCTATTTTTAAGGCTGTGTGTCACTGCAATGAATTTATAAAATAATTCACAAGTGAATTATTTTATAGTTGCATACAGCAAAACTTCTAAAAAAATTATAAATATAATTTCCTTCAAAGTATAAAAAGTGGTCAAATTTAAAAAATTAGCTTAAAAGTCAAATTATCATGGTGTGCCTGACGCCTAAACAGGTTTGGTTTTTTGTCACATATTGCAAGAAAGCGTAAATATCAAATGTCAACAAAGTTTCCTCAACTTTTATCATAATTTAATATCACTTTGTTTCGTTTAAACACTTCTATAATTTATATTTGGGACACTGTGTAATGTCCACTAATTTTGGACACCGTATACATACAACCAAGTACGTCATAATGACGATTTTTACGTAACGGCCTTTCATTGGCTGGTCTCGATTAAGCACTCCTTGTTAATTTACCCCTCCTTGCTTATAGACTACAGTAAAAATCACAGTTGCACCTTACTGTGATTGGTGAATATATTTGAGACTACAGCACAGAAGACTAAACAATCAGAATGGAATCTTTCAGGGAGGGGGAAGGTTCGCGCATTTCTAAGCGCGCATCGAATCCCCATATGTTCCTGGAATAGAATACAGCGATGCCACATTTGGTAGATTGAGAACAACAAATAATCTGGTACTCAATACAGAGTTGCCAGATGTACAAAGAAATTGATTTGTACAATAATTTAGTAGTTACATACTTTATAATTTTGAAAATAGATTAAAAAAATCAACAAAATGACAAGTTCAGCATTATGTCAAACCAAGACAACTTTTAGACAATTCAGAAAGAGTGATTTTGCAACTTTGATTAAAGTTGAAGATTTGTGCAAAATTAAATTATAAACTCGTAATTGCGACCCTGACTACAACATTACAAAATACGCCCCTGATATCTATTCCAACAAGATACGCGATTCTGGAGTTAAATTGTACAAAGGATATGCCGCCAGTTTCCATTCTGATTGTTTAGTCTTCTGTGACTACAGTTTTGTAAGTCAGTTGCACTTTACTGTGATTGGTCAATATATTTGTATCATTTGGCGGTCAATTCAAATTGAATACTTGATTGTTCCTCAACTGTTTATCAAAAAGGATAAGATAGAGCGGAAGGCTCGCGTACACATGCCATCTGTCGAGTTTTAGGCAGCAACAACATATTTACAGGCATCGACATCAAAGAAAGAGATTGTTGTCTATACTATTGACCTTGCTGTTGGTCATATCAACAGGTGCGTTTTTTTGCTACAATTCTGACACCGGAATATCAAATCTTGTCGTTTTTTGCTCGCCATTCTGATTCCATACACATGAATGTCGATGCCATTATTCGTTATTTAAGAATCCCAAGAAATTTGTCGCCTCCCACCTAGGAATTTCAGTTTTGTCGTTTTATTGGTAAATATCATTCTGGTAATTCTAACTCTACCGGTCGTGGACAAAAAAACGCACCTAACCTTACAATCATGCAATGCAATGGTAATGGTGATCATAATAAATGTCACATGTAGAAAAAGCAAATGAGTATTATATGTGTAAAAAATTATAGTTTTGATTATAGTTATAAAGTATATAATGGTTGTGGCCTGCAATTTTTCAAACTGTCGTAGAAGAAACGATAAATATAAAGGGCATGGAACTCGAAATGTGAGTAAGATCCCAGATGCCAGTTTGATTTGAAATTGTTATGAAAATATGCTACCAGCTTGGTACCCTCCGCCTTACGAAGATCTTTATCATGTACTTAGCATACAAATCTTGCAAATTGCTAGCACTTAGGGCGAGTTGTACCAACTAAGTTCAAACCAAGTTCAGCTTGAGATGTTATTTCCCATATTTCGTATGGGTCCCACGCGCCACAAACGAGAAAAAAAAATTGAAATATCACCAGCCGCCACTGCATGATCATACCTTGATCATCAGTATATAGAAAGAATATAATTTTCTTGTTTTTGATATTGATATTGTTAGATGAAAGCAGTTGATAAGATGTCTCGTAAGAGTCATTTTTTGTTGATATACTGGTATGATCAGACTTGGATCGATAGTATATGGAAAGAATGAATGGTTTCATTGAAAGTTATCTGCTGAATTAGTACACAAAATAATATTTTTCGATAAATTGTAATGGTTGTATTTTGAGCTACCACCAATTAGTGATTTTTGTTTTACCCATTAATTTATTTTTAGTATACGATATACGATTTTTTTTTATTGGAGCTGACATGTTTATATTTGTTATTTTTTCTGTCAGTTTTGTGTCCGTTTTATTTATTAATTTTGTATGATTAATTTTTTTCAATTGCACACGTTGAATTCATTACGGCTAGAATTTTTATTTTCTGTTCAATACAACACTGTAGCATAACTATTGATCAGTGTTATACAAATTTCTAGTTACAAGTTATTATACAGTGTCATTTGTAGAATATTTTATAAATTATTTATACTATTTAAATTCACTTATTACTAGTAATATTTGTTTTGTTAGTGCAGTGGCTATTTCTTAAAATAAAGTAATTTTTTTCACGTTTATCGCTTCTTTTTTCCTTAATTTTTAAGAAATCCAGGGGCACGAGTGCGGTGCCTCGAGAGTTTAAATTTCCCGGTAATGGCGGTAGTGGGCAGTGGGGGATTTAGTTACGCATCTGACCTGCAGAGGGCGCCGGCTCGGTACTTCCGAATTTAAATTTCCCGCTAAAAATTGAAGGCTGAAAGTTCCTTTACGAGCTCGACCCGCGCAGGGTGCATGGATTGAAGACCTTGAGTTTCAGTTTCCCGCTATGTGTGGTAGTGGGGGGGATTTCATGCTGCCTAGGACTCGCCCAGGTGGCGCAGGAAAACCTTGTACGGAAAAATACATTGTGGCCATATGGAACCTTCCACTCTATCCTATCCTTTTTGCTGTTTATATCTTGAATGCTTATTTGCTTATATGGAATATCAAAGTGAATAATATATCAAAATACTACACTATACAAAATAGTTATTTTTATACCAAGGCCACGAAATTCCTTTCTACGTACCGAGAGAAAAATTATCTCGAAGGCGCTAAAAAATTTCGTGGCCATGGTAAAAACACTACTTTTTTGTGCAACCGTAGATTATAGTTAGTATAGATGTTGAAAATGACACCACCGTTTATGCTATATTCTGCTAAAGAAACGCGGTGGCCTTAACGTCAGAGCATTTCTATGGAAACAGTATAATTTCTTGTACTCCTACAAATTGTACAATTAATGTTAATATTTATCCTAAATAATTTATATATTTGTTGTGAATTTGGAATTGGCTCCGAGATAGAGGAGGGTAGTACGCGTATGGTCGTATGATTCGTTATATCAGTCCTTGCGCTGGCTACGATCTTCAGTAATATATAAGTCTTTAATCTATGCTTCAGTACACGGTTGCGCCTCTTGGTATAACTTTTCACTCAACGGTACCAGGCTAACCATCAGACCGATATGATATAAATTATAGAAGAGTCAATACAAATTTTAAGCTTTATTATCACAATCACTGTTCATTTTTAAAAATAAGCTAAAACTTAATAGTACCTACCTGTTATAATCAATAGGGAAACTAAAAAAAAGACTTTTTTCATTCTGGAAACATTTTGCAGCACATACAAAATCTATGTTTGAAAATAATGAGAGAAATATCCAATAAAATTATACGAGATTTTATGCAAGGCTTTATACACCAAAAAATAAAATACCATATTTTTACAACCTAACAATAAGTATTAACTAACTCCACCAAGCACGTCTATGAATTAGCTAAATTGTACCCAAGTTGCCTGCACCGTTTTCCAAGGTCTTACGTTCAAATGGTTCGTGCGTGACGATCTGTGCAAACCGTTCCCGCCACTCAAGATTTCCTACTATCTCTCTTTATATTCTGTGATATAACACTGAGTACTTTGCTTCTTCTTGATCTGTTCTGAACTCATTATCTGAACTTCAACTATCCTCGCAGCCACTCGCCCTCTATTCACATAGCTAAGTAAGTGATTCTGGAATAGGGTCGTTGACCATTTTTTAAAAATTTTAAATTCAAGTACTTTATTAAATTTTATTTAACCCGTATTTTTGTATTTTACAATCTAGTCATTTTAATAGTGAAATTAATTATTTAAATTAAGAAATAGTCCAGTCACTCTAATTTGAGTGCTAATGAATGGATTTTGATGAAACCTTGTGCAATGTGTGTTTTAATGACGTTAATAAAAGAGTTGAAAAAAGTTCAGAATAGGAAATGATCGGAAGGGGTAGAAAATACCCCTTTTATTCTCCACAAATTCTACAATATTCTAGATAGATGTTGACACCGCACGTGCCATCTCTGGGACGACTGCCGAACTAACTAACCACGCTTTTCTGCTACTCATACATGGAACATAGAGGGAATTCTTATGATGTCTATAGGGGTATAAAGGTGTAACAATATGTCATTATTTCAGTCTAGCAAAACAAACTAACTTTCAAAATCATTTTTTACAAACAGGACACACATTCCACAAAATATTATATAGCTCTCAAAAGGGTCATAAACTAAATTACCTAGAAGCAATAGAAATTTATAAACAATAAATACAACAATATACAACTACTTAACGATCAATTAGAACTAGGGTCGTCTCCGTTATTTGACCTAAAGCAGGTAAAATATTTAAATATATATTACTTGCAATTGTAGTTTAAGTTCATTGTGTTCGACAATGTAGTCAAGCTATGAAACCGCGGTCCCGTTTTTTTTCAAAATGTAGTGACTTGATTAACAAAGTAAAACTGTATTATTTCAAATTGTAATAATGTACAATCACAAAGTAACGGACACCTTGATAACATAGAGATTTCGTGATGGGTGTATTAAGATAGACAAACTATTGACTTTAAATTGTGTTTATTTTTTATCTAGATCAAAAGAAATAATAAATAATTTTGCATGTAATACAAACAGAAAATCAAAAAAATTAAATTTATTTAGTACAGAAAACTAAACTACATTTTTATTCCTTATATTTTCACGTATCCAAAATTATCTTTATTCGATAAACCCATATCGATTGGCTGAACAGATTATTTTAAACAATGAGAAAATATTAATATTAAAGTTATCACTACCTTATCAATAATATATAAGCCAACCAACTTTGTTGATTCCCTTACCAAAAAATTCAAATAGTCCCCGAATGAATGAAAACTATATAAATAAAAAAAAAAAAAACAAAAGTAGCATCATTTGATTTGACATTTATACAAAAGAATTAAAGTCAACGAAAGAGTGCACTTTGAATATTTCCTCGAAACACCAAAAACTTTCAAATCTACACGTACATTTTACGTAAACAAAGCTGGCTGGCCAATAAGGCCGGTTTTCGGCTTAATTTATTTTTGCACAAAAAAACTGAAACATTTTTTTATTATTTACTATCAGTATTGATTATATCAATATCGATTCTACCCCAAATGAAACTTTCCCGCACTCACTTCCCCTTTTTGTACCCCCCTAAACTATTAAATAACCAGCATTCAGTTGAATTATTTGCAGGTCATTGTTTTGGAAGAGGTGGGAGGGGCTGAACACATTTTCGTTTTTGTTCAAAAAACTTTTCTATCCCTGTCAACTATACATATTTACCATTCCCCAACATCATGATTACGCACACATCTAGAAAGATTCAGAAATATTAGAAGCCGGTCTTTAAAATCAGAAATCATGATTTCTGATTTTAAACCACCAAAGACTACAAAGCTCTCATGTTCTCACTTACAAAATAAGATATTTGGGTATCAACTGGTTCACCCTGTATGGGTGGCTGGACAAGGGTGTGGAATAATCAATATCTCATTTATTAGTGGCTTCAATAAGAAAAGGAAATATAAACGAAAAAATTAGGTGATCGACGAAACTATGCCTAGACTTACACTAAATTAACCCTCAAGCTAAGTTTAGGCATCAACCTCTTCTATAATAATTACTGTTATACATTTTTTCGAGATATTGGAAAGAAATACATTTTATTTTTCGTTAATCAAAAATAAATTGTGATTTTTCTACAATTTTCTCCCACCAACGTTAACATACAAGGTTTGTTAAAAAAAAAACTGCCTGCAAAGGGTACACTAGTGTAGTGCAATGCAGGTGGTCGCAATTTGGTGCACTACACTTTTACACTAGCTATCAACTTAGAGTAGTAGCGTTCATGTTGCCACAGTGCATTACACTGTAAAGTAAAAAATATATGGCATACTAACGTTATTAAAAGTTAATGACAAATCCTAAAAAAATTTGAAATTTTGATTTTCTAACAAAAAAAAAATATATATATTGACTACCACAACCTTATTAACTCACCATATACATACATATACATGAAATACTAACATTAATTAATTAATAACAATGTACATACATATAATAACACTTAAAAGGCTTCTCTATATAAAATAAAAGGTATCCAGAAGTCCTCGTGGAGGAGTAATATAAGATGTCAACTGGATAAAAATATGTACATCAGAGAATTTTGTAGAAGTGGATAACTAAGTAACTTAGAAGCATCATATGTGATGGGCTCATGTTCGAAAATATTTTTACTACTCCTCTTGAAGAAATACCTACAACAAAATCAACATTTATGTAGCAACAAATAAGTACTGAATATGAGGCAGGTTCAGCAAAATTCACCCATAACCTCAAATTTCCGATTTTTGTAAATTTAAATGGTATTTATATTTATTATTATTTTATATGAGAATAGTGTCAGTATTATTATACTTGAAACCTCCAACAGAGATTCCACCAACATTGGAATTTTGAATTCTCTCCAGGGCCAAAATATGAATATTTATCACACTGTAATAAAACAAAGATGAGCATGGAAAAACATTGGAAACTGTTAAAGTAATTGGTTGCGTTCATCACGCGGTAGCGTTCAGTGATTACTTTATGAGTTGTGTATATAATCTAATTTTTTCAAATTCAAATTGATCAGTGATCAAGGATCATGTATCATAAAATTATTTTGCTATATAAAATGGCTGTTATCGGTCGAACAAATGCCGTTCATGTAAAATGATCAATGAGCGCTACCTGATCGCTCACCGTGATGAATGCAACCATTATTGCTACTTGTTTCTTTGCAATTTGACAAATGACATGGTATTGTCTATCTTTGGAGCTTACACCATTTTATCAACTGGCGCAAACGCCATCGTTAAAATTTTAAAATTTTTGTAGTTAACTGTAAAACATTTTACAAATGATGATTGAAATTCCAGGATTTTAATCAGATTTCTTGAATTCTCCGACTTTTCAAGGTTACCAGGACCACTTCTTGGATTTCGACTTTTCCAGGTTTACAGGCTTTTCCAGGTATACTGGGCTAAACCATAACCTGCACAGATTTGGACTAGTGGAAAATGCTGAATGCAGAATGTCTTATCTGTTTAGAGGAGGATGAACGACACAGTACATTTTATATATCTGCCCTGCAGTAGACAAGAATCTGGTTATCATTATCTGCCAAAAGGACAATTAATGCCAGAGGATATGGACAGTCTGTCACCTAATAGGATCAGTGTTATCAAAATGCTGAACCTATTGTGTGGAATATAATTAACTCAAGTCATAATAGATCAAGAGGTCGCAGCGGGGGTCTGACATAAACCCACTAACCTAATGTTGCAGCCTTTGGCAAACCTGGACCTTGCATAGGCGAAGTATAGATTTCCCAGTCTCAGTTGTTTTCATACAAACGTGACACATCTCATCTTCAGATTTGCCCATTATTTTGATGGTGTCTCAGTGGGCAGTGACCTGTAAAAAGGCTTAGTTCTGGTTTGCTAAGGTCGAGTAGTTCTTTTTCGTTGAAGTTAAGCTCCAGTATAGGTGGATTTCTGTTCATCTTCCTATTTTCACATCTCCTTCATTATGTGACATTTTACTATCCCAGAAAATAGTTCCAGTCTGATGAATCATGATTCAGCACTTTACATTGCAAGGTGAAAGTAGACAACACTAACTCTGACAAATACAAAGTTGGCAAAAGCATTAGACAGGGCTGTGCTTTGTCACCAATCCTCTTGTAACGAAGCAAATTCCGAGGCCCAAATACGTATTTTGTTTTCTACGTATTATAAATAGTTATTTAATTTTTGTATTGCTTATTTAAACCAAATCGGCTACGAACAATTTATTACCACGGAAAACTACATTCCCGCGCTAGCGCCACGAGACCGTCCTAAGCTCACGCTCTCAGTAACGTCAGGCAGTCGCAGCGAAGCAGTAGCAGCGAGTAGAGGTGTCCTAGCAAGTGGCCAGCCGCCAAACCCGTCTACGTCACTCATTGCCTACGCGCATTCACTTCTCCCACTACCGGGCGAGAGAAGGGATTCGAGTCAACTAGCTGTTGAGAACAGCACTGGCCGTTAAGTTCCTCACGAGCTTCAGAAGCAGATAGACGTGCCAGTCCAGAAGTCGGTCGGTGTACAGCCCTGTATTCAACCAGACGCGCCAGGAGCAACTAGAGGGTATAAGTAAGAATAATAGTAATAATTATAATAGGTAGCAGCTTGGCTGATATTGTGAACTTTTATTTGTCTTCGTGTTTATTTTACTGGTTGTGCCCTCAAGGTATCCGTAATATTTGCTTGTGCGGGTATCCTGTGGCCATAAAGCAGAGGTTCCTGGAGTCTTCGTAGTATTTGCTAATGCAGAGAAATCAGGATACCCTTTCCATTTTTATTACTGTCTGGTAACTCTTGTGTGCCCAGGGTGCGTGTAATATCTGCTAGTGCACGCAAACTGCGCCCATAGAGGAGGGTTGCTGCAGTCTTCGTAGTATTTGCTAATGTGGAGAAATCAGGATATCCTTTTAATTTTAATTACTGTCTGGTAACTCTTGTGTGCCCATGGTGCGTGTAATATCTGCTAGTGCACGCAAACTGTGTCCATAGAGAGAGCGTTTTGGAGTCTCCGTAGTATTTGCTAATGCGGAGAAAGTAAGACGCCCACCAAATTTCACGCCCAAGTGCCAACAGTCGTGCTCCCGTGACTAGCTCCGGTGTGCTCAGGGTATTCGTAATATGTGCTAGTGCGCTTACCCTGTGGACACGGAGAAAGCGTCCCCGAGGTCTTTGTAGTATTTGCTAATGCGGAGAAATCGGGACGTGGCCATATTATTAGTTTTTGTTTAACTGTTTTCAGGTTAATCGTACATCTCTTTTCAGCTTTAGGGTTCCTCCTATTAGCCAAGCCTGACACCTAGAGTAGCCATTTTTCTTGTTGCATTAGTTGTTTGCTTGCTCCTTCCTGGTATCTAACGACTGTATTTAACCTAACCGCTTTCGCCACCTGCATTGTAACCTGTAACCTTGTCATTTTCGTGCCGTTAACCATCCATCATCGTCGTTACCTCGAATTCACGTCATACCGCTGCTTCGTTCCCGCTTGCCATAAGTAACATCGCTGATCGCTGTAACCACACCGTAACTGCACGATAGTCGTATCATAGCCTGGGTACTGTCTGGTATATATTAGTAGATTTAGACTAATTTAGAGTTGATATTGTAGCTTATAGGAAATAAATAGATATTGTTTTATTCTGTGTGTGTGAAAGTCTAATTTTCCCAATTGACCCACTGGAAGTTACTGTTTTCTCCTCTGTAGTTATCCCATCCCTACTGCAACAGGCTGTGTTAAGAGGCTAGTGTGGGCCCCACGTAAAAAATTGTAAAGGTGGCGCCCGAGTAACCGAAACGTTGCTAAGGTGTCAAAAGTGACCGCTTACCGGCCTCACCGGAAAATATACGTCACACTCTTTAACATCTATAGAGAACAAGTGACGCGACGTGTACTTCAAGGTGAAGTTGTTATAATCTGCACCAAGATTTCTAACTGAAACAATCTTAGTTCCAGCAAGCGAGGATATTACGAAACATGCAAAAATCAGACTTACTAATGTTCTAGTGTTTCATTTTTTTTATGCCTCTGAGACCTGGACCATTACGGAAGCAGACAGACGGCATACCGGTGCTTTAGAGGCGTGGGAGGGTCTCGAGACATTCTTCACAAATTCCCTGCAGAGCCTATCACATTAATAGCTTCAATCTTCAAGAAATACATCTCCAAAAGGGGCATTCCAGCGTCATATTCTCTCGAATCCTCTCATTTTTTGGCCCCAGGAACCGGAAAGGGCAACGGTTCATAGTTCAGAGAAAACCAGATGGCAAGAGGGAAAGAGTTATGATATTGCCATGCTATATCGCTGACACATTTATTGGAGATTATCTCACCTCTTCTAAGAGGAAACGATTCACAATTATTCGCTTCCTGCAGTACTTCTAAAAAGTAATTTTTGGCATTCCATTATTCATCGCAAATGCCTTCATCAGAAAACTAAAGTTAAACAGTGTTTGAGACACATTTCCTTCAGTTTTCTAATTATTCCGTATGTAATTAAAGGTAATGTTAAGAGTCAGATGCAGCCTGTAAAGGGTGATATTGACGGTGCACAATCATAGTGGTTACAAAAGTTAAATATCATCTTATTAAATATTTTTACAGTTTTTTATAAATTTGTATAACTCACCAGTTAATGTTAATTAAACTGGTCTATAAACTACTTGTCACTGTCAATATATACTGGCAATGAAAAATAGTAAAAAGAGCAAGATATACTGGCAGTGACAAATAGTAAAAAGAGCCCCTCCAAAATGTTGAGCTGATATCACCCAGTATCTGACGGGAAAAACCTTTAATGAGTCTGTGCATCTAACAAGCAACCATGACAGATGGCATGATGTCTTCAGACATGCTATACAGCAGATGCAGACCAACTAGAAGTATATATAAACAAGAAGAAAATTGCAAGGGCATCTGCTGCTACCCCCACCTGCCTATGATAAAAATATTTGTTTATTTTTTACCCTTTTACATGTATAAATAGTAAATATATTTTCCATTTTAGTATTGTATTTGCCTAGGTGGAGGTGGGAGCGGGGGTAATACAAGATCTATGAAAATTCGGTAACTATAGCTGTTACTGCTGAGGAGCTAGAGCTCCGCAACAGACAAGAATAGGATTCCGTTTAGGGTTCGAACCTTAAAAATTCATATAGGTAGCATCAAGGTCATGGATATATTCAAATTTAATGTCCTAGTGCGTTAGTCATGTCTTGCCACGTAACTGTTACCATGCTTGTTTGAAATATAATATAATACTTACATTTGAATTAGGTTGTCCTAAACCGCAGGCAATCCACTGAATTATGTCCGATGGTATAACACCTCAGACACATCTCTCTGTGGCTCTGCTCTTGATGCCCGGCCCTAGGCACCCCAGGGCCTCTGAGAAGGGAATTGTCCATAGCCGGCTCTTGTCCCCTGACATCGCCATCTCTCCTCGCAGATATTCCGTCTGACGTACCTTTGCTTCTTTCACTATATTCTCGCCTCCGATTATGAGATAGACCCCTATTAAAATAACTGGCATTGCTTAGTCCTAGCGGTTTGGCAGTCGTGGCACTGCTAGGATAGCTCGTAAGTGGTCTGGAAGCTAAACTTAGACTATACAGACCACCTAGGGCTGAGCTGAGTAATCTGGAGCTAGATATGCTTTTGTTAATGTAACTTCCGTCACTATGCACTGGCATTCTCTCGCTGGGTAGTGTACTTCTATTTAAATAACTTTCGTCACTGCGACCTGACATCCTTTCACTAGGTAGTGTACTCCTATTTACATAACTTCCGTCGTTGAATTCCCTCGGGCTGGTAGGTGCAGCAACTTTGTTTGGATAACTCCCATCTACTGGTCTGGCAGTGGGTGCATCTGTGACAATAGTTACACGAATCAGATTAATTTTTTTTTTGAGATTTTTCATTAGATGCATTCCAAAAATAAAATCCATGAAATCTACAAAATAATGGATTACCCAGTATGACACTGAGAAATAACCTCCAACTTTAAACCAAGTGATCTGGTTGGTCACTTGAGGCTTGTGTAGTTAATACAACTGGAGCACATGACCAAATCTATTGATTCGATACCAAATAAGCTGGATCCAGGGGATTGTGGTTGGAGAAACGGTCACTTATCTGGTAAACGGATACATTTAAGATGGCTGGAGAGGTAGGTGTGGGCATAGCAAGACCTAAATGCTACAACCTAAAAATGGGACTACAGTACACTGGCTGTACCAAAGGATCGTGGTACCTATAATAACCTGTGCCTCCATGATCTGATGGCACAAAGGCGGCAAAGGGGAGGCAATTGAGAAAACGTCTCTAGGATAACGGGGGCACTGACAACAATGCCTATTGTAGCCATGCCCTACCTCCACTACACTTAGTCGTGGAACGTCAGGCACTGCTAGCAGCTTACAGGATGAATACAAACGGTTACAGGACCATTCCAAAAACAGCAAACCATACCGAGATATTTTAACAAATAGAAAATAAAAAAGTTGACTACTAAACAGTCAGATAGAATCAACACAAGCCACAACTTCATGAAAACCTTCAGAAGTCTTTGAAATGTCTTTATATGACCAAATTTATAATAATGTGTGAGGGCAGATCAGTATATCTCAGCATGGCTTTGTAGATTTATTCACTGTCACACAATTTATTTCTGAGGCTATCGATGCAGGCAAACAAGTTGACGATATATATACTGATTTCTCCAAAGTTTTTGACAGGCTTGACCACGGCATTCTCCTACATAAGCTTAAAGTACTCGCTTTTTCGGGCTTGCTAACTTCCCTGCTGTCATCTTTTTTAACTGGAAGGAGCCAATATGTAGAATACCGTGGCTTTAAGTCGGATCAATTTCTAGCTACTTCCGGAGTGCCCCAAGGGTCAGTGCTGGGGCCTCTATTATTTATTTTATTTATTAATGATTTAGTGACTTGTGTTGATGTCAACTGCCTGCTATATGCTGTTGACAAGAAATTATATTATACTGTTGATACTGACGAGGATTGTGTGTTACTCCAAAGTAATTTAAATGATGTTAATGACTGGTGTCTTCTAAATAATCTGCCTTTAAACATCGCCAAATGTAACGTTCTGTTTTTCTGCAGGAAGAATAATCCACTGTTACTTGATTATGAGTTGAACGATACCGTATTAGATCAGTTCAATGACTTGGGGGTTCTATTCGACTCAAAACTAAATTTTAACAAACATATAGAAAATATTGTTCTCTATGCTTATAAAAGTTTGGGTTTTGTGATTAGAAATTCAAGTGTTTTTGATGACACTGAATTATTAAATTTTCTTTACACTGCATTTGTTAAATCTATACTTGAATATGCCTCACTTATTTGGAATCCAGGCTATAATAAATATTGTAATTGCATAGAGAATATACAACTGCGCTACTTAAAATTCGTTTCATACAAAATTGATCATGTATATCCCACTCTTGGCAGTGTTGGCTTTGAACATGGACAGTTGCTAAATAGATTTGGTTTTCTTAGTTTACACGACTGCAGGAAACTTTGTTCTCTTTTGTTTTTGCACAAGTTAATTTTTAATCTCATCTATTGCCTTAATATTTTGAATACGTTAAATTTTCATGCCCCCTCATTTGAAAGGCATAATCATAAAATGTTTTATATTCCCACGCCACGAACAAATGTTCTCTCCCTTATTTTACTTCCACATCCAGTGGAAGTATAGTAACGACAAAAAAAATTTTAAAAATTTTTATTGTTCAAATAGGCTTAGAATGTCACGAAACGTCGAGATTTTAAGTTTGAGCGAAAAAAAAATTTCTGTCTGTCGGTCTGTCTGAAACTTTGTGCGCACGTTTACTCTGGAACCGTTTGAGATATTGACTTGAAATTTGGTACACATATGTACTTTAATGAGATCTAGAACTAGATTATATTTTCATCTTGTTCCGTCGAAGGGTTGGGGGGTAAATTCGGGTAAATTTGGGGAAAATAGGTAAATCAAGCAGGTAAGAGTCCATAAAATTGGTATTTAGTATATACAAGAGAAGCTAAGGTCTCAAAAAAAATTTTGGCATTAGCCACCCCTCTTACACCCCCACCCCATTATTAAAGGGGATGAAAAAAAATTGTGATTTAGTGTATGTACAAGAACCAGAAACCTCAAAATGTTTTTTTACTTCATCCACCCCCACTACCACCCCTTATCACCACCCCCACCCCGCTACCGATATGGGGTATCGCTTTATGGGTTTTTGGGGTAGAGGATTTCAAATTTATATTATTAAAGTTCCATAAACAATTATTTCCACATACAAAAATTTTTTCGTTGTGAGTGACTTGGAAAAGAATCTGGATGTGGAAGAAGTGATTCCTTGTGCAGCGGTTTTTTATGTGTAACACTACATGTCTATTGAAGGGCAGCTTGATATATTTTACTAGAGTATTCCAAATATTAAGTGTATCTTTTCGTAGTAATTTGTAATTTTATTTTAAGATGCTTTTAATCTGTTAGTGTATTATGTCTGTTTATAATCGGTTCTTTTTCTTTGTGCCTGTTTGTATATTTTTTACCATTAGGTATAAATTATTGTTTTTCCCACCCCGTAATTGGTTTTTACTGTGGGTTAGTGTAACTATATAAATAAATAAATAAATGAAAGCTACAAAAAGAAATCTGGAAATCCTGCAAAAACTGTATGGGAAATAATAAACTCATCAAGGAAACAAAAAATTACGCTATCAGAGATACCTATTCAGCAGAACAAATTCAATAACTTTTTTGTTGGTGTTGCGGGAGGAGTTATTGGTGGACTCCCGGTACTAGATATAGATCCGTTACAATATGTTAAACAAACAGACACACCAGAACCTTTTTCAATTCGTGAGGTTACATACATTGAAGTAAGACACATACTAAATGCTCTGAAAAATAGTAACAGTAAGGATATATTAGGCTTAAATATAGCTCTAATCAAAATTATAATAATTATAATCAACAAAATTAATTAATGAAAGCTTACGGACCGAAATATTCCCAGATTTACTCAAGATCATGTCAGTTATCCCAGTTTTCAAAAAAGGCAATCCAGAGCACATAAATAATTATAGACCAATTTTTGTTCTCCGTATTCCTGCTAAAATTTTCGAAAAAATTATGAAAATTCAGATCACTGAATATCTAGAGACAAATAAAATAATATACAAATTCCAGTTTGGATTCTGTGAAAATCTATCAACAACGGATGCTATCATTAAGTTTACCAATTACCCCTTAGACTGCTTTGAAAAAGGATATTATTCCGCCTCCTTGTTTTGTGACCTCAGCAAAGCATTTGATTGTATCTCATATCTTGTTGATCCAAAAATTAAACAAATAAAACTTTAATAGGATAAGTACCGAACTTATCACATCTTATAGTACAGTAAACGAAGCTCAAAATGGCGGCCAAATAAGAAAATTTGAGAGTTTGGGATATTTGGACCCTTTATGTAAAAACATGCGCTGATCACGAAAAAAATACTAAAAAAATTCCAAACATGTCGCAACATGTTCTTATATATATTTTTTAGCAAAAAAAATGCAAATATATCATAAAATAAGCATTTTTTTGAAAAAAAAAATACAAGAATAAAAAATGTTTAAAATCGCATTTTCCATATGACCACGGCATTAGATTTGTAATTTTCCCCTTAGTTTTCCGGAAAAACGGAAAAACTAACATTATTATATAATTATATAGTTTTCCTCAATTATCTCGCTATCTATGCGTTTTTTCAAAAATGTATGAGAACAAAAAGTGTTTAGAATTGTATTTCCCATATGGCTATGCTATTAGATTTGCAATTTTATCTTTAGTTTTACATGTTAGTAAATATCCCAAACCCTCCAAAATTTTATCTACCATTTCCTTCGTTTACTGTACTATTATCTAGAAAATCGTATGCAATCAGTCAGATTAAATGGAGATGTTACAAATAAATTTGGGGTACCAAAGGGTCCAATTTTGGATCCAGTTTTATTCCTGATTTATATTAATGAAGTTCCAAATGCCTTCGAGAATGTCAACTGCATCTTTTATGCAGATGATTCGACCTTACAAATCTCTGACCCTAACTTGGAGAACTTAATGTTAAAATTTGACAATGTATTATCTAATGCAAAAAAAAATGGTTTACACCTAATGCTCTTGCACTTAATGAAAAGAAAACTCTAAAACTTTTGTCAAGTACACTTTGTACTTGTACAAAGTTTCTAGGTGTCCTTATTGATCCATCTTTACGATGGAATGATCATGTTAATTATCTTGCTGAACAACTATCAAAAGGTATAGACAGTTGTCAAATTCAGTTCCCTCGGATGTATTAAAAACTGCGTATTATGCATTATGTCACTCTCGACTATCTTATGTCATTCTCGCCTGGGGGCATTCTTCTGGTAGACATAGAATTCTGGATCTCCAGAGGAGGGCAGTCAGGATTGTGGGTGGTTTAGGATACCGGGATGACACCAACCACCTCTTTATTTCACTCAAAATAACTAGCATTTACGCGTTACAATGTATTACACATGTTCATAATAACTTACTTACTTTTAACACATAAGAACCGAATTCACAAAGCTAACTAGAGGGCAAACTGGTGTTAATTACCATGGTATTAAATTATACAATTTATTAGATGACAAAAATTACAATAAAAGATTTTCTGATAAAAAAT
Organism: Rutpela maculata; assembly: GCA_936432065.2. Taxonomy (NCBI): domain Eukaryota; kingdom Metazoa; phylum Arthropoda; class Insecta; order Coleoptera; family Cerambycidae; genus Rutpela; species Rutpela maculata. The sequence goes on from OW386293.2 coordinate 24,512,012, forward strand.
GCATTTATCTCAAACGAAGATATAGTGAGAGAAATTGTAAACTTGCAATTTAATTTCTTTAGTGTAGTGCATGTTTTTTAGAACGAATCATAACAGACTAACACTTCCAAATAAGGTATTATTAAACGAGGTTTCTACAAGTGTAACGAACTCTACAAAGTTCCTAGGAATCTACTTCGATTCCAATTTAACCTGAATACTGCTGCTGACCTATGTAACAAATTTTCGTCAGTTTGTCTTGGCTAAGTATGTAGCCTACACCTGCTAACTTTAGCCGGAATTTATATATTTCAGTGTATTTTATTTTTAAGGAAACGTCCAGACAAATTTGAGCATAACCTAATTTGCCGTGAGGATTTCACGAGAAGAGCTTATGATGACAATTACCCGCGCATACTTTATCCTTGACTAAAAAAGGACCACACTATGTATGCATATATCTTTATAACCATCTACCTAGAGATATAAGAACTATTTCGTATTTCACAAAGTTCAGAAAGGAAATTTTTAAGTACAGGGTGAGTGAAACTCGAAGCTCTAGCTCTATTATAAGAAAAGGAAAAACGATAGAAACAATTTGAAAAGAGGTTCTTAAATGGGGTTGAGAAAGGTTCATTTTAAGCCGAATTTGCATTTTTTTGCATATTTGCAACTGAAGTAAGGACGTCATCAAATTTTTTTTCCCCAGGAACATACCTATATTTAAAATGAGCTAATTCGTCTGAACAAATTTAGTAAAAAAAAAGTTTGCTATCTTTTTCCATTAAAAAATTATAAGCAAATTTGTAAAATATAAGTATTATTAAAAATTCGCAATTGTCACGACTCAAACAAGTAACCTTTGCAAATAATTAGCATAATCGCATCTGTCAGTTATTGAAACAATGGTTGACAAATATTGTTCTGTTGTCATTTGACTTTGAAAAATGTTCACGCACAACGAAAAAGTCGATATGTTATTAGTTTATGGGGAATCTCAAAAGAACCCTAGAAGAGCAGTTCAATTATACGCCCAGAGATACCCCAAACGTGTTACTCCAAGCCAATAAATATTTGCAAGATTGGTACGCAATTTACGTGCAAATAACAACGCATTTTCTTCTCGAAAGAGAAGAAAAATTGTTAAGAGGGTCAATACTGACAATACTGTGGTTTTGCAGTATTTTGAAGACCATCCAAGGAACTCGATTCGGCAAGCCTGTCCTGAGTTGAATTTAAAATATAGTTTGGTACGAAACATTTTGAATCACAATTATAAACTTCACAACAGAACACTTGTCAGATCAACATCAACTATGAAGAATTAATTATGTTGCTTAAGTGATGGTAAACTTAGAGATCAATGACAATCAGTTTTTTCAGCATGTGTTGTGGACGGATGAAAGCCGTTTTGTTAGTAACGGTAAGCCCAATAAAAAAAATGAACATTTTTGGGCTACCAAAAATTCACATTTTGTCAATCCGATATAAAACCAAGGTCACTTCGGAATTAAAGTTTGGTGTGGTATTATTAATGAGCATTTGATTGGTTCATATTTTTACGAAGGAATTTTACATAGTGAGCGATATTTGCAATTTCTTCAAGAACAACTTCCTGTGCTTCTTGAAAATGTGCCTTTACAGCTGCAAGCAAACATGTGTTTCCAGCATGACGGAGCTCCACCGCATAAAGCAAGAATTGTCCAACAATATTTAAATGAAACTTACGGAGAAAAATGGATAGGCATAAATGGACCGATACAGTGGTCGCCTAAATCACCAGACTTGACCCCACTAGACTTCTTCTTGTGGGGAACTTTGAAAAACAGAGTTTACAGAACACCATCTATTAACTTGGAACATTTAAAAGAAAAAATCAGAAATGCTTGGGATGAACTATCTAGAGAAATGTTCCGTAAGGCTTCAGTGAGAGAAGTAAGGAGGAGATTGGATAAGTGTTTAGAAGTAGGAGGTGGTCACATTGAAAATTTGTTGTAGTGACGGCCTGCTTACTTTCTTTCTTTTTGTGGTAATAGTATTAACATATTATGTGTTTTGTAATGTTAATTTACATACGACCACTACTCTAAATAGTAAAAAACACACTACCTACCACCTATGTAAGTTGAATTTTACATATTGTAAACAAAACACACGGGACACCAATTAGAGGTGGCTTATATCGCTGACGCGGGGTTTAAAAAAACAAATGCGCCTACTTAATTTTCAAACGCTCTCAAAACTGACATAATATTTGTTGAATAATATTGTTGACTAGTAAACTAAATCCAAATTTTACTAAATAACTAAATAAATATGGTCGTAGGTAAAGTATAGTACATAATTCGAGTTGTAAGGCAATTACGCACCCCTCGTTACGCGGCATCGTGCGTAAATTTTCCATTCGTGCGTAATATGCTTCTTACATCACTCATTACGTAATATACTATTAATAAATAATACTAATTAACAATGTTCAATCACTGACAGATGCGACTCTGCTATTTGTTTGCAAAGGCTACTTTGAATCGTGACGATTGCGAATTGTTAATAATACATTTATTTTACAAATTTGCTTATAATTTTTTAACGGAAAAAGATAGCAAACTTTTTTTTTGCGAAATTTGTTCAGAAAAATTAGCTCTTTTTAAATATGCCAAAATATAGGTATGTTCCTGGGGAAAAAAAATTCGATGAGTCATTACTTCAGTTTGCAAATATGCAAAAAAATGCAAATTAGGCTTAAAATGGACCTTACTCAATCCCATTTAAGAACTTCTTTTCAGATTTGTTCTATCGTTTTTCCTTTTCTTATAATAGAGCTGAGGCATCGAGTTTCACTCACCCTGTACATCTGTAACATTGAACCCTACATCTTTGATGAATATTTAAGATAATATAACAATTTACTTGTTATCTGTTTCTCCCTGTATCTTTTATGTGTTACACTTTAGTTGTTTTATATTGTAATTTTATCTCTAATGTTTCTGTTCATTGTATTGTATGTATTGACCTGTGTAAAATGTAATTTATAGCACCAATAAAGCTATCTATCTATCTATCTATCTATCTATCTATATATTTAAATTATTTTATTTTCTTTACAGTTTTTAACTTGTGAATGTTGAAATTTTTTGTTAGCTTTAAGATTTGCACCTTTTGACTTGTTTTAAACGTTTGTAACACAAAATTTGTTTTCAAATAAATTTGTCCATCTATTTTGCTTTTTTAAGAGAACTCTCCCTACTGTCTCATGAAAACATTCTTCAATACAGAATAGCTGTCCTCCAGCAATCGAAATTTTTCCCGAGTAAATCGCTTTAAAAATTCAGCAACATCGACTGGCCACCAAGATTGCCAAATTTAATGATGCTAGACTTCTTCCTGTGAAGAATTCAAGGCCTATGCAAACAAGTCGGAGGCCTTCCAACAACTACAATATTCGTGTGGCTATAGTTGAAATGTCACGTGAAAGTTGTGGAAAAAGTCTGGCTTTGCTGCACAGCCTAAAGTGGGCATTTAGCTGAGAATGTATTACATACATACAGCAAACTGAAAATTATAATTGTAGATCAAGCAACTACATACTCTGAGGATAGGTGATTGCTAGGCAGTAAATGTTTTTAAATGGTTAGTGTCTTATTTTACCTATAATATTGTATTTATGTATTTGTCTCATTTAGAAGTTGATGTTATATTCGCTCCTAGTTTCTAGTACTCTGTATTAACACGTATGGCACATTGTCTATTTTAATGTATCATTATGATGTTTATTAAAATTGAATTAAAGTGAAACAAGATGGTACATTTACATCTTGGAGTCCTTGTGGAAAATACTAGCAACTGCGAATACACATGGCAAAATCGGCAACTTGGTAGGCACGCAAAATTTGGCACGACAAAAATATCGTGAAATGTACAAAGATTAGATTTGCTAACATCCTAGTTTTCTCCATCTTTCTTTATGCCTCTGGGACATGGACTGTCAGGGAGATTGACAGGGTATTGATGCTTTCAAGATAGAGACGTTTTTACGAATTTTCATCTAGCCAACAGCTCGTTTATTCAAGAAATACATCTTTCAAAGCAACCCACCGGCATTGTTTTTTCCTGATTCCTCTCATATATTGGCCTCATTGACCGGAGAGAGGACAATATAGAGCAGTTGCTAGTTCTGGGCAAACCAGATGGCAAGAGGCAAAGAGCTTTGCTGAGGTCATACGCCTAACAGGCAACCACGACAGATGACATAATGCTGTCAGATGTGCCATTCAACAAAAGGTCAACTAGAATATGGATCACAAAATATCTGTCAAGATATTGTGAATAAGAAAGGATATGCCATACATAATTTAAACAATGCAATAATTTGACGAATATTTAAAAATAAAATTGTAAACTCTTTTTTAGCCCACAGAGAAATCCTTTAATATTGCTGTCAACGTTACATACCTCTGTTCAAATAATTTCTGTCCATCGACTCTACAGCCATGAAACCCCTTCCTTCCATTTCCTTGTCCTTTGGCCTTGTGACACTAACTGCACCTTTGCCAATATCTTCCTCATCTCGCCCTTCTCTTCTAACACTCGTTACATATCGGTCGACATAACTCGATTCCCACACCTTTTCAGGTCTAGCACCTGAGTGATTCCTGTTAACATTTTTCCCTTCATTCTGCACCGGTGATCTAGTCTTCAATGTACCTCTGTTATACATCCCATCCCCTTCTCGCCATCTGTCACTAGATACACTCTTGTTAATATTGTCTCCCTCAATTTCCCGCCTGTATCTTTCGGCGTAACTTATTTCCCACTCATTCTGAGGTTTGATAATAGATGCATTTCGTTCCTCAGGCTCTTGAAATCTTTCGTCCAATAAATCTCTCCTTGAATAACTTCCCATGCTTTGCTCCTCAGGTCTGACAGAGGCATCTCTCCTACTATAATCGACATCTCTCTCTTCCCGTGGTCTGGCACTAGATGCCCCTCGTTCTACAGGCTCTTCAAATCTTTCACTTGATAAATCTCTTCTTGAATAACTTCCCATGCGTTGCTCCTCAGATCTGACAGAGGCATCTTTTCTACTATAATGGCCATCTCTCTCCTGCCACGGTCTGGCACTAGATGACCCTCGTTCTCCAGGCTCTTCAAATCTTTCGCTTGATAAATCTTTCCTTGAATAACTTCCCATGCCCTGCTCCTCAGGTCTAACATACGTATCTCTCCTATCATAACCGACATCTCTCTCCTCTTGTGACCCAAATACCTCTTGTTCTACAGGCTCTTCAAATCTCTCGCTCAATAAATCTCTCCGCGAATAACTTCCCACGCTCTGGTCGTCAGGTCTGACATACATACCTCCCCTACTATAACCGTCATCTCTCTCCTCCTGTGACCTAGACGCACCTCGTTCTACAGGCTCTTCAAATCGCTTGCTCAATAAATCTCTCCTTGAATAATTTCCCATGCTCTGCTTATCTGGTCTGACGTACGTCTCTCTCCTACTATAACTGCCATCTCTCTCTTCCGGCGATCTAGATGCACCTCGTTCCACAGGCTTTTCAAATCTTCCACTTAATAAATCCTGTCTGGAATAATATTCCTCAATCTGCTCTTCAGGTCTGACATCAGACATACCCATACTAACATAACCTACATCCCTCTCTTCGCGTGATCTGATACTAGATCCAGACCTATCGATGTCACTTTGATATCTGTTAATAGTACTTTCCTCAAACTGCCATTGTGATCTGTCGCCAAGATAACTTCCCTCCACGTATTCTTGTGACCTAACATCGGATGTACCTCTACTATAATAAGTGCCGTCCCTCTGATCTGGCAGAGTAGAAGCAAATGTACCTCTGTTGACATAATCTTCCTCTCTGTCTCTTTGTGATCTACTACTAGATACACCTCTGCTGGAATAACTTTCCCTCCTCCAATCCCGCGGTGTGGCAACAAACGTACCTCTGTTAGCATGATCTTTTGCCCTCTGCTCAAGTGCTGTGATTGTTCTGTAATCTACCTCTTTTCGTTGTCCAGACATACCTCTTGTCGAATTGCTCCCACCTTTTTTCTCACTCCGATCTTGTGGCCCCGAACTGCATACATTTGAGTTACTTTTTTCCTTTCTCTGCTCTTTGTGGTTAGTAGCTGAAATACCTCTGCCACTCTTTTCATCGTGCGCTCTTGGCCTCGTATTAGATGTATCCCTTCTCTCTTTACTTTGCGCTTGTGTTCTGGTACTAGAGTTGTCAACCTTATTATCTTTGGTTTGGGGTTTCCGCGCAAAACTGTTCGAATCTCTTTTATTACTACTCCCGCTCTGCTTGGCTGTTGGCTTATTTCCAGTACTTATCGCTTTCTGCGCGTGGGATCTGTTCAAACTACTCCCTTTACTCCGTGAAACGGCACTTGATGGTGTACTTTTACGAGTGAGTGGTTGTGGTTTGGCAAAATAAGCATCACCGTCATTCTGTTTGGGCTTCTTCACTGCGGCACCACGCGCATCTTTTCCATCACTCCGATCTCCCTTTGAGGCTCTATCCATATTTTTACCAAGCTTAGGTTGAGTGGCAGTAGATGTCTCTTTACCAGACTGTTTGTCTGATAGATTCGTCTCACTCTTCCTCTCTTGTGAAGTTGAACTAGATATACTGCTGCTAGTATTAGTAACGACTTTTTGTTGCGGTTTGACGTTAGATGCATCTCTGTTCTCTTTGCCTCTAATCGTAGTAGTGGATGAACTTTGCTTGGTCTGTTTCTGGGAGCTGGCACTACTGCTGACTGGTTTTCCATTTGGTTTATAGCTCTGGGGCTTCTGAGCTGTATCTTTACCTTTTTCGTGGTTTTGACGTTCACTGTTCAGGTTTTCCTTGCTGTTTATTGTAGCTTTCATTTCGTTATGTATTTTTATTGGAGCGGGCTTTTCGGCTCTTTTTTTGTTATCGCACGTTTCAAAATAGAGCCGTAGGTCTTCAGGTTTTTTGTAGTTACGAATTCTACCAATGCAACCGACTACACCTAGGCCACCAAGCAAACAGGATACTGCTTCTTCACCAGTTATATTCATGGCAGTCAATATTTTCATTTTCACATCATAATAATTAACATATGTTTCATTGGGTTTCAACTGTCTCTTAACCACTCTTTTCAATAGAAAGCCATAATCGTTTTCAGTAGGGAATGCTTCAATTAGTTTTTTCTTCCATTGCTCCCATTTAAATGTTTTCGCAATATTACTGAAAAATGAATAGATTTCGCTCAAGTCTTTCAGTTTTTCCAAAACCTTATTTATAGTCATCAAGTCAGTCCAATCATTTTTCTTCTTCATCATATCCACCATCAACAACCACTCCTCTAATTCCTTGATATGTTTGGCATCGTATAAGAGGCTATCTCCAAAGTTAAAATATGGCAAGGTCATGTCCTTGGAATCTTTAGATGCTGGTGCTGTTTGGCCTGCTGCTGTATTATTCTCGTCCTTGGAGGACTTTTGTTTCTTTGAGGGTACTACGTCACTTTCTTCGTTAGACAAGGGGCGCTTTTTATTACTGCAATGAAAACTTTAAATTATTCTGTTAATCAAGAAGTAATGATGGAAATACAAGTAAATTAAAACTGGTCATTGAGTTTAAGCAAATATGTTCAACTACCCATCCAATAGCATTGGAAGTCCTTTTAGACCTACCACTATTGCACATTTTTATCCAAGGCGAAACTAGTTCAGTGGTGTACAGGCTAATGCAAGCCACAACGCCCATAAGGCAACAACACAGACCAGAGCCCCAAAAATTATACTCAAAGCTGAAGGCAGATCCCATTCAAAATGGTCCTGCAATATCAGCACAAATAGTCTGGTATACAAAAACAAACAAGCTGATAAGTCTAGGAATACACGCTACAGTATTGCAGGCCAAAGTGGCCACTTTACAGTGTGCAAAAAGGAAATAATAGGGCAAATAAATTTTTGGAATGATGAGTTTTCCACGACAGGGACACGCCAAAGAGTTCATTAACACTTTAACTGCTATGTGTAGCAATGTGATACACACCGCTCAGGTCTCTGGCACGTTGTGTAGTAATATGCTACACAAGAGTACTGTTTTAATTATGTCTATGTGTGACGGGCCTAGACTTACATTAATTCTGTGTGGAACTGTGCAACACAACGCCTGAATCTACGTACCTTTAAAATAGCTTATGAATTAAGTTATTTCTGGTGGGTCAAATTCTCTTTATTAAAAATAAATATCAAATACAAATAAATTCTTTTATTTTGTATGACAGTTATCAAAAATATGGAAAAAACATTAAATATTTGGTCAAAGAAATGCATATATCATAAATAATGAAAGGAAAATAATTTATTTTACACTACACTGATGTAATTTAAAAAAACATTAATTACATAAATGAGGAGCATCGGGACATGCTGGACCTACATATTTGACTGTTGATGCCGTTTTAGTGCATAGGATCTTCCTTATTCCCTGCTAAAAATTTTGTAGCAGTTTTTGCACCGGCTACGATTATCTTTACCATTATTCTTTAAAATTTCATCTCTTTGACAGTAATTTTTTTAGGTCCATATTCAAAAAGTTGGTGACACAAGTTTTCCCGAAAATTTGTTATACCTATTTTGCCTTCATTTATCTTGTTATATAAGTGTTGGGACAAGTCTGCCGTGCGTCATATTGCTACACACAGCCTGTGACATCATGTGCAAAGTAGTGTAACACAAAAAAAATGAGATGTGGTGAGGTGTGTAATTATACTATACACAGAGATTTTTCAGTTATTCAAATCAAATTTTCGTTTAAATTAATATTTATTATCTCATCATGCCATTCTCTGTACGGAATTGCAAAAAAAATGTTTTAGCAGTTTGGGACTATTTCATGTTTTTTAGTGCCGCAGTTAAAGTGTTAAAGAACGATCAGTTAAACATAAGGAAAATCTACTATGCCAAAATTGAAAGGCCATTAGGATAATGGTGGGTCCTCTAACTGGACAGTGTAGGCTTAATAAACTAAGACTTAAGAGTCTAATAGGCCTGATAGAGGGTGCTATATGCAAATTCTGTCAAGAGGAAGAGGAAACCTCAATACGTGTGCTATATAATGACATAGCACATAGTGAAGGCTGAGATTCCAACTTGGCAAGGAGAAGCTATAACCCCACCAGGGATTATGCTTTGCTAGGCGGCAGCTCTCTCGTCGGAGGCATTGGGTGTGGGTAAGGATCTTTGAAAAATTTAATTTTAAAGTCTTCAATTATTTAAATAGGCGCCACTTAATCTTGTTTTAGTTAAGACCAAGAAAAAATGCCTATCCTAGCCTTTTGGGCTTGCGGGTGTTGCAAAAAAACAAAGTCAAGGTTGGGTCCTCAAATTAGATTTAATAAAGCTTAAAAATTTATCACATTAAGGTATCGCTCTACGAGCATCAAAATGCTTAATAATTTATTTAATTTCACAAATGGTCCGCTTTTTGGCCCCCTCAAATAGTACTATTTGCTGTTCACAGTAACTGTGGAACTTATTAAAAATCGTAATATTAACGAAATTATCTGACTTAAATTAGGTGTAAAATTGACTTGGTAATTCAGCAAAAAAATTATTTGAAAAGATTTGGTAAATTTATAATTCAATGCCATCGTCCCACACGACGTTTATTGTATTATCAGGGGCTGGAATTTCACGTCGCCGTCTCTGAGTAAATAGAAAAAACAGTCTGACATTATTTTTAATTTGTCGACACCTCACAGTACCGTGGACATCCAGGGCAATTCCTTATTGCATAACGTGCTACAACCATGTGTTCTTATCAGGGTAAGCGACCCAGCAGCCGGCAGCATGCTCCACACGCGACCATGGTTATACAATAGTCGGTTGAATAATCGAATCACACAACTCTTCCAACCATATAACCGTATTACAGCACAAATTAACATAGATCCAGGATCATAAAATCATTAAATACCAAACAGCAAGTCTACAGGGTACGAGTTACGAAATGCGAAAATTCCAAGGTGCAGGTTAGCCCGGGTGCAAATTAACCAAATGCAAGTTAGGCCGGCAAATCTACAAAACAAGAAATATTGTTATCGTTACTGCAAACGAGGAACAATTAACAAATTGCCTACACGGCGAAACAAATTTAGACGTACCTTCTCGCAGAATGGCCCTTCTTTTAAATATAATTTAACAAAATTCTCTAAGGCGTTTATCTAGCCATGTGCTCGGTGCCCCAACAGCTTATTAAATGGCCGTTACTTCCTTCCAAACCCTTTTTTCCGAAACCGAATCCATGTACGTTGGAAACCCGTAATGAAATGTTACCCTCCTCTTTTGAAGAGTTTCTCATTTACAATTCTCAAAACATAGTTATCCAACTAGAATAAATTCTAATTTTTATTTGCCAAAGTACCACTTAAGTAGATCTATGAAATCTTTATTCTATAAAGGCCTTAACGACTTCAATAAATTGCCAGATGTTATTAAAAATGCCAAATCAGTTCATGAGTTTAAAAGTAAACTTCTTACTTATATTAAAAAGTAAAGGGTAGTACATGATTCAAAGAAGGTGAGCATTAAGTATTGCATTTATTAAATTACCTTAGCTATTACATTTTTAATAATAATTTTAAATTACCACTTTCATTGTAACAGACGTTGTGCAATAATGAAATTACGTTAGGTATTACATTTTTAGTAATTATTTTTAAATTACATCTTCATTGTAACATGTGTTGTGTAATATGTATTAATTTAATAGTTTTTGTAAGTATATTAGGATACTAGTCCTATTCAATAGAAATAGAAATAGAAATAGAAAATTTATTGGTGCCAAGAAACAAGAGTTTTACACAAGTCAAAAAAACAAAGGGTTCATAAATACAATACAATACATGCACATACAAACAAAATACAATATAAATATAAAATAATAATACAATGAGTTGTATATTCTCTCAAGGTATTAAAATTGCCAGTCTGAAAAATCATTATTATAAAAATCTTCCATAGAATAGAAACATTTGGATATAAGATATTTTTTTGTTACATATTTAAAACTTTTAGAAGGCAACAGTTTCACAGGGGATGGTAGCAGGTTAAATAACTTCGGACCAAAATATGATATTCCGGATCTAGTTTTATGTATTCTGTGGAAGTCTATGTAAATATTTGCTTTATGTCTTGTATCGTATGAGTGAATTTCTTCATGAGTTACGTAATTTGGTAGGTTATCTTTAACATATAAAAGACACTGTAAGATATATAGTGATGGTACTGTGAGAATTTTCAGATCAATATAAGATTGTCTACAATCTTCTCTATACCCTAGCTTATTTATAATTCGTACTGCCTTCCTTTGTAATCCAAAAACGCGTTTCATGTTTGGAGCGTGACCCCAAGCATGAATTGCATATGATATTTTTGATTGAATAAGTGCATGGTAAGTTATTAAGAGTACTTGCTTGGACACTATTAATGACATATTTCTAATTGCATAGATACAAGGAGTTAACTTATTACATAGTTTATCAATGTGAGAGTTCCATGAGAGCTTAGGGTCAATATGTACCCCAAGAAATTTTACAGACTCTGGATTATTATTTACTCCCATATTACCTAAACTAAAAAACATGATTTCAGTTTTAGTAGCAATAAAGCCATTCATTCATTCATTCATTCAAAAACAATTGGTATTTAAAATTCATACACCGCGCAATGACGCGCTCACCCTGTACCAGTGCGCTTAGCCGATAACCTGATTCTAAACTAAACGTAAACAACTAACATGGCTGTTTCTGCCCGAACATTGGCAAAACAAGTGTTAACTGAGAAACTTATGACTTTCATGTAATTAAATCCCAGGCATAAAGTGATTGAAAACGCACACAACGTTACGCGGCACCTAACTGCCTACATTTTACAATACTGGGAAAAGGTTTCACTACCGCTTTGCCCTGTTTTAGACGCCCGCATACGCTGACAATTTATCAACAAATTAATTTAAGCAGTATGAGCCATGCTAATTACCAACAAACTCTGAAGGTTCCTAGTACCATGAGGGAGTCGAACATTCTTCCAAGGTATAGTAATAATAAGGTAACATGCTACTTAAATTAACCGAATCAAACTTTATACCATAAAGATATAATTATAAATGCATTGTGTCGCTCCTATGCGCTCAATGAAGAAATGTTCCTACCACTTAAGTACAGGACAAGGTAAGATATAATAAAAAGAACCACGCATACAGGGTTCGCCCCGAAAAGTACTATTTACCCGTTACAAAGCCAAGGGCACATAACTATACTAAGGAGTCCTTATTAAGGCTGTGGAGTCCTAAGTAACACTAGAACAGGAGCGCCACAATAGATCCACGGGGGCGTGGTGTATAACGGCTATTTAGTACTTTTCGGGGCGAACCCTGTATGCGTGGTTCCTTTTATATACCTTACCTTTGTTCTGGACTTAAGGGACGAGAGCATTCCTTCATTGTGTAAGTGGGAGAGACACGACACAGTATAATTATATCCTTGTTATATGGAATTTGATTCGATTGATTTATGTAGGTAACAATTACCCTATTATTGTACCTTGAAAGAGGTGTTCGACTCCCTCATTGCACTAGGAACCTTCACGGGGCAAAACGGTAATGAAATCCTTTTCTCAGTTCTGTAAAATGTGGGCAGATAGGTGCCGCGCAATGTCATGATTATTTTCAATCACCTCATGTCCCAGACTTAATTGCATTTGAGTCATACATTTCTCAGTAAACACCTGGTCACGTCGATATTTGGCAGAAATCGCCATGTTAGTTGTTTACGTTTGAAAACAGGTTACCGGCCGAGGCACCCTCGGTACGGGTTGCCCACGTCATTGCGCGATGTACAAATTTTAATTACAAATTGTTTTTTAACACGGATCTTTAACGAACAAGGATTCGATTTCGGATAAATCGGGTTTGGAAGGAACTAACGCCCATTTTCGAAGCTGTTGGGGCGCTGAGCAGATGGGCTGGATAAACCCTCCTAGTGAAATTGATAGTTGATATTTAAAGAAAGGGCCATTCTGTGAGAAGATACGTTTAAATTTTGTTTTGCCATGTAGGCGGGTTGTTAATTGTTTTTCGTTGCGGTCACGATATTTCTTGTTTTTTTTTTTGTAGATTTGCCGGCCCAACTTGCCATTTTACTATCTTGCTATCTTACTAGCTTACTATCCTACGATTTTATTATATTATGGTCTTACTGCCGCGTGATCTCATGATCCTGTAATTTATGATACCTTGATATATGATAGAACTGTTGCACTGCTGGAGACGTTGTGTTGCTTAATAATTTATCCGTCCGTTGGATAACTACAGTCGCTGCTGCCCTGTCGCTGAGTTAGATGCCGTGCTTGAGAACCCTTGTTATAGCCCGTTAAACAGGAAGGATTAGCCCTGGGAAACTTAGTGCCGTGAGGCGCCGATTGCCGACGATAAGGACTATTCCAGACTAATCCAATTTTTTTCATCCAGAGACGACTATGTGAAATTCCAACCTTTGATTATATTATAAACGTCGTCCGAGACGGTGTCGTTATTCATAAACTATATCAGTTTTTCAAATATTTTTTGCTAAATCTCAAAGCCAATGGGCCTTTCCCGCTATTTTTTTTTATTGTGTTATGGGAAAGATCCTATCAAAATATTACTAAAAATGAATTTTAATTTTTTTTCCGAACTCACAAAATACTACAGAAAATATTCAAATATTACCTAAATCAACAGCAGATTTAAACGATAGCATTCAATCGGCAATGTGACGTCATCATAACCACACCAATCAAATATGATCTTAAACCGCTGCCAGAATTAGCTATAAAGGGGCATTCCCAAACGATCTTACTTGCTTTCTGTTTTCCATATCTTGCAATTCTATTGGTGCCTGAAGTACATTTATGAGGAACCACCAATAGAATCTCGTAAAGTAAAGTGCTAACGTTTAATTGAGAACGTCCGTTTATAATCCCGATTGACATTGCGTAAACGTAAATGTTGTGATTTCAATCTAAAGAGACAAATAAAGTATAAAATCAAGCCCACTAAAAGGAAGTTAGTAACAATATACACATACGTTAAAATGATCTTCACAACAGAAAAATCCAGGAGCAGTATAAACAACACCAGGAACTTTTGCAACTTTCCACCACAATTTTCGAATTTTCAAATTTGTTGGGACGCGCAAAAATAACTTGATAGTATTTTCACTAGTGATTGGACACACTGGTACATAACAAATCCCTGTAAGCGGCATTTTCTAATTATAAAATAAAATTACGTAAATATCGTATCAAACATAAACAATAGAAAGTGAGGTTATCGAATATGATTTGAGCATTTCAGTACAGCGTTGCCAGATGACACTGATATTATACCACATGTGAACCAAAACGATCAAAAATAGAGAATATCAACACGATATATGGATTTTAGACAGCGAAAGGTTGACAGAATTTTTGCTTTTATTTATCAGGTTAACGAGGAGTACGCTGTAATGAAAAAAATGTACTATTCAAAGTAGACAGTTGATATCGGAAATACGATGTTCACATAAAAAGACATACACCTGGCAATAGACAACTCCCTTTAAAAATACGACTTTTTATTGGTCTGACGTTGCAAGCTCGCGCCTTAGAACTCATGTTTCAAATTAAGTGAAATAAAACTGATTTTGTAAAGTAAATATTTGGTAGAACATACAAAATTGCCCGAAACTAAATTAATATAAAATTATATTACAGTTTATTATATGGTTTGGTCGTGGTGAAATAGTAAAATTCAGTCATGCGGGAAAGGCCCATTTATTTATAATTTTAGTCAGATAATTTAATTTGTTCAACAATTTAGTAAGTTCCACGTTGAATGTGAACCAAAAATAGTACTATTTAAGGGGGCCATAGAACGAAACACATGTAAAATTTAATAAGCTACTAGTATTTTATGCTCATTGAGTACATTCTTACCCTTAGAGAGAAACTTATTGTGCCATATACATTTTTACTGTTATTAAATCTAATTTGAGGAGCCAACCTTAACTTTGTGTTTTTTTGAAATACCTGCAAGTCTAATAGGCTAGGACAGGCAAATTTTTTCTTAATCTTAACGTCAACAGGATTAAGTGGCGCCTACTTTTTTGAAGACTTTAATAATTAAATTTCCAAAGATCCTTACCCACACCCAATGCCTCCGACGAGAGAGCTGCCGCTTAGCAAAGTATAATTCCCCCTGGGGGTTATAACTTGAATATGCCTCACTTATTTGGAATTCAGGCTATAATAAATATTGTAATTGCATAGAGAATATACAACTGCGTTACTTAAAATTCGTTTCATACAAAATTGATCATGTATATCCCACTCTTGGCAGAGTTGGCTTCGAACATGGACAGTTGCTAAATAGATTTGGTTTTCTTAGTTTACACGACTGCAGGAAACTTTGTTCTCTTTTGTTTTTGCACAAATTAATTTTTAATCTCATCTATTGCTACCGGCACGGTAGCTCAATCGATTAAGGCGTATTGAGTAGCGAATACGCTGATCGACTGCCTACCGGCTCTGGGTTCGACCCCCAGCCCCGGTATTGACAACACCGGTGGGTGTGGATGTATGTCTGCGTTTTTCCAAATGTGTAACCCCCTTCCGCACAGCCTTGGCTATGGATTTGGGGGTTGTCTACTATCTGTGGTGTGTTTATGTTTAATATCTTGAATAAGTTCAATTGCCATGCCCCCTCATTTGAAAGGCATAATCATAAAACGTTTTATCTTCCCACTCCACGAACAAATGTTCTGATGTTCTCTCCTTTATTTTTTATGTGTAACACTTACATGTCTATTGAAGAACAGCTTGATATATTTTACTGAATATTCCAAATATTAAGTGTAGTAATTTGTAATTTTGTTTTAATATACATTTAATCTGTTAGTGTATTATGCCTGTTTATAATCGGTTCTTTTCCTTTTTGCCTGTTTGTATATTTTTTACCATTAGGTATAAATTATTGTGTTTTTTCCCACCCCGTAATTGGTTTTTACTGTGGGTTGGTGTAACTATATAAATAAATAAATAAATGAAAGCTACAAAAAGAAATCTGGAAATCCTGCAAAAACTGTATGGGAAATAATAAACTCATCAAGGAAACAAAAAAATACACTATCAGAGATACCTATTCAGCAGAACAAATTCAATAACTTTTTTGTTGGTGTTGCGGGAGGGGTTATTGGTGGTCTCCCGGTACTAGATATAGATCCGTTACAATATGTTAAACAAACAGACACACCAGAACCTTTTTCAATTCGTGAGGTTACATACATTGAAGTAAGACACATACTAAATTCTCTGAAAAATAGTAACAGTAAGGATATACAAGGCTTAAATATAGCTCTAATCAAAATTATAATTCCATCAACAAAATTAATTAATGAAAGCTTACGGACCGAAATATTCCCAGATTTACTCAAGATCATGTCAGTTATCCCAGTTTTCAAAAAAGGCAATCCAGAGCACATAAATAATTATAGACCAATTTCTGTTCTCCTTATTCTTGCTAAAATTTTCGAAAAAATTATGAAAATTCAGATCACTGAATATCTAGAGACAAATAAAATAATATACAAATTCCAGTTTGGATTCTGTGAAAATCTATCAACAACGGATGCTATCATTAAGTTTACCAATTACCCCTTAGACTGCTTTGAAAAAGGATATTATTCCGCTTCCTTGTTTTGTGACCTCAGCAAAGCATTTGATTGTATCTCATATCTTAAACAAATACAACTTTAATAGGATAAGTACCAAACTTATCACATCTTATAGTACAGTAAACGAAGCTCAAAATGGCGGCCAAATAAGAAAATTTTGGAGAGTTTGGGATATATGGACCTTTTATGTAAAAACATGCGCTAATCACGGAAAAAATACTAAAAAAATTCCAAACATGTAGCAACATGTTCTTTTATATATTTTTTTAGCAAAAAAATGCAAATATATCATAAATATATATATATAGCATTTTTTTGAAAAAAATACAAGAATAAAAAGTGTTTAAAATCGCATTTTCCATATGACCATGGCATTAGATTTGTAATTTTCCCCTTAGTTTTCCGAAAAAACGGAAAAACTAACATTATTATATAATTATATAGTTTTCCTCAATTACCTCGCTATCTATGCATTTTTTCAAAAAATGTTATGAGAACGAAAAGTGTTTAGAATTGCATTTCCCATATGGCTATGCTATTAGATTTGCAAGTTTATCTTTAGTTTTATGTTAGTAAATATCCCAAACCCTCCAAAATTTTCCCTGCCATTTCCTTCGTTTACTGTACTATTATCTAGAAAATCGTATGCAATCAGTCAGATTAAATGGAATATCTTCTGAGGTGTTACAAATAAATTTGGGGTACCAAAGGGTTCAATTTTGGATCCAGTTTTATTCCTGATTTATATTAATGATGTTCCAAATGCCTTCGAGAATGTCAACTGCATCTTTTATGCAGATGACTCGACCTTACAAATCTCTGACCCTAACTTGGAGAACTTAATGTTAACATTTGACAATGTATTATCTAATGCAAAAAAAATGGTTTACACCTAACGCTCTTGCACTTAATGAAAAAAAAACTGCAAAACTTTTGTCAAGTACACTTTGTACTTGTACAAAATTTCTAGGTGTCATTGATCCATCTTTACGATGGAATGATCATGTTAATTATCTTGCTGAACAACTATCAAAAGGTATAGACAGTTGTCAAATTCAGTTCCCTCGGATGTATTAAAAACTGCGTATTATGCATTATGTCACTCTCGACTATCTTATGTCATTCTCGCCGGGGGGCATTCTTCTGGTAGACTGTAACGGTTTGTTGTCGGGTAGCTGGTTCGCAGATTAATCAGGGTCCAGATTAGTTAATAAGACAACCCAATAAAGATATAAACAATTTATTTACTTTTCCAAACAGGTAATGTGTGGCAGTGATACATAACATACAGGTACAGGTTATATGTCCGTATCTTTTACGGTTCTTAGGACAACATTTTCTATTATCTGAGAGAGAGAGAGAGAGTGTAACGATTGCGATGCGACGTTTGTTGTTGCTACGGGAGTGGCATCGGGCGTCGGTGAATATCGTCGACTCAAGAAGTTTCCCAGTTCAACACGCTGTAGGAGGTCTCCAGGTCAGGCTCATTCGCTCTGGTTTTGGCGGCAAAACGGCGCTGGGGAATGACTAATGACTCGAGGGGTCCCAGTTCAACAAGCTGTAGGATACCCAGGGTCAGATTGCATTCGTTCCGTCGTGTTTGCGTCGGGAGATGTGCAAAACTGTAATATGTCCAGCTCAGCACGCTGTAGACAGATTGGCAGAATTATCCACTCTGAATTATGTTGATTTGCGGCCGGGCTTTTATATCCGAGAATCCTAGCTTACTGGTGACGTAGAACTGCGTATAGTTTAGTGTCGTGTGCAAATCCATGCCTCTAGACGGGAGATGGGTAGATTTGCGGGCCGTGTGCACATTGGTGTCGAGTGTAAATCCGGAATCTTAGTAATGGAGCAGGAATTTAAAGAATGCTTCATTACAAGACATAGAATTTTGAGTCTCCAGAGGAGGGCAGTCAGGATTGTGGGTGGTTTAGGATACCGGGATGACACTAAACACCTCTTTATTTCACTCAAAATACCTAGCATTTACGCGTTACAATGTATTACACATGTTCATAATAACTTACTTACTTTTAACACATTATAGAGATAACATAAGAACCGAATTCACAAAGCTAATTAGAGGACAAACTGGTGTTAATTACCATGGTATTAAATTATACAATTTATTAGATGACCGTATTAGAATTTTACCTAAACAAAAATTTAGGTCTACAATAAAAGATTTTCTGATAAAAAATGCATTTATCTCAAACGAAGATATAGTGAGAGAAATTGTAAACCTGTAATTTTATTTCTTTAGTGTAGTGCATGTTTTTTAGAACGAATCATAACAGACTAACACTTCCAAATAAGGTATTATTAAACAAGGATTCTACAAGTGTAACGAACTCTACAAAGTTCCTAGGAATCTACTTCGATTCCAATTTAACCTGAACACTGCTGCTGACCTATGTACCAAACTTTCATCAGTTTGTCTTGGCTAAGTATGTAGCCTACACCTGCTAACTTTAGCCGGAATTTATATATTTCAATGTATTTTATTTTTAAGGAAACATCCAGATAAATTTGAGCATAACCTAATTTGCCGTGAGATTTCACGAGAGCTCATGATGACAATTATCCCGTGCATACTTTATCCTTAACTAAAAAAGGACCACACTATGCATGCATATATCTTTACAACCATCTACCTAGAGATATAAAAACTATTTCGTATTTCACAAAGTTCAGAAAGGAAATTTTTAAGTACATCTGTAACACACCGTTGATGAATATTTAAGATCAATATAACAATTTACTTGTTATCTGTTTCTCCCTGTATCTTTTATATATTCAAATTATTTTATTTTCTTTACAGTTTTTAACTTGTGTATGTGTGAAATTTTTTTAAAAATACTTTAATGTTAGCTTTAAGATTTGCACCTTTTGACTTGTTTCAAACTTTTGTAACAAAAATTTGTTATGAAATAAATTTGTCTATCTATCTATTTTGGTTTTTTACTTTCTCATGAAAACATTCTTCAATACAGAATAGCTGTCCTGCAGCGGTAGAAATTTTGAAAATTTTCCCGAGTAAATCGTTTTAAATACTCAGCAACATCGATTGTCCACCAAGATTGCCAAATTTAATGATGCTAGACTTCTTCCTGTGAAGAATTCAAGACCTATGCAAACAAGTCGGAGGCCTTCCAACAACTACAATATCCGTGCGGCTAGAGTTGAAATGTCACATGAAAGTCATGGAAAAAGTCTGGCTTTGCCACACAGCCAAAAGTGGGCATTTGGCTGAGAATGTATTACATACATACAGCAAACTGAAAATTATAATTGTAGATCAAGCAACCACATACTCTGAGGATAGGTGATTGCAAGGTAGTAAATGTTTTTAAATGGTTAGTGTCTTATTTTACTTATAATATTGTATTTATATATTTGTCTTATTTAGAAGTTGATGTTATATCCACTCCTAGTTTCTAGTACTCTGTACTGACACGTATCGCACATTGTCTATTTTAATGTATCATGATGTTTATTAAAATTTAATTAAAGTGAAACAAGATGGTACATCTACATCTTGGAGTCCTCATGGAAAATACTAGCAACTGCGAATACACATGGCAAAATCGACAACTTGCTAGGCATGCAAAATTTGGCATGACAGAAATATCATGAAATGTACAGATTAGATTTGCTAACATCCTAGTTTTCTCCATCTTTCTTTATGCCTTTGAGACATGAAATGTCAAAGAGACTGACAGACAGAGTATTGATGCTTTCAAGATGGAGACGTTTTACGAATTTTCATCGAACCAACAGCTCGTTTCTTAGAGCAGTTTTTAGTTCAGGGCAAACCCAATGGCACGAGGCAAAGAGATTTGCTGAGGCCGTATGCCTAACAGGCAACCACGACAGATGACATGATGCCATACAACAAAGGAAGGTCAATTAGAATATGGATTACAGAATATCTGTCAAGACATTAAGAATAAGAAAGGATATGCCATACATAACTTAAACAATGCAATAATTTAACAAATACTTAAAAATAAAATTGTCAACTCTATTTAAACCCACAGAGAAATCTTTAAATATTGCTGTCAATGTTACATACCTATGATCAAATAACTTCTGTCCATCAACTCTACAGCCACAAAACCCCTTCCTTCCATTTCCTTGTCCTCTGGCCTTCTGACATTAACTGCTCTTTTGTTAATATCTTCCTCATCTCGCCCTTCCCTTCTAACACTTGTTACATCTCTGTCAACATAACTTGATTCCCACACCTCTTCAGGTCTAGCATCTGAGTGATTCCTGTTAACATTATTCCCTTCATCCTGCACCGGTGATCTAGTCTTCAATGTACCTCTGTTATACATCCGATTATCTTCTCGCCATCTGTCATTAGATACACTCTTGTTAATATTGTCTTCCTCAATTTCCCGCCTGTATCTTTCAGCGTAACTTATTTCCCACTTATCCTGAGGTTTGACAATAGATGCATTTCGTTCTTCAGGCTCTTGAAATCTTTCGCCCAATAAATCTCTCCTTGAATAACTTCCCATGCTTTGCTCCTCAGATCTGACAGAGGCATCTCTCCTACTATAATCGACATCTCTCTCTTCCCGTAGTCTGGCACTAGATGCCCTTCGTTCTACAGGCTCTTCGAATCTTTCGCTTGATAAATCTCTTCTTGAATAACTTCCCATGCTTTGCTCCTCAGATCTGACAGAGGCATCTCTTCTACTATAATCGCCATCTCTCTCCCGCGATCTGGCACTAGATGCCCCTCGTTCTACAGGCTCTTCAAATCTTTCGCTTGATAAATCTCTCCTTGAATAACTTCCTATGCCTGGCTCCTCATGTCTAACATACGTATCTCTCCTATCATAACCGACATCTCTCTCCTCCTGTGACCCAAATACCCCTCGTTCTACAGGCTCTTCAAATCTCTCGCTTATTAAATCTCTCCGTGAATAACTTCCCACGCTCTGGTCATCGGGTCTGACATACATACCTCCCCTACTATAACCGTTATCTCTCTCCTCTGATCTAGACGCACCTCGTCCTACAGGCTCTTCAAATCGCTTGCTCAATAAATCTCTCCTTGAATAATTTCCCACGCTCTGCTTATCTGGTCTGACGTACGTATCTCTCCTACTATAACCGCCATCTCTCTCTTCCTGCGATCTAGATGCACATCGTTCCACAGGCTCTTCAAATCTTCCAGTTAATAAATCGTGTCTTGAATAATATTCCTCAATCTGGTCTTCAGGTCTGAGATCAGACATACCCATACTAACATAACCTACATCCCTCTCTTCGCGTGATCTGACACTAGATCCAGACCTATCGATGTCACTTTGATATCTGTTAATAGTACTATCCTCAAAATGCCATTGTGATCTGTCGCCAAGATAACTTCCCTCCACATATTCTTGTGACCTAACATCGGATGTACCTCTACTATAATAAGTGCCGTCCCTCCGATCTGGCAGAGTAGAAGCTAATGTACCTCTATTAACATAATCTTCCTCTCTGTCTCTTTGTGATCTACTACTAGATACACTTCTGCTGGAATAACTTTCCTTCCTCCAATCCTGCGGTGTGGCAACAAACGTACCTCTGTTAGCATGATCTTTTGCCCTCTGCTCAAGTGCTGTGATTGTTCTGTAATCTACCTCTTTTAGTTGTCCAGACGTACCTTTTTTCTCGCTCCGATCTTGTGGCCTCGAACTACGTACATTTGAGTTACTTTTTTCCTTTTTCTGCTCTTTGTGGTTAGTAGCTGAGGTACCTCTGCCACTCTTTTCATCGTGCGCTCTTGGCCTCGTATTAGATGTATCCCTTCTCTCTTTACTTTGCGCTTGTGTTCTGGTACTAGAGTTGTCAACCTTATTATCTTTGGTTTGGGGTTTCCGCGCAAAACTGTTCGAATCTCTTTTATTACTACTCCCGCTCTGCTTGGCTGTTGGCTTATTTCCAGTACTTATCGCTTTCTGCGCGTGGGATCTGTTCAAACTACTCCCTTTACTCTGTGAAACGGCACTTGATGGTGTACTTTTACGAGTGGGTGGTTGTGGTTTGGCAAAATAAGCATCACCGTCATTCTGTTTGCTTTGTTTTTCCACTGTGGCACCACGCGCATCTTTTCCATCGCTTCGACCACCCTTTGAGGCTCTATCCATATCTTTACCAAGCTTAGGTTGAGTGGCAGTAGATTTCTCTTTACCAGACTGTTTGTCTGATACATTCGCTTCACTCTTCCTCTCTTGTGAAGCTGAACTAGATATACTGGTGCTAGTATTAGTCACGACTTTTTGTTGCGGTTTGACATTAGATGCGTCCCTGTTCTCCTTGCCTCGAATCGTCGTAGTGGATGAACTTTGCTCTGTCTGTTTCTGGGAATTGGCACTACTGCTGACTGGCATTCCGTTTGGTTTATAGCTCTGGGGTTTCTGGGCTGCATCTTTATCTTTTTCGTGGTTTTGCCATTCACTGTTCAGTTTTTCCTTGCTCTTTATAGTAGCTCTTTCGACTCTTTTTTTGTTATCGCACGTTTCAAAATAGAGCCGCAGGTCTTCAGGTTTTTTGTAGTTACCAATTCTACCAATGCAACAGACAACACCTTTGGATATGCCACCAAGCAAACAGGATACTGCTTCTTCACCAGTTATATTCATGGCAGTCAATATTTTCATTTTCGAATCATAATAATTAACATACGTTCCATTGGGCCTCATCTGTCTCTTAATCATTCTTCTCAATAGAAAGCCATAATCGTTTTCAGCAGGGAACGCTTCAATTAGTTTTTTCTTCCATTGCTCCCATTTAAATGTTTTTGCAATATTACTGAAAAATGAATAGATTTCGCTCAAGTCTTTCAGATTTTCCAAAACCTTATTTATGGTCATCAAGTCAGTCCAATCATTTTTCTTCTTCATCATATCCACCATCAACAACCACTCCTCTAATTCCTTGATACGTTTGGCTTCGTATAAGAGGCTATCTCCAAAGTTAAAATATGGCAAGGTCATGTCCTTGGAATCTTTAGATGCTGGTGCTGTTTGGCCTGCTGCTGTATTATTCTCGTCCTTGGAGGACTTTTGTTTCTTTGAGGGTACTACGTCACTTTCTTCTTTAGACAAGGGGCGCTTTTTATTACTGCAATGAAAACTTTAAATTATTCTGTTAATCAAGAAGTAATGCTGGAAAAACAAGTAAATTAAAACTGGTCACTGGGTTTAAGCAAATATGTTCAACTACCCATGCAAGTTCTTTTAGACCTACCACTATTGCACATTTTTATCCAAGGCGAAACTAGTTCAGTGGTGTACAGGCTAATGCAAGCCACAACGCCCATAAGGCAACAACACAGACCAGAGCCCCAAAAATTATACTCAAAGCTGAAGGCAGATCTCATTCAAAACGGTCCTGCAATATCAGCACAAAAAGTCTGGTATACAAAAACAAACAAGCCGATAAGTCTAGGAATACACACTACAGTATTCCAGGCCAAAGTGGCCACTTTACAGTGGTGTGCAAAAAGGAAATAATAGGGCAACCAGTCGATCGCCTTTTTGTCCTATAGTCAAGCAGCGCTAAAGGCCATCTATTCCTTGCACGTCGATTCAAGACTAGTATGGGATTGCATAAATGCCCTTATAGACCTAAGATGTCAGAACAAAGTGACCGTGGCATGGGTACCAGGACAAAAGCGACATAGGGGAAATGAAAAAGCAATTATTGGCTCGATTAAGGACCTAGTAGGACCTGAACCCTTTTGTCCTGTGGTTAAGCCATACACACGAGACCAAAATAAATTTTTGGAATGGTGAAAGTTTTCCACGACAGAGACACGCCAAAGAGTTCATTAAAGAACGATCTGTTAAACATAAGGAAGATCTACTCAGAGAGAGAGTTAGAGTTCTACATGCTGGAAGTGTGTCTACAGTTTTTTCAAGTTTTAACAAGGTTAAAAGTCGTTAAAAAATTAGGTTTTTTGTCTCATAGTGAAACCAAAGTTTTCTTAAATGGTGTGTTAATTAATGTTTCCACAAAGACTGCATTTTATGCAATATATGAAGGACAATTGAAAGTGCTGAACTGAAATTTATTATATGGACATGAGCAAAAAATTATCAGTTAATCCACTTCTTTGATAGTCAATTTTTTGTGTTTTATTTACCCATTGATTAAAATAAAACAGGACCGGACTCTAAATATTTTAATGTAATTTTGTAAATGTTTCTTTACAATGACTCATTGTGATACTTGTAAAGAAAAGGAGAGTGAATTAATACCATGTGATTGGTGTGAAACAACTCAATGTCAAAAATGTACCAACCTAACTGCTTCTGAAGTTAGAGCTTTCACATTGAAAAAGCGATTGATTATATTTTTATGTGCAGAATGTAAACAGAAGTTTGAGGAAAGAATAAGTAAGGATAACTCTACCAGCAAACTGCTAGAAGAAGTAATTTGTAAATTAAATGATATCCAAAATGAGTTTAAAATGCAGAAAAATACAATTGAAAAACAAGGAAGCATCATTGAAACGCAGGGGAAAATTATTGAAAGCCTTTCAGTGGCCATAAATATTAAAAATAATGAAATCAAAAGTGACATTAGTAAAGTAATAAAAACTCAAGAAGATATAGTAGAAACATACTCAGAGAAGGCAAAGAAAAAGAAAGCTGATCCGGTAGTGGTAATTAAACCCAAAAATGCAAATCAAAAAAATGATGAAACAAGACAGGTAGTAAAGAATTCATTTGATCCTAAAAAAATAGCAGTCTCGTGCATGAAAAATTCTCGTGATGGAGGGGTGATAATTGAATGCAAAAGCAAATCAGCAGCAGAAAAACTCAAAGCCGAAGCATCTAGTAAAATGGGTGAAAAGTATCATATAAGTGAGCCAAAAAAACATCTTCCTAAGATAAAGATAGTAGGAATTACAGAAACGAATGTACCAGAAGAAATAGAAGAATTATTGCATGTACAGAATGAAGATATCTTATCAAAAGAAAAATCAGAAATTAAAGTAACACATGTTGGTCCAAGTAAAAGAAATAAAAGAAGCTTTATTGCATATGTACAAATGGATGGCGAAAGTTATGTTAAAGTTTTGAAAAGTGGAAAAATCAATATTGGCTGGGATAAATGTGCAGTGTATGATGCAGTAGATATTCCAATTTGTTTTAAATGTTGTGGCTTTAACCATATTGCAAAACAGTGCAATAAGCAGACAGTGTGTGCCAAATGTGGAGCGTCACACCATACTCTTGAGTGTGACATTGTGGACAATGAAGCTATATGTGTAAACTGCAAATATGCAGTAGAAAAACTTAACATGAAGCGAGTGGATGTCCATCATCACACATGGAGTAAAGAGTGTCCAGCATATTTGAGAAACTTAGAGATTAAGAAGAGCAAAACCGATTTTTTATAGATAACGATATTGGTGATAGTAACCAAGATACTAATATGAACATAGCTCACATAAACATTAGATCTCTTATGTCTAAATTTTTTGACTTTAAAAATTATGTACTTCAATCTAACTTTGATCTCATAGGTGTAAGCGAAACATGGTTAAAACCATGTATAAAAAACTGTGATATAAATATTCCAGGGTATCAGATTTACAGGCAAGATAGAAAAGAACACGCTGGAGGTGTGGCGATATATTCTAAAAAGTACTTAAACACTAAATTGATTGAACTGAATAATATAGAGAAAGAGGAAATTGAACAAGTCTGGATCGAAATTAGTCTAAAAAGGAAGAAAATTGCCTTTGGATCCATTTATATACCACACGAGTTACCGATTTATAAAATGGAGCTAATTGAGGAGATGTTTAGTGAAATAATATGCTATGATAACTGTATATGTACAGGAGATTTTAACATAGATATGTTGAAAAATGTACCTGCCACACAACACTTTACAAACTTATTGCAGATATTTAATTTAAACCAGTTAGTGACGGAACCGACTAGAACAACTGAAACAACCGGTACTCTTATTGACTTAATAATTACAGACATAACAACGAAGGCTTTAGAATCAGGAACAATTGACATGTCAGACTTGGGGTGTGATCATGATTTAATTTACTGCACATTAAACATGGAGAGAGATACAGAGAGGGAGAGAGTGAAAACATATATAGATTATAGGAATATGGGCATCAAAAATTTTTATAGAGATGCCGAAAAAATTAATTGGACTGATATCTATATGACAGAAGATGTAGATAATAAGTTAAAACTCCTTAATGAAAAAATTGTAAACATTTTTGATCTGCATGCTCCTCTTAAAACAAGTAAAATAAGATCAAGAAAGAATTTACCTTGGATTACATTTAATATAAAATGCCTAATGAGAGAAAGAGAAAAAGCAAGGAAGACATATTGCAAAAATCAAACAGATGGAACACGTACTTATTATCAAGAGATTAGAAAAGAAGTGAAAAAAGCAATAAATAGAGAAAAGGCTGCGTATTATGGGCATAGATTTGGACAACATCAAAACAAAAATGCAGACATATGGTCAGAGGTACAAAAACTTGGAATAAGAAGAAAATATGCAAATCTGGAGTTACCGCCGAATATAAATGATCCACAAATTATTAGCAACTTCTTTCAAACAAGTGTGACGAAAACTCAAATAAGCAGAGATGTAATAGATCACTATAATGAAAAAGATGACATACCAAATTTTAGTTTTACATTAATTGAAGCAGAAGATATAAAGAAGGCATTGTATAAAATTAAATCTAAATCATTTGGCATTGATGGGATATCAGTACACATGCTACAGCTGATTCTTCCTTATTGCTTGCTTCCCCTAACTCATATAATAAACATATCGCTAGAAATGGGTAGAATACCTAGAGAATGGAAAACAAGTATAATTCAGCCAATTCCAAAAACAGATACAGTGAAAGAGATCAAGGATCTACGCCCAATAAATATTTTACCTGTTGAATCAAAAATCTTGGAACGAATAGTGTATAATCAATTATATGACCATTTAAATAGGTACGACTTATTTCCACTCCGACAGTCTGGATTTAGAAAAGGTTTTAGCACTGCAACAACACTATCTTGTATTGTAGATGACATTATTTCAGCAAAAGATAAAAATATGGCAACTATCTTAATACTTATGGACATGTCAAAAGCCTTTGACTCTGTGAATTTTGAACTTTTATTAGCTAAATTACATTCTAATGGTGTTAGAGAAAATGGTTTACTATGGTTTTCAGATTACTTAAATGAAAGGAGTGTTATTACCAGAATTCAACAACAGAATATTAATATTTTTTCAGAGCCATGTGCTGTTGAAACAGGAGTTCCTCAGGGCTCAATATTAGGACCATTATTGTTTAATATCTTCACTTTTGATGCTTCTGAAATTTTAGAACATTGCAAAATATATATGTATGCCGATGATTTTCAACTTCTTTATAGTTTCAAGCACGAAGACACAGAAGCGGCCACTGAAGTCATAAACAGAGACGTCAATAACCTTGTGGACTATATAACCAATATCGGCCTTCAAGTCAACCCCACAAAATCACAATTGATTGCATTTGGCTCTAAAAACTTTCTAAATGAAATAAAATTGAACTGTGAAGTCAAAATAAAAGGTAAAACTCTAGAGTACAAAACAAGTGTAAAGAATCTTGGTCTAATAATGGATGAGAACTTAAATTTCGAACAACATGTGCAAAGTAAATTTCAAGTATCTTTTATGAGACTAAAATCTTTCTATCAATATAAAAATATTCTTCCTAGAAATGTTAAACTTTTATTTGTTGACTCATTAGTGCTATCATTGTTTAATTATTGTGACTGTGTGTATTACCCGTGCCTTAAAGAAAAAACAAAAAAGAGTCCAGAGAGTACAAAATGCAGGAATAAGATATTGTTTACAACTACCCAGAAGAGAGCCAACAAGTCACCACATAAAGGAAATCAAATGGCTACGGATGGATGAAAGACAAAAAATTCATTTGTTATGTTTCGTATTTAAAATCGTAACTGAAAAAGTGCCTAAATATTTGTACAATAAGTTAAAATATAGATCTGATGTACACGATATTACAACCAGACATCGGGATGATCTAGATATTCCTCAGCATACTACAACTTTGTTTCATTCAAGCTTTACTTACATAGCAACTAAAATTATCAATGCTCTTCCCAACAATTGTTTCAATATGAAAATTGATCAATTCAGAAATTATGCGAAACGCGAATTATATAATTTAAACCTGTGAGTTGCATTTAGTTATTGTTTTGAATTTGTGTATATTATTATTTGTTTATTTATATGTATTATTTATATCTTTTATCATATGATATTTAAGCCAAAGGGTGAAGTTGTAAATTGTCTTTATGGATGAACTTTCACCTTTTATGTGTAGTAAAAATATTGCTTCTATAACTGTTTCTAAAATATTTAAAACAAACTGGATCCACTCTGTACTTGTCTTTAATATGCACATAATAAATTTCTTATTTATTTATTTATTTATTTACTATGCCAAAATTGAAAGGCCATTAGGATAATGGTGGGTCCTCTCAGAGCTGGGTAAAATACTCTGATAAAGTGCTTCAAGCACCAAGTACCCAGCACTTAGCTAGAGTACTTCAAAGCATCAAGTATCAAGTACTTTTATTTACAAAAGTACTTCAATTACCAAGTACAGTACTTGAAAAAGTAAAGCACCAAGTACCAAGCCCTCAGAAATACAAATGTCAAGCGGTAATATGAGATTAAAAAATAAAAGCAAGATTATTGTCACGCCAATCACACCTTTATGATGTGACCATCATGAAAAATTCAAATTTCTCTAAGAGAAAATTATTTATGTATTTATTTGTAAGAAGCGTAGGTAGATAATAATGTTAATAATAAACATATAGTACGTATTAAAATTAAAATAAACATTTCATATAAAAAGATATCTAAAAAAGTAAAACTTATACTAACTATTACAATAGTGAGTAAAAATAAACTTCTTAAAAAGTGTTTGAGGAGGAACTTTTTTGTTGGAATCTGGCATGTAACAAAGTATGACTATACATTTTTGGCTTGTGGGGCGAGGTTGACAAACAATTGAAATTACAAAATATCATTTTTTCTCGCATTTTTATGAATATCTCCTGCCGTATTGATCGTATTGCAAAAAAATATAAAATGGAGATTGTTTACAACAAAATTTCAAAGGGATATATGAGAGCTCTATAAAATATGTACTAACCTCAAAAAAAATGAGCAAGCCAATATATAGCTTTTTTAAATAATTTAATATAGCTTCAATAATAATCTCTCCATTTACATAAAATTTTGAAAAACATACTCTTTATGAATGTTAACAACCATAGAAAGTTTCTCGACAAATTTTAAACAGCCAAAAGCCATAAACTATTTAAAAGTTTACGGGCTCATAATAATTAATTATGTCATTAAGCCGTACAAAAACAATATTGTTTTAAACTGTAGGTAGGTTTTTAAAGATACTTTTGAATTGTTTTAACGGAATCATTTTTGAGTTTATTTTAACAATTTTTTAGGAAATTATTTTTTTTTAATTTAATGCAAAAAGTATGGTATCGGCGTCCAATTAGAATATAAGAGGATATTTATTTTTTAATTATTTTTTGTACGTACCTACTTTTTAAACACAAAGTTTTAACACTTTTCAGTTTTATAAAAATAATCGCAAAAATATAAAAATTAAACGAATTACAAAAAATTAAAATTACAAAACATGGTCAAACACAAAAAAAAATTTACCGTTATCTGGCGGATAAAAGCACCAAATTTGGTATGAAGGTACCTTAGAGTATACTAATAAATATTAGCCTAGGAGCCCTCTGGAATTTCTAAAAATTTTCATATACAGCACTAAAATCCAAAATGGCCGACAAATACGACAAAATATCTGAAAGCAGAAAATTTCCAGGATTGTAGTTTTGGCCCAGGATAACACGTACCAAAAAGTCCTCTACTCTGCCTCATCGGCTTCCCTGTTTTTGCGGAGCAACAAGGGCCTAAGTCGCAGAAATTGCAGAGCTGGCTATAAAGTGCAGCAGAATAGTTGTTACTGATCCGATTTGAGTCGAAATGATCATAAAAGCTTCGGAGAAGCATATCCGTTCATATTTCAAATGTTTCCATGCATATTTTGTTCATAATTTTCCGTTCTTTAGCAGCGAAACTAGCGGCGATAAAAAAAAATTTTTTGACTGCATTTTGAATATATATATTCGTAGGTGATGATAATACCGTGCGTGTAATTTCCCAATAGGCATGTACATTCACGTAGCGCGAGAGATTTGACAACACCGTCAGCCGTAAATTCGTCCGTCGATGGAGCATTCCAGCTCTGTTATTTCATTTCAGCCAGCTGGCACGTGCGATGTTGTAATTCTTCTCCCCATGCCTAGCCCGCGACTACACACGGTATCAACATGTTTACCTGCAAATTATGACCAAAGAGCTAATAAGAAGGCTATTAGCCTCAAATTCTAAAATAATTTTGACGACCAACTCGTATTTTTCAGGTAAAACTCGTATTAAATAAAAATAGTAACCTGGACCTTTTCATTTGATTTTAATCGAGCTTTAATTTAAAAAAAAGAGTCCCTAGTACATTTAACATAGAAGTTAGCCGCGAAACAGACGACAGCGTTTTCGCTGCTGGAACGTAATTTCTCAAGTAATATGTTAATAAACAAAAATTGAATAGCCTGGCCCATTTCAGACCACTTTTAATCGGAGGGTGGGTTCTTCAACTTTAATTTAAAAAAAAATCAAGTCCCTAGTACATCTAACATAAGGTCTATTAACCTGGCCCTTTTCGGACTGATTTTAATCGAAAAGTTGGCTCTTTACCTCTAATTTAAAAAAGAAATAAGTCCCTAGTACATCTAACATAGAAGTTGACCACGAAATCGTCGTTGACGTTTCCACTGCTAGCGCATTTTTTATGTTAAACTAAAATAAAATAAGATCAATTAACGTAGTCCTTTTCGGACCCATTTTAATCGAAAGCTTTAATTTAAACATTAAATAAATAAAGTCCCCGGCACATCTAACATAGAAGTTAATCGCGAAATAAACGTTCACACCGTTTTCGCTGCTAGCACATTTTTTAAGATACACTAAAATAATTTGAGAACTATTAACCTATTAACTATTAATCGATGTAATTGACAAGAAAACCAAATTTTTAAAAGGGACAATCTCTATTTTTTTTGCATATTTGAATCCTGCTGACTAAAATGCATATATGATCTGACCCTCAAATATTACCTTGTCTAGAGGGGCCTTGCATGGATTTCAAACGTATTTTAGAAATACTTCAAGCACTTCAAAAGGAATTCAATTACTCTCTAAAGTAATTGAAGTACTAAAAAGGACTTCAATTACTTTAAAAGTAATTGAAGCCCTCTGAAAGGCCTTTAAAGCCCCAAGTACTTATGCAAAGTAATTCAAATATCAAGTACCAAGTACTCTCTTTTAAAAGTAATTGAAGCACAGTGCTTGAAGCCCTAAAAGTGCTTCAAGTACTACTACAAAGCACTTTACCAGAGTACTTTACCCAGCTCTGGGTCCTCTAACTGGACAGTGTAGGCTTAATAGACTAAGATTTAAGAGACTAATAGGCCTGATAGAGGGTGCTATATGCAAATTCTGTCAAGAGGAAGAGGAAACCTCAATACGTGTGCTATGTAACGACATAGCACATGGTGAAGGCTGAGATTCCAACCACTTGGCAAGGAGAAGCCAAGGGCACATAGCTATATACTAAGGAGTCCTTATTAAGGCTGTGGAGTCCTAAGTAACACTAGAACAGGAGCGCCACAATAGATCCACAGGGTCGTGTTGGTCAATGCCAATCATTCAGCTCCTCTTTCCTAATCTCAATCTGAATTCATCCCAAAACAATGTTGGTAAAAATATTCAGGCAGTTAAATTAGAATTTGTTTCTGTAGACAAGAAAGCTTTCAGAAATAATCATTAAGATTCTATTCTGCTTTTAGAACCTCTTGGCTGGTTATGGGGTTTGCATAGTTTCATGAAACCTTGGGCGCATACCAGTCACCAAGTGATCTGTTAAGATGTAAAAATCTCCATGTAAACCCCATCGTGCTGGATCTGACTCTGGAAGAGAATCCAGATCAATTCTCAACACTATCTCCCTCACTTAGTGGCCGAATCTGAGAGATTATTTAAGGCCACCCAGGTGTTTGTGCCGTGCATGTAGACCCGTATGGTGGGATGAAAGATATCTGGCAGCACATCACTTAGTCCTGAATGTCCACTCAAATGGGAGGTTGTGTAGTGGTACTAAAAACTAACCCCGACTGCAGGTTCTGCGGGGACGAGGAGACTTCCATCCACCTCCTTACTTCCTGCCCTAGTCTTATGAACTTGAGGCACAACACTTCGGCATTGGTTTTCCGGTGCTGGAGGAAATAAGGAATGCCCCTATAGGAAGGATTTTGGCCTTTGGGTTAGAATCTGGCCTGAATGGGGAAATTCAATAAATTCGTAGCGGTAGCACAATGGGCCACAAGGCCTGAGTACGGCGACCCTTCGTCGCCCCGCTAAAAGAGGAAGAAGAAGAAGGAACTAACAACTACACAGTACCCACTAATCAAGGCGATGAGACAAAGGGGAGTGGAAAATTCTGAGGATCTGCTACTTGTCTTAGTATAACGTGTCTATCAGGGTTATATATGGTATTCTTGGTGTCTAAGTTCGACATTTTCTAGTTAGGCTCTGTGGTGAGCCAGAAAGATGAATAAACTACAATCAACTATGATTTTTTAATTTAAAAAATTAACGAAAACATATTTGAGTCTTTTGGACCTTTGGAACGAAACAAATCAGGAACACGAATTCTGAAAATACTTAGAGGAGATTCTGAAGATGTACTGTCTTATATTCTAGATGCAGTAAAACTCTGATGCGAGAGAGACAGCAGATGTCTATCGACTCCCACAAAGTGGTGTTAGTACCTTTCAACAGGAAAAGGAAGCTAGAACCACCTTTCTTATGAGGTGAAACTATTCCATTTGTGGAGGAAGTGAAATACCTAGATATTACACTAAATTATTTCACTCATAACGCTATAGCCAATGAGAGCCCGTTTTTTCACAACATTGCACCAATCAAATGTCATTATTAGTGGTAATTCAAGCTAGATCGGCTTTTGACAGTACCAACATGCAAAATTTATCGCTCCAATTTTTTATGTCGCTGCAGCGGCAAATACTGCGATAATTTTTTTATGTTTTGTTTCGTGAAATATTTTCGGCAAATAGGGCAACTCACGCTTTTAAATTTTATCTATAAATATCTTCTCTAGCTTATTACTAATTGTTAACTTACCTTGTAAATTGTAATATTGTATTATGTACTAGCAAACATAAACACACCACATATATAGTAAACAATCGTCAGTTCCAAAGAGAAGCCTGTCTGAAATATATTGGCTATAACCCTTGCCTATCTGTAACTATTTCAATTTGCCTACTTTTCAATCAGGTAACAATAATATACAAAGATTGTACTTAATACCGTGCGTGTAATTTCCCATTAGGCATGTACATTCACGTAGCGCGAGAGATTTGACAACACCGTCAGCCGTAAATTCGTCCGTCGATGGAGCATTCCAGCTCTGTTATTTCATTTCAGCCAGCTGGCACGCGCGATGTTGTAATTCTTCTCCCCATGCCTAGCCCGCGACTACACACACGGTATACCTAGCTCATAATACAGGAACAAGTCAAGCACAGCTTTCAATAGCTCAATAACGTAGTTACAAAGTTAAGCAAATCATTTATTATAAATATCAAGTAAACACATTCGCTCTGGAAACAAACTAAAAATGTACCTAGGTACCTACTTACATACGGTAATCTATCAAAAAGTAACTAGTTGAATCAAAGCTGTGCAATATTTTAATTTGTTGTATTTAAAATTCACTCTGCCTAACGAAGCAAACCTCAACATAATTTGTAAACTTCGTAAGTTAAAAATAAGGATTAAATACGTAAATATGAATCAATGAACAATTATTATGGAATATAACTCTAGTAGCGGTAGCGCTAGATGGCGCTCTCTATGTCAATCTCGGAACCATAAGTGTATAGTAATAAATAGGCGGGACATTGGGAATAAAGTAGTGCTCACAGATTAAAGATGTAGTGCTCTCTATCGTTCCTCGTCATATTGCACCTCAGAAACGCCTGAAAGGTGTTAAGCAAGTCTATATATTATAATATCTAAGGTTTCAACTCGTTTTATTTACTAGTTGCCATAGAAACGTCACTAGATTATTTTAAAATGTAGGAAATCTCCATTGTTTCTACTGCGTTTGTTTCAGATTTGCTGTTTTGACAATATGAGTCGGTTTGGAAATATTTCTGTATATCAAATTAATGAGGAAATTGAAAATAAAGGTCAGTAAACTCTAAAAAGTGACAAGAAAACTTCTGAAGTTAAAATGAACTTAAATTTTATCTAAAAATTTTTTCTCAAGCTAAGTTGCCCCTAGTTAATATAACTCGTGCAAATTGGCAGTTTATTATCAAAGATTAAATCCCTCCCGCTAAAGCAGTCGGGATTTAATCAGATAATAAACTGCCAATTTGCACTCTTTATATTACCAGGCAACACGCATTCGAAAAAATTTTCGATAAAATTTTAAGCACTAGTGATATTACATACGATAAATCACTTAACTGGAACTCCCACTTGGAAAAGGTAATCTGCAAAGCAAGACTGTCCTTGTGGACACGTAGAAGAATTTGTGAACAATCCTGGGGCACGTTACGCTCAATAGGCAACGACAGCGTATGGTTCCATAGTTTAGTGGTCGAAGAGACTATAACAAATGACCAAAATCAAATTCTCTGGCTTACAAAGACCAGCATGCCTCGCAATAACTGATGCAATAAGTATCACACCATTGGGTGCTTTGGAAACCCTTCTAGATCTACCCTTCTCTCCTCTTCTACCCGGAAAAAGAGGTTAGGTGGGCAATATATAGACGTGAATAAGCGGCTATTAATAACCTGCAGGCTAACATCATGGAATGCAACAGGCTGTTAGGTTGCAGACAGTCACAAAATCCCGGGAATACTTTCAAATGTGATGCCTATCATGACCAACTTTAAACTGCCTTTTATGATTCTGCTTCCTGAAAGAAAGATCGGAATAAGACCGACCTACAAAGATAACTGTTGGTACTCAGATGGCTCAAAGGCTCCTGAAGGAACTGGAGCTGGAGTATATTGTTTGAAATATGGAGTAAATTAGACAATATTTTTATTTTTAAAATATCCATTTAAAATTAAAATATTATACGACATGACTGTATATACAATATTTATTAGGTGTTAATACATGATTTATGACAAAATAGACATCAAGTTCAATTACGTAGGAAAGGCCCATTATTCAGTCACTTGATCACTTTGCTTACTTCCTCGGAACTACTCTGTTCACTTGAACTGTACTGTACTAAACTTAACTGTCCACTCTAGGCTTCTACATATACCCAAAGATCAGGAATCCAGAATATTCTGTTATGATGTCATCACTTTCTAGATATTTCCAGAAGTCCAGATTATAACATCCCATCTCTGGGATGATTGATGAACCAACCAATTGAATTGTTCTTTGTTTACTGTCTACCTTCTGAACTTAGAGGGAATGCTCATAGATGCCTCTGGGGGGGTATAAAGCTTGTCATATTACTATTCTTACAAATCCAAAATTAGGTCTTGACTCTTTGACGATGTGAAGATTTATCCAGTTGTGACAAGATACATAGGAAACAGTAACATTTTCATAGCACAAGTTAGACCCAAGATGTAATAAGATGTGACCAAAAATATAGCCAAGCTTCATTAATATCAGCGGCAAAGGAGTTAGCCTCCTTGAGATAATTAGGTCAAAATACTAATATCAGATTTTATATTTCACATATTGTTAATAATGTCATTATTGACTAAAAAAATCATGGATAAATACCATGTAAATTATTTATTTGCGTTCTGGTGCAAATCTACCCTTCACTTGTTTAAATTGAATTTAAAAAGGCGCATTTTTATATTATAGGGTGTTGTTGTTAATATTTTTCCATGGCCTCCTCACAAATATATTAAATTTTTTGAAAATTAACCACTTTTTCTAGAGATAAATATGACATATATAGTTGGATAGCTAATTTAAGGTACTTGTATACTGATAAGAGCAAATCTAGTGATGGATTTAATAACTTAAAGCGTGAGAAAGATAGAGTAAAAGAATTTGGCAACACTGTATTAAATACGATTGTCATAAGTGTCATACTAGTCTGCTTGTCACTGCGAAATAGTTAATAACCCTAAATATAATACAACATATTTAAAAATATCTGAACAGCTAAAATCACATACCTACTGATTACCTATATACGATGAATTTCATTCATATCTTGACGCCAAGGAAAGCCTTATCGCTCTATCCTTTCAGAGTACTCGGGGTATGGTGCGCATGCTCAGTAGCCAAAGACTGTAAGAGCATGCTCCCCCACTCGTTCGTATTGTCAAAGTGTGCGCATTGGGTTCCACGCAGAGACAGAAAACTATCTCCTTCTCAATCCCATTCACGATGGCTTATAGCCGGCTACCAGTATGTAGTTAAATAAGTATATGGCTAAAATAGTTTTATTAAAAAAAGTACCCTAAACAAAATTTAAGACTTATATAAGGTATTAGAAATAACCTCTCAACCGAAAGCCAAGATCATGTTTGTGAAGGAAATTGTATGATTAACGTTAACAAGCTTGGTAAAAATCTAAAGTGTTTAAAGTGCTCATCAATTCTTTCTTTGGAACACATAAAAAGTGAAAAACATTGTGGTTTACTTTCAATTTGGAATGTTTTTTGCAAAAATTGCTCATTCGTTTCGGTTGTACTCATTCTTGCGGTCCAGTCACAGAACTTTTGGGGTAAGCTTTACATCAAGGGACTATAAGAAGAAAATTTTATTTAAAATGTTTTGTAATTTTCTAATTCATTAATAAATAATATGTTTCTTTATTTAATATAAGTGTTGTAAAACTTATTTTTATCGATTATCCATTTCATAATTTTATACCTTTTAAAAATTTAGATATTCGCGCCATATTCGATATATGCAACGTTGCCAATCAATTTCAACAGCTGTTTTCTTTACACAAATGTAGGACTAAAGCTAATTAAAGTTCTAACAACTTTTATACTAGACGGAAGATTTTTTCAGGGTTTTAACAGAGTGTTAATAAGAAACTATTTAATGTTAAAAAAAAAATGGCGGATTCTGTGGGAGAAGCAGATAATGCAGCTCCTCTGAAATCAGTGGTTAAAACGTTTAAATGTTGTCAAACTAAACAAAATAAATCCTTGGTGTGTGTTGTTTGTGGAAATGTAAAAGTAAACTAAAATTCGTGAAAATATGTGAATCAAAAATCAGATGTGAACAAACTAGTAATTTTACTCAGGTATCTAATCAACACTGGGCAATTAGTGGAGAGCTAACAGATAAGTTACATGAAATTGAAATTCTAAAGGTGGAGAATGAGAGATTAAAAAATGTATTAAAAGAAAAAGATGAGAAATATGATTTAGTATTAGAGAATAATGAACCACTGAAACAAAATAATTTATTGCTCAATGAAAAAATTTGAGAGTATGAGAAAAAACAGTATAGAAACCAACAAAAAAATCGTCCTTGATTCCAAATCAAAACAAACTGGCTTATAATTCAGTGTTGAAACAAAAAAGGGTACTATCTACAAGTAATAAAAATATTCAAGACCTTTCTTCAGGTAATTCTTCTAGGCCAAATATTGAAACAGGGCCTACTAACACTATTGTAGGTAAATGGGCCTTTCCCGCTATTTTTTTTTTATTGTGTTATTGGAAAGATCCTATCAAAATATTACTAAAAATAAATTTTTTTTTTTTTCTGAACGCATAAAATACTAAAATATTCAAATATTACCTAAATCAACAGCAGATTTAAACGATAGCATTCGGGCGGCAATGTGACGTCATCATAACCACACCAATCAAATATGATCTTACACCGTTGCCAGAATTAGCTATAAAGGTGCATTCTCAAACCAAGTTCCCAAACAATCTCACTTGCGTTCTGTTTTACATATCTTGCAATTCTATTGGTGCCTGAAGTACATTTATGAGGAACCACCAATAGAATCTCGTAAAGTAAAGTGCTAACGTTTAATTGAGAACGTCCGTTTATAATCCCGATTGACATTGCGTAAACGTAAATGTTGTGATTTCAATCTAAAGAGAAATAAAGTATAAAATCAAGCCCACTAAAAGGAAGTTAGTAACAATATACACATACGTTAACATGATCTTCACAACAGACAAATCCAGGAGCAGTATAAACAACACCAGGAACTTTTGCAACTTTCCACAATTTTCGAATTTTCAAATTTGTTGGGACGCGCAAAAATAACTTGGTAGTATTTTCACTAGTGATTGGACACACTGGTACAAAACAAACCCTTGTAAGCGGCATTTTCTAATTATAAAATAAAATTACGTAAATATCGTATCAAACATAAACAATAGAAAGTGAGGTTATCGAATATGATTTGAGCATTTCAGTACAGCGTTGCCAGATGATACTAATATTATACCATATGTGAACCAAAACGATCAAAAATAGAGAATATAAACATGATATATGGATTTTAGACTCAGACAGTGAGAGGTTGACAGAATTTTTGGTTTTATTTAGCATCAGGTTAACGAAGAGTACGTTGTAATGAAAAAAAAAAGTACTATTCAAAGTAGACAGTTGATATCGGAAATACGATGTTCACATAAAAAGACATACATCTGGCAATAGACAACTCCCTTTAAAAATACGATTTTTTATTGGTCTAATCAGACTGACGTTGCAAGCTCGCGCCTTAGAACTCATGTTTCAAATTAGATGAAATAAAACTGATTTTGTAAAGTAAATATTTGGTAGAACATACAAAATTGCAAGAAACTAAATTAATATAAAATTATATTACAGTTTATTATATGGTTTGGTCGTGCTGAAATAGTAAAATTCAGTCATGCGGGAAAGGCCCATTAAAATTCGTCAACCTCAGAATTCCAGTTAAATAGATACTCAGATCTTGTTAATGCACAGACAGAAAAAATGAATGATATAATAAACCTAACAAATGAGAATGAAAATAGTTTTAAAACTGTCCCTTACCGCAATAAGTCAAACAACAAAAAAAAAAAAGGTATGGAATACAACCAGAATAAATTTGGTGAAAAAGAGGTGGAAGATTTTAGTATTAAAAAGAATGCCTGGTTATATCTTTACAGAATCAAAAGGCATATAAAGGTGCGTATTCATTAGAGCATTCGTTCTGCATGAGCACTGAATGAGCATCGAATTTGCTCAGGTAGTACTCGGACCGAGCTCGTTCGGTTTTGCGAGATGAGCCGCATGAGCACTGATCCAGTTGATCCATGAAACGAACACTGAACTATATAAATGTATATACAAGTATTATAATAGCAAGTGCTAGTTTTCTCATGATATATTTATCGATAAAAAAGAAAAAACGAAGGCAAAAAACGATATACAGAAGACGAAAAAATCAAATATTACAACAATTAACTCTCAAACCGCAGAGTCATCAGTTTAAAAACTTTGCAAAGATGTCACCGGAAGATTTCACAATTTTACTGAATATAATTAAAAACAAAAAAAGCAGGATACTAACTTTAGAAAATTTATTACCCCGGAAGAGAGATTAGCGATAACTTTCAGATTTCTTGCAACTGGGGACTCCTATTCAAGTTTGCAATACCTTTTTAAAATGTCCAAACAAGTAATTTCAACAATTGTACCAGAAGTAAAGTAAATTTTAATTATTTTTATTATAACAGTTGCTCTATACTCTCTATATATTAGATCGACATCGAACTTTGTATTAACAAGTCCACACTGAGCATGAACGAGCAGATGTTCAGATAATGCTCGCTTTGATGTACCGACAGTCAGCGGATCGACATGAGCTGCTCGGTTTTAGCTCAGCTCGGCGTCCACACTGTCCGTTCATTTGCTCATTCCGCACTCGTTCAGTGCTCATGCGGAAGGAATGCTCTAATGAATACGCACCTTTACAGCAGAGAAAATAATGAAATTCTTAAAAAAACAACCTAAGTTTAAACAAGCTGATATAATTGTGAAAGAATTTCCCACTAGGGAATCACAAAATAAATGTTTCATGTTGGAGGCGAACTTTAACCTGAAAGATGAGTTATATAAACCTTCAACTTGGCCTAAAAGTGTTACTCGCAGGCACTTTGATTTCCAAAAATACTGTGATTGTCAAAGTCATCCGGAGGATTTTTAAATGAAAATATATCTACTTTCAAAAATCGGAGAGATAAGAAGATTTCTTCTAACAGCTTTAAGATCATTCATCACAATGTAAGAAGAATGGGAAACTGTGCGAATACATTGGCTGCATTTTTAGAAGATGTAGGTGGATGTCAAGTTTTATATCTCACTGAGCATTGGAGGTCTGAAAAACAGTCCAATTTATTATTGGTACCAACTTTGCACCCAGTGTAAGAGCAAAGCCCATATGTGAAAGTAACAGCCTTTCGCAATGCAAAGTGTTCGAGTGTTGTAGAGTGGAAATCAACATTAGGAAAATAATAATAATAATAATAATAACTTTTATTCCCAAGAAACTGTACAGTTTATAATTAATGAAGTTTATTGTTATGTGTATTTATCGATCATCATCGGTCAGAGATTTCGAGTTATTTTTGTCAAACTAAATGCATTATTAGATTTACTGTTTGAAAGAAATTTATTGTTTTTTTATAGCTGGCGATTTTAACATTAACAGCCATATTCACCAATGCTAGTTAAGTAGATAACGGTTCGTTAAATTTCTAACGGATTGTTAAATCGATCTCTATGTATTCATCGAGCTTAGTTAGCGTTTAACGCGTCTGTAAGTGGTTCGCTAACTTGACTGACGAATATCGGGTAGGCAACTAGTTTAACGGCCCGTTAACGTTTTGAGGTTATGTTATTTGTTGACAATTGTGAAGTGAAACTACAATTTAATTTGGATTCGGAATAATTTGTATATTTTTGATTGTTAATAAATAATAAAGCGTATCACAACAGTGCATTTACCTAGGTAATTTAATAAGTGCCTGCATCTTTTTGTGTGTAATTTTAAAAAATCAATTATTTTTTAATTGAAAAGTTATGGAAAGGGTGAACTTTTTCCAAAATTTAATGGATTCTAGCAGTTCATCAGAGGATGAACGGCTCAACCTAGTTCATACAACTGGCCCTTAGTGGTTCTAGAACAATTTTTATGTGCATTAAGTAGCAAAATTATATGGAAAAAAATGGCACTTTGTTTTTCTACTTTATTTTATTTAAGAAGAGAACATGTATCTTACAACTAAATCTTAATCAAGAGGAGCACAAAAACTAAAATTAATCACAAGTTGGTAACTCTAAAGTAATATTAAAAAATAAAAGAAAATCAATGGTTACAAAGTACGAAACCCACTTGTTTGGGTGCTGTTGAAGCCCTTAGCAATTGCGTCATCCCAGCATTGCTGCTTTTCTTTATTGAACACGCTATTCGTTTGCTTATTTTCCACAATGTGGAAAAAATCTTGCACAATATTGAGCAAATTTTCTTTCTCACGTTCAGTAAAATTTTTTGATCTACTTTTCTTGTTTGAATCCATATTTTTAAGCTAAACTACCGACACCGATGAACTGTCATTAAACAACAAAATACTGACATTGACATTCCATTATTTCCATTTCTGTTCGAGCGCATGCGCTTCGGGATCCGTTACTACTACCCGTCAGGAAAACATTCAAAACTCATATTTAAATAACCGTTTGTTAAAGATTCTAATATTTTGTTTGGTGAATACATATTAGCACTAACGGCCATTTAAAATTTAACGAACTGTTGTGAATTAAATGAGCATAGTAAGACATTTTTAAATATTTTAGAATCTTATGAAGCTTTCCCAACGATATTTGAGAGCACCCTTAAGTAATTAAAAAATTTCGTGTATTTTCTGAGAATGCAATCGATGAATTTTGTGCAGATATCAGTGAGGAGCGTTTTGATAATATTTATACTTCTATTAATGTAGACGATAAATATAAAAATTGTTTAAATGTATTTTTATTATATTTCAATAAGCATTTCCCACCTAAATATGGGAACGAACACGCACCCAAACAGTTATTCACTACTCCGGAAATTAGACAGTGTAGAGAAGAGATGTTGCACTATCAGTCTCTATCACAAACTTCACCTCAATTTAAAGATAAATTTAAAAACATCAAACAACGTTACAATGATTTTCTTAAAAAATACTAAGGACAAATATGAAAATCGTTTAAAATATTCTAGAAATAAATCTAAAACTTCCTGGCAGATAATCTCTGAGCTGGAGGGAAAAAAAATAATTGAAATGGTCATCAGCCAGACTAAGGATCCTCTAGGCAAACTTATTTAACAATATTTTTAACAAAATGGCTCCTAACTTGGTGTCGTCGAAATTACCTGACCATTTTAATTATTTATGCAATATCCCTTTTAATCCAATTGCAATTTCTCTCAAACCAGTAACTTACGAGGAACTCAGAAGTATCATAAACAAAATGAAAAGTAAAAAAAGCTCTGGTTATGATCAAATTTCAGTATTTCTTTTAAAGAAGTGCTTTGAATTTATTGTATCTCCCCTATGTCATATTATCAATGCAACTCTGGCAAATGGAGTGTATCCTAACAGCCTGAAATATGC
This sequence comes from Rutpela maculata, assembly GCA_936432065.2. NCBI lineage: Eukaryota > Metazoa > Arthropoda > Insecta > Coleoptera > Cerambycidae > Rutpela > Rutpela maculata. The sequence goes on from OW386293.2 coordinate 24,555,625, forward strand.
CATTATCAATCAAACCTCTTTTCAAAAAAGGTAAACCCGATCTATTCGAAAATGATCGCCCGATTAGCTTACTCAGTGTCCTTTCTAAGTTATTTGAAATGGTGATCTATGTTAGAATAGTAGAATTTTTAAAAAATCATGATCTTTTCAGTAATTCCCAGCATGGTTTTTTGGGAGGCAAAAGCATAAATACTGCATTATTTGAATTAACTATGGATATCTATTTCCCTTTGGACAGGGGAAATGCTGTTAGTGGAATTTTCCTGAACTTATCCAGGGCTTTCGACTGCATTGATTTTTCTGTTCTCTTAATTAAACTGAATCATTATGGTATTTGTGGTGAAGCTTTGAAATGGTTTAAATCATATTTAAATGACAGAAAACATGCTGTAAAAATTTTAGACCAAAAGGGCAACTATGTGCAGTCATGTGCTCTGGATGTTTCTTTGGGTGTTCCGCAAGGCAGCATCCTCTGTCCATTATTATTTATAATATTCATCAACGACTTTTTACTTTTGAAACATTTAAATACGACCATAGTGAATTATGCCGATGACAGTAATTTGCTGCTTATGGGCCAAACATATCCAGAAATGATAGATATTGCTAGTACTGTATTATCATCATCGGAGGAATGGTTTAAACAGTCGAGATTAATTCTAAATCCAAATAAAACGAATGCAGTACTTTTTAAAACAAACCAGGGTCTACATACTCCTCAACAGATCACAGTAAATAACCAATCTATACCATTTTCCAATTCAATAAAACGCCTGGGAATTATATTGGATGAGACGTTACGATTTCAGCCCCACATTGATAACTTATGTTCTAAATTAAATCAAGCTTGCTATGGTCTTAGAATTTTACAAAAAAACTCAAATAACACTATAACTAAAACTTTCTACTACTCCAATTTTTACTCGCATGCACACTATGGATTTATTCTTTGGGGTTCCTCTGTGGAAGCTAATAGGGTTTTCAAAGTGCAAAAAAGCTGTTAGAATTATGAAACAATTAAAATACTTAGATTCCTGTAGAGGTCATTTTAAGGGCTTAAAACTGTTAACAATTCCTGCATTATTCATTTATGAGTGTATTAAGTTTATTTTTAAAAACAGAATATATTTTGAATCATATAAAACCCTGAATCACTATGATACAAGGGATGGGGCAAACTATGTCTTTCATAGGCATCATGGTGCATGGTGCATTGTTCTATTCATGTATTAAATTTTACAATAATCTACCTAGGCCTATTAAAAATGAACACGATTTCAACAAAATTAAGATAAAGCTGATTAATTTACTATGTGACCTAGAACCACGACATTCATGATTATTTAGACCAGCCTTATTAAGATAACAAACAAATCTGTGTTATGTTATATACTAGTATTTATTTATTCATGTAAAATTTTGTGACTGGCTCATATATTTGTTATATTTCTGTGTATATTCGGTGTGTAGTGCAATAAAATATTATTATTATTATTATTAATGTTGTTAGTTTTTGAAGCATATTTCTAAAAAATTGTGGTATTAAAAGCGAAAATTAACTTAAGCCGAGCTCTACTATGTCAAATAAGGCATCTTTGCCTATAAAAGTGAAACTTTCCGAATCGATTACTCCGAAACTAAACGGACGATTTTATTTTTATTGAAATTTCAAGTGTAAAATCACTTTATTTATTAGTATACCAAATTATATTTAAAACTGTAAAGTTCATTTTAGTATACAAGTACCATAAGTTGTGATTGAATAAAGAAATAATTTACAGAGTGTTCCATTTAAAAAAACACAAGGTATGTCTATTGTCTATATCTCGAAAACTGAGGCACATATAATTTTCTTCTTATCAGCAACGGATTCTACTCAAAAAAATGCCTTAAGAAAGTGTTACTCGATTTTCGATTCGAAACTTGGTAATTGAGATATAGAGGTCATCAAAAAATGCCAATTTTCCAAAAACACGCTATAGCTCGGTAGTCGAAAAAGATAGATGATCGCGGTTTGCGCCATTGTTTGTTTCTCAAAAATCGAGCTTAGGACACCTATATCGGTTTTTGTCTATCTGACATAGTTTTAGAGAAAACCTCAAGTCCCATCTAATTTAGTCCACCCTGTACTATAAAATGTTCAACAACTATATGGAAAATTCAGTAAATTCTTCCACACAATTGCCTCCTCTAAAACTCTTCAAATGAACCATAAAAATGATTATTGTTTCATTATAAATGGAAAAATGTTCCCTCTCCCAGTCTGCCCCTGTTAATAATGTCATGTCACCCAAGAATCCCATGTCTGGCCATGACAGTTTAGGTAGGTTGCATTCAAGGAGGTTAAATAAATAAGGAGTCGCCATAAGAAGCAGAATGTGGCAGCACATTCCCCATTTTGGTATGATCGAAACGTCAACAAAATGCGACATCTTATCTTGGTTTAATATTATTATAAAATAAATGTTTTTGATAGAAAATAGTGTTTTTCGCCATAGCATATGATTTCGTGTCCGCCAAGTAGCTATGCAAATCAAAGTAGTATCGATAAGAAGAAATGTTTTGGAATCACTTTTCATAGGTTAAAACAGGTCTGTACTCAAAAGATGTGTTGAATCTATTTTCTATTTATTTTAGATTATATTATATTTGCTTGAAATGTGAAACCGTCATCTCATTCATTATTCTAGTGGCTTGATATATGGTAGTGTCAATGTGTAAAGTCAACTAACATGTATCTCCTCAAATGCTGTATAAACTTTTTTTAAAATCAGCACCTGGCGAGCCGTTCATGACAGTATGATCACAAGCCACGCCTTCTGCGGCCGTTTCTCATTGTAGAATATATCCAATTCAATTCAATTCAATTCAATTCAATTCTTTATTGGTGGTAAAATACACAGAGTGTTTACACACGTCAACATACAATAAGAAAGATAAAATACAAAGTACATGATATTAAATGTATAAAATATAGATATAAGGTATAAGACTAACGGCACAGAATACAAATGACAAACTAAAAGAAAAAAAAAATTTATAAGCAATAAATATATAGTTGGTATGGTATGGTGATTTGTTATTGCTTATTTACAGAACACTGCACAATGATACACACATTAGATTTTAATCGAGGCAAAGTTACTGGCTAAAAATTCGTTAGTACTATAAAAAGCATTATTAAGTAAATATGTTTTTATCTTATTTTTGAACTGGGTTTCATTTAACGATTTTATTTCTGGTGGTAGAACATTATAAAACTGCAAACCCAAGTATCCAGTGCCATCCCTGGTTTTATTTAATCTATGGAAATTTATATTTAGCTTATTGTTATTTCTGGTTTTATGATAATGTACTTGGCTTCTGGTTTTGAATGATTCCACATTTCTCTTTACATAAGTAAGACACTGGTAGATATAGGTACAAGGCACAGTCATAATTTTCAAAGTAATAAAGTGTTGTCTGCAATCATCTCTAAATTTTAATCCAGAAATGACTCGTATTGCTTTACGCTGAGCAGAGAATACAGTAGCACAAGATGGGGCATGTCCCCAGACTAAAATCGCATATGATAAAGTGGAGTGGATGAGACTATGGTAAGTCATGGTTAGAGTATTCAGTGAGACTTTATCAACAAGGTTTCGTAGCAGGTAAGTATATTTGGAGATTTTGCTGCAGATGCAGATGGTATGACTTTCCCAGGATAACTTGGAGTCTAAGTTGACTCCTAGGAATTTAACAGTCTCTGGATTATTAACCTCTTCCAAACTGCGCAAACTCTTTATGGCTACTCCTTATTTATATTCTACCTCCATGGTTGTATTAAAAATAAGCTAAATTAGTAATCACCATAATGTAACGATAATAATCAAGAGTTTTAGTAAAGGAAACAGAAATGTTTATAATTTTATCCAGCTGAACATTCTAACGTTGAACGTTGCAAAAATATACTCACGTGTCAGTATTTTGTGAATGCGATGTAACTTCATCTTTTGGTTTTTGCTTATCTAAGGAATCCAAAACCTTATTTAAATCGATCTGCTTCTCTGAAGATGTCTCCAAATATCGTATCAACTTTTGTTCTACAATCATGCAATCTGTTTTAAACTTACACATATCGTGCAATGTACTCATGCATTTTTGGCATAATGCAGGATTAACCGACAGATCTTCGACCTAGAATAAATAGTATATTATTTTATTTGCAACCGCAAAAAAAAACAAGAGAATTAGTTGACTGAAACAGTACAGTAAAGTTTTGTCCAATCTGGTGAGGTGAATTTTACGTAAACCGAAGTTATTAAAAAAAAAAATAATAATTAATCTTTTTTAATGAAACGAAATTATAGGTCTTGTATATGTAAACTACTATAAAAAATATTAAATAAAAATATTAATTTTTCCTAAAAAACGAGATTTTAAAAATATTTTTGTAGCTTCATAAAAAACTGCCAGATTTTTTTTTAATTGTAGCTTTTTGAATGTGCTTTATAATGATATCACCATTATAAAGCACATTTGCAGGGGTCCCAGCACACTTTTTAGTTTTTTTTTTATGATTTTATGACACTTTTTTCAAAATTTTATGACAAATTTTATGACACTCATTTATTGTTGTTTATTGTTTAATAACATTAACACTCAATTTATAAACATGGCATTGCCGTTCCTGTTCGATGATGAAACAAAAAACAATTGAAGATGTGCACGTGACGTCACACCTAACCTGAAAAATATATGTTTCTTAAAATTTACAAATATTTCGTAGCTATTGTTAAAATTTCTGCCTGATTCCAGTACTTTAAAATAAAATCTAGTTCAATGTAATATTTATAAAGTTTTAAATAGTTTGTTTCAATAAAACAAGACACTTTCTGTAGGTTGGAAATCTAACCTATAATTAGCTGTCTATTTTTTACTTCCACATCCAGTGGAAGTATAGTAACGACAAAAAAATTTTTAAAAATTTTTATTGTTCAAATAGGCTTAAAATGTCAGAAAACATCGAGATTTTAAGTTTGAGCGAAAAAAAAAATTTTCTGTCTGTCGGTCTGTCTGTCTGTAACTTTTTTTTGTGCGCACGTTTACTCTGGAGCCGTTTAAGATATTGACTTGAAATTTGGTACACGTATGTACTTTAACGAGATCTGGAACTAGATTATATTTTTATGTTGTTCCGACGAAGGGTTGGGGGGTAAATTGGGGTAAATTTGGGGTAAATGGGTAAATCAAGCAGGTAGTATTCAGTATATACAAGAGCAGCTAAGGTCTCAAAAAAATTTTTGGCATTAGCCGCCCCCATTACCACCCCCCACCCCCTTGTTAAAGGGGATGAAAAAAAATGTGATTTAGTGTATGTACAAGAACCAGAAACCTCAAAATATTTTTTTACTTAATCCACCTCCACTACCCACTACCACCCCCTATCACCACCTCCACCCCACTACCGATGTGGGGTATCGTTTTATGGGTTTTTGGGGTAGAGGATTTCAAATATTATATTATAAAACTTCCATAAACAATTATTTCCACATACACAGTTCTTTCGTTGTGAGTGACTTGGATAGATAATCTGGATGTGGAAGTAGTGATTCCTTGGGCAGCGGTTTTTATTAATCAACAGTTTTGAAAAATTTTTTACGTGCATTTTTAACTATTCGTTCAGAGCCAGTATGGCCCCAAGCTAAAATTGCGGATACAAATATTAAAGATGAGAATAAACTTAAAAAACTTGAAATTTGGGGTTATGTTAGTTACAGATCAATGAAAGTCATTAATATCGACATTGACATCGTTTCTCACTGGATCAAAAGTTGCCGTCTGCTTGAGATGCCCAACATTTTCCGTTCCCGTTGGGCGTTTCCGTCGCCGTTCAAAGATGAAACATACAACACCTGATTGTTATTAATATCCTAAGTTAGCGTTGATGTTTCCCACAGGATCAAAAGTTGCCGTCCGTTCGAGATGAACGAATTTTATGTTTTTAACGTTACCGTTGCGGGATCTCCAATGAAAGTGAAGTGTTTTGTCACGTGAATGAGTTTCAAAGTTTCATTCAATTCCATGTAAACTATATTGTCCTAAATGCTTTAGAGTAAATCCAAATATATATACATATATATCAATATATTATAAACGAAAGTGTATCATTGTTTGTTCTAATCTATATTTGTTTGCCGGGTGAATTGTTTGGCTACTTACCATGTGCCAGGAATTTAAAATTTGGCACAGAGGTAGGGAGTACCTTTCGGAACTAAAATAATTCCAAATTTTGCTAAAGTCAAAATTGCGGCTCCAATATGGCGGCCAATCTATATATATGGAAGGTTATACCTACATTAAAACGAAGGCGCTACCAAAATGGTAAGAGATATAAGAACGTTGTAGAGAAGAAAGTTATTGTAGAGAATTAAATTTTCTACAAATAATTCAGCTTTCAACTTTTATGGTATAGGTATGCATAGGAAGTGTGCAAAGTACGGCGTGCTGATTTATCGCGTTTAAACGCATATATTGCCAAAACAATAAAATATACATATATTTCTCTACTAACTTTCTTATGTGAAATTTTAGTCTCCACAACTTTGTTCCTATAGTTTTTTTTACAGCTCTTACCATTCTCAGCTCTTCATTCTAATGTGGGTGTTACCTTGCATATAAACATTGGCCGGCATATTAAAGTTGCCATTTCGAATTTTGCAAATTTTGGCATTTTCGGCTTATCGAGAATGTAGTCGCCCCACCTCAAAGCCAAAGTTCCCAATTCATCGGCAAGTACCTAAACAATTTACCGGACGGATAAATACTATGTTTATCCGCATGGTTTGTTTGGGCGCTTTCAGACTTGCTTAGAACTTGAAATTTTGCAAGTAGAGGAACTAATCTGAAATCCTCAAGAAAATTAATAAAATTGGAAAATTCAAAGTGCCCGTCCCATTATGGCGACCTAACACTGAGTCAACTTTTTCGGAACTCCCAAATTTGTATAATTCATAGATGGTCATTATTTGAATATTTGAATAAGTTTTTTTTTAATAAAAATAGGAAAAACATTATTCATTCATTATTCTTAGTTACCTTAGTGAACTCGTATTCCACACGTTCATTTTGATAGTATACGTCCATAAATATTAAGAAATGGACGAAGCAACTGGTGAGTCGTCTAAAAACACCATGGGTTCACCAAACGAATAAATTAGAAATATTCAAGAAATCGCAGAAATAATTCATGCAATCTGCCAGGTGCCCCGTAATTTTGTATATTTTCCTATAGTAATAATAGAGGACTCTTTAGAATAGGATTTGTTTGTGGAAAAAATTGAGAGACAGATTTGTGATGGAGAGAATGAAAATAGAAGCCTTTAGGTAGAAGCCCCTGAAACTAGTGGGAATATTTTAATAAAATGCCGTTTTATGCAAACTATTCCAAGCCAAGAGAGCAAGATGGCGCAATTAGATATCCTTCAATTGTTCTAATTTTATTCTTTTCATAGAAGAGCCACAGCGATTCCAAAATCGAGCGACCATAGTCGTTCTACTCTTTAGATATGCTTTTGTTTGTTTTAAATGACATCTTTGTAAGGATTTTTTTACAAATTATCATTATCAAGTTCATAATCATAAAACATCGGATACTTACGTTAGCAGAATATTCAGTTTAAATTAAACATACAGAGATTCAAAAATAAAGAAAATTTATGCAAAAAATGTATCACAAATACAATCTTTCAGTTGGACATTTTATGTAAAATTGCAAATGTGCGAACGACGAACGTCAAAGTTTATAAATGGACCATTTTGTGAACGTCGAACGGCAACGTCAAAGTTTATAAATTGAGTGTAACTTCACAGAACAATATTTTTTAATATATATTTAATTATTTACAAAGAAAAGAATACAATATTCTTGGGTACTGGTACATTAATATATAAATAATTTTTGAAATATAACAAAAAATACATGTTCTGAAACTGAAACATAAATAATTAAATAAACACTAAATAAAAATAGTAATAAATGTAAACGTAACGATGTAAACAACACTCAAGTTAAAATTATGCTTGTACATAATCTAAAGAAAAATTTAATTGTATGTAAATTTAGATTTTATAACTTCTCATCTACAATAGACAATTTTATTCAAATACTGTGAAGATTTTCTGCTGCAATTAAAGAAGTATATTACACTGAAATTTAAGAGGTAATGACCACTATTATAAATGACATTTATACATCAAAATGGCGTCGTGCTCATCTCCTTTTGTTACAAGCGCAGTATCAATGCGCAGTCGACCATTCGCAGTATATCTTTTTAGGTATGTGGATATCACGCATATTGCAGGTTAGGTTGCGACGTCTGTGCAACAGAATAAAAATGAGAAGCACCAATTCAATTGTAAGCGCAAACTTTAGTTAAAAAACTGGCTTTAATAAAAAATATAATTAATTGCAAGTATGAAAAACTTGTGCTTTGTCTATTTTTTATGATTCTTAAGACAAAATTAATGACATTTTATGACAGATTTATTAATTTTATGATTTTATGACAACTGAGACCCCTGCATTTGGATTACTTCTTATAAGGGTATTTAAAGCAAAAAGTATACACCAAACGATTTCGAAGACGACGTGACGTACATTTATTTATTAAAGAAAAAAATTGTGGATGCTGTTGCAACCATAAATGAAGATGAAATCTCATCTGTCTATAAAGAATTTAGAAAAAGATTAGAAAAATGTGTACTAGTAGGAGGTCTACATGTGGAATAGTTTTCAACTTAGTTGAATAAAATGTTTTTTTTTTTTTTTTTTTTTGAAAATTGTCATTTCCTTATTTTGCAACTAAACTCAGTATTTAAACTCTTCTTCATAATTGAATAAACTTTACTAAACAAAATTTTCACTAAAAATGTAAAAAAAATAGGTAATTTGCTTAAGTCGATTTCATATTTTATAATTTTCAGAATACCCCGTCTAATTTATCTTATGTTTGACAATAGGGTTTTCCCACTAATTTTATTTTAACATTTTATGTCGTGAAAATGATATAATAAAACATTCTATCAATTTACAACAATTTACTTTACTAAGAAAATATCGTTAAAACAACTTGCTGATAATTTCAGGGATTTTTAAAACGGGCACTTTTAAGCGCCAGAATTACGTATCTACCGGGAAAACCAATGAGATTATGGATATTAGTTGGTAATAGGTTCTAACTGTGTGTTAAAGGAAGCTTTCCTCTAAAACTCCTCTTTTATTCCTTGTAGTGTGATTGGTCTCAAGGGCGGATCTAGAAATTTCAATAATTTTTTTCTCGTCTGTGGCGCATGGAACCCATACGAAATATGGGAAATAACATCTAGAGAAGCACCCCTCTAACGAGCCCCTTAGAAATTTTGAAAAAGCAGTTTGCGAAAAATTTTTTCAAAATTCGAGTGCCCCCCCGAGCCAAGGGACTCCCGTTTAAAATTACTCTTTTTTGTCATATACATTTTACTTTTCATCAAAATCCAACAATAGGTTTTGGAGTTTATGAAAATATTTTCATTATTAACTGAAATACAATGAACTGAAATTTTGTAATTTACAATGGACCCGTTTAGTGTGACGTCAGATTCTAGGCAACCAACAATACAAGTGTGTGTTGCTAAAGATTTTGAGCCTTATGTACGATACATTTAAGGGTTAAAAATATGGCTGTTGATCAGGGCCTCTAATTTTATTTGGTTAAAACACATATTAATTTAATTGAGTAAATTATATGTAGAACGAATCTAACGTATTTTAAGAATATGGCCTATGAATTGAATTGTCTTAGATATGCCATATAATTGAGTAATAACACAAAATTGTTAACAGCAATTTTTGTCATCCTTAATAGCAAGGTGCATAAGAGCGAAAATATTAACTGTAAATTTCGTTATCCCACTTGTATTGTTGGTTGCATAATATTTGACGTCACTACTAAACGGGTCCATTTAACAAATTACAAAATTTCAATTCATTGTATCTCAGTTAGTAATAAAAATATTTTCAAAAACTCCAAAACCTATTGTTGCATTTTTATGAAAAGTAAAATGTATATGACAAAAAAGAATAATTTTAAACGGGATTCCCTTGGCTCGGGGGGGGGGGGGGGGGGCACTCGAATTTTGAAAAAATGTTTCGCAAACTGCTTTTTCCAAATTTTTTAGGGGTCATTAGAGAAGTGCTTCTCTAGATGTTATTTCCCATATTTCGTATGGGTCCCATGCGCCACAGATGAGAAAAAAATTATTGAAATTTCTAGATCCGCCCTTGATAGTCTAAAGCAGTGGACTTGTAAATATTGGCCAATCAGAATCCAGATAAATGCCACACAAGTTATTCGTAAAAGCGTCGGACGTTGATATCCTGTAGTTTAGTTTTAACCTTCACCGGCTTCTGCAGTGACGGTACACATCGGATGACTAACCTAAAACTTTATTTATATTTTGATGTTTGGATTGTTTGGAGTGAATATTATCGTTTTACCAGGTTCTGGTTTACGTTTTATTAATTCTACGATCAAAATGAGTAATGTAAAAGAGGGATATGTTAAAGGTGCCACTGATAATGTACCTAAAGTAGACTTTGAAATGGTGAATAATTTTTTTATAACAAATCTTTTCCCAGATGAAATATTTGTTTAATTTTATAGCAGAAAATCACTTTTTTGTCTTTCAATACTAAGTGGTACTGTCAAATATAATATTGAGTGACCATTTTCACTAGTATTATTACACAAAGGTACAAAAAAACAAACTTTTTTAGGCATTTTGACAATCCATTACAACTCATAATTAAAAAGTACTGTCAATAAATAGAGGTTTTTATTGGATTTCAGGATGTTGACGTCTACAACGTGCTAATTTATGGCCGCTTAAAATGAACTCAATATTTTTCAAACTTCGTTATTTTTTTTGTTACTATTAGCAAAATTAAAAAGATAATAAATAAGCCATAAATCATTTTTTTACGTGAATTAAGTACTTTAGCAATAATTTTTTTTTCTGGGAAAACCGTCATAAATACTAGTATGACTTTCTAAGACAAACAAAACTTTTTATAAAAAATGACTTTTTTTCGGCAAATCATATAAGAAAATTTACAAGGGTGCGGTACCCGTCCGGTGACCCATTGTATATTATTTAAAACCTGACTGATCTTATTATGTATAGAGTTGTAATCTATTGGGTCAAATGAACCATAAATTGGAGAATAGTGTTATCGATTTGCGTAAAGGAATTAGGGGAATTTTAGTTGCTTAATTTTTACTAGTTTGTACGACTTTGGGGACATCAATGTTCTTTAGCAGTTGGGGCTCGACCGATGGATCAGCATTGGCACAGGTGCCGATGGTACAAAATTTCACCCATCGGCATCGGCCATCTGCAAAATATAAGGCCAATGGTGCCGATTGATTTTCTTACGGGTTGCATACTTAAAGTCTCTGTTGGGAATGAAATGTTTATTGTTTAGATTTAGAATGAATCAAGTGTGCGTTAAGGGGTTGATAGACAATCCAACCAACCAATCCTTCTCGGTACACTTTGAAGATTAATCACTAATTAATGCCATTAATGGTACATTTTAGGTTTATCTAATTAAACCTTACTTAATTTTGTTTATGTTTATAAGTTTATTACTATCTATTATTTCTATTATTATTACCTATTTATATTGAATATGAATGAATACTTAATTTTTTTGTTATTTTAGAAAGCTATATATTTTTTTAATGTATACCTTTGTTTCTGTTTTTATGCAATAAATATTAATTTTTATTTGGGCATCGGCCCATCGGCAAAATTCTGCCAACAGTCGAGCCCTATTAGCAGCAAATGGTATTGTAAAATATCTATTATGAATTACTCACCAACAATTCAGGAAAGCACGTTTCTATTACATTAAAGAAAGGTTTATAAGTTTTTGCTTTATATAAGCGTGTATACTTTTCTGAATTGAATTTAAAGCAAATTCTGCATATTTTCCTACTCATGACTCTCTTCATTCCGCTCTCGTATTTAATAATGCGATTAAGATTTATACTATTAACAATTTTTCGACGATTTTTTTCCCTTCGTATAAAATTGTCATTATTCTTAAAAGTCTTTGTAAACTGATAATACTCATCCAACGATGTTCTGCACCTATTGCAGATAACGAAGTTGCTAGGATTATCCAGATTCTGAAAAAATTAAATGTTTATCTTGATATTTATGATACTCTATGATATATTATGTACACATAGTAAAAAATTCATGTTCATTTGACTAATATGCGAATAAAAAAAAAACACAAAGCATATCTGTTACTTTCTAAAATAAAATAATTAAAATAATTACCAATCCCGATAAAACAGTTTTCAGTTTGTTTTTCGAAGACAAATCTGAAAAATCTGAGAATGTGTCACCACCAAATTTCAGACAAAGTCGACAAATGTTATCCTTCATTTGTTCCATCGTCATACACAAACACCTTAAGTATATTGTTTTATATTCGGGAACTGAAAAAAAAAAGATAAACATAGAACACAATAATTTAATCAATAACAAAGTTTTCAACACAAAACCACCTCGCTAATCAAAAAAGGTAAAAGTCTGTTTATATAAAGTTCAGCACCCTCTACCTCGATAACAAGGCATTAGCAGGCCCATGTTAATATAAACTTTTCTTCTTTTCACGTGAAGAATATGTCCTTAAAAGGGTGGTTTATTTTTGATTCACCCAGTCTACATTTTCCACTTCAGAGATATTCTTATTTGTGCTCGTCACATTTTTCATTTTAAAATTATCATTTTAGATTCCATTTCCAGTGTTCAACATGGAATATTGCTGCAGAAATTGGAACACTATGATTTCAGAGGTATAAATAATAAATGTGGTGAACTGGAATGTTACCTAAAGTGCTCAAATACATCTTTTTAAGTAATGTGTTTTTGTGAACATTTTTTAAATAAGGATCAAATTGACAGTATAAAAATTGAAAACTACAATGTGGCTTCCGTTAAATCATATTCATGGTGGCACAATATTTTGTGAAAACGGTCTGCAATATAAAGAAAGATTTGACAACAAAATACTCTAATGAAATTAACTGTGAAATTTCTGCTATTGAACTTTTGAGGGAAAATACCGTCATAATTACAATATACAGATCTCCTAATGATGACACCTGTGATATTTTTACTCAAATTTTGGAACTTTTGTTTAATTCCGATAAAATTGTAATCATAAATGATGATTTTAATTTAAAATTTAACACTGATGAATTAATTACAAAAAAACTGTTAGACTTGACAATTTCTTATGGTTACGACCAAACTATTTTTCAAAATACCAGACTTGGCAACTGCATAGATAACATATTTATAAACTTCTCAGGATTAACTGACTATGAAACGGATGTTTTTGATCCAAAGATGTCTGATCACAGAACTTTGGCGATACGAGTTGATGTGGGTGGTAAACCCATTGAGGTCAACGTGACTCATTTTATTAGAAAATCAAAACTGGCACTTTATGGATGGTAATGATGACTGTGACAACATAGTTAATAAATTTATGGAGATTTTGTTAAAATGCTTACATTGCTCATTTCCAATTGTTAAGAAAACGAAACATAAAAATAAAAATGTATCTTGGTTTACTGACAAATTAAGAAATACACTAAACATGCTTATTGATTTAAATGAAATTTACAATTCTCCAACTTTACCACAAAAAATAAGGGATTATAGGAGTGAGTATAGACGTGAAATAAATTTAGCTAAAAGAAATGCAAATAATAACTATGGTTTAAAGTCTGGAAATCCAGTAAAATCCATGTGGGACATGGTCAATGATAACAAAAAACTTAAAAAAGTATCCTTATCAAACACCCCTAATCTCAATGGCTTTTTGACTGACATTGCCGCAGAAATTATAAAAAATCTACCTAAACCAAAAGCTCATACTTCGGCTAATGACTTTATAGTCTCCTCAAACATAATAAAACCAAATTTAACGTTCAGTTTCAGATCGGTAACTTGTGAAGTAAGTGAAGCTATTGATATGATAAAGCCTAAAGACAGTAAAGACTGTTTTGACATGAATGCCAAAATCATTAAATTTGTAAAAAATGTGTTAATTTACCCATTAACAAAACTTTTCAACTTCTGTATATATAATGGAATATATCCCAGTTCGTTTAAAGTCATTAAAGTTATTCCTATATTTAAAAAAGGCTCTGCCGATGATCCAAATAATTATAGGCCTATATCATTAATTCCTATACTATCAAAAGTTTTCGAATACTTACTAAAAAACCAAATCACTGATTATTTTCAGTCAAATAGTTTGACAAATCCAAATCAATTTGGATTTCAGCAAGGGAAGTCAACTACCCTCGCCATCAATAGTCTAGTTGAGAACATAGTCAAGGGCATTGAATCAGGAATGTTTGTAGGCTCATCCTTCTGTGATTTAAGTAAGGCCTTTGATTGTGTATCTCATGAAATACTATTCAACAAATTAGAGTACCTCAGGGTTCACTGCTTGGTCCAATATTGTTCTTAATCTATATTAGCGATTTACCAACTATTGGACCTGGCAGTGAATGTGACTATGTGTTGTTTGCCGATGATGCTACAATCTTAAATGTCGATACAAATTAGGAAACTCTCTCCCAAATTATGGCAAAATCAAAGGATGATGCAGAACAATGGTTCCTATGTAATTCTTTAAATCTAAATGATGATAAAACTGAGAAAATGGTTTTCAGCTTAAGGCATCAAACTATCAATAATCCTATGAACACGTTGACTGCCATACGGGTTAAGACAAATTTCTTATAAGGCGCCAACCGGAGCAACGGTTTAACCAAATAAAATATCCTCCCAGGCCATGAATATCATCGGTTAATACACTATGAATTGCCACACAATATTTTGTAAAAAAAAAAACTGCCAAAAAAACGTCAAAAAAGGTCTTGGTCCTTTACTACGCCATCTCGGTTTATTTATAACGATAGAAGTGTGCTGGATTGAGTCGCTGGGAGATTCCGAGATCCTGAAAAGATCCAGACGATCCAGAGATCCCAAAAACATGACTCGGTCTTATAGACTGAGTCGGCCCACAGGGCAAATATAAGTACTCGGTCTTATGGACCGAGTTGGCCTCATAGACAATAAAAACCTCGGTCATATAGACCGAGATGGCAGTCAACATGTTAAAGTAAAATTTCTGGGTGTCATGTTGGATCCTACACTAAAATGAGACCAACATGTTGATTATACATGTAATAAATTATCTAAATCATCTTTATTTGCTAAAATCTTTAACCCAAATAACTACACGCGAGATAACTCTGATGACTTATCATGCTCTGATTAGTGATGTGTCGTTCATGAACGACCCGTTCACAATGAACAGGTCTTCCAAAAGACTTGTGAACGCTTTGATCACTCTCAGTGACCCTATCGTTCATATGACCTGACCGAATACGGAACTTCGGATGGTATTTTCTACTATGATATTCATGATCGGTGCGCGGTGAACGAGAACCAACAGATCATCTCGCAAACAAAATTTCAAAAGGTATAATATAACAAATGTATGCTCTGAATTGTAATAGAAAATATATTATTATTTTCAAAATGTTTCATAATTCAGCGAGGTGAAATGCAGTCATAATTTATAAACTTGGAAATTGATAATGTTGACTTTAAATAGTGTTGGTACCTTTTATTGATTTATTTAAAAAAATATAAAAGTTCCGCGTTACTCCACACTAAATTATTTTCGGGAAAAAGTGCTTAATACAAAAGAAAATACATCAAAGGACCCGCCGCTGCACGGTTCACTCAAATGAGCCGGGTCTTACCATCACTAGCTCTGATCCATTCCACTTTAAGCTGCGCAATACTTGTATGGGGACACTTTGTCTGCAGTGAAAGGGTCCTTAATATTAAAAGGAAAGCTATAAGGCTGGTACTAGGATTAAAATATAGGGCAGACGTTAAAGAAGATTTTAAAAACCTTGGTATATTAACTACACCAAGTCTATCAAAGCCTAATTTACGTTAAAACAAACATTCATAAATATACTAATGTATCCGAAATCCATAATCACAATATACATAAAATATTTAAGGCTAAAAAAATCAAGAAATAGCGTAGATTGTTATGGTCCGCTATTTTATAACAAATTACCTCCTTACCTAAAAATGTTGTCATTAAAATTTAAAATAAAAGTTAAATCAATCCTAGTAGCTTCGACGTTTTATAGTTTGAATGAATTCTTAGAGTGATTTGTAGTCAACCATTCTCTGTGCAGTTGTCAATTATGACATCCTATTTTACTTTATTATGATTAACTAGACAAGTAGATATTTCCCTTTTATAAATGTTTTTTTTTTATATATTTTTAATATTGTATTGTATGTTTTAATAATTATTTGTAATGTTTATTGAATTTTATGAAAACTTTTGACTTGTGTAATGATTTTTTTTTCAAACACACCAATAAATTCTATTCTAACCTTAAAATGGTTTCAATCTTATCTGTCTGGTCATAGGCAAACTGCCAAAAAATCAAATAATTATGAGGAACTGTGGGGTACCTTAAGGTTCTGTTCTTGGCCAATTCTATTTTTACTATACAGCGTGATTTACCATGATATACGGAAAATAAAATGGTGTGCTAGTCTTCAATGTGGGAAAGCCCCTGCGAAATTTTAGAGTGATCCGAAGTAATTTAGTATATTAAAAAGGGTTAAAATGTACGAAGAAACGCTACTGTTACGTGTCTGTGGTCAGTAATAGGGCGATGAACTTACTTGTGACAGAACATATTGGAGATGTTTACATTTCCTTAATTGGCATAAAAAGTGAACCTGGTGGGTGCAGTCAAAGCCGCGTTTTTTGCTTTCGGTCGAACAATCAGGACACCAGCAGGTACAAAGCGCCGCCGAAGTTTGTCTTTGTGTTATTAATATTGAAATAAATACCTCTTATATCTACTTGTTGTTCTGTAGAGTTCACTAGCATAGGGTCAATGTCTTTTCGATTTATTTCGTTATTCTTGTAGTGTGATTTGATTAAAACCAAAACGTCACTTCTACCCTCTCCAGTTTTGCTGTCAATCCCAAGTCTGATAAAGTGGTTGTACCGCGTTATGTCAGATTGGTTAAAGTCATGGGCGGCGCATTTCTACAAAAAAATAAGGTAATTTTTTTTGGACATATTTTTTTTTATTTTCATTTTTTAACTTCTTTCGTAGGGGACAACCTACTGATAAATTTTCTGCATGTCATGGTAGATCACCCTGTATATGTTCATGATCTATTTACGATTAACATTACAAGACAGTTCGTTCGATTCACTGATGATATCACTGAGCCAATATTGGCAGAATCGTAACACTATAAGAGCTAGCAGTAAATCTGTCAAATTTTAGTAAAAAACCTAACCTAATAATTATTTTAATGAGCTTTGATGATAAATTATGCTCAAACAGCACAGCTGGCCCTCACTGAAACTTATCATTATCGATTTTGGCATTAGTTGCAAATTCTTTCAACTAGCTGAGACAAAAATATAAGCATTGCAGACAGTTAGTCCCAAGAAGACCACAGGCGTAACTATGGCAGGGCAAACCGGGGCAGTGCCCCAAGGCTCCGGGAGATCAAGCCCCCCCCCCCCAGCCGGCACCTGTTTTTTTTTTCCGGATTCCTTCCCCCCGTTTATAAAAAAATGTTTTTTTGGATGTTTGCCCCTGCTTATCAAAACATTTTTTTTTTCGGATTAGGATTAGGTATTAAGAAAATAATATAATAGGGGGCCACCAACAATTTTGTGCCTTGGGGCCCCATGCTTTCTAGTTACGCCACTAAAGAAGACATATTAATTTGTTTATGTATAACCGACCGAAGAGCAAAAACTAACATATCTTGGCCCTGAATACAAAAAAAGTAAAGCATTATTATTATTATTTTTTAAATATTGGTTTTACATTTACTTTCATAATTCCTTCACAGTTTTTAATTTGATGAAAAATCCAGACATTTCAATTTGTTTAAACTACAATTCCGAAAATCGTAAACAGTTTCCAACAAAACAGTTTAAATGAAGAAAACATTTTTCTTCCTTAATACCATTGTAAAATACACGTGAAAAACTTAAAACTAAAAAATTTTGAAATCGTTTTTTTGATTTTTAGCTGTTTCAATAAATATTTTGTGCTATTTGGCAGGAAGATTTAGTGCAATAAAAGACATGGTTTCACTTATTTTTGTTGATTGAAGCATTATTACTTTACATTTTTTTACCATTTACTTAACACTTTATTAAAAAGTTTATTTCTCGTTTTCTTCAAAATTTTATTTAAAAAAATTTGGTATTTTTACTTTTGCGATACAATTAGTAGGACCAGAGATGAGGAAAATAGAAGAAACTTTTAATGTGGTAATATAGATTATTTAAATTGTATATGAAGCAATAGCCAGATTTAATCCAAAACTTTGCATTACACTTGTTAATTAATTCCTTTTTCACCTTTTTTTATGCTTAGTTTGACTCTAATTAAGATATATAGCATAGCTGAGGTTTACAGAACAAACAGATAGAGTGAAATTATTTAAAGAAGATAACATCGTCATAGAATGCGCAGAGACCGATATCGTTACCGCATACTCATTACCTAAGTAACGGTCCCATTTTTACAGCTGCTTGGGCGTTGCACTGCATACTACCATTAATATTTAATTAAAAAATGGATGGCACGGCACTGATATTATGCCAACTCCTATACACGATGCGCAAAGCCGTGATGCGTTATCTTCTCTAAGTAATTTCACTCTACCTATCTCAAATTGGTACTTAGTATTTTTGTTGAAAATGTTTAACATTTGTCTCGTACAATAAAAATTTTTCCAGAGAATCTTGTTTATTTTTCTAACTAGCCCAAATATCACTTAAAACTAACTAACTTCGGGCTTATGAAACTTTTGAGAAAATATAAATGTGAGTTCGATGAGATGCATTAAAGTTTTGATAAGCATATTTACTCGCCACTACTACCATAAAGTTTGCCTCTTTCTGAGGCAGACTGTATTTATATTGCATCTATTATTGCAAACAAATAATTTTAATTCACTATATCTTCCCAAGCATTCCTTCCACAACACAAAAATGGCAAGAAGTTATATTTACCACTAATATTTCAGCAGCTTCAGTTAATAAAATATCGAAATATCATAACTTTGAGTATCAAACTGCGGCTAAATGCTAAAACCCATAACATTAGCCATTTTTAAGTTTCCACATTTTATTTTACGTTTTAGGCAAGAAACTTCTGTGTTTTAGGTTAGTTTTAGCATCACAGTGTTGCCACATAAAGGCCGTTACAGAATAGTTAGCCGTAAGACTTAAGAGTCATAAGACGTATGACATTAAAAAGTGATTTTACACAATACTTCTTTACGTCCTACGGTAAGCCAATCACAAGTCAGTTTTGTGATTATGTTTATGATTTTAGATTATTTTTTAGGTTAGGAGAAAAACGATTTCATACCAAAACAAACCAATAAGAACGGATTATTATATTTTTTATCATTAAATATTGAAACGATAATGGATGAGTTAACTCTGATATTGTTGGCTGGAAATTTAATGGGGATGTTTTTGTTAATCAGAAAAAGGAGAAAACGTTGGTTAAATAGAAGGTGGTGGACAAGACCTATTAATTTAAGAAGAAAAGAGCAGGGTGATTATGAACATTTGTTGCAGGAATTAAAAGAAGATTCCTCCATGTTCTTCAAATATACACGCATGGAGATATCAACTTTCTATAATTTACTGGAACTTGTGTCACCACATTTAAGGAAAAAGAGTAAAAGGGCCCACCTTCCACCTGAGCTTCGACTTGCTATTACACTTAGGTAAGAGGCAGGCATAATTTCCAATAGAATATTATAAGTACACAGCAACAAGTCAATTAGGTATTTGTTACTATTATTTTACATTAAATAAATAAATTATTTATTATTTATTTCTTTGCAGATTTCTAGCAACTGGTGACCAAATCACATCATTGGCATTAGCATATCGAATTGGAATTTCAACATGTTACGAGGCTGTCAAAGAAACTTGTGCAGTTTTGTCAGAAGTTTTAACTCCAATTTATTTGAAAATACCAACGGAAGAAGTATGGAAACAGATATCGTCAGGTTTCTTACAAAAATGGAACATGCCCAGTTGCATTGGTGCTATTGATGGCAAGCATGTTGTGATACAAGCTCCAATTAATTCAGGCAGTGAGTATTTCAATTATAAAAAAACACACAGCATTGTCCTCATGGGTGTTTGTGATGCAAATTACAAGTTTTTACTTGTTGATATTGGTGCTCATGGAAGTAGCGGTGATGGCACAATATATTCATCACACTTGGGAAAAGCACTTAGTGAGGAATCTTTAAATATACCAAAAGGTGTTGTTCAGTTGCCTGGTTCAGATATAAGAACACCATATTTTTTTGTGGGTGATTCTGCATTCCAACTTTCCAAGAACATGATGCGACCATATCCTGGGAGAAATTTAGATGAAGAAAAGACCATATTTAATTATAGACTATCACGGGCCCGCCGTACCATTGAGAATGCATTTGGAGTTTTGGCAGCAAGGTGGCGGATTTTTAGGCGACCAATTTCATTAAATCCAGATGCAGTGAATACGATAATTTTGGCTTCAGTGTGTTTACATAATTTTTTGATGAGTGAAAATGATGCTTGTCCATCACAACAACAACTATATTGTCCCACACCGTTTATTGACCAAGAAAATGAAGATGGTGAAATTATACCAGGTGAATGGCGTAACGAAGCAGATATATTACAAGATATTTCCAACATTGGAGCACATAGAGCTATGACAGCAGCATATAAACAGAGAGACAGACTGGCTCATTATTTTCTCACTGCTAATGGAGAAGTTCCTTGGCAAACGGCTTATATAAGAAGAGGAAAACATACACCTCATTAACATTTTTACATTATAGTTAAAAACATTTCTTAAATGCCAAAATTTTATTTAGACTAGTTTCTAAACTAAAATTTAACTTTTAAATTGTATTTTGTGTATTTAAGATGTATGACATTCATATATATATACCCAGTACATCTATATGATAAATTATAAATAAATATATTAAGACTTGATTTTGTACATGTTTTGCTAAAAGAATGCACCATATCTCTGTAGGTGGAAACTTGTTAAATATGAAATAAAATATTTGTCATATTTGATTATTTTTTATTCATATAGCTGACATTAGATTAAAAAAATACTGAAATATAACTATAAAACATTCTATTCTGAGGAACAAATTAATATTGTGATTTCTCTCTTCAGTTTCCTTTTACATTCCTCACTTTTCTTTTTCAATTCGGCTGTAATAAATTTACAAAATAAGTCGTCGGCATCGTCACTTTCTTTTGCATTTCTCGATGCACTGCTTAGGTGATTTTTAATCGCACTTGACAATTCAATGAAGCTGGCATCTACGGCATCTTGTTTCTTCTTTTTTCCCTGTGGCGTGTAGCAACTTTTAGGTGTTTCCATAGCACTAGAACATCCCGGAAGTTGGTTAACAATTGGTGAGTCTTTACCCTCCTGATCACTTCGTTCATCTGTTAAAATAAGACAATCATTATTATATAAAACAAATTCAAATATTAAGTATTTTTGGCATAATTTACTGCATTTTAACAAATGAAATTAAAATATTTTTCTCCGTAACTACATATTTCACAACAAGCAGAGTGGTTCGTGATTTTAAATAATTGTCTATCCTTAATGTCAATTGGTTTTCGATTTTAAAATATATAAAAACACCTACCAAAAACATTTGGCGCATCATCTACAATAGTCCTTTTAGCACAGCTCTGATATTGTGTATTACTAAGTCGCCTACAAAACACAATAGAATTATATAAATTTTATAACGTAATTCAGATTTAGAAACGTACTTTCTTGGGTTGATGTATTTGTCCAAAAATTTCATTTGTTCATAAAGCGGCCACTTCTGTATTGACTGTGATTCCATACCACTTGTCGTGTTCTGACATTTTTTCACCTCTCTTCCAAATTTCTCTCTAAGCCTAAGCCATCTATTTTGACATTCGTACACTGAAAATAAATAATTGCAATGATTATATATTGCCATATCACAACTCATACTATTTTGTAAGAAACCTTACTGGTAATTGTATACATTTTTAGTGGATTACCTTTCCAATTCATAATGCTTGCAATTTCAGCCCACGAATTGTCCTTCATTATAATGTCCTTATAATTATTGCATTTTTTATCGTACAAATGAGGGTAACTTTTCACTAAGTCAATTAGCAATTCGTCACCTTCTTTTTCCACATATGAGATTTGAGAGTCGTTAATAGTACTTGAATATTCGTGATCCATTTTCACAATAAACTACACTATCAACTTCAAATAAACAAATAGGTAACTTAAAATAGTCCTCAAGATTCGAAGTAATGAAATGACAGCGGTCAGCGACAGCACGTTTCATTTATTAGGTTAAACTTTCATTGTAGCGGGAATGATTCTCATTGGTTGAACATTTTACGGCGAACGTAAGAATTCACCGTTACGGAAATTTTCAACTTTCTACGTAAGTTCTTACGTTTTAAGGCAGGTTGTGTAATGAAACATTTAAATGCACATATTGGTTTTCGTTTATGTTATACGTCATACGTCTTAAGTCTTACGTCGAGCTATTCTGTAACGGCCTTAACAAGACCATTTTTCGTGAACAGACGTTTACAATCGACTGGACGACCCATGGATTAAAGAATTACATTAGCTGTTCTCTTTCGTGCTGAACGAACTGATTGCAATCACTAAACAGCCAATCAAATCGAAGTATTTTTGAAATCCTTGATCTCTATTGGTTGCTTACTGATTCTGTTCACTTTGTTCAGTACGAAAGAAAATAGCTATATTATATAGAACGAGTGGATTTTACCCAAGATTGAATATCTTGATTATGACCAATGACGAGGTGAACCAAGATTGGCCTCGTAACTCACGATCCCCACCTGCAGCTAGTGTAAAATCACACCAGATGCAGAGCCTGATTTAAAATATTGTAAGAATTTGTGTAATGTTAACAATTAAGCAAAGAACTCGTAACTGGAACGAGCTCACAATGACCCGCCTGAGGTAGGGAGTAATTACCTCGTATTTTGAGTTACCGCTTTGCATGGTGGTAATCAGGATGAGTTGTAGAATATAACAAACCCTACAGAACCTGTAGGTCATAGTATATACTTCTGGCTATATTTCGGGTAGTGATGGGCGATATATCACGAACTGTGATTTAATCACTGATATTAAGAAATCACAGGTAACGACTGTTAGTAAAGTTGGCAGAAAAGCGTGACGTGATCACGACTTTCCTTCCGTATTTCGACCCTTGCTGTGGTTCAACCACGAACTTCATAAATTAAACTGGACTTCACAATGCACATATCCCAAACAAAAACTCGTGACACCACTTACCATGGTGGCCATGATAGGCTGTCAACTTAACGCATTGCCAAATGTTTTATATTTTCAATAAACTTGAATACTTTTCTCCCAAAATGCTACTTCATCTTCTCTAATAACAAGAAATTTATTCATAATGTCAGATTACTACAATATTTAGAGTCAGTTATCATAAGAAGTACTCATTAATACTCTCATTTTAATAAAATTATTTCTAAAATTTGGCAATCATTTGCCTATCAACAACCAACGGGATAATACTAGATTGAATCTGACAACATCGCCTTTGTACTTTTGTAATTCACTGCACATGTCATGAATTATAAAAACAAGGATTACGGACGCTAACGGGAATTCCGATGAAAACCGATCCGCAAAATATGAAGAAAGAAGAGGGCGCTACGAACACGAGTGCACCAAGTTCCAGCTAAGTTCGCGAGTATTGTCAATTGTCTCAATGTAAAGGTTATGTACATGGAAAAAGTTGGTGTCATCGAATTAAATCCTTTATATTTTGAGAAATGATGACTTTAGTACAAATATTGATGTATTTCATAATATTTCACATTAGGATATTGTGAATTGCTTGGTTTTTGTGAGATATAGATAGACAAAAAGGTGAGTTCAAGGCATTCAAAAATATTGAAGCTCTTTGTGGTTGGGTGAAAGAAGTACTCTCCGAGGAATTTACAGGATAAAAGCTTTTTGCAAAGGTAAGAATTAGTTAGCAATGATCAACCCTTTTTTTTCAATATATGCTTACCTAATTAAATGTTGCTTAATGAATAATTACTAACACGCAAATTCTTTTTTCAGGTTATGAACTCTTAGCTAAAAGCCGCTTTACATTAATGCAATATTGCACGTGCCATGCAAATTTTTATTGCGCGCATGCGTACATCGACCTATTACATCGAAATAGCTCGATGTACGCATGCGCGCAATAAAAATTTGCATGGCACGTGCAATATTGCATTAATGTAAAGTGGCTTTTAGAATCTTCAACAAAAGCCATGGCATCGATTACTTGGACTATTGCTGATCCAGATGATCCTTCAGTATTCATTATGACTGTGTTACTAGTCTAGACAAGATTCTTTGACTACCCAGTCTATTCCTTCAATTTTTTAGCAGTAAGCAGTGGCTACAGTCGAAAGGTTAACTGTTATGAATTTTGTGAAAAATACCATATAAATTAAACAATGAAGGACTGATGTACTGTGAACTAGGTACTTAAAATATGTAAAAAGGTGTACAGAATTTCTTCCAATGGTTGACCCCTCGCCTACGATATACCTATAGACTGAACTATACAAACCATTTAATTTGTGCAAGGACTTTTTCTTATCATGTCTTATTGTTATATATCTAGCACGTACTTTATTTTTTTCATGTAAGTAGGTTAATTGTATTGTATTTTATTAAATATATTAACTTTTTATTTTACATTTTATTTATCAATTCTATTATTGTTAGCAGTAAATTGAGGTAGTCGATTATGTTGATCTTCTATATACATGCATCTAACTGAAAGTAAAATAAAATATACTTACTAAATATCCAATTATTTATTATGCAAGGTTTCATTAGTACTCAGGAAGAATCAATAAGAAACTTATGAGAGATACAAAGAAAGATCTATATTGTAACAAAAAATACATGAAAATAATACATACATAATTCAAAGGGCATTTTTATAGCTACAATTCAACATTTTCATGGCTCGTCCGAACTCTCACTGAAGTATTTCGACCAATTTCATAGCTTTTGAATATTAAACAATCCAACATTGAGTTTTTAAACACAACACAATACACTAAAACAAGAAATTCTGTTGCCAGATCACTCAGTGACAGCTGTACTTTGAATTTTTTTAATTTATGCACTTCATCAGATATCTTAACATAGCTTGCACATTTTCCTCTGGTGTGTACCTCCTTTAAAACAATATCTACTATTACACTTCTTTATTCCTCGGCACTAGCTCCATCTTCGCTCAACTAAAGTATAAACACAAGAAATACTTATTACAAATACTGGCAAACCAATATGGTGTTTTCTTTTACCACAAATTGTTTATTGCTTGCCTTAACAGCAGTTACTATTATCACCACCTTAAGCTTCACATCTGATAGGTTTTAAGTTGTATCTCATATTAATAGAGAACACCTAACTGAATGGATCGTCGCATGTTTTTGTATTACGGCCGTTGTTCCTACAACAAAATCCACATTCTTACATTAACAGGCAACAACTTACCACCAATAAAACCCTTGGAATGCCCTTGTAAAATAATTTCTTTAAATTGCTTGGGATATTTTAACCCTAATCTCTTCTGGTTGTAAATCGACGTTATTTTATAAAAACTGATGTTGTCTCAGATTGCCACACTTCCACAATTAATAATACAAGAAAAACTTGCCATTTTGTATGATATAATGTCCAAAACTTAATATTGCGAAAAGTTCAATCAGTCGCCATCTGACAGCTATAATGACAGCGGTTTGTTTTCCTTCGTGCTTGTTAATCACAAAATAAAAACTATCAAAAACTTACCGTAAATTCATAAATATTGCACTTAATTTTTTTAGTCGGAAAAAGAAGTACATGCGGCGACGGCTACAACACAATACACCGCAAAGATTAAAGAATATTTGATACACTGACATTTTTACTATTTTTACTGGCAATGATGGTTGAAAAGTATATTGTAATTTTTTCGGCCGGCAAATTCAAACAGCAGATGAGTTACTGCGGGTGGCTGAATGTTACCCCCTTTCCTGTATGTACATTTTGAAATGTAATGATTACAAATATTTTAAAAAACGAGGCAATAAAATAGTTGCTAAATATTTACATAATTTCAATTTATTTAAATTTTTGTGTTCGTTATTTAAATAAAACAATTAGAATTATATCGAAACGATTTATTATTTTAAATAATGAATAGCGCTGCCAACAATAAAATCATCTTTCATCACAAAGACTCTTTATATAATAGTCACGGAGTAACGATAATCAAATAAAGCGGTGCGTATAAAATTCATATTTTACCGCGCTCCAGTGCACTCGTGAGCGCTGCGCCATCTGTTTCTTTCTTCCAGTTTCACGGAAATGTTGAAAGCACGCGTGCGTTATCCTTGTCTATAGTATTCATGGCACATGTTTTCCAACTCGTCTAATTTCCAAACTTTGCAACAATTAAATACCTGTAACAGCGACATAATAAGGAGAGACTGGAAAAGTAGGCGTGGCACATGGCCAGAACATATTCAAGCAACTAGTCCGCATGGGCGTCACTTGAACTTAACGTTATGGAATTTGCGAATATTTTAAAAATGTAAAGAGCAGCATTTACTCCGTTTTTAAATATAATATAATTTATTACTACTTCTACAGCAATTTAACTAATAGATTTGAGCTCAACTAATAATAGAACAGCAATAAAAAACAATATTCATTCATTAATTGTATCCCTCAAAGCAGTACTCCACTGCAAATCTTGGCAACTAGGGCCAACAAATGCACCCCCAATGCGTCCCTCGGGCGTTTATTGTATGTCCAAACACACCGTACGTATACTGAATTGGGATTGCCCCTCTATACTTTAGACCTCGTAGAAAATTATCTATCTATGCGTAAGTAATGACAGATCTTTTTGCTCCTGCCATCTATTATATTATGTACAAAGTAAGCACTTATGAAGCCACTGTGAGGGTTATCGTCGCTCCACCTTTTAATTGGTCTTTAGCAGGGTGTATTGATGCGACAAGAGCCCATACAGTGGCTTCATAAGTGCTTAATTTGTACATAATGTAGATGGCAGGAGCAATAAGGTCCGTCGTTACTTACGCATAGAAAGATAATTTTGCAAGTTCTGTACATAAGTGCATACAATGTTGCATACATTTTTGGCCTTTCGTTTGTGTTCAGTGAAACAAGAGTCCAGTGACATCTGACATTAAATAGCTAAATTAAAAACCGAATGGTGCACGGGCCTCATATATGCAACACTACATGCAGTATGGCAATTCGTATCAGTGATGGGCATAATCGGATGATTTCAATAATCGGATTCTACCGATTCGATTATTCCAATAATCGGATGATAATTCGAATTAATTTTAATTCGGTCTCGATTCTAGCGATTTTACAACTAAAATAATCATATGAATTATGAATTATCAGTTTTTCAAATTAATTTTAAAATGCTGTTTGGTGGACTGCACTACAATAAAACTCGTGTCGATTCGACAACACTTGAACAAGAAGAACGGTATCCGCACTTTTCTAAATTCACCGGTGGACAAAATACGAAGCTGATTGGCTATATTTTTCAAAATAGCCAATCAAATAATGTTATTGCTTACCGGTGCGATTCACCAGTGAATTTAGAAATCTGCCCTGTCATTCTTTTAAAATGTTTACGGATATTAGCACCAGAATCGGAGAATCGAATCGAAATTCAAATGATTCAATCATTCAGTTCAACCGATTAAGGATTCGAGTTTTCATTCGTTCAGTAATCAGAAATCATTATTCGTATTTCATAATTGCTGCTTTTTGATTATTTTCCGATTATTTTTAATTCGAATTACGGAACTCTATGATCGAATTATGAAGGTTATTTAAATGATCGGATTACAGGTTATTTTTAATTCGAATTATCCCATCACTGATTCGTATATGGGGCATCTGCACGTGACGTCACAGTTAACCTCAAAAATATATATTTCTTAAGATTGACACATAGTAGCTATTATTAAAATTTCTACCTGGTTCCTGTACTTTCAACCAAAATCTAGGCTCAACGTAATATTTATGAAGTTTTAAATAGTTTGTCACAATAAAATAAAACGCATTTTGCAGATTAGGAATCTAACTATAATTAGCAGTCTATTTTTATTAATCAACAATATTGAAAAAATATTTGCGTGAATTTTTAAATATTTGCTTGGAGCCAGTATGGCTCCATGCTAAAAATGCGTATACAAACATTAAAAATGAGCATAAACTTAAAAAACCTAAAATTTGAGGTTATGTTAGTTATATGATGCCCATGTACGGGTAATTGTAGGACCTTAAAGCTCGCGCCATCTACTAAAGTAAATAGAAACCATGCACTTATAAAGCCATTATTTTCATAGGAAAGTGCCGTACGTCGGACCACCTATTTAATACACCGTGGTCTTTAGTATTCATGTTAAAAAACATAAATACTAAAGATACGAATGACGCACACCGTGCTTTTAACATTTCCGTGAAACTGGAAGAAAGAAGCGCACGTTATAGGTGGTTATAGGCGGCGCGATTCTCACAAGCACACTGGAAAGCGAGCTGCTCATTGGCTAATGACATTGTTGTTAGCGTTCCGAGCGCCACCTGTGCTCTTCACATTTTGCGGATCGGTTTTCATCGGAATTCCCTTTAGTGTCCGTAATCCTTGTCTTTATAATTCATGTTAGAAAGCATGAATACTAAAGACAAGGATGAAGCACGTCGTGCTTAATCCTTGTCTTTATTATTCATGTTAAAAAGATTGGTAGAATGTAATGGCAAAAACTAGATTGACATCAAGATTTGGATTGACATTACCAAAAGTAATAAAGTTACTGTACATGTTCACAAACTCTCATAATTCCCAAACTTTGTAAAAATGAAATATCTTTAATGTTGAGTCAACTTTGATTGATTAGAAATCATCTTCATTAGTTTGTTTTCTAGTCTACAGTATGTTAAAAAATTAAGATTATACAATTTATCGCTTTTATCAGGACGGTCAATTTAAAAGTTAGCCATTTCACTTTTACAAAGTTTGGAAATTAGACGAGTTGGTCAACATGTGCAGTGACTTTTTACTAATTTCAGTTATGTCAATCTAGTTTTCGCCATAACACTTTTTACCAAACTCTCTAACGTGAATAGCCGGGCATACACGAGAGGACTTTTTAAAGGATCGGATCCTCAAAAGACCAAGTCCGCAAAAAAGTCCACCGGTGTGTGGAGAACAGAGGGCCACCGATTCAATCTGACAACTGCTCGATCGGTGGCAACAGGCCAGATCCGTAGGATCTGGTCCTTACATCCCCACTAACATATCATCGGACAAGTAAACACCACGATCACGATTTATGATGATGACTGAAATCCGCTGGTCCTTCAAACATGTTGAAAGACCGCGGATATGCACCTTTTACAATAAAATGAGCGGATCTAGTCTGCCAAAGGAGATGGTCCGCGAATTCATGAGAGATTTTGATGTTTACGTTAGTGGGCAAAATAAAGGACCAAGTCCGGCGGATCAATTCCTCTATGGACCGCAGGATCTGATGCGTTGGATCCGATCCTTTAAAAAGTCCTCTCGTTTATGCCCGGCTAATAGGTCAATTGATCTTGTGCAGTTTATGGACCTTAGTATTAATTGAAATTTTTATACAATCTTAAAAGTCACAAATTAAATTCTTTGCAAAGTTGGATTACGATCGCATAAAATTATAGTATTCTTCTTCACTTCACTTGGGAAACAAGCGTCTAAAGTCTAAACAGATTAAGCTAGTTTCTAATACTTGCGTTAAATTTTTAAACACATTCTGAATTGAAATCCGCAAATTGTACGTTTTCCTTGTCAAGTCTAAATCATTTTGCACAAATATACAGTGTGTCCCCGGATGGAGTTGACAAGAGGAAAAATATCTCTATTATTGATTTTACGACTAAAAGTCATTCTTTATAAAAAATTCTGCTTATCGAAAAAATTAATTTACCATATAAAAATCTTAGATCAGATGTACTGGGTGTTAATAAATTAAGAAAATATCAAAATGCCTCGAGAGAAGTATCTTCATTTATTATTTTGGACAAAATGTTTATAAAACGAAAGTTGTTTATAATCCAAAATAAAGCCTAAATACAAATTATGAAGTCAAAATTTTAACTTTTACATTTATGTCAACTTACATTTTTTTTCAAACATTAACGTAACATAATAACATTAACTTCAACGATTGTGGAAAAACAATTTATTCTACATAGCCTCCCCTCCAACCTCAACACATTTCTCCATCCTTTTAATAAATTCACCATAGACCTTACGAATGGTTGAGGGTACATTCACTTCATTCACCGCGTCTTGTATTCATGCTTTTAGTGTTTCTCGATCATGCGGCAGGTCATCTGCTTAATCTTTCGTTTTTAAAACACCCCACAGAAAAAATCCATTGGCATAACATCTGGTGATCTTGCAGAAAATTAATTGGAGCATATCTTCCCATCCATCTGGCTCCGAAGTGATCTGTCAACCACTACTGTACCAAGACTGAGGAATAAGCTGGGCAACCGTCTTGCTGCCAAAAAATGTTACGCCTTACTTCCGGTTGCAGAGTGTTTATAAATGGCAATACAAAGTTTTCCAAAAGGTCCAAATAAACATGCTGATTTAAATTTTCTTCTAAGAAATATGGACCAATGATTCGATCATAAAAAATCCCACACCATACATTCACTTTTTTATAACTTTGACTTCGTTTGTGAATAACATTGTTTGGATTTTCAAAAGCCCAATAACGACTGTTTTGTGATGAAACATGGCCATTGGTACAAAATGTTGCTTCGTCAGTAAAAAAAAACATTCTGTGAAAACTTCTATCTAAGAGGTAATTCTCACTGACCAATCGCTTCTTTTCATCTCCATTTTCAAGTGTATGTCTGAACCTTGGCTTAAACGGTCGAACTTTGTTTTCCATATAAATTTTCTGTAAATCGACTTTTACTTACTTCCAGTCTGTGAGCGTTTCCGTAAAGATAATTTTGGGTTTACTATTACTGAATTTATTGCCAAAAGTGTTGCCGCATCGTCTTCATTGTACTTTTTCTTGGGTTTTTTGACATCCAATACAGATCCAGTTTCATTGAATTTTTTTACAAGTTTGTGCAATGATTGGCGCGATACCGCTGTGTTAGGGAACTTTTGGTGGAAAAGGTTAATTGCATATCGATAAGAGACGTCTCCAATCCCATAACATTTGATCAAATAAATTCTTTCTTGTTTGGTAAACATTTTTTAAATGATCAACACATGCAGATGTAAGATAGTAATATTCTACACAATGTCACAATGACGTTTGTCAGTTCAATATTATCGACAGCACACTCCATTTCTTAATTTGAATTCTTATTCATATTAATAAATTCAACATAAAAAGATAAACACAATAAAAACATAAAAGTCAAAATACGCACTTCATAATTTGTATTTAGGCTTTATTTTGGATTATAACAACTTTGTTTTATAAATATTTTGTCCAATATAATAAATGAAGGTACTTCTCTCTTGAGGCATTTTGATGTTTTCTTAGTTTATTAACACCCGGTACATCTGATCTAAGATTTTTATATGATAAATTCATTTTTTCGACAAGCAGAATTCTTTATAAAGAATGACTTTTCGTCATAAAATCAATAATGGAGATGTTTTTCCTCTTGTCAACTCCATCCGGGGACACACTGTATACACTCACAGAAGCTGTTATTCTGCAATACATTAACTGGGCTTAGTTTTCGACAATTTACTCATTTAAACAGTGGCGGACTGACACTTGATGGTTGCAGCAATTTGTACTGAGGGGCGGTGGGACATGTAAGAGCACTTTTTGGGATCGAGGGGGCGTTGTGGTGATTGCCACCACACCACCATGGTCAGTCCGCCACTGGAGTTACAGTCTCCAAGCTGTACATTTTGCTCTGTCAGTAGTGCACAATGTTTATAATTTAGACCCCTGGGAAATTTGACGTTATTAGTAATTCATAAAATGTAATTCAAATGAAAAATTTTCATCGTAAATCTTCTATTCTATATACTTGAACTGTCTCTTTGGTAGTGTCAGTGCTCTGGAGTATATCAAATAATCACAAGAGTAGCTTATAAAGTATCTGCATAGAATGTTGGAGATGAGATTTATATTAAACTAAGCTCTGCTTCAACATGTCAGCAAGTATGGTCAGTCATCTACAGACTAATTTCGAGCTTCTTGGTTCTTGTCTACATGGAGTAGACTGACCAAAGTCGTCAATATGGCTTCCATTTACCCTACCAAGTAGTCATAAGACAACTACAATTCTTTGTAAATCATATGAATTTAAAAATGAAGTTGTGGAACGAACTCTTCAACAAGAGTCAGATGCAATGAGTGTCAGTCAGTCAGATGCAATGAGTTGTTCCACATTAACTCCCACTGCTCATCTCTAGGTTTATTATTTTTTTGGAACTTTTTTCTATCAGTAAAGGTCCATTAATGTATGGGGAGACTTTTCAAATTATTTTTTAGATAGGTACTCCAGTCGTGCCTACAAGTCCCAGCTGGGACTTGTCGTTTTTTGTTGCAGTATGACAATTACTGACTTATTTTTTTTATAAAAATATGAACTTGCGACTTTCTTCTATCAATATAGTGGAAACCAGGAGTGTGGGTTGATTTTTCAAATTATTTTTTCGATACCTCCAGCTGCATATTTCTAAGAACAAAACCAGAACATAAATCTATTCTCATCAGTCCCTGGATTTGGGTACATGTGTTAGAAATATTGTACACTTCTGTACAATAAAATCCCGTACACCTATTTTTCACTATATTAAATCATTCTTTATTTATTTGTCAGTGTCAGTGTCATATTTTCGAAATGCCGAAATTAACTGCACATGAAAAAATTCTAATTCTCTCTAGAATTGAAGAGGGATGGTCTATCAGAGCAGTTGCTAACCATTATCACTTAAATAAAAGTACCGTTATGAGTGTGAAGAAAAGGTGGGAGTAGGAAGGTATAAAGAGAAAAGACTGTTCAGGCCGACCGAGAAGTTCAAATCTCGCTCAAGATGAAGCGCTCCTGGGCTATTTGAGGGAAAATCCATTTCAAACAGCAGTAGACGCTGTGTCCATGACAAATTTTCCAGCATCGAGGTCAACAGCTAGCCGAAGGATAGGAAAATCAGAATTAAAAAACTTGTAAGTGTAAGTGCCAAGAAGACCATATCAACAGAAGAATATAAGCAAGCCCGCATTCTGTTTTGTTTAAATTATATCTATCGCCCGTTGGAGTTTTGGAACAATGTTGTGTTTACCGATGAAAAAGTTTTTCAGTCTTGTAATGACGGACATATTCAGGTGTACCGTTCTGCAAATACCAGGTTTTATAAACGCTACGTGTTTCCGTGAAACAGGTCCGGGCGATTTTCTGTTAATGTTTGGGCATGGATAAGCGTGTATGGCCCTGGTGTAGCGTGGCATATCATGGGTAATGGTAGATTTAATGGACAGGTTTATAGAGATATTTTGGACAACGTTATGCTTCCTTCGGTGGAGCAATTATATCCAAACAATACATTCATTTATCAACAAGACAACTGCCCTATTCGTACTGCCAGGATAATTACTCAATGGTTTGGGAACTACAATATTGAATTATTACCGTTATTATTACTTATGACATTTCACAATCAATGTCACTTTTTTATAACCTATATGATAATAAAAAATCTAAATTCCAAAAGACTGATTCACATCACTTAATATTAGTAAAAACTGGATTACTTGATTTTTCAAGTGTACAGGATTTTATTGCACAGAAGTGTATTTACTTACTTGGAAAATTTTCTATCACTGAAATATCACCCTCATAGGATTTTTTCTTTAAGGGATGTGTTAGAGGTCACAACACAAAACAAATTGTCATGTTTCTAGGTTCTGAATTCTGGATTGTTTAGTAGGAGCAGTGACGTAGCCAGGGGGGGAGTCCTGGGGGTCCGGACCCCCCCCGAAATTTATTGACATTTGTATAATCGATAGACATGATATTTAAAATTATTATATTAATTTTATTTTCGGTTTCAGTCAAAAATTTTTTTTGGCCGATTACAAATCTTGATTCCAACCAGTCCCGTTGCAAATCGTAATTTCTTGCAATTTATTGCAGCAATATTGACAGTCAAATGTATAAAACCTTGTGGAATCATAAGTAAATTCAATTTATTTTTATTACTAGCCAAGCGAAATCCACGTTAAATTGCAGTCGCCAGTTACTTGGAATATAAATTGTTGAATAGTTCAACTAAAGGACCCCGCACAATTCTTATGCAAATTGGCGTACAGTCAAATTGGCTGAATTTTTAATATGTTGTTAATATGTTGTATATGTATGTGACTTTCTGATCAAAAACTCTCATGGACCCATCTCGATCTAGTCTAGTCTCGTCTACTATTCGAGATACAACTATAAATTCTTGTAAAATTCTGTATCTTATCGAACTTTTAATTTATTGATGGAGTGTTGTTAGAGGTCAAAGAAGCAATTTCCGAAAGTTTTTCAATTAAAGTTTTTTGATCAGGAAGACACATACTTTATGTAAAAAATGTTTAAGCAAGCATGACCAAATATTATTTTCACTTGTTATTTTTCTACAGATTTCCCGGCGCCTTCGCCAACATTTTTCAAACTTTAATTTTTTCTACGCTATTTTTATTAAAACAACAAATGCTTTTAGTGCAAAATATTATAAAGGTCTATTAGAACGAATCACAATATAAAATGTATGAAAAAAATCATGAATTCGAAATTATTTAAATTGTACAAAAGTTCATTCTTGTACATTTCTTGAGCAGTATCTCGGAAACTAGACATAGGATCGAGTTGGGCCCATGAGAGTTTTTGATCAGAAAGTTGAAATCTACAACATATTAAAAATTCAGCCAATTTGACTGTACGCTAATTTACATAAGAATTGTGCGAAAGCTACATAACAATACATAATATACTTACAAAAAAATGTTCGGACCCCCCCCGAATAAAAATCCTGGCTACGTCACTGAGCAGGAGGTATGCTTGCTTTCACGTACACTCAGGTCTCATAGGAGGGCCCATTGTGCTACTCCCGTAGGTGGCGGCATGTCCACCGAGCCCCTCATTCCTCAAGCCAACCAACACTTGTGTGTTTGTTGGTTTCTAGGTTCTCTCAATAATGTTATTCAGGAATTGCGATTGTATAAATTTTAATAGGACCCAGTATGGTAAAAACGGGACATAAAAGTTGGAACATATTTATTTAAAAATATAATTTTATGGAAAGGACTTTGAATAATACCTGTTTAATAAAATATTTTATTGTAATAACCACAAATAATTTAATTCAAATTGTTCGTAGGTACATACAGTGAATTTCTATAAGCAGAAGTAAACTAAGAAGGATACACAAGGAGTGCTCAATAACGTGAGAGCCAATCAAAACAGGGCACAAAGTGACAAAATAGACATTTAAATGTTCATTATAAATATCTAATACTTAAATATTGTCTACAGTGATGCCACAAAATGTTTGCCATCTTTGTCTAACAATTGTGATGATTCAACACTCCCTGTTTATACATCTTGGCAGTACAGTACAGTACATACTTAAAAATAATACAGGCTGCAATAAAAACAAACTACAATAGCAAAAACAGCACCTAAATAGTTTTCTCAATTAGGCAATTTCAATATTAAGTCTAATAATCATTATTTTATAATTCTAATTACAAGAAAAAAACTGCTTTTTAATGTTTCAAAATAAGTATATTGATACTCTACTTATGTTTCGCCTTATTAGGGATTTCTCAAGAGTAAATACAAAGATTACTAAAGCTATGGAACAAAATTGCACTATTTATGAAGGTACTATAAATTCAGAGGTTAAAAGACCGGGCATGAATAATTAATAAAGAGCTCTTAGTACTGAGTCTATTATAGGGGTTTTAAAAAATTTAGTTGATCATTAGTGGTACAAGAATTATTTCTAAGGGATTTTTTTATTTCTAATTGCTTGAAAAGACGTTTCCCTTTAGTTTCTGCATGAATTAGTTTTACTTTTACATCTTTAGAGTCTATAAAATGGTTATTATTAATACAATGAGTAGACATCCCCGTGTTTTTATTATTGTTTAAAACTGAATTCTTGTGTTCTTTTACCCTCAGATCAATGCTCCTACCACTCTGACCAATATAAACTGCCTTACAGTCACTACATTTGATTTCATAAATACCAGATTTACTTAATTTATTCATTTTCTTTATTGTTAACTAGTAGTCTCCCTAAATTTGTTTTATTTACGTTTATTGTTAGACGTACCTAAGTTATTTGATTTATTAGATATCTTGTTACTAAAATTTGGAATATGATTAATAAAATAAATTTAACTGGTTCCCTAGGTGCGTTGAAAACTCCTTTTGGATCATTTTTCTTTGTTTTTTACCATCTCTTCTATTAGACTCCTTATATCCGTTATTTCTTGCAATTTGTTTAATATTATTAAATTCAATGTTAAAATCATTTTCATCCAAAGGGAAGTTTGTAAGTCTATGTATTAGGCTGAGAAAGAGAGAGAACTAAATTTGCCAAGATTGTTGCGATTTATAATGAATGACTATGTCCAGTAGTCGGTCTCCGGTAACTGTTATATTTTAACTGATTATTAAGTTTTTTGATATCAATATCTACGAAATTTTTCTTCATTTTCTTCATTTTCCATAGTGAACTGGATTTGACTATTAAAGGAGTTCAAAAAGTTAAGGTAATGAGTCAAGCTACATTTTTTACCAGTCCAACTGCAAAAAATATCGTCTACATAGCGAGTTCAATAAAAAACATGTGTTAAGAGGGTAGCAGGAGAACCCATTGGTAAGCCGCCTTTTCAATATAAATTTTTAGAAGGCCTTTTAATATTAATTTTTCATTTATATTAATTTAGGCATTGTCTATTAGCTTGTTTACAATTAATTTTAGTTCTTTGAGTGAGATTGAGGGGAACAGACTTCCCTTTAGATGAAAATGATTTTAACATTAAACGGATAAAAGGAGTCTTTACTAGAAAAGACAGACAAACAGGGAAAAACGATCCAAAAGGAAGTTTTCAATGCACCTAAGGAACCAACTAAATTTAGTTTTATTAATCATATTACAAATTTTAGTAACAAGATATCTGATAAATTAAAGCGTCTACCAATAAACGTAAATTAAACAAATTTAAGGAAACTACTAATAAAGAAAACATGAAAAGTAAAGCTGGTATTTATGAAGTGAAATGTAGTGACTGTGAGGCAGTTTATATTGGTCAGAGTGGTTGGAGCATTGATAAGAGAGTAAAAGGAACACAGAAATTAAATTTTAAACGATGATAAAAACACGGAGATGTCTACTCATTGTATTAATAATAACCATTTAATAGACTCTAAAAATCTGCTAATCCACGCAGAAACAAATGAGAAATGTTTAGATCTTCTCGGGCAATTAGAAATTACAAAATCCCTTTGAAATAATCCTTGCACAACTAATGACCAACTAAATTTCTTTAACACCCCTATAATAGGCTTAGTACTAATTCATTATCTATTCATACCCAGTCTTTTAACCTGTAATTTTCTGGCTATAGTACTTTCATAAATAGTAGAATTTCGTTCTATGCTTTAGTAATCTTTGTATTTACTCTTGAGAAAGGTCTAATAAGCCAAAAACATATGTAGAGTATCAATATATTTATTTTGAAACATCAAAAAGCAGTTACTTCTCGTAATTAGAATTATTTACAAGATGTTTCACAATAAACCGACCACAAGTTCATTTCAATGCATTATTTTATCTTATTCATCCTTCTTTTTTTTCACTCTAAATGATTTCATTCTGGATTTTAAATTTTTCTAATGGGCTCATTTAGTGATATTTAATTTACATTTTATTTTTCCATTTTCCGTAAGTATTTAACCCTTTAAGTGTATAGTGAAAAAATTGGGATGCGTTAATATTAACTGTAATATTTGATTTCCAATTCGTAACATATTTGGAACGGTGCGGCGTGGATGACGTCATGGCACTCGCACGACTGGTTTTACGCGCCTGCGGTTATAGCACGTCTGTTGTGCTTTCCATATGAAACTATATGGAATCAAGCGAGCGGTCGACCGCTGCAGTTGTATTTACATCACATTGCGTTTTCGTGCGCTCTATTTTCATTATTTATTTTGAGAAGGAGGAGTTGAAAAAAAATCTAATATTTTGCACATTTACTAACTACAAGGTGTACTTTCAAAATATGAATTAAAAAAAATGCTAAATGAGCCCATTGAGGTTCAATATTTTCTCATTATACAATTAAATTATCAGTAGAAATGATAATTTCCAAAAGATTTCATGATGATTCGTAAAAAATTGTTGATTGCATATTGAACTTCTTTGCCTCATTCTTCAAAATGAATTCTTTATCATAAAAATACTACACTTTATCTTTCATTTTCTTTTGATTTTGTTAAGGCAGGTAACATGCTTTAGTAAACCATACATTATATTGCACCTTTCAGTTTCCTCATCAGCTTCAAACTTTTGACATCTTCCATTCTTCTTCTGTAATTTTATGCTATTTCAAGTTTTCTCTGTTAGCAAATCCAATATCTATGTTTTCAAGAGGGAAAAACATTTCAGGTTTACTAAAATTCTTCATTAACATAATTCTTACTTGCTAAGTTGATACAGTATAGCCTCGATAATCCGGAAACATATGGTTCCAACAACTATCAGATTAGTGTAGTATTCGGACCAGCGGATATGGATTTTTTCATATGCAATTTCTTAGAGCGGAAACTATTGGTCGTAGACGAAAAAATACAAGGACCAAAATTGTGCACAATTTTGTTCTCTACATATTTCATTTGAACTTTTTTCTATAGCACTTACCACAACAGCGCTATTTCCCGAAAAGCGTCGCAGCGTAGAGTTTTCACCCCTCCCCCCTCGAGCGGCAACCCCCCCAAGGTCGCAAACTCAGCTGTACTATCAGGGGACCACTGTCTATCATCCCACCAAATTTCATCCCTTTCCTTTTGCGAATAGAAACCCCCCCCATTGCTTGGCCTATTACACAGAAGCAGAAAAGTTTGATATATTTTGCCTTTATGTTAAAAATAATAAAAATAAAAAAGCTGCAAGAGAATATATCGTTATACCAAAATCGTCCAGCTCCTAGTGAGAACACATTCTTAAATACTTACCGTCATGTGAGAAAAACTGATAATTTTAAACGAAAAAAAATAGAGGAAACGACAATGAAGAACGTTATATTTTGATTTTTTTTAGTGGTAATTTTACTATAATTTATTTTATCAAAATTAAAAGTCAAAAATAAATTTAAAGTTTTTATTATGTCAGTATTACTACTAGATTTACTGTAAAACAAAGCCTCTATGACTAAAAACATATATTCTGATGGCCATCCTGAGATGTTTGACTGTGTAAAAAATTTGTTTCAGAAAATTCTGAAACTAGTTTATGGAATGCATCACGTGAACTTGGAAAAAGTTACTCCAAAATTCAAAGGACTTTAAAAAAGAATGACTACAGGCCATATAAATTATTACCGGTACAGGAGTTTACTGATCACAAGCGAAATAGGTTATAATTTTGTCAGCAACTGCTCCAAAGACTGAATGAAAACTCTAATTTTCTTAAATATATATTATGGACAGATGAATCGTCGTTTTCTACAGCAGGAGTTTACAATAGGAAGAAAAATAGTCTTTCGTGGGAGAAAAAAAAATCAACGACAAAGAAAAGTTGTTGAATTTAAAAATACGGTAGAAAATTGGTTAAAATGTGACGTGAAATTTTTATACATAAAATTGTAGGGCCAATTTTTTTGTTTTACCCTAACGTGGGAAACATTTAGAAATAGTTCTGCCAGAGGTAGCAGAGCTTTTAGAGAAACACTTTTCTGATGAGGAACTTAAGGAAGTAATTTGGCAGCAAGACGCAGCGACTCCACACAGTGTTTTGGAAGTTAGGGAGCATTTAAATGGTCAATTTGACATTTGGATTGGTAATTCCATGGCCACCAAACAGCCCTGATTTAACACCTTTGAATTATTATTTTAATCAGAATGTTGAAATAATTAAAACTAAAATTAGAAGCAATTTACAAATTAAACAGGGACAATAATAGCTGTTTCTAATTGTTTAAATAATTTAATAAAAAGGTATAAGCTTTGTATTTTAAATAATGGTGGCCATTTGAAACAATTTTAATAGTTGATGAATCTAATGCTGACTTTGTTGTAAAATTTTCTTATTTTATGTTATAAAATATTGTTCATCTCAGGATTTTTTTTTTTTTTTTTTCAGTGCACTATATTATTGTTTATTGTTTAGAAAATTACAAATTCTTGTTAACAAACTTTAAGAAATAAAATAACAAATAAGTAAATAGATAATAAGTAACATAAAAATTGTATAAAATATGTAGAATACAATACATAGATAAGCATTCATATTACTATAACCTTATACAGATGTTGCTGCACATATATGAAATCACCTAAACTCTCTAAGGAGCTTGTGCGTGATTTTCACAAATAAAGCAGCAGCGTAACTGGATTATAGTATATGTGGAAAATTTTATATACATGGTAAGAATTAGATAAATACCTACATTTAAAATTTATTTTAATTTTAATTATTATATAGTGGTGTGAGAAGGAGGATATTGTATTCTAAATTTACTAGTAAGTGGGGTAGGTTTATAAATATAGTTGTAATTATTATAGATATTGAACATTATACTACTGGAAAATGACTTTTATTTGTCTGTAGTTTTCATTTAGAAATAGTTTGAGATTTTTTTTTAATTCATGCTTGTTTTTTATGCTTTTTAATTTTGCGGGTAAGATATTATATAGTTTGGGTCCATAATAGAAAATAAATCGCTGGGTATGCATCTTCCGGTATATCGGCACTTGTATGGAAAGATTTGTATTCCAGCGGGTTCCATAGTTATGGTTTACCACATTTGGTGGTGATTTAAACACGTACAGTAGACACTCATAAGCATACAATTTTCTTACAGTAAACATACCTATTTCGTTATACAATAAATCTGTGGGATATCGTTTTTCTTTATTAAATATTATTTTTAATAAGGAATTCTGGATAATTTCTAAATGTTTCAATGAGTTGTTAAAGAGTCCACCCCAGACTGTAATGCCGTACCTTATAGTAGATTCAGCCAAAGCATTGTACGTAATGATTAGATTTTTTCTGTTAAGAATGTCTCTTAGTTGATAGAATTTGTGTATAAGTCTTCTTAGCCTTTTCACAAGATATTCTACATGTACGTTCCATCTCAGGTGATGATCCACCATTAGACCAAGATATTTTAAATTATTAACTTTAGTTATGTATGAACAATCACACATTTCCACATTTTTGCACTTGTCATTATGAATTGTTAATTTATCTTTTATCGGTTGATCATCAGCTGATATGGTAAATGTTAAAAATTTTGTTTTACTGGTGTTGAGGCTCAGAAGGCTTACATTTAACCATGAATGTATCCTTTTTAAACTGGTTTCTGCATTCGTATATACTTCAGTCCAAGTTTTGCCTTGATATACAAGGGCTGTATCATCAGCATATGCTACAATATTATCTTCTGGATTCATAATTTCTGTTATATTGTTAATATATATTAAAAATAATATTGGGCCTAATACTGTGCCCTGGGGAACACCAGTTGTAATTATTAACGGGTCACTCAATGTTTCATTTATTTTTACTTTTTGCTGCCTGTTCGTCAGGTAATCCTTAAATATATCCAATGCAGAACCTCTGACACCGACTTTCTCCAATCTTTTCATTAATATTTTCTGATCAACCGTGTCGAATGCTTTGGCTAAATCCAAAAATAC
Source organism: Rutpela maculata (assembly GCA_936432065.2). Classification (NCBI taxonomy): domain Eukaryota; kingdom Metazoa; phylum Arthropoda; class Insecta; order Coleoptera; family Cerambycidae; genus Rutpela; species Rutpela maculata. The sequence goes on from OW386293.2 coordinate 24,597,942, forward strand.
AGCAAGGCATTTTTTGTTATCATTTAAACCTTTAATAATATTGCCTATTAGCTCCATAGTTGCGTTTTCCGCACTCATATTTTGTCTAAATCCAAACTGCTTGTTTGATATTATTTTATTTTTTTCTAAAAAATCGTTTAATCTTGATTTTAGACACTTTTCAAAGATTTTTGAGAAATTATTAATAAGGGAGATTGGGCGATAATTTGTTAATAATTTATTATTGCCTGCTTTGTACACAGGCGTAACTATCGACTCTTTCCAGGCTAAAGGGATGAGTGAACTGGTAAAAGACAAATTTATTATATGACATAATGGTTTAGCGATATTATGATGATATTTTTTAATAAAATCAGCAGACAATCCATCTGGGCCCGGTGCAGAATTGTTTTTTAATGACGCTATATGGATAATTTCATTTTCTGTTACAGGCCTTAAATATAGTGAATTTCTTGTGTCTGGTTTACGTATTTCAGTAACTGGAATGTTTACTTTTATGTCCTTTGCCATGTTTTTTCCAATATTTATAAAAAAATTATTAAATAGGTCTGCTTTCAATTTGTTATCAGTTACTACATTGTCACTGGAATCTAATACGTCATTTATTTCTGTTCTATGTTTCTTGTGTGCATTTGAGGCTTCGTTTATTGTTTGCCAAATTTTTTTGTAATTGTGTTGTGCAGCCTCAATTCTATTCTTGTAGTATTCGTTTTTTGTGTTTCTTATTACTTTATTTAACATATTTCTATACTGTGTATACACGACCTTATTTTCGTAAATTTTATTTTTTACATATATTTTTTTTAGATAGTCTCTGTGCCTAATAGAGTTTATTATACCAGTTGTAATCCACGGTTTAATCTTACGAGTCTTATTTGTTAATTTGATTTTAGTTGTGCACATACCTATGTAGTTATTTAATTTTTTAATAAATATATTGTAACTAATTTCAGCATCATTTTTTTGGATAACATCAAGCCAATTTTCTTCTTGTAACAATTTGCTTAATTTATTATAATTTATTTTATGAAAATAGTTACATACATCATTTTGATTTGTCGGTGTTTTGTTTTTATTTTTGTATTCTATTGATAAAAATATTGTATAATGATCTGTTATCGCAGTTTCGAATAAAACCGGTGTAATGTTTAAAATTTGTTGTGTTAAAATTTTTTCTCCCACTCGAAAAAAGATATGGTCAATAGCACTACTTGTATTTTCAGTTACTCTAGTTGGTACATTTATATACGGAATAAAACCTTGTTGTGCTAAATTAGTCAGATAGATATTTGTATTAATATCAGTGTTATCTAAGATATTTATGTTTACATCGCCTATAAAGATTTCTAATTGTTGCTTTTTTAAAGTTGTAAAATAATTATTGATGCACGTAATATATTGATTTAAATTTGTGGAGGGAGGTCGATATGTCGCAGTGATTCCAAAAATAACATTATTTTTCTTAATAGTAATCCTTAATAAGTTTGTTTGATCCATATCAATAGTAATTTTATTTTTATTCTTATAATATATCAAACTTTTCTGCTTAGAGTAATTACTACGCTTCCTTTAATTACCATAAAATACCTATATGCATGTTGACATGTCAAGAAATATTACAGCTATCAACTCTTATTTGAAATCTGGGAAAAAATATCTAAAAGAATATGTAAAAACATACAGGGTTTTCCATTTAAAAAACAACCTTCATTGTTATATCACGTGACCTATGCAAATTATTGTTTTTAATGGCGTGATATCTCGAATTTTATCCCACTTGGTGGCACTGTGATATGGAGACCTGTCAAATAATCAATGAAATGTGTTGCGTAAGGCAATTTTAAAAATATAATACGAAGTGGTTGAAAAATACGGTAGATGATCTGTGAAAGAGTTAAAAACTGAACTCAAGAAGAGAAATGCGAAATGTGTTGCCAAAAAGGAAGCTCTTATCGAGAGGTAAGTGGTGTGGTTTGAACATAACCTCAAATTCAAATAGTGTATGTATAACAAATACTTTCACGGTTCTCACTCACAGAGTCCAAGGGCATTACATAATCGAATTTCAAAAAGTGGTTTTTGCATACACAAGAATATGGTGAAGGTTCAAATTTATCTCGACGCATTCTGATGAACAACATCTTTCTTCTATTTATATCACTAGGAAAATGATGTCTCGTTGTTCTTGAAGAGCAATGTTGTACGACACAAAACGAAGGCATTGTCTTGAGTTTGAGAAGGTGAGAATTTGCGAAAATATTAACTTCGAACATAAAAGTTATAACATCGTAAATATACACAACATAACAGCATAACAAACAGTTTTTGTTTGTTGGTCTCCCTTTACTACAGCGCCACCATTTAGAACTACTCAAATAAAGCTACCATTGCATTTAAAAAATATATATATATACAACCCTACAACTTTTATACAATTTTTTTTTTACTTCCAATAATAACAGAAATAAAGGAGGGGGGGGGGGGGGTCCAATATATAATGAATAACTCTGTACATGTTACATTCCATTATTCTATTTCTTCTAGAGATCACCACATGCACATTCTATTTTTAAGTGTAGATTGCGAGCGGCACTGTTTACTTTGGTAATGTAATATGTAACTCACTTTTAAGGAAATAAGTTATGATTGTTGCATCAAAAATTCATTTGTTTAGACTGCAGATGTAAAATTTTCAAAGTGTCCAGTGAATAGAAGGATCTGAATTACTGGAGTGTCGAGATTATGGAGGCTATACTGTACTTTGGTTTTTAAAAATAAGCAAGTCATTGAAAACCTTTTGAAGACACCATTTACTATGATTATTTTATTTATCTATTTATGAACATCTACAGAAATTTTCCAAATTCCCCGACTTCCAACATGATGGAGATTCTAATTTTGGTATTGAATTTAGAAGGCATTTGAATAAACAGTATCAAAGCAGATGGATTAAATGTGGAGGACCTCATGTTTAGCCAGCTAGATCGCCAGACTTCAACCCTACAGATTATTTTCAATGGGAAGGAACATTTCAAAACTAGTCTACAGTCCATTCTTGTGACAAAATCTTCGTATAACATGGTATTGCTAGATGTTCAAAGTATCTTTATTTAATTACTTGGTAACGGTACGAGAGGAAAAAAAATTACACTTTTGTTCCTTTACTCCAATATATCATCTGGTATAATGACTATCGTACTTCTACCACCTGTATACTAAATAGTGCATAATTTAAACATTTAAAAAATTCTTATACCGGGTGAATAAAACCTACACGTAAAAACTAAGCAATGAAAAATGGGGGTTTGAATGCCACAAAAGAGGACATGGAGAGGGGAAGAATTTTCCTCTTCAGGAATGTGTTGGGGGTGGAAAGATCCCCTTTTTCGGTTTTTCGCTTATAACTCGGAAACGGTGCGTCGCAAGATGATTAAATTTCCCTCAAGAATGTCTATATACATTTTCTTCCTGTGTTATAGTTTCGAAAAACTTTTTGGCTCACGTTTTTGGTCAAACTTGCCCTTCTCAGCCTTTTGTTTTACAAAAACGTTGTCAGAGAGGAAGTTGTAGAGCATTAAATTTAATTACAAGAAAATATACATACTTACTAAATGCCTAATATGATTTTTTTATTCTTTTTCGCTTATTTTGGTACTGCAGGTGGCTTTGCATTTGTAGGAGGCGAATGTTTTTCTCATCATAAGTAGATCCTAATTTGTTCTATACTTGAGTAAAATTTTATTCAAATCGGAAACAAAATAAAAAAGTTATGTGTCTCCTCATCTTAAGTGAGACTTACTGTATATTTAAGAAAATGTATAGAATTCGACAAAATATTATGTTATTAAATAAGTCATAGTAACAGGAAGTTTGAAACAAATGACTGTACTTCGAAGAAAATTTGTGCAGTCTTTAAACTGGTTATAAGTTTGAAATAGGCCAAAGTTCAAGAAACAAAAAAGTTAAAGAGTTTTACAGATCCGCAGGAACTTATAGGGGGTATTTTTAATAAAAAAAAATCGAAATTTGGCAAGTTGTTTCTGGCAAAATTATCTTTAATTGGTGTTTTTAAATAAATTTTATAGCAGTAATTAACCGAAATATGGTCATTTTTCGATGGGGGAATGGCGAATGGAATTTTTTTCTAAAACAAGTGTTTTAAAGGGACAAAATAAATTTAGCATCTAGGTGATGCTATACAGGGTGTCCCACTTAAAACTCCCAGCGCCATTTTCTCGATAACTAAAAGCGATATTTGAATTCTTTAAGGTGTGCACAAATTTTCTTCGAGTTAAAGTGAAGTTTTCCTGTACTATCAAGTATTGTAAAATAAGGATTGTTTTGTGAATGGGATTTATTACCAGACCACGATAAACCACTTTGATAGAGAAATTTCAGATACCAAATTATTAATTATTGATTTTCGCTGGCAAATATTTTGGCAACTATAACACACGGAAGAAAATGAATTTAGACATTCTTGTAGGAAATTTAATCATTTTTAATCTTGCAGCTAATACTTTTTCCGTACGAAGCATCGTTTCCGAGTTATAAGCAAAAAACCGAAAACCTAGCCCTGCCCCGACGCGGCAGGGCTAGGGGCAAGGACTTTTAGTAAGTTTACGTCCTAACTACTCCCAAGACATTCCTGAAGCGACAAAAATATGCAACATGTATTTTTTTGTTCTTCGATTCGATGTATATTTCTCCAAATACTTTTTTTATTCACCCGGTATGTCGTTCCATTAAAACTATCACAAAGTAATATTTATCAATTCATACAAGTAGAGTAAAATTAATATTCATCAAAGATAATTTATGGTTGCAAAGTCACATACATACCATCTTCTATTTTCTATTGAAAATAGGCGTTTGGATCTTCAATAGTAAACTCATATCTATTACTCATCCAAATTCCTTAATTTAAAATGTTATAATCTCACTATTCTGGTGTATTCAGAAATATATTGATAAATCCGAAACTAGCGCTATTACTAGTGTCAGAAACTATGTTTTTCATCAGTGCAGAACAATAGCCAAAGAAACGTACATTTCATTGGGGGCTTCATCGTTCTCTTTTTATTTAGAAACGTTTAAAGTCTATCACCAACCTGTCTGTCTGTGTGTTTATCCATCCCCACAACTTCGGGCTGTCCATCTCGGCAAGAATTCCTAGTTCGCTTCCCAGCTGAACTGAGTTTGTCACGACCGATTTGTACATTGTCACATAATGGCCTCACCATTATATCGAAATGTGCAAACCCCTTTCGCTCAAGCACAGCTTAAGGTGTAACATCATTTGTAATTGCTCAGCTGTTAATTTTGCTCAGCCAGAGACTGAATGTAACAAAAACAAAATAGCTGGTTCACAATAAGTTTTATTTGTACCCATACAATATATCATAGTAATTAAAACCATAAGAACTGTAGTTGAGAAAAAGATTAAAATATATTTTGTTATTCATCTATTCATAACTAAACGCCCAATACAATACAGTACAACATAGAATTATCTAAACTACCATATAAACTTTTAGTTTATGGGGAATAATTGCTTGTTTTAATGCTAATTTAAACAAACTAAGAAGGTGGTCTGCATATCAAGAACTGGATTATCAACTTTCAGCATTCCTAAGTATACTCCACCACACGAAACAGCAATCCCGTCCAGCTCCTTTATCGATATACCTTTCAAAAAGAAATAATTTTACAATCACGTAAAAAGTCATCTTGGTATGCGTTAGGCCTTGCTTACATGGAGACTAAACGCGTACCTTGCAGATAAAATCATCTTAAGCTGATTCAATGCAAGCTTTAACATTTGCAGAAGGCAAATAGCAGTTTACAGGATGGGATATGCATTAATGCCTTTAGGCTCTCCCCTAGCTTGCTTAAACTGTAACGAAACGAAGATGATTTTACATTTTCTCAGAAATAATTCAACTTCCGATGGTCGAGCTTATTTCCGGATATTAAAATGGGACTTACTTCAATCACCTCTTAATAAAACACACTGTTAATTATTAGCTGGGTGAAGTATTGTTTACTTTTAAGAAAGGCACATTTTTGGGTTAAACAGGGCACCTAAATTATCTGTCACAGAAACCATGTCTTTTCGTCTGCCACAGTGTACCGTAACACTGAAGATCTGTTGATTTTCGGTGTGTTTAAAGAAATGGTAAAATATAACCGGTCTTGCCATGAAGCAAACCCACGATTAATTTGCTTAGGCTTTGACAAAGATTTTATACAACATTCAGTGGACAGCTTTGCGATACTGGTTTTCATCTTATGCCTAGTACACACTGACAAATATCGCAGTAAACGTTTTTCAAATAGAGTTTGATCAGTCCCGAAAACTCCTAATGTTTGTGTTGACACATCCCAAATTTTAAATACCATGTCATCACATATTTTATGACGGAATGGGAAAAACTGTATATCACATATGGCTGATGGATGTACAGGTAAGAAATAGAATATAATCTTATTTCTTTTGCTGGAGAGAAGTAAACCAGCATAAACTTGGTTTAAGACAGTGCCCAAAATGTAGATTTTAAAAACGCGGCTGTCAGTATTTTACGTACTAGGCACACAAATATTCTTTTCTCAAGATATTTTAATATCAGATAAGTACGTGATGTCAAATTACAAATGCGTTGTACACTGCAACTAGACAACAGTGCTTCTTACATATGCACTGATTTTGCAGACGAAAAGACCTAATTACTGCCCATGGAAATTGTAAGAGTTGCAACATTTTCAGTAAGGTTGCCGTTACAACCTAGATTTTCTTTCTCTATTAGATTAATAGAAACAATGTGGAGATCATGCCACATTAACAAGTGAGATTGACCTTATCAGTTTCGTTTCATAAACAAAGAATTAGGATCTAATAATCTTTCTTAACTCACTGAACTACATATAGCAGTTCAGTGTCTTAACTCGATAGTTTTTCTCAAAGAATATACACACGGATAATGGTTATAATTATATTCACAGAAAAACACTTTTTTAGATGAAACTGGGAAGTATATCTGCTGAGCTTATTAAGGTTAATTAACCAATTTAAGGTGCTGAGGCTGCTTTCACTTGGTTAAAAAGTATAAAGTGTTTAAAGAGCTTTCAGCCGATGTTTACTGGGTTCAAGTTGTCTTAGGAGTTGAATATCTACATCGTCAATGAACAATTCTGGTGAACATCGTGGTGAACAATGGTTTGTACAACACATTATCCAATCCACGAAAAGTAAGATGCTTGGCTAACTAAAAATTGTAAAATGCTATTATATAACCCAATTTTAGGCAGCTTGAATGGATTTACGATGAAACCAAGCACTGAGCAATTCTAGTTTGCTGTGCAATGCAAAGCTTTTCATGTAGAGGAAAAGGTATTATTTTCCTATGGTGAGTTTCATGACACCATGTGTAAAAGAAATCGAAAATATAAAGTTGGGTATTATTAAAATATTAAGGTGATAGCAATTTTTCAAGGACGATAACAATGGGTGCTGCATTATTTTTTTTAAATGAAATTAAACAATAAACGGCCAATTAGACAATAACATTAGTGTTGACATAATTAATATATCGCGGTAATGAATTATTTGGAAAAAATGCTGTTACCAGGTATAAGCGTCGGCAAGGGTAGGGATAAGGGCCTTTTTTCGTCCACTAATTTCATGAAAACAAAAAATCATTAAACGTTATTTATTTATAGTTGAGCATATGTATGTTTTTATAAGTTTTACATTTGAAAGACGACAGTAATAATAGGGCACATGCACGTGACGTCACAACTAACCTCAAAAATATATATTTGTTAAGATTCATGAGTATTCCGTAGCTGTTATTAAAATTTCAGGACTCTTTTTGTAGGTTGGAAATCTAACCTGTGATTAGCAGTCTACTTTTATTAATCAACAATATTGAAAAATTATTTGCGTGAATTTTTAAATATTTGCTTAGAGCCAGTATTGCTCCAAACTTAAATGAGTATACAAACATTAAAAAAGAGAATAAACTTAAAAAACTTAAAATTTGAGGTTATGTTAGTTATATGATGCACATGCCCTATACATTTCAACGTAAGCATGTTTGCAGTCTTTTTGTAATTTTTGACAATTTTCCGAACTTTTAATGCATGTTTCAGGTAGATGCACTTGATGAACCAATATAAATTGACAATTATTTAAAAGCTTAATAGGCCAGTAGGCTTAGAATCCAAATCGGAAATAATTGCTATGAAAGGTTTTAATGTTTTAATGGCTTTATTTGTTGCCTAATATGACTATCCTAGGTTTTCCCCCCCGGCGGAGTTGTGATTAAGTGGTGGGGGGTAATGCCCCCCCCCCCCCAAAAGGGGTATTTTTGCGGTTTCACGGTTGTATCTCGTAAAGGACTCATAATATCGAAATCATAGTCTTATTAAAAGTTGTAGGGCATTAAATTCTGCATTGAATGAAACCAGACGCATATTTTTTGGACCACCCGTTCCCATACTAGTGCTCATCAAAGTTGGACAAATTTTATGAAAAATGTGTTATTTACACTATTAATATTAAACATAGTACTATAGCACTCCATTGTACTAGTCTTGTACTTAGTAAATATATATAAAATATTAAAATTGTACAATATATAAAAAGATAATATTCAAAAATGGTTTCATATAATGAGATCCATTCAACTGATATAAAGATGGAGGCAGGATAAGAAACACAATTCTTGAAATCAATTAGTGATTATATTTCATAATAACAAAAATTGTAGTTACAGGTATGAAGATGAAAAGGGGGAAAAATAAGTAGGTACACAAATTTCACAGACGTCGACGTTTGATTCTCATTGGGCCACTGGGCTCCTCAAAGTGTGTAATTTCCGATACGGAGTCCGTTGCCCTATCACTCAGCTCCTGAAAGTCTGTAATTTTCGTCGCCGCATATATGCAGTCCAGGTCTTGTCAACATCTGGTTCATCAATTGCATCTGGTTGGAGGGAGTTAGTGCAGGAGTTCCCCTTGCAGTTGGCACAAATCAATAAGCAATTAATCCCAGCCTTCCGACAACCACAACCACCTGCACACCCCTTGTTGCATTTGCAGAAAATTGTGGAGAGAAGAGACTGTGGAGCTAGTTCCTTGGAGGTAGGAACGGGGTCAAGACCAAACTTTGGAGCCTGCCATCCCCAGTGGAGCGGATCCATCTGGTGTCCTAACCACATTTGTACTTATAGGTAAGTTCTCAAGCAATGCTGGCGGGCTGCTTCGGATGTTGGTGGTAGAGATGCCAGGTTGAATTTGGATTTCACTAGGGCTTTAGAAAACAGGTCGAATCGCAATTTATCTAAAGTATCTCCTGCTCTACCTCCGTAGAGGGTTGTTAAAAATCGTAGGCCAACTTCGGCAATAGCTTCAGCTTGAGTGTCATGTTCGAAGAAAGGTTTGATTTCTTCGAGAAAACATTTATTTTCGACCAACAGCTTGACCACCTTCTTCTTACCCTGCCTGAAGAGTCCTGAAGTAGTGTCACATCCACTTGGAGAAATTAATATGAGTGGCCTTCTGATGTTGTATGCCAGTTTGAAGCTGTTGGAACCAAATACTTTTGATGGGGTCGTTCCTCTTCCAGGTTTTGAGAAATATATGTTTGCTGATGGTGTGGCTAGGGCATTGGGCATGATGAGGAGGCCCTTATCCTCACCAACTACCACAACCAAAAAATTCACTTTTGATCTCATCGAACGCAGAATTTATTACTCTAACTTTTGTATTGACCACTTTATTGATAGATGGGTTAGTTTAGATGATATTACCAAAAAGCAGAAGTTAAAATGAAAACGTTTCATAAATTTGTCCAACTTTGATGAGCACTAGTATGGAAACGGGTGGTCCAAAAAATATGCATCTGGTCTCATTCAATGCAGAATTTAATGCCCTACAACTTTTAATTGGACTATGTTTTCGATATTGTGAGTCCTTTACCAGATATAACCGTAAAACCGCAAAAATATCCCTTTTGGGGGTACATTTTTACACCCCAGTGCTTAAACACAACTCCATCGGGGGGGAAAACCTAGGATAGGCATATTAAGCAACATATGAAGTCATTAAAACAATAAAACCTTCTGTAGCAATTATTTCCGATTCGTCTAATTTTTTGGTTTTACACTACTGGCCTATAGATGCTCAACCATTTAAATTTTTTGTTCATCGAGCACATCTAGAGTAGTATTACTACGAGAAGATAGCAAAAAAATATGCGCAGAAACGAGTTTGTGCACTCCCATCATTCTAAGCCAATGAGAACGAATTACGTGACATTCAAATGTCAACACCAGTGGCGGCGGCGGTAATAATAATAATAAAACAACTTTATTAGGCAAAGTTTAGTACAAATTACTATTCTTACACTTCTGAACAAAGGTTACTCGTAACAGTTGGGCAAGTTTTAATTTACTCCATTACACAGGTCCTTGAGCGCGGAACTTTTATTGCAATTACACATCCTTATACCCCAGACGACGCTATGCCACTGGTAAAAATAATCGTGCATGTTGGCTCCGCCCCTGTCATCTCATAATAATACTACTCTAACTGCAAACATGGTTACTTTGAAATGCTATTATTATGACTTACTGTTGTTTTTCAAATGTAAAACGTATAGAATCATAAAGTTCATATTATGTTCAAACTACAAACAAATAATGTTTAATGATTTTAAGGAGAACTTTTTATTTTTATGAAATTAGTGGCCAAAAATATATAGCTTATCTACCCTTGTCCTTTAACAGGTACCGGCATCGCCACCTGACACTTCGCACAATTGTATCTATCAAAAATGGAAAATATTAATATCTTAATGTTAAAAATCTGCACGCAGCTACTGGGAGCAGGAGTTTCTTACTTTACTTACTAACTGGGCTCGTTACCGCTGAGCTACGCAATACAGGCCTATTGTATGAATGCTAGAACTTATATTTAACAATCCACCGTCTCGTGACTTGAATGATCTTTTTTTGAAGGAAAATAAATGGAAGAGTGAAGTATGATATATCGTTAAAATCAGAATAACATCTACTTTCGAATAAACAATAAGAAATTAATATATATGCTGAAAAATAAGAAAGTCTATGTGCCAAAAGGACACTGAACGTCATCCGATCTACACCAAAACCTTTTCAGCTCATATACAGTCCAAATGCCAAATTTAATCAAAATTAGTTTGCAAGTTTCGGCGCTATTGTTTCCACATACATGCATGCGTACACACAAATCACTTTTTCGTGATCCTAAGACCATAAAACAAAGATATGGTATTTTCTCAATTTTCGATTTTGGACCAATTGCAGAAACCTCCTCGTTTTTATGGGTGGGAGTTAGAAATGTGGTAAGAAGTTTTTGGGATTTCCCCAAACATGTACTGTCATGAGCAAAAAAAAAATGGGACAAGTCTTATAACGTATTTTTGCTAAAATCTAGTTGTGTACATCTAACTTTAATTTTTGTGACATTGTCAGTTATTTGTCAAAATTCATTGCAAGTGTGCAAAAACTAATATGCCCCATATAAGCGATTTAGTTAAAGCTGGAGTTATTGCTAAAGCAGAAGATGGATGGTCAATGAAACAAATTGCACTGCGTTATAATTTTAACAAAAAGTGGAGAATAAACGGTACGATTAGTAGAAATCCTGGATCAGGGCGACGAAGGATATCAACTCAACAACAAGATTTGTAATTGGTAAATACATTAGTAGAAAATCCATTTTACTCAGTTATTCAGGCTGTTGAAGAAACGAATTTTCCTGGATCGAGTAGTACTGGTTGCCAGCGAGTGAGAGCATCGGAGCTACGCTGTCATCCAGCAGCACAAAAATACTTACTTAAAGTTGAGCACAAAGAAGCTCGACTAGGATTTGCGCTTGAATTTTTAGTGCATGATGTAAATTTTTGGAACAATGTAGTTTTTACAGATGAAAAAACTTTCTCGATGAGAAATATATATCTGACAATGACAAAAGTGGTAGATTTTGCGTTAATATGTGGGCTTGGATATCTGCACATGGTCCTGGTGTTTTGTGGCATATCGAGGAACGATTTAATAGTGAACCGTATATTAGGTCTTTAGACAATATTATGCTCCCTTCTGTGTCACAATTCCCTAATAATGAATTCATATTTCAACAAGATAATTGTTCCATTCATACTGCTCATACCGTAACTAACTGGTTTCAAGATAACAACATTAATGTTCTTAACTGGCCCAGTCATAATCCAGATCTTAACCTATGGAAGACATATGGGGACAATTCGTAAGTATCCAAAAACTAAATGTGAGACCACGGAATGCCCAAGAATTACTGGAAATTATAAATAATGCATGGGAAAATATTATTACTGATGATTATTGTATAAGGTTATTTAATTCCATGCCAAATAGACTTATAGAAGTCAGTTTCTCGTTAAGCTGGATATCCTTTGTCCCCTGATCCATGATTTACACTTATTGTGCCGTTTATTCTCCAGTTTTTACAATGTTAAACACCAAAATTTTGTTAAGAGGATACAACACCAATCACAAAGTTTCATAAGTAAAGCTAAAGCTGAAGTGGGGCGAAGGGTAGGCAATGTGGCTATTATAGGGCATCTGCACGTGACGTCACAGCTAACAGCAAAAATATGTGTTTCTTAAGATTTAAGAGTATTACGCAGCTGTTATTAAAATTTCTGTCTGGTTCCCGTATTTTCAAATAAAATCTTGTTCAGTGTATAATGTTTATGAAGTTCTAAATACTTTGTCCTAATAAAATAGAGCTCTTTTTGTAGGTTGGAAATCTAACCTGTAATTAGCAGTCTATTTTTATTAAACAACAATATTGAAAAGTATTTACGTGAATTTTTAAATATTTGCTTGGAGCCAGTACGACTCCAAGCTAAAAATGCGTATACAAATATTAAAAATGAGAATAAACTTGAAAATCTTAAAATTTAAGGTTATGTTGGTTACATGATGCAGAGGCTGCTGTAGGTGGCACCATCTATTAAAAAGCACTGTACTAAAAGTCTTGACTGGGAAAAAGCAGTTTTTAGCCAAAGAGCTGGCGTTATTAAACTGAAAAAAAGATATTCTTGTAAGTAAATGAATACTACAGTTCTATTGAAGAAAGTTTTTAGCTAAAATTTGTTTATTACGAAGATTTCTCTTCACACTTCATAATACACAAATTTTAGCTAAAAATTTTCTTCAATAGAAGTGTAGTATTCATGCAAGATTTGTAGAGTATAAGGTTCTCTCGTATTCCGCTTTTGGGCGGGAAGTGAGTGCGGGGATGAAAAGTCAGACTATCTTTGTACCCTTCGAACGCGCAGTAGTGGTGCAGTTATCTCTTTCTAGAAGGACAGTCTGTACTGGCCTGAAATATGGCCAGAAAGTATACTATGACTTGTATAGTGTATAGTGTTATATTCTACAACTTATCCTGATTACCACCATGCAAAATGGTGACTCAAAATATGAGGTAATTACTCCCTACCTCAGACGGGTCATTGCGAGCTCATTCGAGTTACGAGTTCTTTGCTTAATTACTAACATTACACAAATTCTTACAATATTTTGAATCAGGCTCTGCATCTGGTGTGATTTCACACCAGCTGCTCATTGGCTAATGAAATTTTTTGGTGGGGATCGTGAGTTACGAGGCCACCTTATACTCTAAAAATGTTGGTATTCATGTACTTACAAGAATATCTTTTTTTCAGTTTAATAATGCCAGCCGTTTGGTTAAAAACTGTTTTTTCCCAGTCAAGAGTTTTAGTACAGTGCTTTTTAATAGGTGGTGCCACCTACAGCATTACACTAGGGCATATGCATCATGTAACCAACATACATGGGTTTTGCGGCTCCGGTCAAATTTCCTGAAACTCTGGGAAATAGTAGTTCTCAGTGAGTAGAAAAAAAGTCTAAATGGGCGCGAAGCTCTAAACCCCATTGGTTCCGAGATAAGACCAGCTGAAGCTCTAGAAACCACCCCTACCAAACCACAAGCGGGCTAATCCGATATCAATAATCTGACCCAGATTTGTGATCAGTGTTGCTACGGAAATAGAAGGATTTTGAACCATGAAAACAGTATTTTAATATTCACGATTTTTAGCGAATAGAATATTTGCTGGTCGCAGCATTCAAACAGCTCTAGCTCAAAACCAGTATAGACCACCAGACTTTTGTACTACTATTCCGAGAGTCATGTGGATTAGATTACTGGTGGTTTGGTAGGGGTGGTTTAGTCCGCTTGTGGTTGAAATTTAATTCTTTCAAGAAAAATAAGCAATTCAACTCGCTGTTCCCAGGGTCAGGAGGGTTAGCCTACTCGTAGTTTGATTTCTAAGGATTAGATGGTTTAGGGGGTGGGTGGTTATAGTAGTATGGAATTCAATTATCTCAAGAAAAGTAAGAAAAGAAAAGAAAAGTAAGCGATGAAACTCGCTGTTCCCAGGGTCAGGTGGGTTAACCTTCTTGTGGTTTAGAAGGGGTGGTCTCTAGGTATTAGGTGGGTTAGGGGGTTGGTGGTATGGAATTCAATAACTTCAAGAAAAATAAGCGACTAAACTCGCTATTTTCCCAGGGTTAGGTGGATTAGCCCGCTTGTGGTTTGGTAGGGGTGGTTTCTAGAGCTTCAGCTGGTCTTATCTCGGAATCAATGGGGTTAGGAGCTTCGCACCCATTTAGACTTTTTTTCTACTCACTGAGAACTACTATTTCCCAGATTTTCACGAAATTTGACCGGAGCCGCAAAACCCATGTATTGTGTGCGGGATCCTTTTAGGTTTTTCAAGTTCATTCTCATTTTTAATGTTTGCATTTTTAGCTTGGAGAGAGAAAAGATTGAGATTGAGAGAAAGTATATTTTCTCCTACATTCTGTGGAAATTTTTAAAACATATTAAATTGAATATTATCCTGCGTATATTTGTTAAATATTCAGGAATATTAAAAATGGCTCCTCTAAACTTTACTCCATATTTAAAAATTAACGTAAATAATTTTTGAATACTGTTGATTAATAAAAATAAACTGCTAATTAAAGGTTAGATTTCCTACCTATTTTATTAGGACAAAGTATTTAGAACTTCATAAACATTACACTGAACTAGATTTCAGTTGAAAATACGGGAACCAGGCAGAAATTTTAATAATAGCTGCGTAATACTCTTAAACCTTAAGAAACATATTTTTGAGGTTAGCTGTGACGTCACGTACAGATGCCCTATAATAGCCACACTGCCTACCCTTCGCCCCACTTCAGCTTTAGCTTTACCGATGAAATTTTGTGATTGGTGTTGTCTCCTCTTAATGTTATAACATTAAGAGGAGACACTATTCATCATCATATCCCTACCAAAATACTTTTAACGCAGTGCAACTGGTCTCATTGACCATCCATCATTTGCTAAAGCAATAACTACAGCATTACAATAAAAAATATAATAAAAGTGCTAACTGTTTTATTCCGGCTACTCATTACATATTCCAAGAGAGACAGATTTACATTAGAAAAAAATAGTTGTACTATTTTTTTTTGCTCACGACAGTATTTATAATTCGCAAAAATCACGGAGTGGGTGACATCTACATTAACTTGTATAATGGTGAACAACAAATCCATTTTCTTATTGATATTTGATGGAAGGTTAACATTTTTGCTGAAACTGTCAAAACAAATCTCAGAAAATTCACTTGATAAAATTATATTCGGCATTTTTTCATACTTGTCCATTTTTTTTAAATACTTTAGGAAGCGATAAACACTACCAAACAATTTTCACTGTATTAAACTATTTTTCTAATGTCACGAATGTCAATTATATGTCAAAACTTTGTTGTTCACTATTAGAAAAGCGCCATCTGTTGGTGGGTGATTTTCGCGAATAGTAAAAAACAGAAAATTAAATCAGATTAGCTTATTTCGATTTGACCCAACCTTTACGTCGTTTTTAAGGAAAATTTAAAAAACGTGGTATTCATTGCCAGAAGATGAATATCATTATTCTCAAATATTTATTCAAATGCTACAGTTCGAAGAGAAAATCCATTTTGCAGAACCTGAATATTACATTTTCAAGGTAAAATATTTTTTTTATGTATGTTTGGGTAGATTATAATCATATATAGAATAATACAATTTTATTGTAAAAATAAATATGTAACGGGCCGAAGGACCTCGGTCAATTGCCCTTTGACTGCTAATCAATAAAAATAATTTATTATTAATACTTACATTCCCTAATTTCGGAAAGCCCTACCGCCATACTCCACGCAATCCCTGGCATCATGACCAACCCTAAAGCACTTGAAGCAGACTATCCTGGAGCTCTCCTCCCCCAATCTATCCATCATCATATCCCTACCAAAATACCTATCGTCGCTCCTACCACCAGACGGAGCCCTGTTCGAATAACCCCCCGATGGAGCAGACCCACGACAATTACGTTCCAGATGCCCAAACTTTCCGCAATTGCGGCACCGGCTAGTCTGAGGATTCGCCTTCTTCTTCTTCTGGAGCTGACCCTGAGCCTTAGAGGCAGGTATCATATCCATGGCGTTCGCAAAACGACCACCCCTCGATGCAATAAATCTCAGTGCCTTCGCAGCGGGCAACAAACTCGCGGGTCTCGGGCATTGCTGAGGCGCGTGGCCCAGTTTTCCGCAATGGAGGCACCTCCTCTTTGCCTTTGGCCTTGCTCGCGGTTTCTGAGCGGCATTCGGAGTATTGGACGCCCCTTTGCCTGCCGCACCGTTAGGTACGGTTTTCGAGTTTCCCCAACACTCTTTCGTAGCATGTCCATATTTAAGACAACTGAGACACCTCAATCTCTTCTTCTTATCTACCTTATTCCCTGCGTTGGTTTGCGGCGCAGCCTTAACCGCATCAGCAGGTTTATCTTTCGGCTTGTCATTTTTGACTGGTGCACTGACGGCTGGTTTCTTGTCGTTGCACGATTTGAAGTATTCTAGTAGCTCTTCGGGGGTTTTGTAGTTGCCTACTCTAGCGATGCAACCGACAGCGATGTCCGTCACACCACCAATCAAGCAGGACACCACCTTGTCAGGACTTAAATTCAGACCCTCCATTAGCTTTAGTTTTGCCTCGTAATAATGCACGTACGTTTCAGCGGGTTTCTTCTTTCTGTTGAACATCCTCTTGAGTTTGATGTAAAAATCATTCTGGATTGGGAACATCTGTACTAACTTTTTCTTCCATTCGTCCCAAGTCATGATTTCGGATATGCTACTGAACCAAGTGTACAAATCTTCCATTCCTTTGAGTTTTACCAACACCTTGTGTATGGTTATGTAATCGGACCAACCGAGTTTGGTTTTTACTTCTTCCACTTTCACCAACCATTCCTCCATCGTGCCCTCAGTTTGGGGATTGAATATGAGATTGAAGTTAAAGTGGAAAGGAGGGAGTTCGTCTTCTGGTACTTCCTTTTTAGGTTTTTTCGCTGCTTCATTAGATGGCTCGTCAGTAGTTGGACGTTTCTTATTGCTGAAATCGTATTTACACGTTTTAAATTACTCAAATTGTTCTATGGTTACAATGAGCATAAGAGTAATATACAAAATTGTCATGGAAGTTATTTTTTTTAAATGGTTTGGAAAATTCAAAAAGCATTCATTTAAAAATAAGATACATTACGAAATACATTAAGAAATGTATCGATAACAGGAACTTTTAAAAGAAGGGTATATCAAAGGGCTCTAATTTTCAATCAAATTTCGTTATACGAAAAAATATCGAAAGTTCAATCCAAAGAAAAGTAGGGGCATTCCAGAATAACCTCTTTACCACTAATACCATGTTTCTATTCCAGATATTAATTATACTCACGTTTCATTGTTTTCGGAAGCTGTGCCGCCTTCTCCAGAAAAATTAGGGAAGATGTCAAAAATATCCGCCTCCTCTTCATCTTGTACCTCAAATTCCGACAAGAAATTATCCTCACCAAGAGATTTCTTTGGTTCTGACTTCAAGAAGTCCAAAACTTTCCTTAGGTCAATTTCGCTTTCTGAAGTAGTTTCGCGATAATGCTTCAGTTTATCTTCAACAGACAAGCATGCCGTTTTAAAAGAGTACATGTCACGTAACGTATTGTGACATGCTTCACAGATTACAGGATCAGCTGTTAGTTCCACATCCTAGAAAATAATAGAAATTATCACTTGCATTTAAAAAATCTCACTATTATTCACATTTTATGAATTTCAAAACAACACTCATGATCTCACATTCTATTTATCGCTAGCTTAAAGCAATGTCTTTCAAAATGTGGGTCGCGACCCCCCGGCGGGTTTATTTATTTAGATATACAGTGTGTCCCAGGATAGATGTAACAAGAGGTGTAATGGACCAAAAATTTTTGAATGGTATTTGGGGATTAAGTCCTGCTTGTTGTAAAACTAAAGTATACCAAAAATGACTTAATTTGGTCTTCTACAGGGTGTTTTATAAGCAAAGTTGTAAAAATCACCACGAATAAAGTACCTTTATTTTTCAAGTTATTTAGAATGCAATTTTATACCTCTATACCAAATTTCAGGAATATAAAATTATTTTTTTGAAACTTCCCATTTTTTGTGAATTAAGAGTTGAATTCATATTTAAAGTTGTGTAGGAGCAAATGTTAATCATCCACTGCTTTTCTCATAGCCTACTTTTAGCCTCTACATAACTTTAAATATTAATTCACAAAAAATAATTTCTATGCAGTTTTAATTGAATGGTTCAAAATAAAATACTAATTTATTGAAAAAATGGGAAGTTTCAAAAAAAATTTATATTCCTGAAATTTGGTATAGAGGTATAAAATTGCATTCTAAATAACTTTTCGTAGTGGAATTTTTTCATATTTTGAAAAATAAAGGTACTTTATTAGTGGTGATTTTTACAACATTGCTTATAAAACACCCTGTAGAACGCCAAATCACGACATTTTTGGTATGCTTTAGTTTTACAACAAGCAGGACTCAATCCCCAAATACCATTCCAAAATTCCAAAATTTTTGGTCCATTACACCTCTTGTTACATCTATCCTGGGACACACTGTATAATCACTGGGGCTGTTACAATACAGATGTGAAGCGGTTCTAGGGAGGTTGCAAGTGCATCAGTGTTAGGTACTACTAGCTAACTAATGCAACAAAGCCTCTTAATGGATGACAAAAAAAACCTGAAGAGATCAGACATTTATTTAAACAAAAAATATAATTTCAATCTTAACAAGTTTAAATCAGTGATAAGATTGTTCCTCTTTTGTCTTTATTGGTCTTTCAAATCGCGATTCCAGACGTGTAACGCAAACTATCAGATCGTTTTCTAATTGTAGTCCATTTCTCTTTTTCGGTTTTAGGTCCACCATTGTAGAGAACGTCAGCTTACACAAAAGGATATAGCGAATGATATCAAGAATTTAAGAGCTATTGATCTAATTTTAAAACAATATTTACAATGTATCCTGGAGCCATACTGGCTTCAAGCAAATATTTAAAAATTCACGCTACTAATTTTTCAATATTGTTGACTAATAAAAATAGACTGCTAATTTTAGGTTATATTTCTAACCTGCAAAAAGTTTATTTTATTGGGACAAACTATTTAAAACTTCATAAACATTACATTGAACTAGATTTTGGTTGAAAGTACAGGAACCAGGCAGACATTTTAATAACAGCTACGTAATACATGTAAATCTTAAGAAATATATATTTTTGAGGTTAGTTGTGACGTCACGTGCACGTGCCCTATAGCCGCATCTGTAAATTGTCGGTTGTCGAGGGAAGTAAAAATCGCGTTTGTTCTTTTCCCAACTAGTAAATATTAAATTAGAAAATCAATTTCAATGAATTCTAGGTACTTTAAATATTCAAATTCTAAAATTTTTTTAACTACAGAATTAGGTTAAATACTCTTGTGTGCTCATATATTATTAGAATCTCATTTATGGCAAATATGTAGATGCGGCTTTTCACCTTACGACGGCAGTAAACACTCCATACTCACACAGAACATAATAAAATGCAAACTATCTGTTGAGCGATATGGTTAAGGATTGCATGCCAGAGCAATGTTCGTGTTACAAGGCCTTTTCACTTCCTATGTATTTTATAATAAAAATTCCTCATTTCATTAGCTACAATAAGCCCCTTACATGTGCCATATATTTTAAACTAATTTATATATATTAATATAGTGTTACTAAGCATTAGTAATTATCAAATCTGTTTTCATAATTTCTAAATGGAAAGTATTTAAGTCACCGACTAATATTCGGGAGAATGGGCGTATCTGAGAACACACTCATATTGGACATGACATCATCTAACAGTATATCTCTGAGAGTGCAGTGATTCAGACATATAATTCGAGCAGATTGCAGTTATTTCCTAAACTTAGTTGTATTCGATCTGCGATATTAAATTATGTGTACTTAAGTGTACCATATTTATAAGGATTTAAATTGTTTTAAACATGACTGAAAAGGTTATTTCAAAGATTAATAATTTACGCCGTACGCCTGTCGGGCGTATACCATATGCTACTACATCATTAAAATATTCATAAATAAAAACTGTAAGTCCTAGATAAAAAATTTTTTTTCCAAAAATTTCTCCTGTATCTTGGCTTCGGTGCATGCAAAAATAAAAAAAGTTTGTCGCTTAGTTAAAATATGAGTACATTCTTAGCGAAGTAATAAGTACATTGTTATTTAAAGAAAATAATAAACAATAATCAATAGAAACAAAAAGGCCGTTGGAAGTGCTTATTTGTGTACTTGATTTAAAAAAAAAATCACATCGATAGCTCGATTAGATTTGAAGATATGGCGATGTAAATGTAAAAACACGATTTTTATAATCAATCAATTTCTCAAATTTTTTCGAAATAAAAAATACCTGTACCACAAAAAAATATCATAAATAGCCATTTCTTATACAGAAATGTTTACTTTATTAACACTATAAGGTCTGGTCTGGTTCTACGCTGATTATTTTTTCTCGAGAATGGACATACTTTTATGGTCTATTTCGCTCCACTATCAAGCTATTAGAAGGGCAATGTCCATAAATGGAATTAATTTAAAATGTACACTAGCGCTGTGGCATCTCCTGTTACATGACGTCACGCGTTGTTTGCACGCCTAACGGATTTATTCAAACTTTATGTTGAATACCATTCGTAAAAGAAAAAATCCTTTACACTGTGTTTTGTATTAAGTAAAGATTCTAAAAATACTAAAATTATATTTTTTGCAAGGAGCCTATTTAATCTCTTACAGTATGCAGCTATTTTGAAAAATAAAAAGTTACCTTGATCCACACTGTTTTGCTGTAAATTACACAAAAATGGGAACTTTTCCATTCTTATTTATTTATTTTTCAGTCATATCATAACAAATATTATTTTTGCATACACAGTTGGAAAGCGAAAGGATTGCATATTATAACCAGTAAAATATCAAGTTTCTATGACAATGAATAACAGATATATAAGGGTGAGAACATGAAAAATGCGGAAATAGTAGAAAATAGTATTTCTCAAAAAAAAAGGATGCATTTTTGTTCTATTCTACTGGTTTAAACCAGGGTTGGAAAAAAACTGGTTTTTTTTTTGTTTAAAACAGTATTTTAAATGGTATTTTTTAAACTGTGTTTTAAACAGTTGCTTAAAATATGTATTAAGTATGTTTTAACCATTTGTTTAAAACATGATACGATGTTTTAAAAAATGTTTTTAAAATATTTTGTTTTAAACATGTCAACCCTGATTTGAACTGTTGTTCAACTTATTAATGTATTCTTCGTGTATACATTAGGATTTCCTAATTCAATTAATAATATATAATATATTATTATTATTATTATTATAATTATTATAAGATTTAGTACTTACCAATTCCTGTAAGCATTTCTCCAAGGCAGCAGTGAATAAATCGTCTGTTTTTGCCGAACTAATACTCTTATAGTTGACTTCCTTGTTCTTCAAGCAGACTCTACAAATATTTTCAGTGTCGCTGGATTTACTAACGATACGGTTCAGTTTTACTTTATCTGTTATATTTTCCTTCTTTAACTGTGCCCGTATGAATTGGTCAGTTTCGGTACATGTTTTCTTTAATTGACATGATTCTTCTAATGACACTTTGCATTTGCTGCAGATAACTAAATCTGCGGCAGAATCCAAATTCTGAAAAATAATTTCCTGTAAAAACTGCTCAAACTGCACTTATTCCTAATAGTTTTTATTCTCAAAAATTTAACTTTATACACATATAAACAAGCCAATTTACTGACCTTTTTATATAATTGTTACACATTCTATAGGATACTGTTCGCAGTTTTCTTGTAAATACAGTCGGGCCCGCTTATAACGAGTGTGTAGGTGACAAAAAAAAGTGCTCGCTATATCCGACCGCTCGTTATAAACGGTTTTTTAATGGATCCGGTTATAACGAATATACTCGTTATAAACAATTTTTATTGGGTCCTAATATAACGAGTACGCTCGTTACAACCGGTACGCACGTCTCTATAGGTATGTAGTCTTAAACGGTTACATATACATATAATATGTACGTGGATAACACGTACACATATGTACTCAAAAATATAGAAGTTTATGTAGCTACCTACGTAAATATATATTTATTCAGTATAAAATATGTAAAACATAAAATCTGATTATGAGAATCTAACTTTTGTTAGACTTACTTTTGTAAGTTTATAAAATTATGGAAATATACATATATATGTACTTACATATGTAGTGAAAAAAAAAAATATTATGCACATACATACTCTTGCGTCGCAGTAATTTACTTAAAATAGTCAGTAATCTTTTTCTGAGTTGCAATATGGGCCCAGTTATGGGTATGTTTTGAATTCTTTTCTGCTTAAACCACTCAAGCAATGTCTGATCAACTTGCTTTTTCGCTTGTTTCCGGATTCGTTTTAACTTTGAAATGTTTGAATTTAAAGATCCTCTAATTTTATCCCGGCTTCTTCAGACAGTAGAAACAGTCGAACTGGATAATTTGTAATTTTTACACACATCGGCATTAGAAATGCCACTGGCAATAGCATCAATTATTTTTATTTTGTTCTCTAATGTAAGGGACTTTCTCTTACAGGACATGGCTGTTATATAAATCAACGAACGGCGATTGATGACAAATCACTGAGTAAATAGTAAAGACCCGACCGTCGCGCGTTGGCTAAATTATGTGCATAACTTCCTAAAAACATTACATCTACCCTACTACTCATAATATAATAACGAGTCAAATTTTTTGGAATACTAGCAGGCACTGTTTCGATACAATAAAAGCACTGACGTTTCATATCTACCGCCCTCAAAGCACCGACTACTATAAGTCGGTGTCCGTCGAATGGCAGCGTTCCAAGAACTTACTTCGTATGAACTAATATCACTCGTTATAAACAAAGTTAATTCTCCAATGAATCATGGAGTCCTCGTTGTAATCGCAGCCGCAGAGAATGTCCGTCATCCCTACAAAGGTGCTCGTTGTAAGTAAACATATTCAGCAACTTATTAGAAAAATATTACTCGTTATAACAAAAGCGCTTGTTATATCCGAGCTCATTATATCGAAATTGTATTGAGCTTAATGGATGATTTTTTGTATCTATGGAAATTATTATCTATGGAAATTAGTCGTTAAAACCGAACGTTCGTTATAAGGTGTACTCGTTATAAGCGGGCCCGACTGTAATGTTACTTTTTGGACATCCTAAATTTTGTGATGCCAACTTTGTTGTGAAAAAAAAAAAAATATACGAAAAAAATTGAAAAAAAAAAAAAAACATCCAACCTGTGTGGGATTCGAACACACGATCTTTGGATTGCAAGCAAGCAAGCATAATAATATATGAAATATATATTAGTAAAATGTATAAACAAAAAAAAATATTATAGAGATAACATTTTGGAAGATTTCTATTTAGGTACAAGCGACAAAAATGAAAAAAACATATTTTTTTTAAATTAAATGGTTAATAACTTTCTTATTTACTGATTGATTTTTTTCAAAAACAATAGCTAACACTAACTTACTTTCCAAATTTCAATCCAATCGGACTTTTCTTTCTTAAGTTATCAAGCTTACAAGAAACACGACGGACGGACATTTTGAAAGTTGTTCAGAATTCGTTCACTAACAGAATAATATCAAAATTTTTTCTCTACGAGCGATATGTACGATTTTAGAAATGTGCCGATCAAATGCAATATACTCTTCGTTTTTTGAGAAGAGTATAATAACACAGTATTGTCGGCTCTAAAAATGTTAGGATTTATCATGAGAAATTGTGGACATTTTCATAATCCACTGTCGCTAAAATTATTGTTTTTTAAATTAGTTATATTTAACTGAAAACAGAAATTGAGTACTTATACTACTTAACCAGCATCAATTTATATCTTTATAAAATCGGCAGCTACGGAAACCGGCTGGAACCTCCCCACTCGATCGATCTTTGAAGCCGAAAAGAGCACAAAAAAGTATGAACGATCTCATTTAATTATACCTTTTTTCTATTTTTAAAAACCATATAATTCTTTGTGGACAGCTTCTCTGCTAGCTGTGGTCGGTGAAGTGTTCACCGTTTCAATTTGAACTAATAAATATTATTTTTTTCTTCTAGCTTCGATCGATTTTTCACTAAATCGGTCGGGGAAGGTTGTTGTTTGGTTGCTTGTCATTAATGTCAGATTTTAAACTGAGGGTGTCAAAAGGTTTAAGAAGATTTTTTGACAGATGTCAAATTTTTTGTCGCTAAACTTTGTTAGTTCTAAATCTGTCAAACTGACAGCTGTCAAAAATTCTGGTTCTAAACTTTGCTGGTTCAAATCAGGCCAACTCTGTATTAAACACAGTAAGTTCCCTGTATCGACGTATTCTATATCATGTAAAACTATCTCTTCATGTGTTTATCCCGATTGCAGATCACTTACAAAAAATTTAAAAAATTACTTACCAATTCTGGTACGATCACTTTCAAGTTTTCTTTAGAAGATTCATTTAACGGCGAGAAAGTGTCACCTTCAGACTTCAGGCAAAGGCGACATATATCTTCCTTTGCTTCTCCCATTGTCATACACAATTTTCTCGATAGTTTATAATCTATACCTAAAACAGTTAAAATATGTCACGAATAAAGATACAATGTATAAATGCTTTTATGTTTAACACTTTTGCTGCGCATGACTCTCATGAGATTCGGTCCTGTTCTTAGCGCAGTGCGCACGACTCTCATGTGAGCCAGGCCATATTATGTATTATTATTATTATTATGCCAGTCAGTACTGAACAGGAAATTCTTGGGCAGGTGAGCATGGCTCTCCTGAACGTCAGTCCAAAAACATGGAATACCCTGTATATGCAATTTTTATTGACACACTACTCGATTTCTGACACATAATTATGCCATATTTTCGAGAAAAAAAAAACAGTCAGCATTATGTATAACAGCCTGAACGTCTGCAGCAAAAGTGTTAAAATCCATTCCATCATTAAGTTTATTCAAAAAATGTCTTTTTTATGATCCTTTTAAGTCTAGGTGATTTAGATTTATCTGAGCAAAGGAGACAGAGCTCCACAGTTTATAGTATAATCTGAACTACTTTTTGGCAATAATTTCCTATGGAAAATGTTTTTGCTGTGAGGCTCGAACCCATTTTGTTCGGTATGCTCACGACCGGTTTATCAATGCAAGGAAAATTTGCGTCTTGCTAGTCCCAGGAAAACTTTAACTTCAGGTCAAAGTGAGTGTTAAACCCGCATTTATTTATCCACTACATTTTATCTGTGGGTTAGGACACCCTTGAATAACCTGAGGTTGGTAACGCTTTCTACAGAGTTGTCAGCTCTAAATTGATTACACAGCCCCACAAAAAAAAAAAAGAATGTTCAGAGCAGCGAACCAGACCCATGTATCCCCATGTATTTTCGGTCGCTGAATCCGAATCCATGGTCAAAAAAAATTATACACCCACAAAATCATTAGTTAGAGCCAAAAAACACCCCTGAAATGGGGTAAAAAGAAGATTAAGCTACGAGAATAGTTGTTACATCTTAATCAATCGAATTATACAAATTAAGGTTAAACAGCAACGTACATACAATAGATATGAAACACACCCCCAGGGAGGGGGGAAAACTAGCCCCCATATATAAAAAAATCGATCCAAAACAACAATGACTGCTGAAAAAGCTCGAAATGTCTAAGTTTCGTTAAAGTGATAAGAAACTGCATCAGGTCCGACGTAATCTTTATAAACTGCCCCTATAGAGTTGAGAAGAACCACCCTCAAGTTTAAAGGACACGAGAAAAACAAGAAAAAACGTAAAATCCGACAGGAAATTGCGTAGGACTCTAAAATAGAACTATAAACACGCACCATCAACGCCCTACAGTGTCAACCATCAGAGGGTGTGAAAACTACGCCCATTCAACATTCAACTTGAAAAAAGCAGCACTGACCCTCGAAAAGCTCGAAACTCCGGAGGTTTGAAAAAATGAGAACAGTCGGCAGTAGTTTTGGCTCAATTATTGAAAACTACCCCAACCCTGTAGGAGTGGTTTTCAAGCACAGCGTTGAACATAGTCTAGTTTCTTCTCACTTCCACACAACGCAGGTGTTTCAAATTTTTATAGAAGTCACTGTAACTTTTTATAGTTAAATCTTATATAGGGGGTAGTTTTCACACTCTCTGAGAGTTGACACTGTAAGACGTTGATGGTACGTAAGTTTCTAGTTCTATTTTAGAGTACTACGCAATTTTAGCCAATCATAGCATCCATGAAAATAGAAATCCTGTTAGATTTTACGTTTTTTCTTGTTTTTCTCGTGTCCTTTAAACTTAAGGGTGGTTGTTCAACCCTATAGGGGCAGTTTATGAAGATTACGTCGGACCTGATGCAGTTTCTTATTACCTTAACAAAACTTAGATATTTCGAGCTTTTTCAGCAGTCATCGCTGTTTTGGATCGATTTTTTTATATATCGCCCCTCCCTGGGGGTGTGTTTCATATCTATTGTATGTACGCTGCTGTTTAACCTTAATTTGCATAATTCGATTGATTAAAATGTAACAATTATTCTCATAGCTTAATCTTCTTTTTACCCCATTCCAGGGGTGTTTTTTGGCTCTAGCTAATGATTTTGTACGATTTTTTTGCCCTCGAATTCGGATTCAGCGACCGAAAATACATGGGGATACATGGATCTGGTTCGCTGCTTTGAACATTTTTTTTTGTGGGGCTGTGTTGTGATTGGTCGAAAAATGAGTAATTCTCTGTTTGTTGGTTTTTAAAGTTTTTGATACTAAGTTAAAAGCATTTGTTTATTTTTGTTGAAAAATCACTTGACAGTGAGAGCAAAGAGCAACAACAATGGGGTATTTTCCTATTTTTTTTATTGAATAATATCACAGAATATGTACAAACAAGCCTTCCAATACAGATTTCCGCGAAAATAATTATCATTATTTTGCGAAAACAGAAGTTAAAATAAGTGGAGCAACAGGTGTTTTAAATTGGTGACGTAGGTAGATTGTATGGATTTGTTGATAGAATGGTTTTATACAAAACAGTGTGGTGTTGCCAAGTTTAGTTCTACTAAAAGATCATTTAAGAAAACTGGAGAATAAAGCTTATTTATTAAATCAATTTTAATATATTTATCCACGAAATTTAATTTTCTCATGTAAAAAATAATAACAGGCATGAATTATTAAATATTTTAAATAATTTTTAATGCCGATTAGATTTTTAAAAACATATTTAGCAAAACATGACAACAATGTCAACGGCTAGTCAAATGACATCATGTTGATTTGAAGCATTTCAGTTTCTTTCATCGAGGTATTTGCTGTAATTTACAAATAGTAGATGTCATTTAAAAGGTATTTTCTAAAAAGTTGTGAAACACAAATATAAGGCTCCGGAAAAATTTTTTGTAAGTGTTCCGAAAAATATGGATATTCGAAGAATTTGGTGGCAAGGCTTCCAGTATTTCTGATCCCATCCCTTCTAAAAACCAAATTTTGTTTATAGAAAGAATCCATCATGTCATAATCAACTTTGGGCAAATTAGATGAATCTCACAAAATTCAACTCCATCTTAATAGTTTATTGATAAAATATAAAATAACAAAATCAAACGCCACATAAACAAATAAATCTAACCAATATATGCCTTCACTTGTATTGTGGAAGGTCAAGAAGTGATAGCTGGCCAAGGACAGCTGGCGGCACGCAAGAAATATTGCCGCATAATCCTCGCCGTGAGTTTTGTTTACATTTTTAAGATAACTTCTACATAATAACAAATATAAATACCTTTTAATTCCTTCTAAATACACGTATATAATATTTATTGATATTTAAGATAT
Source organism: Rutpela maculata (assembly GCA_936432065.2). NCBI lineage: Eukaryota > Metazoa > Arthropoda > Insecta > Coleoptera > Cerambycidae > Rutpela > Rutpela maculata. The sequence goes on from OW386293.2 coordinate 24,626,412, forward strand.
TGTAAAAACAATGTAAATACACAATTTGGCATTCATACAGTGTTTGTAGTGGCGGGCTGGGCATAGGGAGTTAGAATTGCAACATCGTGTGTGCCAGCTGGCTGAAATGAAATAACTGAGAACGGGGATGCTTCAGTGGTCTAGCGCCAACTCTTTAATCTATGCCGCCGACGGGCGAGTGGTTGTCATATCTCTCGCGCTACGTGGAAGATAGTTACAGTCTAAGTGAAAGTTGTCGATTGGTTAAAATATTTCCCGCCAAATAAAATCATTTGAAATCTGTGTCTAGATGGGCGTATTCTTATTTCTCATTTTTATTTAAGAAATTATTGTTTTGGTTTAAATTGATTATGCAGTAATTGTTAAAATAACATTACTTGATACATATCATCAAAACTAAATTAAAAAAAAAAAAATGGAAAATACCCCTCTAAGTTCCATTTAGAACAGAACGATCAGTACACTTCAGATGGTCAGATAGTGAGAATGGATCAAGGAGTAAACAAAGTGATAAAGGGACTGAAATATTGAACTATAGTACTCACTGTAATATTAGTGATGTAATTATTTGTTGTAATTAGTACGTAAGTTAATAAATTAGTGTTTAGGGTCACCCTGGTGTTATAATTTCCGAATCAACAATACAAAAGGGGTGTAAACACGCAACAATAAACTAGAATATTTTCTGGCCGACAGTCGTACTTTTATTTTAAGAGAATGAATGAAATCCCAACAAAGGTAGGCAGAGGCCCCAATTCTTCATTAGCAGAGTGGTTGCTATTAATTAAAATAGCAAATAAATATAAACACAATGTAAAATAAACTAGTGGAAGCATTTAACTCTTCGCCGATTTACTGAGCTTTTTATATAATTGTTACACATTCTATAGGATACTCGCATTTTTCTAGTAAATAATGTTAGTTTTTGGACATTCTAAATTTTGCGATACCAACTTTGTTGTGAAAAAAAATCACGATGTGAGGGATCAAACCCGGGACCCTTGGATTGCAAGACGAAACTCTTGCCGCTACACCACCATTTCTTATTACTAAAATTGTTAATGAGTGTAATATATACTATTAGTAAATTTATTGTGATTATTAGGAAACACACATTAATAAAATGTATAAAAAAAAAAATACTGATAAGAAATAACATTTCGCAAGATTTCTATTTATTACAAACTATAAAAAAACGTAAAAAATATTTTTTTATATTTTAAATTACTAATAACTTTTTTATTTACCAATCTATTTTGTTAAAAAACAATAGGTTCTTCCTCTAGCTAACACTAACTTACTCTCCAAATTTCAATACAATCGGATTTTGCTTTATCGTGCTTACAAGAAACGTGACGGACGGACAGACGGACGTTTTGAAAGTTGTTCAGAATTCGTTCACTAACATAACGATATAAAAAATTTTTCTCTACGAGCGATATTTACTGATTTAAAAATGTGCCGATCAAATACAATATACTCTTAGTTTTTGCGAAGAGTATAATAATAGTATTAAGTTTTCTGGTGGCAATGAAGATTAGCTGGCATTTATGCAATCTCCAGCAGCTAATAAAATTACCAGTTCCATAATGTCTCAATGTTAAAAGCAATTGCTTTATTAGTGAAACCGCATGATTTGTGCAATGCAATGAAATATAGTTTAAAATTTGCTTTTTAGCTACATTAGAAAACTTTATGACCTATCAGTTGGAAACTTGAAACAATGCCTCAATGTTCAAAAATAAATATTACTGTAGGCTTCCTAATTAAAAATAACTTTGACTTCTCACATAACTGTCAAAAACAAACACAAAATTTGTAGATTAAACCTCGGGTTAACAAGCACAGCCCCCACCTTGAAGCTTAGGCTGAATTATCTCTGACCAGGGTGTATTAAATAGGTGGTTCGACGAATGGCACTTTCCTATTATAATAATGGCTTCATAAGTGCATGGTTACTATTTACTTTAGTAGATGGCGCAAGCAATAAGGTCCTACAATTACCTGGGCATGTGCATCGTATAACTAACATAACCATAAATTTTAAGGTTTTTTCGTTTATTCTCATTTTTAATGTTTGTATAGGCATTTTTAGCTTGGAGAAATACTGGCTCTAGGCAAATATTTAAAAATTCACGCAAATAATTTTTCAATATTGTTGATTAATAAAAATAGACTGCTAATTAGAGGTTAGATTCCTAACCTGCAAAAAGTGTTTTATTTTATTGTGACAAACTATTTAAAACTTCATACACATTGCGTTTAACTTGATTTTGGTTGAAAGTACAGGAACCAGGTAGAAATTTTAATAATAGCTACGTAATACTTGTAAATCTTAAGAAATATATATTTTTGAGGTTAGCTGTGGCGACACGTGCAATGCTGCATGTAGTGCTGCATATATTCTTTCAATGTTTTAATTTAGCTACATAATGTCAGATATCACTGGACTCTTCTTTCACTAAACAAAAAACAAAAGGCCGGAAATGTATGCAACACTGTATGCACGTATGCACAGAACCTGTAATATTATCTATCTATCCGTAAGTAATGAGAGAACTTATTGGTCCTGCCATCTATTACATTATGTACAAAGTAAGCACTTATGAAGCCACTGTGAGGGTTGTCGTCGCACCACCTATTTAATACACCCTGTCTCTGACTAAGCCAAAGTTACTTTCAACCCCACCAAAATAAAAGTTTTATCCTGGAGTTAGCTTTTAACTCTAAGGCCAACTAACCTGTATTGATAAACCGACCCTCAGGGTGCAAGCCAGACGCGTTAACCACTGAGCTACCGACCCTCCCCCCTATAAAAATAGCCGAGTCTATAAAAAATAATATGTTTGTACTAACATAACCTAAAAGTGTGGAGTGTGTGATATGAGCCAAATTCTTTTCACTTTTCCAGATTTACCAAGTGCAGTTGTTTAGGGCTGGTGGAAGTGGCAAAATATGTAATTTTGACGTCACAAGCTTGAATTGACAAGTTTCAGTTGTAACTTAACACGTTTGCTGCGACCTGACCTGACCTGACAGTAACCTGGTGCTAACCCGGTATTTTACTTTCTTAACTCGTTGGCTGCCGCAATGTTAAAAAAAAGAAAATCCCACTAGCCACCACAATGTCTTAATTTATTCTTTAAGTTAGTGGGCGCAAGATGGGAACAACTTTGGATACAAGTAGTAGAGTCCGAGACTCCTACGTGGGTACATGTGGCCATTACTATCAATTCGTAAGGTAAACAGCTTCAGGCTGAATAAAGTATTCATTCGCTGCAAGGGCGGATCTGGGCCTTGCGCTTGAGGGGGGTAACATAGCCGCATGCTGAAAAAATGTTTTTCCTCGAAAATTAAAATTGATGAGCGGTGGGAGAAAATCTCACAACTACATAGAATAATAAAATAATAAAAACTATGAAATTTTTTAAAACGAAAATTGATGGTTCACAGGATCTGTGATAAATCCGCGCTTGATTCGCTGAGACACCGCGCTGGGTACATGCGGCAGTCAACGTCCTAAATAATGATATTCCAGAAAATGCTTCTATAGCTGACAGATAACAAGTTCCTATACAAATAAGAGTTCAAAGGGCCATGTGCACATATAAGTCACGCACACTGAGCACTATAATTATGACATAGTGCTGATGACATTATTATTATTTATTTATTTATTTATTTATATGGTTCAGATGACCCATCTCTAAGTCATGACCCATTAATGAGGCATGCGCAGTGAATGTGTTAAAGAATTAACGTAGTAGCAGCTAATCAATTAACATTTCATGACTTAACGCCATGTTTATTTGGCGGACAAACAGCCGTTATGTTCATTAAACATAATATTGTGCAACAAAGAGCAATATTAACAATGATGGATATTCTCCGCAATTTGTCTATCCCACAATCCTTTAGTAAATTGTTTTTCAACATTTCTTCGACATATAACTTTAAGAAATCATTATCTACAAATAGATTATTACTTTTAATTGATATAAATGAGTCAGTCAGTTTAAGTGCACTTAAGTCACTGCAGTCACTTAAAAATGCTGTTAAATAGTATCAAGACAGCACAATAAATAAAACTGATGTATAATTATGTAGTAAATACTAGTAAAACTTTGTATATCACTGTGTAATTTTGTACCCACCACTTTTTATATTTTCTATCGCTTCAGCTTGCTCTGTAATGCTTAAGGGGACACTATTCGGGGCCGTTTCTAGAGATTTGGCCGCTGGTGTGCAAAATCTAAAATGCCGCCTCGACTTCAAAATTGATGAGCGGGAAGGAGAAATCTCAAAAAAAAAATCCACCAAATTCTAAAATGACGCTCATACTTCAAAATTGATGAACGGAGGGGAGAAATCTCAAAGAATTAAAATGTCACATCGTACTTTTAAATTGATGAGCTAATCTCAAAAAAAAATTGCCACCAAAATAAAAATTGATGGGGCGAGCGTAGATGCATCTTCACTGTGTATGTATCCTCGATACTCCAGTGAAGCAACGTGCAGCGCAGTTAGTACTTGGTGGGTGACCCATCTTGGGAAACACAGCGATCTCGTCCCATCTTCTAGCGGCTTGTATATCAGTGTATATGCGGAAGCTATGTAATTTCAAGACGAGGATTACGTAGTGGATATACCATCCTTCGGAGGGGATGTAAAGCAGGCGGGTCCCTTGACTGTTAAAATGTTAGACAAGTAAAAGATCCTTACTCTTCTTACGAGAAGAGGTTCAGCAAAATTTCCAGGTTGGGAGGTAGCTCGTCTCCTGGCGTCGGTGATAGGCCCTGGTAGCGGAAATAGGCCGACGTTAAATAAATGGAAAAAAATTGACGGGTGGGGGGATCTCAAAAATGGCGCCCCAAAAATAGACGAGGTGTTCTGTGCACACCTCGCACACCTAGTCAACACGGTCCCATTACACTCTATATTAATGTTTTCCACTGCTTTGTCTTATAACTATTTACGTTATAAAACTTCTTTGTTTACAAAAATAAACCCTAACCTTTATATTCTTAGATTTCATCTGTTCAAGCATACCCAAGTGCAGAGCTGGTTAAGCTAGGGAAGACAGGAGAGGTAATTTTGGTGAATTTATGCGTCACTGGGGCAGTGAAAAGAATGACTGTCGCTGGGCAGCTGAAAAGAATTTGACTACGATTTTTGCCACCCTTCAGAAAAATAAGATGTTGTGTCGCCTGAATCTTAAGGTTAATTTTAGGCGTGCCATGTTCTGGTACATGGTATGAAAACCATGTACCAGAACATGGCACGCCTAATATATAACCTATCGTTTCATATTTTTCAATCCATAAAAGTAAATGTTCCAGCATTCCACGAATATTTCAGATGTTACCCTCAAGTAATTAAATTATATATTAGGTATGAATAAAATGGCACGTTTGTGATTCTTAACCAAGATGATGCTTTGGAATTACTTAATAATAAATGCGAAACGTAGCTGGTTCTGCATTTCTACACATGAGGACCAGCATTGTTCATGAACTTTATTGAGATATATATCACCTACTGACAGTTCTCGTTATTTCATTACTTAATCAAATCTTATGTAGTCACAGAGCTGAACCAGTCATCTCAACTCAGACTCTTTGTCAGCTAAAGGTTTGCTACAGTATGAGCTATGGATAATGAAGTCACGCTGCTATCTTAACTTTTGCAAACCTCAGGCCTCTATTTAAAAATAAAGTAGCAACCATATACATTCCTTTCATTTGAAAGAAGAAACATGTCGTTTTACTCAACACAACAATATAATTAAAATATTCCTATTATTCGATATTAACAAACATGTTCCTTCTTTGGTCTATGAAAGGTGCACTACAAACATTTGTAAATATAAAGTTTATCAATACAATTCGTATCGTTATTCATGGCGTTTGTAAAATATGCTTTGACAATTGATACGTTTTTTTTTTTACAAACGTAGATAACGATTAAATAAGAATCTGTAACACGGGTTTAGAAGACACGAAAAGGAATCAACTATTATTTATACTACATATAATTAAATCAATAAAAAATATTTACCATATATCAACAATTCGAATACTATTCACTAAATAGTTAATGCGTATATTCGTCCGGTTTGGACTAGGTTAAAACGTAAGTTTCACAATTTGCAATTCACTTACAATTATTATTAAATGCTCGTCAAAGCGGAAGCCAAAAACCAAAGCAAAGAACAGTTCATTAGCTGTCCGGTAACGCCGGTCGCTCGGTATTGTTGTGGCAGCAGTGTTGCCAATTAGGGGCGGGATCACTCGACCGAATAATAACCGGATATTCGGTTACGGAAATAACCCGCATCACTCGGTTATTAGGGTGCAGTGTTAGTACGGTACCCTGGGTAACACACGAGCGTCAAATCCCGTTCTCCGGAACGGAATTTTGACGTTCCGGTATCGTGGGTGAATATACACAGTTACTACTCGCGGCCGAATCATACATATACACAGCTCGTATTTAAGGTCGACCGGGTGACCTTAAATACGAATCATGATTCGATCGACTTCGTCATGATCCGGAATCGATTCATGTATTTAAGGTCACCCGGTCGGGTTCCCCCACCTCGCAGCCGCCGCGTGCGAGGGTCTAGGAAAAGAATCCTAAGGATTCCTTTCTCCTTTACCTGCGTGTTTAAATATAAGTGAGAAATCGTGGGCTTTCAAAATGAGTTCCGACAGTGCTCAACAATCATCAAGTTTCGACGTAAGTGTTTATACAATGAGTCTTGAACGTTGCCACCTCACGCCGTCACTGAACGCGTCGACCACATTCTTGAAAATGTATCATGGGGATTCGTACAAGTGCAAGTTTGTGCCAAGTCAAAATTTTCATTTGGTTCAAAATTCGTCAACGGTGGCTTGTATGGATACCGTTTTGTGCGAAACTGAAGTAAAATCATGTAACCAATTCTTCACAGTCATATCGGACATGCATTGCTTTCCATCCATCCTGTTGTGTAATTGGTGTTTTATGAGAAAGTTACAATCTGGGAAATTGCAGCAGCTAATTGACGAGCATGGTGGTAGTTTATATCAACGTGCGGCGGTTTATGCTTTGCATATTCACGGCGGTGGTCACAACCATTGCGATTATTGCGGCTTCGATACGATTGAGTACCGACCATGTATCTATTTCCCGATGGTTGTAAATTTCGCCGCAGTGGTAGAGGTGGGAACATTTGAGCCCTTTCCAACTCCGCCAGCCCAAGAAATTCCTTTGGCTGACGAAATATTGGAATTAACAATAAGTCCGGAGGAGCAGGCGGAAATTGATACCAATTGAAAATGTCATAACTAATTAAATTTTTATAAATTATTTATAGTGGTTGGACGATATGTGCGAACATTTGGCCGAGGATCATGGAGTCGACACAAGAATTTCCCCAAGAACTTCCCCAGTGCCCACAGGATTGTCTTCTGAATGTGCTGGAATTAATCTGGCCGATGGAGATGATGACGTTACGGCTTCTGAAACAGTGGTTCGAGATGACGATAATAATTTGTCAAAAAAACAGGTTCCTCTCTGGCAAACGACAATTGAAAACTTTTTCAGTACATTTAATCCAATTGATGAAATTAAAACCGACGAAGAAAAACGACGAATCGGATCAAATTTCATTCGAGGAGTACAAGGAGATATTAAAGGAAGCCGACTTATTCACGACGTGGTGCCAAACCTCAATCGAAGTCAAGCTCAAGGACTTCTTGATCGATGTCTGGGAAAAAAATTTTTCGGTGGACTCTTCTGGACCGTCTTCCACGAAGACCACATGCACGTTGTCCACGACTGTTCTTGGAGCGGCGGTTACTGCCGATGCGTCCGCATCCACCAGCTGCCCATTAAACGAGAATGTCGAAAGCATCTTCGACAGCATAATATTTCCGGAAGATACCTCTTTAATCTCACAAAATATCTGTTACAACCGCCAAGACAACTTTTGTATTTTGAAAACGCCGGGCGAAAAAGGACAGTTCCTCATGAAATTGGAGATTTTCCCAGTTACGAGCATCTCGAACGTGGAGAAGAACCTTTGGTGGAGACACGCCCTTTTGCGCATGAATTTCTTAACTGCGAGCAAAGTGGACCCGTTGCAAATGCAGGTGGACCGTCTGGTGGCACAAGCGACGCGACGGATAACACAAGTGGAAAATGTAAAAAAAGAAATACGAAAGAAGTCCTCTTGGAGTTTGTCCGGAACTTCCCGACAAGCCCCATATTAAGTATCTGTAATTCCAATCAATGGATGAATTCGCGATGGAAATTTTGTCGAAAAAGTGACAATGTTGTTCAACCTGTGTTGGACATTTTCGCTTTAGAATTTATAAATCAATCGTTTGAAGAAATTTATTTGTATGCTAGTAATGTTTATCCATTGTACAGTGCAGGACGCATCAGCGTTGAACAATATTATTTTACTCGAGATGAATCTGTTACCATTATGTTAGAATTATTAGATTTTCAATTCGCACATAGTGAAACAGATATTTTACAATTTTTAAATGATACTTACAATATTATTGATCGTAAATTGCCTAAAATAAATTGTTTACAAATTATCGCGCCACCTAGTTCTGGAAAAAATTTTTTTTTTGATGCAATTATTCATTATTTTTTTAATTTTGGTCAAATAGGTAATTTTAATAAATATGTTACTTTTCCGTTAATGGAAGCTGTAAATAAACGAATTTTATTGTGGAATGAACCTAATTGTGAACCAGGATCATTCGACACGTTAAAAATGTTATTTGGGGGTGATACGCTTAATGTCAAGGTTAAATACCAAAATGATTGTGTTATATCTCGTACACCTGTTATAGTTTTAAGCAATAAAAATGTCTTTCCGAGGGATCCGGCTTTCACATGTCGCATGATTACATATCAATGGCAACAAGCCGCATTCCTCAAAAATTATCAAAAAAAACTACATCCAATCGCTGTATATGATTTATTGAAAATAAAAAATATTTTATAATATATGTTTTATTTAAGCTCCATAACTAATTAAATTTGCAGGATAAAAATCATCGTAGACATGTGCACTACGTTTTCCAAAAGCAATAATATCATCATTTTCCGCATGACAGTCGCCGGTATGAGTAAAAGTATTGTCAATGTCAACAGAGACAACCATACTACATTCAACAGCCCAGTACGCTGCACTATTTTGAAAATTTTCATTATCATGAGCTGGATTCAATTGAGGTGTAGGAATTATACCAAAACTAATTTGTGGTATTTGTGTATGCACGTAATTCGAAACAGTTCTATTAACATGCATAACTGCCGCACTGTCTATTTGATATTTATAAGAAGTATCCAAATTAACTTCCCTATTACCTACTTCGGTTTCGGGCGTATTCATTGTAGGCTTAAATGAAAAAACACCATCTTTTTTACTAGACACACCCATTGTAACTTCGAAGTTTGATGTCCACCCTGTAGATTTCACAGTATCAGATCCACCGGCGAGGTAAGGAATGTCGTGTGATTTGGTTTGAATATAACCACTACGTGGTTTGTACGTCCAATCGATAACTGTGTTACCAACTTTCGGCATAAAGTTGAATCGATCGATGTATCGATCAAGTAAATAGAAACCTTCATCATGACTTGCATAGTTAGCGACAGTCCGCTTACTGTTGGTTCTCAAACACATGTACATATCAACATGTCGCGGCACACCCAAGCACATGGGAGCGTGCAAATCTAGCTTTTCTGATCCCCAATATTTGCGTATCATTTCATTAGTATCTGGACTTATTACAGCCATTGGCGTCATCGGAGAATCCGCTTGTAGGGTATATTTATGATTGGAAGTATAAATTTTATTATTCAAACCGACAGCTGTTAATCCTATAGCACAGTGTTCGGAAGTTGCGGTTCCGGATAATGTCGTACCAGTATCAAAAGCAGTTCGAATACCTTGTGGTGTTACTTTTACATTTACTTCTTCAATTTTCACAGTGCCGGCAAGATATTGCGTCAACTTCATATATTCATGAGGACTCAAGTAAAAAAATATGGAATTATTAGGTATGACACTAAGAGAAGTCGTATAATATACGGAGTCACCTTTATCAGTTGTCCCACCTTGTTTAACAATTAAAGTTCGAAAAGCGAATCCATACGAATAAAATATTCGTGAATGACTATATGTTAAATAAAATTTCTTTTGACCCAACGATCGTGGAATATCGAATTTTTTTTGGACATTACTAACGGCGCCCACTGAATTAGCATGTGCACCGCCACCGCCAGTACGTTGATCCATTACTTCTGTCTCCATGTCCCCGGCAAACATGTCTGGTGAATTGATGGCACTCTCGGGTGGACTATCTACACTTGGTTCTGTTGTTGTGGTGTGTGAACGTACTCTGGAAGGTCCCGGTTGCGGCTCTACTTGATCTTCAGCACCTGGAACAAAAGCGGCGGCTAATTCTCTTTTTTTAGCATTAGAAGCATGTCGCCATAATTCTTGCATGAACGGTGGCAAGTAAGGAAATATTTCTATTTCGTCTAATCTATCTTCGCGAAGACGTTCTTCGAGCGTCGGATTGCGACGACGGCCGGGACGACCATCTGGATCATCGCGCCAAGAACGATAAGACATTACCTGATACAGTTGATGTTCCGTACCACTGCTTTCGAAATTCCTCGAATTTCACAACTTGATTTTGTTTAGCCTTCTTGTAGGCCGCACCAAGGGCTCTCTGCCGATCTCCAAACCGTTTTTGACCTCGATGCGTAGTTTTGTCAATTTTCGGCGTAGTAGGTGCCATAGGCGGATATACCACGTTTCCCGCGATATATGTTTCATACACGTTTTTTAAAAATAACCCAACCGCACCTACTAGAGAATGTTCGTTACCTTCAGCATACACACTTAAAAAATCCCAAATAGCCGCTTGATCAGCTTTCACAACGTCTAGCGGAACCTTGGCATTTAAGTATGCTAAGTCGTGATGTAACGCGATTAAGTCATCACGGTCAACCGGCGCCTCGAGCCCGACCTCGTTACCCGGACCCAAATAGTTGTGCCACGGAAATAACATACTTTCACCGCGCGACCCTGACTTATAAACACGCAGGTAAAGGAGAAAGGAATCCTTAGGATTCTTTTCCTAGACCCTCGCACGCGGCGGCTGCGAGGTGGGGGAACCCGACCGGGTGACCTTAAATACATGAATCGATTCATGATCATGACGAAGTCGATCGAATCATGATTCGTATTTAAGGTCACCCGGTCGGGTTCCCCCACCTCGCAGCCGCCGCGTGCGAGGGTCTAGGAAAAGAATCCTAAGGATTCCTTTCTCCTTTACCTGCGTGTTTATAAGTCAGGGTCGCGCGGTGAAAGTATGTTATTTCCGTGGCACAACTATTTGGGTCCGAGTAACGAGGTCGGGCTCGAGGCGCCGGTTGACCGTGATGACTTAATCGCGTTACATCACGACTTAGCATACTTAAATGCCAAGGTTCCGCTAGACGTTGTGAAAGCTGATCAAGCGGCTATTTGGGATTTTTTAAGTGTGTATGCTGAAGGTAACGAACATTCTCTAGTAGGTGCGGTTGGGTTATTTTTAAAAAACGTGTATGAAACATATATCGCGGGAAACGTGGTATATCCGCCTATGGCACCTACTACGCCGAAAATTGACAAAACTACGCATCGAGGTCAAAAACGGTTTGGAGATCGGCAGAGAGCCCTTGGTGCGGCCTACAAGAAGGCTAAACAAAATCAAGTTGTGAAATTCGACGAATTTCGAAAGCAGTGGTACGGAACATCAACTGTATCAGGTAATGTCTTATCGTTCTTGGCGCGATGATCCAGATGGTCGTCCCGGCCGTCGTCGCAATCCGACGCTCGAAGAACGTCTTCGCGAAGATAGATTAGACGAAAATAGAAATATTTCCTTACTTGCCACCGTTCATGCAAGAATTATGACGACATGCTTCTAATGCTAAAAAAAGAGAATTAGCCGCCGCTTTTGTTCCAGGTGCTGAAGATCAAGTAGAGCCGCAACCGGGACCTTCCAGAGTACGTTCACACACCACAACAACAGAACCAAGTGTAGATAGTCCACCCGAGAGTGCCATCAATTCACCAGACATGTTTGCCGGGGACATGGAGACAGAAGTAATGGATCAACGTACTGGCGGTGGCGGTGCACATGCTAATTCAGTGGGCGCCGTTAGTAATGTCCAAAAAAAAATTCGATATTCCACGATCGTTGGGTCAAAAGAAATTTTATTTAACATATAGTCATTCACGAATATTTTATTCGTATGGATTCGCTTTTCGAACTTTAATTGTTAAACAAGGTGGGACAACTGATAAAGGTGACTCCGTATATTATACGACTTCTCTTAGTGTCATACCTAATAATTCCATATTTTTTTACTTGAGTCCTCATGAATATATGAAGTTGACGCAATATCTTGCCGGCACTGTGAAAATTGAAGAAGTAAATGTAAAAGTAACACCACAAGGTATTCGAACTGCTTTTGATACTGGTACGACATTATCCGGAACCGCAACTTCCGAACACTGTGCTATAGGATTAACAGCTGTCGGTTTGAATAATGCTTGGGTGTGCCGCGACATGTTGATATGTACATGTGTTTGAGAACCAACAGTAAGCGGACTGTCGCTAACTATGCAAGTCATGATGAAGGTTTCTATTTACTTGATCGATACATCGATCGATTCAACTTTATGCCGAAAGTTGGTAACACCGTTATCGATTGGACGTACAAACCACGTAGTGGTTATATTCAAACCAAATCACACGACATTCCTTACCTCGCCGGTGGATCTGATACTGTTAAATCTACAGGGTGGACATCAAACTTCGAAGTTACAATGGGTGTGTCTAGTAAAAAAGATGGTGTTTTTTCATTTAAGCCTACAATGAATACGCCCGAAACCGAAGTAGGTAATAGGGAAGTTAATTTGGATACTTCTTATAAATATCAAATAGACAGTGCGGCAGTTATGCATGTTAATCGAACTGTTTCGAATTACGTGCATACACAAATACCACAAATTAGTTTTGGTATAATTCCTACACCTCAATTGAATCCAGCTCATGATAATGAAAATTTTCAAAATAGTGCAGCGTACTGGGCTGTTGAGTGTAGTATGGTTGTCTCTGTTGACATTGACAATACTTTTACTCATACCGGCGACTGTCATGCGGAAAATGATGATATTATTGCTTTTGGAAAACGTAGTGCACATGTCTACGATGATTTTTATCCTGCAAATCTAATTAGTTATGGAGCTTAAATAAAACATATATTATAAAATATTTTTTATTTTCAATAAATCATATACAGCGATTGGATGTAGTTTTTTTTGATAATTTTTGAGGAATGCGGCTTGTTGCCATTGATATGTAATCATGCGACATGTGAAAGCCGGATCCCTCGGAAAGACATTTTTATTGCTTAAAACTATAACAGGTGTACGAGATATAACACAATCATTTTGGTATTTAACCTTGACATTAAGCGTATCACCCCCAAATAACATTTTTAACGTGTCGAATGATCCTGGTTCACAATTAGGTTCATTCCACAATAAAATTCGTTTATTTACAGCTTCCATTAACGGAAAAGTAACATATTTATTAAAATTACCTATTTGACCAAAATTAAAAAAATAATGAATAATTGCATCAAAAAAAAAAATTTTTCCAGAACTAGGTGGCGCGATAATTTGTAAACAATTTATTTTAGGCAATTTACGATCAATAATATTGTAAGTATCATTTAAAAATTGTAAAATATCTGTTTCACTATGTGCGAATTGAAAATCTAATAATTCTAACATAATGGTAACAGATTCATCTCGAGTAAAATAATATTGTTCAACGCTGATGCGTCCTGCACTGTACAATGGATAAACATTACTAGCATACAAATAAATTTCTTCGAACGATTGATTTATAAATTCTAAAGCGAAAATGTCCAACACACGTTGAACAACATTGTCACTTTTTCGACAAAATTTCCATCGCGAATTCATCCATTGATTGGAATTACAGATACTTAATATGGGGCTTGTCGGGAAGTTCCGGACAAACTCCAAGAGGACTTCTTTCGTATTTCTTTTTTTACATTTTCCACTTGTGTTATCCGTCGCGTCGCTTGTGCCACCAGACGGTCCACCTGCATTTGCAACGGGTCCACTTTGCTCGCAGTTAAGAAATTCATGCGCAAAAGGGCGTGTCTCCACCAAAGGTTCTTCTCCACGTTCGAGATGCTCGTAACTGGGAAAATCTCCAATTTCATGAGGAACTGTCCTTTTTCGCCCGGCGTTTTCAAAATACAAAAGTTGTCTTGGCGGTTGTAACAGATATTTTGTGAGATTAAAGAGGTATCTTCCGGAAATATTATGCTGTCGAAGATGCTTTCGACATTCTCGTTTAATGGGCAGCTGGTGGATGCGGACGCATCGGCAGTAACCGCCGCTCCAAGAACAGTCGTGGACAACGTGCATGTGGTCTTCGTGGAAGACGGTCCAGAAGAGTCCACCGAAAAATTTTTTTCCCAGACATCGATCAAGAAGTCCTTGAGCTTGACTTCGATTGAGGTTTGGCACCACGTCGTGAATAAGTCGGCTTCCTTTAATATCTCCTTGTACTCCTCGAATGAAATTTGATCCGATTCGTCGTTTTTCTTCGTCGGTTTTAATTTCATCAATTGGATTAAATGTACTGAAAAAGTTTTCAATTGTCGTTTGCCAGAGAGGAACCTGTTTTTTTGACAAATTATTATCGTCATCTCGAACCACTGTTTCAGAAGCCGTAACGTCATCATCTCCATCGGCCAGATTAATTCCAGCACATTCAGAAGACAATCCTGTGGGCACTGGGGAAGTTCTTGGGGAAATTCTTGTGTCGACTCCATGATCCTCGGCCAAATGTTCGCACAGATCGTCCAACCACTATAAATAATTTATAAAAATTTAATTAGTTATGACATTTTCAATTGGTATCAATTTCCGCCTGCTCCTCCGGACTTATTGTTAATTCCAATATTTCGTCAGCCAAAGGAATTTCTTGGGCTGGCGGAGTTGGAAAGGGCTCAAATGTTCCCACCTCTACCACTGCGGCGAAATTTACAACCATCGGGAAATAGATACATGGTCGGTACTCAATCGTATCGAAGCCGCAATAATCGCAATGGTTGTGACCACCGCCGTGAATATGCAAAGCATAAACCGCCGCACGTTGATATAAACTACCACCATGCTCGTCAATTAGCTGCTGCAATTTCCCAGATTGTAACTTTCTCATAAAACACCAATTACACAACAGGATGGATGGAAAGCAATGCATGTCCGATATGACTGTGAAGAATTGGTTACATGATTTTACTTCAGTTTCGCACAAAACGGTATCCATACAAGCCACCGTTGACGAATTTTGAACCAAATGAAAATTTTGACTTGGCACAAACTTGCACTTGTACGAATCCCCATGATACATTCTCAAGAATGTGGTCGACGCGTTCAGTGACGGCGTGAGGTGGCAACGTTCAAGACTCATTGTAGAAACACTTACGTCGAAACTTGATGATTGTTGAGCACTGTCGGAACTCATTTTGAAAGCCCACGATTTCTCACTTATATTTAAACACGCAGGTAAAGGAGAAAGGAATCCTTAGGATTCTTTTCCTAGACCCTCGCACGCGGCGGCTGCGAGGTGGGGGAACCCGACCGGGTGACCTTAAATACGAATCATGATTCGATCGACTTCGTCATGATCATGAATCGATTCATGTATTCGACCTTTTTCGATCGACTTCGTCATGATCCGGAATCGATTCATGTATTTAAGGTCACCCGGTCGGGTTCCCCCACCTCGCAGCCGCCGCGTGCGAGGGTCTAGGAAAAGAATCCTAAGGATTCCTTTCTCCTTTACCTGCGTGTTTATAAGTCAGGGTCGCGCGGTGAAAGTATGTTATTTCCGTGGCACAACTATTTGGGTCCGGGTAACGAGGTCGGGCTCGAGGCGCCGGTTGACCGTGATGACTTAATCGCGTTACATCACGACTTAGCATACTTAAATGCCAAGGTTCCGCTAGACGTTGTGAAAGCTGATCAAGCGGCTATTTGGGATTTTTTAAGTGTGTATGCTGAAGGTAACGAACATTCTCTAGTAGGTGCGGTTGGGTTATTTTTAAAAAACGTGTATGAAACATATATCGCGGGAAACGTGGTATATCCGCCTATGGCACCTACTACGCCGAAAATTGACAAAACTACGCATCGAGGTCAAAAACGGTTTGGAGATCGGCAGAGAGCCCTTGGTGCGGCCTACAAGAAGGCTAAACAAAATCAAGTTGTGAAATTCGACGAATTTCGAAAGCAGTGGTACGGAACATCAACTGTATCAGGTAATGTCTTATCGTTCTTGGCGCGATGATCCAGATGGTCGTCCCGGCCGTCGTCGCAATCCGACGCTCGAAGAACGTCTTCGCGAAGATAGATTAGACGAAATAGAAATATTTCCTTACTTGCCACCGTTCATGCAAGAATTATGGCGACATGCTTCTAATGCTAAAAAAGAGAATTAGCCGCCGCTTTTGTTCCAGGTGCTGAAGATCAAGTAGAGCCGCAACCGGGACCTTCCAGAGTACGTTCACACACCACAACAACAGAACCAAGTGTAGATAGTCCACCCGAGAGTGCCATCAATTCACCAGACATGTTTGCCGGGGACATGGAGACAGAAGTAATGGATCAACGTACTGGCGGTGGCGGTGCACATGCTAATTCAGTGGGCGCCGTTAGTAATGTCCAAAAAAAATTCGATATTCCACGATCGTTGGGTCAAAAGAAATTTTATTTAACATATAGTCATTCACGAATATTTTATTCGTATGGATTCGCTTTTCGAACTTTAATTGTTAAACAAGGTGGGACAACTGATAAAGGTGACTCCGTATATTATACGACTTCTCTTAGTGTCATACCTAATAATTCCATATTTTTTTACTTGAGTCCTCATGAATATATGAAGTTGACGCAATATCTTGCCGGCACTGTGAAAATTGAAGAAGTAAATGTAAAAGTAACACCACAAGGTATTCGAACTGCTTTTGATACTGGTACGACATTATCCGGAACCGCAACTTCCGAACACTGTGCTATAGGATTAACAGCTGTCGGTTTGAATAATAAAATTTATACTTCCAATCATAAATATACCCTACAAGCGGATTCTCCGATGACGCCAATGGCTGTAATAAGTCCAGATACTAATGAAATGATACGCAAATATTGGGGATCAGAAAAGCTAGATTTGCACGCTCCCATGTGCTTGGGTGTGCCGCGACATGTTGATATGTACATGTGTTTAAGAACCAACAGTAAGCGGACTGTCGCTAACTATGCAAGTCATGATGAAGGTTTCTATTTACTTGATCGATACATCGATCGATTCAACTTTATGCCGAAAGTTGGTAACACCGTTATCGATTGGACGTACAAACCACGTAGTGGTTATATTCAAACCAAATCACACGACATTCCTTACCTCGCCGGTGGATCTGATACTGTTAAATCTACAGGGTGGACATCAAACTTCGAAGTTACAATGGGTGTGTCTAGTAAAAAAGATGGTGTTTTTTCATTTAAGCCTACAATGAATACGCCCGAAACCGAAGTAGGTAATAGGGAAGTTAATTTGGATACTTCTTATAAATATCAAATAGACAGTGCGGCAGTTATGCATGTTAATCGAACTGTTTCGAATTACGTGCATACACAAATACCACAAATTAGTTTTGGTATAATTCCTACACTTCAATTGAATCCAGCTCATGATAATGAAAATTTTCAAAATAGTGCAGCGTACTGGGCTGTTGAGTGTAGTATGGTTGTCTCTGTTGACATTGACAATACTTTTACTCATACCGGCGACTGTCATGCGGAAAATGATGATATTGCTTTTGGAAAACGTAGTGCACATGTCTACGATGATTTTTATCCTGCAAATTTAATTAGTTATGGAGCTTAAATAAAACATATATTATAAAATATTTTTTATTTTCAATAAATCATATACAGCGATTGGATGTAGTTTTTTTTGATAATTTTTGAGGAATGCGGCTTGTTGCCATTGATATGTAATCATGCGACATGTGAAAGCCGGATCCCTCGGAAAGACATTTTTATTGCTTAAAACTATAACAGGTGTACGAGATATAACACAATCATTTTGGTATTTAACCTTGACATTAAGCGTATCACCCCCAAATAACATTTTTAACGTGTCGAATGATCCTGCTGGTTCACAATTAGGTTCATTCCACAATAAAATTCGTTTATTTACAGCTTCCATTAACGGAAAAGTAACATATTTATTAAAATTACCTATTTGACCAAAATTAAAAAAATAATGAATAATTGCATCAAAAAAAAAATTTTTTCCAGAACTAGGTGGCGCGATAATTTGTAAACAATTTATTTTAGGCAATTTACGATCAATAATATTGTAAGTATCATTTAAAAATTGTAAAATATCTGTTTCACTATGTGCGAATTGAAAATCTAATAATTCTAACATAATGGTAACAGATTCATCTCGAGTAAAATAATATTGTTCAACGCTGATGCGTCCTGCACTGTACAATGGATAAACATTACTAGCATACAAATAAATTTCTTCGAACGATTGATTTATAAATTCTAAAGCGAAAATGTCCAACACACGTTGAACAACATTGTCACTTTTTCGACAAAATTTCCATCGCGAATTCATCCATTGATTGGAATTACAGATACTTAATATGGGGCTTGTCGGGAAGTTCCGGACAAACTCCAAGAGGACTTCTTTCGTATTTCTTTTTTTACATTTTCCACTTGTGTTATCCGTCGCGTCGCTTGTGCCACCAGACGGTCCACCTGCATTTGCAACGGGTCCACTTTGCTCGCAGTTAAGAAATTCATGCGCAAAAGGGCGTGTCTCCACCAAAGTTTCTTCTCCACGTTCGAGATGCTCGTAACTGGGAAAATCTCCAATTTCATGAGGAACTGTCCTTTTTCGCCCGGCGTTTTCAAAATACAAAAGTTGTCTTGGCGGTTGTAACAGATATTTTGTGAGATTAAAGAGGTATCTTCCGGAAATATTATGCTGTCGAAGATGCTTTCGACATTCTCGTTTAATGGGCAGCTGGTGGATGCGGACGCATCGGCAGTAACCGCCGCTCCAAGAACAGTCGTGGACAACGTGCATGTGGTCTTCGTGGAAGACGGTCCAGAAGAGTCCACCGAAAAATTTTTTTCCCAGACATCGATCAAGAAGTCCTTGAGCTTGACTTCGATTGAGGTTTGGCACCACGTCGTGAATAAGTCGGCTTCCTTTAATATCTCCTTGTACTCCTCGAATGAAATTTGATCCGATTCGTCGTTTTTCTTCGTCGGTTTTAATTTCATCAATTGGATTAAATGTACTGAAAAAGTTTTCAATTGTCGTTTGCTAGAGAGGAACCTGTTTTTTTGACAAATTATTATCGTCATCTCGAACCACTGTTTCAGAAGCCGTAACGTCATCATCTCCATCGGCCAGATTAATTCCAGCACATTCAGAAGACAATCCTGTGGGCACTGGGGAAGTTCTTGGGGAAATTCTTGTGTCGACTCCATGATCCTCGGCCAAATGTTCGCACAGATCGTCCAACCACTATAAATAATTTATAAAAATTTAATTAGTTATGACATTTTCAATTGGTATCAATTTCCGCCTGCTCCTCCGGACTTATTGTTAATTCCAATATTTCGTCAGCCAAAGGAATTTCTTGGGCTGGCGGAGTTGGAAAGGGCTCAAATGTTCCCACCTCTACCACTGCGGCGAAATTTACAACCATCGGGAAATAGATACATGGTCGGTACTCAATCGTATCGAAGCCGCAATAATCGCAATGGTTGTGACCACCGCCGTGAATATGCAAAGCGTAAACCGCCGCACGTTGATATAAACTACCACCATGCTCGTCAATTAGCTGCTGCAATTTCCCAGATTGTAACTTTCTCATAAAACACCAATTACACAACAGGATGGATGGAAAGCAATGCATGTCCGATATGACTGTGAAGAATTGGTTACATGATTTTACTTCAGTTTCGCACAAAACGGTATCCATACAAGCCACCGTTGACGAATTTTGAACCAAATGAAAATTTTGACTTGGCACAAACTTGCACTTGTACGAATCCCCATGATACATTCTCAAGAATGTGGTCGACGCGTTCAGTGACGGCGTGAGGTGGCAACGTTCAAGACTCATTGTATAAACACTTACGTCGAAACTTGATGATTGTTGAGCACTGTCGGAACTCATTTTGAAAGCCCACGATTTCTCACTTATATTTAAACACGCAGGTAAAGGAGAAAGGAATCCTTAGGATTCTTTTCCTAGACCCTCGCACGCGGCGGCTGCGAGGTGGGGGAACCCGACCGGGTGACCTTAAATACGAATCATGATTCGATCGACTTCGTCACGATCCGGAATCGATTCATGTATTTAAGGTCACCCGGTCGGGTTCCCCCACCTCGCAGCCGCCGCGTGCGAGGGTCTAGGAAAAGAATCCTAAGGATTCCTTTCTCCTTTACCTGCGTGTTTAAATATAAGTGAGAAATCGTGGGCTTTCAAAATGAGTTCCGACAGTGCTCAACAATCATCAAGTTTCGACGTAAGTGTTTATACAATGAGTCTTGAACGTTGCCACCTCACGCCGTCACTGAACGCGTCGACCACATTCTTGAGAATGTATCATGGGGATTCGTACAAGTGCAAGTTCGTGCCAAGTCAAAATTTTCATTTGGTTCAAAATTCGTCAACGGTGGCTTGTATGGATACCGTTTTGTGCGAAACTGAAGTAAAATCATGTAACCAATTCTTCACAGTCATATCGGACATGCATTGCTTTCCATCCATCCTGTTGTGTAATTGGTGTTTTATGAGAAAGTTACAATCTGGGAAATTGCAGCAGCTAATTGACGAGCATGGTGGTAGTTTATATCAACGTGCGGCGGTTTACGCTTTGCATATTCACGGCGGTGGTCACAACCATTGCGATTATTGCGGCTTCGATACGATTGAGTACCGACCATGTATCTATTTCCCGATGGTTGTAAATTTCGCCGCAGTGGTAGAGGTGGGAACATTTGAGCCCTTTCCAACTCCGCCAGCCCAAGAAATTCCTTTGGCTGACGAAATATTGGAATTAACAATAAGCCCGGAGGAGCAGGCGGAAATTGATACCAATTGAAAATGTCATAACTAATTAAATTTTTATAAATTATTTATAGTGGTTGGACGATCTGTGCGAACATTTGGCCGAGGATCATGGAGTCGACACAAGAATTTCCCCAAGAACTTCCCCAGTGCCCACAGGATTGTCTTCTGAATGTGCTGGAATTAATCTGGCCGATGGAGATGATAACGTTACGGCTTCTGAAACAGTGGTTCGAGATGACGATAATAATTTGTCAAAAAAACAGGTTCCTCTCTGGCAAACGACAATTGAAAACTTTTTCAGTACATTTAATCCAATTGATGAAATTAAAACCGACGAAGAAAAACGACGAATCGGATCAAATTTCATTCGAGGAGTACAAGGAGATATTAAAGGAAGCCGACTTATTCACGACGTGGTGCCAAACCTCAATCGAAGTCAAGCTCAAGGACTTCTTGATCGATGTCTGGGAAAAAAATTTTTCGGTGGACTCTTCTGGACCGTCTTCCACGAAGACCACATGCACGTTGTCCACGACTGTTCTTGGAGCGGCGGTTACTGCCGATGCGTCCGCATCCACCAGCTGCCCATTAAACGAGAATGTCGAAAGCATCTTCGACAGCATAATATTTCCGGAAGATACCTCTTTAATCTCACAAAATATCTGTTACAACCGCCAAGACAACTTTTGTATTTTGAAAACGCCGGGCGAAAAAGGACAGTTCCTCATGAAATTGGAGATTTTCCCAGTTACGAGCATCTCGAACGTGGAGAAGAACCTTTGGTGGAGACACGCCCTTTTGCGCATGAATTTCTTAACTGCGAGCAAAGTGGACCCGTTGCAAATGCAGGTGGACCGTCTGGTGGCACAAGCGACGCGACGGATAACACAAGTGGAAAATGTAAAAAAAGAAATACGAAAGAAGTCCTCTTGGAGTTTGTCCGGAACTTCCCGACAAGCCCCATATTAAGTATCTGTAATTCCAATCAATGGAT
The DNA here is from genome assembly GCA_936432065.2 of Rutpela maculata. Classification (NCBI taxonomy): domain Eukaryota; kingdom Metazoa; phylum Arthropoda; class Insecta; order Coleoptera; family Cerambycidae; genus Rutpela; species Rutpela maculata. The sequence goes on from OW386293.2 coordinate 24,648,691, forward strand.
GAATTCGCGATGGAAATTTTGTCGAAAAAGTGACAATGTTGTTCAACGTGTGTTGGACATTTTCGCTTTAGAATTTATAAATCAATCGTTCGAAGAAATTTATTTGTATGCTAGTAATGTTTATCCATTGTACAGTGCAGGACGCATCAGCGTTGAACAATATTATTTTACTCAATACAATATTATTGATCGTAAATTGCCTAAAATAAATTGTTTACAAATTATCGCGCCACCTAGTTCTGGAAAAAATTTTTTTTTTGATGCAATTATTCATTATTTTTTTGATACGAATATGAAGAATACAATACATAGTTATCTATGTGTATTGTATTCTTCATATTTTATACAATTTTTATGTTACTTATTATCTATTTACTTATTTGTTATTTTATTTTTTAAAGTTTGTCAACAAGAATTTGCATTTTTCTAAACAATAAACAAAATATGATATTAAAAAAATTTCTAATCATCACATGCAAGACCAAATTGATTTTGAAAATAAAAACGCGGTAAATAATGACGTAATAATGAGAATTCAATTCTAGAGAATTTTCATGTTTTCATTTATCATTACTATAACATTATAATATAGATGTTAATATAATTTAAGTTATTAACCGTTGCTGCACATTAATGGAATTACCTAAACTCTCTAAGGAGCTTGTGCATGATTTTCACAAATAAAGCAGCAACGTAACTAGATTATAGTATATGTGGAAAAATTAATATACATTGTAAGAATTAGATAAATATCTACATTTAAAATTTATTTTATGTATATTTAATGTACTTTTTGATCATATAATATTTTTTAAATTCTGTTGAATGAAATGACCCTATTCTATATAGGCAATTCTTGTCGATGCTATTTATACCAACTGTACCAAAGTGGTTACATTAGCAAATTATAGCATTGTCAGTGACATCAGTACGATCACAGTCAAATCTCTTCTATAATTTGTGTACTGAGTACCGAGTTTGGTTTTGTGCTACACATTCACTCACTTTCACTTGCAAATCAGTGATGGACGGGTAGTAACTATTAGTTACTTGTAATCGTTACCCAGTAGGGCCAGAGAAGTACCGATTACTCGATTTACAAAAGTAATCGTTATTTTTCCATTTTGACTACCTACTACCATATACTCCTTAGAACCAACATACCGACAATAGTTATTGATTAACAAATTTCACACTTTAAATTTCTAATCAATTGTATCTATTTAATCAGGATTCGTGCAAGTTTTAATTCATAAACATATTTAATTTAGGTAATATGTGCCAGACCTCACCAGGCCGATATATGATTATAAGAGTATGAGTAATGGGTACTTTTAATCTCAATTTCATCTCATTAAACATTTCAATTAATTTAATGAAATAAATGAAGTAAGCTTTTTGAAAAAAATATGGTATACCTACCTACCTGTAATAAATAAAACTCATAATATGCTTGCTTATCTGGCAATTGGGAACAGCAGCACAAGAAGGAGTTGGAGGTTTCGGGTTGCATATGTCCTATTATTTCCTGTTATCGCATTGCCAATGAAAAGAAATAATGATAATGATTATTGGTTACGATGACATCAGTTTACATGTATTGAATGAGTGAAACAGAACTCCAGCACTGGAGATTAAAATAAAAATTTTGAATTCTGTCAAAGTAATGATTACTTTTTAAAAAGTAACGATTACCTATGACTACTCAAAAGTAATTATAAGTTCCATCACTGTTGTAAATGTAAGTAGATATATGCACTAGCCAATGGTCAATAGACACACATCGAAACTGAACTAACAATGCGCATTAAATAAAGAAAACTAACTTGAAGCCAGAGGTGTAGTGGAGGGGAAATGGGAGGGAATGCCGTTCCCCACTGGGTTTTCAGTTAATTTGAATTAATATTTTAAAAATTTATAAGTCTGACTTTTTTAAAAGTTTTTAGATAAAATATATATTTATTAGTTCCGGCAATAAACCTTGAAAAAAATTAAAGGCAAGTACAAAAAATTAAATATACTAGCACATTTACTGAAAAGCGTGCTCTTTTTATATTACAACTATGAGCGATGCTCAATCGAATTTACAAGGTAATGTGGTGCGGAAGAGGACGGAAGTAGTTCAGTTCAACAGCCGTGTCAGTGTGCCCTATTTCTGTCTGCGTATGCGATCACACAACCAAGGTCAACCTTCCCCTTATCCCCATTCCCACACTGGAAAAGGGTCTTCCATGGCAAAACTGCCCCTGATAGGAACCTATGTTATATTGTAGAGGGCGCTAATAGTAGTTGATCGAGTAGATATTAGCTCTATATCTTAGTTAATTGAGGAGCTATTTGAAAAAAAGTGTCCGGAGATGACTTTTTTTCAAAGCGATATATCTTAGTTAAAGCTAGGAAAATATAACTAAATGCATTTATAGCATTTCCTATGGGCCAGGCGTAAATAAAAGTATTTAAAAAATGCAAAGAAAAAGTTTGTCATTCGATTTCTATCAGATCTAATTGAATTACCACTTTGAAAAAAATATATAATAATTGTCTGCCTGCCTGCCTAACAGCAGGCCAAGTTGGTGCAACATGTCGAAAAAAAAATTTAAAGTAAGTGGACCACCTTACAACCACTGTGTTGACGTTTTTAATTTGCATTACATTTCAATAATCTTTGGAAAAGTTGCATTTTGACAGCTCATAAAAAGAATATCAACGGTTGGTGGTGTCAACTAGCCTATTACAATATTGTCACGTGTTACATCATCATTCTAGGGGTTGTAACACATCACAATATTTTTTTGATCTACTTTTATAGTGACTATAGTCGGTCTCAATTAAGAATGCAGTTGTTTACGTTATGAGCGGAGCACAGTTTATACAGGATATGGGAATTCCCAAGTAAGTGAAATCCCCCCATGGCCGACTCAAGGCAGTTGGTACATAAAATAAAAATTAACGGTTTAAATTGGCTTTTATTTAGCATTTGGCTCTTTTATAAATACATTGAAATTATTTAATTTACATTGCATATTTTATTTAGAGTAATGCAAGCTTATTATAGACGTAAATTCTCTGAAAATGTCAGTGTTATAAGAAATGGATAAACCTACTACTTGCTTGTGCTCGATATCAGGCGAGCTGTTCTTGTCTCTGCCATTCTGAACTGTATCTTTGATCTTTCTCATATACCTGCCTAAAAGTGTACACAAATATCATAACCATCGTGTAAGTGCATGGCCACGACGGTGCACCGCACAGCGCACATAGCACATCGCACACTGAAATTAAATAAACCATTATTTTAAATGAGAGTGGCCATATCGACGCCTCTCGCACATCGTTCTTAAATGAGAGTGATGAAATCAACAACTTGAGCTACGCACATCGCACAGCGGTTAGCACAGGCAATACCTATTTGTAATAAAAGAAATAAAAATAACTATAGCAGTCTGATTTCAATAAAAATGGAAGGAAATAGCCAAACAATATATGAACAATTAGTACAATTTCTTTTGTATTAATATTCATAAATATCATAAAATAATAAAATAAACTTCGATGTGCGATGTGCGGTGCGCCGCTGTGGCCATGCACTTACACGGGGGTTATGATATTTGTGCACACTTTTTAGGCAGGTATATGAGAGAGATCAAAGATACAGTTCAGAACGGTAGAGACAAGAACAGCTCGTCTGATAACGAGCACAAGCAAGTAGTAGGTTTACCCATTTCTTATAACACTTTCTACATTTTTAGAGGATTTACGTCTATAATGAGCTTTCATTACTCTAAATAAAATATGCAATATAAATTAAATAATTTCAATGCATTTATAAAAGAGCCAAAGCGCGGTTAGTACTTGGATGGGCTCCCATCTTGGGAAATACAGCGTTCTCGTCCCACCTTCTAGAGGCTTGTATATCAGTGTATACTCGGAAGTTACGTAACTTCAGACGAGGATTACGTAGTGGATATACCATCCTTCGGAGGGGATGTAAAGCAGGCGGTCCCTCGTCTATTAAATGTTAGGCAAGTAAAAGATCCCTACTCTTCTTGAGGGAAGAGGTTCGGCAAAATTTCCAGGTTGGGGGTAGCTCGTCTCCTGGCGTCGGTGATAGGCCCTGGTAGCGGAAATAGGCCGACGTTAAACAGTTAAAAAAAAAAAAGATAGCCAAATGCCAAATAAAAGCCAATTTAAACCGTTAATTTTTATTTTATGTACCAACTGCCTTGAGTCGGCCACGGGGGGATTCCACTTACTTGGGAATTCCCATATCCTTTGTAAACTGTGCTCCGCTCATAACGTAAACAACTGCATTCTTAACTGAGACCGACTATAGTCACTATAAAAGTAGATAAAAAAAAATTGTAATAGGCTAGTTGACACCACCAACCATTGATATACTTTTTATGAGCTGTCAAAACGCAACTTTTATAAAGATTATTAAAATGTAATGCAAATTAAAAGCGTCAACACGGTGGTCGTAAGGTGTTTTAGGGTAAGGTCGTAAGGTTATTTTAAATTTTTTTTCGGCATGTTGCACCTCTTGGATTTTAATGAAACTTGGCATGCTGTTAGGCAAGACATAGACAATTTATATATATTTTTTAAAGTGGTAATTCAATTAAATCTGATAGAAATCGATTGACAAAATTTTTCTTTGCATTTTTTAAATACTTTTATTTAGGCTGGGCCCATAGGAAACTGCTATAAAATAAACTGTAAAGTGTACCATAACACTGCCATTTAGTTTTATTTTCCTAGCTTTAAAATTAACCAATATATCGCTTTGAAAAAAAAGTCGTCTCCGGACATTTTTTTTTCAAATAGCTCCTCAATTAACTAAGATATAAAGCTAATATCTACTCGATCAACTACTATTAGCGCCCTCTACAATATAACATAGGTTACAATATAGGTTCCTATCGGGGGCAGTTTCGCCATGAAAGTACGGCTAGACCCTTTGCCACTAACTACATCACTGTTTGAAGCATATTATAATAGTGGCAACTCTTCTCACTATTATAAAATGCTTTGTCTGATATTCCAACAGGAGATGGATATCTGGTTAATATAGTAAGACAATTTTTCTCTATTCTTATTGGGATGCTCTGCCACATGTATTCTTCTAAACAATGTCTGAAATCTACAAAATAATACAATTAACCAGTATTTTACTGGAAAATAACCTCTACGCCTGTGACTTTTACGTCAAAGGATCAGTTAGAGGGTGGTTTTGACAAATAATGAATAAGAACAAAAATATAAAAATGACGTATTTTGCTGACGTTTCGGAAAACGAATCTGTTTCCTTTCTCAAAGCGTATTATAATGTTTGTGGGCTGTGTATATTAAATACACAGCTTTAAGAATATATTTGCTATATTCAGTATCCATAGATACTTACTGCTTACACAGAACTGTTGATATATCTAATTGATAGTTTTATTTTAAACAATGTTGAGTTTGTTAAGTTCTTCTTTTAACATCGGCAGCCAGGTTATGCAAACATCTACAGAACAATTCGACACGCATTTATCCTCATTCAATAGTATTATAGCCGCTTAACCCTTTCGCTGCGCAAAGCGGTTTCACGTAATTCTCGTGTAGTGCGCAATAAATTGACCGCTTGCGAGTATACGCGCTTGGAGCACGCAGATCCGATATTACGTTACTATTTGATTTGGTTTATTGTATGCATGGTCTATTATTATATATAAAATTGAAAGAAAAACAAAAACCAAGTGCTCTAGTTTCAATAATAATAATTTATTTTTTTTAAATGGTTAAAAACAGTACAAGTAAACATAAACATAAAAACAAAACAACATTCTTATCAAAAATATTAAGGTACAACAGAAACTTGTGTAAGTATATAAAAATGTATTAATAGAACATATACGCGTGTTAAATCGCTTTGAGCAGTCTGAACCAATTTAAAAACGACAGGCGAGTTAACACGCTTGGTGCACAGTGGGCCCATTTATTTTTCGCGCGTATACACGCTTTGAGCAGTGAAAGGGTTAAGAATAGAGAAAAATTTAAAAATGCCACAACCAACGTTTAGACAATAGTAAGACAATGCGATCAGAGACTACCACTGACGGGCGATACCGTGATTTTTCAAACACATTGTGAATTCTTACTGTGATTTTTGATAATGGTGACATTAGAGCATGGCATGATCACGACTGAATGAATGGATACTTATTTATAAACGCAATAAGTAATACTACTTAAGACAAAGCAACGCAAAAGGGAACTCATAAGGTTTAGCTGTGACTTTATGATATTCAAAGTGTAAATGTGTATTAATCGAGGCAACAGAAAGTCATGACACATCACAACTTCCTAGCAACTTTAGAAAAAGTCGTGACTAGTGATTTCCTTAATATCAGTGATTTTGTCACAGTTCGTGAAAATATCACCCACCGTCAATATAGCAGCTATGGCAACTAATCAAATGCCCAATTTAACCCTGCACAATTTGAAATATGAAAGGCAGTGGTCGACATCTTAAGATGACATTGCGATTTGAGACTGGAGCTACAAACGATTAAATGTTCGATCGCTTTGTAGATACTGAAGGGCGCAGGCGGATTCATGTACAGAACATAGATTGCCTACCGCTCTGATAGCACTATAAGCGAGGGTTTAAAAAAATTTGTATTTTTGCAGTTACGCTGTTATTTTTCAAGTAGAAATGTTAAAGATATCCTCAAACCTGTGTTTGTATGCCTTCTTATAGCTTCGGGCTGTCCATCTAGAATTAAATATTAGGTAGAGCTCACTTTCTTCTTACCAGGATTAACATCAACATTAACGTTCATAGTTGACAGTTTGCACTTAAAAAACGTTCGCCTTTTTTACCAGAGCTAATTATTTTTTACCAGTTCACAAAATCTACTGTATATCGCAATGCAATACATAACAATTATATTTTAATGTACAAATCACTCTCACGTAAGTACAGCTAAAGGAGCAACTTCTGTGGTATCCAATCACAGATTGTTTGCAAACGCCTACCTGCTAACTAACTTAACCTGAGATTCAATACAACAAAAACAAATGACTGGTTGGTAAATAATTTTATTTTTTACCCATACATACAACAAAATGAACAGAGTATTCATAGCTAAGAACAAATTAAAACAATAATGGTTTAATCTAATTCTATATTTCAGCTAACTAAGAAGTGATTATGCACATAAAAAAGTTATTTTCAACATTCAGCAGGGCGGCGCATGGCAATCCTCCAAAACCAACGGCAATCCAGTTCCACTTCTTTCAAAAATAAAAAAAATAACCAATAATTATGTAAATAAATATAGATATTGTATGCTTTAGGTCAGTGTTGATAAAAATTATGATTAAAAAAAAAATCAAAAATCGCTGATTTGTTTTAAAAAAAATCATGATCTTTTTAAATAAAAGCGTTTTTTGGACTTCTTCACTTTCCGTATTGTTATTTTCTTAATAAATATTAAAAAAATATCTCTATACATAATTTATTAACACCTAATAAATATTGTATATACACGTCATATCGTATAATATTATAAAAATAAAAAGATTCAAACGGAAAATCTGATAAAATCTGATATTTTGCAGAAACATATAGACTTTACTTTTACCAAATTTAATTCAATTCTGAGTTAAAAAATATCTCTCCCGTACATCCTTAAGATTGTAGCATTCTTTATAAATTCGGATAACTCATTAAATTTTTGAAAACCTTTAAAATACAATGTATTCACAGCAGTGGCGGCTGGTGAAATTTCAATAATTTTTTTCTCGTCTGTGGCGCATATGACATATGGGAAAAAACATCTAGAGAAGCGCTTCTCTAATGACCTCGAAAATTTTGAAAAAGCAGTTTGCGAAAAAAATTTTCAAAATTCGGTTGCTCCCCCTGGTCTAGGGGCTTCTGTTTAAAATTATTTTTTTTTGTCATATACATTTGACTTCATAAAAATACAACAGGTTTTGCAGTTTATGAAAATATTTTCATTACTAACTGAGATACAACGAACTGAAATTTTGTAGATTAGATTAGATTAGATAGATTAGATACACACAGTGTTTACACACGTCAAAAAAGTTAATGTGATATACAATAAAATAATATGACTGAATAATATAAAATTAGACAATATATGTAAATATAAAAATGAAATTTAAAACGAGGACAAATGAATACATTACGAACAAATTTAATTAATGACATATTAAAATAAATAAATATATGTACAATATAAAGTTATAAAACACTGCACGAAGTAATTTTTTGAACAGTGCACCCGAATATACGAGGCAAGACTTAATTAATAATGTGGTGGTTAATGTCTAAAAATTCTTTTGTGCTATAGAAAGCATTATCGAGCAAGTATTTTTTTACTTTCCATTTAAAATGGTTAACATTCAGTGATCTTACTTCAGGTGGCAGGACACTGAAAAACTGAATTCCTAAGTAACCAGTGCCGTCTCTAGTTTTAGTCAATCTTAGGAAGTTGGTATCAAGATTATCTCTATTTCTGGTGCTATAAGAATGAATTAGACTTCTTGTGTTAAATACACCTTCATTATTTTTTACATATAAAAGACACTGGAATATGTAAGTGCACGGAACTGTCATAATTTTTAATTTTTTCCTATATCTTAATCCCGAAATTATGCGTATTACCTTTCGTTGCGCTGAAAATACATTTATTGAACTCGTGGCATGTCCCCAGACTAGTATAGCATAAGATATACTAGAGTGGATGAGGCTGTGGTATGCAGTTGTTAAAGTATTTTGTGATACTTTTCCGACCAGATTACGAAGCAGGTAAGTGTATGTAGCTATTTTATTACAGACTTGATTGGTGTGACTGTCCCAAGTTAGTTTTGGATCTAATTTAACCCCAAGGAATTTAACGAACTCTGAATTGTTTATATCTTGTAAGTTGCACATGCTGAATATCATGGTCTCTGTTTTTGATGCATTTAGGCATAATTTGTTTGAGACTTTGAATTGATGTGAGGTATTTCATTCTGGATGTCTTCAATATTTTTCTTTGAGATGGTTAAGTTGGTGTCATCGGCAAACAATATGGTTAGTACATTATCGGTAACTGAATTGGGAAAATCATTAATGTAAATAAGAAAGAGTAATAAGAGAAAGAGAAAGAGTAATAAATAAGAATTGTAATTTACAATTTAACAAATTACATATTTTACCAATTTTACTTCCACATCCAGTGGAAGTATAGTAACGACAAACATTTTTTTTTAAATTTTAATTGTTCAAATAGGCTTAGAATGACATGAAACGTCGAGGTTTTAAGTTTGAGCGAAAAAATTTCTGTCTGTCTAACTTTTTTTGTGCGCAAGATACTCTGGAACCGTTTAAGATATTGACTTGAAATTTGGTACTTTAACGGGATCTGGAACTAGATTATATTTTCATCTTATTCCGTCAAATTGTTAGGGGGTAAATTGGTGTAAATGGGGAGTAAATAGGTAAATCAAGCAGGTAAGGATCCATAAAATTGGCATTTAGTATATATAAGAGAAGCTAAGGTCTCAAAAAAATTTTTGGCATTAGCCACCCCCATTACCACCTCCCACCCCATTATTTAAGGGGATGAAAAAAAATTATGATTTAGTGAACAAGAACCAAAAACCTCAAAATATTTTTTTTACTTCATCCACTCCCACTACAACCCCCAACCCCACTAACGATGTGGGATATCGTTTTATGGGTTTTTGAGGTAGACGAATATTAGGTATATTATTAAAGTTCCATAAGCAATTATTTTCATATACAAGATTTTTTTCGTTGTGAGAGACTTGGATAGAAAATCTGGATGTGGAAGTAGTGATTTCTTGGGCAGCGGTTTTAACTTAAGTATAACCTGAGTCTTGTCTTGTGCTTGTAGTCAGATTTAAGTTAAAACTTTAACCACATGGTCACAACTAGTTCCAATTTTAGGTAAAATTTACATTAATTCTACTTCCCTTCTAACCTAGCATATCGTCGTCTATCTCACAAAGTGTCGTATCACAAAAAAATCGAAATTTGAGATAGGTCGGCGAATATACTTCATTTGACATGTTCTTGCATCTCACAAACTCTCGTCAGTCAAGCGCGTATACTATGCGAGAATGAGTACATGTAGATGTTGGTGTATCTCAATTTAGTTGCAATTAATTTCTCACGAACTGACGTATCTTGAATTAGGTCACATCGTGAATTTCATTTTATCCATTCTAGCTCTCGAACATTATGGTAGTCAAAGATAAGCCAACGCAAATATTTTTTAAACCGAGTCATATTCATAGTGAATACAGTTCTATAACACTGAAACGAAAGTTAGGTAACTAGAAGGACATGCAACTGTCAATTTTAAATTCTGAACCCATAAAGATATCCAAGGAAAAGTATAACGATTTCATGGCGCTTTGTAATGGTGCCACACCTGTAATTAGAATCTTAGAACATGCACGATTTTATAAAAATCTGCCACGTCACGATGGGTAGATGAATAACTTGTAGCTACTTATTTCTGAAGTATGTAACAGTTGAGTTTGTTTTTAATTCAGAATTATTTTATTGTAGAGTTTTTAATAATTTTGTATAAAATTTTTAAAATTTTTTTATGCACAATGATAGACGATAGATATTAAAATGCTATTATTTCGTTCAAAACTCATAAGTAGTGAAGTAAAAAAATATTTTGAGGTTTCTGGTTCCTGTACATATACTAAATCACAATTTTTTTTTCATCCCCTTTAATAAGGAGGTGGGGGTGGTAATGGGGGGTGGCTAATGCCAAAAATTTTTTTGAGACCTTAGCTTCTCTTGTATATACTAAATACCAATTTCATGAACTCTTACCTGCTTGATTTACCCATTTACCCCAAATTTACCCCAATTTACCCCCCAACCCTTCGACGGAACAAGATGAAAATATAATCTAGTTCTAGATCTCGTTAAAGTACATATGTGTACCAAATTTCAAGTCAATATCTTAAACGGTTCCAGAGTAAACGTGCGCACAAAAAAAAGTTAGACAGACCGACAGACAGACAGAAATTTTTTTTTCGCTCAAACTTAAAATCTCGACGTTTCATGACATTTTAAGCCTATTTGGACAATAAAAATTTTTTAGTCGTTACTATACTTCCACTGGACGTGGAAGTAAAATGGAGGTGTTTTGTTTTAAATGCGAGAAAGTATTCCACAGCCAGTCAACCTTTAGTCGGCATAACTGAAAAGTGCATAAGCAAATAGGACTTAATTATAATTATATCGAATATGCAGTGCTCTAAAGACAAACTTGTAATTGTATTTCAACTTTTCTATTACCGATTTGTTTGCATTGGAAGGAATGACTACCTTATATCAGGTAAAAACATTAACTGTTGTGAATTAAATGAGCATAGTAAGACATTTTTAAATATTTTAGAATCTTATGGGGCTTTCCCAACGATATTTGGGAGCACTTGCAGAGATCACAATAGTCAGAGTTGCATTGATAATATCTTCACAAATATTGAGGGTGACCACACTATTGCTAATGTTAATGGGTCGCGTGCGTGTGACGTCACAATCTGAGACCTTAGGAAAAACAAACAGAAATTCTTTAACTGTCAAATGGCAACTGATTGAACTTTTTGTAATATTATTGTTTCTATGTATATTATACATACAAAATGACAAGTTTTTGGTTTATTATTAATTGTGGAAGTGTGACAATCCAAAACAATGCCAGTTTTGATAAAATAACCCCAATTTACAACCAGAAGAAGTTAGAGGTTAAAAGACTGCAACTGATTTCAAACAATTAAAATGAATGATTTTACGAGAGTCTTCCAAGGATTTTATTAGTGGTACGTTGTTGCATATTAATGTAAGAATTTGGTTTTTACCGTGGGTTTATGTTGTAGGAAAAACAGCCGTATTACAAGACCATTACGATACATCCAGTTTGGGCATCCTCTCTTAAAAAGGAATACAATTTAAAACCCATGTGAAACTGAAAGTGCTTATAATAATAATAACTGCTGCTCACATAAGCAATAAACAATTCATGGTAAAGAAAATTAACATTTTATATTGGTTTGTCAGTATTTTTGATAATTATTTCTTGTTTAAATTTTAGTTGAGCGAAAGGTGTGTGGAGCTGTGCCAAAGGAGAGAAAAGTGCAATGGTAGAAATTGTTTTAAATAAAGTACACTCTAAGAGGAAGTAGGCTTCATAAAGATATTTGATAAAGTAGGTGCATAAATTAAGAAAGGAAATTTAAAGTACCTGCGGCCGTCAACAAGTGCATGATGCAATGTGCCCTTTCAAAGTATATCGTGTGGTGTTTAAAAACTCAGTGTAGGACTATTGAACACTGAAAAAGTTGAAAATTAAAACTCTGAAGAGGTCTACGGTCAGTGAACACATAAGCAAAGTCTGACTCGGCTTTGTTAGTGTTGAATTGTATAGCTATAAAAGTATATATATTATGTTACGTTAGGTACCTACATTACAATCATTTATTTTTTGTTACAATATTAACCTCTCTTATAACTTTCTTGTCGATTCTTCTTAGAAGTACTAATGGACCTTGGACAATAAATAACTTATTTAGTAAAGATATTTTGTTTTACTTTCAGTTACAAGCATGTACCTATCTACAAGTTCGACGTAACTGACAATTTCAATTTACTGCTAACAATATATAGTAGTAGAAGTGATAAATAAAACATAATAAAAAGAGTATATTTAATAAAATGATAATGAACAAACGAATTACATAAAATTATGAAAGATATAATTAACAATATATGAAAAATAAAATTTTTATAGAAATTACAATGGATTGTATAGACGAGAAGAAATTATGCACGTCTTACTACATACTTCAAATAGTTTATAGCACATCAGTCTTCATCGCTTAATTTATATGGTGTCTTTTTCACAAAATTTACTGCGGTTAATACCTTGATCATAGCCATGTTTACTGCTAAAAAGGAAATACTTCCTCTCTCAAGTAGTTGACATGTTTTGTCTAAACTAGCAACACATTCACAGTAAGTACTAAGAAACCATCTGAATCTGGAGTAAATGGCTTTTTTTCATGATGCCACGACTTAACCTGAAAAATAAATTTGTACGTTAGCAATTATTTCTAAAGCAACATTTAATTAGGCAAGTGTATATGAAAAGAATGGTAAATCATTGATAACAATTCTTACCTTTGCAACAAGGTTTTATTCTGTAAATTTCTTGCAGAGTACTTCTTTCACATAATCATAAACAGCTTTAAGACTTTTAAATGCCTTGAACTCATCCTTCTCTCTATACACTTCTCTCAAAAACCAAGTAATTCGCAGTATCCCTATGTGTACTATTTGGAAATACATCAATATTTACACTAAAGCATTTTTTTCTCAAAATATAAGGATTTAATTCCATGACAGCAGTATACCTAACCTCTACATCATGAGACAATTCTGCAAAATAAGAACTAACCGTCATCCTGTCGAACAAAATTGAGCATATAAAAGTAATAAGAATAGCTGCAGATCTTAAATAATCCAACATTAAACTTTTAAATCGCACAAACACAGTAAAATTCACTTTAAAGAAAAACATTCAATACGCGGATAATTCAGTGACAGCTGTTTGTTTTTCCTAAGGTCTCAAAATCTGTGACGTCGGCGCACGCGACCCATACAGGGATATCTGATCTGTCAGATTCTGTCCTTTCACATGGGTGAAACTTCTAAAGTAATTAAGAAATTTCGTTTATTTTCCGAAAATGCAATCAATGAATTTTGTGCAGATATCAGCGAGGAGCGTTTTGATAATATTTATACAGCTATTAGTGTAGATGATAAATATAAAAAAATTTTAAATGTATTTTTATTATATTTCAATAAGCATTTCCCACCTAAAAATGTGAACGAACACGCACCCAAACGGTTATTCACTACTCCGGAAATTAGACAGTGTAGGGAAGAGATGTTGCACTATCAGTCTCTATCACAAACTTCACCTCAATTTAAAGATAAATTTAAAAATATCAAACAGCGTTACAATGATTTACTAAAAAATACTAAGGACAAATATTATGAAAATCGTTTAAAATATTCAAAAAATAAATCTAAAACTTCCTGGCAGATAATATCTGAGCTGGCATGGATAAAAAATAATTCAAATGGTCAGCAGCCAGACTTTAAGGACCCTCTAGAGGGGGCAAACTTATTTAACAATTTTTTCAACAAAATGGCTCCTGATTTGGTGTCTTCGAAATTACTCAACGATTAATTATTTATGCAATATTCCTTTTAATCCAATTTCAATTTCTCTCAAACCAGTAACTTGCGAGAAACTTATAAGTGTCATAAGCAAAATGGAAAGTAAAAAAAGTTCGGGTTATGATGAAATTTCAGTATTTCTGTTAAAAAAGTGCTTTGATTTTATTGTAACTCCCCTATGTCATATTATCAATGCATCTCCTGGCTAATGGGGTGTATCCTAGCAACCTGAAATATGCCATTATTAAACCTCTTTTCAAGAAAGGTAATCCTGATCTATTCGAGAATTATCACCCGATTAGCTTACTCAGTGCCTTTTCTAAGTTATTTGAAATGGTAGTCTATGTTAGAGTAGTAGAATTTTAAAAAAATCACGATCTTTTCAGTAATACCCAGCACGGTTTTTTGGGAGGAAAAAGCATAGAAACTGCATTATTTGAATTAACTACGGATATCTATTTTTCTTAGGACAGGAGAAATGTTGTTAGTGGAATTTTCCTGGACTTATCCAGGGCATTCGACTGCATTGATTTTTCTGTTCTCTTAATTAAACTGAATCATTATGGTATTCGTGGCCAAGCTTTAAAATGGTTTAAACCATATTTAAAAGACAGAAAACACGCTGTAAAAGTTTTAAACCAAATAGGAAACTATGTGCAGTCATGTGCTCTGGATGTTTCTTTGAGTGTTCCGCAAGGTAGCATCCTCGGTCCATTATTATTTATCATATTCATCAATGACTTTTTACTTTCGAAACACTTAAATACGACCATAGTTAACTATGCCGATGACAGTAATTTGTTGTTTATGGGCCAAACATATCCAGAAATTATAGCTATTGCCAGTACTGTATTATCATCATCAGAGGAATGGTTTAAACAGTCGAGATTAATTTTAAATCCAGACAAAACTAATGCAGTGTTCTTTAAAACAAACCAGGGTCTACATACGCCTCAACAAATTACAGTAAACAACCAATCTATACCATTTTCCAATTCAATAAAATGCCTGGGAATTATATTGGATGAGACGTTACGGTTTCAGCCCCACATTGATAACTTATGTTCTAAATTAAATCAAGCTTGCTATGGTCTTAGAATTTTACAAAAAAACTCAAATAACACTATAACTAAAACTTTCTACTACTCCAATTTTTACTCGCATGCACGCTATGGAGTTATTCTTTGGGGTTCCTCTGTGGAAGCTAATAGGGTTTTTAAAGTGCAAAAAAAGGCTGTTAGAATTATGAAAAATCTAAAATACTTAGATTCCTGTAGAGGTCATTTTAAGGACTTAAAACTGTTAACAATTCCTGCATTTTTATTTATGAGTGTATTAAGTTTATTTTTAAAAATAGAATGTATTTTGAATCATATAAAACCTTGAATCATTATGATACAAGGGGCAAATTATGTCTTTCCTAAGCATCATGGTGCATTGCTCGAAAAGGGTGCTCTCTATTCATGTATTAGAATGAACACGATTTCAATAAAATTAAGACTAAGCTGGTTAACTTACTATGTGACCTAGAACCATATGACATTCATGTTTATTTAGACCACCCTTATTAAGATAACAAACAAATTTGTGTTGTGTTATATACTAGTATGTATTTATTTATTTATTCATATAAATTTTTGTGACTGGCTCATACTTTTGTTATATTTCTGTATATACTCCGTGTGTAGTGCAATAAAGTATTATTATTATAAGAGTTAATTTTTTAGACAATTTAGTACAATACAACTATTCTTTTTTCTAGATTTTAGTGCTTAGCTGCTTGCAGAATGAAAAGTAAAGTGAAGTTCAGTGACTGAACGACTTGATCTGGATTGTATTCAGTGTTCCTGAATACATTCACTCATTGGTAGTTGTAAAAATGGTTTACGGCCAACCTATACCCATGAACGAATTTAAGTTGATAAATGGTGAAGTAGCAATTTGGAATAAGAAAAGAACATGTTTTTATGTGGTGTTTTATGTTAATACATTTACCCAAATAAAAAATTAAGTGTTAAACTATAACCAACTAACCAAATTCACCGAATCAGTCTTGTGATTATGTTTTTGTTTCAAATGCAAACGGAAGTTGTTATTAAAGTTAAAATAATGAAATTTTAATAAGTGATTAATCATTAATATGGGGTTGTTTAACAGATATCAAGTACAATATTACCATACTTTGTATTCCAGGAAAGTACTGCAGGCCAATTGTATAGGCTTTTATAAATATTTTTAAAATACTGTTATGTGTTTCAACCCTCCAGAGACGTGTAGAAAAATCTAGAAGATTACAGACATCCTCTGGAACATTGTACAATCTGCTGGAATGTAGTGGAAAGATCCAGAACACAACCTAGGGTATATAAAGGAATGAACAATTCAGTTTAGGGGACAGTTAAGTTAGTACAGTTCTAATGGTCAGTTGAATAAGCAGTTCAGTACAGACAGTCAAGTTTGAGTTTAGTTGATGGTCAGAAAGTGAGCAGAACAGATCAAGACTGAAGTAGTGAATTGTAGTACAGAGTGTAATACTAGTAAAGTACTTAATTAATTGTTGTAATTAGTAAGTTAATAAATTAGTGTTTAGTGTTACCCTGGTGTTATAATTTCTGAACTCACGATACAGGGTGTAAACACGTCACAATACATTTAAGTTAAAAAAAAAAAAATTCTTTAAAAACGTAAAATACTTGAGGTGGAATGGATATATTTACATGAAAATTGATTGGCAGTAAAAACACACAGAGGGGAAGGATGAATACTTTATTTCACAACTATGTAGGTATAACACTATATGATGAACTACTCCATCATTATAATAGAATGTCTGGTTTCTAGTTATGTCTGTTGCTTGTGCCTTATATGTAAATCATTATTGCTGTAGATAAAACCTTATTAGTTATTCCTGAGAAAGAAAGACTGCAGTTGAAAGAGGGCAACTGGTTTGGTAGATATTACGTATTAACGACCACAATTAAACACAATGTTTACCTTTAAATTACCTGTTCAGGGAAATATGTTCTATAACTAGTAGGTCATTATAACTGAGCGGCCTTATTTAAGAGGTATTACTGACATCACATACCCCATTTACTTATATTTTAAGTCAATTAAGTTCTCTTAAACGGGAAAATGAGACATTACACAGTTCTGACCTAAGGTGCCGCTTGGGCAATAAACTTAAAATTGAAGGTTAGCGTATTGGTACAATGTGACATTGCTTTTAACCCCCTTTTAACACGGGGTTAGAACTAACCGAGTGTTGGTACAACTCGCCCTTAAGAAATAGTTTTTTAGAAATTTTCTTGTAAATATAATGATAATGGTCAAAGTTTAAAAAGTTATCGAGTTGAAATCCCAGATATTTTACTGTAGAGAGAATTTTATTTCGTTCACTATTAATATTCAAATTTATGTTGTCAATATCAAGAAAATTATACTTATATTTCATAGCCAATATCAACGCCTTTGTTTTTCTCACATCTAATTTTACTTTATTGATATTTAAATATCTATTCACAGATATTAAGATTTATTTTTTGGATAGGTTAACATCACATCGATTCAGTCTCAGGCATTTGAAGGGAGAGGTTGTGTCCAGGGAAAGATTGTGTTTATTACAGTGGGTTTTACAGTGTTTATTACAGTGATTTAGTGCAGTGATTAGGCAGGTAAAAGGCCATAAAGCCTAAGGGATTGCCGGGTGTCATTGGAAATCCCAGCCTGCTGAAAAGGGAAAGTAAGGATTTATTTTAAATGAATTGTTCAAAAGTTATAAAAAATTAATAATAAATTCGACCCCCAATGGAAAATGGCATGCTCAAACTGTGATGGTAAAGTAGGGAAGGATTTACTTTTTACTTGTGACGACTGTGAAAAAAAAATATGTAAAAATTGTGCCAAAATATCATCAACAGAGGCAAAAGTATTGCTACTTAAAGAAAGAGTTTTGAAATTCCATTGTCAGACATGCTTAAAATTCCAAACATATCCTCTACTGAAAAATATAATTGAAGACAAGCAAAAACTTATTGAAGGAAAAGAAAAAATAATAGAGTTATTGGAAAAACAAATAGCAGATCTAAAAACTAAGGCAGAAGAAAAAGCACAAAATTCATTTACTAACTCTTATGCTAATATTGTTAAGAAACCAACCGAACCAGTCGACAACAATTTTCCCAGTCTAATAATTACCCCAAGAAACCCACAAGACCTCAAAAAAACGGAAGATGAAATAAAGAAAAACATAAAGCCGAATGAATTAAAAGTTAATGTGAAAAATATCAAAGCCACAAATAAAGGGAGTATTGTTATCAAATGTTTAAACAAAACGGACGTAGATATTAGAGAATATTATTTAGGTATTATGCATAATACCTAAATAATATTCTCTAATCATGATAAAAGCAAATAAATAAAAATAATTGATTGTAAAAAAAAAAAAAAGGACAATAAAGACGTCTAAAATGAGAAAACCAAAAATAAAAATTGCAGGATATGAAGGTAATCTAAGTGGCGATGAATTAACACAGAGTATAAAGGACCAAAATCAATTTGCAGACCATGACGAATTAAATATAACATTTATAAAAAAAATAAAAGATAAAGCATCAACTATTTTTGCAGAGTGCTCTCCAGGACTATTTAACAAACTAATAAATAGAAAAAAAAATTATATTGGATGGGAACGTTTACCAGTATATGAAGATTTGAGTTTACCGAGATGTTTCAACTGTCAACAATACTACCATAAAAACAATAATTGCAAAAATAAAATTGTTTGTGAAATTTGCTCAGAGGAACATGATAAAAAAGACTGCCCACGCGACAAAAAGAAATGTAACAATTGTGTGATAGCAAATTCTAAATATAAATTAAAACAAGATGTCAATCGTGAAGTCACCGATCCCAACTGTCCCTCGTTTAAATACATGATACAAATGCTTAAGAACAAAACGGACTATAGTTATACAGATGGCTGATCAAGGCGAAATAGAAGTGTTAGAGAAACTAGAACTTTTAGAAGAGAATCAGTATGACGTAAACGTCGATAGTGATAGTTTAAAGGGTGAGATAGACATTAAAGAGACATTTTTAAATATTATACATTTAAATATAAGAAGTATTCGAAAAAATTTTGATGAACTACTTATATTTCTACATGCATATAACTTAAGAGATTGTCAAATTATAGTATTAAGTGAATGTTGGAAAATTCCTAACTGCGATCAGTATAATATACCAGGCTTCATATCTATATATAACGAGGGTAATTTTAATAAAAATGATGGATTTATAGTTTTTGTCAGATCTGAAATTGATATAAATACAGAAATAATAAAATTGGAAAAGTCATCCCTGAATGCAATTAGATTATCCTTCAAAATTAATGAAGTTACATGTGGCCTCACAGCAGTGTATAGACCACCCCCTTCTTCGGTTCAAGGTTTTATAGAGGACATGGATAGATATTATACTAACATTATACATAACCAAATTGAAATTTTTACTGGAGACACCAACATATAACTGATAAAGAAAATAATATTGTTAATTCGTATCTCGCTTCACTTAATCACTATGGGTTTATGTCATGCATAAACTCCCCTACGCGTGTTGCTACAGATTCATCCTCCTGTTTGGACCATATATTTATCAAAATAAAAAATAGTAAATTTAAATACAAGTCATTTATTATCAATTCTGATATAACTGACCACTATCCAATAATGTTAAACCTAACCTACAAAATCGATTGCAAAATAAAGAAATTAGATACTATTGAAAATGCAATAACCAAAAAAATTGATCATAAAAAATTACAACAACTAATCAAAGAACAAAATTGGAATAACGTCTTGATATTAAATGATCCAAACATGGCTGCTGATACTTTTTCCTCTATATTCCAAACTCTAATTGAACGATCAAAAGTTATTAAGAAACGTTATAAAAAAAATATAAATAAACGGAAGCCATGGATAACCATTGGTATCATCAATTCAATAAAAAAACGTAATGAAATGAAAAGACTTCTACTAAAAAATGATAGTACAGTGTTAAAAAATGAATATAAAACTTACAGAAACAATTTAAATAAAATAACAGCTCATACTAAAAATTACTATTATAAGAACAAAATCGGAAATAATACAGCTGATATTAAAAAAATATACAAAATTATATCAGAAGCTACAAATGAATCATCTGGAAAAAATAAAAGTAATATACAAATCTTAAATAGAAACACTCAACCTTTTGTAAATGACAAAGAAATGGCTGATTACTGTAATAATTACTTCGTCAATGTAGGATTAGAAATGGCTAATAACATTGTACCCCCAGCGATTGAATCTGAAGTGAGTTACGAAAACATTTCCTCCATGTTTTTAAAGCCGGTTACGCAAACCGAAATAATTAAACATATACACTCGCTAAAAAATAACAGCTCACCTAGTATCGACGGGATATCAACCGAAACTATAAAAGACTGTCACTTATATATTCTCAAGCCACTAGTTCATATCATTAATTTAATATTCAAAACTGGAATTGTCCCTAGAAACTTTAAAAATACAATTATTACTCCTATACATAAAGCAGGTAGTAAAACGAGTATAGATAACTATAGGCCAATTAGCCTAATAAACAATTTTGACAAGATTTTTGAAAAATGCCTTAAAGACAGATTAATTAGTTACCTAAACACTAATCAAATATTATCCAAAAATCAATATGGCTTTTTAAGTGGCTCTAGTACATGTGATGCAATAAATCAACTTACAAATGAAATAACTGATAACCTTAACAACAACAAAAAGTGCATTGCAGTATTTTTGGACTTAGCTAAGGCATTTGACACAGTGCCCCACAAAAAGCTACTGGATATATTACAGGGTTATGGGGTGCGGGGTACGGTGTTAAATGTTTTTAAAAACTATCTTTCAGACAGATATCAAATGGTCCGGATTAGAGAAACCATTAGCTCTCCAAGTAAAATTGTTATAGGAGTCCCACAGGGCACTGTCCTTGGACCAATATTATTTATCACTTATTTAAATTATTTAACTAAACTAGATATAAATGGCACTGTTATCTCATTTGCGGATGATACAGTATTGTTATTTCAAGACGTTTCTTGGAATCAAACAAAATCTAAAGTCACAGATGGATTAAACAAGATACAAAATTGGCTTAACACTTTCAAATTGTCATTAAATTTAAATAAAACCCACTACATAGCCTTTTCATTGACATCTGCAAATCGGCCTGGATTTACAAGCATTAGATTCAATAACATGACTAAAGAAATTAAAGAAACAGCTCAAACAAAATACCTAGGAATGATAATTGACCAACATTTAAAATGGGACAAACACATTCTTAAATTAACAACAAACATACGTAAACTTATACATAAATTGTATATAATGAGGGAATTTTTAGGAAAAAAAATATTAATCATGGTTTATAAAGCACTAGTAGAGTCTCTAATCAGGTATGGCATTACTTCCTGGGGTGGTCTATATAACAATTCACTAAAGCAACTGAATGTAATACAAAATTTCATCCTGAAAGTAATCTACAAAAAAACTTGGCTGTACCCTACAGATTTATTATACTCCGAAGATATTTTGAATGTGCGATCACTATATATTCTTTCTTCTTGCTCATATTTACATAAGAATGATAATTTAAAAAACTATCACCCATCAGCATGATACTAGGGGTAAATTACAGAGGAACCTTCAAATACCTATCATTAATAAGAATATCAGTTTGAGATCTTTTCAATACTTGGCTCCAAAATTTTATAACCTTCTACCCATTGAAGTCAAGCGATCAAGGAATCTAAAAACATTTAACAAGAAATGTAGAAACTTTATAAGTAATCATTACGACTCCTTTAAAAAATTTTTTTAAGAAACCTAAATACAGAATGATTGTATCACATAAATAGCATTATGTACTTTGCTATTTACTTAGTAGCTGTAGTTTAGTTTAGTAAGTAGGAACTAGATTTAATTCATATTTTATTTGTAATGATATTCACTCTGACTCATTATATTTATTAATCATAAAAATAATGAATTGTAAATAATGCAATCTACATCACCTAGGCACATTCAAATGTTTAGTCATTTAGGTGCCTGTACTAACTGTACAATTAAGTATATAAGTTGTAATTTATGAATATCGCATCCAATTTGTATCTATTGAAAAATCCATTGAATAAAGTTGAATTGAATTAAAAAAAAAAAAAAAAATCAAACCAGTAAAAAAAAAAAAATCAAACCACCAAAAGCTATTCAGGTACTGTCAGCAAAGAGGTTAATAAATTCACATTCTACAAATAATTCAATACCATTTATGTATAATAAAAATAGAAGGGGGCCTAACACACTACCCTGTTGAATTCTTGTTATTTGCGATTTTTTTAATAGTCACAAATCCAATCAAGTACCTTACCACCAATATCGCATCCAATTTGTATCTATTGAAAAATCCATTGAATAAAGTTGAATTGAATTAAAAAAAAAAAAAAAAATCAAACCAGTAAAAAAAAAAAAAATCAAACCACCAAAAGCTATTCAGGTACTGTCAGCAAAGAGGTTAATAAATTCACATTCTACAAATAATTCAATACCATTTATGTATAATAAAAATAGAAGGGGGCCTAACACACTACCCTGTTGAATTCTTGTTATTTGCGATTTTTTTAATAGTCACAAATCCAATCAAGTACCTTACCACCAATACCATATTGTTCTAACTTAGATATCAATAATATATCAAAGGCTCGCTTTAAGTCCAAAAATACAGAAACATATTTATTGTTATCTAAGCTAGTTTTGATGTTGCCTAGTGTAATTTGTAACGCTATTCCACATGAATATTTTTTACGAAAACCGGATTGATTATTTATTAAGAGGGGACAATGCCAATCACAATAATTTTATAATAATTTTATTCCAAAGGATCTAAAGATAGGTCCTACCAAATTTTAGCTCGATCGAACACTGTTAATCCATCGCGCTTGGCGTCTAACGTAATGAGAATCTAAGTGCAAGTGTATTTGCAATGCTTTTCTATCGCAGAATTCACAGAACCTTCAAATTAGCTATGATCTTGTAGTATATTGAAGAAATAAAAGAGACATGAAAAATTAGCAATGAAAGCCGACAAGTGACATAACCCGGGTAACTAGGAGTGACTGGAAAAAATGATTACAGAATTTTCTTAGTTGAAATTAAACAAGTAATTAATAAATGTCATCGATTATGTATGCATTTATATGACTACGTATTTATTAAAATAATTATTCCCACTTATATTCAGTAAGATTTAGAAAAATAGTAATCACTGGGAAAAATAATTTAAAGAAATATTTGCCCCACTTACCCTCAATGCGCATTTGCTTACTGTCCGGCTGGTGTTGTCGGTACTAAAAAAGACGTCCTTTTTTGTCAGATTTTGTATGTCTCCTAGATCCCTTCGATCTACTTATACTGCAGTATAAAGGTGTTCCAGATATTCCAGATGCTACCGGTGCTGAAGTGGCCTTAGCGGTTTATGAAACGTTGGGAAGTTGTGATTTAATAGAAAAGGTACAAGCATTTTACACCACTGCTTCAAATAAGGGTAGAATTAAAGGCGTTTGAACGCTGTTAGAACAAAAACTTAAAAGAAATATATTGCTTTTAGTTTTCGTCACTATGTTGGCGGCAGTTTTTGAAAAAAGCAAATTCACTATTTCAGGACCAGATTATTTAAAAGATTTAAAAATTGGTCTAAAATCAACGTTCAAAATTTAGTTTCAGCTGTGGTAAACTCTGAAATCAAACACATTTTTAGCGATCATACTGAAACTATTCTTGAAACTATAAATGACGCACTTTCTAAAAAGTTTCCGCGAGAAGACTATCGTGAACTATTGAATCTCTAATATTCCTAGGAGGCGTTTTCCCTGTGGAATAAAATTTAGAAAGCCGGGTGCTTACCATATGACCAGGTGGATAGCAAGAGCCATATATTCCTTAAAAATCATTTTATTTCGAACAGAATTCGATTTAAAGAAAGACGAGGAAAAATCACTTCGCCAAACAACATGCTTCATTGTAAAATGCTACGTAAAATGCTGGATTTATGCATCAGAAGCAATATCTGCTCCACTCATGGATATCAAATTCTTGCGAGAATAAGATCAGTATAAAGAAATTGATAAAAATATCGCCGAAGTAACTATTGGTAAATTTGTGAATCATTTGACTGATGAATGTGTCGCCTTCGCACTATTTGATCACTCGATTACTGAAAATACAAAATTAAAGATGGCACAAAAAATTTTAGAAGCAGTAAATGTAGAAGATGAAAATGAAAGTGAGGATGAAACAGAAAATAATCTTAAGAAATTGCCAACGAGGAAAGGAGACATTTCCGAATTCTTAAAGCTGTCTGATGAGGTTTTAATAAAATTACTTAGTAATAAGTCAATAGATTTATTTCACAAATTTAACATAGACAATTTTTTACACTTGCATCCGTCCGAATGGAAAAATTCGAATTAGTATAAACAAGGACAGCTAGTCATTGGAGAATTAAAATTAGTAAATGACTCCGCCGAACGGGGAATAAAATGAATTCAAGATTTTAACGAAAAAGTTACAAAATCCGAGGATCAAAACAATTTTCATTGTAGATGGGTCATTTTTTCATTGATTTAAACTCTACAATATTCATTTTCTTAACATATTTGTCCCTTTGGTTTTCTTTTTAGACTGTCCAAGATTATCGCCGTAAATATCCTCAGGCAACCAAAGAAGTATTGCAGAAAAGTTTCGAAATGCAGAACTTTAGATTATGGACTAGTTTTAAAACTTTGTATTGTTAAATAAATAAATTAATAACTTAACATGTATTTATGATTTCCAAAAAATAAACCAATTTTAAAAGACGTAGGGCTAAAAATAAAATAACATCAATCAAAAATTAATTTTTGATTTTTGAAAATTTTAGGCTACGAGCGCGACTGTGTTACTTATATTCCATTAAGCTAAAAATTGATGGGGATTTTTTTTAAACGTAATGGAACAAAATTCCGCCCAGCACTCCCCAAAAATTAAAACTTCAAAAATAAGGGGTAAGCAGTGTGGCTATTATAGAGCATCTGCACGTGACGTCACAACTAACCTCAAAAATATGTGTTTCTTAAAATTTAAGAGTATTACGCAGCTGTTATTAAAATTTCTGTTTGGTTCCCGTATTTTCAACTAAAATCTAGTTCAGTGTAATGTTTATGAAGTTCGAAATACTTTGTCCTAATAAAATAGAATTCTTATTATAGGTTGGAAATCTAACCTGTAATTAGCAGTCTATTTTTATTAATCAACAATATTGAAAAATTATTTAGGTGAATTTTTAAATATAAATATTTGCTTGGAGCCACTACGGCTTCAAGCTAAAAATGCGTATACAAACATTAAAAATGAAAATAAACTTGAAAAACTTAAAATTTAAGGTTATGTTGGTTACATGATGCAGATGCTCTATTGTAGTGCTGTAGGTGGCACCATTTATTAAAAAGCACTGCACTAAAAATCTTGACTGGGAAAAAGCAGTTTTTAGCCAAACGGCTGGAGTTATTAAACTGAAAAAAAGATATTCTTATAGGTAAATAAATACTACACTTCTATCGAAGAACATTTTTAGTTAAAACTTGTTTATTAGGAAGATCTCTCTTCACATTGGCTAATAAACAAGTTTTAGCTAAAAATGTTCTTCAATAATAATAATAATAATAATGATTTATTGATGTTAAGACACTGGGTGTATACATAGGTCATAAGATTAAAAATTAATACAAACATAAGTTAAAACTAGAATAAAAAGATAAAACTTGACAAAGGACAAAAACTGAATAAAAGAAGACTACAGACTAAAAATGAGATCCTCAAAGTTATCTTGGAGGTATTCCTCAAAGGTGTAAAACGCTTTTAATTTCAAATAAGCTTTTAGCTTCGTTTTGAACTGGTTTATATTTAATTGTTTAATTGCCTCTGGCAAGACATTAAAAAATTTGATGCAGTAATAACCGGTACTGTCTCTGGTTCTTGACAGCCTGTGAAAGTTTGGTACGACATTGTTGTTATTTCTTGTTTCATAATTGTGAACAACTATGTTTGTTGAGTAGGTGTTCATTTTTTTTTGTATGTATAAGGCATTCTAGTATAAAAATGCATGGTAGCGTAAGTATATTAAGTTTTTTGAAAGTTTGCCGACAGCAGTCTCGGTATTTCAATTTATCTATAATTCTGATGCATTGCATTTGTAATCCAAATATTTTAGATACGTGAGCGGAGTGTCCCCAACTGAGGACGGCATAACTTATATTTGAGTGTATGTGACCATAGTATGCTGTTATCAAAACTTCTTGGCTGACTGAATTCACTAGGTTCCTGACTAAATAAATGTTTCTCGAAATTTTTGTTGAGAGGTTATCCACGTGTTTTTCCCAAGTCAGCATAGGATCTAGGTGGATACCTAAAAATTTTACCGATTCGTTTTTTGTGTCTTCGTTGTGGTTTTTTGTAGGTCGTAAGCTAAATGTAAGATGTTGCATCTTGTTATCATTTATTCCTAGTGTGTTAGCAGCATACCAGGTTTTTATATTTGATTGTGTGTTCAAAGATTTAGTCTCGACAAGATCAAGCGATAAATCCTGTTGTACCTCAGTGGTGTCATCTGCGAATAAAATTAGATTTGCACTGGGATCACAGTTGGGCAAATCGTTAATATAAATTATGAAAAGAGCGGGACCTAGCACCGATCCCTGCGGTACTCCGTGTAGGACGGTTTTTTTTATTAGAATGTGTGTTATTGTATGTCACGTACTGACATCTTTCTGTGAGGTATGATTTAACAAGACTCAAGCTGTTCTCATCAAAACCATATGCAGATAATTTCCTTATGAGCGTATCATGAGATACACTGTCAAAGGCTTTTGTCAAATCGTAAAAGGATGCAAATGTGAACACATAATTTTCAAACCCATCGTTAATTAGTTGAGTGAGGTTATTAATTGCTGTTGATGTCGATTTGCAGTTTCGGAACCCATTTTGACATGGACTAAATAAATTGTTGTTCTCAAAGAATTCCACTATTTGTGTTTTTAAAAGAGACTCAAAAATTTTAGAAAAAATAGGTACCAGTGAGATCGGTCTGTAATTTGATGGGTCTTCGTAGGATCCCTTCTTGAAAATAGGAACTACTCTTGTTATTTTTAAGCTATTTGGAAATATATTGGCTTTTATACATAGATTTATTAGTTTAGTCATTGGTATACATATTAAGTTTACCAGAGTTTTGACAATTTTGACTGAAATGCCGTAATGATCTTTGCTCTTGCTATTTTTTAACTTACTAATGCTCGCCCTTACTTCATTATAGGTAACATCTCTGAATTTAAACACTGAGTTTTCATTTATTTTAATGTAATCTATTGGGTCTTTATTTACTTTTGGGACACTTTTGATCACCTCGTCAGCTATGCTTATAAAAAAATTATTAAAGTCGTTGGCACTTAATTCACTGCCTCGGGGGGCTTTTGGTGTTTGACTGTTACTCTTGATAATGTCCCACATGGGGCGTTGTGAGTTGCTGGAGTTCCTGATGTATTCGTCGTGTGCTCTGCATTTGGAGGTATTTATCTCTGCACGGTAGCTATTCCTGTATTTTGTGACCGTTTTTTTTGTTATTATTTCTGGATTTGATTTGTTCACTTCTTTTAAAAAGTTTAAAGTATCGCGCATTTGTCTTAGGTTTTCTTTGTACCATTCAACTTTTTTTTCCGAACCGAAAGTGCTAGCAGACTTGGTTTTCATAGGAAGGGTTACCTCAACAGCTTCTATTATTAAATCTATAAATGTATCTAGTTTTTCATCACAATTTACATTTGGGTCATTGATAAAGTCCCAGTCAATATTTTCAATTTGGTTGTAGAGCTTAAGTAGCCCATAGTCCGTGATTGGCCTATAGCTTACTTTAGCGTTACTATTAGCTTTTTTCTTTGTCATGTCAAAATGAAAAGAGATACCTAGGTGGTCTGACAGGTTTGTGTCAACAATTTTAGCAGAGCAGATGTTCGTTGGAAGGTTTGTAAATATATTATCAAGGCATGAGTTATGCCTGGTATTTTGATTTATTGTTTGATGCAGTCCATACGTGTCCAAAAGGTTACAAAGTTGTAAAGCTTTTGGGTCACCTGTATTAAATTTTACGTTAAAATCACCTGTTATAATAGTTCGCATAGTACTGTCAAGTTTGTCTAGCAATGCACTTATTTTTTCTAAGAAAACATTAAAGTCACCCAAAGGTGATCTATATAAGGTGATTATCTGCATATTTTCAAGAACAATACCTGATATTTCACAATGTAGCTCTACTGATATGTTATCCGTCCTAATCTGCGAACACTCCGCATTATTAATCTTACTGAATATACTTACGCCACCATGCTTTCTCTCTGTTCTACAGAAGTCAGAGACGGCGCGGTAATCCACAATAGAAGTATAGTATTCATTTACCTATATGATATCTTTTTTTCAGTTTAATAACATGAGCCAGTTCGTTAAAAAATGCTTTTTGCTGGAAATTTTTTTTAGTACAATGCTGTTTTAGTAGATGGAGTCACTTAGATATAATTAAAAATGATTGCAAAAATAATGATACTTATAACCGATGCGCACTCATTTCGTTGTATTTAAAGCTTGGTCTCGATGTGTTCTTGACCTTCAGGTGTGATTGTAAGTATAGAGCAATGATAAAGAAAGTACCAACGCCAAAACTAGACAACCAACACAACAGCTTTCTGTACTTTATTGGCTCATTTCCGCTCACTACCCTCTGATTTAATCGCATTGCTCCCTCTTAATATTGAATTCACAGAAACATGGTGCAATAGTTGTTCATTGACAGCTAATTCTGTAAGCTATTCTATTGGCGGTAATGTATGAATTGGAAGAAGTTCTTCAGCCTTCGTGGTGTTAGCTACTTTCTGGATAGGAATAACTGTATTAGTTTTTAAAGGGCTCGGAATTTTACCAATATTAAGAGACATATAATAGCAAATAATTCCAGAAACATTTACTTAAATTAACTGTATAGAGAGAGTATTAGAGAGCGAGTGGCTGCACAGGGCAGTTCAGATCAGATCAAGAAGAAATAAGCAAAGTGATAAAGTGACTGCTTTATTGAATTATAGTACTCAGTGTTATATCAGTGAAGTAGTATCTATGTTATATAAAATTATACGCTATATCGTCAAGATATAAAGCGACATTACAGATAGCATCATATTACAGTATTAGATAACAGCTTCCTTTGAGAATTGCTTATCTAGATAGTAAAAGTTTCATTTTAACTTCTCACAATACTATGCTGATTAGCTAGCTTGCATTTCCTTTGTTCAACTTTGGCTGACACATCATTTGAAAACTTATAAATAAGACTAACGAGCATTTGAACCAGTAGTTATCATACTCACTTCATATTAAATGTATCATACATAAATTGTATCTTTTATTCAGGAATCAACGTTGATTCTTCATGAAACCAAATAAAAAGTTTTTAAAAAGTCAATCACGCAAACAGTGATCTAACAAATGGCGCAGTCGTACGGATCTAACTAACATCGCGCGTTCGGGAGCCTAACTAGTGGTAAACGTATCCAGCGGAACAAGGAGTCCATCTGCAAAAGGTGCCTAATAATTGGAAAAGAACCATTAGAACAAGGAGAACTTCTTAGCCGTGGTGGTGGATCCCAATCCTTTAATTAGAAGAACCTACTAACCAGATGAAGAAAATATTCACTTAAGTCATTTTAAGAATCATCTCGCTTACCTTATTCATAACCTATTTAAGTGAACAGTTCTATTGTCAAAGTGAAATCCATTCCTTTACAAACGCAACGAAACAAGTTCATTTAATTTTAAGTTTATTTATTTTCCTATTTACGAAACTTTGTGTATTATACAGCTAATATAGAATAGAATAGAATATGCATCAAGTCTTTAAAGAATATGCAATTTTAACCGTGCCATCTATATACATTCTTAAATGTGTTTTGTTTACCAAGAGATACCTAATGGACTTTATACACCAATCCGATATTCACAACTACAACACAAGAAATATAAACCTGCGATTGCCTACATACAGAACAACTATGTTTCGTAAATCTCCACGCTACAATTGTATCATCCTCTATAATGCATTACCTGATGATATTAAATTATTAGGGAACTATACTACTTTCAAAAAAGGCGTAAAATCTTTTTTAGAAGTAAACGCTTTCTACTCCGTTAAAGAATTCTTGTTTCCAGTAGGGAATTAAGGCCTGCAAACTTCTCAAATCTTAACCTGGAACCAGTACAAAAATTCAAATCAATTTTTAATTCAAATACTCAAAATTCTTACAGCTTACAACACTTACAGGCAGACAGATCCTTTGAAATCAGGAACGAATTGCGCTTGGATCATCTAAATGAAGAAGAGGCCGAAATAGTAACGCAGCTTTGTTTAGATTTTCAAGATATATTCTATTTAGAAGGAGACAATTTGACCTTTACCAATGAAATTGACACCGAAAATTCCCGACCAATATTCACGAAATCGTATCGATATCCTCAGGTCCATAAAGAAGAAGTTAAGTCCCAAGTATCGAAAATATTAAGTCAAGGTATTATTCAACCTTCAATCTCGCCTTGGTCCTCTCCTGTCTGGGTAGTTCCCAAAAAACTGGACGCTTCTGGTAAACAGAAATGGCGCGTTGTAGTCGACTACCGCAAACTCAACGAGGTTACAATCGGTGACAAATATCCTCTGCCCAACATTTCCGATCTTTTAGACCAACTTGGCAAATGCCAATATTTCACAACTTTAGACTTGGCTTCTGGTTTTCACCAAATTGAAATTAATCCCGCAGACATTCAAAAAACTGCTTTCACAGTTGAAAATGGTCATTTTGAATTCGTAAGAATGCCTTTTGGACTTAAGAATGCTCCATCAACGTTTCAAAGAGTGATGGATAACATTTTGTTAGGTATCCAAAATGAACGATGTCTCGTTTATATGGACGATATTATTGTCTACTCCCCTACTATCCACGAGCATATTTCTCGATTAACAGAAGTTTTCAAACGATTACAGAAAGCCAATCTAAAAATTCAACCCGACAAATGCGAGTTTCTCCGCAAGGAAGTCGCTTATTTAGGACATCTCATTACAAAAGACGGCGTAAAACCGAATCCTTCGAAAGTTGACGCTATTCTAAATTTCCCTCAACCAAAAAGAAATTAAATCATTTCTAGGCTTAGCCGGATATTACAGGTGCTTTATCCCCAATTTCTCCAAGATTACCAAGCCCTTAACAAAACTACTACAAAAGGACATACCATTTCTCTTCGACAATGATTGCATAAATTCTTTTCAAAATTTAAAACAAACATTAACGACAACTCTGATATTAATCTACCCTAACTTTGATGAACCTTTCGTCCTAACCACTGATGCGAGCGCATTTGCCGTCGGCTCGGTGCTGAGCCAGGGGCCTATTGGCAAAGATTTACCCATTGCCTATGCTTCTAGAACCTTGTGCAGTGCAGAAACTAAATATTCAACGATTGAACGCGAGCTTTTATCGATAGTATGGAGTGTAAAGCACTTTAGACCATATCTGTACGGTAGAAAGTTCAAGCTTGTAACCGACCACAGACCACTCACCTGGCTATTCTCTATAAAAGACCCAGGAAGTAGACTTGCCCGTTGGCGACTCAAATTAGAAGAGTACGACTACGAAATAATTTATAAACCCGGCAAAATCAATAAGAATGCGGACGCACTTTCCAGAATCAAAATTAATCATTTTTCCGAATGTTCCAAATTCTATTCAAAGGTTCTAGCCGCGAACGACGAAGAGTCAGATGACGACGAAAACTCAGACAATAACAACGAAATCACTAACGAACAAATTTCCCGAGAATTTGAAACTTTCGCCAACTTATATAAAACAACATCTTTAATAGACTATTCAAAAATCAAAGCCTCAAACAAACAACTCTTATACCGAGAACATAAAGATATTATAACCTTCTTCCAACAAAATAACTTACAAGACCTACATCACAAAATTATCGAGGACATATTCGAAGAAAACCCCGAATTTCATAACGATAAAATCAATATTGTATCGAGCAAAACAGTCAGACATAGGAGATATTTTATCATCCCTCTACCTTTTGATATGGAATCTGTAATTGAACATCTATTTTTGGCATTATTTAAAAATCAAGATGTCCTAGATCTCTCTAAGACATACTTTGTCGAAAATAACTTAGACCTCCCCATTCTTGAAATCCTATCATTCGTTTTTGCGGAAAAAGACTTGAAAGTAGTAATTTGTCAAGATATCGTCAGAACTGCCGACGAAGATAAAATTCCAATTATATTGGAGCAAAATCATTTTGGTAAAAATAATCTACACCGCGGAATAAATGAAATGATTCGAAGAATTAGAGAAGGTCTAACTAAAGACGTTGAAAATTTTATAAAAAATTGCGAAACTTGCCAAAAGACTAAAGTATGCCGGAAAAACCTTAATAACCCTCTAGTAGTCACAGAAACCCCAAGAACACCATTCGAAAGAATTAATATCGATTTGTTTGAATTCCCAACTCGAAATTACGCGTTAACTATTCGCGATGAGTTAACTAAATTCACACAAGCCTATGCAGTCCCGGACAAATCCGCAAAATCCGTCGTAAATACCTTGTTGTTATACTTTCAACATTACGGTACCCCGCTAAGAATCCATTGCGATTACGGTGGCGAATTTGACAACCGCTTGCTCAAAGATCTCTGCACCCTCTACGACATAAAATTAACTTGTTCAAGCGTAGGACATCCCCAATCGAATGGATCCATAGAAAGATTTCATGCTACTCTAGCTGAAATGATAAGAATTCATAAAACTGAAAATCCGAACGAACATCCTTTCACAATTTTACCATATGCAGTAATATGCTATAACAACAGTCCTTAACTGACAGTGATAGAGTGAACACCTGTTGATATTTACTCCTAGTACTGCACAGTTAAAAGTGATAATTTAATCCAAAATGACTTCAGAAAGTGATGGTAGCTACAGTGAAATGGAAATAGATGACATAGGACAATGGAAAAAAGTGAAACACAAAAGGAAATCAGGGGAAACTGCATCAGGGAATACAAATAAAAAGAATAAAATAACACAAAAAGACATCAATGAAATAATAGGAACAACTTCTTATAACACAAAAAACACACAGATAAATACATCCACAAAAAACCCACCAAACAAAAACACAACAATGCCGGTACACAAAAACCATTCAGCAAAATTGTATGAATTAACAAATAAGAAATATAAATACTTATTTTACATCACCCCATTACAGGATATGACTAGAAGGGATATGTCTGAGTTATAGAAAAAAATGCATCCTCAATCAGACGAAACCATAATACAAACAAAAAAAGGATTCCTCATAAAAACAAATAGGGAAAAGAAAATCGCAACCGAAACTTTAAATAAACTAGTATCTGATAAAAAAATTAAAAATTATCAAGAAACCTCAGAATCACACACCCCTAGTCAGAACAGGACAACAACGTCAAGCTCATATTCGGTTATAATAGGATCAGTTGAACATGAAATTTCGGATCTAGAAATAAGCGAACACCTTAATGGAATTAGTATACGACATAGATACTGCAAAAGAATAATCGCAAAAGCAAACAACAAACCCACACTCATGATTAGGATAATAACGGACTGTCTAAAAGCTAGCGAACAATTACTAAACGAGGGAATATTCTACCAACATAAGCACTACCCCATTTTTCCGAGCCTTCCGCCAGCACCAATTCCACAACCATGTGCAAAATGTTTACAATTTACGCACACTAAAGAACAATGTACAACTCCGCCAAAATGTACGAAATGTAATGGACCTCACCACTTCTCCACATGTAATTCCACACTACCAATGAAATGCACAGGGTGTGGTTCAGAAGACCATGCCGCATGGTCACTCAAATGCCCAAAAAGACCGACTCAACCAATACAGGGGCTTCCAAATGCACAGATAAAATCACTCAACAAGCAAAGCCACGAAATCGACAATAGAATAACAAAAAACTCCAAAATACACTCACCAGTTACAGTACATGACATGATAATCAACACATATATAACAAAACTAAACAAAGAAAAGAACAGAGATAGGGAAGAACTATTAAGGAAACTTAGAAAGAGATTTACAACACTATACAACATTGACACAGTGGCAACGTTCTCTGGTAACAGAGTATATATCTTAATGTTCGACCTAGACGAACCTTTCACTGTATCCCCAACGGAACCTATACCTGGAAAGACCAATGTTCAAGTTCACGTCGATGCTTAGGATACTATACGCCAATGTAAACAGCTATACACCTAAAAAACAGTTAATTAACAGCACAATGGAAAAAAATAATATCAATTGCTCACTTTTCGTGGAGACCAAAACCAAAGAAAACAGCAACACTCGGTACCAAAACTGGGATGTGCTACAATACAATGGAAACATCGTAAATAATAACACAAGAGGAGGAAACCTAATACAAGTAAATCCCCTTTTGAAAATGAGAAAAGAAAATCCGCCGAGGGTAAATAATCCACTCAACGAAGCCACACACATTTCAATACCATTCCAAGGAGACAGATTGCATATAATTCTGATATATGTACACCCAACATCTAACATTGAAGAAACCATCTTCAACAAAGCAGCACAATACAAATTTTGCTTAATAATAGGGGACTTTAATGTAAATAGAACAAAAAACAAGCAAATACAAACATTCATAAATAACACAACATTTAGGAAGGCAGACACCCCCCCGACATTCTTAATGGAAAACAACCCAGACTCGACACCAGATATAATACTCTACACCGAAAATATTCATAACAATATATGTAAAATAGAAACTCTCCCAGACATAGGGTCCGACCACCTGGCGATAGAGATTAACATAGAGCTAGACAAAACAACAGAAGAGGAAGTGGAAGAAAAAAGAATTAACCTACATAAGTGCAACACGGATGAAGTCAACAATACAATAGAAAATTATGTAGAAGAACAACAACACCTTCCAATTGACGAACAGGCAATAACCAGATTCAACGAAAAACTAACGGCGACGATAATACATAACTCACCCACTCGAAGGATTAGATATTACTCATATGAACTACCACCATTCATCATCAGATTAATAAAACATAAAAGGAAAATGTATAGAGAATACCTAACAAATAAAGATGCACAATATAAAAGACATATTAACGATTAAAGACTATAAGGAACATAAATGGTTAACAGTATGTAATGAAATCAATCAACAACAAGGCAGAAATTACTGGCAACAAATAAAAAAATTATCAAGATATAAACAGTCGACATCCATAGCCACACTAGAAGAAAATAATACACTTTATAATAGCAACCCCGAAAAAGCAGATCTGTTTGCGGAACATTATGAAAATGTATACACAATTAAAAATGATAACCAATTCGACGAAGCGCATCACGAAGACGTAAAAAATTGGCATGACGATTTCATTTCTGAAGAATTACCAAACCAAAACATTTCAATAAGTGAGGAAACCTATTATGACATACTGAATAAAGGTAAAAGCACAGCCCCCGGAAAAGACAGCATATCTAAAAATATCATCCGTAAACTTGGACACAAAGTACACCTATACATAATAAAATTATACGAATACTGTTTGAACAACCAGTACTTCCCTAAGGAATGGAAACACGGTGTTGTCATCACCATCCCCAAACCCAACACCAACCCACACCGAACAAATAACTATCGTCCTATCACACTACTTCCAGTACTAGCAAAAAACTTGGAACAGATTATTAAAAGACTCATTTCAGATGCAATCGGGCACAACATACCCAACTACCAATTTGGATTCCGGGAAAAATCATCCACCACCCACCCGCTGATGATAATCACTTCAAATATCCAAACGACAAAGCTTGAAGGTCAACATAGTGCGGCAATATTTTTGGACATAAATAAAGCATTCGACAGTGTTTGGCACATGGGCCTACTGTACAAGCTAGCATACCTGAACTGTCCGAGATACTTAGTACACATGATAAGCACATATTTAAAAGAGAGAACATTACAAATCAAAATAGACACATGCTACTCTAAAACATTTAAAATGCAACAAGGACTACCACAAGGCTCGCCGCTATCGCCACTACTATACAACACCTACTGTTTTGATATTTACAACTTCGAAAATGACCCAGCGCAGTTCAACCCTAATCCATATATACTACAATATGCTGATGATACTGTAATAATTAGTCATAACTGCACTATGAAAAAGACTGTGGATGAACTACAAAGATTAATGAACACGACGATGATATGGTTCAACAAATGGAGATTGAAACCAAACCCGACAAAATCCCAATACATAATCTTCAACCATGCCCCCAACATCAACTCCCCAAAAATAATCATCAACAATCACTCTCTCCCACCCAGTACAACAGTCAAATATCTAGGTGTAAGCCTTGACCACAAGTTGAATTTTAATAATCACACCAAAATTATAAAAAAGAGGTGCATCTCCAGAGGCAAACACTTCCGTAGTTTGACCTTTAAAAACAAAGGTATCAGTATGAAGACAGCAGTACATATCTACAAATCCATATGTAGGCCACTACTAGAATACAGCCATCCCCTCTACCTTAATGCAAAAAACCCGGCACTGAAAAATATCAATGTAGCGGAGACATCAACACTCAGAACGATCACCAAATGCCGACACCCTGACAATCCACTCCATAACCCGCCTAATGACCTCCTGTACCAAATCACCAATATTGAACCAATTTCACAGACTTTCAAAATTGTCAACCAAGTTTGCCAAAAATGAAGACAATATAGATAAAATACAACTCTTATGCAAAACAAGAAACCATCAGACACCAAGACGCAGGAAATATCCAGAACGAACCTTGTGGGAACACATTAAGGACTTAAGAGAACCATAAACGTTTTTTTTTTTTTTTTATATAAATACTTACCACACATGAAATACACAATGTACAAGTACTTATTTTAACTTTAATATTTTTGTAAACAGGCTGAAGGACTTCGGTCGATGGCCTTTTGGGTTTATGCTCAATAAAGAACTTTTATTATTATTTATTATTATTGCTATAACAATTCAGTAAATAAAACACACGGTTTCACCCCATACGAACTTGTATTTGGACATACGTCTAACAGACCACCTGAAACTTTATATAACCAAAAAGAGTTAATAACCAAATACGTTAGAGATTTAAACAACAGAATATCCCACTACTATAAAATAGCCCGTAGTCGAACGCAAGCTCAAAAGGAGAAAGCGAAAGTTCGTTTTGATAGAAATGTTCCCCAAAAACGACCTGAATATAAAATAGGTGACTTAGTTTACGTAAAAGAATCGCAAATCAAAAACAAATTGCAAAACAAATTTAACGGACCTTTTAAAATAAAAGAAATTTTCCAAAATTCTGCTACCCTATTAAATCTTGAAACAAAACAAGAAAATAAAGTAAATTTTGATAGAATGAAACCATATACTGAAAATTAAATTTATTTTCAGGTTTCTCCTGCTGTTCGGATCAGCACTCTGTCAATACAAAATTACCCCGATCAATAATACTGTTGGTGTATACTACCACCAAGACACAGACATCGTGGTGACAAATGACAAATGGACTCTGCTAGTGCATAAAAACATTTCATCCCTCAAACTAGCTTTTGACAAAAATCAAAATATCTTAGACAAAATCTTGTACACTCTCAATAATGGTGATCATAAGTCAATCATTTTTACGAGTGAAATCAAAACAGACTTTAACCTTTTAACACAAATATCCAACTCTATAAAAATGAAATTTGACGAAATCTTTTCAGATACAAAAAGATATAAACGAGGAACACTTAACGGTATCGGTACAATATTCAAATCCATAACTGGAAACCTAGATGCTGAAGATGGCCAGTACTATACTAATTGTATAAATAAACTTAATAACGACGAACATCAATTGGAAAACTGAATCAAAAATCAAATTTCAGTTACAACTTCTGTTATTAAAAACTTCAACTCGACTATACAAAAATTACAAATTGACGAGGAAACGTTTAACAAAGATCTCGAAGAAATCGAACGCACAATTGAAACCATGACTGAAGCTATTGAGGCTGCTCACATAAAACTAAAATTCTTATACATTTCCGAACAACTAATGGCAAGCTATTTGTATATCGAAGATAATTTAAACGACATTCTAAATTCAATAACATTTGCCAGACTAGGAATCATTCACACGTCAATCATAACCCTTAATCACTTAGTGACAGCACTACAAGAAGTTTCACAGAGCTTACGAAGGAACAATTTGCCTCTAACCATTAAATTATCGGCAGTTGCTAAGTATTTGGATATTATTGAATTACAAGCGTTTCAAATTGATTCTAACTTAGTATTTGTTTTAACAATACCACTTGTTGAACCCCAAAATTATAACACCTATCGCCTATACCCTATCCCGATACTTGATAACAGAACTGGTCTACATCACATTTTATCTATCTCACAAAAGTTTATCGCGAAAGACGATGATTCTTTAATGTACATACCTATACAAAATTTGAAAGAATGCAAACCTCTTTATTTTGGAACCAAACTATGCTCAAACCTATACGCTTATCCCATCGATCAAAATGCCATATGCGAAGCCAGAATCCTCAAACCACTAGTTAGACTCCCAGAAAACTGCCAGACCTCCTTCATCATCAGCCAAGGGTACAATGTCCAAGAACTTGAAGACAACTCATGGCTAATAATTAATTCCGAACCACTTCACATTACCATCAACTGTCCAAAGAGAGAATCCACAACAGAGCTAATCAACAAAAATTCCATCATCAAACTACAACCAGGATGTTACGCCTATGCAGGCATCACCTGAATACAAGCCAGTGCTAAAGATTTTTCCGAAATTAAGGACAACTCATACCCTATCCAAATTCCTTTTGAATGTTGTAATCACATGCCCAACAAAATCGAAATCCCAAAACTAAAACCTCTCAAATTAAACAGTCTCGACGTAGAAGACCTACCTAGATATTGCTAAAAACAAATTGGACCAATATTCCAAAGACCTGGATGACCTCATAAACGAACCTTTTGTGACCAAACACATATCTTGGTTCACATATTTCATAATCACTCTCATCATTCTATTAGTTGTAATTTACATAACCTGTAAATGCAGAAGAAGATGTGGAGCATTGCGAATCAAACCCTCAACGGACAACCCTCCTTCACCTCCTTCAGAGCGAAGCAGAGTTTTTACCAAATTTCCTAGACTGATCCCTCCAAGAAAGCGACCCGGTATTAAACCTCAAGAAGAAGAGGACATCGAGTTAACATAGACTTTCATATGTGGAGTTTTACCCTTGTCTATTAATTTAGACCATTGTATTTTATTCTTATTACATTTATGTAATGTACTACTCGCTTATTATTATTATCATCTACCAATTTTAACTTTTATTATTTTGCTTTGTATTCATTCAACATTGTTTCAATTTATTTTGCATTATATTCATTTAACGTTTCTAACAATTTTCAAAAGTTGCTGCATAACATCAACTTTTTTATTAAGGGGGAAGTTGTTATATAAAATTATACGCTATATCATCAAGATATAAAGAAACATTACAGATAGCACCATATTACAGTATTAGATAACAGCTTCCTTTGAGAATTGCTTATCTAGATATTAAGTTTCATTTTAACTTCTCACAATACTATGCTGATTAGCTAGCTTGCATTTCCTTTGTTCAACTTTGGCTGACACATCATTTGAAAACTTATAAATAAGACTAACGAGCATTTGTACCAGTAGTTATCATACTCACTTCATATTAAATGTATCATACATAAATTGTATCTTTTATTCAGGAATCAACGTTGATTCCTCATGTAACCAAATAAAAAGTTTTTAAAAAGTCAATCACGCAAACAGTGATCTAATATCTATTGTGATTAGTTTCTTAAGTTAATAAATGGGTGTTTAGTGTTACTCTTGTGGTATAATTTTCAAATGTAAGGTATAGGGTGTTTATTAAGGACACGTAACAATAATTTAGTACCAGCAAAAGTGGTAATGTAATAATACTTACGTTTTGTAATTGTGGAAAGCATCGCAGCTACATGACCTATGTGCGTTGCCCGTGTCTATTGCAAACCAAATAACAGCATTTCGGACAACCTAACCTGGCCTGGTTCTCCCGTATTCTCTGAAGCACCATTTCTGGAGTATAATTGAACTCATTATCCTGTTCGGGATCTTTGTTGTAAGATGGCGGCTTTGGAGGACGCACCTTACTAACCCTCTTCTTCGTACAATTCTTATTTGCATGACCCAATTCTCCACAATGGACGCAAGTTCCCCTCGGCGGTGGCCTCCAACTTCGGTTATGGCTGAATTTCGGATTTTTGAACTGGGGTAGGTTAGTCTGTACTGTCGTCCCATTAGCTATGGCCATGAACGTTTGCACACACTCTTTCGCCACATGTCCGTATCTACGGCAATTGAAGCATCTTAGTTTTTCCGGCTTTTTCATTTTTTTCCCTGAGCTAGATTGAGGATAATTCTGATCTGCGCTGTTTCCTTCATCTTTCCAATTCTGTCCGACACCGATACCTTCATCATCGTATGGTTTATAAGACTGCTCAGGAATGTTATAGTTGCCAGCTCTGTAATAATAATTAATAAAAAGATAATAACTTTATTGGAAAATAGGACACCCTAATATAAATATAATAAACTATTCATTTTATAAAAACTTAAGACTATGTTAAAAACACATATAAATCTAAATTAGACATTAGCCTATCATACGTTGAGAGTTCATTAAATCAATAGCTACATTAAGATCATTACTACTAATTGCAATGAGTGTATCATCAGCATATAAATTAATAAATTCACAATTTGTAATATAGTTAATTCCATTCAAGTAGATTATAAATAGCAGTGGGCCTAGTACACTTCCTTGGGGTACACCCGTTTCAATTAGCTGTAAAGATGAGAAAGTATTATTTATTTTAGTAACTTGCTTTCTGTTCGATAGATAGTCATTCAACCAATCAAACACAGAACCACCAAGACCATAATATTTTAATTTATTCAACAGAATGGCTCTATCTATTGTTTCAAATGCTCGTTTCAGGTCTATGAATACTGTCACAATATAATTCCCTTTATCAACCATTTCTTTCCATTTCATTAAAGTTAGTTGTATGGCTGTCTCACAAGAATGTTCAGCTCTGATTTACTACAAAAATACTGTTGTTTTGAAAATAATCCACCAATTGATTATACACAGCTAGTTCCAGAACTTTTTCAAGAGGAGGTAGAGTATTAATTTTTTTCACATTTAACTATTTTCTTTAAATTTTTCCACATCAGCCTAGAGTTATTTTTGTACTTATCTATTTCATTTTCATAACATATTTGCTTTTTACTTTTATTAAATTAACAACTTCGTTTTTTTTTACCCTATAAACTTCCCAATAATAGTCTCATGCTGCAATGAACATTTTTTGAACAGTTTGGTATGGCATGGCCAATCAATTTCAATAAGATTTACGCTAATTTTATCAAGATTACTACTGCTTAAATTACGGAATTTTATGTTAGAGCTTACATTAATATTTTTATGGTTATGATTGACAATATTTACAGAGAATCATCTATTTTATTTATGTTAAAACAACATCTGGTGAAAAAAATTTAGTCGATGGGCATTAGAGGCTGCACAAATGATTGGATTAATTCTTTTCTAAGAGTTAGAATTGCCCAAGAATTATCGGATTTGAGAGAGTTGAAATATGATAATACCTCAGGCCAGCATTCTATCTCCGCTTCTATTCAAATTATTTATCAATAAAATTATATAGGCCCAATGAACAATTTTCCTCACCCGAAGTAACTGACTATTTTTATAAGTGGTTTATTAAGGCTGTGCGTTTATATTTGTGGTTTATAAGATTACTAAATGGTTTCCAAGTTCTATAGGAGGTATTTAAAATTACTAAAAGATGTTAGGACCTTTTTTATAAAATAGCAACAGAAATATTTCCACCACAGACTTATATAACTTTTAGTAACTGTTACTATTGTTTATATAAAGAGGTTTCATAAAAGTTGAAGTAATAAATTTATAAAACTAATAGTGTTTAGTTCCTATATAGGCAATTGCTACAATGATTACAAAACTTTCTGATCCTACAATCACAGCAGAAACTTTTATATAACTTGAGGAGAAATAGAACTTTAAAAACACTACAATAAAACACCAATTTTAATTTTGTCTGTAACTTGTAACTACAGTTGCTTTTAGAAAACCATTAGAAATTTTTAGAAACATATTATTTGGTACTTTGCTGTAAATATGGGGTATGGCATATATACATAAATATAGCTAGTGTCAAAAAATC
Source organism: Rutpela maculata (assembly GCA_936432065.2). NCBI lineage: Eukaryota > Metazoa > Arthropoda > Insecta > Coleoptera > Cerambycidae > Rutpela > Rutpela maculata. The sequence continues at coordinate 24,691,674 of OW386293.2, forward strand.
TGTGAGCTTTATTGCTTTCTGTGTAAAATGGAAAAATTAAACTGGAAAAAAGTTAAATCCAGTGGCACTTTCCATCGAAAAATCAAAAGAAATTTGCGTAAAATCTTATATTCCATGCCCTCAGTAAATTTGCAGCAAGTTAACAATAATGCAATAGACTCTGTCATTGAGAATGATAATAATGTACAAGAAACAAATATGTGCCAATATAATGAACCACTGTTTTCCCATGCAGCTGGAACAACAGTGAGTATAGGTAATTTATGTCCTGGCTCTTGGGTTTGTACTATTTTAAAAGACATCGTTTTAATAACTTTAAACTTTAAATGGAAACACCAGAATTTAGAATATTTACACTCCAAATGAAACGAAATTTTGTGGTTATGATTCTGACATCGGAGATATCGCGCAAACTCTGGTAAATTTAAAGGTTTTATTAGTTTTGTCATTATGTTTTGGTTCTAACAAGAACGAATCTAGAACAGTTCCCATCATGCGCAGTAAAGAAACAGCCATACATAATTCATAATCTGCTAAACTGCGCAAGACGGGAGCGATAGTGATGATGACCACGGAAATTTCAGGGGTGGATTTGATAAATTATTATTACTTAATAAAATATATGGAAATTTCTACAAAAAATAATCAACTTTGGCAGCCTTTGTTTTTAAAACTAGGACGCAGGTAATCGAAAATCTGTATATTGGGAAGACAATCAAAGTGCTTTGAACATATTATGATTAGAAAATAATTAAAAAGTGTGTATATAAAGCAGATGATTCAAGATTTCCATAGGTGTTCAAAAATATATATGCAGGGTGTTCCACTTAATTCACCCAGGGCCATTTTCTCGTACTAATGAGATTCTGAAAATTTCTTGTATAATAAATATGTATTATGTAATACCATAACATATGCACCGCTTCTCAAAGCTCCTACAACGAAAAATTTCTTTGCGTCACAATGCCATTTATGTCCCAATTTGTGGAGAAATCGCTTTTACTCAAAACCGAAGTCATTTTTATATATTCTAGTGAATACACTTTTTACAGAATGTAAATATCTATTAGTTGTCGAAAATATAGCCCCGGAAGTTTTAAGTTGTATATGATGGAGAAAATCAAGAAACTTGAAGTATGCCATCAGATATGCCACAATGGGCCTTTCCCGCTATTTTTTTTTTATTGTGTTATTGGAAAGATCCTATCAAAATATTACTAAAAATGAATTTTAATTTTTTTTCTGAACGCATAAAATACTACAGAAAATATTCAAATATTACCTAAATCAAGAGCAGATTTAAACGATAGCATTCGGGCGGCAATGTGACGTCATCATAACCACACCAATCAAATACGATCTTAAACCGCTGCCAGAATTAGCTATAAAGGTGCATTCTCAAACCAAGTTCCCAAACAATCTCACTTGCGTTCTGTTTTCCATATCTTGCAATTCTATTGGTGCCTGAAGTACATTTATGAGGAACCACCAATAGAATCTCGTAAAGTAAAGTGCTAACGTTTAATTGAGAACGTCCGTTTATAATCCCGATTGACATTGCGTAAACGTAAATGTTGTGATTTCAATCTAAAGAGACAAATAAAGTATAAAATCAAGCCCGCTAAAAGGAAGTTAGTAACAATATACACATACGTTAAAATGATCTTCACAACAGAAAAATCCAGGAGCAGTATAAACAACACCAGGAACTTTTGCAACTTTCCACCATAATTTTCGAATTTTCAAATTTGTTGGGACGCGCAAAAATAACTTGGTAGTATTTTCACTAGTGATTGGACACACTGGTACGAAACAAACCCTTGTAAGCGGCATTTTCTAATTATAAAATGAAATTACGTAAATATCGTATCAAACATAAACAATAGAAAGTGAGGTTATCGAATATGATTTGAGCATTTCAGTACAGCGTTGCCAGATGATACTGATATTATACCATATGTGAACCAAAACGATCAAGAATAGAGAATATAAACATGATATATGGATTTTAGACTCAGACAGTGAAAGGTTGACAGAATTTTTGTTTTTATTTAGCATCAGGTTAACGAAGAGTACGTTGTAATGAAAAAAAATGGTCTATTCAAACTAGACAGTTGATATCGGAAATACGATGTTCACATAAAAAGACGTACACCTGGCAATAGACAACTCCCTTTAAAAATACGACTTTTTATTGGTCTAATCAGACTGACGTTGCAAGCTCGCGCCTTAGAACTCATGTTTCAAATTAAGTGAAATAAAACTGATTTTGTAAAGTAAATATTTGGTAGAACATACAAAATTGCAAGGAACTAAATTAATATAAAATTATATTACAGTTTATTATATGGTTTGGTCGTGGTGAAATAGTAAAATTCAGTCATGCGGGAAAGGCCCATTTCAAATGCTATTAAAGTATGTATTCATACTGCAGAGGTTTGTTATTTACATTTATGTAGTTAAAAAAATCATTGGCAGACAATTTCAAATCGCAGCTTTTATAATGGAATATGTACAGGGTTATTCATTATATTTAGAGCAAGCGAGAAGTAAAAGTATTAAGGTCTCCTAAACCTAATCTTTACTATTGTAAAGATTGTTTATAATGGTTGCGAAAATATTTCCATTACTTTATGAAGGTTTTGAAAAGTACATAAGGAAGTTATATAGGAGTAATAGTTATATTTCTATTAGTTTTTGATATAAGCAAAGAACGGTAATGGTAACCCTTATAGGGGGCGCCATTTAAGCTCTATAAGTAATTTAAAGTGGTAATTGAAAAATGGTCATCAACAATCTACTTTATTAAAGCTTTTATAATTTGGTGATGGTGATATGGAGAATACCTTTACAAAACAAAAATTGTTCATTGGGGGTAATACAGTTAATATGCAATCAGTTTTGTATACAGATGACGCCACAATGGGTAAGTATACAATTTTTTTTTAATAATTTTAATAACATCTACACATAAAAACAGTTGACCAGTTTTTTTTATTTTATTTTTTAAATAATGCCTTATAGTAAAAAAAATCATGAAGTTTAAACTGTGTTTAAACAGTTAGATATTGCCACCAATTTTCGGGCTATTCTATTGGCTATGACGTAATAGCGTAATCACCACATTCTAATTTGTGCTTTAACAGAGAAACGAGTGCTACGTTGCCATGATAAATAATGTAAGATATTCTGTACAGCTATACGGCATCCTCTGTAATATTACAATTCTGTATTAGCAAGTTATCAATCAGCCTTAAAAATATATAAAATATTGTTACAAATATCCGCCACTTGGGGATAGGCAACACAGAATTCAATTTAGTTCGGATGTTTTCCCAGACGTTATCTGAATGTAGAGATTTGCACCTACTAGAACAAGAACCTACTAGAAGTTCTAGAGAATGGTGGCGTCATCACAGAAAAATCGAGATCTGACTTTTTTAGGTATAAAAGACCGCATTCTCGGCGGGTAGTTCAGAAAGTAGAGAAGTTTGATTGACAAGTGAGGTTAAGACTACAAAGTGAAAACAAAGTGATAAATATTGTTATTTTTATTCAGTAAAGTACATTAAGTTAATATCAGTATTGTGAAGTATACAGTAAATTATTTAATAAAGTGTGTTAGTGGACATCTCTTGTTATAATTTTTGGAACCCACGGAATTTGCAAGGGTAGTTTCCTAGGGGTGGAAACATGTCACAATATATACTTACTGGCTATTTGAAACAGTGTTAAAAATTAATATTAAAATTTATTTCACAGTACAGTAGGGTACATTCTTTTTTTATAAATGTGGCAACGTAGCTAGTTATTGTCAAATGTAAAATGCCCCTGTTTTGGAGGTTATTACGCTATTAAGTCACGAGATATCCAGAAAACTACATTATTTTAAATCCACTCTGATTTTTAGCATATTCATTTTACAATAAAATCAATAATAGTCGGTAAAATTACCTTAAAATTATATTTATAACATTTTGGAGAGTCATACTATAATACTATATTATTAATGTTGTCGTTTTCATTAGTACTAGCCCATCGTACTATCAGCCTCACCAGAAAATGAACTCACCAATGATATACAAGTGTTGCTTTTTAAATTCGCAACTCGTGTGACAAAAACAAGCTTATTCTTATTCCATCAAAAACGCATTATATGATTTTCTGTAAAAAACATGAAATTCCCGAAGTTCGACTAAAACTCAATGATCTTTGCTAAAAAGAGTAAACAAATGCAAATTCTTGGGTCTCTACATCGGCTATCAATTCATCTGGGAAGAACATGTTGGCTTTGTGGTCAGTAAATTAAATAGTGCCTATTTTGCTATTGTTAATCTTAAAAACATCTTAGATATTAAAAACCTAACGAATGCCTAGTATACCTTGATATATTCTCAATCCCAATATAATATGTGATAAACTGGCATATTATAATTTTTCAGCTGAATCTGTAGCATTAACCAAAAGTTATTTGCAAGACCGTTATGTTATACAATAACAAAATATCAGAAACTCGACATAATTATTTAGGTGTACCACAGGGATCCATACTCGGACCTTTGTTGTTTTCGATACATATCTCAGATTTTTTGAGATAATTGAGAGTTGTACTATTCATAATTATGCAGATGACACACAAGCTTATTTTTCCTTCACTTCGGACGAATGTTTCTTGGCTGCCTGCCAAAATATGTGAGGATTTAGAAAAATTAGTTGATATATCGGCAGCTCATAACCTTCAGCTAAACGCCAATAAGTATTACCTATCTTAGCGGATACCAAAAACTTAGGTTTGTGGCTAGACTCAGATCTAAGGTTCTCCAAACATGTAAGTTATTTATGCATATAATATTCTAAGACAACTTTATCCTCACAGACAGATATTAACTTCAAAACTTAAATTAACTATATGTGAAACTTTAATTGTCTCAAAGATATCATGTTGTGACACAATTTATGGCCCTGCCCTTTTAAGATTTGACTCTGAATTCGTGTTTTAGATTTGCCTTTGGCATTAGAAAATATCACCATATCAGCTTTAACACGTTAAATGTCCCGTAACCCGCCTATTGGTCACAGACGCTGGTAATGCAGAGTCCATGAACCGTATGTGGGTCACGCAAAAAATTGTATTAATGGAAAATATAATTACAGGTTTTTATTTAGTTTGCAGTGGACATACTACGGTTCTCGATATGTTATAATACGGACAGTCAATGTGTTAAAACAGCTGAGGAAAACAGACTAAAACTTGACAAACTCAGAAATGTATACATACACCACTTTACCTATTTAATAAATTAAGACGATGTGGAGATGTAAATGTTTTTAATACTCATAATAAACATGTGTTAGTTATACCTAAACACTCCAGTGTAATGTTTAAACGGAGTTTCACGTATAGTGCATATAAGTTGTACAACAGTATACCTACCAGATTTCATGATTACACTATGGTAAACTTCAAGAAAAATTTAAAAAAGCACTTATTTGAAACCTCCACTATTGATAACTAATCTTGGCTATAATTGATGTTCTCTCTTTGATTTCTGATTCACGCAAATTTCTACATTATCTCATAGAGTATAATATAAATCTTATGTATTTATGTTAGTAAAATAGGTTTTTGTAGGTTAGGTACTGGTTAAGTTGAAAAATGCTCATTCAGCGATACTTCGCCATTTCAAAACGTTGTATATCTGCAGTTTGCAGAATTTTCTTTTTTGTAAATTGTAAGAATACTTTGTGAATTAATACAGACGTATTATTAATATATTTTTATTCCAAATACTGTACTTACGTTTGTTTTGCATTGTCTTTGTAAGATGAACTTTCTGCAGAAAAATTCGGAAAGTTGTCAAAGATATCTGGCCCTTCCTCATCTAGTACTTCATATCCTGACATGAAGTTATCTTCACCAAGTAAATCCTCTGTTTCAGCCTTCAAGAAAATCAAAACTTTCGCCAAGACAACTTCATTTTCTGAAGTAGTTTCTCTGTATCTCCTCAGTTTGTCTTCAACTGACAAGCATCTACTTTTAAAAGAATACGCATAACGTAACATATTGTGACAAACTTCACAAATTACAGGATCAGCTGTCAACTCTACATCCTAGAAAAACAGAAACTATGAATTACATAGTTGGAAAATCGACAGAGACAGCAATTTGTTACTTGCTAGACCATATATCAACCTGCTTAGATAGTGGCCTCGATACTGTTCGATTTAGCAAAAGCTTTCGATACCGCAAATAATTCTTTCCTACAGCAAAATCTAAATAGTATTGGAATAAGGAGGGATTTACTATCATGGATTAGTAGCTACATGAAAGGTAGGACCCTAAAAGTACAACTTTGCGACACATATTCAGATACTCATGACGTCATGTTTGGAGTACCTTAAGATTTTGTTTTAGGCCCTCTACTTATGTTTATATAAATAATCTCCCAAATTACCCAACAACTGGTCATTTGACAGCGGATGAATGTGAACCGGCTCCATGGTGCAGTGCTTAGGATGTTAGGCTTGCGACCACGGAGTCCCGGGTTCGAATCCTGGCTAGGGTATGGATGTGTAGTAGCGTTTTTCATGTGTTACCGAGATGGTAGCAGTGGGCTAGACTGCGGTTGTGTGAGAGACAACACGGTCTAGTCGCTCTCCTCTCCTGAGTTCGAGTCTCAACTGCGGCAGATGGCAATGTCGCAGGGAATGGATGTTGTGATTTTGTCTATGTGTGAGTGTCTGTCCTGGTAGAGTGGAAGATCAGCCTACGGCTGAACTCCGCCAGGACATTAGGCTAATTAAAAAAAAAAAAAAAAACAAGACAACTATTATGAACTTCACATTGCAAAAACAATTGTCGCTTAGTTTAATGTTGCATGACATTATCATTGTATCAGAAAATGCAAAATTGCTTGGTATTCGCCTAGATAGCAAATTGCTGTGGAGCAAACATATCAATCATGTGTGCTCGCAGCTTAACAAGGCCTATTTTGCTATATTACAATCGAAAAGTACACTTGATGAAACGAAATGTATACTATGCTCTTGCCTATTCTCATATCTCTCTCGATGTCATCGCCTGGGGTAATTCAAAAGATAGGTCTAGAGTATTCATTAGCCAAAAAGGCTTATATTTAGAATGGGATATGAAAGCTGCGCAGAAATGTTTAAAAAGAAGAAAATCCTGACTACCATATACAGTGTGTCCCACTTTTCATGGAGCCACCCTCATATCTCGCTCACCTGATATCCGAATATTTTGAAATTTTGGTGGTGAATGTATACCTATAAAGTGAGCCTTTAAACGTAACCACATTCGACTGAAGTCAGAGACGTTCGATTCTATGATGGAAAAAGGGGGTCGATTTTTGAAAAAAAAGTATTAGCGATTTTTTTAGAGAAAAATTAGTAAGATATTCTTAATCAGCACCTTTGCACAAAATTACATCGTTGTGGGTTCAAAGGTGTTTGAGATGAGCCGCCAAAAAAAAAATTTTTTCAACTTAAAATAATTTGTATCTGTAAAACGGATTCTCATATGAAAAAAATGTATTCTTTATTTTTTGTTCAGAATAATGTATTGTACTAGTATGAAATGATTCTATAACAAAATTACTATTTATTTAATAAGACAAAAATTCTAATTCGTACATACCCTCCATGTTTCTAACAAATAATCTTCAATAAAGACCTCAGTAAGCCATGAAAACAAAAGTTATTGCAAGTGTCAATGTATTATTGAACGTCAATAAGTTAATACGTTAAAAATTTAATGAATGCTGGTTTAATGTTACATGATAAGTGAACTGAAATTTTTTATGATAATGGCTCGGCGTTTAACAATGCAAGAAAAAGTGGAATTGGTTCGTTTAGTCGGAGATAATGCCAGATCATATAGTAAAGCTGCTTATGAATCTAATTTACGGCATCCTGGCCATCAGCATCCCATTCGCCATAAATTGGTAGCAACCATCAATACAAATTTTGACAATACAGGAAATGTATGTAAGTTAAGAGCAAAGAATTATAATTTACAAAATCGGCAAAATCAAACCGAGGAACGCATTTTACAATATTTTAGAGAACATCCAAGATATAGTATAAGGCAAGTAGCATTAAATCTAAATATCAGTAAGAACATCGTTTGGCGTTGCTTGAAAAAACATAGAAAAAGAGCATTCAAGCCAAAATTTCTACATACCCTAGAAGAAGGTGATACTGACAAGAATGGATTTCTGTTTTTGGGCCCAGGGTGAATTTTTAAACAATGTAAATTTTCTGAAAAACGTCATATTTACTGATGAAGCAACATTCACTACCAATGGGGTAGTATGCTCTCAGAATTGCCGTTTTTGGACTGACGAAAATCCCCACTGGTTTATCAGTACTAAAAGGCAATACGTGTCAAAAGTTAACGTTTGGTGTTGTTTATGGAAAGACCAGATTATTGGGCCTTTTTTCATTCCGAGATTGAATGGAGAAGCGTATTTAAATTTGTTGCAAAGAGAAATTCAACCCTTTCTCAATAATCTGCCTCAAGATGTCAGAAGGGACTTGTATTATCAACTTGATGGTGCCCCGGCTCATAACGTTGCAAGGGGTTGGCTAGAAGATAATTTTCCAGGTAGATGGATAGGTTTAAGAAGTCAAGTACATGAGTTTCCCCCGAGGTCTCCGGACCTAACACCACTTGATTTCAATTTGTGGGGTCGTCTAAAAAATATAGTGTATAAGGACAGACCACGTACCCAAGATGAGTTAATGATCAAAATTAGACAGGCATGTGTTGAAATCACTCCAGCCGAGATTAGGAAAGTTGTACTCCATGTAAGAAAACGGATTGAGCAATGTATTCGGAATGATGGTGGTTACATAAAAACGCAAAGAATTATATAATAAAATTATTTGTTAGAAACATGGTAGGTACGTACAAATTAGAATTTTTGCCTTATTAAATAAATAGTAATTTTGTTATAAAATCATTTCATACTAGTACAATACATTATTATTCTGAAAAAATAAATATGAGAATCCGTTTTACAGATAAAATTATTTTAAGTTGAAAATTTTTTTTTTTTTTGACGGCTCATATCTCAAACACCTTTGAACCCACAACGATGTAATTTTGTACAAAGGGGTTACTAAAGGTGCTGATTAAGAATATCTTACTAATTTTTTTCTAAAAAACTTGCTAATACTTTTTTTCAAAAATCGACCCCCTTTTTCCATCATAGAATCAAACGCTTCTGACTTCAGTCGAATGTGGTTACGTTTAAAGACTCACTTTATAGGTATATATGTTATATAATATTACACGCTATCTTATTGCGACTTAGCCATAATAAACCTTCACAGGTATATCGTATTTCACGATAACAGCTTCTCTTATTAATTGCTTATCTTCAAGATATCATATTACACCTTTGTTTCTCATAACTTGTGCAGACTGCAGAACTGCAATTCCTTTGTTATATATTTTGCTTATTCAGGTTCTGTATGTTATAAATACGACTAAACACGCTTTGTTGAATCAGTTATTAAACTCACTTAGAATGAAACACTTCTAATTATTATTATATTCCTTCTCCAAGAGCCAACGTTGGCTCCATGTAACTAAATAAAAGTTTTTAAAAAGTCATTCATGTGAACCGTGATCTAACATTGGCGCAGTCGGTAGGATCCGTAAACATCATCAGAACAAGAAGCCTAACTGGTAGTGAAGCGTAAGAGAACAAGGAGAACATCTGCAGAAGGTGCCTAACTAGTGCGTGTACATCTACTTGAACAAGGAGACCTTCCTCACTGGTGGTGGCGGATCCCAATCCCTTGACGGACGAAGAACCTACTCATGGAGATGAAATTAATGTAAGTCATTTTAAGAATCATCTCGTTATTTTATTTCATTTTTCAATTATTATTTATCACAATTATTTACGTGTATTATACCGCTAATACACTCGGCAGACAAAGCCAATTCTGTTATCAAACAAATCCTATACAAGCTACAACGCAACAATTTTAATTTTAAGTTATTTATTTTCGTATTCACGAAACGACTGTGTATTATACAGTTAATACACAATTCATTTACGTACGCAACAAAACAAGCTAATTTTAATTTCCGTATCATACTGCTGATACGTAACCAATTTTGGTTCAAAAATCTCTAAATAAAAAAGCAAAATGCCTGATAGAGCTCAACCAGAGACTGTTCAACCAGTGCCACCGGCACCAGCCGAACAACAACAACCACAACAAATTGAGCCTTACAAGCTCTCTGAAATTTTTTCACTAATACCAGAATTCGATGGCAACGCCATAAATTTACAGACATTCCTAAACTCGTGTTCCTGTGCACAAAGCATGGCAATTCATGACCAAAAAATTCTATTAACCATGCACATCAAAAATAAATTAAAAGGCAGAGCCGCCGAACTTATAAATTCACGCAACCCTAGCACATGGCCAGAAATAAAGGCACTACTAGAAACTCACTTCGGAGACTCCCGAGATTTAACGTCCCTAATTCAGGACCTACAACGAATTCACCAATTACCTAGTGAATCCGCCTTAACATTTGTTTCGCGTTTACAAACGCACAATGCGAAAATGCACGCTGCAGTGCAAAAACAAAATTTAACTTCGGAGCAAAGAACCGCGCAAACAAACCTGATTGAAACTATGACATTAAATAATTTGTTAACGGGTCTAGAACCAAATCTAGGCAGAATAATACGTGCAAGTAACCCTCCTTCCATAATGAACGCGATTATTAGAATTCGTAGAGAGCTACAACTCTCTTATTTTGAACAGCAAAAATTCCCAAAAAATAGTCCAGTCAAAAATCCAGTAATTCAACAAAAGCGACCACAAGGTCCCAATTTGCAACAAAAGTTTTGTTCCTTCTGTAAACGGAATGGACATGTAATAAGCGAATGCCGCACAAGGCAACAGTCTCAAAACTTCCAGAGACCAAGTTTCCAAGGAAACCCAAACTCACAAAATTTTTCTCATCAAAACTTCGCACAACCTAGTAATAATCAATTTAGTCAGAGGACATTCCCTCAAAATAATCAGCCAAATCAATCACAGCAAAACAGGCCCTCAGCCATAAGGCCGAACCCTAATTTTATGCAACAGCGACCATCAGCTATCCAACCTAACCCAAATTTTAATCGCTTTAACCAGCAAAAAGCTCATTTGAATTACGAACCTTATGACAATTATGACAATCAATGTAACTATAATCAATATAATGACTACTCGCCCGATTATCAAAATGATAGTTGTGAAAATTACGATTCAGGCAACGCTCAAAACTTTTCAGACAATTATACGGCTAATTCTCAATATGAGCAGTACGAGAATTATACTGCTAATTCTCAAACACTACAGGAGGATTATACTGCTAATCCTCAGGATTTTCGCTTAGATCCGGAGTACCCCGCGGATACTCCAACACAACAAATGGACCAATTCGACCAAATATCAAACCAAATACAAACAATGAATCTCAACGACAGTTTCGATCCAATGCTGAACTTCCCAGAACAAACGTTCATGTAAATACGCTTTCTCACACCTTATTAACCGTAAATTCAAAAAATCTTTATTACATCAAAGACGCAACTGGCAAATTTAAAATTTTGATAGACACAGGTGCAGGAATTTCAATTTTCAAACCTAAAACAGCTGAAAATTATAGACGTAGATCTCCTGAAAATGTAATTATACAGGGCATTACTGATCAAAAAATTTATATCAACGAATCTGTTCTCATCCCCTTTTCAGATGAGTCACACAAAGTTTATATCTATAATCTAGATATAGATTTTGACGGACTACTAGGCGCAGATTTTCTAGAACATTACGAATGCCAAGTAGACTTTAAAAACAAACAACTAGTCACGAATTTTAAAAACGTACCATTATTTAAAGTCACGGAAGAAACTACAGTAAATTTACCTGTACAACCAACTAGTAACATCAGAAACCAAAACCCAAATTTAAGCAACATCAAAAATTTAATTTCTATCGAACCTCGCATGGAAAAAATCTGTAAATTAAAATGTAATTTGCAAAATACCGAAGCTATACTGTTAGCTCAGGAAAACGAGAAAGTACGCTTACCAAATGCTATTGTCAAAATCAATAACAATGGAGAATTTTTAACCTCAATTATAAACGCGAATGCAATACCAAAAACGGTAAGTTTTTCTAACATAAAACTAGAGCCAATACAAAAATTCAAATCAATTTTCAATTTAAACACTCAAAATTCTGACTCACACCTACAGACGGACAGATCCTTCGAAATTAGGAACGAATTGCGCTTGGATCATCTAAACGAAGAGGCCGAAATAGTAACGCAGCTTTGTTTAGACTTTCAAGATATATTCTATTTGGAAGGAGACAATTTAACTTTTACTAATGAAATTAAGCATTCTATTGACACGAACGATTCAAAACCGGTTTTTACAAAATCATATCGCTACCCTCATATTCATAAAGAGGAAGTCAAAACACAAGTCTCTAATATGCTTGATCAAGGCATCATTAGACCTTCGATTTCTCCCTGGTCCTCTCCAGTTTGGGTTGTACCAAAAAAACTCGACGCCTCCGGTAAACAAAAATGGCGAGTTGTAGTGGACTACAGAAAACTTAACGAACTGACTATTGACGATAAATACCCGCTACCCAATATTTCCGACCTCCTCGATCAATTAGGCAAATGTCAATATTTTACAACTTTGGACTTAGCCTCCGGATTTCACCAAATCGAGATTGATGCGAAAGATATTCAGAAAACTGCTTTCACAGTTGAAAATGGTCATTTTGAATTCGTAAGAATGCCTTTTGGACTTAAGAATGCTCCATCAACATTTCAAAGAGTGATGGATAACATTTTATTAGGTATCCAAAATGAACGATGTCTCGTCTATATGGACGATATTATTGTTTACTCCCCTACTATTCACGAGCATATTTCTCGATTAACAGAAGTTTTCAAAAGATTACAGAAAGCCAATCTCAAAATTCAACCCGACAAATGCGAGTTTCTCCGCAAAGAAGTCGCTTATTTAGGACATCTCATTACAAAGGACGGCGTAAAACCGAATCCTTCGAAAGTTGACGCTATTCTAAATTTCCCTCAACCAAAAAATCAAAAAGAAATTAAATCATTTCTAGGCTTAGCTGGTTATTATAGGCGCTTTATCCCCAATTTCTCCAAGATTACCAAGCCTTTAACAAAACTCTTACAGAAAGACATACCATTTCTCTTCGACAATGATTGTATAAAATTTTTCAAGATTTGAAACAAACATTAACGACAACTCCGATATTAATCTACCCTAATTTTGACGAACCTTTCGTTCTAACCACTGATGCGAGCGCATTTGCCGTCGGCTCAGTGCTGAGCCAGGGGCCCATTGGCAAAGATTTACCCATTGCCTATGCTTCTAGAACCTTGTGCAGTGCAGAAACTAAGTATTCAACGATTGAACGCGAGCTTTTATCGATAGTATGGAGTGTAAAGCACTTTAGACCATATCTGTATGGTAGAAAGTTCAAACTTGTCACCGACCACAGACCACTCACCTGGCTATTCTCTATAAAGGATCCAGGAAGTAGACTTGCTCGTTGGCGACTCAAACTAGAAGAGTACGATTACGAAATAATTTATAAACCCGGCAAAATCAATAAGAACGCGGATGCACTTTCCAGAATCAAAATTAATCATTTTTCTGAATGTTCCAAATTCTATTCAAAGGTTCTAGCCGCGAACGACGAAGAGTCAGACGACGACGAAAACCCAGACAATAACGAGATCACTGACGAACAAATTTCCCAAGAATTCGAAACTTTCGCCAACTTATATAAGACAACATCTTTAATTGACTATTCGAAAATCAAAGCCTCGAACAAACAACTTTTGTATCGAGAACACAAAGATATTATAACTTTCTTCCAACAAAATAACCTACAAGACCTCCATCATAAAATTATCGAAGACATATTCGAAGAAAACCCCGAATTTCATAACGATAAAATCAATATTGTATCGAGCAAAACAGTCAGACATAGGAGATATTTTATCATCCCTCTACCTTTTGATATCGAATCTGTAATTGAACATCTATTTTCGGTATTATTTAAAAATCAAGACGTCCTAGATCTCTCTAAGACATACTTTGTCGAAAATAACTTAGACCTCCCCATTCTTGAAATCCTATCATTCATTTTTGCGGAAAAAGACTTAAAAGTAGTAATTTGTCAAGATATCGTCAGAACTGCCGACGAAGATGAAATTCCAATTATATTGGAGCAAAATCATTTTGGTAAAAATAATCTACACCGCGGAATAAATGAAACGATTCGAAGAATTAGAGAAAAATACACTTGGCAAGGTCTAACTAAAGACGTTGAAAATTTTATAAAAAATTGCGAAACTTGCCAAAAGACTAAAGTATGCCGGAAAAACCTTAATAACCCTCTGGTAGTCACAGAAACCCCAAGAACACCATTCGAAAGAATCAATATCGATTTATTTGAATTCCCAACTCGAAATTACGCTTTAACTATTCGAGACGAGTTAACTAAATTTACACAAGCCTATGCAGTCCCGGACAAATCCGCAAAATCCGTCATAAATACCTTGTTGTTATACTTTCAACATTACGGTACCCCGCTAAGAATCCATTGCGATTACGGTGGCGAATTTGACAACCGTTTGCTCAAAGATCTCTGCACCCTCTACGACATAAAATTAACTTATTCAAGCGTAGGACATCCCCAATCGAACGGATCCATAGAAAGATTTCATGCTACTTTAGCCGAAATGATAAGAATCCACAAAACTGAAAACCCAAACGAACATCCTTTCACGATTTTACCATATGCAGTAATATGCTATAACAATTCGGTAAATAAAACACACGGTTTTACCCCATATGAACTTATCTTTGGTCATACATCTAACAGACCACCCGAAACTTTGTACAACCAAAAAGAATTAATAACTAAATACGTTAGAGATTTAAACAATAGAATATCCCACTACTATAAAATAGCCCGTAGTCGAAAACAATCTCAAAAAGAGAAAGCAAAAGTTCGCTTCGACAGAAATATTCCCCAAAAACGACCTGAATACAAAATAGGCGACTTAGTTTATGTAAAAGAATCACAAATTAAGAACAAACTACAAAACAAATTTAACGGTCCCTTTAAAATAAAAGAAATTTTTCAAAATTCTGCTACCCTATTAAATCTCGAAACAAAACAAGACACTAAAGTAAATTTTGATAGAATGAAACCATATACTGAAAATTAAATTTATTTTCAGGTTTCTCCTGCTGTTCGGATCAGCACTCTGTCAGTACAAAATTACCCGGATCAATAACACTGTTGGTGTATACTATCACCAAGACACGGACATCGTGGTGACAAATGACAAATGGACTCTGCTAGTGCATAAAAATATTTCATCCCTTAAACTAGCTTTTGACAAAAATCAAAATAATTTAGACAGAATCTTGAACGGTGCTGACCAAAAATCAATCCTGTTTAGAAGCGAAGTTAAAACAGAGTTTAACCTTTTAATGCAAATAGCTAGTTCGATAAAAACGAAATTTGACGAAGTCTTTTCAGATACAAAGAGATATAAACGCGGAATACTTAACGGTTTCGGAACAATATTCAAATCAATTACCGGAAACTTAGACGCCGAAGATGGCGAGTACTACACTAACTGTATAAACAAATTAAATAATGATGAACATCAATTAGAAAACTTAATCAAAAATCAAATCTCAGTTACAACTTCTGTTATCAAAAATTTCAACTCAACTATACAAAAATTACAAATTGATGAGGAAACATTTAACAAAGATATCAAAGAAATCGAGCACACGATTCAAACCATGACTCAAACGATCCAAGCTGCCGAAATAAAACTAAAATTTCTATACATTTCCGAACAACTAATGGCCAGCTATTTGTATATCGAAGACAATCTAAACGATATTTTAAATTCAATAACATTCGCCAGATTAGGAATTATTCATTCATCAATCATAACACCTGATCACTTAGTAACGGCGTTACAAGAGATTTCACAGAGTTTGCGAAGGAACAATTTACCTCTTCCGATTAAACTATCAGCAGTTGCTCAATATCTGGATATTATTGAACTAAAAGCTTTTCAACTAAATTCTAACTTAATATTTGTTTTAACAATACCTCTCATTGAACCTCAAAATTACAACACCTTTCGTCTGTACCCTATACCTATACTTGATAACAGAACTGGTCTACATCACTTTTTATCTATTTCACAAAAGTTTATCGCGAGAGACGATGATTCTTTAATGTACATACCTATACAAAATTTGAAAGAATGCAAACCACTCTATTTTGGAACCAAACTATGTTCGAACCTGTTTGCATATCCTATCGACCAAAATGCCATTTGTGAGGCTAGAATATTAAAACCATTGCCGAAACTCCCAGAAAACTGTCAAACTTCCTTCATCATTAGTCAAGGATACAACGTCCAAGAACTTGAAGACAACACATGGCTAGTAATTAATTCCGAACCACTTCACATTACCATCAACTGTCCGAAGAGAGAATCCATAACAGAGCTAATTAATAAAAATTCCATCATAAAACTACAACCAGGATGTTACGCCTATGCAGGCATTACTCGAATACAAGCCAGTGCTAAAGACTTTTCCGAAATTAAGGATAATTCACATCCAATCCAAATTCCTTTTGAATGCTGCAATCACATGCCCGACAAAATCGAAATCCCAAAATTAAAACCGCTTAAATTAAACAGTCTCGACGTAGAAGATTTAGATATTGCTAAAAACAAACTAGAGCAATATTCCAAAGACCTAGACGACCTCATAAACGAACCTTTTGTGACCAAACATGTATCTTGGTTCACATACTTCATAATCACTCTCATCATCCTATTAGTTCTACTTTACATAACTTGTAAATGCAGAAGAAGAAGATGTGGAGCATTGCGAATCCAACCCTCAACGGATAATCCTCCTTCACCTCCTTCAGAGCGAAGCAGAGTATTTACCAAATTTCCTAGACTGATCCCTCCAAGAAAGCGACCCGGTATTAGACCTCAAGAAGAAGAGGACATCGAGTTAACATAGACTTTCATGTGGAGTTTTACCCTTGTCTATTAATTTAGACTATTGTATTTTATCCTTATTACGTTATGTAATGTTTTATTATCGCTTACCAATTTTAACTTTTACATTATTTTATTATTTTGCTTTGTATTCATTCAACATTGTTTCAATTTATTTTTGCATTATATTCATTTAACGTTTTAACAATTTTCAAAAGTTGCTGCATAACATCAACTTTTTTATTAAGGGGGAAGTTGTTATATAATATTACACGCTATCTTATTGCGACTTAGCCATAATAAACCTTCACAGGTATATCGTATTTCACGATAACAGCTTCTCTTATTAATTGCTTATCTTCAAGATATCATATTACACCTTTGTTTCTCATAACTTGTGCAGACTGCAGAACTGCAATTCCTTTGTTATATATTTTGCTTATTCAGGTTCTGTATGTTATAAATACGACTAAACACGCTTTGTTGAATCAGTTATTAAACTCACTTAGAATGAAACACTTCTAATTATTATTATATTCCTTCTCCAAGAGCCAACGTTGGCTCCATGTAACTAAATAAAAGTTTTTAAAAAGTCATTCATGTGAACCGTGATCTAACATATATTCACCACCAAAATTTCAAAATATTCGGATATCAGGTAAGCGAGATATGAGGGTGGCTCCATGAAAAGTGGGACACATTATATATTCATTTTAAAATTTTTGACATACACTAAGAAAAATATAGCATTATTCACTCAAAGAAAAGATTGTCAGCTATAATGTCCCAAGGACGTTGATAATACGAAATAATTTTATAACAGTTTCCGAAAGCACGTTGAATAGTAATATTACCTAAAAGCAATGTGCTTGAAGAAGTTGTGACAAAATTATGAGGTATTTATCAACGTTCGAGGGGCATTCGCATAGAAAATTTTTTGCAATTTATTTTATTTATTTTTATCTAATTCATAATTTCTGGTGCCAAAAAAGTCCATAAATGTATTCCAGATGTACTTTTTACTTTTAATTGTATTATATAGCGTGTTTTCCTCTATTATTATATGGGTCGCGTGCGCGTGCGCGTGACGTCACAGTCTGAGACCTTAGGAAAAACAAACTGAAATTCTTTAACTGTCAAATGGCAACTGACTGAACTTTTCGTAATATTATTGTTTCTATGTATATTATAAATACAAAATGACAAGTTTTTGGTTTATTATTCATTGTGGAAATGTGACAATTCGAAACTATGCCAATTTTTATAAAATAAACTCCATTTACAACCAGAAGAAGTTAGAGGTTAAAAGACTGCAACTGATTTCAAACAATTAAAAGAAATGATTTTGCAACAGTGTTCCAAGAATTTTATTTGTGGTACGTTGTTGCATTTGATTTTTAACGTGGGTTTATGTTGTAGGAAAAACAGCTGTATTACAAGACCATGATGATACATCCATCATCTCAATAAAGGATATAATTTAAAACCCATATGTGAAACTGAAATTGCTTATGATAATAATTACTGCTGCTCAAACAACAAATAAACAATTCATGGTAAAAAAATTAACATTTTATATTGGTTTGTCAGTATTTTTAATAATCATTTCTTGTTTAAATTTTAGTTGAGCGAAGGTGTGGAGCTGTACGAAGGGAGAGAAATGTGCAATGGCAGAAATTGTTTTAAATAAGAAATAAGGTACACTCCAAGAGAAAAACTTGCAGGCTTCATAAAGATATTTGATGAAGTACATAAATTAAGAAAGGAAATTCCAAAGTACCTACTCGCTGTCAACAAGTGATGCAATGTGCCCTTTTAAAGTGTATCGTGTAGTATTTAAAAACTCAATGTTGGATTACTGAACATTGAAGAAGTATAAAATTAAAACTTTGAAGTGGTCTAAGTCCAGTGAACACATAAACAAAGTCTGAATGGGCTATGAAAATGATGAATTGTAGCTATAAAAGCCCTTTGAGTTATATATAAACCATGAATGAATGTTGCATCAATATTTACACTAAAGCATTTTTTTCTCAAAATATAAGGATTTAATTTGATGGCAGCAGTATACCTAACCTCTACATCATGAGACAATTCTGCAAAATACGAACTAACCATCATCCTGACGAACAAAATTGAGGATATAAAAATAGTAAGAATAGTTGCAGATGTTAAATAATCCAACATTAAGCTTTTAAATGGCACAAACACAGCAAAATTCACTTTAAAGAAAAACATTCTGATTAAATGACAGCTGTTTGTTTTTCCTAAGGTCTCAAAATCTGTGACGTCGGTGCACGCGACCCATTGCCAAATCATAATTGTAACATTGTCAAAAAATAAATTATTGAACTGTCAAACTGGATGACATAAGTGAAAATTGACCTAGGAACATTATCAGCTATAATATCCCTAGGACATTGATAATGTACGAGATAATTTTATAACAATCGAAAGCATGTTGCTTGGTAATAGCCTGACACCGAAGGCGGAGGACTATTACCAAGCAACGTGCTTGAGATTGTCATAAAATTACGAGGCAGAGGGATATTTGGTCAGAAAATTTTTTGAAAAAACAAGATCAAAAAGTCGCAACACAACAAAACAATTATTTATTTATTAAAAGTACAGTTGGTAAAGGTACAGTTACTAAAATTTAACGCAGCATTAGATTGGTTAAAGTTAAATATTTTATTGTTATAGTGATTGAAAATTTTCCTGGATGGTGTTATCAGTGTAATGATAAAATAATTGGGTGATTTGTGTCACATGACAGGAAATAACGAAATTTAATTGGTTGTTAGAACTGTTAAAAAATTTTCAGTGTAATGTTGATTTGATTGGTTGTTTCCGCACACGTGATTAGAAATGGGCGAATTTAATAGGATTTCTATTTGAGCAAAAAATTTTCATTTATTATTTGTATTAGACAAGGAGATCTACTTAGTATACCATTACACCACACAGCCAGTTATAAAACATTCTCCACAATACAATTGCATTTTGCTTTTTAATACAAAAAATACAAAAAATACAAAACTATGGTTAAAGACATTCTACTTGGGGGTGGTTTCTATAGTATACAGAACTTTTTAAATAGAGAATCTGTGGCCTTATAGGACTTTAAATTAAATCTGATATGTACAGTTGATTTAAAAAAAACTGGTACACTTTCTTTTAGCTATGTAAATCATTCATTCTTTGATTGATATTAATAATCTTACAAATGTCACTTTGACGTTAATCAGTGGCGTCATTATTAAAAATGGTTCGACATCTATTTCGGCATCGGGGAAAAACTTGTTTTTCATTCAAGACAGGTGTGAGCATATAACGTCGATAAAGAATCCATTGAGAATGTCGAATCAAAATTCCTTAGACAATGTGCATTCATGATGGGTCATCCGATAGACCAATATTCCTACAGTGATGTCTTACGCGAACTCAACCTTCTATCACTTGAGCGGAGAAGAGTGCAACTTGATTTATGCTTTTTGCATAAATTAATTAATTGTAATATGAACTGTCCAGAGATACTTCAGATGATTAGCTTTAATTTAAACGATCGTAGAACAAGAAATAATACAATAAAATACCTTTTCATCTTACAAATTATGGTCAAAATGAGCCCATAAGCAGATTACTCCGAACAGCAAACTTATTCCATGAAGATATAGAACTCTTTGGCTCGTCACTATATTCATTTAAAAATCAAGATAAATCTTGTATAAGTAATTAAAATTAGGTCTAAAACATGGTGTAGCTGAATTTTATTGTATTTGTAAAAAAAAATTATTTATCTTGTTTTATGTATTATATTCTAAAACTATTTTTATGTAATTAAGTTCCGATTTATTGAATTGTAAAATGTAAAATGGCTCAGCCGTATAATAAATAAATAAATAAATAAATAAACAAATACTAAAGACAATTTAGTTTTAATGTAAATTCTTGAATGCCTTTTTAAAATTTTCTTTAAGACAAAATTATCTTTAGTGCATTTGACAGTTAATAAATGAGGTGACCATTACAAAACACTGATAAAACCCAAATAAATCTAAAAGGAACTTAAGTTGTTTGGGTAGTAAATAATTTAAGATGTGGCAGGTACTTACTAACTCTGGTAAACACGTTTCCAAGGCGGTGGTGAATAAACGCTCTGATTTCGCCGTATTAATGCTCATACAGTTCCTTTTGTTCTTCAAACAGATTCTACAAATCTTTTCTGTATTGGGTGCAGAATTAGCGCCATTGGCCTCATTGGTTACATTAACAATACGGTTAAGATTTACTTTAAACGTTATATTTTTCATCTTTAATTGTGTTCGCACAAATTGGTCAGTTTCAGAAAATACCTTCTTTAATTTACACGATTCTTCCAATGATTCTTTGCATTTGCTGCAGATAACAAGACCAGGTGAAGCATTCAAATTCTGAAAAATAAATTGCTGTGTAAAATAAGGTAATAAATATAAAAATGACTCTGCTTTGTCCAAAAATATTAATTCCTGTTACCTTCTACTGTAGCAAGACTTTATGTATTTTTCTTAAAATCTAGTAAATGACACTCAATTTGTTACATGTCTATCTATAAACCATATATTTAATTTTGTTACAGTTCTTGCCAAATTATTTCTCACAACGCACAGGGAAACTTCAAATAATTACATTATCGTATTAAAAAAGGCTATCTAATTGTGTAATTACGGCCGTATGCACCGTTGTGTCTTAATCCCGATTAAGAACTGATCGAGATTATTTTCTCATTTTTGTATGCCCCGTTACCGGAAGACGCGTTAAGCGAGATTATTGTTAATCGGTCAGCGAAGTTGGTTTAAGCTCAAGATTAAAATTTTCAGCCATATTTCTATTGTCAATGGCAAGATTTTAATTTAAGAGTTGTGAATACTTTGAGTTTTCACACATATAATTATAAGTGTTGGTTCATTACTAGACATCAGCTACCTATATAAACATGGAAATTGAAGACGAAATATTCATGATTCCGCATTTCGACGGAGTATGCCTGGAGACATGACATTGAAATCTTTTTCAATTTGTTTCCATGCTTTGTTTTTTTCTTCTGTGGATGTCCTAGCAGTCTTTTTGTCTTCAATAATATTATTATATTTATTAACTTATTAAATGATGATTTCTTTCTTGCGGTGTAAAAGTTGGGTCCTCCATCGCCAGCCTCATCTTTTACAACTTGAACATTGTCCATTTCACGTAAAAAGTGTAAAAACTCGGTACTCAATAGCAGGAGAATAATGCTGTACGAAAAAGTCAAAAATTAGTCATTTGACAATGGGGTCGTTGCACTACATCGAAATTGAGTCTGATTTTGTATGGAAAATGTATCTGTGGGTTTGTTAATGCCCTGTGCTACATAAATTGGCCAAACTATTGCGCAAAATTTAAACTACACCACTTTAAAATAAATGGCGCCTTCAGCAGAATTCCTGTGCCCTTGCTACGTCATAAAAACGCTGATGCGCTTGATAGAGATGGGCGGTCCGGGCGGACCCGCTCCAAGTGAACGGGTCCGACCGAATCCACAATGTCGATCGAACCGGGTCTTCGGTCCATTGATCTGCTATGATGTGTGTCATGGGGTCGTTGCACTATATCGAAATTGAGTCTGATTTTGTAAGGAAAATGTAACTGTGGGTTTGTTAAGGCCCTGTGTTACAAGAATTGACCAAACTATTGCCCAAAATTTAAACTAGGCTTAGGTCATGGTCTACGTTTGGCCACCATTTCTGTTTGCGTGTTTTGTGGTGTTCCAAGCGTCAGCCGTTTTCATTTTGCGAGTGCACGTATGCTGTGCAGTGTTGCCAATTGCGGTGTAATTACACCATTTTGGTGTAATTTGGAAGACACAATGTAGTTTTCTAACATTTTTTAATACGGTGTAATTTGGGTGTAATTGGGATAATTTGGAATCATCGACAAAAAACATTGATATTATTATAATTTAAATATTTCAACGTACCAATAAACTACTTACTTTTTAAGTTTAAACATTTAAATTTTAAAAAACCGCGTATTTTCTTTGACATTCCACGTTTGCTACAAGGCACAGGCACGATTCAAGATTGGTAAGCCATACTTATGACGGTTAACCAACCTTGGGCCCAACTAAATAGTTATCCCTACTTCCTACCGAACTTTTCCGTATTTTAGCTTATAGCACACTCCATATTTGCTGTTTCGCGGGATCTTTCTTGAAATAGACCCAAAAGCTTTTGTAATTAAGTAATTTCAATGGTGGTGTAGTGCGGTGTAATTTGGAAGAGTGCCAGGGGTAATTTAGCCAACGTGCGATGGCAGCACGGACCGAAACCACTAAAGGAACCGGACCCATCTCTAGCGTTTGAATGACACAGGGACGCGCACGGATAGATCGGTAAGTTCCGACTATTTTCGGAGGCATTCGGCGTTGCCCTCTCTACGTCATCATTTCAACTTTAATGCTAATTTACACCCTTAAAACGCATGCAATAAAAAAAAACAGAAAACACGGGTCTAATATTTTTCATTATATTTTCAGAATATGCAATAAAAAAAATACGTGCAACGACCCCATTACGTTTTATTAGTTGAAACTACAAATATCTCTAGATATTTCGACGTCAAATTACTGACCGGATTAAGTAATCCACAAATCTGTATCAACGGTGCATAAGAAACACAGTTCAACTCTCTAATCGCGATTAGTTAAACTCATTTAAACGTAAAAACGGTGCATACGGCCGTTACTGATGTAATTCAGTGGATTAACTACGTATTTATACATCATTTTATTATGTAATTCATACATAATTATCATAATCATATGGAAAATTACATTAATTGAAGTAAAGATACATGAATGTGTGTAGTTTTAATTTACTTCATGTAATAAACCATAAACATGTTTAACTTTGCCCTGAAAATCTTGGTAAAAATAAATTAATTATGTATAATTTCATAGAAAATCGAACTAACTTTCAAAGTATTTTTACATCAATCAGTGTAACTTTACATACATTTTTTACAGTGTACAGTTAGTCAAGTCAGTTAATATTGAATTTTTCCATAAATTCGAATTAAGTTAGAAGTAACATTTAAGCTTACTTTTCATAATGTGTGCTCCTAGCCTATGGGCACATAATTTAGGTCTTTTTATGGTAAATCTGCTAGATTTTCAAGACATCAGTATACTAGAGTCAACGTGTTGCAGAACTTCAAAGCGTTACCTAGGTTTTCTAGACATCACCAGACATTCTGTTCTCGAGTCATCCACATGTTGGGGGAAATAATTGGCAAGGACTTCATCAGAGTTTCGATATCATTGTGCTCATCAACATTTTGATTGCCTAAGATTGATTTCTATTTTTGGCTATTTTTTGTAGTATGATCTAAATTTATGTAATTGTTTTTGATTGATAATATTTGGACCTACATGGTCATATGTTTTGCTATTTTTGTAAGATATTTGTCACATCTTTGCTAAAGTGATATAAATAGTAATTCTTATCTTAACTATTATCTTTGAATTTTATTTGTTGTGTCTGCCTGAGTACTTTCAGATATTTCCACAGTCATCCATTTTATGACTTTAGAGGGTAGCATTAAGTATAATTTGTCTGTGGATGGCGCCCTTGTTAAGATCTTTAGTTTTGCTCCCTCTTGGTTGCAAAACAAATCAGTAGTAAAGTAAGATAATAGGAAGAACTTTGGTTCAACTTCTAAAAATAAGAACTCCCAAAATCCCAGCTTTTCCAAAAAGATATCAGCTAGTCGATCGCGACTTAAGCTTTGATTTAATTCAATCTCTTCATTTGGGCTAAAACTGAGTTAGTGTTTCGCCAGCTATATCAGAAAATGAACAGTTTTGGATGGGATTTTGGTAGTAAGTGTAAGAGAAATCGGGTAATAATAAACAAAGGACAATGTTAAAAATAGCTCATTTTTGGCCCCCATCGTGGAATGCATAAGATCTAGAGAAAATGGTCGGAAAAGGCTCAAAATTAATAAAAATATGTCTTTCTGGTATCAAAAGGCTGGGGAAAATTCTATTTTACCCCTAAAAACATAAAAACAACTAAAAACAACCCTTAAAATTGCTATAAATAATAGCTTATACTGAATGTGAAAATTATATTTATTTTATGATAACTATTAGGTATCGATTCAATAGATATTACAAAACGGTAAAAACTACCACTATTCAGGGTGGAATGCCATACACAGCACCTAATACTAAAAAAATAGGTACCAAGGTGATTAAAAATGTACAAAATGATTTTTTAATACTAGGGGGTCCAATTCTATTCACAGTCTCGAATACTAAAAAAAATGTCGCAGCACTTAGTAAAGCACCAAATTATTTTCTACTAGTAAAAGGGACAGACATCCACTTTGTCTTGATGTGAGTATTTGTATTACGAAAAACTACCTCTGTATGAATATGAAAAATATTTACAGCACGTAATACTACAATAGATCTGTATGGTTTTAGTCAACACGTTTTTTTTTTAATAAAGAACAAATAGCGAGTTATTTAGCCACCTCAAAAACAACTAAACTACCCTATTCAGGTGGTGGAATCGTATTCACCGCTTCAAATACTAAAAAACAGGAAACAAGATGACTAAAATTAATCAAAATCTACTCCAGCTTAGGAATGACAGGCACTTTAGATAACGTAATACTAGAAAGAAAAAAAATTTCATTTTATGAAATATATAGAATCAATAAAATATTATAATAACACTTACACTGATTACTTAATAGTATCCCTATAGAGAAACTCCGTCGTTATTTAGAGATGTTAGAACAGCATCTAGTACAGAGAAAATTAAAATAAAATGAAAGGTTTGTATTGGTTCTTATGTCTGCATTTAACAAATAGATATTATAGATGGCTAATCACTGTAAGAGGCTGAAAATGATATTAGTTTATTCTCTGTTAGATCATTCCATGTGAACGTACTTCTGCGTAAGCTATAGAACTTCATTTGTTGGAGAAAAGGGTACAGTAAATATGCAAATGGATACTTGCAATGGACGATCGTTTGACCACTTATTGTGTTTTCCAAAATGAACCACGAGGAGGTGATCCTATTTACATTCCGAGTATTACCGTGGTACCTACTTTTTTAATATTAGGTGCTGTGTACAGCATTCCACCCCCAAATAGGGTGTAAATAGAGGTGGTTTTACTCTTTTGTTATCTATACCCAATGAACAATTTTCCTCACCTGAAGTACCTGACTATTTTCATAAGTGGTTTATTAAGGTTGTGAGTTTATATTTGTGGTTTATAAGATTACTAAATGGTTGCCAAGTTCTATAGGAGGTATTTAAAATTACTAAAAGATGTTAGGACCTTAGGTTTTATAAAATTGCAACAGAAATATTTCCACCACAGACTTATATAACTTTTAGTAACTGTTACCATTGTTTATATAAAGATGTTTTATAAAAGTTGCAGTAACAAATTTATAAAACTAATAGTGTTCAGTTCCTATATAGGCAATTGCTACAATGATTATAAAACTTCCTAATTCTACAATCACGTCAGAAACTTTTATATGACTTGAGGAGAAATAGAACTTAAAAACACTACAATAAAACATCAATTTTAATTTTGTCTGTAACTTGTAACTACAGTTGCTTCTACAAAACCATTAGAAATTTCCAGAAACACTATGTTATTATTTGGTACTTGAGCTTTATTACTTTCTGTGTAAAATGGAACAATTAAACTGGAAAAAAGTTAAATCCAGTGGCACTTTCCGTCCCTGGCGCTTGGGTTTGTACTATTTTAAAAGACATCGTTTTAATAACTTTAAACGGAAACGAAAGTTTGAGGTTATGATTCATCGGCGATATCGCGCAAACCGGGAAAATTTAAGGTTTTATTACATCACCAGTAGTGATGATGAAAATAATAAAGTACGAGTTCATTTTCTTGAAAAAGTTATTCAATGGTGTTATTTAGTTCCCCCTCCCCCCCCACACAACTGTGGGGGAGGGAAAGTGGAGAGCAATTTTCAAATGCTCATTTTTTATTATTCGTGAAAAATTTTTAATTTTTAAGAAATATTTTTTTGGCCAAAACGTTATATACAGTGTGTCCCAGGATAGATGTAACAAGAGGCGTAATGGACCAAAAATTTTAGAATTTTGGAATGGTATTTGGGGATTGAGTACTGCTTGTTGTAAAACTAAAGTATACCAAAAATGACTTGATTTGGTGTTCTACAGAGTGTTTTATAAGCGAAGTTGTAAAAATCACCACTAATAAAGTACCTCTATTTTTCAAAATATGAAAAAATTCCACTAAGAAAAGTTATTTAGAATAGAATTTTATACCTCTATACCAAATTTCAGGAATATAAAATAATTTTTTTTAAACTTCCCATTTTTTGCGAATTAAGAGTTGAATTCATATTTAAAGTTGTGTAGGAGCAAATGTTAATCATCTCAAAAAAGTAGGCTATTGGTAAATAAAAAATTGAATATACGAGATGTAAGAAGGTATAATGTTAATCGAACTAATTATAAAACAAGAAACAATTACTAACAGAAGATTAATGAGGTTTAAAAATTATAACAAGTAATAAATGTCAAAAACATAACAGATTCACAAACAAATTAATTATTGACCAATACAAAACAATGTTTACAATTTTTTTATTATTCGACGTAGCTACCACCCACATCCACACATTTCGATCCTTCGCCTGAAGTCCTTAAAACTGTTTCGAATATGATCTAACGGTATGGAGTTTACGGCATTTGTAATTCTCTGCTTCAATACTGCTACATCGTTAGGAAGTGGTTCAGCGTAAACCAACTGCTTGAGGCGACCTCATAAAAAGAAATATTGATAGGTCTGGGGATCTCGCCGGCCACTTGATCGGTCCATTCCTGGCAATCCAATTTTCTCCAAAATTTAAATTCAACCACCGATTAACCATTTCTGTGGAGTGGCCAGGGCAACCATCGTGTTGAAAATGAATTAAAGGCATATCTCTTAAAATATTTAAACGTTCTTCAGAAAATCTTTCAAGAAGCTGTAAATAAGTGTGCTGGCTTAACCTTCCCTCAATGAAATAAGGTCCAATAACTCCAACGTGATAAGAAACGGCACACCACACATTCACTTTTTTATAATATTGTCTTCTACAATGAATTCTAAAATTTGGATTTTCAGAAGCCCAAAACTGACAATTCTGAGATGAAACAACACCACTGGTTGTGAATGTGGATTCATCTGAGAAAATTATGAAATGATGAAAAAATCCCTCTTCCATGATTTTTTTTCCAATGGTCAAACAAAAATCCAACCTATGGCCGTCATTTCCCTCTTCAAGCGTATGTTTATAATTTGCTTTATATGCCCTAATTTTCTTTGCCTTGTAAATTCTTTGGAGTTCAGACTTGCTAATATTAATAAGAGCTGATCTCTCTCTTAGTGGCATCCTAGGATTTTCTATAACAGAGGCATGAGCTACAATAGCCCCAACATTGTCTTCATCATATGCTTTTATTTTTCTTTTCATGTTAAGTTAATTATTCTCATAGCCTGAGTACGTGACAAAGCAGTGTTTGGAAATTTCAAATTAAATTGGCTTACCACTTCTCTTAGCGAGTTTTCACCGTCAATTCCATAGCATTGCACAATATAAATTTTTTCACGCACTGTGAGTACCATTTTCACTTAATTTTTTATGCTTGGTTCGTTAATTTGAAACAGAAATTATTGACTACGTTTGACAGATATGTCAATAATAAATGATAAATGTGTATCCACTGCTTTTCTCATAGCCTACTTTTAGCTTCTACATAACTTTAAATATTAATTCACAAAAAATAATTTCTATGCAGTTTTAATTGAATGGTTCAAAATAAAATACTAATTTATTGAAAAAATGGGAAGTTTCAAAAAAATAATTTTATATTGCTGAACTTTGGTATAGAAGTATAAAATTGCATTCTAAATAATTTTTCTTAGTGGAATTTTTTCATATTTTGAAAAATAAAGGTACTTTATTAGTGGTGATTTTTACAACCTTGCCTATAAAACACCCTGTAGAACACCACATCAAGTCATTTTTGGTATACTTTAGTTTTACAACAAGCAGGACTCAATCCCCAAATACCATTCCAAAATTCCAAAATTTTTGGTCCATTACCCTCTTGTTACATCTATCCTGGGACACACTGTATATATTATTTTAAATAAAATTGAATTGTCTGTTCACCAGATTCTACATCCTCCAATAAAAAATATGGTTTAAGATTTTAAGGTTGCCCACCACTTCCCCTCTCATGGTGGTGGTGGAGGGGGAAGAGGGGGGGGTTATTAAATTTAACACCATTAATGACTTTTTCAAGAAAATGAACTCGTACTTTATTATTTTTCATTCTTCCGTAGAATTTTTTAGAAATTACGAAAAGAAATATTTTTGCGATTACAGATTACCTCTGTCACGAATCGAAAAAAACGTTGCAGACAAACTTGACGTAATTCTTGCCGTAGAATCCGATTCTGCAATAAAAATGGGGGCACCCATTTTAAGATTTTAAAGTTGCCCCCGCCCCACTCCAAAGGGGGTGGGGGTGGGGGGGATCGCGTTTGGATCATTGGATAGCCCTTATAAAATTATTAAGGAAGTGTTTTTTCTTTTTTGGATCCAATGTGTATTTCTCGAGATATTTGACAGTTTCCAGACTTTTTGGACACCCTGTATATTCTAGTGAATACACTTTTTACATAATGTAAATATCTTTTAGTTGTCGAAAATACAGCCCCAGAAGTTTTAAGTTGTATATGGTGGAGAAAGTCGAGAAACTTTAAGTATGCCATCAGATATGCTACAATTTCAAATACTATTAAAGTATGTATTCATACTGCAGAGGTTTGTTATTTACATTTATGTAGTTAAAAAAACAGTTGGCAGACAATTTCAAATCGCAGCTTTTATATTGGAATATGTACCTATTTATTTTAGATATTATTTATTTTTGTTATATGCATATAATATACGATCCTCACACTTTATATCAGTAATTAAATTTCCTTCAAAATTTAATTTAATTTTAAAGCAATAGTATATGAAACCCAATCCTGGAATGTCACGGGAATGTCCGTGAGATTTCAACCTCTTACTAAACTATTTATAAGATTACCACGAGTTATTTATCAGTTGTATAACAGCCTTTTAGTATTTTCAATTAGGACGCCATATTTTTACACTTTCATTAGACGCCATATTAATATATTAAGATTCTTGAGAGAACTAATGAAAAACCAGTCTAAAATTCAGTATGCCCAGCAAATAATACCTTTTTAAAAATAGGTAAATATAAATATGTAATACAAATTAAAAAGTGCAATGTTTTTTACGAAGAACTAAATGTTGTCAAAAATTAAAAAAAGCATAATTATTAGTTAAAAATGTTTAATATCTGTTATTTCGGTGGCGTGTCTATTTTCTCGAGGTACAAATGTCAATTTTACAGTCCAGAGACCGTGGCATTAACATTTCAACAGATAAATTTGTCACTACACATACATATGATTAATTGATGTTCATATTTACTACATACGCAACAGAAAAGCTTCCATACTGTAAGAAGAGAAGATATAATAAACTCAACCCCCTCACTTGAAAGAAAGAAAAAGAGATTTGTGCTGAAAGAAAGAGCAAGTAAGAAGTCCAATAAAGTATTAAGGTCTCCTAAACTTCATTGTTACTATTGTAAAGATTGTTTATACATGGTTGCGAAAATATTTCCATTACTTTATGAAGGTTTTGAAAAGTACATGAGGAAGTTATATAGGAGTAATAGTTATATTTCTATTAATTTTTGCTATAAGGCTTAGAGGTTACTAAACAACGGTAACGGTAACCCTTATAGGGCGCGCCATTTAAGCTCTATAAGCAATATAAAGTGGTAATTGAAAAGTGGTCATCAACAATCTATTTTACTAAAGGTTTTATAATTTGGTGATGGTGATATTGAGAATACCTTTATAAAACAAAAATTGTTCATTGGGTATTGAACAGACACCTAATAGTTATAAAATAAATATAATTTTCATATTCAGTATGAGCTATTATTCAAAGCAATTTTAGGGTTGCTTTTATGATTTTAGGAGTGAAATAGAATTTTCCTCAGCCTTTTGATACCACGAAGACATTTTTATTAATTCTGAGGCTTTTCCAACCATTTTCTCTGGGTCTTGCGTTCCGCAATGGGGGCCAAAAATCAGGCTATTTTTAACATTGTCCTTTGTTGTATAATCGTCATTTCTACAACAATTTGTTTTATTGCTATTTTATTACATTTATAAAGTTGCAATAAAACAAAATAGTTATATAACATTTAAATTTTGCTTGTTGGGGAGCTATAACAATTTTAATGTAATCATTAAGTAATCTGTATTTCATTTTACACTATAAATACTTAAACACAAACTTAAACTTATAATTGCAATAGTGTTCTCTGTTTTTGCTAATTTATTTATTATTTCACATAGTTGTAGTAATTTTTATAGTGATTTGTGTAAATACTGTACATACCAATTAATTTTATCATTAATTCCATTAAATTTTTCTAACTAATAAACTATACTATAAAGTTATTTGTAGTAAGCTTTTCAAAATATGATTACATAAATAAAATTCAAATCAAATCACTTACCAGTTCTGGTACTACCGCTTTCAAGTTTTCTTTTGAATATTCATCTAATCGTGAGAATGTGTCACCTTCACATTTTAGGCAAAGGCGACATATGTCTCTCTTTTCTTTTTCCATTGTTAAGCGCAATTTTTCTTTATAGTTTATATTCGAGACCTGAAATAATTTAAAATAGGTGATGAAAAATGATAAGATTTGATTATTTATTCTAAGGGGCAATGGGGCAAAAATCTGTAAATCTGGCCAATATTTTAATGTTACAAAATGTAACATGAAGAGGTCGTAAGTAAAGTGACAGAAGACACGCTGAAATCAGTCATGATATTTTGACTCCGTATCATATTTAAGGTGTCAAAGTTTAAATACGTTTTCAATTTCCCCATTTTGATCATTATTTGATATTTCAATATTGCGAGATGGAGGCCGAAATTTAAAAACTTCAACATCTATAAACTTTCTTGTAGACATAACAAATCATATTGTGACGTGTTTACACCCTTTTTGTAAACACCCTGTATCGTGGGTTAGGAAATTATAACACCAGGGTAACACTAAACACTAATTTATTAACTTACTAATTACAACCAATAAATTACTTTACTTGTATTACACTGTGTACTACAATTCACTACTTCAGTCCCTTGATCTGTTCTGCTCACTTCCTGACCATCAGAACTATACTAACTTAACTGTCTACTAAACTGAACTTGTTCACTCTGGTTTACTCCATGCCTTCTATACCTAAAAATGATGATCCCGAATTTTTTGCGATGACGTCACCATTCTCTAGATACATCCAGCAAGTTCTTTACTACTTCTAGACTCTGACACTGTCTGACTCACACCACACGCCATCTCTGGGCCGACTGCCAAATTAGTCAAATGGTTTAGCTTTCTGTTACTTATTCATACAAAGAACTTGTAGACAACTCACATAGATGTCTCTGGGGGGTATAACACATAACAATATCATAATAAAGGTATTCTAAAATATAAGTAATCTGCCCACGATAGTTTTTTTGTATGGATATGTTTGATCACCAAATTTTTCGTAGCTACACAAACTTATATGTAAGATTTTTTTATTGTTGTTCAAGGGTTGGGTAACTTATTTATATCCATGTATATATAGTGCGTTTCACTTCTCGTGAAGACACCCCTTTATCTATTTTATTTGTGGCCCAATTCATTTCAAATCTTTATCAGCTACACAACTCCATAAGGGGATTTTATCTAACACCTAATGAGAACTTTTTCCAACAAATGAAAGTTGTGAACAAAAATCGGCATTCAATAAAACGCTAAAAGGACCACTTTTTATTATTACACATCAACTTAAATGTAATACTGTTTTCTTTTTTTCAATGGTTTTATAATACTTGGAAATCTGTATCTATGTATGTATGTATTATGCATGTATGTATCAAATTTACTCACTTCCCGTTATTCAACTGAGCTGAAATTTTGGAGTTCCATAACTGATAAAAATTTGAAATGAATTCGACCATAAATCAAAAAGATACAGGGGGTGTCTTTACGAGAAGTGAAAAAAAAATTTTTTTTTTGAAAATATTAAGATTTTCACAAAATTTTACAGGGGTGCATATCAAGTGATTCCGAACAACTTTCATTAACAAAATTTTTGTCTATCTCTAAGCCTACTATGGTTTCTCGAAAATTTCGATTTTCTTTTTATCGCAGTAGGCTGGCGTTTTAGATCTAGGCAGCATTTACTTGTTGAATAAAGTCGTCTTATCGAGTTGTATGGCTGATAAAAATTTGAAATGAATTCGGCCACAAATAAAAAAGATACAGGGATGTCTTCACCAGAAGTGAAACACTGTATATTTTTTGTTATTGTTTAAGATTTGGGTAAATTGTTTATATCCATGTGTATATAATACTTTTTTCATTATTGTTCAATATTTGCAACATTCCTACAGTTTGATTAGTTTCTAATGAAATTGACTTCAAATTTTAATAGGACTTTTATTCACAATTTATGTTTGCTAATTTATGAGTGTCCATTCTACTCTTTTAAAAAAATGATATTAAAACATTTCAGCTTTCAACATTTGAGTACCTTTTACTATTCTTAGTATTCATGAACATCTTTTTGTATAGAATGGTTGGCGCTTTTACATAATACTGTTTTAGCACTCCATACATATTTGTAACTTTGTCTCTGTAATAACAACTAAGTAAACTGCCTTCCCTGCAACCCAAAGCTTCTGAGTAAATGAACTACCGACAGTGTATTTTTCTTTGATTGTTGTCAATAGTACTAACCAATAATAATTTTTTTTACACATTAATATACGGTCAAATAAAAATAACTGTTGTTAGCAGCAGGTCATCAAAAGTCATCAAGTCATAAAGCTGACTAAAGTTCACTGTAATTGTGGGCTGTAGAGATCCCGTTAATCATCAAAACACATAGCAACCTGCCTATTTGGTTTGGCTTTGTGTTAGTTTTTAATTTTCAATCATGTAATTACTAAAAGTTTCACATATTTCTACTTTTCAGATACCAATCTAAGCGCACAACAAAATTAAAATGTATCTTCGCCATCCATCTTTAAAGGACACGTTTCTCCTTTGAAATACAAAATGTGCATTAGAATCATTATAAATATAGAAATAGACTATGTCGACCCAGATGGGTTTTTCTAAAACCAGAAACCCACAAAAACCACCCATTTTACCCACCGGTTTCTTCTAATGGTGGGTTTTTGTGTCATTCCTGACTCCTATTTATTATTCAGTGTTTATAGCATATTGTCATCGACCTACTACAAATGGACTGCACATTCCATTTGCTAGCAATGCAAGCGGAATGTAGTCGACCTAGTCGAGTCAATGTAGGCAGCCAACATTACACATTAAGGGCAAAAAGTTGCGTAATTCTATTAGAAACACAATCAATGGTGGTGTTATAGAGAATACTACAAATTGTTAAAAACGCAATTTTTAACTGGTTTTTAATTGAAGACAATATTACTTATAATTGTTATTTATCATAAATATACAAGAAATACACAATGCTAGCTCAACAATTGTTCAGATTACAAAAAATTACCTAATTACTGATTACTAAGTATAAAAGTGTTATTCAAGTTTATTTTGATAATATAATATGGTATCACTAAATCAACCGTGTAACGACAATCGATAATTATGCAAAGATATGTACGATTTTGGCATGCTTTTTGGCCTTAATGTGTAATGCTCGTTGCCTGGGATGTTGACAACACTATTTTTTGTGACACGCAGTCCCTTTATGGTACTGTACCACGGATCTTGGCGAGCGGTAGGGGAACATAGCAGCGTATCGGAGAACTACACATCCACTTCCTATAATAATTTATCGGTGTGCAATACCAATCGTGGTAGCGATGCGCTGCCCTAGGCCTATATAGAGGCCTATATCCACATAGAGATTTCACTTCACTCACCAACACTCGTGACGATTGCAGTATGTCGATACATATTGCATTTGACAATAATTGATAAGTTCATCAGAATGTAGTACAAACAACGGTTAAATAAATAAGTATAGTTGACTGCACACCTGTTAGGCGTGTAAAAAATGTCGGCGTATTTGATGGTCAAATGCGCAGACATTTTTTGAGTGCTTCGTAGACCTGAAGACAACTATACCTGTAACACCTGGTTAAAAGACAACAGTGTCACATAAAATCAAAAAAATTGTAAGTATAGCCTCCTCCAACTACCTCGGTCGATGTCGACGGGCCTTTGGAGACTCGTTCCAATAAACTGTTATTATTATTTTGTGTAAGTACTTAATTAAATCAATACAAAATATTTACCGTCTAATATTTCAGCAAATTAAATATCGATCGACTAAAACACAACTGTGTATATTCCTCTGGGTCAGATCGAGTTAAAAATACACCAATATCTGCATCTTAACTTGCAATCACAATCACAAACAAATCACAAAATTAGGATATCAAACACTGTCAAGTGTCAAACTTAAAGCAATTTTTCGCGACTGAAGACTGAAGCACAGAAACTGAAGACTGAAGTACAGTTGGTACAGTGTTGTCAGGACTGCATTCAAAAATTGCTTATGCCAAATAAATAGGCGAGTTTTATTGACCGCAGAAATCTACTACTCGTAGAAGTAGGAACGCATCCTGCCGTTTTATTGACCACTATGTTTTCCACGTTTGCTACTTTTCTTACGACCTAATTTGATCGTGGAAAGAGTAGAATCACTGGTCATAAAACCAAAAGTAACTAAAATAGAAAATAAATAATAAGAAACTGAAACTGCACTTATTGAAGTTATTAAAATATATACAAAATGAGTGTAGTAAAGATTCTAAAAAAATAGATAATCATTTGGATTTGGAAATCCACGAATTGGATGACAAGATATATTTATATAATATGATAGATTATATAAATTAGCAATTCCAACAGCAGCAGCAGCTCTATAAGCAGTAGCTTATTATGTCGATTCATAATGTAAGAGCCAAAGAGAAGTTAGAGCTTGTACCTGTACTGTGCGTTTAGTTTTTTCTTAGGCATAGGGTTATTCTTATTTGTGGGTATTTACAGTAACTTGGTACATTTTGCTATATCACTGAAGCACTTGTGGCAACATTGACGAAGCGTTTTATTGACACCTAAAATTTGCTACTCGTAGTAGTACATTCGAACTAGCAATAAAACACGCCTAATATTAACTTTTGTCATCACATCTGGAACGGACAAAAGCTTTGGCATAAGCCATTTTTGAACGCAGTTCAGGTCAAAATTATAAAAGTTATCAGATGTCAATAGGCAGCTGGTGTGAAATCACACTCGTAGATTTACATTTGACAGATTGTACTCGTAACTGGAACGGGCTTGCAATGACCCGCTTGCGGTCGAGGGTAATTATCCTCGCATTTTAGTCACTGTTTTGCATGGTGGTAATACTCTCTGGTAAGTGGTAATCAGGACAAGTTGTAGAATGTAACACTACAGATATTATAGTATGCTTCAGACACGAACTTCATAAATTAAACTGGACTTCACAACGCACATATCCCAAACAAAAGCTCGTGACACCACTTACCATGGTCGCCATGATAGGCTGTCAACTTATTTGAGGTTGGCAATACTCGGTAGGAATCACAATTTCTGCTCGTTATTTTGTAGCGCATTGCCAAATGTTTTATATTTACAATAAACTTGAATACTTTTCTCCCAAAATGCCACTTCATCTTCTCTAATAACAAGAAATTTATTCATAATGTGAGACTACTACAATACTTAGAGTAAGTTATCATCAGAAGTACTCATTAATACTCTCATTTTAATAAAATTATTTCTAAAATCTGACAGTCATTTGCCTATCAACAACCAACGGGATAATACTAGATTAAATCTGACAACATCGCCTTTGTACTTTTGTCTTTGTACTTTGTTTTACGCATGGAGGTAGAATATAAATAAGGAGTAGCCATAAAGCTTATATCCTACAGAGAGAAACGGCCGCAGAAGGCGTGGCTTGTGATCACACTGTCATGAACGGCTCGCCAGGTCCTGATTTTAAAAAAAGTTTATACAGCATTTGAGGTAGGGTTGGCTAACCCGAACTGGAACTGATACTTTGGAACAGGTCCGGTGGGTTGGACTAGTGGAACCGATCTCAACTAATAAATACGACAGGTACGAATATTAGTCCGAGTATTCAGAGTCCGGCTGAACTTTTTAGAAACCCGGTGCGGCGCGCGCACTTTATAGACGGATGGACTGGTTGAACTAAACGAGTACGACTAGTACAGTACAAGATTACGAGTCCCTTTGCACCAGTCCAGCCCACTGGGTCCAGTTTGTCTGCCGGTCCGCTCAGCCGTTCACCGAGCGAGTTGGTCAGCATGGACTAGGAACTGAAACTGATCTTTGGACTAGGTTCTTCTCTGGACTGGATTAGGTCCGAACTGATCCGTAAAAATATTCGGATCAGCCATCCCTAATTTGAGGAGATACATGTTAGTTGACTTTACACATTGACACTACCATATATCAAGCCAGTAGAGTAATGAATGAGATGACGGTTTCACATTTCAAGCAAATATAATTTAGTATAATCTAAAATACAATCTAAAATAAATAGAAAATAGTTCCAACATATTTTTTGAGTACAGACCTGTTTTAACCTATGAAAAGTGATTCAAAAACATTTCTTCTTTTCGATACTACTTTGATTTGAACAGCTACTTGGCGGACACGAAATCATATGCTATGGAGAAAAACACTATTTTCTATCAAAAACATTTATTCTATAATAATATTAAACCAAGATACATGTCGTGTTTTGTTGACGTTTCGATCATACTAAAATGACGAATGTGCTGCCACATTCTGCTTCTTATGCATGGGGGGTGTCAGCGTTTGGACCTTATGTGAGGTCCAGTTTAATTTATGAAGTTCGTGGCTTCAGACCATATTTCGGGCCAGTACGGACCGTCCTTCTAGAGTGAGATAACTGCGCCGAGACTGCTCGTTAGAGGAACCAGGATACTCTGACTTTTCATCGTATGCCGCACTCACGTCTCTCCAGATGCACAATATAAGGGAACCTTATACTTAGTTTACAAATCTTGGGTGTATCCTAAATGAGACTTTCGCCAGAGACTATCGTCACAGAAGACCTATGTATAGGTCTTCTGTGCTATCGTATAGTCTCTGGTCAGACGATATTTCGGGCCAGTACAGGCTATGCGCACTCCCACTAATTTTGAAAACTGCGTTTAGTCTTCCATTACCTCGCTGTGTCGCTACTTGTACATGAATCATACGACGGCTGCGCAAATCTGAATTTTGCCCGACTATCACTACCTTCGAGCATATAGGGAAAAATAGATCAATATTACAACAATGCGTATATTTGTTCTCAACACATATGGCAAGGGACGCGGGAGGCGTAGTAAACACCCACAAAACAGAATAGAACACGAAAGTAAACAATACGTAAATTATACTAAAAGCCATATTAGAGAGCATCCTCTACCGAACACATTATTTAGTACCAGTCGAGAGAATCGGGGATTAATAATTTCTTGTTTACAGTTGTGGGCCGAACAAACAAACAGCCATTTAGCAATCTCTATTTTCCTCTATATCCTCGAGGGTCACTACTTTCATACTTTCAGCTTTCAGTTGTCACGCCATTATTGTTTACATATGTGTGCTAATCCGTTTGCTTATTTGTAAATAATATGAGTTTCCAATAAAACGACGCTGTTCTGTTAAATATTAAAAACTGTGATGTTGTGTTGTTC
This sequence comes from Rutpela maculata, assembly GCA_936432065.2. NCBI lineage: Eukaryota > Metazoa > Arthropoda > Insecta > Coleoptera > Cerambycidae > Rutpela > Rutpela maculata. The sequence continues at coordinate 24,730,833 of OW386293.2, forward strand.
TAACACGAGTACGTGAAAATGCATATTGATTTGTAAAGAACGTGGCTCCCAAGAAATTGACTAAAAACGACTATGGTATTGAATTTTAAAGACTGACGGGTTCTACGTATTGTGTTGCTATTTCAAAAAATTCTAAGGATGTGAAAATACATATTATTGATTTGTAAAGAACGTGGCTCCCAAGAAATTGACTAAAAACGACTGTGGTATTATTGAATTTTAAAGACTGATGGGTTCTACATGTTGTGTTTTTACTTCTAAAAATTATAAATAAGGACGAGAAAATGTATATCATTTAATTGTATTACATGTATTTTGATACATTAGTTACTTTAACACTTTACTTATTTCAACGCAGCTTGAACATCTTAATACTTTTGTAATAATTTTACTTACGTTAGTTACTTTTTAAATGTTATTGCATTTATTGTAATGATTTTCCGTTAAGTTAATAAATGATCAATTTCTAGTTTCGAAATGACTTATTTAATTTTAAGCCCATACCATTAGATTAGACTATAAAAGTTCTTTGACAAAGATCTTTTATAAAAGATATTTTATGAGTAATTTGATAGATATTTTATCTCATAAAATATTTTTTATAAAAGATCTTTGTCAAAGAATTTTTATAGTCTAAAGGTGGCCTAAGGAATTTGTTTAAAAATGGTTTAAAATTCCCGCCTGTACCAACCCCGCCTATATAAAAAAGGCGGGAATACAGCGCCACCCGCGACGTAATGTTTGCTGTTCAAAAAAATACTGGGAGTTTCCTATCTACATATAATATATAAGTCTTTAATCTATGGGCCAGTACGCACGGTTCCTCTAGAGTAAGATAACTACGCCGCTACTTCGCGTTCGAAGAACAAGGATAGTCTGTTTTTTCACCTCCGCACTGACTTCTCGCCTAAATGCTGTATATTAAAGAACCTCATACTCTACAAATCTTTTCACTACTTCTCGCCCAGACCCATTGAGTGGCTTCATAAGTGCATGCTTTCTATTTAATTTATAGTAGATGGCGCGCCCTTTAAGGTACTACAAAATCCTGTATATAGATAGATGAATTTGCTATGCATACAGTGTTACATACATTCCCGGCCTTTCGTTTGTGTTTAGTGAAACAAGAGTCCAGTGACATCTGACATTAAGTAGCTAAATTAAAATTATTCAAAGAATATATGCAGCAAAGCAAATTCATCTATCTATGCAGGATTTTGTAGTACCTTAAAGGTCGCGCCATCTACTCAATTAAATAGAAAGCATGCACTTATAAAGCCATTATTATCATAGACACAGTTTAAAAAAACCGCTGCCCAAGGAATCACTACTTCCACATCCAGATTCTCTATCCAAGTCACTCACAACGAAAAAACTTTGTATGAGGAAATAATTGTTTATGGAACTTTAATAATATAATATTTGAAATCCTCTACCCCAAAAACCCATAAAACGATACCCCACATCGGTAGTGGGGTGGGGGTGGTGATATGGGGGTGGTAGTGGGGGTGGATGAAGTAAAAAATATTTTGAGGTTTCTGGTTCTTGTACATACATTAAATCACATTTTTTTTCATCCCCTTTAATGAGGGGTGGGGGTGGTAAAGGGGGTGGCTAATGCCAAAAATTTTTTTGAGACCTTAGCTTCTCTTGTATATACTAAATACCAATTTTATCGACCCTTACCCGCTTGATTTACCCATTTACCCCAAATTTACCCCCCAACCCTTCGTCGGAACAACATGAAAATATAATCTAGTTCCAGATCTCGTTAAAGTACATACGTGTACCAAATTTCAAGTCAATATCTTAAATGGTTCCAGAGTAAACGTGCGCACAAAAAAAAGTTACAGACAGACAGAAATTTTTTTTCGCTCAAACTTAAAATCTCGACGTTTCATGACATTTTAAGCCTATTTGGACAATAAAAGTTTTTTAAAATTTTTTTGTCGTTACTATACTTCCACTGGATGTGGAAGTAATATCATAGGGAAAGTGTCGTATGTCGGACCACCTATTTAATACAACCTGGTCTCGCCCAAACGCAGAGTATGAGGGAACCTCTTAGTCTATTAATCTTGGTTATTCTCGTTCAATGCATTTTGGTGGCGCAAACATATAATACCGCGGTAACCGGTTACTCAGTTTTAATACGCTTAACCAAAAAAAATCGGCTCAAGTGAAGTGTCAATCTGTCAAATGTAAATCTACCTAACCTAACCTATAAAAACAAGTAGGCTCTAGTACTAATCATTTTTTGCAACAGTTCTTTATCATAGTATTATAATGGGCAGACAGAAGAATATCCCTAAGAGATGTAACCAGAGTGACAACAACTGGAATATACAAGATCATGGCTTTATTCCAGTAATAAAAAGACGTAAATTTCGAAAAAATACTAAAACCAGTACAGTCATTATCAATCTTTCGGTTAATGCCCAGTTTAACTTGGGAAAGTTGCTGATTGGCACCTCTAATAACATTTTACCAGATGGTTACAAAAAATGTAGGGTCACTTTCAATGAAGCAAAAGAAAATGATCTTTGTACCATTGTTATTGAATGTGACAATTCAACAGTTATTGTTAAGCTTATAATTGATGCTGAATTCCTCAAAGGTATAGTTTTAGCTTTTAAAGTTATTAAAAATTTAAGCCACTATTTTTTAGAATTGTGTAAGACAAAGGCTTTTGCTTTAGTCTTCGAAACAATAAACGAAGAAGTATATGTGAATATTTACTTTGAAACTTTGCCATTAACAAAATTTTTCACTCGAGCCGGTAATTGCATAAAAAATGTCTTCAAGTTATTGTACAACATTGAAACGGACACTGCCACTGGTGGGTGTAACAATAATTTATGCTATAGGAATAAAAATGTGTTTATTAAAATCTTGTATTTTAGAATTTGCTTCATCAAACTCTAAAGAAAATCTGCATGGCAATATGGAAATATTCAATTTATACAAAAAAATATCTATCACTAGAGATGACAAAAGGGGCGCATCCGATATTAGCAATGTACAACATCCCTGTTTAAAACCTGAATTGAGACCGTATCAAGAAAACGCTGTTAGATGGATGTTGTGTCGTGAAAGAATTACTGATAATAATGAAGGTAAACCTACTTTTTCCTATTCTGAATATCAAACTTGGCTGTAAAGTCTACAGGGAAATAAAGTATTTACTTCTTTTGAATTAGATGTAATAAGAAGGACATCTTCCATTTAAATTTGTTTTTGTACAAAAACTTATCGTATTGCCCTTTATTTTAGTTTCATTGATATACTAATGAGCGTTTTTTTCATCATGGTTTAATTTAGGAATTTTGATCAATATAGTACCACCTGCTAGTGTATGGTTGGTTGCCCGCATTTATGTGATGTCCAAGGCATGGGATTCTTCAGCGACAACAGATATTTACATTATCTGAAGTACAATATTATTTTTAAAATACATTGAAATCTATTATATTCTGACGCGACATTTTCATGTAAGACCTGTTAAATAGCCAAATGTGTGCACCTACATATTTGTTTTTTTTTTTTAATATGTATTATACATATGCGAGAACATCGATTCACTGCAGTTTGTCGCAATCTATTTGTCATGTACCTCAAGGAGGGTTGAGCTGATTTAAATTTGATTAAAGCGGTTTTTTTTCTTTTTAAGTGGGTATAAATATTATGAAGAAAAAACAAACTAGTAAAAATTTTATTTGCGAAAATAAAACTTTAATTTAAAGGCTTAAAACATTAACTCAACAAACATGTAAAAATATATGTGAGGCGGAAAGCAGAAAGGGAACTCTTGTCGGCGATGTCAATTTTTCAGTACAGTTGAAATTAGTGGTTTGGGTCAAAATTATCGATTTTCGGATTTTGTCCTTTACAGGTTGTAATCGATTACAAAACCAATATAATTGGATGAAACACTTAAAATAATCGATAAAGTAGTCAATGTTCAGCCCTGGAAAGGTATCTATTGTCGCTTATGGAGAAATATGGAGAAATAACATGGGACCGACAAGAGGTCCCTTTTCATAAACGCACTAGTAACTTAAACAAAAAAAATCATAGACACATGATTTTTGCACCAAATTGTTCAGAATTAGAGCTTAATTCATTTAATATCAATGACTAAAAGCCGGAAATTGCCGACAAGAGGTCCCTTTTTGCTTTCCACCTCACATATATTTTTCAAAACAGTACAAAACAAGACATGTTAAGTATTATAACGTTTAAAAAGAAATACTAATTAGATCCTTTTTCATTGCCCATTCTATTCCTAATATCTGAATGAACAAGTCCATATGAAGAAAACAATCTATCTACGTTTGCAGAAAAAGCAAAGGCACACAGAAAGCGAATTATCAGATCCAGTACTTCGTTGTGGAATATCTTTTTGAGATTTCCACCACTGCATTATATTAACATTTTGTAATTTTTCTTCTAAAAACATGTTTCTTGGAATGGATCCGGTTTCGTTTCCAACTTAATTTTTAACGTCAGAAAAATGTTGGAAAACTATATCTAAAGCAGCCTTTTCTTCTTTTGACAGTGGGTATTTGTTTTTATTTGGGTGTCATTTAAGCGCATATTATTCTAAATACTTTGAGCATTAAAATTATTATTTTGCGCATTAAAATATGATATACCTCACAATAAATAAACATATCTATTTTAAACATATAATATTTAAATGCACATTGTAGTAAATAGTTGTGCAAAATATATTAAATTTCTGCGCATTAAAATAAGATTTTTTTTACCATTACTGTTCGCGTGTGCATTAAAATAATGACTACTTAGGTATTATTAAGTATTTCAGTTGTTCCACTATCTTAAAGGAATAACAACAACTAAAACGAACTTAACCAACAATCTCTGGAAAGCACGCGAAGGCAGCTACAGTGTCTAACAAACAAGTATGAGTAAAAAACAAAATATTAATAATACAAAATCAACTAAATAAAATTCGAACATAATAAATAAATAACAACTAACAACAACTAAAACAAACCTTGCCAACAATCTCTTGAAAGCGTGCGAAAGCAGATACAGCGGTTAACAAACAAGTATGAGTAAAAAACAAAATATGAAAATACAATAACAACTATTAAACAGAGCTGTGCCGAGTACCAAAAAAAAGTACTTGCAAAAAATTCGAGTACGAGTACCCGATTCATTTTACTTATAAGTACAATACTCGTAAGTATTTTATTAATAAGAAAGTATAAGTATGAGTAATACTCGCAAAACCATCACAAATTCGAGTAACGAGTACGAGTACCCATAACCATTAAAATAAGTTAATATTTTCTCTTCATAGTCTTTAGATAGAACTTTTTAACTATATAGATAAGAACAGATAAAAAGAGACTCGGTCAAGTTTAAAATAAAATAAAACCTTTTATTTAATAAAACAAATTTAACGAAATAACCATTAGACATTATGGTTCACAGAAAATAAAATCATTATTATTTATAACATAGGCATAGGACATCTCACTTTTTATTAGCAGAACTTCATAGAAGACCTCATTTTGGAGTAAAAGTCTCTTCAAACGTTGCTCCTTATTATCATTTTTGTAAATAATCGCTCATAAAAAAATTGTGATATTGCTGCGAATGACTTAGTATTTCGTAGAAAATAATTCAATACTGAAAATCATCACCTATCACTTATATTATTTCTGGTGGCGAAAATAGAGAGGTATTTATGATTTATTTTAATAATAAAAAATGTTCGCCGAATTGAAATTTTCCACACATTTTCAAAAAATATGAAATGGCATTCAATGATATCCCGAAAGTAAATAAAATAAAATAAAATAATAAATAAGACAATGTAAAATCATGGTTTGGCTTCTAATCAGTATTGTCGCTTTTTCTTGAAAGCGATGCGTCCTATCGATTTGTGGCAAAAGGGCATTTTCTAAATAAAATTGAATGCTGCTTAATATTTTTTGAAAATATTTGCAAAATTTCAATTCGGCGATAATTTTTTCTTAAGTTTCATGAATAGTAAATATCTCTCCATCTTTGTATCTTCTCAATTGATAATAATAGACAATCAATGGTTTTCAGTATTGAATTATTTGCTCTCAAAGAAGTCATTCGCAGCAATATCACGATTTTTTTTGCGAGCAGTTATTTTAAGAAATAATAATAATAAAAATGTATTCATAAATACAATGCCTTGTGTCACAGAAATGAAGCATCTTAGGATCGATGATTATGGACACTTATTCTCAAAATTAGGTCTTTTACCTAATGAAGTCATGCTAATAACCTGTATAATATCAAATATATATAATATACACTGCTGAGCTGACGGCAGATGAAAATTGACTAGTTAGTGCCTGAGCCCTGACTGCACACTAAAGTAAACTAAATCTCTGAGACTACTGTACCAGAGAAATAGAGGGGGTTGAGTACTCGTGAAAAGTAACAATTTTTGACGAATACTTTGTACGAATAATTTTTAATGTGCTGCAAATACGAGTATTAAGTCCTCTAAACCAAAAAGTACTTACGAATAATTAAAAAAGAGTACTTTTAGTACTCGAGTACAAAATACGAGTAAAGTATCCGTGTACTCGCCCAACTCTACTATTAAATAAAATTCGAACATAAATAAATAACAACTAACAACAACTAAAACGAACCTAATCAACAATCTCTTGAAAGCGCGTGAAAGCAGGTGGCTATGGCTAACCTAGCTGTAACATGTAACATGTCCCACATCTCATGACTTGAAAAGCTTGCACCTTATAGTGTGCATTTTACATTTTTTAATGCGCATTTATTAATTTTAGGGCTAAAATAGTATTTCAGTTTCTCATAAAAGTTTTAGCTCAGAACACATTGCATATATTAGGGGGAGTGAAATTAAAATGTTATGAAAGTAATAATTTTAATGTAATTTAATTTAAAATATTGCTAATTTTTCCTTCTTAGTATGCATTAATTTTTTTCATGTAACTAACGTAATGTTAGTTTAATTATTGTAGATCAATTATATTTAAGCGTAAAGACATTTATTTTTATTCAATATCACAATGATTTTTTAGATGCGAGTTAGTATTTATTAGTGCTACAATTAATAAATTGTTTCCGGGTAAATTATTGTATTGGAAAATAATTTTGTAAAATGCTTGATTTGATTCTTAATTAAAGAAATATTTATTATAATGCTCAAAGCCAATGCGCATTATATTTAAAATAATAATTGTCCTCTTTTTATTTCTGATAGAATCCAGCAAATATGCCAAAAAGTGAAATTACATTAAAGCTTGATCATATTTTCCTCTCAAATATCTGACAAAGGACCCCGCACAAAATCAATGAAAAAAAAATCCCGGTCGAATTGGCTGAAATTTTGCAGAGTGATAGTTTTCAGCATGCTGATCAAAAGTCTCAATGGTCCCAAAGACCTATGTATAATTTCCGAGATATTGGGCCTCAAAGTGGGTCTTTTAGAAGGGATGACTCAGTAATTCTGAATAATTATTTGCAGAACAAAATCTGTAAAGAAACTTGTAAGTTTTTGAGATAGCTGAATCCGAATATGGGTTTCGCAAGACCCTGCAAGGTCACCTAGAGGTCATTTCTCAAGGTCAAAGCAAGAAGAAATAATTAGAAAAATCTGTAAAAAGCATAGATAGGTTTTTGGGGCCACTGAATCCGAATATGGATTTTGCTTGATCCTGCAAAATCATCCAGAGGTCATTTCAAGGTCAAACCAAGAATAAAGGATATTATCATGAATCTACAACTAACCTCAACGTTTTATCGATATAAACTCTTTAAGACTCTATATGCACGCGCGCGCGCGCACACACACACACACACACCCACAAACATGAATCAATCTTGAAATTACATCTGGGTGAACTTGCAGGGTCAAGCGAAACCCATATTCGGATTCAGCGATCTCAAAAACTTACACGTTTCTTTACAGATTTTTTTGATCATTTATTCTTGGTTTGACCTTGAAATGGCTTCTGAATGATTTTGCAGGATCAAGCAAAATCCATATTCAGAAAACCTACCTATGCTTTTTTACAGATTTTTCTAATTATTTCTTCTTGGTTTGACCTTGAAATGACATCTAGGTGACCTTGCAGGGTCTTGCGAAATTCATATTCGGATTTAGCGATCTCAAAAACTTACACGTTTCTTTACTGATTTATCTGATCATTTATTCTGGGTTTGACCTTGAAATGACCCGTGGATAATTTTGCAGGATCAAGCAAAATCCATATTCGGATTCAGTGACCCCAAAAATCTACCTATGCTTTTTTACAGATATTTCTAATTATTTCTTCTAATTATTTAGAATTACTCCTCAAAGACCTACTTTTTGAGGCCCAATATCTCGGAAACTATACATAGCAGGTCTTTGGGCTCATTGAGAATTTGATCAGCATGCTGAAAATTATCACTCTGCAAAATTTCAGCCAATTCGGCCGGGATTAATTATTCAGAATTACTGAGTCATCCCTCCTAAAAGACCCACTTTGAGGCCCAATGTCTCGGAAACTATACATACCAGGTGTTTGGGCCCATTGAGACTTTTAATCAGCATGCTGAAAACTATCACTCTGCAAAAATTCAGCCAATTCGACACTTAATTTTTTTCTATACTTCAACTTAAAAGGACAGACTAACTCTGCTGAATTTTGTCAAGTATCATGGAAATTGGTTTCAGCAATTTTAAAAAGTCTCCAGCCATTCTTTTCAAAAGTGTTGAATATTCAACACTTTTTCAAAAATCAATGGATCAGTGTTATCTTTGTGTTCTTCACAGATTTGCAACAACTTGGGCCATTCAGAGACAAATCTCAAGGTAGTCAGTTTAATGTTTCGAGTAATAAAACATATTTAACCAATATAAATAACTTTACCTACGATCACTACTGTAAATAGTAAAAAACACTACCTGCCATCCATGTAAGTTGAATATTACATATTGTAAACAAAACGCACTGTAAACAAATCGCACGGTAAACAAAATGCACGGGACACGCAATTATAGGTGGCTTATATCGCTGACGCGAGGTTTAAAAAACAAATGCGCCTACATAATTTTCAAACGCTGTCAAAACTGACATAATATTTGTTGAATAATATTTTTAACTAGTAAACTAAATCCAGATTTTACTAAATAAATAAATAAATATGATCGTAGTTAAAATATAGTACATAATTCAAGTTGTAAAGCAATTACGCACATATGCTTCTTACAACACTCATTACGTAATATACTATTATTGTTAACCACAACTATTACAGTTCTTGTCTCGAATGCTATCATTTAGTCATCGCGTCTTCACGTGCCGAGAGTCTGGAGCCAAGTCCCCGGAAGTCGCCCAATCGTCCTTTCCCCCCCACTCTCCGGACTTCACTGCTACCAACTTAACAGTCAGAAAATGTATTTCAGCTAACATCGTGTGGTAATGTTAGTTCCTTGCCACTTTTTTCTTTGTACCAAGCATTTGTCAAATGTGTATTGAGAAAATATTTTACAATTTGAACTAGGTATATGTGATTTTACTTTTGTAATTTTCAAATCTTTAGAAAGCAAATTCAGTATACGCCCGTATGTTATAATGAGGTAATCCAGTGCCTCGGTAATTTTTTTCCCCATATTGTTCATGTTTGCCGCATTATCTGTGACCAAACTAGTAACTTTGCAGTTATTCTCATTTTTACACTTATTTATTAAATCAATGTCCAAGTTTGCAAGATATAATCACCAATGTGTGGATGTCCTGAAGTATCGATACTTTCCAGAAGAAAATTTTCCATTTTCTAGTATCAAAACTACACATATCGGTTCATTATGAGCATTTGACCAACCATCAATATTTGCAATATTTACAATATTTAGCCAATATTTTCTAAACTTCATTTTTTTTTCTATGGTGTTTTTATTAAAACAAATCTTTTTAGTGCAAAATGTTATAAAATATCACAATATAAAATGTATGAAAAAAAATTATGAATTCGGAAATTGACCTCTTGTACATTTCTTGAGCTGTATCTCTCAAACTCGATGTGGATTCGAGTTGAGCCCATGAGAGCTTTTGATTGGAAAGTCGAAATCTACAACACATTAAAAATTCAACCAATTTGACCAAAAATCAATTTCCATAAGAAAACAGCGGGATTCTTTCTCTACTCAGTAAAATAACTTTACAGCAATACAATAGATAGTATGTTATGAATAAAGATCACATAAAGAGATAGTTAGTTATAGTTACTGAAAAGTTAAACGTTAAGCCCGACTCTGTTAACACTGAAAAATTGTGTGCCTTAGTGATGCATTTTGTAATTCATGAAAGTCCTACGTAATAAATATATATTTATCAATACTGCTCTTGCACTTTTAGATACGCTTCACCCTCTATACACCACTGTGGTACTAAAATCAGGACAAAATGTGTATTACGATAAGTATACAGGTTATGTAGATGTCGTAAAACCGGTAATACCGCCTGGCATAAAAGGCGGCATACTAGCTGATGAAATGGGACTTGGGAAAACTGTTGAGGTACTCGCTTGTATTTTGTTAAATAAAAAACCATCCAACCAAAATGCATCCCAGGTGGATACAAAAGATTTCTTGATAGTGAGTAATTATATAGATCCTGGAGAATTAGAAAAGTCTCCTATAATTGATAGACAAAGACGGAAACGTAAGATCCCCAGGGAATGTGACAACGCAAACTATAATATTGACAAACCAAAACAATTAAAAATTAAAAACGACTGGGTGAAATCATCCAGTAAAAAGACGCCCATGAAAGTTGCTCTTGAAATGTGGTACGAGAGCGTGCTGAATGACATCAGCACTACTCAGCGCCCTAGGGACGACAATGACGACAATGAACCCTTGGTGCAATGTATTTGTGGTGATACAACAGAAGAAGGCATAACCGAGTGTGATTCCTGCGGTAAATATCAACATCGGTCCTGCCTGGGTTATAAGAAATCTTATGGCAGATATTTGTGTCCTCAGTGTTGGATGGATGAGCCCCTTCTTGAATGTAGTGGAACGTTAATCGTTACCCCCACAGCATTGAGAACGCAATGGTGTAATGAGGTTCGCAAGCATATAAGAGGGGGTCTGCGGGTACTGCAGTATGAAGGTCTCAATGCCACTCCTGTATATCCAACCCAGTTAAAGGACTATGATTTGGTTATAACCACTTATAGCGTTTTGAAAGCCGAGCTGCGGCTTACTGAGAATGGGCAAGTAAGTTTTTTGTTCTTTTTTTATTAAAGACAATTGAATATTTATTTTATTACTATTATATATATATTACTTAGATTTTTATAAACCTGTTCAGTTCAAGTTTTTAATTTGTTGTTTTAAATATTTTGTAGTCTTATCCCATTTATGTGTTTTTTACACACTTTTAAATATTTTTTTAATACTTTTATAACATTTATTTTATATTTTGCTGATGACATTTCATATCCTGTAAGGCTTACATAAAGTAAAGTTATTGTTATAATACATTGAATATAACAACCCTCACATAATTGTAAATGCCTTTACTGCTTTTTTTTCCAAGCAATTATACACCACTGAGCCCAAGCAATAACACAGGCACGCAAAAAAATATTTTTTTAATTTCCAAAGGTGAAAAGTACCTATCCTAATGTTTTTTGAGCTGCTGATTCCAAATATCACGTCAAAAATATATGTTTCACTGCCCAATGTTTCACAAATTGACATTTCATCCCTAAATTCTGGGTTAAATGGCTATTAAATATAATAGAACGACACGCGCTGAAATGAAACTTCTGAATCAGAAGTCGTCAATGCCTTAAGACAAGTCAAACCAAAACTTACTTGAGGATATGATAGCCTCTAGTTTTCTTATTAATGACTGTGCTTATATACAGAGTGTTATGTAGGTTGATACAAACCTTTTAGGAATTGATTAAATATGTCAATTAGAACCTATTTAGCCATAGTCAATTAGAACCTATTTTAGGTAAAAAGTCTTACTTTTTTTTTCATTAACTTTCTTGAAAAACCGTAACTTGCTATGACATTAACAGTTTTTGCTAAATTAAAATGATATTATTTAATCTTTTCTTCATCTTTATATGATCGTTAACATATTGAACATAAAAAATACGCATTAGAGCAAGAGAAACTAAAAATGTACCAAATTTCAAGTCGATATCGTAAACCCTTTCCAGAGTAATTTTACACACAAAAAAAGTAACAGATGGAGAGACTGACAGGAAGTATTTTTTTTCTCAATTTAAAATCTCGACATTTCATGACATTCTAAGCCTATTTGAACAAAAAAATTTCGATTTTTTTTTTATCGTTACTATATTACGCAAATGTGAAAGTAATAGTGTAGTAAATAAAATAAAATTTGAAAAATTTTGGTGAAGGCAACGGAAAATTAAAAACAATAAAAATAACAAGTGAAAAAGAATTCGGTTAAATTATCTAAAATTTCTTTTACATAAACTTTTTGTCTTCGTTCATTCCCATCATCCAAGTCTTTTGAACGAGTTATATGAGTCTTGAGTTTCGCCAATAATGTTTTGCTTAATGAGTATTCTGACTTGATCTCTTCTAATTAATTTGATTTTCAAAGCTAAGGTAGACAATACATAGTTAAGATAGAACTAACAAAAATACAAGAAATACTCGTAATATTAAATTCAATTATCAATTATACAGTGAGGGGACATCCTGTCAATGTAGTTATCGAAATAATTTTGTGACTTAATACTATTATCAGTAAGGAAATGCACATATACTACGACTTGTTGGCTTCATGTCACAATTCATCACACCACATGTACTTATAATGTGATGACAACTTTGAACTGTGAATTATTGTTCAGGTTTGTCTCTGGTTAAACATTGTTTGGAAAATTCGGTAAAAATGTTACTTTTTTATTTTAAGATCCAAGACAGGTTGCCTATGAAAGATGTATACCGTGTGTGTAGTCCTTCGACCATATATACATATAGACCTAGCTTGTTTACATATAATGATGATGGCATGAATAGCGGTGGGGAAAGGAGGGTAGAACTTAATGCAAGTTTGCCATGTCACTCCATTAGTCATGTTATTAAGGAAATATCCCAATACTTAGGATAGGATATTGCGTTTTTAAAACCACCCTAATGTAATTATTACTAATAACACATATGTGATCTAGCCTATTATCTTCAAAATGTAATGATTTAGATAACCTTATCTATGAATTAGATATTTTTTTACACACTTTTTTTATTTATCTGCAAATTTTATTAAGTGTTGGCAACTGTGCAATACTGGACACATACTGTCAAAAGTGTCAAATATTAATTGTCGTCGCTATATTTAATTCTTGTTGATTTGTGCTCTTTTCTTGTATATTCCCACACAGCACAGGATAGCCACGGGATATCCTAAAATGATCCCGTATATCCGATGAATGGATTGTTCATTTGGGATGTCGATAGGAAATCCACTGGTTAACCTTTGGTCCTAATAACAACCAAAACAGGGATATCCATTGGATAACCCACATGACTATCTATAGGATAGCCTTTAGGGTTGTTGATGTCCTATTTAAAACCTATATAGGGATAACCAAAGGCTCTCCCTGGGGCCATTCATAGGTCAACTTGTTGGGCTAATGTAGGTCCCAAATTCATGATAATTGATAAATTCAGTAATATTAATATGAGAATTTTTTTATTTAGTTTATATATTTGCTTTATATTTTCATTGTGATGAATGCATTTTATTGACGGAAGACATTACTTATAAAATATGGTCCTAATAAGAGCCAGAATAGGGATATCCATTGGATAACCTATATGACTATCTATAGGATAGCCTTTTTAGGGTTATTTGAAACTTATATAGGGATAGCCATTAGGTCAACTTGTTGGCCTAAAGTAGGTCCCAAATTCATGATAATTGATAAATTTACTTAAAGCATAAATAAGAATTTTTTTATTTAGTTTTTATTTGCATTATACTTTCATTGTGACGAATGAATTTTATTGACGAAAGACATTACTTATAAAATATGGTCTTAATAACAGCCAAAATGGAGATATTGGCTAGCTCGTTCTTAGCGCTAGTTTCAATAATTCATGTTAGATGGCTCTCCTTGCAAGGTGCACATTACTTCTGTTGCGATACTCACCTAGTAAGCCTGAAACTACAGGTTGTGTAATCTATCCACTACGCAGGAAATGCACATATCCTGCAAATGCCTCTTTTACGAGAGTTAATTCTTTTGCAATATGAGATTTATTTATTACGCAAAGAGGGTGAGTATACCCCAAATTTTAAATTGTCTACAGTAATCACGATTTTACACAAGATCAATTTTGATCCTGTGTAGATACTATGGGTAACCAGATGCAACTATGTGTAGGTGTCTGTGGTTGTCCAGATTTTAACCTAAATTGGTCCCATTTTCTTCCTATGGACAACCACGGGCTATCCCATTGTGGACATCTTTAGGTTATCCCGATTTTAACCCAAATTAGTCCCTTTTTCTTCCTATGGACGACCATGGGCTATCCCATTGAAGACATCCATGGGCAAACCCGATTTGCACCAAAAGGATATCCACAGGAGGTCCGAAATCGGGATTAACCCAGTTTAGGACGTCCCCAGGACGTCCCGCTTATCCTCCAAGTATGGCCAGTGGCTGTCCTAAGGCTATCGAGTGCTGTCTGGGTTCGAACTGTTAATTAGAATTTTCAGTTAGTTTGAGAATTTTTAGTGTTCATCATGGTAAATAAATGCATTGTATGCAAAAAATATTGGGGTAAAGGATGTGGTCGCTCATTTCACAAGTACGTAAACAGAAGTCATAGGCGTGGAAAAGGGACAGTAAATCACTTGAGGCCATTCATTAAACGTAACTTGTTTATTTTTTACAATGATTAGGTATTTCATGAAATCTATGTATTCTACTAAAACTTATTTAGACTCCATTTATTGTTTATATTGTTTATGTATTTTATCATGAAATATATAAATTTTTTACATTTATTTTCTTCACCAGTCTTCCATCCTTTCAAGGTATTGATAACCAGTGTAGGCAATGAAACAAACATGCATATTTTTTTTTTATAAAAGCATAAATAGTAACATTTATTACAAATATTTCTGTAAAATAATCTATAATTTTGTAAAAGCCTAATGGTAAATTTATTAGTTCCATTTAACAGTTTAAAAAATTCACAATTCTCATTATGAAATTTATTTTTCAATGAATTATATACACGTTTTTATTACTTCCACATCCAGTGGACGTATAGTAACGACAAAAATTAAAAAAAAAAATTATTGTACAAATAGGCTTAGAATGTAATGAAACGTCGAGATTTTAAGTTTGAGCATAAAGAAAAATTTCTGTCTGTCTGTCGGTCTGTCTATAAGTTTTTTGTGCGCACGATTACTCTGGAATCACTTAAAATATTGACTTGAAATTTGGTAGGTAGACGTATGTATTTTAACGAGATCTGGAACTATATAAGATGAAAATATAATTATTTTCATCTTATTCCATTGAAGAGTTGGGGGTTAAATAGGGGTAAATAGGTAAATCAAGCAGGTAAGAGTCCAAAATTAGTATTTAGTGTATAGAAGAGAAGCTAATGTCTCAAAAAATTCTTGGCATTGGCAACCCCTATTACTACCCCTACCTCATTATAAAAAAGGGGGTGAAAAAAAATTGTGTAGTGTAGTGTGTGCACAAGAGCTAAAGGCCTCAAAATATTTTTTTTACTTCATCCATCCCCACTACCACCCCCGCCCCATTACCGATGTGGGATATCGTTTTATGGGTTTGTGTGGTAGACGATTTCAAATATTTTGTTATTAAATTTCCATTATTAAAGTTCCATAAACAATTATTTCCACATACAAAATTTTTTCGTTATGAGAGACTTGGGTAGTAGATCTGGATGTGGAAGCAGGGATTTCTGGGACAGTGTTTTTTTTTTTATAAATATTCGATTTTGATATTTTTTGGTAAATTTTTAATGTGTATTGATTTTTCAATAAATTACAAAAGTTGGTCCCCTAATAACTGATACGCCCATGGAAAGGATTCTACCCTCCTTTCCCCAACCCCCCTAATGCTGCATTCAAACAGTTGTCTATGTAGAACAAAGAAATGATAGGTCTATGTATATATGGTCGAAGGTGTAGTCGCGGGCTAGGCATGGGGAGTAAGAATTACAACACCGCGTGTGCCAGCTGGCTGAAATGAAATAACAGAGCTGGGATGCTCCACCAGTCCACTGACGGACGAATTTACGGCTGCCGGTGTTGTCATGTTTCTCGCGCTACGTGAATGCCTAATGGGAAATTACACGCACGGTATCATAAACTGCCCATAAGGCATCTGCATGTGACGTCACATATTTCAAGGTCCTTGTCTGGAGAATAAACAAATAATACATCACTTTAATTCCTTATAATAATATCGCTCCTTAGAGAACTGCTTCAATTTTTATTTTACCATATTTTGAAATGCCATGTTTTTGTATGGTGGTTGATTGTGGAAGCAACGCAAAAAGAGATGCTATCAGTTTTTTAGAATTCCTTCAGTCCTTGATAATCACAAACAATTTTATCAACTATCATGAGACAGAAGAAAGGCTTGTCCATTTTGAAGATGTGTTGTAGGTCCGATTGTGGATATAGTTTTTATATGCTGGTGGTGCACCAACATGTAAAACTCATTAACTGATTGTGTAGTAGTCCGGGATTTTTTAACCAAAAGAAACATTGGGTAGAAAGGGGTGGACTAGTTGGGTTGGCCTCCGCGATCCTAAGATTTAAATCGACTTTTTTTTGTGGAAATATTTAAAAAACGAGACATACTGTACCCGAATAATAATCTGCACCTTCAGGAACAAGAAGAAAGAACATTTGAACTAGTCTCCTTGCAAGTCAACAAACAAAACTTTGAACAGCTTTTGTAGAAGTAAATGATATGTTAACCATTTTGACCATTTTTAATAATAAAGTAACTATAACAAATTTTATCTCGTTTTCTGTTAGATCATTTTTTGACAAAATCAACTTCTTATTTCAAAGTATATATGTGGTTAAATTTTTCGGATGAGCTGTGAGAACGCCCTGTATATCCCGCCTCAGAAATAGAGGTAAGCAATATTATACCAATCCAGACAACAAAACAGGAAATTGACTGTCTCAATGAAATGTTAAAACTTAACCTACCCAACCATGAATCAATAAAAGAAGAATTTAAAAAATGTAAATGTAAATATGAACAACAAATCATTGAACTAAAGAAAAATCAAGCAAATATAGAAATAATAGAATCTGATAACAAACAAAAAACTATATGGAACATTGTAAATAAAAATGTGTGTAACACAGGCAAAAAAGAAGGTAGCTCAATTTATTCTGAAAAATACAATAACTTCTTTACTAATATAGTAAATGATATAATCAAACAGATACCACAGTCAAATCGTTCTCACATGGATTACCTGAAAAATATGTCTCAAAAGAATGACTTATCAATCTTCTTGTACCCCGCTTTACAGACAGAGGTAGAGAATGTCATAAAATCCTTAAAACAATCTAATTCCACGGATGTGTATAATCAATCAGTAAATATATACAAAGAACATATTTTATCGCTCTCTGCACCCATTACTTATCTTGTAAATCTTATATTACAGACAGGAATATTTCCCAATAAATTAAAAATAGCCAAGGTCATTCCACTTTTTAAATCAGGAAATATTAATGATGAATCGAATTATCGACCTATTGCATTATTACCCATTTTAGCAAAAATTGTTGAAAAAATAATTGCTCTAAGAATTATAAATTATTTCGAGTCAAATAACCTTTTCACAAATAAACAGTTCGGGTTTAGAAAAGGTAGAAACACATCAAATGCTGTGCTTAATCTTGTTAATTTTATAACTGAGGGATTGGAAGATAAGAAATCAACTTTAGCGATTTTTCTAGATCTAAGCAAGGCATTTGACTGTGTTTCAAATGATATCTTATTAGATAAACTAGAGTATTATGGCTTCAGAGGTATGGCTCTAAATTTATTGTCATCTTATCTAACGGATAGATAACAGTGTGTGTTCTACAATGGTGTTATCAGTAGTTTGTTGCCTGTATCGAGGGGTGTTCCTCAGGGTAGCGTCCTAGAACCACTATTGTTTTTGATCTATGTCAATGACCAACCACATGTTATGCCGGTATTTTTAGTTCTGTTTACCGATGACACTACGTTTGCGGAACGACTAGATGATATAGGGGACAAAAATATTGATAAAACAAAAACAAACATTATAGATCAATCACTGGATTGGTTTAATGCAAACAAACTTTGTCTAAATATGAAAAAAACGAACACACTAATGTTCTCTACCCAAAAAACCACCTCTGAAGTAGTGAAATCACTAGACTCTAAATTAACATGGCAGGCACATATTGACAATCTGTGTACCAATTTGTCAAAAAAAGTTTATGCGATTAGACAAATAATAATTAGAATTAATACAGATGCTGCAATCATGACATACCATGCCCTGTTTCATAGTGCAATGACTTATGGCCTAATAAATTGGGGGTCATCTACCCACATTCAGAAAGTTTTTATTGTTCAAAAGAGGGCAATCAGAGCAATAGTAGATGTAAACCAAATGGTTAGTTGTAAGCCTTGGTTCAGAAAACTTAACATTCTAACGTTACCGTCGGCAATAATTTACTGTAACTTGATACACATAAAGGAGCACATTAATAACTTTACAAAAAATGGTAATACACATGATTATAATACTTGTGCAAGGAACGATATACGAATACCCAATCAAAGACTGGAATTAACTAAAAGAACTAATCTAGGAATAACACTGTTCAATTCCCTCCCAGATTCTCTGAAAGAACTGCCTCTAAAACATTTCAAAACTAAATTAAAAAATCACCTGTTAACCAGTGCCTACTATGATATTTCCGATTTTAATTATTTATAAAATTACTAATATGTCATAATATATTGTGTCTATGTTGTTTTATATTGGACGATATTAGGACTAGATTAATAACTATGTTTATGTTGTTTTTTTTATATGTACATTTTGTAACTGACTTATCAAACACTAAGGTGTGTAAAATTGATCAATAAAGTGATTCTATTCTATTCTATAAAATCTACAGACTTGTATAGTAGTGATATTAGATAGATAGATAGAATTATTTAGTATCATTGATAATCTGTTCCAAATAAAAAAACATGAGAAACATTTTGTATAATGCAAGTCAAAGTTTAGAGTAGGTGAACATAAAGTGTATATCGACAACAACAGTATATAGATGTAACAAAAATAGCACATCTTACAAATGTATTTTACATTTAGTAAAATAAGAAATGGGCAGCGTGAGTCCTTGTCCGTACTCATTTAAAAATATTAGCAGTGACTTCATTTGTATGATATCGTTCAGCAGCTACTAAGTGCTTTGATCACTTTTTTAAATCTATTAATATTTGAAATGTTTTTTATATTGTCAGGTAACATTCGGAAGTACTTAATACATTGATAATAACTACCTCTTTCCAATAAGTTTGTATTGTATACACTGTACAGGGTAATTAAAGTTATCTTTCTATCTGGTATTATAGGATGCTCGAAAAAAATTTTCTAAATGCTCCTCAGCAAGAGTCTCTATAACCCAGTCCGGAAATGGTTCGAACTGCCCTTTTCTGAATTATAAAGACTTTTGTCCATGTGTACCACCCCAGAAAATAATACCATATTTGAGGCGCTCGCGTGCAAACCCCGATAAATCCACACACACAAAGTTGTGGGAAATTACAAAAAACTATATTGAATTTATCTGGTTTTGTTCAAAACGGTCAACTTTAACATTAGATTTATATGGGATTTATCGCATTTTGGTTACCAAAAATTATATAGGATTGTAGAGTTTAGTCTAACATACATGAAACTATTACAAACTCAAAATTGACTTTTTGTGGATTTATCGGGGTTTGCGCGCGAGCGCCTCATTTCATACCGGAGTGGAAATTTGCATAGTAGGCCGTAAATAAAGTTTCTTTATTAATTATTTTGTTGAGTTCTCTCAGAGAGTAGCAGGCTTGGCTTAGTTTGACGGAAACATCTTTAGCATGTTCGTTCCAGTTCATATGTAAATCTATAGTGACACCCAGAAATTTTGCAGATTTTGTACATTCAATCTCCTGATTTTCTAGATCCACTAAGTTTGTGCCGTTGTTCTTATTGTGAGAGTTATTAAAAGTTACATAGTTCGTTTTGTTTTTATTTAACATATAGTACAGTAAGTGAAGCTTTTAAATCCCAGCCCGAAAACGATGTAATGAGTTTCCAAATTTTTTTCTTCAACGTGTTTCATAAAGTATGTAGATAAGAATCTATATTGTCATTTTTTCTGCTTTTTAGTTAAGGTGGTCCCCACCGGTTGTCACAAAAAAAAAACAAAAAATACACATAATCTGATAGAGAATCAAATTATAAGAAAGAAAGGTCTTATACACTTTTTTGCTAAAATGCATATTTTTCGAGATATTGCGAACTGAAAATTGCAATTTTCACCCCCTAAAATCAGTATTCCTAGACGTTTTTTTAAAAATACTCGAAAAACGTGGACTTTAATAAAAAAATGCAAGGGTACAAAATTAAAGCTTTTACGAAAACAAATCGTATGGTTTTCTTGTTTTTTTTTTCTCTGATGTTCAGTATTAGAAATATGTCATTTTCAAAATGGCGCCGAAACTTTCAGAAAAATATACGATGTTAAAATCCAAAATTACTCAAAAGCTACACTATGAGAAAAATTGTAAAATTTTAAAAATTAAAGGTACTGAAATTTTCTTTCGATTGAGATGTATTACGACATTTTATAATGAAAACTAAAAAAGTTACAAACAAAAAAATAGCGCATTTAAAAATTTACACTCCATTTTTTTTAGTCTTATTGTTCTAATTTCTTATTAATTCAAATTTTTTAAAAATCCTTCTAGATATTGTTAATGCATATTTATTATTACTAACATGCTCAAATTTTTTAGAATTTCTAAAATAATTATTTTTCATTCTGTACCCATTTTCAATAGTGAAAATTTTCATAATTGCTCAGAAAATATTTTTTTATAAAAATTGATAAGAGTACAAAAATGAAGCTTACAAAAAAAAAATAAAAGTTTTTTTTTTATTTTCCTACGGCAAACTGTTCCAGAGATATAAAGGTTTAAAGATGGCGCTTTTGTGTATATATGCAAGAAAATTATGTATTTAAAATTGAAATATCTCAAAAACTAGAAGATTGATAAAAACATGATATAAGAATGAAATGAAGCTTATAAAAAAACAAAGAGTTTGGGTTTTTATTTTATTTCCTATGACAAACTGTTCCAGAGATATGACAGTTTGAAATAATGTTGAAACTTTTCAGTTTGTATGCGCATATTAAATATCTATAGTAGGTAGAGAAACGTGCATCTATTTTTTCGAAGAGTACGCAGAAAAAGCGGGGTGCATTCCATTTTAGCATATTTAGAGTGCAGATTAAAAATATTTAATTAGTTTACTTAATTGTATTAATTTGATTTATTTATAACAATCTGTACTTTTAATAACATTAGACATATTACTATACTCTTTTGAGACCATTTTTAATCCACCATTTTTTAAATAAATTTAGACCTCGTAATCATATATTCATCGACCTAAAAAACATAAGTATATGGATTTTCTTCAATTTATTTGTAACATTAAAAGAATTATTAATTTTTCAGTATTTAAGGATGGTTTCAATCCTTAATATTTTTGTCTTTCCTATGTTTTGACCTCATAATCATATTCAGCGACCTCAAAAACAAGTATATGGATTTTCGTGATTTTATTTGTAGTATTAGAAGACATTAATTTTTCAGTATTTAAGGGTGATTTCAACCCTTAATATTTTCGTCTCATAAGTTTTGCCCTCACAGTCATTTTCAGCAACCTCAAAAACATAAGTTTCGTTAATTTATTCGTAAAATTAGAAGAGTTATTAAATTTTCAGTTTCTAGGGGTGGTTTCCACACTTAAAAATAAAAAGCAGGTAATGCGACAATATAGATTTTGATGTACGTATTTTATAAAGAATATTGCACAAAAAATTAAGGA
Source organism: Rutpela maculata (assembly GCA_936432065.2). Taxonomy (NCBI): domain Eukaryota; kingdom Metazoa; phylum Arthropoda; class Insecta; order Coleoptera; family Cerambycidae; genus Rutpela; species Rutpela maculata. The sequence goes on from OW386293.2 coordinate 24,753,043, forward strand.
AATTCCTTTCATCGTTTTCGGGTCGGGAATTTTACCATTTTTACTGCTTCGCTTACTGTACTATAATATAGGGTGATTCACACAGTCAAATGCCTTGGATAGGTCTAGAAAAATTCCTAGGGCTAAGTGTCCCCAATCTAAAACTTTCAGAATCTGATTTAGAAAACTGTATATAGAAGTAGTTGGTGATCTTTTTGCTCTGTAACCATGTTGCGTATCGGAGAGGATATTATTAATTTTAAAAAACTAAAGTAACCTCTCGGTCATTATTATTTCAAAGATCTTATCAAAACATGACAAAAGACTAATAGGTAATAATAATGTTCAATTGTATGTGGGTCATCCTTTTTACAGACAGGTATGACTACTGCTAATTTTAGTTTTGTTCGAAATATACCATTACTTAATGAATAATTTATAAGGTGAGTTAAGGGTTTGGCTATTACCGGACATATTTTTTTAAGGTTATTAGAAATATTGTCCTTCCCAAATGAATATTTATTTTTTAAGGACTGAATAACATTGGTTACTTCCGTTATATCTGCTGGATAGACATAAATTCATTGCGGTATGTTATACCTAGGTAGACAGCTGCTATCGTTATCAGTATCAAAATTTTTAATAATTTTTTTTGCCATTGTAACGAAATAGAAAAATGTTCAATAATAATTTTCGGATCTGTGACCATTTCATTACTAACTAGTGTTGGGAGATTTTTATCATTATTTTTATTTATTATTTGCCATGTAGTTTCCAATTTAGTGCACAGATGTATTTATTATCTTATCATTATATTTCTTTTTTTTTCTCCAGCAGCAGCTTTGAATAATAATCTATATACTGCGTGTACACAGGTTTTGCTATGGATTTGCATCTAAGGTTGTGTTTTGAATGACATTTTCAATTATCTTTGTTGATTTCAACGGAATGCACAACATTGGTTCTAAAACTGAACACACCCACTCTGTAATGGTCATTGTCATAGATGTAGATGCATTGTTTTTATCTGGCATTGCATAATTATGAGTTCTTTTTCACAATTTTTTATATTGTTTTAAGAAACACTGATCATGTATCATGCATTATTTCATAGCTTAGTGACGTAAGGTCTTATCAACTGGGGTACCTCTAGTCATATGTCAAAGAAATTTTTACTATTCAAGAGAGTAATTAGAACCTTGGCAGGAAAAGTAAGATAGTAGTTGTAAGTCATGGTTTATATGACTTCCATTTTATGTAAAGTACGCGACAAATTGTACACAGTTAAGGAATTCAATTAACATTTAATAAAGTTTAAAACGTCAGAATTACGTTTTAAGTTTTCTCATTTAAATGGTACTTACTGAAATGTAATGCTTACTAAATATAAATTGACATATTCTATTAAAATTCGATGTTACCGTTTAAGTTTTATTTTAGGTTATAAATTTGAGAAGAGAGCGGAAATATTCTCCACCCGGCAGTCCTTTAATAAGAATGAAATGGTGGAGGTTATGTCTCGATGAGGCCCAAGCTGTAGAAACCCCTGGTCGGATGGTATCAGAAATGGCAAAAAAAATTCAAGCCGACATCCGATGGGCTATTACAGGCACGCCAATATCCAAAACTATAGCAGGTATATCTTTTTGACTAAAGGTAATACTCGATTATAATTAAAAACACTTGAATTTCCACAACTAGTCGAGTAATATCCAAAAAAGGCATTTTTATATTTAAATGAAAATTTTACTTCCAAAAGCACTACGTCGCATCAACGGGCACTGATGATGTCATTGGCATTTTTGGTAAACAACTATCTTTAAAAATACATATTTTTTAAAAAATTTCGAGTACTGCATAGCTATTGTTAAAATTTCCACTTTATTCCCGTACTTTCAACTAAAATTTTGTTCAATGTAATATTTATGAAGTTTTAAATACTTTGTGCTAATAAAATAGGGCGCTTTTTGTAGATTGGAAATCTAACCTATAATTAGCAACACATTTTTATTAATCAACAATATTGAGACATCATTTGTGTGACCTTTTAAACATTTTAAAGTGCCGATACAAGCATTAAAAATGAGAATTAGGCAATCCAACAACCTGTCAAATTATTTTGGCAATATGGCGTGGTGTGCAAACACAGGGTTTATTTTAATAAACTCGCGGAAACATAGCGAAGACAACTGAAAAACAAACTCTTTAACAAACATTGATTTTGATCTTTTATATCTTATACCCAATGAGGAACTAAGGCCGTATCATTCCTAAGGTATCTTCATGACGTTGTTACACAGTGCCATCCCTTGCCAAATAATATATTTTTTTATGTTCTAATCACTCCATTTTTACATTGTAGATTTGCATGGACTCATCGATTATTTACAAATTACTCCTTTCAATGACTTCATAACTTGGAAACACATTCTCTACAACCCATACATTCGTGGTGATGATAAACCACTGTTGAACTTTTTGTCAGACGTTTTGTGGAGGACATCAAAAGTTGATGTTTTGGATCAGGTAATTTGATAAGAAAAAACGATTAAGTATATTTATTATAAAATGTTTTTTTCTAGATTAACATTCCAAAACAAACTTACAAGGAACACTTCTTGGAGTTTTCTGCGGTTGAAAAGTACTTTTACAGACGTGAACATGAATTGAGTTGTAGCGATTTCTTGTTAAGGGCGGAAAATTATGATCCAAATTTGCTGCTTGAGAAAATGGACAAGTCGTCTCTAAAAAACGTAAGTTTGATTTTTTTTCAAGATTGTCTTTGCAACTATGTTCCTCTCACTCCCTTTCCCAACGTTAAAACCATTTGTATCTATTGATTGGGGTGCTCCAGTAAGATCTTTATACAACAGTGTACAAATTTTGTTCGATAGGAAGCTCAAGAATCAATAGAAACACTGGGGCGTTTGCATCCTCATCGCACATAACTTCAAATTTTCGGTTTTTGTCGATTTAATAAAAGTTTTATTGTTTATATTCATTTCTGAGATTGGTTTCAGTATTATGCTTAAAAACTACAACAAAAGCAAGACGTAGGATATACCAATATTGTTAATTACTGAAATAATGCTTTTTTCTTGATTAGTAACCTAAACTATAACTAACAGCGTCTTTTTTCGTAATAAACAATGTTGATACGTCTTATGCATTGCTTTTATTGGAAGCGTTAAATATAATACTGACACCTATCTCAACAATTAATATAATTCATAAAACTGTTATTAAATTAGAAGAACCGAAAATTTAAGGTGTACATTAATGCACATAACCTATTATATTTTTAGTATTCTTTGATACGACTCTGACATTAAAATACTTGCAAGCATCGTTACAGTCCGCCAACCAAATGGAACCATTAAAAGACGATTAGTTTGATTCAAAAGGGTATTCTATTTTTAATTAAAATTAAATTAAAAAAGTATTTTATTTTCCACCTAAATTGGCACAATTTAATGAAATGTAATCAGCTATTTGAAATAAGGATTTATCTCAAATAGGTTGTATTATTGGTGATCTACTAGCCAATACGATTATTTAAGATAAGCTCCAATATTTGTAAACAAATTGAATACCTCTAGTCACATCCCAATACTGATGATTCCAACTTTGTTGGCTATACAATTATCGAGTGTAGTTGTCAGTGTCTTGGTGGTTGCTATTTCGATGTCATTGTGTGTTTCAAATAAAAATTAAGATTTTTGTCTGCTGCAGGTATTGGCGCCTTTGCTATCTTTAAGACATACCTGTACCCATCCAAATACTATAAGAGGCAGATACTTGGCAACCAAGAAGCAGGTAACGTCTATGAAAGACCTACTGGATGCGTTGATATTAAAGAATACGTCGGACAGTGAAGAATGTTTACGTTTAGTTATTTCTTCGTTAAATGGTACGTATTTTGTTGTCATGTGTGTAGTTTGACAGTCTAAATAGGTTATGTTTGAATAGAATAACAAATTGGGAGAAATTGTTACTTGATTCTAGTAATGTTTGCAGGTTTGGCAGGTATAGAGTTACTCCTGCAACATCCACAAAAAGCCATAGAACACTATAGGGAAGTGTTGCAACTTGCCGCTAGATTCACGGAGGATAATAAGGAAACCAAATTGACATTAGATAAGTTGCAAGTGATACACACTATGTACAATTTGGCCGAAGTAGTGGATATTTACCCGCCAGATCAACCAACACTAAGGGATGAAAATTTACGTAGGGACTGTACTGATCTTGAGCAGAAGTACGTGGAGAAATTCATGAAAGAGGTATTTATAAATTTATTTGATCATAGTCAAGTAAACCTAGAAAGCTTGGCAACACAAATATATCACTTGAAGTAAAATGTGTCACAGGTATCTGTAATTATTTACTGTTTTGCCTCTGTATCTAACCAATTAAAAAAATGATTTAATTTGATTTGATTCGATTTGATTCAATCTTATGAGATGTGATCCGATCTGATGTGATGTTATCTGATCGAATCTGATTGTTTTCATCATTCTCGGAAAGCCTGCCCAAGTAGCACAAATATGCTATTCAGCTGAGATAACCAAAATGCAGCCACTAAAACGTTTCAACGGCTTTTGTTTAGTTATATTTTGGTCATCTTATTTTAGTCGTGGTTTAGCGTGAAATTTAAAAACGAAATAGTCATGATGATCTCTTTCTAGTTATATACTGCTCATTACTAGTAGTCATAATATCGCCGTGCTGGTTTGGTTATAAAGTTGTTTTCAAGATGTCATACATGATCAAGTAATTAAATAGCAGCAATGTTAAGTCCTAATACTGCCATTCTAGCTATAAAAATGGATAGAATATGTTGACACGTTTTTTGTTAATAACACGTTCACTGCGTTATTGAAAAATCAATGTTAAATTTCTATGCGTTATCGGTCCCGGGAGACCAATACCAAGTTTTCGTCCTATGCGGTTACGGTCCCCGAAGACCGATATCTTAAAACCTACAAAAATTGAATTTTTGGCAAAAAAGCTGCACTAACAAATCGCTTGACCAATAGAAATCTATTCTAAACTTCGTAAATTGTGTATCGCAGCGTCAGTACCGGTCTCCGAAGACCATAACCGCATATAACCAATACATGATTTTTGGCCCAAATGAAAGATGTTTTTCTTGGATTTAAATTAAGACAGCCTTTATTTAAAAGACAAAAATAGTGTTTATGGCTGTTCTGTATACATAACGAAAATAAAAGAGCAAATATACGTCAATAACATTCAAAGTAGTTATTATTATTATTTATTTTTTGTGTAGTTCATTGAAGCAGTTTAAGCACATCCCTGGTTGGTTTGGGCAGTCCGCACAAAAACATGTCACTTTTGATACCTTTTTATTTGCTGCTCGACTGTCCATTGTGAGCCGCAACTTTTTGTAGCAACCATTGCACATTTTCCTCTTTTTTCTTCCTGGCCCGCGAGGTTTCACTAATTTGTGTGGAGCTCTTTTCGGCAATGAGGTACTTTTCTCTTCATTTGCAACTTCTGGTTCACTTACAAGGGCGGATCTGGACCTTGAGCTTGGGGGGGGGTGGGTTTACACTGAACCCAAAATTTTTTGATGGTGGGGAGAAATCCGAAAAAAAAATTTTTCGTTCCAAAATTTTTATGAAAGAAAATTTTTTTTCTTCCCAAAATTAACAAAAATCATAACATTTTAAAACAAAAGTTGACGATTTACAGAATCTTGGGGGGGGGGGGGGTAATTACCCCGTTACCCCCCCCCCCCCCCATAAATCCGCGCCTGTTCACTTAGAAACAATATCGGTCTTAGGGAACCAATACCGCACTACAGTAATAAATATTACTCCAGTGTGGTTACGGTCTCCGGAGACCGATAGAACAATAATAGTTCCATGGTACTGAAAATGCAACCAGCATCACATAGCTGGTTGAAGGGTTAAAATCCGCCGGTTCGTTTAGAAGTTATCGCTCCCGCACCAGCGGTAGGTTTACATAAAAGTATTACGCGCCAGGAGAATGTGCGCCATCGGTCTCCGGGGACCGGTAACGCATTGAACGTGTTTATAGTTTCTAAGAAAATAGCCTAAACATGACTATATTAGTTAGGCTCTATTCTGGCGGTTTTCTTGGCAGTTAGTACCGAATTATTACTAAAACAATAATGAAACTAGTGGAAGCATTATACCCTTTGCCGATTTACTGAGCTTTTTATATAACTGTTACATATTCTATAGGACACTCTTCACAGTTTTCTTGTAAATAATGTTAGTTTTTGGACATTTTAAATTTTGTGATACCAACTTTGTTGTGAAAAAAAAATATGAAAAAAAAACACCCTGTCAGGGATTCGAACACAAGACCTTTGGATTGCCAGACAAAGCAAGCAAGCAAGCAATAACAAGTTTATTAAAATTAGAGGTACATGTACGTGCCTCCCCGGGAATCTGGCCCGGAGCCAGCTAGACAACCATGACACGTAGCGCTGTGGTGGGTGTCGGGCTGGACGGGGCAGGTCCGGTTTGGCTAAAGCTGAATATAAAAGGTTAAAATTCCTGCCTAAGGATAAAGCTTAAAATTAACAATTAGGATCGATAATAGTACACAAAAATACTTAAAAAATAATTAAAATTAGCACTTAAATAACTATCAGTTTCGCACACAGACGAACACTTTGCAATTTTGATTGCTGACACGGGAAAACAGAACTCAACGAAAAAATCCGTTTGAAGCAATTCCACCCTGGTGTTCCTGCCAGGAAAGTGTGGTGGATAAAAGGTGTGGTTTAAAATATTTGGATTTTTAGGGAATTTTTCGGCCTAGACAGAATTTAGAAACAAAAAGGACAAGGAAAAAGGAACAAAAGGACAAGGACAAAATTGAACAAATATAAAAAAAGATGAGGGAGATCGTGAAGTTGCAAAGTTGAGGAAAGATAAAGAGTAGGGTAGAGATAAATTATGGTAGGGGAAAGTTTGGCTAAGGAGTTGCCGGAAAATAGGCAACACTTGGTATGGTAGGAGGTGTCTGATATCGAAAAATATTGCGTTATGCTGTCTGATTGGTGTTATGTTGTGGGTTAGCGGACTATTGCCCAGTTTAAATTGATAGAATTTTTGTAAAATTTATTGGACATAGTCCGCTAGTGTGGTTATGTCATGATAATTTGTGTATAGATCTCCGAGGGAGGTGTACCTGTCCAAACCAGAGATGAGGGGCATAAATTTGTGCTCAAGAACTCGAAGTTTTCTCATTGTTGTGGCCGGAATGCTGCACTATACCGGTGCCGCATATGTGATTGCCGGCCTGATCACCATTGTGTACAAAATTTTTTTATTTTGTCTGTTTAACCATGGGACCATCACGCATCACTGCAATAATTGAATGTCTGTAGTATAGGAATTAGATATATTATTATGAAATATATATATTAGTAAAATGTATAAACAAAAAAAAATTATAGAGAATAAAATTTCGCAAGATTTCTATTTAAGTACAAATGACAAAAATTAAGAAAATATATATTTAGGCCAGACGACAGGTAGTTCAATAAGGAAATAATTAGTGGAAAGCTGGAAATTGCTTTAATCGGCTTATTTGGATCCAGATATTACTCTCCCAAGTTTTCCCCCTCGAGCGAAGTCGGCGTTGGCCCTTCTGGACCTAAGAAAGTACCATTTTTCGGTTTTTTGCAAATATCTCCCAAACCATCAACTTTATCAACAAAATACCTATTATAAAAAATAATCTAGAGTAAATTTGCTACAAAAAAGTTCTTTACCGTTTGTCTCTAAAGTGAACCATTACGATGCTACGACCATTCAAAGTGGAGCCCTTTTTGATTCTTGTGGAAAAGTTATCGATATCTTCTGCACCGTGTAATTTGGCACCAAACCGATACTTTTGCCGACATTAGCGCCAATATGTGAATTACGTCAAAAGATACTTCAAAAACAGTGTCATCATTTTCGATGGGTATCCTGACGACCCAGCAGCTCGCAGTATCAAGTCCGCTGAACGTCTTCGACGATCGCACAAACATGATGCTGCTAATGTTTTTTTTGATGAGTCCATGACGGCACCTATGCCACAAGCAAAATTTTTTTTAATCTCCCAAGCCTACCTCCCACCGAATCAGCGGCACGTGAGCACTCTTTAAGAACATACCATCAAGTCCAAACATGGTATGGAAATGATACAAATCCACTGGATTGGGGCTGGAAAAATTCTCAATGTGGTTTGGCTCCCATACCTACGACGAGGGATCCGGCGCCACAAACGCTTCTAAACACAGTGTCCTGCAAATGTTCGAAAGGATGTAACGCAGCGCGTGGTTGCAGGAAAACGGGCCTCCGATGCTCCAGAATCTGCATGAATTGTATGGGACGGTCATGTACAAATGCTGCCGAGGAAGATGATATGGATGATTGTGACGGAGACATCGATGTTAATCTTGAGCGCCCTGTGACGTCGGACAAATGTACCGATGCAGACGATGAAAGCGATGACGGAGAAATTGAGGCAGACGATCAAGACTGCCAGCCTTCATCAAAACGGTTGAAAATCGACTAACTTTGACATTTGAACAGTGGATTAGGCCTCCTGAGGACACCACACAAAAATCGCGCCATTTACTCTACCGCCAGGTGGTGTGGAAAAGAGTGATTTTATGTCAATACTAGTCAATAATAATACTAATCGTAGGTACTTTGCCACAGCTGTTTACATTGAAAAGCTGTTATACTTGTCACAAGTTAACAGCTTGTGCACCTCGAATGCTGACAAATATTTATAACATGTAGAAACTTTGATGTGGCATATGATTTCGATAACTTTTCCGCAAGAATCAAAAAGGGCTCCACTTTGAATGGTCGTAGCATCGTAACGGTTCACTTTAGAGACAAACGGTAAAGAACTTTTTTGTAGCAAATTTACTCTAGATTATTTTTTATAATAAGTATTTTTTGTTGATAAAGTTGATGGTTTGGGAGATATTTGCAAAAAACCGAAAAATGGTACCTTCTTAGGGCCAGAAGGGCCAACGCCGACTTCGCTCGAGGGGGAAAACTTGGGAGAGTAATATCTGGGTCCAAATAAAGCGATTAAAGCAATTTCCAGCTTTCCACTAATTATTTCCTTATTGATGCTTTTTTTTTACCTGTCGCCTGTCCTAATTTTTTAATTTAAATGATTAATAACTTTTTTATTTATTGATTGATTTTTTTTTAAACAGGAACAGCCCGGTTTTTTTTTCAAAAACAGGTTCTTCCTCTAACTAGCGCTAACTTATTTTCCAAATTTCAATACAATCGGACTTTTCTTTCTTAAATTATCGTGCTCACAAGAAACGTGACGGACGGACATTTTGAAAGTTGTTCAGAATTCATTCACTAACATAATAATATTAATGAACATAATGAAAATTTTTTTCTCTACGAGCAATATTTACCGATTTAGAAATGTGCCGATCAAATACAATATACTCTTCGTTTTTGCGAAGAGTATAAAAATATCCTTATTAAATGACTATTTTAGAAGTAATTTTGTACACATTAAAATCTAAATTGAGGCCAAATGGCAAGATAAAAATATAACCTAGAAACAAGTACTGATAATGTTGAAAAATTTATACATACGCCAATAAGTTTTATATCAACAGAAAAATAAGAATGAAATATAAAAGAAAATATAAGCATAGTTCCACATATTATTGGAAAAGGAATGTCGCCTAAAAGTAAGTTCAAATAGTAGGTACTTATAGCGGCATAACACTTTTCACGGGGTGTTTTCGTTGATGTTTGTGTCTACAAAAGCTTATGCATTAATATAAATATTTAGATTGTTAAAGTGAAAGTGTCAACCTATCTTCTGCATCAGTGTTCAAGAATTCTGACACTTCATTTTCTATGGCTCTTGCCATCATTAACATTTTAATATTATTCCTTTTTATTGTATATGGTTGCTGGGATCATTTTGAGTCTGGTTTTTATTGCGGATTAGTCAAAAATGTATGTATGCTTTTGTATTTGACCAGTACATTTGGCTATTTACTACCTACCCAACTTGAAGGAACTGCACCAAGGCAAATTGCTCCTCAATGGTTTGGACCATGCAATACATTTTCAGAAACTTTAGTAACAAATTTTAATTTGGTTGGAGAAAGGAAATGTAAAAATGTTGGAGAAACAAATGTCATAATGCAAAGTAACCCATTCCTCACAAAGGCAGTTAAAAGAAACGTAAAAAAGACTAAAAGAGAGGTTATGTCTTTCATAGTTTAGACGTATTTTTATGCGAAACCTTGCTAACCACTTTAACCAATTTTCTGGTAATAGTTTGGCCAATATGGCTGGTTATATTTCCCATTTGACGAAAAAAGTTTATTAGATCTTTTACAGTCATATTCTGACTTATTTCTAGCATCATTAGCAAGTGTATATGACAACTTGCCGCCATGTTTTCTATCAATCAAGAAGAACTCGAACGACGTTCATTACGTTCATTTTCAATATTTTATTAATTATACCTCTAAAATGACGTTTTGATATACTAATTCGATGTTTTAATAAGTTTTAATAACCTTACCATCGATTGTGCTTCTTGAAATTACAATATGTTTGTATGTATTGTTACAAATTCCCCATAATAAGAATACGGCAGTAATTTGAATAAAATATATTAAAAATTAGAGACACTGTTTAGTTCAAAAGTACATGCTCGACTAACTCGCTTTGGGGTATCCCTGGCGCTAAAATGCTGACATGTTTTGACTAATATAAGAGAGTTATCGTCTTAGATTGCCGACAGAGAACCCGCAAAGTTAATATAATGAATCATTTAACTGAGTAGTATCTTTACATTTTATTTATTTAACAATTGGCCAATCCAGACGTGGAGCATCCTCGCGACTGCATCTTCTGTAGTACACTGGACTACGATTTTAGTGCTACTACTACTTACTGACCTTGTATGCGGCTCACTGGACCAACAGTGTGCAAATTTTTTCCTGGTACACTGGACCTCTCTGTGGTTTACCCGACCACCCTTGTAATAGTTCACTGGACTAGTTTTGCTCGGTACACTGCAGTTGTGGTTCCCTGGACCACCCATGCAATAGTTCACTGGACTATTTCTGCTCGGTATACTGGACCGCTTTGTGATTCACTGGACCACCCTTGCCATAGTTCACTGGACTATTTTTGCTCGGTACACTGGACCGCTTTGTGATTCACTGGACTACCCTTACCATAGTTCACTGGACTATTTTTGCTTGGTACACTGGACCGCTCTGTGGTTCACTGGACCACCCTTGCAATAGTTCACTGGACTATTTTTGCTCAGTACACTGGACCGCTCTGTGGTTCACTGGACCACCCTTGCAATAGTTCACTGGACTATTTTTGCTCGGTACACTGGACCGCTTTGTGATTCACTGGACCACCCATGCAATAGTTCACTGGACTATTTCTGCTCGGTACACTGGACCGCTTTGTGATTCACTGGACCACCCTTGCCATAGTTCACTGGACTATTTTTGCTCGGTGCACTGGACCACTTTGTGATTCACTCGACCACCCTTGCAATAGTTCACTGGACTATTTTTGCTCGGTACACTGGACCTCTATCCACTTTTAATTTACATGAGGAATACGCACAAAAATATCCTTATAATCGCAGTTTTCCTTACACTATTATTAATTAATTTCCTTTTTTTTTTACATCTTATACAGTCTGATTGTGGTTTAAACAGTCTCAAACGACCACTCGTTACTATTCCTTTAAAACGTCTTCTATCTTTTGAAAATGATGCTACTCTATAACGATCATTTCCCAATACTGCTCTTATCAGAAGGGGGCCGATATATTTTGGTACCAACTTGCCACTCGTCAGACCCGTGACCAATAATTTACGTCCTACTAATACTACATCTCCTACTTTATATTGTTTGGCCTTTGTTCGGCGCTTGTCGTAGGACTTTTTCATTCTTTTGGCTACTAAATCACAACGTCTTTTTGCTTCAGTTCTGAGTTTTCTAAGGTTTGTTCTTTTTCCAATTCTCGGTCTCAGCTCATTCTCCATTTCTGGTATAAAGCCATAAAGGAGTTCGCTTGGAGCTACGTTTATAGTTGCATTTACTGTCGAATTGATGCCTCGTTGGACTTTCCATATCTCTTTGTCCCATTTATCATGTTCTCCCTCAATACTAGCTCTTAACGATTCTAGTATTGTTCTGTTCGTACGTTCTATTTATACATTACTGCGTGGTGAAGCAATAGCATTTTTCACATGTTTAGTAGAATATTTTTCACAAAATTGTTTAAATTCACGACAATCTAATGCTTTGCCCCTATCTGTAATAACTATTTTTGGTGGATGCACCAATTTAATTATTTGTTCTAACTTTTGGCAAGCAAGTTTGCTTTTAGTATCGGGTACTGCTTCCACCCAAACGAATTTAGTAAAACCATCTATTATTGCCAAAATTTGTGTATTTCCCGATTCAGTTTTACAAAATGGGCCTACATGATCCACGTGCAAAATGTGATATGGTTCTGCCACTTTGTCGATCGGATGTAGCTTACCTTCCCTTTTACCAGTGTGTCCTTTTGACACCATACACGCAATACAATTACTAATGAATTTCTTTACAAAGCATTTGATGTTGTTAAACCAATAAGTATTTTTGATTGCTTGTAAGGTTCGTTGCCAACCAGGAAGTCCATTATCATCGTGAAACATTTTTACCACTCTCCACCTGAATTATTTTGGAATTAAAATTTTAGGCGTACCTACCATCGACGTCTTTGCAAACTTTGTTATCATGCAGACTATAGCATTGTAGTGCCTCTTTGTTCAAATGGTGTTGCTTAATAAGCTGTATATGGTTTCAAACATACTTAGTAGAACGTTTTCAAAAAACTAAATATCTATCAGAAATGTCGGTGGAAAAAGAAATTAAATTTGGCGTACCACAGGGTTCAGTTTTGGGTCCTATACTGTTTACATTATATATTAATGATATAAAATGTGCTATTCAAAATTGTTCTATTAATCTGTTTGCCGATGATACCATATTGTTTTATTGTGAAAAAGATGTTCAGCTTATTGAACAAAAATTAAATGATGATCTTAAGATAATTGACACCTGGTTGGCATTTAACACTCTAAAATCTAATTCCACAAAATCAAAATGTATGTTGATAAGTAGTGTTCGAGCTCGCTCTAGTCCACAGTTAAATATATTAATGAGTGGGGAAAAATTAGAACAGGTCTCAGAAATAAAATATTTAGGAGTAATAGTCGATTCTAAATTAAACTTCAAGTTGCATGTTGAATATATTACTAAAAAAATTGCTAAAAAGATTAATTTTCTCAGTAGAATCAATAATTATATATCTTTGTTTACTAGAATAACAATTTACAAAAGTATTATATCTCCTCATTTTGAGTACTGTGGTACAATTCTATATCTACTCAACCAGACAGACTTACAATTGTTACAAAAACTTCAAAATCGTGCAATGAGAATAATACTAAAATGTGATAGATATACGCCAATCTCACTAATGTTAGAAACGCTACAATTTATGTCTGTTAAGCAAAGAATATACTATAATACAATAATATTTATATTTAAAATTAGGGAAGGGTTGTTACCTAACTACTTAAAAGAAAGGATTGAATATGTCCAAGAAAAACATGACCACAATACCCGTCAAAAAAATGATTTTTATATAAAGTATAAACAGAGAAATTACTCCCAGAATGATTTGTATTTTAAAGGTTTGAAAATGTTTAATGCCCTACCAGGTGAAATAAAAGTGATAACAAACATAAACCAGTTTAAAAGAGCAGCTAATATATATGTAAAGTTAACCTTTTAATGTGATGAATTTATGTATGTTGTTGATTATATATATATTTATATATATATATATATATATATATATATATATATATATATATATATATATATATATATATATTTTTATTTATACATGTTTATAATAGTGTTACCGTCTTTTTTGTTTTGTTTTTAATAATGTACATTTAGGTATTTGTAAGGTAAACAGCTTCAGGCTGAATAAAGCATTCATTCATTCATATCTTCATCTTGGGCTTGAACTACGCAGACCCAGTCACCCTCTTTAATCATCAGTGCTGTAACGGGATTTCTGTTTAGATTATCTACGTGGCACATATGAGTACTCGGTCGATGCTTCACTGTGAAATCAAATTCTTGCATTGCCAACCGCCACCGTCCTATCCTCGGTGACAAGTCTTTCTTTGTCCATATTAACCTCATGACATTGCAATCAGTTATGACGGTGAAATGTCTCCCATAAAGGAAATTTCCGAAACGTTTCGCCGCTTCGTATTCGGCTAATCTTTCTAACTCGTAACTATGGTATCTGGTTTCTGCGTCGCACGTTTGGTGGCTCATAAGGCGACAGACTTCCAAATATTGCCATTTTCTGTTTTTGCATTAAAATATCACTTTTTCCTAATTTGCTAGCATCCATATGCAGTTGAATTTCTGTCTTAGGATTTAATATTGCTAGTGTTGGGGCACATACCAAATTTTTCTTGAGTTGTATAAAAGCTTAAGCCTGTCGAGCAAATCTTCTATTAGTGGTAGGGGATACCGATCTATCAGTTATTTGATATATTTTCGGTAATTAACTACCACTCTAAAATCACCTGTTTTTTTCTTATTAAAAGAATGAGACTACTAAATGGAGAAATAGTCGGTTCTATATCCTTCATTAATAAATCATTTATTATTTCGGCAATTTTTTCTCTTTCAAATTCAAATAATGATAAGCTTTAAGGTTTATATACAACTGGAACAGCTGATGTAAGCTCAATAATAATATTATTATGCATTTCAATGTCAATGTTACTTAAAAGAGAAATGTTTTCACCGACACACTCTGGAAATTGTTCAATAAGTCGATGAACACTTTTATTTAGTTTATTGTTTTCATTATTTTTATTATTCCATAAGCCTCGAGCTAAGCACGTATTTTTATCGACTTCTAATGTTTGTAAACTAAGATGTAAAATGCGTAGCATACCCGTGCCTTAACAGAATTGTATTTTATTTAAAGGAATTATTATTGTGGTGCCGCTTCAGTTTTGTTGAGAGTGAAAAACACTTAACTCGCAATTATCTACATCAGATGTTACAGCAATTACATTTATTCCTGGTTTAATAACAGTAGGCTTCTGTGTATTTATTTTGACATTATTTTCTTCTACTGCGTCCCACGGTAAAATAAAGTTTTGCTCTGTCAACTTTAATTATTCAGATGTTTTATAAACATAGACACCTTCGCACTCCGTAATCGGTTGGCCTATCAATAAGTCTGTTGCTTGCAAAGTATCCGGCACAACAAAGAGCTCTTTGTCACAGTAATTTCGCCTATCTCAATTTTTGTGTTTATTTGACCTAGAGGATTTACGGTAGCCCCTCCATAACCACCTATGATTACACTATTCGTGGTATTCGGTTCTATTTTTAGACCTAGTTTATGAACGACACTTAATTTAATTGTGTTACAGCTTTTACCAAAATCAATGTATGCGGAAAAAGTTTCCCCGTTTATCTTAGCAATTTTGTGAAATTTGTCATTTTTCGTGTCATGTTTTCCACTTGATACTAGTTTTAATTCGCGGTTCGTGGTTTTACCGAATTTTTGTCTTTTCCAGCACTCATTGTTTGCAAAATGAGCAGTTTTTACTCGAAACATACTTTAAACAGTTAATTTTTTTATGTCCCTCAAGACCGCACAAAAAACATTTTAGTCTTGTCCTATGCCTAGAATCTTGATCAACTGATCGATTATTTTTGAAACTACGAGTAGAGTCTACTTTATAATTATTTTTGGCAACTTGTTCACTATTCGCAATTAAAAATTGTAGTAATTGCTTTGTACTTACGCAACTAGCAGCTCGAATACCTGGCTTTAGAAACGGATCGTTGATGGTGTTTGCAATTACGCCCATAATCACCCTGTCCTGTAG
Organism: Rutpela maculata; assembly: GCA_936432065.2. Classification (NCBI taxonomy): domain Eukaryota; kingdom Metazoa; phylum Arthropoda; class Insecta; order Coleoptera; family Cerambycidae; genus Rutpela; species Rutpela maculata. The sequence continues at coordinate 24,769,046 of OW386293.2, forward strand.
TTTGCAGTACTGACCAAGGGATAAATCTGATAGAAGAAATCGATTAAACTTTGTGATGCACTCCTCTCAATATTCACTAGATCCTCCAATTTGCTTAAAACGCACTACTGTACCAGGAAACATTCTAGTAATTTTATCCTTCCACTCTTTCCAAGAAAGGTTTAAATTTTCTTGATAATTATACCACGTTTTCGCGTTGCCTTTTAGTTTATTAATCATACAATACACACATGCTCTTTCGTCCCAATCGAATAAATCAGCTGTAATGACAATACTATTTAATCACTGAGTAACGTGCATCGGTTTATCGAAGTTTATACTAAACACTGCTACACTGTCAATTTTACAGTGATAAACTCTGCACTTATTACTTAATTTTCGCCTTAAAGTTTTTACTTGGCGTTTTAATCGTTTGTTTTGGCTAGATTTAGTGTCACTATCACTGCTAAGCACTACTCGGAGAACTATCACTACTGTCGGTAGGCACATGAGACTATCCTCACTTCTGATTTGTTACAAATTCCCCATAATAAGAATACGGCAGTAATTTGAATAAAATGTATTAAAAATTAGAGACACTGTTTAGTTCAAAAGTACATGCTCGACTAACTCGCTTTGGGGTATCCCTGCCACTAAAATGCTGACATGTTTTGACTAATGTGAGAGAGTTATCGTCTTAGATTGTCGACAGAGAACCCGCAAAGTTAATATAATGAATCATTTAACTGAGTAGTATCTTTAAGATTTATTTATTTAACAGTATATATTTCAAATTAATTTAATTATACCTAAAATTTAGAAATTTTTGGAGGTCCCTTTGTTTTTATGAGTATTTTATATAAGTTAACATAAAAAATTCGTGTGTTGATAAAATTTAATCCTCTTGATTGATCTTATACGCAATTATGATGTTCATATAATTTTAAAGATGAACAAACTACAAGTATGATGGACGTCTATTTTATCTAACAACACCTGCTTAAAGAGATGGCCATAGTAGTGTTCTTGTTTTATTTTATACCTAAAAGTCATGATTTAGTCACGGTGAAGTAGATAGGTACCCTTTCGCCATAAGAACCATTTCATAACTTGTAATAAAGCAGCCACACAAATCAGAAAGAGAACCAAATGAGATGCATATGCGTTATGTCCATTTAGTCCCAGTTGCGTTTTGATGACCAACATATAATTCCCCATTTTCGTCACCAGTACGTTTTCAAAACGTAATAATTCAGTTTTATTAACAGCCACTATAACCAAATAACCATCCTTTTTGGCTGCTGTATCATAATGATGACCAAGATACAACTCCTTGTGCTACTTGGGAGTATCAACAATTAAGAATTACATTGATCACTTGATTTAGCTTGCTATGATCTATAAAATACCAGTAATTGTGTTAGTTATATATAAACCTGAATCATTGCAGACTGCGTCTGCCTTTGAAAGTAGTAGTGGAGCTACGGCACTTGTTGAGAAACTGCAGGAGAAATTTATTTTGGGTCAAGGTCGGTGGTATTCGGATGGCTTAGATTGGACTGTTATCAATAACCACTATGGGGAACTCTTGGAGAGGATCAATACTGCTTGTGAAAGAGCATGTGTGGAATGTAACTTAAGGTAAGATACTTGAGAGCTTTGTTATGGTTTCATGTTATGATCCATTGAGAAAACAAATTTTTTTGGGGGATAAAAAGAATTATTCCTCGATGTAAACCTATACCCAACTAGCAACTTGGTATTTTATAAAAGCTGCGGAAATGTTTCCGACACAACTTTTATAAAACAACCTTACTCTCAAAAACACTTTAGAAACGTTATTACGACAGCTATAAATGTAAAATAATGAAATAATAATTCAGTCACTGTTGATATCTTGTAAAGCATATTGCAACCATTACAAAATAACTGTATAAACATTTCCGCAGGCTCTAAGAAAATTCGGTACCGCCACTATAAAACAGTTTTATTGAAGCTTCATTTAATTGTGCTATAAAACACATACTGTTTGTTATTATTGCTATAAAACACCAAAAAAATAAAATGATTTCTTTAATGTATTCAAAAAGTCGCATACATACACTTACAAGTATATAATATGCTGATCTCTATAATATATACCAAGCTTTCAGTGATTTTACTGGATAGTGGATAAGAACTTACTAAATAATTATTTTAGAGACACGTTAACTCATACAGGCTTCAATTTTTTATACGAAGGAAATTTTACTGTGAATTATACCATGTGTTTTTGATGAATTTTAAGTGCCTCTCGTGTTTACTGAAGGTTTCTAATAATTTTTGGAATTTTATAAAAATTGATTTCACATTTTAAAATTTTTTTGTAATGAAATTTAACGTCAATTTGTTTTAATCATTAAACTTTATAATTACCACATATTTACGACCTCGAACGCTGATCTCATGAAATGAGATAAAATACTTTTGTGTTAATAACAAGCATTTTAAGATAATTAAACTATAGGTGATTCCTACAAAACATCTATAAAATAATATGTCTTAAAGGTGCCGTACTTGTGACAGGGCCGTATCTTAAATGAACCATTGTAACAATTTTTTTTTTTTTCAAAAAAGGGTTATTTTGTATTTTTGTTATGACTTCTAAGTGAAGAAAAATAACTGTAACCAGAATCACAAACATTTTGATAAAAGCTATAATTTATTTATTTATTTTTATTTATTTATAAAGATCATGTTAATACACAAAACGTTTACATTTGTCAACAACAACAGAGACATAACTTAATATTTATATTTAAAATTATTAGTTAGAACTACACAATATGGTGATTAAAACTCTAAATGGAAAATATGTTAACAATACTAAACACATAGAACAAACTACAGTTTAAAAAATCTACAGACATAAAGTATATAAAATAAAATAGGTATCATTCAAAGAATAGAATGCTCTTTTGGTAAGGTATGTTTGTATTCTCTCTTTGTATTGATTAGCGGGTAAGTACTTAATATGATTTGGAAGTTTATTATATAGTTTAGGTGCATAATAGTTTATAGAGAATTTGCTTTTGTTTACTCGATGAAACTCTATTTCAATCATTGTATTATTTCTCGTATCGTGGTGGTGAATATCATTATGATAGTTGAATAGATGAATATTGTCTCTTATCCATAGTAAACATTTCAGCGCATACACACAAGAGAAAGTGAGAGTTTTTAATTCGATAAATTTTTGTTTTATATCTACACGATACCTTGATCCTGTGATAGCTCTAATTGCACGCTGTTGAAGTTTACAAATTTTCTCGGCATGGGGTGAATGTCCCCAAGCTAATATTGGATAACACATATTAGAGTGGAATAGACCGTAGTAAGCAGTTAGTATAACTGAATTGTCTACAACAGGGTATAAATTTCTCAAAACGTAAATATTTTGGGAGAGTTTTTTTGACAGTTGATCTATATGTGTTTCCCAAGAAAGCTTAGAGTCTAGGTGTATTCCAAGAAATTTAACTGTAGCCGGGTTATCAAAATCACAGTGTTTTAGTGTAAATATGCATTTCATTGAGGTGTAGTTGATTTAGTGTAAACCATGTGGAGGCCTCTGATTGTGTTTTATTCATTAAATTTAAAAGCTGTTCTAGGTTGTCATGCTCATCCAGAGTAGTCGTATCATCTGCGTATAAAACTAGGTCACTATTTGGAAGGAAGTTAGTTATATCGTTTACGTAGATGAGAAACAGCAATGGCCCCAGTATTGACCCTTGTGGCACTCCATATTTGATAGAACTTAAACTAGAATTCATGTCATTATAGTGGACCATTTGTTGTCTGTTGGTTAGATATGATTGAATAATTTTAGTTCTCAAGGGATTAAATCCATAAAAATTTAGTTTTTGAATTAATTTATCATGTGCTACACAATCAAAAGCCTTACCCAGGTCACAGAATGTTCCACCTATATATATGTTGCTTCATCAAATCCCTTGGAGATCTTATTTACAAGTGTTAAAATTGCCATTTCCGTATTACGATTTTGTCTGAAACCAAATTGTTCATTAATAAATAAACTATTACTTTCGAAGTACTCTGCTATTTGCTTGGCTAAAAGCCCTTCCACTATCTTGGCAATGATAGGAACTAAAGATATCGGTCTATAGTTACCTGGGTCATCGCGGTTTCCTCCTTTAAAGATTGGGATCACTTTAGCAATTTTTAGAGAGTCTGGAAATTCACCTGTCTTTATGATAAATTTACTAAGTGCGTTAAAGGTGATATTATCATGTTTTTTATTTGTTTTATGATTTTTACATTTATACCATAAATATCCAGAGAGTTTTTATTCTTTAAATTATTAATTGCCTCCCGTACTTCATTGAATGTTACTTCACGAAATTTAAATGTTTTATTAATGTTTTTGTTCAAAAATTCGTCGAGTGGATGCCTTACTGTTTGTAGTTTTGATACTAGTACTTCTGCCTGATTAACGAAGTAATTGTTAAAATCAGAGGGATTTATTGCGTCGTCTAGAGAAGCATGAACTTTTGGCCTACAATTATTAATTACCTCCCACATTGATTTAGAAGAGTTGTTTTTGGAATTTATGTACTCACTATTTATTCTTTTTTTTTGTATTTAGAATTTCAACCTTCCCGCCAATATTGAATTTTTATGCGCATATGTCATATGTCGGTGGTATTATTGTCAACCTATAATTCCGCAGGTTTCTAAATTCACCGGTGGAGCGCACCGGTAAGCAATAACATTATGTGATTGGATATTTTGAAAAACATAGCCAATCAGCTTCTAATTTTATCTACCGGTGCGCCCAGCGGTGAATTTAGAAAAGTGCGGAATTATAAGTTGACAATAATACCACCGACAAGATGGCCGAAGGTCACCTCAATTTACCAATGAAATATCAAACGTTCCGCTGATAGTGACGCTTCGGGTAGAGCTCTTCTGTGCTAAAACTGTCTCATTCAAAACTTAAAATTAGAAACCTAGTTACGACTTACGAGATTTTGACAACTTTGTTTATGCATTGTAGTTATGGTTCTGCTGACTTACTAGGATTTATGCTTTATTTGTGCAGTAGTATATGTGGGAAACACATTGTCAGCTCGTTTAGTTTAGTTTAGTGGTTTTATGCAAGAAATATTTTCCTTAAAAATTTTTCGTCATTTTTATGATTCACTTTTATGTGAATAACCGTTGTTCTATTACTCCTAATATTTTGAGAATACATTTTACTTTGATATCATTATTATAGTATGTTTTGAAATAAATGTTTAAGTATGTTAGAATCTCCTAAGTCGATTTTTCCTTTAATATTTAAGATGCAAAAGCTCATAAGTATTTTTTCCGCCAAAAAATTTTTAAATTAATACATTCTCAACTTCTTCTATAAAAGGCAAATCCACAATGCTCCATTTAATGTAATAAATGGTTAAATATATGGTATAGGTAAAGTATTAAACGTTTCTTCTTGCTCCTGTAAAATTATCCCAAAACGACTTACAAGATTTTGCACTATAACCATTGATTTGCAGCTTAAAATTAGTAATTAGAGATTAAAAATACAAGTGGTCGAGTTAAAAAATTTCCCTATTCATGATTTTTTTTTCATACGTTTTATATTGTGATACTTTCTAATAGTCCTTTAGAATATTTTGCACTAAAAAAATTTTTTGTTTTAATAAAAATAGCGTAGAAAAAAATAAAGTTTGAGAAATTTTGGCGAAGGCACCGGGCCTAAAAATAACAAGTGAAAAAATATTTGGTTAAATTGGCTAAAACTTTTTTTATGTAAAATTTGTGTCTCCGATCAAAAAACTCTTTGATAAAATTTTATTTTGTAGCTACTTTATTGCCAGTGCCATATTGCAGTAGATTGCAATGCTATATAATAATTATGTAGCAGATTCTGGAACAACAATTTATTTTCAATAGCAAAACTGTGCCAAATAGTGCTTTAATGTAACTGTTTTATAAAGGAAACAATTATAATAATTTTAACATAATGGTGCTGAAAATACTGCCGAACATTACTAAAAAAGCGCTATAAAATTATTTAGTTTTATAAGCTGAAATGTTTTATAGCTCAGTCACGGAAACGTTTCTAAAATAATTTCTTAACTGCTTTATAAGATGTTATATAAGATAGATAGATAGATGTCAGTTCCCATCACTTTGAACGTTGCTTGGGTCTGTATATTGCCCACCTTACATTGCTCTCCAAGTAGATGTGTAGAAGCGGTAGATCCAGAAGGATCTCCAGAGCAGGTGATGGTGAGGTACTTATTGGTACTGTGGTATTGGTAATTTGTTGTAACCTCTTCCATCACCAAACTATGGAGCCATAAGCTACCATTGACTATAACGTATATCCGCTACTTTTGCTGGCAACCGATACCCCATAATAGTTTGAGACCTCTACTCTTCTTTGTTTTCCTATGATGCTGAAGTTTTTGTTCATAATACAGAGACTGTGAAGATTTAAACATTTAATTAACGCGTCACTTTTTAGGAGTACCAGTGAACGCAACTTGTTAAAAATTATATACACATGGGAAGAAGAGATATTCTATTTGAGATCTAAGCTGTTTGATTCAATCAACAAGCTGTATGAACACCAACCAGGCACTAATTATAAAATTATAATAAAAAATGATTTGATCGAGAAGGCTAGAGATTGTCACTTGAGACCTCAGAAAAAATCTAAAACTGTAAGCAAGTGTCTAGTTTGTTCGTCCAATGTTCATTTGAAACAGTATGAAGGAAAATTGTTTAACATGACTCAAAGAAAGAAGGCCTTCGAGGACATGTCTTTGTTGGGTGCCTGGAGACCAACGTTGGAGGAGGTCATATTTAAAAGTAAGCAAGTGTATAACAATACAAGAAATAGACAACCTTACATTAAAGTCTTTTAACTCTGGTACTCTCTTCCAGCTTTGTCGGTTTTGTTGAAGATAAAGAACAGTAAACCTGAATATGTTAAGGATGGCCACACACATATAACTTTGATAGAGGCTCTTAAAAAGGAGTTTAAAGTAAACATTTATTTATACATACATAATAATTCTTTGTCTAACTCGATAATCGTGTCTGGAGATGTACCCAAAATTTGACTTAAACAATGTCTATCAGAGTGACCGAAAATTCGTCTCTTTTTGGGTAGTTTATTGCGAACGAAGGAAAGGTGCAAAATTGGTCCCGTTGGTCTCAAATTAATCTTTGGGAAATTCTAAGGAGAACATATCTTTTCGTTTTGCGAAAAAATGCTATTTAAGCTTTGAAAATATTTAAACAATGCCAATAATAATAAAAATGTATTTCATGTAAGCCATTTCACAGGATATAGTGGAGTCAAATTAGGACTAAGAAATTTGCAATGTGAATTGTCTGGTCAGGGCAATTTTTTTGTTTTAACCTGTTCAGGGGATCATCCTAAGTTCACAGTTCAGTTTTGCAGTTTCTGCGGGGTCGGTGTATTGTTTATTTAAACAATTTAATTTTTTGGACCGTGTTTTCCATTGATTTTCTTTGAATATCTCGAAATCTATAAGTCCTATGGAAAATAACAAAAAAAAAGGAAAATGTTCTTTATGAGCTGTACAATAAAAGTACATAAACTATAATTCATTCCAATTGTAATATTATTTTTAAAAAATTGAATATTGCAAAATTATGCGTTTCTAAACAAATCACTTCTTTCAAAAATAATGGATAATATTCAATAAAATTTTGGAGAAATATATCTCTTATAAAGTACAATCACCACTTAAAATTTCAAATCAAATGATTATTAAAGCGGCTCAAACATACAATTGTTGCTAAAACTTTGCACCCTTGTGAAATCCTGTCATCAAAACCAAGAAATGTGTATGATGGCCCAAATTGTAGCTTTTATAAGTACTTTAAGATCACAGAGAAAATTTTTTTTCAAAATTTAAACCATTTTTATTGCAGTTTATAATTTTCGAAATTGTAGTTATAAACAAATTCAAATAACTCTGGTTTTTTTATTAAATAATAAACGGTAAAGGAGTAATGAAAGTAGATTAAAAATTCTTTAAAATCTTTAAATCTTTAAAAAAAATTTAACCGCTTTATTCGATGTTATTTTAACAATTGCAGCTTTTATTTATTTATTTATTTACGGGAGAGCCCATTGAGTACACAAAAAATACATTATACAAAAGAAAGACACATAAATAGTAATACATTAAAAAAACAGATTAAGTAGACATATGACTAGCGCGTAAATTAAAATAAATAACAAATTGATTCGGGTAAAATAGAACAGTTAGATACACAAAATATGTTACTTAATTAATCATATCACAAATTGTTTTTTAATGTGTATAGTGAAACATTGAAAAAATCTAGACATGCAGTATTTGCATTTTTCATTATCCTGTCGATACCAAGGTTAGTACCATATAGGGTTCGATGAGTTTGGATAAAAAACGTGTATGATTCTCTTAAATGTCTTTGTGGTACATGAAAATCTAATAGTGCCAGTAATTCAGGGCTGTCGACAATTCCATTGCATAGTTAAAATGCCAAAATAATATCTGTATTGGTTCTTTGTTTGTGCAAAGTCTGAAGATTTAAATGAGTTAGAATTTTGTTGTAAGAAATTTGATCGCTTGGAATATGGAGTTTGTATGCTATATAGTGCAGAAATCTATTTTGTACTCTTTCAATTTTGTATATGTATTTGAAAATATGGAGACCATATAACTGAACTATTTTCAAGATGAGATCTAACTAGTGAGACATACAATGTTTTTATGGCAAAAATGTTACTGAATTCTCTTGAGTGTCTTTTAATAAATCCAAGGACTTTTAAAGCTTTATTACAGATTAATTCGATGTGATGGATAAAGGTCAATTTGGAGTCAAAATAAATTCCTAAATCACGTATTATATTAACATTTTCAACTGGAATATCGTTTATGAAATACACGTTTAATGATTGAGATAGCCCTTTGCTAAACTGTATATATTTGCATTTTGATACATTAAGAATCATTTTTTTGTTGTTACACCAGTTATAAAATCTGTCGATATCTTCTTGTAATTCTAGATAGGAAATGGTATCAGTAATCTCTTTAAATATTTTCATGTCATCGGCATACAATAATACTTGGCAGTGGAAAAAACATTCTAAAACGTCATTGATAAAAAGATTAAACAGTAATGGGGCCAGATGTGCCCCCTGAGGAACACCTGATTTGACCTTAATTTCGTTTGAATAATAGTTGTTAATTTTTACGACTTGAACACGATCATTTAAATATGATTTTAGCCATTGAAAGAGCATACCATGAATATACTGAGATAATACATCGAGTAGGAGAACATGATCTACTTTGTCAAATGCCTTGGAGAAATCTGTGTAAATTGAATCCACAGAGTTACCCCTCTCCAAGGCACTAACAATGTAATTTTCATATACTAATAAATTGGTAGTAATAGATCGGCCTTGACAGAACCCATGTTGTTTAGAACTTATATGGTTTTTTAGTTTACATGTTAAATAATCGTTTACAAGAGACTCGAATATTTTAGGTATATGTGAAATTTTGGATATAGGTCTGTAATTAATCACCATTTCTTTGTCACCAGTTTTTTTATAGATAGGCACGATATATGATTTTTTCCAGATTGTTGGAAAAATTCCTTCCGACAGTGATTTGTTAAATAATAGCCATAGTGGTCTTGACAAGGCAAATGCACACGATGTTAAAAAATAAGAAGATATCTCATCAGGTCCAGGACCTTTTTTGCAGTCAAGATCGTTCAGTTTATTTAAAACCTCGGTTATTTCTATATAGAAACCACTGATGTCGATAGAGCTTTGATTATTCTGTAAATGGCTATGATTTGGATTATCTTCAAATAGCAGAAACAAAATAATAATCATTGGAGAATAACCAGCCCAAATTTTAAGAATAAATATCGATTTGTTTATTTATAAGTAACGTAAATGTAAAAACTAACGTATCTCAACTCCAAATGCAAGTAGAGCATCAATTTTTTTTTCAAAAGTTGGTTTTTTTAATCTACTTTCGTTAGTCGTTTAACGTTTTTGATTTCATAAAAAGCCAGATGAATTTGTTTAGAACTAAAATTTCGAAAACTATAAACAACTGCAATAAAACTGGTTTAAATGTTGAAGAAAAAATGTTTTTCTCCGTGATCTTAAAGTACTTATAGAATACTACAATTTGAGCTATCGTACACATTTCTTAGACTTGATGGCAGGATTTCACAATGGTGCGATAATTGTATATTTGAGCCGTTTTAGTAATCATTTTGACTTGAAATTTTAAGCGGTGATTGTACTTTATATGAGCTATATTTTTCAAAATTTCATTGAACATTATTCGAGATATTCAAAGAAAACCGATGGAAAGAACGGTCTAAAAAATTAAACTCTTTAAATAAACAATACGTTGACCTCGCAGAAACTGCAAAACTGAGCTGTGAACTTACGTTGACCCCTGAACACGTTAAAACAGAAAAACTGCCCTGACCAGACAATTCACATTAAAATCCTAATTTGACTCTACTAATATGAACAATCAAAATTTGACAATTAATTTTTAAAAATACAGAATATAAACAAGTATACAATTTTACAAAGTAAAATATTACAGATACTTCACTTTAAATAATAAAAGTTAACTGAGAGGTCCTTTCTTGAATGTACAGAGCCTTCATTAATAACCGAAAGACACGTGATCAAAAATATAAGCAACCAATCGTACAAAAAATTAAAAGAATTGGTAACAGTGGCAAATGGAAATCCTTAGATTCAATAGGCCATTCTGTGTTAAGAGGTACAATATACAGCGCAAAATATTCCATGGATAAAAACATTGACTTGAATTAGATGGGCATGTTCAATTTCGGGACCAATTAAATGAGCGTTCGGCCGAAACGAACCATCGGTAAAAACATTTAAAAACGCAATTGGAAAGAGAGAGCTTAGATCCACATATCTTAGAATTCCAGGTTTAAAACATGACAAAACTAAATAATGATCTAACAGGTCACGTGTCTTTCGGTTAATAACTTAACACGTTAACGACGGGGGTTATTTTTTAGAAACATTAATTTGGTACGTTTCTTGTCCTTGAGGTCAAGTACTAAGGCATTATTTAGTAACGTTACTTGACTCCGGCATCAAGAATGCGTACTAAAACTAAAATTATAGTAACTCTAAAATGAACAACTGTAATCTCGGTATCATTATGGTAACTAATTGCAATACTCTCCAAGAGCTGTCGCTAGCGCCGCACTTGACTTTGGAAACAAGAACCATCATTGAGAAATGGAAAAATTTTGAAATGAAATGTACTCACTTGGTTATATATTCCCGTTCACAACTAATGTACTGTGAAATTGATCGCCGTGTGTAGAGAATGACCTGTTACTTGACCAAACTAAATAATTCACCTTTCACTTAAAATAAATATGATGCAGTTTAGGAATACTTGCAGGTATTAATCTAATTCTAATTTTCACTAAATTTAGTTTATTAATTTACACTTTTTCATAGTCAACATTTTATACTTTCACCATAATTTGATTAGTTTATCTTTCTTATAATCAAACTCTACTCCTAGTGTAAATTTCGAATATAGAAAGATTGGCGCCCCGCCTTCTCTAGGAAAATTGTCAACATTATTTAAGTCAAATCATTAAAAAAAACATCTTCATTTATTAACAACAATCTATCAATGCACATAAAGTCATTTGAATAGTGTTTTCTTACCCATGACTCATCTACCAAGTCTCTGAGCTACTGGTGTAGTAAATTTGTTCCCTCTAAATTAAAAAAAATTCATTCTTTAAACTTAAACAAAAAAAAAATAATAATAATTTATTAAACAGTAAGGGTAGCATGTTTCAGCTTAAATAGGGGTTGGTTTTCGTGTTTTTTCGCAAAACGAAAAGATATGCTCTCCTTAGAATTTCCCAAAGATTAACTTAAGACCAACGTGTTCAATTTTGCACCTTTCCTTCGCTCGCAATATACTAACCAAAAAAAGGCGAATTTCGGACTTATTTTGCGGTCACTTTTTGGAGTATATCTCAGAGCAGAATTTTCGAGGTAGCAGAAGGACTATGAAGTGGTATAATTAAAATTTCCCTCGTCTTCTAGGAAGTCCGGAAGCTGTGGACATTTTTAGATCAGCAAATATGTGCCCAGGACGAATTAGATATATGCAAAGTTCGGTTGCAATTAAAAGACCCAAGCAAGACAAGTGAAGAAAAGAAAACCAGTCAACTCATCAAAAATCTCACTTATAATTTAGAGAACAAGAATGAGACAGTGAACTTAATAAGTGTGCATGAGGTTTGTACAGTATAGGAAACATATTACTCTCAAAAAAAAGGATTAATAATTAAATCTTTATATTTAATTGTTATATACTTATTTAATTATGCATTCTACATGACTTGTTCTGCATTATTTTTTATGGTGTGACTGAATAAAGGTTCTCTATTATTACTATTAAATAATAATAATAATAAAGTCCTTTAGTTTCAATTACATAATAAAAGGCCATTGACCGAAATCCTTCAACCCATCATAAATGAGCACTTTCTAGTATCTATAAAATAATTTTGATACATTTAGTATACAGTATGTCTCACTTTTCATGACTCTCATATTACAGCTCCCTTATTGCAACTTTTTTTTAAATTTGGGTGGAAGGTGCTTACCTATCAGGAGATTGTCACAGTAAAACATTCATCGTCATGAAGAAAAATAAACCTAATTTTCCAAAAAAAAAAAAAGATAGTAATTTTTTTACAAAAATACTAAGGCGAAAGCGAAAGTGAGGAATGACTTTTTTTGAAAAACAATTCATTTCCAAGTTATCGATTATTTATTGTTTAAAAAAATGCAATTTTAAGGGGGCCGTAATTCAAAAACCATACATCAAAATATTGTTAAATTTTGGATATAGGCGTTCTGAAGCATGTTGATCAATAATATTGCGTTAGTATTTTTGAAAAAAAAAAAAAGGTCTAATATCTTTTTTAAAAAAATTTGAAAAAAAAATGTTCCAAAATTTGTCGATTTGCTAAGATTTTTTTGTCAATTGATGTGTAATAATGCTATTTGAGAACAAAATATAAAACGGTTCTTGTCAGACTTATAGGATTAAGAATTATTTTGGATAATCTCACAGTAAATACATGCTTATTATTATTTCAAAATTTCAGCTTGACTACCAAAATGCGATGTTAAAATCTGAAATGAAAATGAATATGACAAAATTAGAAAAAACTTTTGGCACCCAGAGTTACCTGGAAACATTACGGAAACAACAATATGAAGGACAAAGCCCAGACCCTTGCCCTATCTGCAAGAACAGTTTAGAGAATCACTGGAGCATATTACTCTGTGGCCATAGTTACTGCCTTGAGTGTATACAGATCTTATTGGAACAGGTACGTATTAATTACTAATTTGTGTTTTGAAACATTTTGTATTATATTTTAAACTGTATCTGTGTAGTGAAACTCTCATGTGACCTTGTTTAAAATTCAAGCACAAATTGTCCAAAATGAGATGAGCATTTTACCACTCTTCGTCATTGCCAACAATGTGACAGTCAGAAATAAACAACAAATGTTTTAACATTGTTATAACGACTATGATTGTTGAGAGAAGAGTCTTATAAGGGCGTTATACCAAACTACCCTAACCCTAACCCGGTGTTAAGCTAACTCCATATTAAAATTTAACACTGGTTTAAAAATTTTGCGAGTTGTACCATTTGAATTAACCCTGGTGTTAATAAACACAGAGATAACTAAATATAAGCACAAAATAAAGAACTACCAGAAGCGACACTCCCCTCATCGCCTTTGATGATGTTTCTTGATCAATTTTTGTGATCTTCACCATCTTTTTGTAGGTGTTTCCGTCAGTGCATTTATTGTTTTAACCTAACATTCTGTGACATAATATCCAACAATTCAACTATATTTTTCAATAAATGAACTGACGGAAATTCCTACAAGAAGATGGCGTCAATGTGGAATTTGGGCGGGAAGCTTAAGTGTCCCTTCTGGCAGTCCTCTTTTCTCTGATATATGTCCAAGTTGCCATAGTGAAGCGAGGGTATTGATAGTCGAATTACATAAAATATAAAACACTTGTCAAGTTGTGTCAATTTGTGTTGTGTATATTTATAATGATAAATATTAATATCACACTGGTCGTAGATTATACCTAAATGAAAATGGACAATTTTGAGTTGGAGGAAAGAGTAGGGACTGATAAAACTATTATTAAGTAATTACAATGTACACTGTATACTCAAGACAGAAATGTCAAAATTTGAATTGACATTTTTACTAACCCCGCCATAAACCACCCGACTACCTAGTTTAAGTTTTACGTTCAGTGCGCCCGATAACCTCAAAATTCAAGGTTAGCGTATTGGTAAAACGCTACATTGCTCTTAACCCTCATTTAACACAGTTGTGCCAACTAACCCCGTGTTGGCACAACTTGCCCTTAGAGGCGCAAGCTTTATGTGTAGTTGCATTCCATATTGCTCTCTCTTACTTTTTGGTCAGACAAAAAACAACGTTGTGCTCTAATGTGCAATATAAATCTTTGAGTGAACGTAAATGTTTGAGATTTTTATGCTTTCACGGGCTACAACCAGTGTCTTTCTTCCCAGCAAGAATGAAAAAAATGGCTTGGAAAGCTGAAAGCATCTTATTTCGTTACTAATATTTTTCGGTATACCGGGCGTAAACGAATAGTGGGCCACCCCTGTAACTTCCTTGTTTTTGAAGATATCGAGATGAAATTTTGTATGGTGAAATTAGGTAAGATTTCCAACTTTTTGAGACCTGTCTGCCCGGTTTCACCGGAAATGGCCCCAATAGTCTTTTCTAAATGGACCACCCTGTATGTTTTCACATTTTTGAAATAAAGATCACATTTTGGATTCTTTTATACTATTTTGAACAATTTATACAGTGTTGCACGAAAAATAATTCGAATTTTAGTTATCAATCTAGATGGCTGCGAATATGTTGAAATTAATTTTGTTCCAATGTAATTCATATAAAAAATACGGAAACGTCAATATAGATAAGATAGATAGATAAATTTATTCATCGTTAAAATATTACAATTGTTACAATGTAATACTTATCAGACTAGTCAAAAAGTGATAACATTCATATATCCTTCCATACATTTAAAACATAATAGAAATCATTCATCTACCTATTCGGTGATTGTAATATACTGCATATAAAATGATTATAAAATATGATAATATAATAATAAAAATATAAATAACATGGTGATAAAAGTAACATGGCAATGACATAGTAATACATATACATATTATCGCAAGAAAGACAAACAGATTTAAAAATATAGCATTAAAAACTAAACTTACTGGTTTAAAAAATCATCGACTGTATAAAAAGCATTGTCTATTAAGTGCTTAGATAATGTACGTTTGAATTTTTTCAAGTTGTCAATGGCACCAAACATATTTACAAAATGATTATAACAGATGATCCCTCTGTATACATGAGAATTTTGACCTATACTCAGACGTGAAAAAGGTAAACGTAATTCGTGTCTCTGTCGGGTATTATAATTATGAACCATTTCATTTCTGATATAGTTTATTTCCTCTTTTTTAATGTTTAATATTATTAAATATATGTATAGACATGGCAAAGTTAAAATTTCCAATTTAATGAAAAATTCCTTACGAGAATTTCTCGGTTTTGCTCCCACCATACATCTGATTATTTTCTTTTCAATAATAAAGGCTTTTTCCATATGTGATGAGTTTCCCCAAAACACAAGACCATAGCTCAATACTGAGTGAACCAAGCCATAGTAGGCCATCTTTAGCACATCAAGAGACACCGTTTCTCTTAATTGCCGAATTACAAAACATATGCTACTTAACTTAGATATAGCTGTTTCAATATGCTTTTCCCAGGTTAACTTTTGATCAACCGTAATGCCAAGAAATTTGGTACTATTAACATGTTCAATAGATTTGTGATTAATCTTTAGAAGTGGTGAGAAATCGAGATTAATATTTTTTTGTTGGAAGAGCATAAAGAAAGTTTTACTTATGTTTACTGATAGCCCATTATTTATACACCATTGGTAAAAATCATTTGCACAATGATTAGCTGTAATTATAGATTTCTGAAGTGTATTTTCGGCAATCAATTGGTTTGTGTCATCAGCGTATATAATAGTTATATTTTGGTTGTTACATGACAGTTCTATATCACTCATAAAAATGATGAAGAATAATGGGCCCAGAATTGAGCCCTGGGGAACTCCCGTAGATACTTTCTTTGGCTGTGATTGGTATTCATCTATCATTACTATTTGGTACCTGTTTTTTAAGTAGGATGCTGCCCAGTCATTGGTAGTACCTCTGACTCCTATGTGATAAAGCTTGTCTAGTAGTAATTCATGGTCTATTGTATCGAATGCTCTAGTAAGATCAAAGTATAAAGCAATTGGATATTCCTTGTTATTTAGATATTCATATATATTTTCACATAGTTCTGTTATGGCAGTTTCTGTAGATTTCTTATGTCTAAATCCGTGTTGACAGTTTGGTAATAGTTTTTTTTGTTCTAGGAAAGAATTTAGCCTGATGTTATAAGCGTATTCAATAACTTTTGCGAATTGTGATTGCAAACATAGATTTCTATAGTTGTTTACGTCATTTATGGATCCTTTATTCTTAAATATTGGAATTGATTTAGACACTTTTAGTACTTCAGGATATTTTCCCGTACAGAAACTGACATTTATTATGTGAGTTAGTGGAGCATTAATCAAATCTTTTACTACTTTGAGCGATTGTCCGTGAATACCATCGATACCCGCAGCAATTTTTTTTGTGGTTTTATTAATAATTTCGCTTGTCTCATTGGGAGTGGTTGGATTGATGAAAAAGGTCGAAGCCACCATGGGGGTTAATATTAAATTGTTCTTATTTGGCTTAATCGTTGTCTTGTTAATGAAGAACTCATTAAAGTACTCACAGGTTTGCGCCCTGTTTGAGATAATTGTAGAGTTTACATTTAATTCAATAGGTGTTCTATTTCTGGATCCTTTTTTTTTCTCATTTATTATTTTCCAGCTTTCTTTGCTGATATTGGAGGCATTACTTATTCTGTTATCATTATAATTTGATTTACTTTTACTTACCATACTCCTGTAAAGAATTTTTAATTGCCTTAACCTTTCGATCACAATTTCATTTTTTGTAGATTTTGCTATTTTAGTCATTTCACATATGGTGTGATGTAATTGTTTTATCTCAGTATTGAACCATGGCTTCTTGTTCTTACCAATTGCAAATTTCTTAAGAGGAAACGCGTTATAAAAATGTTATTTAAAGATGGAGTAGAATGAGTCAAATGCTTTGTTTACATCATCCGATTGATAGGTTTTAGCCCAGTTCTCAGATGCTATTAAATTTCTAAATGTTGTTAGGTTTCCATTTGAATATAATCACGTCTGTAACAGATGTTCGGTGCTTCTGAATTAGTTTTTGGCAGGTCAAAGCGACATAATTGAAATGTGTGATCTGACAGGTGTGTATCTATGACATGAACTTCATCTATGATTATATTTGAGAAAATTGCGTCAATACCGGTTTTAGACGTGTTTGTTATACGTGTCGGTTCGTTTATATGATTTTTCATTCCAAATTCATTAAATAAATTGGTTACTTTTTTAAGGTCTTTAGAAGAAATTAAAGAGTCTATGTTTATATCACCACATACAATGTAATAGTAAGTGTTTTTATAGATGTCACACATCAGATCACTCATTTTCTCGAGAAAAGTATTTACATTACCCTTTGGTGTTCGGTATACTGTTATTATAAATAATACAGAGTTACAATTTGAAAATTCATATGTGGCTATGGTTGCTTCAAATTCTTTCTCAATACATTGATGAAAAGTATATCGTTTGAGACATATTTCGGTTTTTGCAAAAATGCAAACCCCTCCACGAGTGTAACTAGTG
Organism: Rutpela maculata; assembly: GCA_936432065.2. Lineage (NCBI taxonomy): Eukaryota > Metazoa > Arthropoda > Insecta > Coleoptera > Cerambycidae > Rutpela > Rutpela maculata. Next base: position 24,787,116 of record OW386293.2, read on the forward strand.
CGACAAAAATTGTTTATTAGTGTATAGTTATTTATATTAAAATACTTGATTTCTGCTTGTGTGAGCCAATGTTCTGTGAAACATACAATATCAGCTGGGTAGAGTTCGAGTAGTACTTCTAACTGTGATGTTTTTCCATCGATCCCTTGGATATTAAGATGCAATATATTTAATTTGTTATTTACCATTTGTCTCTTGGACGTTGTGTCGGGGTTTAAGTCTTGCTTTTTTCTATTTAATTCTTCTGCCCTGTTCTGTCTAAAAAAGAGTTTGGTGTCTCTTCGGTTTCTCCTGTAAGCACATCACGTATTTGGAATTTGTCGTAATAACGTTTGAAGTCAAATCTTTTGAATCTCACTCCTCTGGGCCAAAGTTTGGGGTCGTAAAATTCATTTTTATGTTTGATACCTGCGGCTACCATAAATTCCTTAAATTTCGCGCCTTGCAGTGTTTTTAACTCCTTTACAATTAAATCGTCTTGTTCAATTCCGGTCTTTCCTCTTAAGTAACATTTAATATCTTGTTCAGTGACATCTTGTTGCCAAGCCTTTGGGGATAGATGGAACAAAGTGACATTTGGCAACCAGTATGGTCAAAGCCAAATTTGGAATATCTGCTGCAAAGAAAAATGCAGTTGTAAAATTGGTTGCAATTTGAGCCATGTTCTTGTAGACCAACTGGTCTCCCCGGGGAGAGCGTAGATGCGTCTTGACTGTGCTGCATTTCGATACTCCAATGAAGCAACGTGCCGCGTGGTTAGTACTTGGATGGGTGAAATCCATCTTGGGAAACACAGCGATCTCGTCCCACCTTCTAGCGTCTTGTATATCAGCGAATACACAGAAGCTATGTAATTTCAAGACGAGGATTACGTAGTAGATTTACCATCCTTCGGAGGGGATGTAAAGCAGGCGGTCCCTTGTCTATTAAATGTTAGGCAAGTAAAAGATCCCTACTCTTTTCAAGGGAAGAGGTTCGGCAAAATTTCCAGGTTGGCTCGTCTCCTGGCTTCAGTGATAGACCCTGGTAGCAGCAATAGGCCGACGTTAAATAAATAGTTAAAAAAAAACATCTTCCCCAGTGCACTTTACAGTGCAAATCTAAAGAACAATGTGCTAATAAAAGATAATAGTAAATTTAATGCATATTTACTCATACAAAGTTAGAATATGCCTTTTTCAGAAAATAAATTACTTATTTAAATTTATTATCCCAATTTTCAAAAATATGCATCGTTCTGGCACAAATCATCATCATATCATATCCTCAATATTGTACACATATCTATTAGTCGAAAAAGTCATATGAGACTCTAAAATCGGTCCATCATTTATAAATTTTAATTTTGTGTGTGCCATTTTCAAAAATAGGCGCATATTGGCTCTTACAGGTTGGCCATGAGTGTGCTGAGGGTCGAATCGCTTAGAATGCTCTAAAGAACAACCATGCCAAAGGAGGAGGGTCCATAAAGTCGGTTTTCCGCTTAATTTATTAAAAAAAAAAAAACAAAAACATTTTTATTATTTACTATCGATATCGAATCGATTCTAGCCCAAACGAAACTTTCCCGCACTCACCTCCATTTTTTGTACCTCCCTAAACTACTTAATAACCAGCATTCAGTTGATTTTATTGTGGGTCATTGAAATATTTTAGCATGACTGTTGCTGAATAAGGATATCTTTTTAAAAATTATTATTTTGGGTATTCAGCAGATAACTTTCAAAGAAAAACATTTGTTTCTTTCATGTACCATCATTGGTGCAAGTCTGACCAAAATAGAATATCAACAAGAGTTCCCCCTACGAAACGGCTTGTCGACTTCTTTCTTACTGTATCTAACATTCAGCATGAAAAACAATAATATTTTTTATTTTATACGTGTATTTTAGCTGTTTCGGAAGACGTGGGAGGAGGTGACAAGGGGAAAAAAGCGGGGGTGGGGGAAACTTTGCCGAAAACCGGCCTTATGGTTCCTCCTCCTTTCATGCTTCTTTCACAAAATGCAGTGGACTAGGGCTCGACCGATGGATCGGCACCGGCGCCGATGCTACAAAATTTCAACCATCGGCATCGACCATCTACAAAATATAAAGCCGATGGTGCCGATGGATTTTCTTACGGGTTGCATACTTAAAGTCTCTGTTGGGAATGAAATGTTTATTGTTTAGATTATTTTAGAAAGCTGTTTAATGTCTTATTTATAATGTATATATACCTTTGGTTCTGTTTTTGTGCAGTAAATATTAATTTTTATTTTTGAACATGTTGATTGATATCTGTTGTCTAAGTTCAAAATTAAAACATTGGCCATCGGCATCGGCCCATTGGCAAAATTCTGCAATCGGTCGAGCCCTACATTGGACTATTATAACAATAAATGTTTTTCTATTTCTATTCCATTTCCAAAGATGGGTAAAGGAAACTTTCCATTTGAAAGTTTCCGGAACGAAATTTTGATAAAAATGAAAGTTTTCTAATAAAATATTTGAATATTTGAAAGTTTCCAAAATTCCAGGAAAGTTTCTTTTGGAAACTTTCGGAATATTCAAGTATTTTATTGGAAACTCATTTTTATCAAAACTTCGTTCCGGAAACTCGAAAACTTCCTAGAAACTTTCATTGGAAAGGGTCCTTTACCCAAGTTTGTCCATTTTTATTTGTGTTCTATTCCCATTCTACAATGATATTCTTTCTAACTCTAAATCTTTTTCACCTCTAGGGAATATTCTATGAGCATATACAGTGTTCAGTATGCAGAAACAAGCAAAAATATCACGAAATCTCATACATCAAGGCAGGGAATACTGTAACAGATGAAGATTGTAAAAAGATAAAGGGAAATTACTCGACCAAAATTGAGGCTGTTATTAAATTGATAATGGATTTGAAAGCCGAAGATCCAACTGTAAAAGTTTTGCTGTTTTCTTCCTGGATAACCGTATTAAAATGTTTGATGGAAGCTTTGATGACAAATGATATTTCTTGTGAGTTAGCAACAAGCTCAAATATGGAAGTGAAAATTGAAAATTTTAAGGTAAGTTTATCATATAGTTTTCCATCTGTTAGTATATTCTTTGCCTGGCCTATTTCATATTGTTTTCTTAATATCTCGGGCAACAGATTTAATGCTGCTGAATTTGCAATATCCATAACTTCATGAGGAGTGCGATACTTTTCATTGGTTTCACTATTGTTAAAGTCTGTTATTTTTTCTAAACTGATTTAAACTGATTTAAGCAAACACACCATCAGACTTATTGAAAATAAAATGGAATTTGAAATGTATAAAGCGTAGAGCACTATAATCTCTCTCAGGCCGATTTAAGAGGTAATAAAAAGCCATCAGGTATGACAAAAAAATTGAAACCAACGGCAGTTTATCATTAAAACTACATAAGAAAGGCCCAAAAAACAAGAGCCCCTCAGAAATAATAATGATTTTAATATCCATACAAAATTTGCATAGACACACGTAATCAGCAAATTTAAAATAGTGGGCTGCTTCTCGGTTCTCACGGTAATTTTCAGTCGTTTCTTGTAATTCTACCTTAATTTGCTAACGAAAAAGTGATAATTATTGACAATTATAATTGTGAGATTGACCTTGAATATTTTTATATAACAAGAAATACATGGCCGGCCAACTAAAAACTTAATTGTCATTTTACAGTCCTCTCCAGTGTTGCCAGGTCTAGTGAAATTTCACTAGATCTGGTGATTTTTTTAAAATCTAGTGATTTAGTGAAAACTTTTACGAAAATGCCCATTTTTAATGATTTTTGAATCATCCAATTTATTGTCCTCTGCTGGTAGGTAGACAAACATTAAATTCGAGTTGCGATCCATTTAATACAGAACTGTTCACGTTAATCGCTACCACGATCAGTAAACTCTACGGTTACCTTGATCAGCAGCTCTTAGACGAGAGAGACGCGCGGAGCGGGAAATCGAATGAAAGAGACCGACATATCTGATTTCCGTGCAAAAGACACAGACAAAGATGCCTGTAGTGTCTACAGCTGACGTAGGCTGTAGACCCTAACAGAATATATTTCATTCGATTCCCCGCTCCGCGCGTCTCTCTCGTCTAAAAGCTGCTAATTGAGGTAACCATATAGTTTATTGACCGTGAATCGCTACAATCGAATAGCCTGGGCTCGTTGCCCTCTAGCGTCTCGTAGACAAACAGTACTTTCTAGTTACAAACCATTTAATACAATACAGAGTACGAAGTCTGGCAACGAAATAATCAGATACAGGACGCTCAAAGCTATGCTGTGCTCAGAGAGCTCAAGAAAATTACGTGTCCTACAGACACTGCAACTTTTGAAAATTAAAGATGAGAGCTTTAATTTCAAATCTAGTGAAATTTTAGTAAAATTTAGTAACGTTTTTAAGCGTCGTCTGATAACTTTTAAAATTTTGATCTGGCGACACTGGTCCTCTCATTAAACTATTTATTCTAATAATCTTAATGACCTAGAACATTTACTCTAAATGAATCCCTTTTAGTCTTTTGGTATACTATCACAAATAATCCCTTCCTTACAAAAATGCAAATGCACTTGGCGAAGACCACATGATCTTGATAAAAGCTGTAATAAAACGTTTGGGACGTTGACATTTGATACAAAAAACTTAAAACTTAACCTCAAAATAATTTGTATGTGTGTGTGTTTTAACAGTCCTTTTAAAATGGCCACTCTTTTATTTTCTTCCACCTTTCCAAAAAAGACTTAATTACACATCAGTAAGTCGTGAAATGCTTTTAATTAACACACACACACACACATGCATCAACGACACTTCAGGCAGACATATTGTTTATTATTTTTATAATAAATGTTTTATTGAGGTTTTGGAAAGTGTTTTATGGAATTAAAATTTGCCTTTTAGATTTGTAGAGGCCTTTTTTTCTTCATAACGGTTTCATCACAACATTTATCAAGGTTGTTTTAAGAGTCTAGTTTTGTAATGCAAAGCAAAAATCTCTGTGTCAGCCATTTTTCAAAATTTTCAGAGTTCATGTTGTCATGGTAATCTGCTGACTTATTCTTGATGGAGAAAACTAAACTTGCATCTTCAGCAAAGCCAAGAATAGATCCTGCATGTACAACTATAAATCTTTTACCTTCTGTAGCTGTACGACGCCTTTTCGATTTACTGGAATCATCTTGCCAAGAATATTTTAATCCTCTGCTAAAGATTTAAGTTTCGTCTAAGAACACTACATCTTTGGGGTCATTACTTTTCAAATTGTTTACGTATTTGCGTAAAAACTAGCCATTTTAGATAAATTTGTGGTCTTTCACACAGTACTTTTCTAAGGAAATATGTTTATAATCAGACACTCTATCGTAAATAACATTTTTTATTTCATATTTTACGGCATCGTGTAACTCTGTTTTGGACTTTTTACGATTCCGTTTATCGGAAGCTTGAGGTTCCACATTTTCTTTGACGTTTTTGGCTATTTCTTTTACAGTCTTTTCATCGATTTTTAAAGCCTCACCCACTCGCGTTTGAACAGCTTTTATTGACAATAAACGTCCACTATTTTCATTTTCCTTTTGAAAATATTCCAACAAATTCAAAACTAACTGCTGTGATTGCGGATTTAAAAATTCACCAGGATGCATGATTACTATTTAGACAATAGAACAAGACTAAAAGTGCCCTCTTAGGCACTAATTGAAATAAGTGTACTATACCTGCTATACCCGCCTCTGAAATCGCTAGTCGCATTCGACGACGACACACGCTACGCAAATTGGTTTACTGTCAAACAATAGAAATGCCGCACGTCGGTCATAACTTGACCACAAAGATTAAAACTTACATTACAGATTAGGTTACAAACAATATTTCAATAAAAACAAGGAAGGATAGAGCTCCGGATGATATTCCTTACACTATACGATCGGGATTCTATCAGCGTACAGACTTTACATATTTTTAACACATTTGTTGTTAAACAATAACCTGACAATAGCAGTACAACTAGTGAAGTGCAATTTAATTTCGATCTTTTAATCTGTTGGCACTTTTGGTGTAAAAACTATATGCTCTTGCTAGATTGACCTTGTTTATGCCATGTAGATTACGAATCCACTTTTATCTTAAACAAATTGTCATGTACATAACTTCCTTTTTAGCCACTTGTATAAAATGATATTAAAAAATCAAATATTTTTACTTGTCATCGTAAATAAAGGCAAATGATTTACATAAAATAGGGAGCTTAATATCTTTCTATACACAAAATTCGATATGAACTCAAATATTTAGTTTTAGGCTTATAATGTAATTGTTCACAGTTCGTAATTGATTCCTTGGACTTTAAATTAATTAATTAAATAGTTACCTAGTGTTTATGTATATTTGACCAATTCTGACTATGCTAATATAGAATCAGGGTAAATACTTTTAAAAACATTTTAAAATGCATATTTTTGGAAAATCAATAGAAAAATAAGATTCATTGATTATATTCAGCCCAAAATTTGTAATGTGTTTCTAATGGACCTTGAACCGAGCCGTTTCTATAATATAATTCTTGCAATTATTTCATTAATAAAATTCGAAATTTATTACAGAACATTGAAAAAAGAATAACGGTTTTCCTGTTGCCAATTACTCTTGGTTCGAAGGGTCTGAACTTAGTCGAAGCCACTCACGTGATTCTGGCCGAACCACTTTTAAACCCGGCAGACGAACTGCAAGCAGTTGGAAGAGTGCATCGAATAGGCCAAAGAAAGTAAGTACAAAATGGAAAGTTCAGAAATAGTCTAAATTTTAAGTTTTTCATATATTTTTGAAATTAATATGCGCCTGTAGTTCCTCTGTGCTTCCCTTTTTATGAACAGGGATTACTCTGGCAGTCTTAAGACTATTAGGAAATTTACCTTGTGATAAAGAGTAAATATACATTAGAGTAAATGTACAGTAGAGGTTTAATGATATGAACAGCCATTTTTTTGATGAAGTTGCCGGCTGATTTTTTTGTGGTAAGTGAGTGGATGACACTTAGGAGCTCTTCTACATGTACTGGTCTAAGGAAAATCATATTTTTAGGTGTTTTTTAATAGATGATGGTGATATGTTTTTGAAGGGTTTATAATATCGAGTTGGATAAAGTATCATCAGCATTAGAATTACATTTTGTTGAACCATTGCAGGTAGTTCATTTGTATATATTATATTTTCAACAAAGGACCAAGGATTGAACCTTGCGGTACACCTTTTTTATAACGATAATCCTGGCTTTTATTAAGTTACTCTCTATCTTTTTCAATAACAAATTGCTCTTTTCCTGACAGTTACGGTCTGATAAGGCTTTTCGCCACTCCTCTGATACTGCACCTTTCCAACTTTTCGATCATAATGCCATGGTCCATCACGCTATCAAATGCTGTTGAGAGGTCCAAGCAAACATAGTTGACGTATCTTTATTCATCGAGTCTAGTAAAGCGTTAGTAAAGCGTGATAAATAGCTTTTGTTGTTGATCGACCTCAAAGAAAATCATATTGACATCAGTCACAGCATTAACATCTAGAAACCTTATTAATTTTTTGCATATAATCCTTTCGAATATTTTACAAATATTTTACTAATATTTGACACAAGAGGGTCTGGCCTGTAATTTTTAAATTCATATCTTTTTACCTTGGTTCTTTTAGATTTGCCATTCTCATGCAAGTTCACCATATATTTTTGTCTGCTGAATATTTTCGTTCACGTCTTACAGTGAAAAATAAACGTTCTAAGGGAACACTCATAATTGTCGCAGTCTTGTACAGGTTTCTTCCCAGTTTTCATTATTTAGCTGATAAATGAAATTTTCTAGATTTTCATCATTAAAATATCGTTTTTCATAGAATTCACGTTGTTTTATATTCTCAGTAATGGAAAGATTTAATTCAATAGCCATGTGGTCTGGTAATCCACTCTCAAATATCTCAGCATTCCTCACCTGAAAGTTCGTAAAAATATTGTCAATACATGTTGATGAGTTTTTTGTATACCACATTTAGCGCAGTAAAATTAGTTTGAAAACCACTGAAAATTCGGACAAATTTACATAAAGCTGCTTTCACCGGAAATGGGCATAGGTATATGTACTTAATAATATACTAAAAGTCCCCATATGTAGAAGTGCTGGAACCCTAAAAAAAACGCAATTGTTTAATGAGAGGGCAAGATTTATGTAGATTCGCGCACTGCGTCTGTAGTCCATGTAAAACGCGGGGTTTGACGGTCGGAATGACCCCCTCATCGGGATTATTTTATGTTTTTTGGGTCGCTGATCACGAAAATCGGGGTCCCGTGGCTCTAAAAATAGTGCGTCATCCCTAAAAATGCCAAAAACCACCCCTTTTTTCGCGGTAATGTGAATAATACTGTAAAATAATGCTATGAATGTGGTAATTGTAATGATATTTTGCTAGTTCAGTATGTCAATCTAAAATAAGGACAAATTTTATGCTGAGAGTTAACCAGAGGGGGTAAAACCTAAATTGACGTAAAATGGAAAAATTATGGATTTTTTTCTTTCACTTTTTGATTTGAGTTTAGATGAATGGGGATTGTACAATGAAGAAAATTTTTTCCAACCCCTCAGGGGTGAAAACTACCCCATATATCGCCTTTAAATTGAACTAATACTTAGAAAATAGGTAGAGATATACACTTTTGAGTTTGCTTGTAATTTTTTATAAACTTCCGTCGAAGAAAATACAAAAAAAATTTCACCCCTTTGGAGGTGAAAACTACTCCCAAGCTTGCAGGGAATTGAAAGAGAAGGTAGAAATATTGTTGATAAATGAACACTTCATACATTCATAACATTGTTTACAGTATTATTCACATTACAAAAGGGGTGGTTTTTGGCATTTTGACGCACTATTTTTAGAGCCGCGGGATCCCGATATTCGTGATCAGCAATCCAAAAAACTTAAAATACAAGTGGTCCTGAAGAGGGGGGCATTCCGAGCGTCAAATCTCTCATTTTACATGGACTACTGCGGTCGATCTTCACAGTAGATTACTACTTGTTGCTTGTGTTTATGGTCTGTAGTGCTAAATAATGATTATTTATTAGTATTATACTTAATATAAATAGTGTGTTAATAAGTTATAATAAGTGCATTGGATTATATTTGACACAGTTATCGTTTAAAAATTTGTTATTTGTTGTTGTTGCTGGTAAATATTTTTAAGGCAATATGGAAGCTAATACGTGTATCTTATGCAATGTTATGGCTTTTAAAAGATGAGAGTGTATGTGTTAAATCGAAGGACTTGTGACACTAATTATTGCAAGCAAAACGAGACATGATGATAAGTGAAAACATTTTGAGGGTGTTGAACAAATTTCTGTACATAAAACATGTAGGAAAAATTACATTCGTGGCATAGTGGCACATTAAATATTAAGAACCAAGAACAACGAACAAGATCTGTTAAAGCAAAATGTAACATCGAAATTGCTGTGACTGATGAGACAAAGTCTTCAATTTATCAAGCTGATTTCGTCTCGAATAGGAAAAATAAGAAACATTTTATTGAACAATGATTGACAATGATTTTAAGAAAATTTGGAATCTCCGTTATACAGGCCCCAGATGATGCTGATACAGTAATTGTATCTACAGCTATAACATTGGCAGAAACCAATAAAAATGTCATTGTAGTAGGTGATGATACTGATTAGATGGTCCTTTTAATACACCATTGTAATAATAACCTTCACATGCTAAGACCAGGTCAGCATCTAAACCAGATCGATTCACAGATATTTCGAATGTGCAATAGGGTGGCCCATCTTTTTCGAAATCGAAATTTTTTATTTCTCACCCCTGCAAATGGTTCCATTTGAAGAAAAAACAGTCCCCTCAAAATATTATTGAGGCAAATTTGAAGGCAAGGGGTGCCGCAGAATGCATTATTATGCAATAATAAAAGTAAATGGAATTATTTACATTCTTTGGTTGATGCATTGTTTTTTTTTTTTAATCAGCAACATTTATCTTTAGAATGACTAATCAAGTCATACAAATATCAAAGACATTATCTGTTGTGACTATGACATGTGTCATACTACTGTAAATTCGTAGTCTAAGAAAACTAGACTAGAAGTTTTTGAAATAAAACTCTCCTTTTATCTGTGTGTATTTTATTATGAAACGTTTTTTTCATACATAGTACCAAATATTATCCTAAATCTACAAGACATATAGTAATAAAAACAATATTTTTTGCACTAGGCCAAAGCATGCGACAGGGTTTCTTTTTTTACATTTGGAAACTGTGATTTATAATCATTTACAACTTGGAGTAAAAACTGTTTTTGGTCTTCATTTTTTGTTAAAATGTCATTATAGTCAGTAATAAGTTTGATTCCTCTCTCAGCGGCATCATTTACAACTTTAATTTTGTTTACAATATTGAAACATCGGGTAAACCTTTCATTTTCCCTCCATGTTGTTGGATCATTTTCCAAAAATTTCATAGACAAACCTAATTTTTGAAAAAACAGTTTAGTGTTCTCGCATATGAAGTCCTGAATTTCCTTGTTTTCAACGTCAGTAATGTTACCAATCATAAGTCGTTTAATACCCTCTTGATTTGGTGCTTTCCTATTCAAAGCTTTAACCATTTCTCTTTTAGTGGTAACTGAAATATCGTCATCAAAGAAAGATAAGCCAACATTTACTGAATTAAGGTACCACAAATGGTTCATTATTTTCCTACTTGCGGCTTGAGATATTTCTTTGTCAATATTTTGATAATTAATGAGTTCTTTACAAAAGTCTAAGTCATGAAGCAGTGCTTCACTAGCAAATGACGCTGTAAACCAGGCCTTTACATAAACCTTTACAATAAAGAGACATATATCTTCAATACCTATTTTTTCTTTTTTAGTTAGTTGGAACTGATCTTGGAAAAAAAAATATTTTTAGACAGTAAATGGCTTTGGCCATCCAACGTGCATGATGAAATGCCCCTGGTTGATAGAATGTCGTGTGAGTGGGCTCTTCTTCAACAAAAAGTTTAGAAAGCATTAAAAATTCTTTATAATCATCATAAGGCCGTTGCAAAGTTAAAGCTGCATTTAGAAACTTTACAATTTCGGCTTTAACTGGTTGTAAAATGTGTTTAATTTTTGATACCTGAAATCCAGTTTTTAGTTTATTTTGATCTATTTTAGGCCAAAATTCCCTAAAACGTTTGAATAGTGGCACATTTGGACCAGATGAAGAAGGCATTTTTGTGTCAAACACACTTCTCAAAACCACTTCAAAAATATGATGTCTACAAGGAAAATATAGAATATCTCTTTCTAATTTTTGTTGCAATAGTGTGGCTGCCCCATTTATATAACCCATATTTGATGCTGTTGTATCACAACACAAAGCTATTACCTTTTCGTCCAAATTCCATTCACAAAGCACATCATAAACTGCTTCAGTCTGTTCTCTTCCAGTTGAATTGGGCAAAGCTGGTACTCCAAGTAGTTGTTCAATATCTCCACTAGTAACTAAGATAGCAAGTCTATCGATATTTCCCATTCCAGTGAGAGAAGGTAAAAGTTTTCCATCCCAATGGATGACTGGGGCCGGCAATTCAGAATTACCGAAGGCAGTTTTTAATATTTCAGCTCTTTCTTCGCGGATGCGTTGTCTAGAGCGCTGAAGTGTGGTTCTGCTGATGGACAAAGATGTGGTGTCATGCCCTAGTGCTTCTGCTACTGCCGTCAAAATATGGACTCCATACCTGTCGCTTATTTTGCAAGTATCAAATGCAGCGGCTATTTTTGGTGTGATGATGTTACATGTTCCATACAATCTCCTCTTTTTTGGCTGTGACGGGCCAGGCTGGTCTTGTAACAACTCTTCTTGGGCTTCGATTATTTCATCTTCATTTTCGTTGGAGTCGGCTGAATTACTACTTGATGATGGACAGGTGACTGCTTCCTCTAATCTAGCTTTTTCTTGTTGACTTCGTTGCATTCGTTCGGATAATTTCTGTAATTTCTCCTCAGCTGATTTTTCTTGAGAAGCAAGTTGGTAATCAATACCATGCATAAATCCAGGACATCCCTTTTTTCTTTGGTTAATTAAAAACTGCTTATCTTCATCTATTTTCATCAAACCCAATGCATTTGCATGAGAAATGTCAAAAAGATCGTCCAATTTTTCAACGAAATTTTTTTCTTTTTCTCCCGCACTGACCCTTTTAGCCGATTTTTGTAAGTTCCTCCACTCTGCATAAAGTTTATCTAGTTGTTTAACACAATGAAAATCCTGACGTGTCGGAATGCGAGCTTTATCCCAAAAAACTGACACCTCTTTTATTGTTAATTTAGCACTTTCATGTACACTTAGCTTCACTTCACGAATGTTATAAAAGAGCACTTGTAATACTTGTCTATTAGACGGCAATTTATTGCCAATGATTTGTGACGAATAGTGTCCAACTAAGTAAATGAAAGTATCCTTTCGTAAGGATCTAACATCAGCCATCGTTAAATGTTTTTTCAAAAAGGAACGTATGTTAGAACTTATAATGTCACCACTGTAAAACACAATTGCAAACTGACATAAAAACCTACCGTAGGTGCATTATATTTCCAAACTTCCAAAACAAATAATTTCTAGGAAATAATTACACCAATAAAACATTATGAGAAAAGAGATATTTGTATTTTAAGTAAAATTTAAGTGTATTACCGTAATAAAATCTTATCTACAAATTTCTACCTGAATGCGGCACGGGTTACCGTAATAAAATCTTATCTACAAATTTCTACCTGAATGCGGCACGGGTTACCGTTCACCGAATTATCTGAAACTTTGACATAAATTATTCCTAGTATAATAGTATATTTTCGTGGGGTGAGACTTAAAAAATACGCAAAAAAAATCACCCCCTATAGAGATGGGCCACCCTAATGTGCAATGTTTGCTAGGCCCAATAAAGGAAGTTTTGCTATTTCTACATGCCATATCCGGTTGTGATACAACATCTTCTTTTTATAAAAAATGTAAAAACGCTGCTATAAAACTTGTCCAAAGGAATGAGAATTTGATTAAGCATATTAAAATATTTAACAGACCTGATGAGGATGCAGATAAATTAATTACAGTTTGAGAAAATTTTATAATGCGACTCTATAGTAATAAAAAAGAAAATGTTAAAACTATTGATGAGTTGAGATTTTATACATACAACACCATTACGACACATCACAATCTTCATGGAAATGTTGAACTTGCAAGTCTTTCACCCACCAAAGATGCTGCGAAATATCATATAATGAGTGCTTTTTATTAGATACAGAAGTGGATCATTAAATCCCAAAGATTGGGGCTGGAAAGAAACAGATCTGGTTCCTATTACAACAATGAGGCCTCCAACTCCAAATTTCATTATGAATTTAATACTTTGTAGCTGCAAAACTGGTTGTGGATATTCTTGTAGCTAGAAAATCAACTTTGTGTTTTACGGCTTTATGTAAAATCTGCCAAGGAAATTCTTGTTCAAACATGACGGTTCAAGATGATGAACTAGAACTGCCTTAAGTTTTGTGGTAAAAGTTTTCTTTTACAGATAATGGCATAGAGTTAATGAAAATTTTATCTTTTAGGTCTTCAAGTTGTTGGAAATCATATATTGCTATTTTTTAATCAAACTAACTAAACATATTGTAATGTGTTACAACCCTTAGAATGAATGTAGTGTATTTGCACCTACTCGAGAAACCTACCAGAAGTTAGTTCTGGTGACATCTGGAATGATCTAGAGAATGGTAGTGTCATTACAGAACAATCGAGATCTGTAATTTTTGGGTATAAAAGACCGACCGCATTCTCGGCGAGTAGTTCAGAAAGTATAGAAAGTGAGGTTAAGACTTCCAAGATAAACAAAGTGATAAACATTGTGATTTTAGTCAGTAAAGTGTATTTAAATTAATAATAGTATTGTGAAGTATCCAGTAAATATTTAATAAAGTGTGTTAGTGGACATCTCTTGTTATAATTTTTGGAACCCACGGATTTGAAAGGGGTAGTTTCCTAAGGGTGGAAACACGTTACAAATTGGTGTCAGAAAGCGGAATTTTATGACAAGAGGAGCTCTGAAGTTGTGCTGAAGTGTTCGAGAAGTATTCTCTAGGGTTAGTGCTAACACGGAGGACTCATTTACTGGACATTGTTCGAGGGTTATTTTCGAACAGGAAAATAGTGTTAAGTGCATTTTTGAGACATTGTAGAACATTTTATTAGGACATTAGTGTGATAATTAATTCCTTTGAACTGAGAAGTGATAGAGACACTGAAAAAGACTCATTTAGTGCGTGAAAATTTCTAGAACTTTTCTATTTGGACATTAGTGGAGATTAGTAAATTTTCTAAACTGGATAGTGACAAAAGACTCTGAATAAGACTTTTTCGTGCTATTTCGAGATTTGTCTGGAAAGTTCCATTACCGATATTGACGTGACAGTTAAATTTATTTTATTTTAACATAATCTTATGCCTATAAAAACTAGAAGTATGGCATCCGATAAACAAATACAGGACTTATTCGAACAATTCCAAAAAATGATGGCGCAGCAACGGCAGGAAGACAAAGAAGAACAGGAGAAAAAACGTCATGAAGAAAAAGAAGAAAGGAACGAATTAAAGAAAATGATGGAAGATCAGGAAATAAGACGTCAGAAAGAAAAAGAGGAGGAAGAAAGAAGACGTCAAGAACAAGAAAGACAACGTCAAGAGGAAAAAGACGAACTCAGAAAAATAATGGAAGACTTGGAAGAAAGACGCCAGGAGGAATTAAGGAAAATCCTGAGCGATCAAATAAAAATACAACAGGACGCAATCATTTCTGTCAAGGAAGAAGTTAAAGAAGAGATAAACAAGGTCGAAGAAAAAGTAGATAAGGTTGAAGGAAAAGTAGATAAGGTAGAAGAAAAAGTAACTGAGTTTGAAGTAGAAATAGACCGGCTTAAACGACAGTTGAGAGATAGAGGAAGCCAGCAGGTGGTATCATCAGGTCAGCGACTAAAACCTCCTTCTTTTGACGGCCAAAGTTCCTGGACGACGTACAAGAGGCAGTTTGAGGCAGCAGCATGTGCGAACAACTGGGATAACGAGGAAAAGGCTATGGCATTAGTTCTGGCGTTAAGGGGCCAGGCCTCAGAATTACTTCAGACTATCCCAGTGGAGAAACAAAGGGACTTTAAAGTCTTGGAAGCTGCATTAGACTTGAGGTATGGCGATCAACACCTTGCCCAATTATACCAGACTCAGCTGAAATCCCGGATGCAAAAAGCTGGGGAAAGTTTACAAGAATTTGAAGCTGCGATAGAGAGACTGGCACACCTGGCGTATCCGAGTGCACCTAGAGAATTTCAGGAGCAATTAGCCGTGGGGGCCTTTTTAGATGGCATAAGGGACGAAGAGGTCAGGCGAGTTTTGAGGCTGACGAGACACCAAAATAGTAGCGAAGCTTTGGTGCGTGCACTCGAAGTAGAAGCAGCTTACAGGGATACGCCAAGGTCGAGAGTGCGAGCTGTGACTCTCGAAGAATCACAACCAGAAACGAACCAGAACCATATGTTGACGGAGATGCAGAAAATGTTTACCAAATTATTCAACAAAGTGGATGATCTCAGGGAGCAGAGAAAACAACAAAATAAAGGAAAGCCGAGCGGAGGTATTAAATGTTACAACTGCGGCAAGGTAGGACACATGAAGCGAGACTGTCGACAGCAGAATTCGGAGAGACGAGTAAATGCTGTGAATGTTGAAGAGAAGCAGGGAAACAGTACCAGGGGGGTTGTTCTGGCTAGGGAATGCAGTGCCCCCAGAGAAATTAAGATTTCCCAGCTTCGAAGAATCGCAAGCAGTCTGTTGTTGCATGGATATGTGAACGGAAGAAAATGTTTGTTTACCATCGACACAGGTACTACGTCATCAATAGTACGGCCAGGATTTATATCGGGCATAAAGATTACCAAGAGGCAAAATGAAGAAGTGATCGTCCGGACAGCTACGGGGGACAGGGCTACGGTTCATGGAGAAGTAGACCTGGGTTTGCAGATTGGACAATTAAGGTTCGACCACAGGGTCATCGTGGCTGACATCACGGATGACTTCATTTTGGGACTGGACATTATGGAACAGTATGGATTTATTGTTGACGTAGGAAAGCGAGTCTTAAGGATTGGGAACGAACAATTTATTTTGTCAAAAGTGAACGACCAATGCGAGAAAACCAGGCTGTTGACAACGCAGGCAGTCAAGACTCCTGCATTATCCAGAAAACCAGATAAAGAAGATTGCAAGCGCTACCCTCAGGTGGAAAGATTGTCGAACATGGTTGAAGTCAACACTGTCAAGGTCGATCTTCCAGAGAGTTGGTCAAAGAAAACTCTGAGGCAAGAGCAATTGCGCGATGTAGAAATCGGACCCATGCTGAGAGCAAAAGAAGAGGGAACGCGTCCAGCATGGAAGGATGTTTCCAACAAAGAAGTGGGGCTGAAGGCTTTATGGTCACAATGGGATTCACTTACGGTCGTAGATGGGCTTTTGAGGAGAGCATGGGAAAGCCCAGATGGGAAGCAGGTTGCCATGCGTCTAGTGATTCCCAGGTGTCGTGTACCAGAAGTACTCCAGGAAGCACATAGTGAAACATCCAGCAGACACTTCGGCATAAACAAGACATTGAGTAGAGCACGGGAACAGATCTATTGGGTTAATAGTCGCCAGGATGTGGAGGCCTGGTGTCGCAAGTGTAAAAATTGTGCTGCCCGTGGAGAACCATTTTCGATGAGCAACTACAGAAATGGAAGCCGAGAACAGCCGAAGAATGATCGAGAGCAGATGAACAGAACTAGTAACCGCTTGAAGGCTCGTTATGATCAGAATGCCAGTACAGGGGGATTCAAGGTGGGGGATCTGGTTTGGCTGTACAACCCACAGCGGAAGGAATGGAGATCCCCGAAACTTCAACCTCCTTGGGATGGACCGTATACTGTTATTACCCGAATTAATGATGTCGTCTATCGTATTCAACGAAACAAAAAGTCCAAGATGA
The DNA here is from genome assembly GCA_936432065.2 of Rutpela maculata. Lineage (NCBI taxonomy): Eukaryota > Metazoa > Arthropoda > Insecta > Coleoptera > Cerambycidae > Rutpela > Rutpela maculata. The sequence continues at coordinate 24,804,220 of OW386293.2, forward strand.
AGATCGTACACTTGGATAGACTGGCGAAGTATGTGAAAGAGGCTGAATTGCCTGACCGGGACGTTCAGGCTTAAGGAGGGGGCAGTGTAATGTGTTACAACCCTTAGAATGAATGTAGTGTATTTGCACCTACTCGAGAAACCTACCAGAAGTTAGTTCTGGTGACATCTGGAATGATCTAGAGAATGGTAGTGTCATTACAGAACAATCGAGATCTGTCATTTTTGGGTATAAAAGACCGACCGCATTCTCGGCGAGTAGTTCAGAAAGTTCAGAAAGTATAGAAAGTGAGGTTAAGACTTCCAAGATAAACAAAGTGATAAACATTGTGATTTTAGTCAGTAAAGTGTATTTAAATTAATAATAGTATTGTGAAGTATCCAGTAAATATTTAATAAAGTGTGTTAGTGGACATCTCTTGTTATAATTTTTGGAACCCACGGATTTGCAAGGGGTAGTTTCCTAAGGGTGGAAACACGTTACAATATTTAAACTATTTATTTTTTTAATCTGCAGTCAATTTAATTTAGTTGATTCGTTTGTTATTGAAAAAAAGTATAGCAAACTATGGGTCATTTTACATATATTTCAATTTTAAGTAAATTTTCTATCTTGTACAATTTTCAAAAAACTGACCTTTTACGAGAAAATCTCTAAAAACTATATAATCCAAGATGGCGACTGAATTTTATGAGTGTTCCGGCACCTCAATGTTCGGGGACTTTTAATATGGTAATAATTCGGTTCCTGGAATACATTGCCGTCGAGAACAGCTTTATGTAAATTTGTCCAAATTAAAATCTTAATTTCACTGTACTAATTGGTTCATTTATTGTGTTATGTTAAAAGAGTACATTATGTTTAAAGACCTAGAGACCTAAAGACCCATTTAAAGACGGACTTTTTATTGTTTCCCACACACTATTCAGTAATTCGCTTAGTACAATTCACATTAAATCGTTCTTATTAAATTATTCTATAATTTTAATATGATTGTCCATTCACACCACAATCTATTCCTCCATTTTCCAAATCGAAATGTCTTTCTTTCAGGCCGACCACTGTTCACAAATTCCTAATTAGAAATACAATCGAGGAAAGCATTTACCAGGCCACCACCTCAAACGCTGATAATTGGGACAAAAACAAAATCACCCTGCGACAGCTAACCGATCTCTTTGTAAACAACATCACATCACCAGAACTGGTCAACGAAACTACTCAAGACAATTCCAGTTCCTTCAATGGTACAAGCGAGGAATCTACATCTACAAGCACTGCCTGAATTTTTCTATTTTTCTATAAAACGTGATATATTTTTACTCGTCAGTATTTATATTGAACGTACCCTAGAATCTGTGTCAGAACTACTTAATGTAATATGAGCTAGTTATCGGGGTGTCTCAGATTTTACATGTACATTTGTTAGTGTCAGTTTAATGTCATTCTATGTAGTTTTATTCTAAAATATTCCAAAGATTTTTCTATGTGTATTTTAACCTTTAAAACTAATGTACAGGGTGTTCGGAAGTTCTGAGCGCACGTGGTCCATAAATGCCTCCTGATGGAACTACCAAAAAATGATATTTATTTGATCTTTCTGAAACACTTTAGCATAAAGGGAAGCAGTTTTTTTATGCCGTTTACTGTCAACAAAGGTCCTTACAATGTGGTACCATGAACCTTAATCGGGGGTGTAAGTTCTAGAGGGGGTTCCTTTTTTTTTTGGGCCCTGTCTTAATATTCCATGGCATTTCGGCATCGAATTATGATTCTTTAGTTATTTTTTTCAATAATAGTATGGGACTGGGTGTTCTCGAGAAAAACTGCCTAAACTGCACTGACTAACCCAAATTTGAATAATATCGAAATAAGCGAAGAATTTCTAGTCCAGAACTTTTTTGCAAATTATTAATAAGTTTTTTTTTTACAAAAATAGCATAAGTCAAATTTTTTTAAAAGTGTTTTGGGATGCCTCTTGAGTATGTCGCCAAGTTTATCGGCAGGGATATGCGTTAGATGCCATCTTTGTGGAAAGTTCGAACGTAAATATCTCATGAACCATTGATGTTACGACAAAAATGATATAGCGATCTCTTTTATTCAGCACTAAATGAAGCATCATTTTCATAAAATTAACTATTTTCGAGTAACAGCGCGTTAAAGTTTGCAAAAAGTAGTTTTTTCAGATTATTTCGTAAGCTGTTGATCGAATGTTACATAAAATTTTTTTTTTTTTTTGACATTTTAATGCACAATCAACAGTTTACTAAATAATTCGTAAAAACTTTGAAACGTGGTAACTTGTAAATGGTTAATTCTACGAAAATGAGCCTGTGAAGGAGTTTTCAGAGAATTTAGTGCTGAACAAAAAAGGTCCTTACTATTTTTCTTACAGCACCAACGGTTTACAAGGTATTTACGTTTGAACTCATCGCAAAGATAGCGGCTAGCACAATTGATGACTGTCTAAAGTTTCAGTGGGAGTCAGCTGGCAAATACTTGTGCTGTTTGAACATAATGTATCGTCAGAGCTCATTAAAATAATTTTTAGGTTTTTATTAAAACAGCTTTATTAAAACAACCCCCTCAAATTTAGAGAAAAAACCCAAAGATTTTTAGTTTCGGAGAAAAAATACCCAGATATTCAGAAAGTAAACAAAATTTACAACAAAAAAAGTCCTTTGACATTTTGACGTACAACGAAAGGGAGGAGAGCGAGTGGGTCCCGAAACATGCGGCTCAGTGCCGCGTGTGCATTTAGGTATCATCCGAAAATTTTTTTTTCTAAATTCGGTCTCCGAGGATTTGCTAGAATTTTGGTAAGCTTTAATTAAAGAAAATGTGTTCATTTCCGACAAGATTTGCGGTCTCTAGCCATTTTTTAACCAAAAAATTCAATTTGGGACCACTGTGCGGCGCCGAGGCACATGTTTCGAGGCGTGCTAGCACTTCCCCATTCGTTCAACGTTAAAATGTCAAAGGACCTTTTTTTGTTGTAAATTTTGTCTACTTTCCGAATTTCTATGTTTCTTTTTCCTAAACGAAGAAAGAAAAGATTTAAAAAAAAAAAACGATTTTTTGGATTTATTTTCAAATTTTTGGAGAGCGGATGGAATTTTTGGTGGGAAGTGAAAAATTCGGATTCAACGCTTGGAAAATCGTGAAGTAAGCCTATTTCCAGAACTACCGTGAATTTTTCCAGGTAAGGGCCCTATATGGTCTCTAATGCCTGGAGTATTTATTATAATAACAATTTTGATTATTCTGCCCTGCTAAGCAAGAAGGTCTTAACTGACATTTTGTTGCTTTTGAGATAATCTCGTTTTTCGATTATTTACAATGCCATACACATTTTTAATGGGAAATTCATAATTTTCTGAATTAGAGCTTGTTTTATTAGAACAATTTTTATTGTTTAAGTTTTTATTTGATTAGAGAATATTATTTAGGTATTATGCAAATCACAGCTTACACACTTTTTTATTTATTATGAAAATACCTACTTTCTGTATATTGTTGCCCTAATCTGGGCACGCTAATACACTAGTTAGGTAAATACTTTAAAACACTCATTATTGGAGAACCAATCAAAACAACTACTCTTCTAGCTAATACTGACGAAGTATTGAATTACATGATAGGATTCTTAGCATTTTAAAGAAAAACATATATTGAAAATACTTAAATCATTTATTTACATTTTTTTATCATTTTTTATTTGAAATATTAAATGTTTTTCAAAAAAATGCAGATACGACATTTTTTAAGAAAAAAATGTAAAAAATACAATAAATAAGAGTCGTAAGTAAATAAAAAAGTATATTTCTGAAAAATATTACAACAAAAATTGCTCTGATTAGGTTAAAAGAATGTTATTTATTAAAGAGTCAGTCGTTAAGGAGTTCATACATTAAGATTATCATGAATACTTTTCTCCTGGTCGTCATTAGCAACTGAGCAATTTTTCCAGAAGTGTTAAAGTTATTTTTTAAGTAAGCAAGCAGGATATAATTATTGCTATCATAACAATCTGACAAATATTCTGGCACATAATCCTTGTCTGCTACTGAATTATCTCTATCAGTCAGCATATTTACCATTCCAACATTAGACTCCATTCCTTTATTCAGATGCATTGAACATGATGAAGTAAAAATATTTTCAACATCATAAAATACACTTTTTTCAGGAACACACTGAATCGTCAGATGTAAACAGTCCCACATAACTTCAAATTAGTAGTCGTAACTGAACATTTTTATTTTGTATTGCCAAGCTAATTTGTCGTATCTAACAGAGCCACCATTTATGCTTGGTAATATCAGATAGGACAATTTCACTTAGAAAAATCAGTATACTTTGCAGATCTGACAAATTTTAAATTGAATTTGCATTGTTTATTATGAAGATACGACCTTGAAAATTTACCAGAAGTTCCTTGGGTGGTTGTAAATACGACAAATGTCAACTCAATTTTCATGAAATTGTCAGTTACGACCTTGCTTAGCATGGCAGTATTATTTTCATTGAAACATTTCATTTGACATAAAACTGAAGTTGAAACAGTGCAATTTTACATACGTGGTAGAACGAGTCTGGCATCACGATATGTAATGATGTTAGATAATTTATTTATTTCTGTCAGCGGCATGATAAAATGAGATGGTTGATTCACATTTCGGCACTAAACAATGTTTAGAATATTTAATTACGGATTTATCCGTGTTAAAATCAATAGTTAGAACAAATTTACAAATAAATAAACACTGGAAGCACTAATTTTATAACGCCGCTGACAGGAGTAAATAAATATCTGAAGTCACTACATGTTGTCACTGCAGGTTGTGATATCAGACTGGTTTTACCGCATATATAAAATTGCTTTATTTCAAATTCCATTTTATACCAAATGCAATATATTTTTTGAGATTAATAATCAAAACTGTTATTATAACAAAGAGGGCATCTAATTTTATCAACTTTAATCAATTTAAAAATTGTGTGTTCCCTGTCCTACAACTTTTTTAAATCGTTTTTTCGCATAAAACAGTTTGTCCGACATATTATTTAATTCCCCATGCAGTAATGGCTAGTCTGATGCCAAAATCTCAAAAATAGTTAAAAAATTAGGGCCCCTGATTGAAGTTCAAACTGTTACCTCATTATAACAGCTTCATCGGTAGTGGATAGCATTCCAAATAGTTTAGCTGGTACAAAAATATATACTAAAGAAGAACACCTTTTGGATGATTTTTCTAAGGTATCTCCCTTGGGGAGCATTTTCAGACCCGTGTGTATATGAACTTTACTGTAAATGCCATACCCTGTAGACAGAGAATGCTCAACTTGATACAACATGGTATAATTAGTTTTTAAACATAAAATAATTATGGTTTTATTGTAATACATCTCATTTTATCATCTATTTTATATCTAACTTTTTTAAGGGATTTTAATTTGGATTTTAAAAACTTCTATCGTCTATTTTTTATCTAACTTTTTTAAGGGATTTAATTTGGATTTTAAAAACTTTGTTGAACTGATGCTTTGACAGTTTGGAATTGTTTCTTATTCTTTTCAATATTATGCTTATTTAATAAAGTTCTTCCTAGTTTTATATAATATATAACATCACTAAGTAAACAATAAATTGGTAATAACTAAGCACAATCGGTATAATAATTACGACACCTCATCTCTTAACGTTTAACTAGAAATAGAGAGTGTCTTTAGTGCATTTCGTTTCGTAAGGTTGGTAAGGTTCTTGGTGATAGGTTAATTTTACTTCCACGTCCATTCCATGCTCACGTTTCATTTTAACGAGATATGGAACTAGATTATATTTTCATGTTATTTCGTTGAAGGGTTGGGGGGTAAATTGGGATCAATGGGGATAAGTAGGTAAATCAAGCAGTTAAGAGTCCAAAAAATTGGTATTTAGTATTAGTACATGCAAATTGACGATTTGCATGAAAGAAAGTTTGGTAAAAAGGTCATGGCGCACAGTATAATGGTATCACTGTAATTCACTGTACATGTTGACCAACTCGTCTAATTTCCAAACTTTGCAACAATTAAATACCTATAATATAATAATCATAACATTGTTTTCATTATCTTTAATGTTAAACCTACTTCCACTGAATATAAATCATCTTTATTAGGTTGTTTCGTAGTCTACAATATTTAAAAAATGTCAAATTATGCAATTTGTCAATCACTGCTGCCAACTCTTCTAGTAAACTGAGAGTTGGAAACAGTGTTTGACAAATTGCATAATTCGACATTTTTTAAATATTGTAGACTACGAAACAACCTAATAAAGACTATTTATATTCAATGGAAGCAGGTTTTACATTAAAGATAATGAAAACGATGTTATGATTATTATATTATGGGTATTTAATTGTTGCAAAGTTTGGAAATTAGACGAGTTGGTCAACATGTGCAGTGAATTACAGTGATACCATTATACTGTGCGCTATGACACTTTTTACTGAACTTTCTTTCGTGCAAATCGTCAATTAGATTTAAAAATACTGAATAGGAGAAATAATTTATAAAGTAATATTTGAGATGCGTACTCTAGATAGAGTTAGAAATAGATAGGTACCCGAAAAATTCCCCCCCAATTTAGGGGTGGAACGTCCCTTTTTTTGCAAAAAGCCACCCTCCAACAGGGACTTAAAGCTGGTTTTTCACTTTTATTTTGTAAACCGTTCGTCGGAAGAGAAAAAAGTATAGGAAATAAAAAATTTGTCCTTAAATTCTGCATAAAAAATGTCCTACAGAGGGTGTCTCATAAGTAATGTCGTTTTTTTCAATAAAACATGAACTTTAAATAAAATAAAGAGTAATTTTATTTCAATATTCAAAGTATAACCCATCATATTCTGTAACTTTATTCCATCTATCGGCCAATTCTCTAATTCCTTTCAAAAACCCATCTTGGTTTTTTGAAGAAAAAAATTCCAGAATTGCACTATGGACATCATCAAAATTTTCAAATTTTTTTCCTTTAAGAAATTGGGCCATCGAACGAAATAAGTAATAATCCGACGGTGCAAGATCGGGACTATAAGCAGGGTGTGGCAGCAGTTCGATTACATCAAGTTCCTTTAATTTCTCGAGTTTTCTTATCAGTACCTTTTTTCGAAATGTTCACGTTTGGCCACAGGTTTTGGCAATTGTCCCTGATTTAACCACTGTTTTTTAAAATTAGGATTATTTAGATAAATCCATTTTATCGCACGTTACGATTCTTCTGAAGAACCGGTCATCTGTAGGCAGAGAAAGCAACCGACGGCAAATTTTGACACAACGAGCAACTTGATCATCGTTTAATTCATATGGTACAACTCGGTAACTTTTATTAATTTTATCCAAGGCTTTTAGGGGGCGATGGATAGTATCTTTAGAGGGACCAAGAGCTGCTGACAATTTGCGTGTGCTTATCGAGTTTTCGTTCTCCACTGCTTCTTTTGTCGCCTTAATATTCCATATAACAGATCGCCCACTGCGTTTCTGTTCTTCGAGACTTAAGTCGCCACTATAATAACGTTTAATATTATTTTCTTAGCCGCTTCAGTGGCAGTAAACTTTTGTTTCCAATAATGTCATAGCAACACACGAATTTCATATTTTTCTGTTTCCATGGTTTCGCTTGTAATAACATAACACAACTGGATGGGAACTAAACACTGTGTGATATTAAAATAAGATACTCTACTGTACCAACCACATGACTATTTCATAACGTAACCTTGAAAACTTGTAGCGTAATTCGAGTGATATTTACTACATGTGAAAACGACATTACTTATAAGACAACCTCTGTATTAACCTTGTAGCTGATCCCCACCTATTTCGTGCTAACAGCGTCCGAACAGAGTTTGGAGCGCACAGGTAAAAATCAATCCTATTTGAAGTTTCACAGCGAATATCTTATCTCTGTATGATATTTTCAATAAATAAAAAAATTAAAAAAAAAAAAATTCATTCCTGTTCATTTTTCTCGTTAATATAACCTGTTTTAAGATATTCGCTGTGAAACTTCGAATAGGATCGATTTTTACCTGTGCGCTGCAAAGTACCCTCCGTTTGGACGCTGTTAGCATGAAATAGGTGAGGATAAGCTACAAGGTTAATAGGACATTTTTTATGCAGAATTTAACGACAGATTTTTAATTTCCTATACTTTTTTCTCTTCCGACGAATGGTTTACAAGATAAAAGTGAAAAACCAGCTTTAAGTCCCTGTTGAGGGTGGTTTTTTGCAAAAAAAGAGACCGTCCACTCCTAAATTGGGGGGGAACTTTTCGGGTATCTATTTCTAACCCTATCTAGAGTACGCTTCTCAAATATTATTACTTCATAAATTATTTCTTCTAAAATGACTAATTTGCGTGGACTATATATACAAGAGAAGCTAGTCTCAAAAAATTTTTTGGCATTAGTCACCCCCATTACTACCCCCACCCCACTACCGATGTCATATATCGTTTTATGAGTTTTTTGGAGCAGACAATTTCAAATATTATATTATTAAAGTTCCATAAACAATTATCTCCACATACAACATTTTTTCGCTGTGAGACTTGAGTAGCAAATCTAAATGTGGAAGTAGTGATTCCTTGGGCAGTGGTTTTTTTTATTGTTAAGCACTACAAAATCGACAATTTACACTTATCTTGCTTCGTTTACAAACCATCATCAATTAAAACGTCTTTAGTACAAATTCAAAAATATATATTTTCATGATAGGGAATAGCGGAGTATAGTATTTTTATTTAACATTGAAAATCATTAACACTAGCGATTTAAGGTCTATTCAGTTTCATAATCAATATTCATAATGCCTACCATGTTCCAATATTATGGGGTCAAGCTTTTACGAATAGGTCATGAACAAGAAATTATGACAATTTGATCCAAGGTACCTATATCCAAAATGTCACCGTTTATAAGATACAGAGTGTTGAAAACAACAGGTCCAATATTTCTTTAAATATCTTCTGAATCATTTGAAATATCTGTCTTAGTTTTAGTATATGATGTTAGGCAGTATCAGATACAACTTTGGTAATACCCAGTTTATTTTAACTTGTAGATTGTTTAAGGGGTCGCTTGGTCCTGGGTTGGCCTTTCTTCACCTCGACCTAAAAGGTCTTTTGTGAATTGATTTTAACTTACTAGAAGATTAAGTTTTCCACACCATGCATCTTAGAGGTAGACGAGATAAATGTAGTTATTCGATCTTTTGCCAAGCTGTAACTCGGTGCACTAAACCAGAAAGATATTTCACGGTTTAGAAAATATTTAACGAAATATAGTTATATGTGGCTAAATCCGATACACCGTAAAAATGGCATTTTGGGAATAGATATTTAGGGTTTAGGATCTATTATTGAGAGATTAACGAATAAAATGCATCTTTCTTCCCTACATTTTAAAAATGAGAAGGTAGAGAGTCCAATGCTACTTTTTCGTCTATGTTATGAATTAAAAGTTTCAGTTTTCACAATTTTTTCAAAATCAGTTCCAGCTAGATTTTCTTATAATCATACATACAATTGAATAATTTTAAATATTACCTTTTATCTTTCAAAATAAGAAAGATGCCAAATTTTGTGGTGAGCCTCAAATTTAGGTGACCTTAGAACAAAATATTTTTTATGTGTAACTAGTTTTTATTTTTCTGAGACATCATGTATACAGGGAAAAATGTGTTTTTATTTCCCCCTTAAGGATATTATTAGAATAGTAAATGTAAGTATATTTGTGTTCCATATTGTGATCTATGTTTTAAAACTTTTGTTTCTGACACTACTTTAAGTTTATAATAAAATTAAGATAAAACTACTAGTATTTTTTTAAATTGTAATATATTCTGACAGATATACCTTTTCTTCGTACAGGTTTCCAACGAAATTTGTAATAGGCATTCTTTTGTTTGGTTTGTATAAATTTAAAGTCATATCTGCAAGTATGCCGAATATGGAAAGAATATTTAAAAATAGAAATAAATGCTATTCAGTGTTTCACTAATAGAAGACTTGATCTTGTCTTGAAATGAAGAAAAAATTAAGGCAAGAGTAGAGGTGTGAAAACCAAAGGAAGACAAGAGTCGCTGTGTCAAAAAACAAGACTCATTATCAGATTTCAAGGTTTTAATAATTTTTTGACGAAAAAAGTCCTAGAAAATTATTATTATTATTATTAAAAAGAGAACAAATTAAGTTCATAGAGTGATGGTTGATCATGGCTCGGAAGCAAAGAAAAGTGGTCACTTGCTGTTATTATTATAATTATTCTTATATTTATTTCAAAAAAATGAATAGAATATAACTCTGAAAGACATAATAATCCAGCGGTGAGAGCATAAAACATGGGGTTTAGTCCGAATAAGTGCGGGAGTTTTGAAATTTTTGGAATTTGTAGATTTTAATGCCCTGAATGAAATAAGAAAAAATTCAAAATGTGATCTCAGCCGCCGGCGCCGCCATATTGAAAAAAATGGCGTCAAAAGTTTCTTTGAAATATCTCGCTTTGGGTGCCTCATACAGCAAAATATGTTCTTATAAAAATAAAAAAGCATTAAATTTTCTACAAAATATGTGCTATAAATTTTTTCGTTAAACTGAATAGTTTCGGTGCAGCAGCCGATCGAAGACGAGCATTCTTGACAAAATTAAGATTTTTTGTAATATCTCAATTTAGTGCGACTTTTATGAAGGAGTATTTTTGTGTTGAGACAAAATTTGTTTTCATACTTAAAAATCCTCAAATATAGTTGATTAGATGTTCAATACTCATTTCCACACCACCTTAAGGAAGAGTATATGGTGCGTTTTTTCTTACGTGGTTGTCTCCTATGGGCCAAATCCACGACTAGCCTGTTTCTTGAGGCGTTTTAGGTGCTTGATGTCTAAGGTCCAGGTTCATTGTAGCTTTCAACAATACTTTCTTCGGAAATTGCTTCCGTTGCGCTCTCCACTGATTCCACGTATTGATTGTTCTCCATGCTTGCGAGAAATGTTTCGACTGGAGAGTCGACTTCCTCATCATCATGAAGCTCATCGACTCTTGCTGGTGCATTGCCGCAGCTTTGTCTGTTACAAAATTTACAAATTACAGAACATTTTAACCCTGCATTTCTACAACCACATGCTTGCATTTACAAAAAAGACATTTAAGTAGCTTTTCAGAAGCAGGATCTTTCAGCATTGTTATTGGTGTAAACCCAGCTTTACTATGTTTCAAGCCCCATTCTTCATCATTTTTACAAACCTGGACCTTCGACATCAAGCACTTCAAACGCCTCAAGAAGCAGGCTAGTCGTGGATTAGACCTACAGGGGCAACCACGTAAAAAAGACGCGCCATATACTCTACCTCAAAGTGATGTGGAAACGAGTATTGAACATTGAGCTATGCGTAACGTAAAATCAACTATATTTGAGAATTTTTAGGTATGAAAAAAATTTTGTCTCAACACAAAAATATACTCCTTCATAAAAGTCGCACTAAAACCAGAAATTGCAAAACATCATAATTTTGTCAAGAATGCTTGACTTCGATCGGCTGCTGCACCGAAATTATTCAGTTTAACGAAAAAATATATAGGACATATTTTGTAGAAAATTTAATGCTGTTTTTAATAAAACATTAAAAACAGCATTAAATTTTCTACAAAATATGTCCTATATATTTTTTCAATAAACTGAATAATTTCGGTGCAGCAGCTGGGTCAATACCCAGTCAATGAATACATAAAAGCGGTTTGCGAACACGGCGTGGCGCCGCTCGCGACGCCATCTTGAAAAAATGGCGCATGAAATTAGAAAATTAGCCATATCTTCCTTACCGTACCTGTTATTGGAAAAATACCTCTATTCAAAATTATTCCTTATAAAATTGTCTACAATTTAGCTTTTTACTATTGTTTTGTCCGATCAATATTTACAGAGATACAGCTTCTCATGCTTAAGTGTGTACTATTTAGATCGCAGAGGTCTACATACTCTCTGAACAATAATTTTCCTATAAAAACTACAAACTGTATAAAAATGCTAGGAATCACCTTAGACAGTCATCTGCAATGGAACTCTCACATTGAAACTCTCTGTGGAAAGCTGAGCAAATCCTGCTATGCATTAAGATTTCTTAAAAATTTCTGCAGCAGCAACATCCTTAAAACACTGTATTATTCATCCTTTCACTCCCATCTGAGAAATGGTATTGTAAACTGGGGGAACAGTGTGCAGAACCAACGGGTTTTTATTTTACAGAAGGTTGCAATAAGAATTTTAGCTAATCTAGGTTATCGGGAATCCTGCAGAAATGCTTTTCGCCAACTAGGTATATTAACGGTTATTGGTACCTACATTTATGAAGTTTGTTGCTTCATTTTCAAAAACAAAGCTATATTCACCCAAAATATAACTCCGCACGACCATAACACTCGTCATAAGTTTGAACTTCAACCTGATTCTCACTCGACCTCTTTATACCAAAGAAGCATTATATACATTGGCTGTAAACTATTTAAGGAAATTAAGGAGTCTGGAAATCAATATATTTTCAAAAAATCACTCAAAAAGTACTTAATAGACAAAAATTGTTACACACTGAATGAATTTTTTTTACATACTGTTTAAATACATGGTTGTTTAAAAATTGTTCCTCATAGTTTTTTTTTACATTGTATTTATATTTATCTGTTTGTATTTATATTTTACTTTGTACTGTTATTTTACTTGTTAGTTACTAGTTTTATTACTTTATGAAGTTCACTTTTAAATCTGGTTGTGACGTGGCTCATCAAATATGTTGTATTATCTTTTTGATGTATATATGTATCTGATGAAAATAAATCTATCTATCTATCTATCTATCTATCTAAGACAAAATTTGAGGAAGCTCATTTTCAAGTAAAGCAGGCCACAGAAGATGCAGACACCCTTATTGTCACTAGAGCATTGGAAATGTCCTCTTTGTATAACTCTGTATATATTGTAGGAGAAGATATAGATTTGCTTGTCCTAACAGCTCTCGGGCACGATTATAACAACATTTATTTCCGAAAACCAGGAAAAGGAAAAGTCTCTGAGAAGATATACACCTCACGTAGCTTACAATATGATGAAACTGTAGTAGACAACATTCTATTTCTTCACGCATTCAGTGGTTGCGATACCACATCGTCTATTTACAATCAGGGAAAAGTGAAATTTTTTAAAACAATCGGAAACTCTCGGTCTCTCAGTGAGATCATTGGTATTTTCAAAAATCGTGATGCTGAACCCGCCAGCATTGCTGAGGCTGGCGAAAATTTTTTAATTGAATTATGTGCAAAAAATTTCGAAACCAATTCCACCCTCAACTCACTTAGGTATAACCTTTTTGCCAAGTGTGTTGCAAAACGTACCTTCCATCTTGCTTCTCTACCACCAACAACCGAGGCCGCCCGACAGCATTCATATAGAACGTACCATCAAGTTCAACAGTGGCTTGGTGTGCAGAAAAATCCACTCGACTGGGGGTGGAAAAAGTCCAGAGATGGCCTGATTGCCATAACTACGCAGAAAGAACCTGCTCCAGCTAACCTTCTCAATTGTATTTCTTGCAAATGTCAAAAAGGTTGTGGTGCCGCGTGTAGCTGCTGCAAAGTGGGTTTGAAATGCTCCAGAATGTGTGCTGTTTGCAATGGAAATGCATGCAGCAATGAAGCCGACATATGTCTGGATGATGACCATGAGGACGAACTTGACGTGCTTCAGAATATAAATAGTGTTGCTGAGGATGTCATAGAAGATGCGGAGATGTCGGATGATGATTGCGCCGGTCCATTGGGTCTTTGATTTAGATAGTCATATCTGTGGATTAGGCCTACTGGGGATACCACATAAAAAAAACGCGCCGATTTCTCTACCTCATAGGTGGTGTGGAAACGAGAAAAATATCACAACTTACATTTTTTTTCATCTATAGCGTCGCTATAGGTGATAAAACATTGTCTCCCTAACGTCGGGCAACCGTTACCAATAGTTGGTGAAACAAATTGCTTTATATTTTAAGGCAAAACTCTTTTTTCCAATTGAAGATGCTATATCTCTGTAAATATTAATCATACAAAAGATAGTATAGAGCTAAATTGTAGACAATTTTATAGGGAATAATTTTGAATAGAGGTACTTTTCCAATAAAACGTACGGTAAGGAAGATATGGCTAATTTTCTAACTTCATGCGCCATTTTTTCAAGATGGCGTCGCGAGCGGCGCCACGTCGTGTTCGCAAAATCAGGTGCTCATTGAGAACCTCAAGATCTAAGTATGTAACAAGTTTCAAAACTTCCCGACCTTTTGCAAGATCATTGTATTCACTGACTGGGTTATATTTTCATGACAACATTTTTTGCCGTATGAGGCACCTGAAGCGAGACATCTACTGTTTTTGTGCGCCATTTTTTCAATATGGCGGCGCCGGCGGCTGAGATAACATTTTATATTTTTTCTTATTGCATTCAGGGCATCGAAATCTACAAATTCCCAAAGTTTCAAAACGCCCGCACTTATTCAGATAAGAATCTACCTCGATCGTACTATAAAACTAGAAAAATTTTGAACCAAAAAAATAAAATCGAATTTTTCCTAATTTCAACAAAAGGTAAAAAAATAATTTAAAGAAAAAGTAGATCATAAACTCAAATAATCGTTAACATTAGTGCAAGAAAGAATACTGACTACAACAGATCAATATCACCAGAATATACTCAGAGCTGGGCAAATATGTACTTACAAATACCTCATAAGTATTTAAATACTAGAAAGTATTTAAATACTTCTTGCAACAAGTATTTGTATTTATACTTGCAAATACTTTATCTGAAATATTTACTACTTAGTATTTGTGAAAATGATCCTAAAGTATTTATAAATACTTAAACTTTTTAAATACTTCTAAAAAAGTATTTAAATCCTTTTCTGACAGTATTTAAATACTTTCAGAAGTATTTGAATCTCAAAAGTATTTAAATAAATATAACAAATATAATCAAATACACCAGGGAGACAGGCAGATACTCATCAAGAATCAAGACATGTACTATACTATCTCGTCAAGAATCAAGACATGTACTGTACTATGTAGTTAATAAATACATTGCATCATTCAGTCTTCAGTCCTTCACGTCTTAATTCCCAGAAAGTTGGTTGAGAGCAGACAGTAAGTGTTAACTGTTAATGTATATGTTTTGTGATTGAGAACAGTTGAACTAGTGCCATAGTCTCTGTGCTTTATTTGGGTATTTGCAGAAGACGCAAAGGTCTAGCTCTACGGATAAGTAAAAGCCCAATACCCAACTAGAACTGATTAAGTATAGAGGTATTAAAATAGTGTTGAGAAGTTCATGAAACCTAAAATTTTGACACCTCAAATAGACAAATAGTATTTAATATAATAATGATAATGATAATAATAAGTCTTTATTGATTTCTACAAAAATAGAAAATACAATTTGGCGTAGTAGCCCAAACGACAGAGAACATTTTATAGTGAAACTAAATAATTTTTTTTTTAATATGAGTTCGTGAAAGTTTATAGAATAATATCCTGAAAAGTTTACATTCTGCTCGGATGCAAAACACAAAAAAAGGGAAAGAAAAAATTTTTAAATTAAGTCAGGGTAGAAAAAAACAAAAAATACAGGTAAATAGACCACATATTTCTGAACAAAAGATGTTCTAATAAAACTTATCGCTAAAGACACGGTATTCCTTGAAAAAAATTATGAAGCAACTTTGTCACTCTGCACGGCCAAGCAGCGCACGGTTAAATGGAACAGGGTTGGAAAAAAACTGTTTTTTTTTCATTTTCAACAAAAAAACAGTTTTTTTTTGTTTTGAACAGTTTTTTTTGTTTAAAACGGGTTTTTTAAAAGTTTTAAATAGTATGTTTAAAACGTTTAAAACTATATTCAACTAAAATTAAATGGTGCCAGGCACACTATGTCTGCTACTACTAGTTGATGTCAGATGGCACTCTTAAACGGATTTTTCAGCACTCTGCACATAAAATGCTCAGTTTAGTGCACATGACCACTATATCGGAATGGACCATCATCGGCACTTTTCCTGCTTTTCCACAAACTCCAAAATAATACATTTATTTAAAACATTACACTGTGTTTTAAACTATGTTTTAAACAGTTGTTTAAAACATACCATTTTGTATTAAATATGTTTTAAATATTTGTTTAAAACACAGTGCGATGTTTTAAACATATTTTAAACACTTTGTTTAAAACATTTTGTTTTAAACATGCCAACTCTGCTACGGAACCTCTAAACATTCTTAGCAGTTCTAACGAATAAAACAAAGCCTTCTTCTCTTTCTGATTACACGTTTTTAACATTTTTCTTAGCGAATAGGAGGATAAATAGTGAGTCTGGAGGGAAAATATATAATTATCAACGCATACACAGACACCATACATAGCCGCTGAATCGCTTGCATGAATTTTTACGTGCCTTTATTGTATTGTATTTATTACAGGTACACCTATCCACATTTCAGCTATATCCAATAGATTCCTTATACATTTGTTAATGTATTGGAAAAGTTCCAGAATTTATATTCAAAACAATCAAAGATATTTTCATAGCTATAAGGATAAGATTGTGAAAATTGCAATTTCTTATCATGATCTGATTGATCATATTTTCGAAAAAATGCATACAAGTAAACGAATTTGTGTTTGAACATTCGAAAAATATACATTTTTTTCGAAATAGTGATATTTTATTTTTTCCAATGGGTCAAGTTCTTGGCAAGTTACAGCCTCCAATATATATATTTATCAAAAAAATCATCAAGCAAGGAAATTAAAATGATCTGAAATGTACTTTTTTTTAAATCCACGTTACTATAATTTAATAAACCATGATAATCATGAAGTTTGTACATACTTTTTAACAGATCTCAATGAAGAAAGAATTTTTTTGAAGGGCTTTTGGGCTTTTACTTTTTCTATATTTTTTATTGCGACGATTGAGTTCGGGCGTGATGATATATATAAGTATATTTTTCCCATCCATCCTTTGTTTGTATTGTTTAAAATAAAAAAGTATCAGAAAGCTGCAATTTCAATCTTTTAAATGAACCAACACTCATGTAGATTGAACAAATTCTGATTTAGTAACATGGAATTCAGTGCATCGGTGTCACAGGCATGTGTATTCAAGTGCGCGCACGCATGTATCTCGCTCCGAGTTATAATAGAATAGAATACACATTTATTCAATAGTCATACAAAAGTATAGAATACGTCAAAACCACAAAATTACATGAATATGAAATTAAAATCAAATTAAAATTAAACACTGCACATTTGAACACATTAAAATATGTAGTTTCGCTAATTAAAATCAGTCTTAAAAAAGTCTTCTATTCTGTAGAATACATTCTTGCACAAAAAGTTTTTTAAATACCTCTTGTAGACTTTAGTTGGCATCTGTTTTTTACATGATTAGGTAATGCATTATATATACGTATTAATTGATAAGGTGCACTTTTTTGAACTTTAGTCCTAGTTGTTTGAGCTGGATTTAAATATGGATTCACTGTACCTCTTGTATTATATGTATGTGTAAGTTCTTTGTTGCTAAATAATTCATAATTTAGCTTGATAAAACATGCACATTCATAAATATAGATGGAAGGTACAGTAAGTATATTTTCATTCTTGAATGTGTCTTTACATGTTGCATTGTAATTTAGTTGGAACATACTTCTAATGCAGGCTTTCTGAATTTTAAATAATCTTTCGGCTTCTACTTAATTTCCCCAAAAAATGATACCATATTTTAAACGAGAGTGGACATAAGCATAATAGGCACTCAAACTGGCTTCTCTATTTACCGTTGTCGCTAATATTTTTAAGGCATAATTAAAACTGCTTAACTTAAGTGAAATATAATAGATATGTTCCTTCCAATTTAATTTGGAATCAATGTTGACTTCTAGAAACATTGTGTCGTTGAAGGGGTTGAGTTTTTCATTTTTAAATTTGAATGCTTTATTTTGGTTTTTTTTTAATTCCATGATGTTGGTTTTGCCTATATTCAGCTTCAGATTGTTTTGTTGGTACCATTCATTAAGAGATTCTAATACTGATATTATTTTATCGACAGTTATATCTGTCGACCGTATTACAATTAATGTGTCATCAGCAAATGATGTTGTTATGTGGTTTAACAATTTTGGCAACTCGTTTACTTAAAGAAGGTATAAAATCGGTCCTAAAATAGAGCCTTGAGGTACTCCTCTTTTTACCGTATATCCGTTTGATATTAATTTTTTATCAGTATGATCATCTTCTGTGACTAAATATTGTTGTCTGTTACTTAAGTACGATGTAAGGAGTTTTAATATTAGCCCTCGAAATCCTAATGATTCTATTTTTTCAAGTAGCGTCTGATGATGCACACTGTCAAATGCTTTTGTTAAGTCTACATAAGTATAAGCAAACCGTATAATCGTCTTCATTTATTCCAGTTATTATGTCCTCTAACATTTGAAAGACAGCTCTAGTTGTAGATCGATTTTTTATATAACCATTTTGATTGTGGTTTAATATTTTGAACTTTGCAAGAAAATCATAAATTCTGTTGGCTATTATTTTTTCTATTACTTTTGCTATTACTGACAACAAAGCAATTGGCCTGTAGTTATTTAGATCTGTGACATCTCCTTTTTTATGTAGTAATGTCAGCATGGTAATTTTTAATTTATCTGGAAATGTACCTTCTTGAAAGCATTTATTGATTAATATTGAAAGTGGCTCTGCTAGAGAGTGTGCACAGTATTTCAGAAGTTTTGTGGGAATCTCATCATATCCAACTGTATGTGTGTTTTTCAGCGCCTGTATTGTGTTGTATACCTCCTCTGCATCCGTTGGTAATAAGACAAATATGTTTATTGTACTGGTTATGAGTGTTTTGTTCACATGTTTATTTATGTTTACTATCTACCAAATCAATTAACTGTTTATTTATATTGTTTAATGTTTTCTCGTGGCTCTCATTTTCTGTCTTAAAGTTTGCTGTATTAAATTTTTTCTTCTGTGATTTATTAGTTGTTACTTCTTTACTTAACTTCCACGTGTCTCTTATTTTATCATCGGATGCAAGTAGGAATTCACTGTTACATTTTTGTTTTTGTTCTTGTATGTCCTTTTTTAGTTGATCACGGAAATCTTCATAGGTTTTTTTGCTCACTTCTCCTTTTATCACTCCCTCGTACAGTTGTCTTTTTATTTTGCATTTATTCTTAAGTTCTGCTGTAAGCCATTTTTTACATTTTGTTGTTTGTTTACAAATCGTTTTTGGGCTCACTTCATTGATTATTTTTAATATTGTTTCTTCTATAACTGAATGACAATTATTAGCATCTTTGTTTGTTAACTTTTCTTTCCAGCATACCTCTTGCAGTTTTGCTTTAATTTGAGTTAAGTTGTTATCTGAGAAATTTCTAAATTCATGAGTTTTCAAGAAACTTTGGCTTGTTCTGGTGTCAATAGTAATCTCCTGTGCTAAGTGATCAGATAGTGATGATATCACAACTCTGCTTACATATTTTTCATTGTTTGTTAGGATGTTATCTAATGTTTTTTTACTTGTATTTGTGATTCTTGTAGGATCATGAATAGTTATTTTCAGGTTATAGGATGTTACAATATCAAGAAAATTTATTAATTCTTTGCCATTTTCATTACCAAAATCTATATTAAAATCGCCACTTACAACTATTGTGTGTGTTTTATACTTTAACATTTCCTTTAGAATATCTTCTAAAATATTGAAAAATTCTTTTATGTCACCACTTGGAGACCTGTATATATTAATAATTATTGTTTTCTGCCACTTTAATTCTACTGCGCTACATTCTAAAACGATTTCCTTACTTTTTTGTTTCAAATATTCGATTTCCACGAACTCTACATCTTTGTGTACAAAGATGCATGATCCCCCATGACCCCCATGTATACTGTTTTTTCGTGTGAAACAGGATGCGATCTAATAATTTGGAATTTGTATGAATTGTTCTCCTGGATTTAACCAATGTTCAGTGATTGCTAACACAGTCAATTTATTGTGATAGTTTGTCTCTAATAATAGCACAATTTCATCTAGTTTGTTTCGTATGCATTGAGCATTTTGATGTAACATTACAATATTATTCCTTAAGTCTGTGTAACTGTCTCCACTTCTATTCGAAAATTTGTCTCTTTTTTATTGTTCTGTTCCTCCCAGTTTTGTTCATTAATTTCTTTTGTGTTCTGTTTTGGAAATATATATCTACTAAAGCCTACACCTTTCGGCCAAAAGCTAGGTTGATATACCTCATCCTTCAATGCATATTCTACTCCTATTTTAAATGCCTTGGTCCGTGTTCGTTTTAATTTTAGCTCTTCTACTATAAATGTCCGCCCCGTCATATTTGGTTTAGAACATAAATATTTTTGGACTTTTTCAGCAGTCACGTGTAGTTTTACCCGGGACAGGAATATCCATATTCTTTTTTGTATTCCTTCCAGGCTTTCGTCTGTGCTTCCATCCCCGATTTGCATATTTTTATTATTATCCCTTTTTGGTTTATTTGCCAATATTTCTTTGTACGAGGGTTTACCTTTTTCAGTATTTCCATTATTTTTTATTTTTTGTGTTTCATGTATTGTTTTTGCATCCTGTTCGCATGAGGCTCCTAGATTTATTACATCATTCATAATCTGTTTTTGTTTTTGTTCCAAGTTTGTCATGTTGTTTATGTCCTCTTCCAACCTTGATTTTTTGTCACTTTTGTCCTTTGCATTCCATGTCTGGTGTTGGTCTTTTTTGTTGCTGATTTTTATCACCATCAATATTTTTTTCTTTTTGTATCTCCTTGTTATTTATTATATTATTGTTATTAAAATACAATTTAACTTCTTGTGCAATTGTGTTTCTTACAAGTTCTTCATTTGTTTTTTCATTTTTATTTTTATTTTTATTTTCCTCCATATTAAGTTGGTCAGGTGTCTTTGTTGTCGATTTTTTTACAAAATCTATCTCAGCTTCTAAGTTACATATTTTTTCTTTCAAGAGTTGATTCATCTCCCTTACTTCTTGGTTAAAATCCTGTAATAATTTGTTTTCTACTTTTAATGTTTCCATTAATACCTCATTAAATTCTTCTTCATTCTCTTCATTGTTAGTGTGTTTTTGATTTTCTTTTTGTAATTCTTGTTTATTACAGCATGTTTTTCTTGTTGCACAGCTTCTGTGAAACACTGCAGCACAATTAATACATTGCACCTTTTTAATTACTTTTTTTTCACAATATTTACATAGAGCAACTAATTGTGTATTTACATCGTCCTCCATTTTTTTTTAATAGTCCACAGTACATTGCCCTTTTTTTTTAATGATTAGTAACAGGCTGAATTTTCGTGAGTAGCTCCGTTTTGACGAGACGCCCAACTTTTCTCTCTGCGAAAATTCTCGGTAGTAGTAGCTAATAGCAAAAATTATTTTTTCTATTTCACACAAATTAGACAATTCGACAACCTGTCAAATTATGTTGTTGTGGACAAACACGGGGCTTATTATAATTAACTCACGCAAACGTAACCAAGGCAATCGAAAACAAACTTTAACAAACGTTTAATGAATGAAAAATATATTGCCAAAATAATTTGACAGGTTGTCGAATGGTCTAATTCGTGTCAAATAGAAAAAGTAATTTTTGCTATTAACTTCCACTACCGAGAATTATCGCAGCGAGAAAAGTTGAGCGTCTTATCAAAACGAACTAGACATGAAAATTCAGCCTGTTACTAATCATTAAAAAAAAGGGCGATGTACTGTGGACTATAATGTTACAGTTGATTATCCTTTTCCATGAAAACCGTGGCTTTAGCGGTAAATTTTGTTAGGACATTTTTTGTTCATAAATACGTGATCTAACCATGTGTATTTTTTATTTTTTCCTAGCTTGACTTAATTTCAAAGTTTTGAAAAAATGGATGAAAAAATTTTTTTTATGTTCTGCATCCGAGCGAAATGTAAACTTTTCAGGATATTATTCTATACACTTTCACGAACTTATTAAAAAAAAATTATTCAGTTTGCAAATATTTGTAGGTAAATACCTACATCGACTGGGCTAAAGTTTAGCCATTATAGGCTATTTTTACACTTAACTATGCTTCAAAATATTTCAGTGTTATCAAAGTATTTAAATATTCGGAAAGTATTTAAATATTAAGTTTAAACTATTTAATTACTTTTGTTATTTATTATTTAACACGTTCAGCGCCAGTGTATCTTTTTCGATACACATTGTTAAAACATTGTGTATCTAAAAAGATACACCAACCAATATTATTTTGGCCATGTGTATCGCTAACGCACACACTATATATGTACACACTGTATATTTTATATGGGAAAATATAAACTCTGGCCTACTAGAATTTCCTCTGAAAATTGGATGAAAGTTTTCACATAAATTCTGTAAAAGTTCAAATTAAAACAACACGTGATTATTATATTAAATTAAAAATAATGAAAATTCACCCAGAGAGCTTGGCGCTGAACGTGTTAAATACTTTTATCTTTTCAAAATACTTAATATTTAAATACTTTCAATTTTCTGAAAGTATTTAGTATTTAATATTTAAATACTTTTTCAAAGTATTTGCCCAGCTCTGATACTAGTTATAATTAACTACTAAAAGAGTAAATTAACTTAAGCGTAAAACAGCAGAAAATGAACGTGGATGTTCTTATTAATGGTCAGGTAGTATATTCTTAACCGAAGCGTTGGAAGGTAGGTATCAGTTGCAGCAGTATAGATCAGCTGTTGTCCTTTCTACTCACTAAGCAGAAAATTATTTGTGCTAAATCTCCGCTATGTATTTTCGTATTAAAATCTGTCCCCTGAACGTGTTCAGTTTTAATAATCTTAACATCTCCAAATGATGCCATCTTGACATACGAAAAACACGTCAGATTTCTGATGCAATGTAAACAAAGATTAGGTTAATTCTCTAATCTTTGATGTAAATGTGTTCATTACATTCCACATTAAAAATGAGTGGGCCGTTACAAGTTTCACGATCTTTTCTGCCTGAGAAGTTTCTATCTTAAGGACAGAATTTTTACTGGAGCGGATCTGGTGAGAAAAAGAGGAGTTTTGAAACCAACTTTTTTAAAAAAAAATTTTTAATTCGGTTACACACGTTCTCTTTTATCATGTTATCAACATAGTTCAGCTTAATCACACGGGGTGGCGGAAGAATTCGCATTTAAAATTCGCAAAAACACATCTTTCCACGATAACTTTGTTATTATTGACCTGACGAAAAAAAAGTAAAATTAAAAATTGAAGATCTCGCAGAAGCGTATAATCTGGTAAAAATTTTTTCAAGTCGGACGGTAACTTTTCGTGAAATTTTTTTTTGAAAATACTCGTTTTTTTGCCCTAACACTAATACACAAAAAAGTAATTCCTTAATTTTTGTATGAAAAGAAGAAGTTAGGGGGATGAGATTTTTTGAGGTAGGTGAAATAGATAAGACTTGATGGAGCCGGAGGATTGGGGTGGTGGTCCAATTAGGGGAGGGGAGAGAGGTAGGGAAAGCAAAATTATTCAAACCCCTCGAACTTTTTTCCTATCGTGCGATTTTCAAAAACCAAAATGGAATTTGTTCGTTATTACGTCTAATATTTGACTGAATATTTTTTTAAATTTCTTTCAAATAAACAAACTTGGGGGAGGGGAAAAACCTTTAGCATTTTTTTTTAAATGCGTTTTTGAGTACGAAGGAAAGGGCTCAGAAGAGAAATTTTTTTATAGGTAAGTGAGATTTTTTTATCTTTAATTTAAAAAAAAAAAATTATCGCAATCCAGCAATAGGAAGGGAGGGAGGGGGCATAATGCATTTGCGGAAATAAAGGGTTAAGGAAAAGGAGCTTAATATTCGGATATATAAATCTTTTTTCCATCTTAATATTTTATCAGTCTACCCTCCATTAAATATTAAACTTATTATAAATAATTATTTAACACCGTCACGAGTTTTCGCGGCGCATTTCTCTAGTTTTAGGTGTGAATTGGATATATAAAACAATTATTTTTCCGCTTAACTCGCTCTAACTCAAAAACGGCACAATGGATTGCTCTCAAATTTTTATCGTGTTATCACTATATATTTGTTGGGAAGCGTGTTGGAGAAAAAACGGTAAAGGTGTAATATCGTCATCTACAACATAAATAGAATATTTAATGGTCTAAAACAGACCTAAAATTGAAAAAAAAACTAAAATTTTTTTCGCAATAAAAAAAACGGAAGAGCAGGTAGAATTCAACCTCCTTGGTTCGGTCTGGAATTTACTGGCGCCATCTATCATATATAATATTCTTTAATCTATGGCGCCATCTGTTGATCGTGATGTCATCAAATAGGAAGCAGTACAGCCGTCCTCTAGGAGCTAGAAGACGAGATGAATATCTCTGTTGTGAGACGAGAACATGGAGGTAGAAGATAAATAAGGAGTAGCCATAAAGCTTATATCCTACAATGAGAAACGGCCGCAGAAGGCGTGGCTTGTAACCCTACGGATTTATCCGTAGATCTACGGATTTTTTGTGCCAGCTCCGATTTTCCGATAAACCGTATTTATCTACGGATTTTTAACGATATTAATTATAGTAATATTAATTAATTGCGAAATAAGAACATCAACTAATTCGTGGCTATTGAGCCGACGCCATCACGGTTTACGGTTTTAATAGTCATAACAGAATGCATTCTATCATCTGTGGTCATGATCCATGGCTGTGAGTTGGTATTAGAAAAAAAAAACTAGTATTACTATGAGAAGATGCCAGGGCGGAGCCAAAATGCGCGAATATTTTTACCAGTGGCATAGCTTTATCTGGGGTATAGAGATGTGTAATTGCAATAAAAGTTTCGCGGTCAAGGAACTGTGAAAATGGAGTAGATTAAAACTTGCCAACTGTTACCAGTAACCTTTGTTCAGGAGAAGTGTATAAGAATAGTAAGTTCTACTAAACTTTGCCTAATAAAGTTGTTTTATTATTATTATTACCGTCACCGCCGCCACTGGTGTTGACATTGAATGTCACGTAATTCTTTCTCATTGGCTTAGAATGATGGAGCGCACAAACTCGTTTCTGCGCATGTTTTTTGCTGGCATCTTCTCATAGTAATACTACTTTAGTAGTCTTATTTAGGCCAAGATTTGTAGAGTATAAGGTTCCCTCATATTCTGATGTTAGGCGAGACTAGTGTTCGTTAAACATCGATAGTTATCGATAGTATGTTCCGACCCCCCCCCCCCCCCGCTCGAAAAAAAAATGTTGGGTGTTGTATTTTTAGCTCCATGTCTGCGATTATTTAGTTATTATTATTGTTTATTATTTTTTATTTAATTCTACGGATTTATTATCAGGTTCTACGGATTTTTTTGGGCTTGTCTACGGATACGCAAGCCAGAAAAGTTACCAACGCTGTGGCTTGTGATCATACTGTCATGAACGGCTCGCCAGGTCCTGATTTAAAAAAAATATATACAGCATTTGAGGAGATACATGTTAGTTGACTTTACACATTAACACTACTATATATCAAGCCAGTAGAGTAATGAATGAGATGACGGTTTCACATTTCAAGCAAATATAATATAATATAATCTAAAATACAATCTAAAATATATAGAAAACAGTTTCAACATATCTTTTGAGTACAGACCTGTTTTAACCTATGAAAGTGATTCCAAAACATTTCTTCTTATCGATACTACTACTTTGATTTGTACAGCTACTTGGCAGACACGAAATCATATGTTATGTCGAAAAACACTATTTTCTATCAAAAACATTTATTTTATAACAATATTAAACCAGGATACATGTCTCGTTTTGTTGACGTTTCGATCATACTAAAATGAGGATAGTGTTGGGCGAATTCGAATTAAAATACTCGGTTAATCCGAGTATCAAAATACTCGCTTGATTCCGAGTATTAAAACTTCATCCGAATAAAATATACTCGGATTAATTTTAAGTACAAAACAAAAAACAACTGTCAATCGTGCATTTGGATAATAAAATGTTTTTTAGATTTCTCCCCCCCGCTCATCGATTCTGAGATCTGGGGAGAAAAATTACTAACATCAGTGCCACTTGCATTCGCTTTAACCACGATCGCAATTACTGTTGACAGAGTGTTTGAAAAATCGCGATATCACATCACTAATACCTATAGTGAAAATTTAATTCGACATCGGATGATTAATCCGAATATTCTTGTCATCCGATTCCGTGTAATCCGAGTACCGAAATCATCCGAATATCTGCATCACTATGAGGAACGTGCTGCCACATTCTTCTTCTTATGGCGACTCCTTATTTATTTAACCTAGAGATGGTACGAAAGAACCGAACCTGTTCTTTCGGAACAGGTGCGAGCTAACAGTTCCGCGGAACAGTTCTCAGATTTAGAAAATACTAGTTCCGACCCCGCTGGACTGTCATGCGTTTGAGCGGAGCACTGAGCACATGATAAAGTTGTACCTTCGGACACGGAGCCGGAGTGGAGTGAGCTGATCAGACTTGCGGACTTTTTGGTATTGGTGGTAAGTGGTAGTATTTGTGTGGGATGTATATAATAATAATAAATTCTGTTTAATTAGTGTTAAGTATTACAAAAATGTAGCTCTAGCATTTTTTAATTCGAGGAGTTTTAGGAATAGTTTGAAGCTTTAGGTGAATATTTTGACTTATTTCCATGTAACAATGAAATGAATTGAAGAAATGATAAAACTTAGAAATGAAATACTCACGGTTCTAAATCGCATTACAAAACAAATTAAAAGTATATTAATTTATAAGACACCCTCATCTACTCTTATTCAGAGTTCAAATACTAGTTCATATCGGTTTTGATATACAGGACGTATTTTGTATTGACCGCTTTCTTTTCGAGAGCTTGGAGCTCTGGAGATTTCAAAATCAAAACATTGAATGGAGCATATAATTGACATGTCAGTTTTCAACCTTCATCAACCAATCAGCATTCTTGTTTCAAAAAAATCAGGACTCCAAGCACTTGAAAAGAAAGCGGTGTCATTATGGAGCATATGGAGCTGCGAGTGCGAAAGAACGGGCAATCACTAATGCCGGACTCGGAGCAGGTCGGAATCGGAACAGGTTTTTGGAACAGGTATACTTTTTTACCCGGAACAATTCCGACCTGTTCCGAGAAAAATCCACTCAGTACCATCTCTAATTTAACCTCCTTGGACGAGAATAATGATTGCGATAATGCGCGCGTAGTAGTCGTTTGAAGAACTAAAATGTTTACGTGTCCAGCACGCGCGCATGCGCAAGTTCAATTGCTTTGTCAAGTTAAAGTTTTCCACATCTTGAGACAGTCAGAGTCATAGATTAAAGAATATTATATATGATAGTCAGAGTGAAATTACTTAGAGAAGATAACATCGTCATAGAATGCGCAGAGACCGATATCGTTTCCACATGCTCGTTACCTAGGTAACTATCTCATTTTTACAGCTGCATGGGTGTCACACTGCCTACTACCATTAATATTTAAATAAAAAATGGATGTCACGACATTGATATTATGCCAAATGTTATACGCGATGCGCGAAGCCGTGACGTATGTTATCTTCTCAATACTAATGTTACGGGTTCAAATCTTGATGGCTGCAATTTTTTTTTGTATCCGAGATATTTTTTCCTTGCCCTAAAATTATTTTCGCATCTGAATGTGCAAATTTCAGTAGGATAAAAAACAATCAGTTTCAAAAACGTTATAAAATGTATTTTAAAAGTCCAAACACACGATAGAGAACATTTCCACTTGCGCGGCCACATAAAGATTTTCAGGGGCTAGAGTCTAGTATTAAACGCCAGTCTACACTTGCTAAATTATTATTTTTATGCAGTTTTTTTAAATGTATTTATTCCTTGCCCTAAAATGTTAAAAGTAAGAAATTAGGCACAAATTCTGTAGTTCTTCAAATGACTACTACGCGAGCATTATCGCTATCTTTTCTTTCGCCTCGTGTCGTGTAGAAACACGTCTGCTTGCTCCTTCTTTCTATTCTTCATGGGTAGACACCTCAAATATTCTGGCTAGAACTACGCATGTGCAGAAAGCGAGCAGTTCTCAGTAAATTCAAATTCAAACCAACTATATATACCTACATAGATTACAGATAGTTTTCATCCCTTAAAAAATAAGATGTAAATTACTCAAAAATAATATAATAATTTACTAACGGTAAAATAAATTAAATTAATGTGTATTATTTATTTTTAATATTAGTGAAGGTAGCCATGAACGGAAAAAGTTGGCGGCAATTTAGCGACCGTCGTTTGTTTTTTCCCCATTACGGGTTTTTCGTGACGCTATTTATCTAATAACGAACTTTTTTGGTGATTTTTTTTATTAATATTAAGCAAAATTTACTTAAATTATGTGAAAATCGGTGCATCAACACCAAATGTCGCTATAGTAAGCGGTAAGTATAAACATGAATTTTGTATCAAACGTATTTTTCTGAATACTTCTTCAAGTTTCACAGAAAGTTAAAATTGAATTTACATTGTTTTGTTCTTTTGTTAACGAGTAGGTATCTTTATTAAATATATTTATAAAGAATCAGATAGAATATAGAGTCAGGTAATACCTAAAAAGGGATATTGCATGTTAAAAGGGTTATGGGTGAAGTGCGAAAAGTTGTGCTGTGGCTTATCACTCACATATTATTTCATTTCATTCTTCGATCACCATTTATTCTCTGGATAGTTAGATTATAACGCGATTCGTCGCCCGTGTATGAATTGTGGTGGGCATCCAACTATCCAACAATAAATAGGTAATTAGGCAAAATATGCAAATCAGGCAAGTTGATTTACAATTTAAATTTCGCTTTTAAATTATTAGCAATTAACAAAGAAATAGTTTTATCTTGACGTATATAATTACTGGTTATGGTACGTGTAAAATATTTCACTCGAAATTTATTAGGAGAAGTTACGAAGAAAAATTTTTGTCATGCTGGTCTCATCCCAGACAGCACTCGATAGGTAGCCTTAAGACAACCACTGGCCATACTTGGAGGATAAGCGGGACGTCCTGGGGACGTTCTAAACTGGGTTAATCCCGATTTCGGACCTCCTGTGGATCCTTTTGGTACTAACCCTAATAACACACACATGTCCGTTGAGTTTCCAATGGACATGCTTGTCCGGATATCTTGTACGTCCAATAACTGTCTAGATTAAGTAGTGATGGTATCCAGTGGACATCCCATTCGATTGTAAGGTGGCCACTTTTTTGGACATCCATATGACGTCCCGCTATGGCTATCCAATGGAAGTTATGTGTGGACAATTGTGTCCATTGCGGACGTCCATTTATTAAAAAATATTATTTAGGTATTAAGTAGATCACAACTTACAAACTTTTTATTTAATATGAAATTGCCTACTTTCTACATATTGGTGCCTCAATCTCTGGTCACGCTTAGATACTAGTTAGGTAAACACTTTAAAACACTCGTTACTGGATAACCAATCAAAACAATTATTCTTCTAGGTAATACTGAAGAAGTATTGAATTACATAATAGGATTCCTAGCATAATACTTAAGTTATTTATTTAAATTAAGTTAACGATTTAAGTGTTTTCTATTTTTTATTGCTTTAAAATGCTAGAAATCCTATCCAGTAATTCAATACTTTGTCAATATTAGCTAAACGAGTAGTTGTTTTGATTGGTTCTCCTGTAATGAGTGTTTAAAGTGTTTACTTAACTATAGTACATTAGCGTGATCAGATTGATGCACCAATATACAAAAAGTAGGTAATTTCATTTTAAATTAAAAAAAGTGTGTAAGTTGTGATTTACTTAATACCTAAATAATATTTTCTAATCATATGATAAAAGTAAATAAATAAAAAATAATTGTAAAAGATATCTATTGCTATTAGATATCCGAGTAAATCGACAGCACTTTCTCATGAGACAAAGTTACACTCTAAATAGTTCCTTCGTGGCTTCTACTGAGGCAAAACTGAACCTAAGTGATATTTCTTACCTGTGTATTAACAATTGCACCAACGGAAACAGAGCTGTTGGCTGCTGCTCGCACATTGCTGCAATTGTATACTATCTGTCCGCTTAACTTGTCTGTATATTAAAATCTGAACTACTCTCGTAACCTAGGAAATATTACAAGTTTTAGCAAGGAATTATATAATCATGTTTAGTTGTACAGTTTAATGCAAAATTAATAGGTACCAAGGGCGGATTGAGGGGGGGCACCAGAGGTAATTGCCCTTTTTCGGATGTCTTCCCCCCGCTCATCAGAAAAATTTTGGGACGGAAAAAATTTTTTTTTTCGGTTTTCTCCCCCTCGCTCATCAATTTCATTTCAATTTTTGAGGAAAAATTTTTTTGTTATTTTCAGCACGCGGCTGAGTTACCCCACCAAGCTCAAGGTCCAGATCCGCCCCCCCAGTAACCTTTCTGGATCCACCCTTGATAGGTACTCAATCATTTTAAAATACTTCAAAGAAATAATTAAGTGTCTAATGAGATAAGAAGACGTTTACTAAAAGAAAACCAGTAAAACATTTAATGCAAATTAATATTGTTCAACAATTTAATCAAACTGTTCATCGTTTTTTTTGCTATGTTTCTTGTTTTTAAATACACTTCTTTCTTTAGTACGACGCAGATAATATTTTTTCATCTTCTTCCACATCCTTCTTGTCCGTCCTGAAATTGTACCTCTTGGCAGTTCCTGAAATATAAATTATAATAAAAAGTGTGTTCTTGTTTTGTGTCCGATATTCAAATAATTTGCAATGATTAATATACTGCCAGCAAAAATAAATGGCACAATGGCACAACTGTAAAATCGTTATGGGTTCTCAGGAAGAGCTGAACATATGTACTCTTAATTTTATTAGTTTATGAAATATTATGTACTGCTACCTACCCAAAAGTATTGTATCTGACATCAGAAAACATATTTATCTTGTTTATCGAGTGATTACTTTTGCTGTCATAGATACATACATAAGATGATTAAATACAGTATCGGAAATTTTTACTTTTGGGATTGCATAGTTTCAACGACCTTACCGACCGCCCATAATAAAGGCGTCTACCAGCACTCTAGCAGAAGCAAAGTGTAACAAGCCCCTTCGTTCTCGCTTGCTCTTATTGCCCGCACCAAAGCGAACATTTTCCGATAATGCATACCAAAATTTATTATAGTTATGCATTAACTTAACTTGTCAATATTATTCAACTATTTTTTGTTATACTAGAGCAACCAATGCTTTTGCGTGAAATGCCTCTTTATTCGGGGAAATAAAGTTAAACTTACCATCCATCTCCAACTTATTGATTCATTATCTGGCTGACTTCCTCAGAGTCACCGATATCACATGAAGAATGTCCTTTTTTGTGTCTCAGTTTTCTGATTTTGAGTTCTTCATTATTTCAGTCACTGGTATATTCAGCAATTATTGTTTTCTTTCTCGATTCAGAATATTTATCTAAAAAATAAAATAACATAGTTATTTATTCACCGCTTTTACAGAGATAAAGAAAAAATAAAACAAAATTTACTATTCAGAATGATACAAAATTACATATTATATTATACTCACATCTGAATGGTTCACTGTAGCACCACTATTATGAATATGAAATTGCCTATTTTCTGTATATTGGTGCCTCAATCTCTGGTCACGCTTATATACTAGTTAGGTAAACACTTTAAAACACTCGTTACTGAAGAACCAATCAAAACAATTATTCTTCTAGCTAATACTGAAGAAGTATTGAATTACATAATAGGATTCCTGGCATAATACTTAAGTCATTTATTTAAATTAAGTTAACGATTTAAGTATTTTCTATTTTTTATTGCTTTAAAATGCTAGAAATCCTATCCTGTAATTCAATACTTTGTCATTATTAGCTAGACGAGTAGTTGCTTTGATTGGTTCTTCTGTAATGAGTGTTTTAAAGTGTTTACTTAACTAGTACATTAGTGTGACCAGATTGATGCACCAATATACAGAAAGTAGGTAATTTCATTTTAAATTAAAAAAGTTGTGATTTACTTAGAGATTAGAGAACGCGAGCAGATGTCGAAATCTGCAGTACTCAGGCCTGTCGGCCCATTGTACGTTCGCGACGTGTAGCATCCCTTAGAAGAGACCAGTGCTTTCCACAAAGGAAAGCAGTCTTTTCCAAGGGATATCCCGTAGTTCCTCTGGATGCAAGAATTGCCTTTCAAGGAGCCTATGCCTTGACGCTCCTAATGGGGCGCAACTGCATAGGATAGGACTCCACACATCCGACAAGTTGGATCATCTCTCAACCTCATTGTATGTAGATGATTATTCAGAGGACAGTGTCCTGTTATTAGGCCCACCATACGTCTCATTTTTTTCTCTATCGAGCCCAAGCAACCACTTTACGGTAGAGGCAGCCGAGGGCCCCTTTAAGTGGAGCCTCGACTGCCTCATACCGGGGGCTCGAGCCCAATCGTTGTTAAACTGTGCCGCAGCCCAGTCGTACAGTTCTGAGTGAATCAGACTCCTTGGCAGACCGAAGGCTGGCTCAGGGCCACGGAAAGGAGTTTTTGCTCCTTCTCCTGCCAGACGATCTGCTTCTTCGTTGCCCTCCACACCACTATGCCCGGGCACCCATATGAGTTTATCCGAGTTGCATTCGACCAAAATGTTTCGACAGTTAAGCACCAGCTTAGAGGTCACCTTGTTTGACGCAAGGGACCTCAGAGCCGCCTGGCTGTCGCTGCATATGTAAATATGTTTGCCTACGAAACCTCTGCTGAGATTTTCGCTTGCGTACCGTAGTATGGCATACACTTCTGCTTGGAACACACTAGGGTACCTACCAAGTGGCACCGATATACGAGCCCTTGGTTTGTATCCGTGTATGCCTGCACCTGTTCCCTCCTGAGTCTTGGATCCGTCTGTGTACCATTCCAGACCACCGGGACTCAGGAGATGCGTTTTGTCACGTTCCCAGTCGTCTCGACTGGGAAACACGACGGTATATGGAATTGTGAAAGAGTAGACGGGGAGACACCAATCATCACCTGATTGAGCGATAACCTGGTCCCTTACTGGAAGAGCCAGAGCCTTTATGTGCCCTAGCCCTTGGCCCGTCATGTTCCACATTCCATTTTGAACAGTCTTTGCTGCTTTCCTAGCTTCAAGCTCCACTTCAACGTGCAAGGGAGTGAGTCCAAGAATGGCCTCCATCGCAATCGTTGGAGTGGTCCTGATTGCGCCTGTTATACCTAGACACGCTAGTTTTTGAACTTGGCATAAGCGAGCCTTGATTGTGGAGCACTCTAGGGAGCGCCACCACACTGGTGCCGCATATACACCATAACGGTGTAAGCCCAGAGAGTAGTCTTTGGATTTATACTCCACTTAAGACCGAATATGCGCTTGCACTATAACGTTGATTTTATAGTTCTACAATAGTTTAAAACTATTGTCCTCAGACAGCAAACAGTGGAGTGATTCCAGGGTTCATTAAAAGTCAAGGAAGATATTTTCAAATTAACAAGTTTATTTCTAATTATGAGAGTGACTGTATTTAAATATTGTATAATTATTATCGTATTAACACACAAAGAGAATACTGAAAACCTAACCTTTAGTAAACCCAGCAACCTTCACCATATAAAATATGAATCTACAGGCAGTTCTTGAATCAAAAACGTTCAAAGCAAAGATAAATTAATTAATATGACAATGGATACTTCAACTGAAATTTGATTAACGTCTAGTTCGATAAACTATCTTTGACAGACAGTTGGTATTGAATATAATTAACATTCATCACTTTGACTTTAAATCGACGGTTGTCAGTTTGAAAATTAACTGACAACTGGCGCTTCAACAATCAATGCTTATGTGTCACTTTAACGTTCAGTTGACGCAGCGTTTGTCGCTTTGAATTGAAAATAACGCAATGCAAAACAATTAATTAAGTTCGTGACCCCTTCCACGACAAATGCTATGGCTTAACGCAGAAACCACACTAGCTTATGATAGGAGAAGTCTCACTCGAACTATGTTGGGCTCTATGCCGAGTGTAAAGACTATGCGCTATCTAGCCTGTGTCAGTTCTGCGATGTCACCACAACATTCGAGGTTAAGTTTTCGGAGTCTCTCCGAGATGAGAATGAATAAAATGAGCTCCTGCGGCCCTTTATATAGTAAATGGTTGCTAGGTCCAGAACATTTTTCTAATTTTTCAAATTACTACGGATACGGGGAAGAGTTTGTTCGTAACGATGAATCCAAATTAACGATGTTAGTATGTGTTAACCGATTTGAAACACAGCATGAGCCCTGCAATAGTCTTTTCAAATCGGCCTCTTATCATGATAGCCAGATCATCTGCATATGCTTGTGCATAGAAACCTACTTCGTTTAATTCGGCTAGTAGCCCGTCAAGCAGTAAATGCTCTAGGGGCTAGTAAGTAAGTAAGTAAGTAAGTAAATATCTTTATTCTGTAATTACCGACTGGTATAGAACGAGTCAAATACAAAGAAAAAAATAAATAGTGTATACATAATTTGTAAATAAAAAATTAGTTAGTCAACACAACAAAAAAGAAAATACATATATATACACACATATATATATATATACATATATACATATATATATAACAAATACATAACGAATATATAATATAAATTAACACAATATAGTAATGAGAACAAACAACACATATTAATACAATAGAATCTATGCAAAAAATGAATAAGGGTTAAATCAAGTTATCGGATAAATATTCATTTACAGAATAATATGTTTTTGTTGATAGTAGAGCTTTTAACTTTTTTTTAAATACATTTTTATGCAGCATTTTTAAAGAGTTTGGTAATTTGTTGTAAACTTTAATTAGCTGTCCAACAACGCTATTTTGGACAAAAGTAAAGCGAGTTTTGATGGGTTTTAACATATTTTTATGTCGTGTATTACATGTATGTCCTATTTCATGTTTGACGAAAAATTCATAATTTTCTTTTACAAAACAAGCACTTTCAAGTATATACAATGATGGAAGAGTAAGTAAGTTTTTTTCAGCAAAGATGGATTTACATGAGTCAGTTTGCTTGAGATTGTATATACTTCTTATGCATCTTTTTTGAAGGATAAAAATACGAACAGCATCAGATGTATTACCCCAAAAGATAATACCATATCTTATTTTAGAGTTCACATATGCATGATAAGCAATCAAACATGTGCTTTCATCAGTTGACTGTGACAACACTTTCAAAGCATAGCAAAAGGAGCTCACTTTTGGGGCCAAATAATTTATGTGCTCTTTAAAAGTAATTCTACTATCAATCATGATTCCTAAGAATTTTGTGTAAAAAGATGAGGTAATTTCCCCATTGTCTAAATGAATTTTTATGATCTCTTCTGGAGTGGTGGAAAATTTTATCATTTTTGTTTTGTCTACATTTAGCTTTAAATAGTTTTGATCGTAGTAAGACTGCACAACATTCACTGTATTTTTAACAGATTGTTCGAGATTTTGTCTGGTTGTTTCTTTGATAGAAAGAGTGTTATCATCAGCAAACATGACTACTTTTTGATTGAGATTTTCTGGGAGGTTATTAATGTATAATAAAAAGAGTAGAGGTCCCAGGATGCTACCCTGAGGAACCCCCCTCTTCACGTACTCCCAGTTTGACGTTATTGTTTTTCCAGTATATTCGTCTTTTACATGCATACACTGCCTTCTGTTTGTGAGATAAGATTTAATTAGCATATGACTGGTGCCACGAAAACCATACTTTTCCAATCTAGTAAGTAAGTGAACATGATCGATACTGTCAAATGCTTTTGACAAGTCTAAAAAGATACCTACTATTTGTTTGCCGGAATTCAATGCATCAATAACATCCTCGATGAACTGAAAGACTGCTCTAATAGTGGATCTTCCCTTTATATAACCATTTTGAGCATCACAGAGAATATCATATTTTTCTAGATAATTCATTATCCTTTTATATATAATTTTTTCTATTATTTTTGAAATATTTGATAGAAGTGCAATTGGCCTCAAATTTTCTAGGTCATTTTGTTTGTCGCTTTTTAGGACAGGTAATATAAAGGCATCCTTCAGGTCATCTGGAAATATTCCAGTCTCAAAGCTCAAGTTAATGATGAATGAAAGAGGTTCTGCTATAACAGAGGCGCAATATTTTAAAAGTTTAACAGATATATCATCAGGTCCTACAGAGTTGGTATTTTTAAGATCAAGTATAGCCTCGTATACCTCTGTTTCATCAGTAGGACCAAAAAACAGACTATTCTCGCAGGAAGTGGTTGTAAATTCTCGGTCACAATTTTGATTGAATTTAAAAGTTTCACAGATGTTTATAAAGTGTTCATTTAAGTACTGGAGAGTTTCCTCTGCATTCCACTTTTTACTGTCCATTATATCTCTCATACGAAACCTGCTATTACCGTAGTTTGCTTCTGTTGTTTGTTTAACCACTGACCACACTGCCTTAGTTTTATTTGATGCATATGACTTACAGTATGCTAGCATATATCAAGGCAATAGTAAAATAATCATACTTTTAATTAATGGCACGTAAAAAATAAGTTAATGCTAAAAATCCAGTACACAATGTATTTGATGGCTGAGCATTGGTCCATGTTGCACTCTATTCGATAAGTACTTTCCCAATGATGAAGTGAAGGCATGTAGATAGTTTATTAATGATGATTCAATTATGTGCGTTTGCTGGGATAGTTCTGATTTATTTAAAAAAACATTTTATGTATCGATATTCACTGACGAAACACTGCAACTAATTTAAGAAAATGCATAAGTTGTGGTATTGTCCATATCAAGGTATGTTTTTAATCCAGATGGCCAACAACAGTATATAGTGATGATTTATTTAAAAAAACAAACATTTGTGATACTGCTCACATATCTGGAGGAATTTTGTTCCAATGTCCACTGATGATAACATGATAACTCATTTAAATACATTTAATACTTGTGGTACTGACCATATCAGGAAATATTTGGTATAGAGTGGTAGACACTTTGCCTTTGGTTAATTTGTGCTATTTTCCCCTACTGGCCTCTATGTGCCTATTCCAGTAGTTATACCCTTTCAAAGGGATATAATGACACTAAAACTATATAAAATGATATAAATGTCAATCTCTCCGATTGTAAAGTTTTTTACCACAATAGCAATAGACATAATGAACTTGCCTAAAAATAAATTGGACCCTGCGTAGACTTACTCAAAAACATCCCATCAAATTCTCTATGTTTTTATGTGTTTCGAAAATAATAATAATAATAATAAATGTTCTTTATTAAGTATTAAGCACATACAATACATACCAACACTCAATAGGCCATCGATCGAGGTCCTTCAGCCTGTTTCTTAAAATTAATATAATAATTATTAACAGTTATGTTTCAATTAACATATAAATAAACGTAAAAAAAAAAAAATTATTTAATTTGGGAGTTTCATTGATCAATCCTTTCCCACAGCGTTTGTACCGGGTGTGTGTAGCGGTTTCTAATTGGTCTGTTTCTTCTTATGCAGAAAGGGGAAAGTAGATCTTTGTTTGTCTGGGATTGACTAAAGTTGGCCGCTTGTTTGGACAGTCGTTCTTCTATGGGTTGTACTTGGGTCAGCTGATATAACAATGCATTTGGCGGATTGTGAAGTTGGTTATTAGGGTGTCTGATTTTTGTGATTTTTCTGATAGCTGTGGTTTCTGCAACTTTGATGTTTTTCTTCGCAGGGTTCTTCATATTTAAAGAAAGGATACTTCCATATTCTATTATGGGTCTGCAGATCAGCTTGTAAATTTGTATTTTTGTTCTGGTATTAATACCAGTTTCACTTTTAGAGAGGAAATAATTGCTTAAGTTATTTTTTTCTTTACAGTGTCCATAAACCTGAGGCAAGAAAACGACTAGTGGGATGAACTAACATCATAACAAAAGTGTATAAGTTCAAGTGCGCGAAAAGTAAATGACATGCACGGGTCAGAATCAAGTGCGCTGGAAGTTAACAGTAAATGGATAACCCTGTGGGCTACTGGAGTAGGCAGATTGAGGCCAATAGCGGGTTAGAGTCATTGAAATTAACGAAAGGCAAAGCGCGGAAAGACAGTTTAATCTCTAGTAGGTTGAACAATCGGCATCCAATCAGAGTCGATCACTAGACAAGTATCTTACAATATCTCGGTTTAGAAATTTTCAGGGGTATTGCAAGTGATAAGGCTAGAAACGGCATTTTCAGAGATCCGTCTCCAGAAAAGCAGTTTGTAGACTCTGATTGTCGCTGGCGTTCGAGTGATAGATAACTTACACCTCCCATGGACTGCTATGGACCTCATGCCACAGGCCAAAAGGGTAAGATGAAATTTTAATATTTTCTTTTTTTTCGGTTAGGTAATAATTCATCGTGTTTTATATTCAGTAGTCCAAAATTGTCACCCGATATTGTTGTGGATGATAAAACATCCAAAAATTAAAATTATTTCCAAAAAGGATAATAATAATAATAATATTAATAATAATAGTTTAAGTATTTATGTTAAAATCATAAAAATTTTAAAAATAAAAATCTTGTATTTCTGCTTACATCATTGTTATAAAATATTATTTTGGGTATTCAGCAGATTTGGATCTTTAATATATAGAAAGAATGGTTATTTTCTTATTTTTCATATTGAATGTTAGATGTAGTACATGTATAAAGAAATTGACTAGTCTGTTTGTTTGTTGATGTTCTAGCTTGGTCAGATTTAGATCAATGATATATGAAAGGAACAAATGTTTTCTTTGAAAGTTATCTGCTGAATACCCAAAATAATATTTTATAACAATCATAAAAATGTGTACACACGTCAAAAAAAAGGGTTTTTACATAAATTCTGGTAAAAGCACACATAATATCACAAGTATAAATACCCAAATAGCATTTGGACGTTGAGCCAACATTGTTATAAACGACCCGACGTCCATCCGACTATTTTACGACCCGTTTTTACACCAAAATGGGGAATAAAAATTCGAGTCGGACAGACGTTGGTCACCAAATTCCTAGTTGTAAACATTTTTCTACTAAGCGGGACGTCGCCTGTAGTGTATCGTTACTGGCTTTATGAGACAAGGAGGTCGGTTGTAGTATTTTTAATATTACTTTCATAAATACTTCTAAACTGACTCCCTCTTTGTGAATTATGGCCAAACTTATACTTTTAGTTTCCTAATGGCAATAAAAACAACGAAGTGATGCATTGCGTCTTATTTTGTTGTGTTTTACAAATATAAAATAATTTCACGTAGCTAGCGAAAGATGCTTAAAAATGACAAACGCATTATACTTTACTGATAAATAGGACTGAGGTAGTTCACAAAATTTTAGGATATTTAATAATAATAATAATAATATTTATTAATTTCAGAAACTGTACAAAGCGCAGTTAATAAATATTGTCGGTAGAAATACAAAGAAAAATATCACAAATAACATTGTAAATATTTAATTATTTAATGTTTATACTTTGTTTAAAATTTTTAAAATGCATAATTCTCTGAGGAGTATAAATTTCAATATAAAAACGTATTATACAGGGTGTCCCACGACGAACTGCGGCGATCTTGAAAAGTAGACATCGCAAAATTTTTAAAATTTGGTAGTAAACTAATGTCAAGAGGGCAACTCGGCTAAAATGTTCTCAAGATGATGGCACTTCCGGTTATACCGGAAGTAGATGTCAACTTGCTTATTTTGAATGGGACACCCTATATATTATTACATTTTTGGATTCTACGCAAAATTCTAGGCCGATTTTGTGTATCATGTATTTTACCTAAGTCTCACCATTTTTGATATATTTCAATTTTTATGTCAAAAATGACGTTGCAGGCCCTAAAAGAATTATCAATTTTTCCTATAAGGAAGCCTTTATTATCTAATTTGGGTTGGATTCTTTGTTGAGAAAGACCTACTTTAATAGTGTTTTTATAATATTGATATGTATTAATACAGTGTTCAAAAAATAAGAATAAAATTGAAATTGAGAAAACTGTCAAAAACAATTTTTTCAAATGGAAACCCCCAATTTTTATAATGTTATCTTATTTACCATTAAAAATAAGGTTAAGTTTGTGTATGGATGTCTATTCCGAAAATTTTTAGTTTTCGAAATATTGCTAATTCAATATTTTTATATGGGGATTTTGCTATGGATTTTAAATTCAAATACTCTTAGTTGGCTATCATTAGTAATTATGGGATTAGGGAATTAGCATTGGACTGGATTGTAGACTATTTGGATAATAGAAAGCAGGTAACAAAAATTAATGAAATCGTCTCAACAGAAACAACATACATGGGGTTCCACAAGGAAGTACATTGGGTCCGTTGTTGTTTTTAATTTATATAAATGACATAGTAGGGGTAATTAAAGACTGTAAAATACACTTGTTTGCCGATGATACATTAATATACTTCTGCCACAGCAATTTAGAACATCTCGTTAATACGTTAAATAATGAGCTATATAATGTCTATAAATGGTTGAATCTTAATTTTCTTAAACTAAATATAAATAAAACTAAATTTATGTTAATTAGTAGTAACACAGTATACAACGAATTTAAGAGTGGCAATTATAAAATAAACGTTGGTAATTCTGATATTGAGACAATAGATAGGATTAAATATCTGGGTTTTATAGTGGACAGAAATCTGAATTTTAAAGAACATGCTATGTATATCATTAACAAAATTTCCAAAAATATAAATTTTTTGTCAAGATTGGCACCATTTTTAACCCAATGGTCAAAAATTACTGTTTATAATACGCTTATATTGCCCCATTTGACATTTGGCTCTTCAGTATTATGCCTCATTAATAGAAATGAATTAAATAGACTGCAAAAGTTGCAAAATAGAGCTATGCGTATTATTTTAAATGTTCCTAAGGATACCCTAATTAAAACAATGCTGCGCTCTCTTGATTGGCTGTCTGTCGAGTATTATATAGAATATCAATCGATGATACTAATATATAAAATAGTCTTACACCGAAATATTTGACAGATAAGTTAGTTGAGAACACGAGTGTTCATAATTATAATACAAGGACGAGAAATGAATTTCATGTAATGACAAAAAATAAAAAAAGTTCTGAAAGGTCTATTTTTCACAAGGGTGTACTACATTACAATGAACTCTCCGAAACGATAAAAAACAAAACATCACTGGTAAGGTTCAAAACAAGTTTAAAAGTACATCTGCAGGATGAATGCTACACACAATTTTAATTTATATGTATTAAAATTTTGACTTATATACTTTTATGTCTGTAATTGTATTAGTAAGTTATTATTAATTTTATCATTAGTGATATTTGTTAATGTATTGACGTGCATATACACCTACATATTGTTTCCTTTTATATCGTATATGTTTATTATTACTGTTTTTTTTTTTTTGTTTTGTACAAAAAAAAAAGTTAGCTATATGCTAAATAAAGAGATTTATTATTATGATGGCGCTGGATGCTAAACAAATGTATGTAGCTGTCACTTACCATTTGACAAGTATTAATTATCATGCCGGGGCGCTTAAATTATACGCACGAGGATTATTTAAATTTGTTTATAATCCATGGAGAATGTAACAAAGTTTTATCAAGAACATGTGAAATATTTGGTAATAGATATCCAGAGAAACGAAAACCGTCTCCTAACAGCATTAAAAATGTTGGCAACAATTCATAAAATAATTAAATAAATGTAACTTAGATACGAAAGGGTCTTACATAAAACACTAACAGTATAGTAACAGTAACTACTTATAGTTAGGAAAACATTTTATTTTAATAAGTGTTCAAAGTGCCCACCCTGAACTTCCAAACATTTTTCGCACCTCCGAATTTGTTTGTCATGGGTAGTCGCTCTAATAGAACCTGGAGATAACCTTTCGAAAGCATTCCTTATTCTTGCCGGACAATCTTCCATTGTTGTGACTGGATTAAAATAAACCATATCTTTCATTGTTTCCTATATAAACTAGTCAGGAGAACGAGGACAGATCAGGAGAACGAGAAGGCCATAGAAAAGGTCCATTGTTAGCAGTCCACTTATCGTAAAAAGTTTCTTGCAAGAAGTTGTTAACTAGGAAGCTGTTGTGTGGTGGGGTGCCATCGTGTTGGTAAAATATTTGCCTATGTTCAGCTAGCAGTAATTGTTCAAATATTCATTATCTAAATCTTGTAATATATTTAAATATCGTTCTCCTAAAAAAAAGTTGATACGTAACTTGAAAAAAAGAAATTATTTAAGTATTAATTCATTACCATTTATAAGTTTTCTTTATAAAACTGTAGTTTTACGACTCCATCATTTCTCACAGCACAGTACACGTTAAATTGACAGGTTTCTTGATAATTTCGCAATCTCACGGCATGGGGATTTGAATCACACCAAAAGTGGGAATTATGTCGGTTGAAAAGGCCATTTTTCGTAAATTTTGCTTCGTCAGTCCAAATTATGTTGTCCAAAAATCGAAGGTCGTCTTGTAACATTGTTAAAATAAATTCGCAAAAGTGAACTCTTCTGGCCAAATCAGCAGGGCCGGATTAAGGATTGGCACGCCCCTAGGCTAATCATGTATTTGCGCCCTCTTATTCATAATGGAAGAACATTAATAAAAACAATTATTATCCATATTCAAAATTGACCAGAGGGGGCGGAGATATATCAAAAACAATGTTTGTCCCACTTTCAAAATTGATGAGCGGAGGCGAGAAATCTAAAAAAAAAATTCTTTTAACCAAACACCAACCACTGATCACTAGGAAGGACACGAAAAAAAAATGTTTTTTTCAAAAACGAAAATTGATTAGAGGCAAAATATTTTTTTTTAATAAGCAGAGAGGGCGAAGAACTCGCGACGATCCTCATTTTACGTATGCCCCTAAGCTATAACCTAATTAGCCTTATGGATAGTCCGACCCTGGTGGCCAGCGGCTACGATAAAGGAAGCGGAAAGATATAATATCTATCTCTTTCCGTTCCTATTTTCCTATAAATAATCCTGTAAAATGTTGATATATTGGAAAGGAACATATAAGAGACGTATACATTTCCTTAATTGGCACAAAAAGTTGAGCTGGTGCATGCCAGTCAAATTGTAGCGTTTTTTGCTTTCGTGCTTTTGGACCAACAATGAGACCGGCGCTGAAAGTATAAAGAGGTGTACAACAGACGATCCAACCACCCAACCCAACCTTCTCGGTATACTTTGAAAATTGTCATGACAACTCGTGAAAGTGAGCTGGTCTGCTGGAATTCTAGCGTCTTCAAAGAGTACCGACAATGTTGGTTCCAGCACACCAGCTCACTTTTACGAGCTCGCATAACAACATTCAAAGTGTGTCGGTTGATAGATTGGATCATGTGTAGACCCATATTTAAGTGCAGCGCAGGTCGGGTGTTTTTTTGTACTATCCACGGTTTAGGTAAACATCTCTTCGCTGAAGTATACAATACAGAAATAATAAATTCGACAATTTTATCAAAATAAAATAATCAAATAACAAATAAATAATTCTCTTGTACAAAAAAAAGTACCGACGTAAATATAAGAAGGCCTCTGGTTATAACCAGAAGGATTACGGCAATAAAAACTTCAGATATGGATAATTACTTAAACGTATGAACAGGACTCTACTTAAAATCATATCGCATTTTCTATTTCATATTATTTACTTCTCTCTCAGATCCTGATATCTGAAAATTAAATATAAGTAAATGAATAGTTAAATATTTTGGTATTTATAATTCTTAATACAGATATAATTATAAAATGTAACCAAAGGCTGGCTCTCTGCTGCTGGATCGTGTGTAGACCTACATGAGGGGTCTACACACAATCCAGCGGCAGGGAGACAGCCTTGTCGGCATGCTTTGAACTCATTCGTAAAAGTGAACTGGTCCGCTGGAATTCCAATTATCTTCAAAGCATACCGACAATGTTGGCTCCCTGCCGCCTACTATAGGCTTATACAAATTTATTAATTTTGGCCCAGATAAGACGGCGGAGTACAACATTGTCGATACGCTTTGAAGATAATTGGAATTCCAGCGGACCAGTTCACTTTTACAAATGAGTTCAAAGCATGCCGATAAGGCTGGCTCCCTGCCACTGCATCGTGTGTAGACCCCTTATCTCAACTCGATTTTATGGCTGTTTTTTTCTCCAGCCCTTATGCATTAAAAGACGGTACAATACATTTTATTTTCCAAAGGTCAATGGTAAATAGTAAATGTTATCCGTCGGCCGTCGGGAGATAAATTTAGATAGTTTTTTTGAATTGCCGAAGTGC
Organism: Rutpela maculata; assembly: GCA_936432065.2. Taxonomy (NCBI): domain Eukaryota; kingdom Metazoa; phylum Arthropoda; class Insecta; order Coleoptera; family Cerambycidae; genus Rutpela; species Rutpela maculata. The sequence goes on from OW386293.2 coordinate 24,848,800, forward strand.
CCCCTCGCGCTTCGGCGCCCCTAGGCTATAGCCTATTTAGCCTTATGGATAATCCGGCCCTGCAAATCAGTGTCCTTTAGGTATTGAACCATAGAAATGGAATAGGGATGGAATTTGTGTTTCAAAAGAATTCTGCGAATAGAGTTCTTGGAGATTCCTGTTTGCCAATTGTCTTAAAGATGTCATAGGATATGCCGCAAAATATCCCAAAATAGCAGTTACAATATTTTTCAATATTTTCATCATTGACAATTGGTTTTATTTTATGAATTGTTGCCTTAACGGTGCCAAAATTTTTAAAATTCTCCATTATTCGTTTAATACTGGTAGGAGACTGTTTTCGTTTCTCTGGATATCTATTACCAAATATTTCACATGTTCTTGATAAAACTTTGTTACGTTCTAGATGGATTATAAACAAATTTAAATAATCCTCGTGCGTATAATTGAAGCGCCCCGGCATGATAATTATTACTTGTCAAATGGTAAGTGACAGCTGCATACATTTGTTTAGCACCCAACTCCGTCATAGCCAACTAAGAGTATTTGAACTTAAAATCCATGGCAAAATCCCCATATAAAAATATTGAATTGGCAATATTTCTAAAACTAAAAATTTTTGGAATAGACATCCATACACAAACTTTCCCTTATTTTTAATGGTAAATAAGATAACATTATAAAAATTGGGGGTTTCCATTTGAAAAAATTGATCTTTGACAGTTTTATCAATTTCATTTTTATTCTTATTTTTTGAACACTCTGTATTAATATTTATCAAAATATTATAAAAACACTATTAAAGTAGGTCTTTCTCAACAAAGAATCCATCCCAATTAGATAATAAAGGCTTCCTTATAGGAAAGTCTTTTAGAGCCTGCAAACGTCATTTTTTTGACATAAAAATTGAACTATGATTAGTGAGAAGTTACCGACATCGGACCAACGTCGGTTGTGGTGTGATATTCAATCTACAGCACATGGCGGAAAATGGAAAGTTTCCGACGTCAAGTTACCATCGCTTAGACGTCATGATACAACTTTTGGGTTAGAAGTTAGTGGCCGACCTTGATTTAAGTTAATCCGACGTCGCAATTAGTACAAATTTGGTCGGTAGACGGAAAAATGCTATTTGGGCATGTATATAATTTAAAAAAAAAGAAACAGGTAATAGTTACTAATATGAAATAGACAGAATTGCAGCTTAATAATATACCACATTTCCATATTTGCAATTTCACATTCGGTTTATTCTACTGAGCAGAATGCATTTTTTATATAAAAACTCTTTAATTGTAGATCTGAATTTTGTTCAAGGCAAAATTTTCATACTGCTGGGTAATATGTTATATATTTTAATACCGTAGTATTTAACACCAGTCTGTTCCCAAGTAAGCCTTGTAAATTCAGGACATGTACTATCTCTGTATCATTCAAATTATTGCCTATGTATGAAATACATTTTAATGTATATAGGGAGGCCAGGTAGGACTGTATCATCGCGGTAACCTACACCACCCACAGTCATGACAGCTCTCCTTTGAGGACCAAAAAGTCTATGCCTACCAGCAGGGTGTCCCAAGCAAGGATGGTATAAGACAGTCGGGAGTGACACAGTGCAAAGTAGGCTGTTTTTAGTACATTTAAAGACGCTGAGTTAGCAATTTCCTCAGGCAATATATATTTTTTGTTAATTGTTCAGCAACATAATCAATATGAGCATCCCTACGAGGAGATGAAAACTCCTAGAAAGTTACTATTTGTGGGGTTATTCGGTAAGTTGCTTAGGTCGCGTGTACTTGAGATCATTTTTATTGTTTTTTGCAAAAATTAGATATAAACCACTTTTCAGCATCTGAGAGCGTATTATCACACTTCGACATTCGGTTACAAAAGTTAGGATTGGACATCGAATTGTTGAGTCATCAGCATAAAACTTGCAAGTGACTTTCTCAAGTGCTTTTGGCAAGTCGTTAATAATAATAATAATAATAATAATAATATCAGAAATATTGCAATTGGCATATAAATTGGGAATAGAACAGGTCCCGGGATTGAGCGCTCTGGTACTCCAGATTTAATATACAACTCCTAGGATGTTGTTCCATTTAGTTTGGCCCGTTTGCCTTTGAATCTCCAGGTAGGATTTAATAAGTGAGCTACTCATACTGAAATTGTATTTTGACAATTTTTGAGCCAGCAGAGTATGTGATACGCAGTCAAATGCTTATACTTCTTTTACTAAAGAAGGTATACATTTTTGGACCTCATTTCCCAATAAAAAAATATCAAGGTTTAAATAAACCACCTGTATATTGGTTCAATAAATATCTCAAAAGTATGAGGATACAATATTAAACATTAAAGTTGTTTGTGATGTAACCAAGAATCCATCTGACTATTTAGTATACAGAAATATATTAATCGTGAAGTTTAATCGGCCCCAGATGATGTCAACATGAATGGTGGAAAGCTAAACTACTTCAGAGGCATATTATTACTGTTGTGTGACTACCAATTCATTTTTCTTTTAAATGTTTCTTCATAAATTTTTATTACCTCCCGAGTTACTACCGTGGCCTCCCGAAGTGTAGAGTGTGTATTTTTGCTTAAAATGGTTGGCCAACCCACATCTAATCTTTGACGTGCAGCTTGTTTGTCTCTCAATCAATTATAATTGTGTCACTGTGCATACTGGCGTAGTTTTCTCATTCAAAATCGCACTGAATTGTTGCTTATATTTTGCCATTTTAGTATGATGCGAATAGGTGCTTAATCATCTCTTTCTCTTGTTTCAGGGAGTGCAATTCCACAGAGGTATTTTAATGGTACCATAATGGGGACGACAGGCGATAGGGAGAGGAGTTAAAGGTATGTATTTAACACAGTTTTATACATTTTTTTAACAGTTCTGCAACTTATAGGAACAACAAACTAGTAAGATGCAGAGTTTATTACATGTTTTCAAAATGATATTTTGTTGAATGTCTCAAAAGTGAAAATCATTCAATTTCTGTTCCGTTTTCAACGAGAGACTTGATTGAGTTTTGTACATATTTCTTGCTTGGCTTCATTGGTTATTTTTTGTTCCAGGTAGGTCCCGAACGTGAAAGGAATGGGTGAAAACGGCAAATAAGGTAGGACTTTTCTCCTTTATTAAGTGAAGTGAAAGTGATAAAATATTTGTGGTATTATTATTTATGAAGTAAGTATGAATGATTTCAAAGTAACAGTATGTGGACTAAGTAATAAGTATACATTATTATTTGATTTCTGAACAAGATTTTGTAGTAAGTATATGTGGTTGATAATTTGTTTAATTTGTGAAACTAACTGTAATAATTTTTAGATATCTGCCCTCGCAAGTCGGATGTATCAACTGTTAATAAAAGAATGATATTTATTAATCTCTTTGGACTTTGAAGCAGAGCTACATCTCATGGTAAAGTTTCAATTCCGAACACTGTTTAATGTATCGATATTTGTAGGATTTTGGAGTATACCGAAGAGGATATCGAGCTAAATTTGAGAATTGGTGGAATAATAAAATAATGTCGATGTTGGAGCTAAGAGCAAGGGGCAGAATAAATTAAACAAAACTTTAATCTCAAAGCCTTGTCCCGTAAGTAAAATATTCACAGTCTCTGGACTAGAGCACGGCTGTACATTGTACATCACCCTCCCTCGGTCTGAGTAACCGTGAATACAGAGCTTGCCATAAAACAATCATTTAAACAACAACTCTGAATATCCATACTGTTTAGCAATAAAGATTTGTACTCTCGTTTTATTTCATACCGATGATTTTAATATTTTTTTAAGACAGGAAACTAGAAGAAAATTTAAACCCTAAAGTCCTGTAAGCAAAATATTCACAGTCTCTGGACTAGAGCACGGCCATACATTTTTGTACGTCACCCTCCCTCGGTCTGAGTAACCGTGAATACAGAGTTTACTATAAAACTACGAACAAATAATATTAACATCCCTCTGCTCCAGAAGAAAGTACTATCACAAATTTCCACCTACAACTACTTGATTAATATCAACATTTCGAAAGCTGTTTCAAGACTGGGTATCGAGGTATCTGTTTTCGGATTAATATTCGTCTCACTGTCAGCGCAGTAATGTCGATAATTTCTAGAGTCATGAAGGCTATCATATTTCAGTTAAACCTGGAACTCGATATTGTGTTAAAAAGGTGAGATTATACCTGAAAATTTTTGTTGCAATTAAAATAATAAAGTTGTGAATTTTAGGAATTTTTTTATGATAAAATTGCACCAGACTAAATCAATAGACGCCACCAAATCATTTTAAGAATGAGGCGCTGCATGCAGCGGGTGGTGGTGGGCCATCACCGCCCAGGAGGGCGGAATTTCAAGAAAAATACTCCGAGTTAATATCTCCTTAATAAAATGTCATGGAAGCAATCCCTTTGGTACTTTTTGTTCAGTTTTCTAATGTACTGATATTTCTAGGATTTCGTAGTTTCCAAAATGTTGCAGAAGAAAACATTTCGATATGTTAGAGTAGACCAGTCAGTGAGGCACGAGACGCTGCAAACAGCGGGTGATGATGGGTCATCTTCGCCTTGGAGGGCAACTTGTCTAGATGCGGACACATGAGCTGTGGGCAGCTGGAGGTGATGGGTGGAATTCAGAGAAGAACAACATTTCCTTAATGTAAATGGACAAATAATGAAATAAAATGTTTGAAATGAAAAGTCGTGATAGAGTGGACCAGTGAGCAAGGCATGAGGCGCTGTAAGCAGCGGGTGGTGGTGGGTTCTCTTCGCCCTGGAGGGCGACTAATTTAGAAATGGATACACATGAGCTGACAGGTATGTTAGAAAAATCAAAGTGTAGTTAATGAGATATGTCAAAGAAAAGTAATTCACTTTGATTCTAGGATTAAAAGCGATGTTTTCTATTGACATAAAACATCAAATTGCCAATACCTTGGGAATCTTCTATGCCAACTATCGAGCAATCCTCATAGTGAAGACTAGTTGATTAGAGGCAATCTTAACAAAGTAAAAGAGAAAAAATTTCATTAATGGAAACTATTTTAATTTTGAATTTAATACCAAGTATTTCTCTTTTCTCCAAACTTACTACAAAATGATGGCTAAAACAAACTACAATTAGCATGCAGGAACATACACAAGGAAAAGCGGTAACACTTCCAGAAGCAGGCAACTTCTCAATATTAAGGAAACTAAAACATCTACTAGTAATTCCATTTATAATCCTTCTGGTCTTATCTCAATATACGCAGGCAACAACCCAAGATTTTTACAATTGACAGATAGATGCATTATTAATGGATGATCAATATTGGCGGAGATTGTTTTAACGAAATAACCATTAACAATGGAAGGGAGATACTTAAAAAAATAAGTTGCGATACTGCTCACATTGAGGGAAACTTTTTACTCAAAAGATCACTAATAATAACAATGGGGCTAATATAAAGAAATATATAGGTTGTGATGCTACCCACATCGGGCAAATTTTTTGTCTCTATAACAAGGTAACTCAATTGAAAAAAATGTATAAGTTGTGGTACTCTCTACATCAGGAAATAGTTTTTATCCAATAACAATATGGTGGTGACTTATTAAAAAAAATATGCAGGTTGTAGTTCTGCCCACATCGGAGAATATTTTGCACTAGTTGGCAAATAACAATATGTTGGTGAATGATTAAAAGAACAAAAATAAGATGTGGTACTGCCCACATCAGGGAATATTTTACGTCCAGATGGCCAATAATAATATGGTGGTGACTTATTTAATAAAAATAAATAGGTTGTGGTACTGTCCACATTGGAGAGTATTTTAAATCAAAATGGCCAATAACAATATAATTGTGACTGATTTAAAAAAATATATTAGTTGTGATATTGTCCACATCGGGGAATATTTTACATTCAGATGGCCAGTAACAATATGGGTGACTGATTTTAAAAATATATATAAGTTGTGGTACTGCCTACATCGAGGAGTATATTAAATCAAGATGGCCAATAATATGGTGGTGACTGATTTTAAAAAAATACATAAGATGAGGTACTGTCCACATCGAGGAATATTTTATATCTAGGTGGCTAGTTACAATATGGGTGACTGATTTTTAAAAAATATATAAGTTGTGGTACTACCCACATCGCAGAATATTTTACATCCAATGGTCAATAACAATATGGTATGGTGGTGATTGATTTAAAAAATACAGAAGTTGTGGTACTGCCCATATTTTACATCCCGATGGCCGATAACATTATGGTGGTGACTTATTTAAAAAAAAATACATGGGTTGTGGTACTGCCCACATCAGGGAGTATTTTAAATATCATGATGGCCAATAACAATATAGTGGTGATTGATTTTAAAAAAATACTTAAGATGTGGTACTGCCCACATCGGGGAATATTTTACATCCAGTGGTCATTAAAAATATGGTGGTGACTGTTTTAAAAAAATAGAGAAGTTGTGGTACTGCCCACATCGGGGAATATTTTACATCAAGATGGCCAATAAGAATATAGTGGTGATTGATTTTTAAAAAATACATAAGATGTGGTACTGCCCACATCGGGGGATATATTAAATCAAGATAACAATATAGTGGTGGCTGATTTAAAAAAAATACATAAGATATGGTACTGCTTACATCGGGGAATATTTTACATCCAAAGGTCAATTATACTATAGTGGTGACTGAGTCAAAAAAATACAGAAGTTGTGGTACTTCCCACATCGGGAAATATTTTACATCCAATAGTCAATAACAATATGGTGGTGATTGATTAAAAAAAAATACATGGGTTTGTGGTACTGCCCACATCACGGAGTATTTTAAATCAATATGGCCAATAACAATATAGTGGTGATTAATTTTAAAAAAATACAGAAGTTGTGTAGTACTGCCCACATTGGGGAATATTTTACATCCAGATGGCCAATAACAATATAGTGGTGATTGATTTTAAAAAAGTACATAAGATGTGGTACTGCCCATATCGGGGAATATTTTATATTGCGACGGCCAATAACAATATGGTGGTGACGTATTTAAAAAAAAAATACATGGGTTGTGGTACTGCTCACATCAGTAAGTATTTTAAATCAAGATGGCCAATAACAATATAGTAGTGATTGATTTTTTAAAAATACGTAAGAACTATCCACATTGGGTGGTATTTTAAATCAAGATGGCCAATGACCATATAGTGGTGGCTGATTTAAAAAAAATGCATAAGAGGTGGTACTGCCCACATCGGGGAATATTTTACATCCAGATGGCCAATAACAATATGGTGGTGACTTATTTAAAAAAATACCTAGGTTGTGGTCCACATTTGGTGGTATTTTAAATCAAGATGGCCAATAACAATATAGTGGCGATTGATTTAAAAAAAAAACATAAGATGTGGTATTGCCCACATTGGGGAATATTTTAAATCCAATGGTCTATAATAATATGGTGGTGACTGATTTAAAAAAAAATACATGGGTTGTGGTACTACCCACATCAGGGAGTATTTTACATCCAGATGGCCAATAACAATATGGTGGTGACTTATTTAAAAAATACCTAGGTTGTGGTCCACATTGGGTGGTATTTTAAATCAAGATGGCCAATAACAATATAGTGGCGATTGATTTTAAAAAAAAACATAAGATGTGGTATTGCCCACATTGGGGAATATTTTAAATCCAATGGTCTATAATAATATGGTGGTGACTGATTTAAAAAAAAATACATGGGTTGTGGTACTACCCACATCAGGGAGTATTTTACATCCAGATGGCCAATAACAATATGGTGGTGACTTATTTAAAAAAATACATAGGTTGTGGTACTGTCCACATCGGGTGGTATTTTAAATCAATATGGCCAATAACAATATAGTGGTGATTGATTTTTAAAAGATACATAATATGTGGTACTGCTCACATTGGATAAGTATTTTAAACCCAATAGTGGTGATTGATTTTTAAAAAATACAGAAGTTGTAGTACTGCCCACATTGGGGAATATTTTACATCCAGATGGCCAATAACAATATGGTGGTAACTTATTTAAAAAAATACATATGTTGTGGTACTGTCTACATCGGGTGGTATTTTAAATCAAGATGGCCAATAACAATATAGTGGTGATTGATTTTTAAAAAATACATAATATGTGGCACTGCCCACATCGGGGAATATTTTACATCCAGTGGTCGACAATATGGTGGTGACTGATTTAAAAAAATACATTAGTTGTGATATTGTCCACATCGGGGAATATTTTACATTCAGATGGCCAGTAACAATATGTTGGTGACTTAAAAAACACATAAGATGTGATACTGCCCACATCGTGGAATATTTTACATCCAATGGTCAATATCAATATGGTGGCGACTTATTTAAAAAAATGTGTAGGTTGTGGCACTGTCCACATTGAGGAGTATATTAAATTGAGATGTCCAATAACAGTATGGTGGTGATTGATTTTAAAAAAGGACATAAGATGTGGTACTGCCCACATCGGGGAATATTTTATATCTCGATGGCCAATAACAATATGGTGGTGACGTATTTAAAAAAAATACATGGGTTGTGGTACTGCCCACATCAGGGAGTATTTTAAATCAAGATGGCCAATAACAATATAGTTGTGATTGATTTTTAACAAATACATAAGATGTGGTACTGCCCACATCGGGGAATATTTTATATCCCGATGGCCAATAACAATATGGTGGTGACATATTTAAAAAAAAATACATGGGTTGTGGTACTACCCACATCAGGGAGTATTTTACATCCAGATGGCCAATAACAATATGGTGGTGACTTATTTAAAAAAATACATAGGTTGTGGTACTGTCCACATCAGGTGGTATTTTAAATCAAGATGGCCAATAACAATATAGTGGTGATTGATTTTTAAAAGATACATAAGATGTGGTATTGCTCACATCGGGAAATATTTTAAATCCAAAGGTTAATAATAATGTGGTGGTGACTGATTAAAAAAAATACATGGGTTGTGGTACTGCCCACATCAGGGAGTATTTTAAATTAAGATGGCCAATAACAGTATAGTTGTGATTAATTTTTAAAAAATACGGAAGTTGTGATACTGCCCACATCAGGGAATATTTTGCATCCAGATGGCCAATAACAATATGGTGGCTTTAAAAAAATACATAGGTTGTGGTACTGTCTACATCGGGTGGTATTTTAAATCAAGATGGCCAATAACAATATATTGTTGATTGTTTTTAAAAAAATACATAAGTTGTCGTGCTGTCCACATCGGGGAATATTTTACATCCAGTGGTTGACAATAATATGGTGGTGACTGATTTAAAAAATACATTAGTCCACATCGGGGAATATTTTACATTCAGATGGCCAGTAACAATATGTTGGTGACTTAAAAAACACACATAAGATGTGGTACTGCCCACATCGGGGAATATTTTATATCTCGATGGCCAATAACAATATGGTGGTGACATATTTAAAAAAAATACATGGGTTGTGATACTGCCCACATCAGGGAGTATTTTAAATCAAGACGGCCAATAACAATATAGTGGTGATTGATTTAAAAAAAATACGTAAGATGTGGTACTGCCCACATCAGGGAATATTTTACATCCAATGGTCAATAAAAATATGGTGGTGACTGATTTAAAAAAATACAGAAGTTGTGGTACTGCCCACATCGGGGAATATTTTACATCCAGATGGCCAATAACAATATGGTGGTGACTTATTTAATAAAATACATAGGTTGTGGTATTGTCCACATCGGGTGGTGTTTTAAATCAAGATGGCCAATAACAATATAGTGGTGATTGATTTTTAAAAAATGCATAAGGTGTGGTACTGCCCACATTGGGGAATATTTTAAATCAAGATAACTAATAACAATATAGTGGTGGCTGATTTAAAAAAAGTACATAAGATGTGGTATTGCTCACATCGGGGAATATTTTACATCCAGATGGACAATAACAATATGGTGGTGGCTTATTTAAAAAAATACATAGGTTGTGGTACTGTCCACATCGGGTGGTATTTTAAATCAAGATGGCCAATAACAATATAGTGGTGATTGATTTTTAAAAGATACATAGGATGTGGTACTGCTCACATCGGGGAATATTTTAAATCCAGTAGTCAATAATAATATGGTGGTGACTGATTTAAAAAATATATACGTGGGTTGTGGTACTGCCCACATTAGGGAGTATTTTAAATCAAGATGACCAATAATATAGTGGTGATTAATTTTTAAAAAATACAGAAGTTGTGGTACTGCCCACATCGGGGAATATTTTACATCCAGATGGCCAATAACAATATGGTGGTGACACTTCGGGTGGTATTTTAAATCAAGATGGCCAATAACAATACAGTGGTGATTGATTTTTAAAAGATACATAAGATGTGGTACTGCCCACATCGGGGAATATTTGCAATGCAATGGTCAGTAGCAATATGGTGGTGACTGATTTAAAAAAACATACATGGGTTGTGGTACTGCCCACATCAGGGATTATTTTATATCTAGATGGCCAATAATAATATAGTGGTGATTAATTTTTAAAAAATACAGAAGTTGTGGTACTGCCCACATCGGGAAATATTTTAAATCCAAATGGCTAATAACAATATGGTGGTGACTTATTTAAAAAACTACATAGGTTATGGTACTGTCTACATCGGGTGGTATTTTAAATCAAGATGGCCAATAGCAATATAGTTGTGATTGATTTAGAAAAAAGTACATGAAATGTGGTACTGCCCACATTGGGGAATATTTTACATCCAGTGGTCGATAACAATTTGGTGGTGACTGATTTAAAAAATATTCATAAGTTGTGGTACTGCTCACATCGGGGAATATTTTACATCCAGATGGCCAATAACAATATAGTGGTGACTGATTTTTAAAAAAATGCATAAGATGTGGTACTGCCCACATCGGGAAATATTTTACATCCAAATGTCAATAACAATATGGTGGTGACTGATTTAAAAAAAATACATAGGTTGTGGTACTGCTCACATCGGGGAATATTTTACATACAATGGTCAAAAACAATATGGTGGTGATTTATTTAAAAAAATACATAGGTTGTGGTGCTGCCCACATCGGGGAGTATTTTAAATCAAGATGGCCAATAACAATATGGTGGTGACATTTCTTTTAGAATACATAAGTTTTGGTACTGTCCATATGAGGAAATATTTTCTATACAGATGGCCAACAACAATATTGTGATGATTTAATAAAAAAGAAATATTTGTGATACTGATCACATACCCGGGGGAATTTTATATCTCAATATCCTCTGACGATAACACGATAACTCATTTAAAAAAATACATAGGTTCTGATACTGTCCACATCAAGGAATATTTCTTAAATTGGAGTTCAGGGAAGCGGTGCTCGGATGAAGATACAGCAGGACTGAATTTGGCCCTTTAACACCTCTACACTGCATTTAAGTGGTGAGCAACTATTTAATAATTTCCACAAGTTTTTTTCAGGCATAATCAATATTTTGAATGAAAGTTTGTCTGTTTATGTGTATGTTTCTCGGTCTGCATCCGTGTGGCTGCGTACTCTGTTCATTCACAGCGATACTGAATGTTGCCACTTTCTTTTCTCATTAATAAACACCTAATCGGTTTTTCTACTTGTTTCCTTGTTTCAGAGTGTAATCACACAGCTGTTCAAATCAAAATTAGCAATAGAGAAAAAATTAAAGGTATGTGCAAATGAATGAGGTGTAAATTTTATCAGAAATATGCCAAATCAAATATTGATCTATTTCAACAATTTATAAAATGCACTAAATATTTTCTGCAGATAAACATTCGTTTTGAAATCTAAAATATTCTGCGCTAAATATTATTTTATATCTTATTCAAAATTGTACCGAATCTTGCCTATATCTTGTCCCCATCTTATGTCGTTAATAGGTGTCTAATCAGTTCTTTTTTCTCTTGTTGCAGTGGGTAGTCGCACACAGAGGTGTTGAAATGTTTCGATAATGGAGACGACCAGTAAAATGGTAAGCTTGTAAATATTGTTGTAATTATATTTGTGGGGCAAAGTTGAACTAAACATCAAATAAAATTTTACTAATTATTGTGTATCTTTCCGTTTTCAGTATTCTGACCAGGTAGCTCAATGGAAGAGAGACATTAGTTGGAGAGGGGCTGATTAAGTGCGTAAATAAAAATATACAGGAAGCTAAAAGTAACCGAATTTTCCTGATAACTACTGGCGTAGGTATATTGAGAAAAGTAGGAGGTAATAGCACAACTAGCCTAAAGCGAAGCATGTACCACTCTACCCTACAGTATGGAATATTTTTTTCCAGAATGCCAATAACACCATACTGATGATTTATAAAAATGAAGAAACATTTCATTTGGTGATATACACTAATGAAACATCGTAACTCGTTTAAAAAAATACATAAGTTGTGGTACTATTCACATAAAGGATAATTTTTTATCCAGATGGCCAACAACAATATAGCGATTTATTAAAAAAAAATATTTGTGATACTGCTCACATATTGGGGGGAAATTTTATGTCTCAATGTCCACTGACTATAACACAATAACTCATTTAAAAAAATACATACACAGGTTGTGGTACATCCACATCAAGGAATATTTTGTATAGAGTGGTATACGCCTTGGGCTAATTTGTACTATTTTCTTCTACTGGCCTCAATCTGCTTACTCCAGTAGTTGTCGGGAACATTCGCCGTTCGTGAAATCAGAGTTGATCCTCGGCAAGTATCTTGGAAATATCTGTTAGTTCGGGGGTATTACAAGTGATAAGTCCTGTATTTGTCTTTTCTGGGAAATTGGCGCACCCAGAGGAGCAATTAGTAGACTCTGATTTCCATGTGCGAGTGATGGAGATGCAGTACGATTGGACCTGGCCCTCTAACATCCCTGCACTACACTTAAGTGGTAAGTCAGGCATTATAATTTCTACATGAGTTTCTTTCTGGCCGGATAAATATCTTCCCTATCAATATTAAAAGAATGATTTTGAATAAAATTTTACTATGTGGCCGCCAATTCATTTTTTCTTTTAAATTTTTCTTAATAAATGTTTATTATATACCTCCCAAGTTACTATACTGTACCCTGAAGTGTAGAATTTGTGTTAGGAAAAGGGAAACGGTGCCCTTCTGCTTATTTTTCAGTGCGAATTATTTCGTTTGAAATGGTTTAGAAATCCCACTTCTAATCTTTGACGTGTATCTTGTTTGACCATCAGTCAGTTTTAAATTCCTATCACTGCGTATATTGGTGTAATTTTTTCATTCAAGATTGCTCTGAATTCTTGCTAATATTTTGCAATTTTAGTATTTTGTAAACAGGTGCCTAATGATTTCTTTTCTCTTGTTTCAGAGTGCAATCACACAGAGGCCTTTTAATGGTACCATAATGGGGACGACTGGCGATAGGGAGAGGAGTTAAAGGTATATTTTTACACAGTTTTGAACATTTTTTTAACAGCTCTGCATCTTATAGGAACAACAAACTAGTAAGATGCAGAGTTTATCGCATATTTGCAAAATAATATTTTGTTATATGTCTCAAAAGTGAAAATCATTCAATTTCTACTCCGTTTGATTTGATTGATTTTTGTTCATATTTCTTGCTTGGCTTCATTGGTTATTTTTTGTTCCAGGTAGGTCCCGAAAGTGAAAAGGAAATGAGTGAAAACATCGAGTAAGGTAGGATTTTTCTCCTTTATTAAGTGAAATGAAGGTGATACAATATTTGTTTGTGGTACCATTATTTATGGAGTAAGTATGAATGATTTCAAAGTAACAGTATGTGGACTAAGTATAAATATACATTATTATCTGATTTCTAAACAAGATTTTGTAGTAAGTATATATGGTTGATAATTTGTTTAATTTGTGAAACTAACTGTAATAATTTTTAGATATCTGCCCTCACAAGTCGGATGTATCAACCGTTAATAAAACAATGATATTTATTAATCTCTTTGGAGTTTGAAGCAGAGCTACGTCTCATGGTAAAGTCTCAATTCCTAACACTGTTTAATGTATCGATATTTGTAGGATCTTGGGGTATACTGAAGAGGATATCGATCTAAATTTGAAAATTTGTAGTGGAATAATAAAATAATGTCGATGTTGGAGCTAAGAGTAGGGGGCGGTTAGAATAAATTAAACGAAACTTTAATTATCAAAGCCTTGTCCCGTAAGTAAAATATTCACAGTCTCTGGATTAGAGCACGGCCGTACATTGTACATCACCCTCCCTCGGTCTGAGTAACCGTGAATACAGAGCTTGCCATAAAACAATAATTTAAACAATAAAGATTTGTACTCTCGTTTTATTTCATACCGATGATTTTAATATTTTTTTGAGACAGGAAACTAGAAGAAAATTTAAACCCTAAAGTCCTGTAAGTAAAATATTCACAGTCTCTGGACTAGAGCACGGCCATACATTTTTGTACGTCTGAGTAACCGTGAATATAGAGTTTACTATAAAACTACGAACAAATAATATTAACACCCCTGCTCCAGAAGAAAGTATTATCACAAATTTCCGCCTACAACTACTCGAAAGCTCTTTCAAGACTGGGTACTGAGGTATCTGTTTTACAATTCGGATTAATATTCTTCTCACTGTCAGTGCAGTAATGTCGATAATTTCTGGGGTCATGAAGCCTATCATATTTCAGTTAAACCTGGAACCCGATAATGTGTTAAAAAGGTGAGATTATACCTGAAAATTTTTGTTGCCGTTAAAATAATAAAGTTGTGAATTTTAGGAATTCTTTTATGATAAAGTTGCACCAGACTAGATCAATAGACGCCACCAAATCATTTTAAAAATGAGGCGCTGCATGCAGCGGGTGGTGGTAGGCCATCACCGCCCAGGAGGGCGGAATTTCAAGAAAAATACTCCAAGCTAATATCTCATTAATAAAATTAATAAAATGTCATGGAAGCAATCCCTCTGGTAATTTTTGTACAGTTTTCTAATGTACTGATATTTGTAGGATTTCGTAGTTTCCAAAATGTTGCTGAAGAAAACATTTCGATATGTTAGAGTAGACCAGTTAGTGAGGCACGAGACGCTGCATACAGTGGGTGGTGGTGGGTCATCTTCGCCCTGGAGAGCAGCTTGTCTAGATGCGGACACATATGAGCTGTGGGCAGCGGGAGGTGATGGGTGGAATTCAGAGAAGAACAACATTTCCTTAATGTAAATGGATAAATAATGAAATAAAATGTTTGAAATGAAAAGTCGTGATAGAGTAGACCAGTTAGCAAGGCATGAGGTGCTGTAAGCAGCGGGTGGTGGTGGCCCTGGAGGACGACTAATCTAGAAGTGGATACACAAGAGCTGACAGGTATGTTAGAAAAATCAAAGTGTAGTTAATGAGATACGTCAAAGAAAAGTAATTCACTTTGATTCTAGGATTAAAAGCGATGTTTTCTATTGACATAAAAGAACAAATTGCCAATACCTTGGGAATCTTCTATGCCAACTATCGAGCAATCCTGCATAGTGAAGACCAGTGTTGATTAGAGGCAATCTTAACAAAGTAAAAGAGCGAGAAACTTCATTAATGAAAACTGTTTTAATTTTGAGTTTAATACCGAGTATTTCACTTTTCTCCGAACTTACTGCAAAATGACAGTTAAAACAAACTACAATTAATATGCAGGAATATACACAAGGAAAAGCGGTAACACTTCCAGAAGCCGGCAACTTCTCAATATTAAGGGAACTAAAACATCTACTAGTAATTCCATTTATAATCCTTCTGGTCTTATTTCAATACACGCAGACAACAACCCAAGGAGATTTTAAAAATTGACAGATAGATGCATTATCAATGGATGATCATATTGGGGGAGATTGTTTTAATGAAATAACCATTAACAATGGAAGGGAGAATTACTTAAAAAAATAAGTTGTGATACTGCTCACATTGAGGGAAACTTTTTACTCAAAGGATCACCAATAATAAAAAGGGGGCTAATATAAAGAAATATATAGGTTATGATGCTACCCGCATCGGGCAAATTTTTTATCTCAAAATCCACTGATAACAACAAGGTAACTCAATTTTAAAAAATGTATAAGTTGTGGTACTCTCTACATCAGGAAATAGTTTTTATCCAATAAAAATATGTTGGTGACTTATTAAAAAATATAATATACAGGTTGTAGTACTGCCCACATTGGAGAATATTTTGCACTAGATGGCAACTAGCAATATGTTGGTGACTGATTAAAAAAAAAAAATAAGATGTGGTACTGCCCACATCAGGGAATATTTTAAATCAAGAAGGCCAATAACAATATAGTGGTGATCGATTTTAAAAAAATACATAAGATTTGGTACTGCCCACATCGGGGAATATTTTACATCCAATGGTCAATAAAAATATGGAGCTGACTTATTTTAAAAAATACAGAAGTTGTGGTACTGCCCACATGGGGAGTATTTTACATCCAGATGGTCAATAACTGTATTGTGGTGACTTATTTAACAAAAATACATAGGTTGT
This sequence comes from Rutpela maculata, assembly GCA_936432065.2. Classification (NCBI taxonomy): domain Eukaryota; kingdom Metazoa; phylum Arthropoda; class Insecta; order Coleoptera; family Cerambycidae; genus Rutpela; species Rutpela maculata. Next base: position 24,865,420 of record OW386293.2, read on the forward strand.
GGTACTGTCCACATCGGGTGGTACTTTATATCAAGATGGCCAATAACAATATAGTGGTGATTGATTTTTAAAAAATACAGAAGTTGTGGTACTGCCCACATCGGGGAATATTTTACATCCAGATGGCTAATAACAATGTTGTGGTGACTTATTTCATAAAATACATAGGGTGTGGTACTGTCCACATCGGATGGTATTTTAAATCAAGAAGACCAATAACATAGTGGTCATTGATTTAAAAAAAATAAAAGATGTGGTACTGCCCGCATCGGGGAATATTTTAAATCAAGATGACTAATAAAAATATAGTGGTGGCTGATTTAAACAAAATACATAAAATGTGGTACTGCTCACATCGGGGACTATTTTACATCCAGTGGTAAATAACAATATGGTGGCAACTTATTTAAAAAAATACATAGGTTGTGGTACTGCCCATCTCGGGGAGTATATTAAATCAAGATGGCAAATAACAATATGGTGGTGATTGATTTTTAAAAAATACATAAGATGTGGTACTGCCCACATCAGGGAATATTTTACATCCAATGGTCAAGATGGCCAGTAACAATATGGGTGACTCGTTTTTAAAAAATACAGAAGTTGTAGTACTGCCCACATCGGGGAATATTTTACATCCAGATGGCCAATGCAATATGGTGGTGACTTAATTTAAAAAATACATGGGTTGTGCTACTGTCCACATCGGGTGGTATTTTAAATCAAGATGGCCAAGAACAATATAGTGGTGATTGATTTTTAAAAAATACATAAGATGTGGTACTGCCCACATCGGGGAATATTTTAAATCAAAATGACTAATAACAATATAGTGGTGGCTAATTTAAAAAAAATACATAAGATTTGGTACTGCTCACATCGGGGAATATTTTACATCCGATGATCAATATGGTGGTGACTGATTTAAAAAAAAATACATAGGTTGTGGTAGTGCCCACATCGGAGAATATATTTTAAATCAAGATGGCCGATAACAATATAGTGGTGATTGATTTTAAAAAAATTCATAAGATGTGGTACTGCGCACATCGGGGAATATTTTACATCTAATGGTCAATAACAATATATATGGTGGTGACTAATATAAGAAAATACATAAGTTGTGATACTACCCACATCGGGGAATGTTTTATATCTAGATAACAATATGGGCGACTGATTTTTAAAAAATAGAGAAGTTGTGCTGCCCACATCGGGGAATATTTTAAATCAAGATGGCCAATAACAATATAGTGGTGATTAATCTTTAAAAAATACAGAAGTTGTGGTACTGCCCACATCGGGAAATATTTTACATCCAGATGGCCAATAACAATATGGTGGTGGCATATTTAAAAAAATATTTAAGTTGTGGTACTGTCCACATGGCGTGGTATTTTAAATCAAGATGGCCAATAACAATATAGTGGTGATTGATTTTTAAAAAATACATAAGATGTGGTACTGCCCACATCGGGGAATATTTTACATCTAGATGGCCAGTAACAATATGGGTGACTAATATAAAGAAAATGCATAAGTTGTGATATTACCCACATCGGGTAATATTTTACAACCATTGGTCAATAACAATATGGTGGTGACTGATTTAAAAAAATACAGATGGTGTGGTTCTGCCCACATGGGGGAATATTTTACATTCCCATGGCTGATAACAATATGACTTATTTAGAAAAAAAATACATGGGTTGTGGTACTGTCCACATCAGGGAGTATTTTAAATTAAGATGGCCAATAACAATATAGTGGTGATTGATTTTTGAAAAATACATGCCCACATCGGGGAATATTTTACATCTAGATGGCCAGTAACAATATGGGTGATAAAATAATGCATAAGTTGTGGTACTACCCACATCGGGGAATATTTTACAACCAATAGTCAATAACAATATGGTGGTAACTGATTTAAAAAAATACAGAAGGTGTGGTAATGCCCACATCGGGGAATATTTTACATCCCTATAGCTGATAACAATATGATTTATTTAAAAAAAATACGTGGGTTGTACTGCCCACATCAGGGAGTATTTTAAATTAAGATGGCCAATACCAATATAGTGGTGACTGATTTAAAAAAAATACAGAAGTTGTGGTACTGCCCACATCGGGGAATAGTTTACATCCAGATGGCCAATAACAATATGGTGGTGACTTATTTAAAAAAATACATAGGTTGTGGAACTGTCCACATCGGGTTGTATTTTAAATCAAGATGGCCAATAACAATATAGTGGTGAATGATTTTAAAAAAATACATAAGATGTGGGCAGTACGCCCACATCGGGGAATATTTTACATCCAATGGTCAATAACAGTATGGTGGTGACTGATTTAAAAAAATACAGCAGCTGTGGTACTGCCCACATCAGGAATATTTTACATCCAGATGGCCAATAACAATATGGTGGTGACTTATTTAAAAAATACATAGGTTGTGGTACTGCCCACATCGTGGAGTATTATCAAGATGGCCAATGACAATATGAAGGTGACTAATTTAAAAAATACATAAGTTGTGATACTGACCACATGGGTGAGTATTTTAAATCAAGATGGCCAATAACAATATAATTGTGACTGATTTAAAAAAATACATTAGTTGTGATATTGTCAACATCGGGGAATATTTTACATTCAGATGGCCAGTAACAATATGTTGGTGACTTAAAATACATACATAAGATGTACTGCCTACATCGGGGAATATTTTACATCCAGATGGCCAATAACAATATGGTGGTGACTTATTTAAAAAAAATACATAAGATGGGGTACTGGCCACGTCGGGGAATATTTTACATCCAATGGTCAATAACAATATGGTGATGACTGATTTAAAAAAACGAAATACATAGGTTGTGGTACTGCCCACATTTGAGAATATTTTATGCCCAGATGGCAAATAACAATATGTTGGTAACTGATTTAAAAAAAATACATAGTTTGTGGTACTGTCCACATTGGGGAATATCTAAATGGCCAGTAACAATATGGGTGATTGATTTTAAAAAAATACGGAAGTTGTGGCACTACCCACATCTGGGAATATTTTACATCCAATGGTCAATAAAAATATGGAGCTGACTGATTTAAAAAAATACAGAAGTTGTGGTACTGCCCACATCGGGGAATATTTTACATCCAGAAGGTCAATAACTGTATTGTGGTGACTTATTTAAAAAAATACATAGGTTGTGGTACTGTCCACATCGGGTGGTACTTTAAATCAAGATGGCCAATAACAATATAATGGTGGCTGATTTAAAAAAAAAATACATAAGATGTGGGTCTGCTCACATCAGGGAATATTTTACATCCTGATGGCCAGTAACGATATGGTGGTGACTTATTTAAAAAAAATACATGGGTTGTGGTACTGTCCACATCTGGGAGTATTTTAAATCAAGATGGCCAATAACAATATAGTGGTGATTGATTTAAAAAAATACAGAAGTTGTGGTAATGCCCACATCGGGGAATATTTTATAATCCAGATGGCCAATAACAATGTTGTGGCGACTTATTTAAAAAAATACATAGGTGGTGTGGTACTGTCCACATCGGATGGTATTTTAAATCAAGAAGACCAATAACAATATAGTGGTGATTGATTTTAAAAAAATGAAAGATGTGGTACTGCCCGCATCGGGGAATATTTTAAATCAAGATGACTAATAAAAATGCAGTGGTGGCTGATTTAAAAAAAATACATAAGATGTGGCACTGCTCACATCGGGGACTATTTTACATCCAGTGGTCAATAACAATGTGGTGGCAACTTATTTAAAAAAATACATAGGTTGTGGTACTGCCCATCTCGGGGAGTATATTAAATCAAGATGGCAAATAGCAATATGGTGGTGATTGATTTTTAAAAAATACATAAGATGTGGTACTGCCCACATCAGGGAATAATTTACATCCAATGGTCTAGATGGCCAGTAACAATATGGGTGACTCATTTTTAAAAAATACAAAAATTGTGGTACTGCCCACATCGGGGAATATTTTACATCCAGATGGCCAATAATATGGTGGTGACTTATTTAAAAAAAAAAAATACATACTGCCCACATCTGGGAGTATTTTAAATCAAGATGGCCAATAACAATATAGTGGTGATTGATTTTTAAATGGTCAATAACAATATGGTGATGACTGATTTAAAAAAACGAAACACATAGGTTGTGGTACTGCCCACATTTGAGATTATTTTACGTCCAGATGGCAAATAACAATATGTTGGTAACTGATTTAAAAAAAATACATAGTTTGTGGTACTGCCCACATTGGGGAATATTTTACATCTAAATGGCCAGTAACAATATGGGTGACTGAGTTAAAAAAAATACAGAAGTTTTGGTACTACCCGCATCGGGGAATATTTTACGTCTAGATGATCAATAACAATATGGTTGGTGGTGACTTATTTAAAAAAATACATGGTTTGTAGTACTGCCCACATAGGGGAATATTTTACATCTAGATGGACAGTAACAATATGGGTGATTGATTTTAAAAAAATACAGGAGTTGTGGTACTACCCACATCAGGGAATATTTTACATCCAATGGTCAATAACAATATGGTGGTGACTGATTAAAAAAAAACAGAAGTTGTGGTACTGCCCACATCGGGGAATATTTTACTTCCGGATGGCCAGTAACAATATAGTGGTGATTGATTTAAAAAAAAAATGCATATGATGTGGTACTGCCCACATCGGGGAATATTTTACATCCAATGGTCAATAACAATATGGTGGTGACTGATTTTTAAAAAATTCATAAGTTGTGGTACTACCCACATGAGGGAATATTTTAAATCAAGATGACCAATAACAGTATAGTGGTGACCGATTTTAAAAAAATACATAAGATGTGGTACAGCTCACATCGGGGAATATTTTACATTCGATGGTCAGTAACAATATGGTGGTGACTGATTAAAAAAAAATACATAAGAGGAAGTATTTTACATCCAATGATCAATAACAATATGGTGGTGACTAATTTAAAAAAATACATAAGATGTGGTACTGCTCACATCGGGGAATATTTTACATCCAATGGTCAATAATAATATAGTGGTGACTTATTCAAAAAAATACATAAGTTGTGGTGCTGCCCACATCGGGGAGTATTTTAAATCAAGATGGCCAATAACAATACATTTCTGTTAAAATACATAAGTTGTGGTACTGTCCACATAAGGGAATATTTTTTGTATAGATAGCCAACAACAATATAGTGACGATTTAATAAATAAGAAATATTTGTGATACTGATCACATATCGGGGGGGAATTTTGTCTCAATGCCCTCTGACGATAACACGATAACTCATTTAAAAAAATACATATTGTCCACATCAAGGAATATTTCTTAAATTGGAGTTCAGGAAAGCGGTGCTCGGATGAAGATACAGCAGGACTGAATTTGGCCCTTTAACACCTCTACACTGCATTTAAGTGGTGAGCAACTATTTAATAATTTCCACAAGTTTCTTTCAGGCATAATCAATATTTTGAATGAAAGTTTGTCTGTATATGTGTATGTTCTCTCGGTCTGCATCCGTGTGGCTGCGTACTCTGCTCATTCGCAGCGATACTGAATGTTGCCACTTTCTTTTCTCATTAATAAACACCAAATCGGTTTTTCTTCTTGTTTCCTTGTTTCAGAGTGTAATCACACAGAGCTCTTCAAATCCAAACTAGCAATAGAGAAAAAATTAAAGGTATGTACAAATGACTGAGGTGTATTGATCTGTTTCAACAATTTACAAAATGCCCTAAATATTTGCTGCAGATAAACATTTGTTTCGAAAATTAAAATATTCTGCGCTAAATATTATTTTATATCTAATTGCGCTGCGTCTTCTTATTCAAAACTGTACCGAATCTTGCATATATCTTGTCCCCATCTTATGTCGTTAATAGGTGTCTAATCAGTTTTTTTTTCTCTTGTTGCAGTGGGTAGTCGCACACAGAGGAGTTGAAATGTTTCGCTAATGGAGACGACTAGTAAAATGGTAAGCTTGTAAATATCGTGAGGTAAAGTTGGACGAAACATCAAATTAAATTTTACTAATTATTGTGTATCTTTCTGTTTTCAGTATTCTGACCAGGTAGCTCAAAGGAAGAGAGACATTAGGTGGAGAGATGCTGATTAAGTGCGTAAATAAAAATATACGGGAAGCTAAAAGTAACCGAATTTTCCTGATAACTACTGGCGTAGGTATATTGAGAAAAGTAGGAGGTAATAGCACCAACTAGGCTAAGGCGAAGCATGTACCACTCTACTATTCAGTATGGAATATTTTTTTCCAGAATGCCAATAATACCATACTGATGATATATAAAAATGAAGAAACATTTCATGTGTCGAAATACACTGATGAAACACCGTAACTCGTTTAAAAAAATACATAAGTTGTGGTACTATCCACTTAAGGGAATATTTTTTATCCAGATGGCCAACAACAATATAGCGATTTATTAAAAAAAAACATTTGTGATACTGCTCACATATCGGGGGGAAATTTTATGTTTCAATGTCCACACAACACATAACACAATAACTCATTTAAAAAAATACATAGGTTGTGGTACATCCACATCAAGGAATATTTTGTATAGAGTGGTACACGCCTTGGGCTAATTTGTACTATTTTCTCCTACTGACCTCAATCTGCTGCTTACTTCAGTAGTTGTCGGGAACATTTGCCGGTCATGAAATCAGAGTTGATCCTCGGCAAGTATCTTGGAAATATCTCAGTTAGTTCGGGGGTATTACAAGTCCTGTATTTGTCTTTTCTGGGAAATTGGGTGTGCCCAGAGGAGCAATTAGTAGACTCTGATTTCCGTGTGTGAGTGATGGAGATGCAGTACAATTGGACCTGACCCTCTAACACCCCTGCACTACATTTAAGTGGTAAGTCAGGCATTATAATTTCTACATGAGTTCCTTTCTGGCCGGATAAATATCTTCCCTATCCAATATTAAAAGAATGATTTTGAATAAAATTTTACTATTATGTGGCTGCCAATACGTTTTCTCTTTTAAATTTTTCTTAATAAATGTTTATTATTTACCTCCCAAGTTACTATACTGTACCCTGGATTGTAGAATTTGTGTTAGGAAAAGGGAAACAGTGCCCTTCTGTTTATATTTCAGTGCGAATTTTTTCATTTAAAATGGTTTAGAAATCCCACTTCTAATCTTTGACGTGTATCTTGTTTGACCATCAGTCTGTTTTAAATTCCTATCACTGCGTATATTGGTTGTAATTTTCTCATTCAAGATTGCTCTGAATTCTTGCTAATATTTTGCAATTTTAGTATTTTGTGAACAGGTGCCTAATTATTTATTTTCTCTTGTTTCAGAGTGCAATCACACAGAGGCCTTTTAATGGTACCATAGTGGGGAGGGACGACTGGCGATAGGGAGAGGAGTTAAAGGTATGTTTTTACACAGTTTTATACATTTTTTTAACAACACTGCATCTTATAGGAACAACAAATTAGTAAGATGCAGAGTTTATCGCATGTTTGAAAAATAATATTTTGTTAAATGTCTCAAAAGTGAAAATCATTCAATTTCTACTCCGTTTTCAACGAGAGACGATTTCTTGCTTGGCTTCATTGGTTATTTTTTGTTCCAGGTAAGTCCCGAACGTGAAAAGGAATGGGGGAAAACATCGAATAAGGTAGGATTTTTCTCCTTTATTAAGTGAAATGAAGGTGATACAATATTTGTTTGTGGTACCATTATTTATGGAGTAAGTATGAATGATTTCAAAGTAACAGTATGTGGCCTAAGTAATAAATATACATTATTATCTGATTTCTAAACAAGATTTTGTAGTAAGTATATATGGTTGATAATTTGTTTAATTTGTGAAACTAACTGTAATCATTTTTAGATATCTGCCCTCACAAGTCGGATGTATCAACCGTTAATAAAAGAATGATATTTATTAATCTCTTTGGAGTTTGAAGCAGAGCTACGTCTCATGGTAAAGTCTCAATTCCTAACACTGTTTAATGTATCGATATTTGTAGGATCTTGGGGTATACCGAAGAGGATATCGAGCTAAATTTGAGAATTTGTGGTGGAATAATAAAATAATGTCGATGTTAGAGCTAAGAGCAGGGGACGGTTAGAATAAATTAAACAAAACTTTAATTCCCAAAGCCTTGTCCCGTAAGTAAAATATTCACAGTCTCTGGACTAGAGCACGGCCGTACATTGTACATCACCCTCCCTCGGTCTGAGTAACCGTGAATACAGAGCTTGCCATAAAACGATAATTTAAACAACTCTTATCCCTCCTGAATTTTTAGCAATAAAGATTTGTATTCTTGTTTTATTCCATACTGATGATTTTAATATTATTTTAAGACAGGAAACTAGAAGAAAATTTAAATCCTAAAGCCCTGTAAGCAAAATATTCACAGTCTCTGGACTAGAGCACGGCCATACATTTTTGTACGTACGTCACCCTCCCTCGGTCTGAGTAACCGTGAATACAGAGCTTGCTATAAAACGATAATTTAAACAACAACTCTTATCCCTCCTGAATTTTTAGCAATAAAGATTTGTACTCTCGTTTTATTCCATACTGATGATTTTAATATTATTTTAAGACAGGAAACTAGAAGAAAATTTAAATCCTAAAGCCCTGTAAGCAAAATATTCACAGTCTCTGGACTAGAGCACGGCCATACATTTTTGTATGTCACCCTCCCTCGGTCTGAGTAACCGTGAATACAGAGCTTACTATAAAACTATGAACAAATAATATTAACACCCCTCTGCTCCAGAAGAAAGTGTTATCACAAATTTCCGCCTACAACTACTTAAATTTAATATCAACATTTCGAAAGCTCTTTCAAGACTGGGTATTGAGGTATCTGTTTTACAATTCGGATTAATATTCGTCTCACTGTCAGTGCAGTAATGTCGATAATTTCTAGGGTCATGAAGCCTGTCATATTTCAGTTAAACCTGGAACCCGATATTGTGTTAAAAAGGTGAGATTATACCTGAAAATTTTTGTTGCAGTTAAAATAATAAAGTTGTGAATTTTAGGAATTTTTTTATAATAAAATTGCACTGGACTAAATCAAAGACGCCACCAAATCATTTTAAGAATGAGGCGCTGCATGCAGCGGGTGGTGGTGGGCCATCACCGCCCAGGAGGGCGGAATTTCAAGAAAAATACTCCGAGCTAATATCTCCTTAATAAAATGTCACGGAAGCAACCCCTCTGGTAATTTTTGTAATGTACTGATATTTCTAGGATTTCATAGTTTCCAAGATGTTACAGAAGAAAACATTTCGATATGTTAGAGTAGACCAGTTAGCGAGGCACGAGACGCTGCAAACAGTGGGTGGTGGTGGGTCATCTTCGCCCTGGAGAGCAACTTGTCTAGATACGGACACATATGAGCTGTGGGCAGCGAATTCAGAGAAGAACAACATTTCCTTAATGTAAAAGGACAAATAATAAAATAAAATGTTTGAAATGAGAAGTCGTGACAGAGTAGACCAGTCAGCAAGGCATGAGGCGCTGTAAGCAGCGGGTGTTGGACGTTGGTGGGTCATCTTCGCCCTGGAGGGCGACTAATCTAGAAGTGGATACACATGAGCTGACAGGTATGTTAGAAAAATCAAAGTGTAGTTAATGAAATACGTCAAAGAAAAGTACTTCACTTTGGTTCTAGGATTAAAATTGGTGTTTTCTACTGATGTAAAAGAACAAATTGCCGATACCTTGGCAATCTTCTGTGCCAACTATCGAGCAATGCTGCATAGTGAAGACCAGTTCATTAAAGGCAATCTTAACAAAGAGCGAGAAACTGTGTTAATCAAAGTATTTCGATTTCTCTGAATTTACTATAAATGACGGTTAAAGCAAATTACAATTAATGTGCAGGAACATACATAAGAAAAAGCGGTAACACTTCCAGAAGATGGCAACTTCTTAATATTAAGCAAACTAAAACATCTACTAGTAATTCCATTTGTAATCCTTCTAGTCTTATCTCAATAAGGAGATTTTTACAACTGACAGGCAGATGCATTAAGAATGGATGATCATATTGGGGGAGATTGTTTTAACAAAATAACCTTTAACAATGGAAGGGAGAATTACTTAAGAAAAATAAGTTGGTTAATAATATGGTGTTGACTTATTTAAAAATATATACAGGTTGTGTAGTACTGCCCACATCGGAGAATATTTTGCACTAGATGGCAAATAATAATATGTTGGTGACTGACTAGTAAATAAGACTGCCCACATTGGGTGATTTTTTACATCCAGATGGCCATTATAACAATATGGTGGTGACTTATTTAAAATAATTCATAGGTTGTGGTACTGCCCACATCGAGGAGTATTTTAAATGAAGATGGCTAATAACAATTTAGTGGTGATTAATTTTAAAAATATATATAAGATGTGGTACTGCCCACATCGGAGAATATTTTACATCCAATGATCAATAACAATATGGTGGTGACTGATTTAAAAAAATACAGAAGTTGTGGTACTGCCCACATCGGGGAATATTTTACATCCAGATGGCCAATAACAATATAGTGGTGACTTATTTAAAAAAATACATAGGTTGTGGTACTGCCCTCATAAGGGAGTATTTTAAATCAAGATGGCCAATAAAAATATGGTGATAACTGATTTTAAAAAATACATAGGTTGTGGTACTGCCCACATCGGGTATATAAGGTTTATCAGAAATGTGCCAAATGAAACAGTGATCTGTCTCGACAATTTATAAAATGGAGTAAATATTTGCTAGAGATAAACATTCGTCTCAAAAATTTGAATATTCTCCTCTAACTATTATTTTATCTAATTACGCTCCGTCTTCTTATTCAAAATTATACCGAATCTTACCTATCTATATCTTTCTCACCATCTTATGTCATTAACAGGTACTTAATCAGTTTTTTCTCTTGTTGCAGCATGTAATCGCATACAGAGGCATTGAATTGGTTCTATAATGGAAACGACCTGTAAAAAGGTAAGCTTGTTATAAATATGGACATAATTATATTCGTGGGGCAAAGTTGTACGAAACGTCAAATTTAATTTTACTAATTATCGTGTACCTTTCTGTTTTCAGTATTCTGACCACGTAGCTCCAAAGGAAGAGAGACATTAGGTGGAGAGGTGCTGATTAAGTGCTTAAATAAAAATATATGGGAAGCCAATTTTCTTGATAATACCGGAGTAGGCATATTGAGAACACTAGGAGATAATCTCACAAACTAGCCTAAGGCAAAGCATGTACCACTCTACCATACAGTACGGAATATTTTTTATCCAGATGGCCAATAACAACATAGTGATGATTTATAAAAAAGGAGAAACATTTCATGTGTCAATGTCCACTGACGAAACACCGTAACTCGTTTAAAAAAATACCCGCTGAAACCGAATCCGAACTCAGAATTGTCAGATTGGCTCATTTTTCACCCTTAACCCCCAAAAAAACCAACAAAATTGTCTGTCCGGCGGACCATACCAGTGTATCCTTTATGTATTTGATAAGGATACATTGGTCTGAAAAACTGAAAAACTTCGGATTCGGTTTCAGCGGGTCCAAATACATAAGGATACACTTGTCTGGTCCAAAGTCCAGACTCTTTTTTTTTGTTTTGGGGGTGTTTTTTAGGGTTAGAGGTGAAAAACGAGCGAATCTGACAATTCTGACTTCGGATTCTGTTTCAGAGGGTCCAAATACATGGCCCTGCTTATAGGAAGAAAATTATGCATGCCTCAGTTTTCGAGATAGACAACTTGTGTTTTTTAAATGGACCATCTAAATTAGGTAATTCATTATTCGATCACAACTTAAACTAACTATCCAACAGGGGTAGATGGAGTCAGTCTAACCGGCCCTGGCAATTTTAGGAAAACGGTCCAATCAGATATGGAACTAGAACCTCAAATTTGGGTGGACCAGGACCATCAATTTTTTTTTTTTATGGTAGGCCAAGATCTGTGGGGGGAAAATGCGTCGCAGGCGAAAATTTTATATTTTTCAAGGTCAAACGCTCTAAAATGAAAAGTTAGAAATTCAAGTTTTCGTAAAACGAATTTTCCTATTTTTCATGTAATTGCAAAAATTATTTAAAGGTTCAAAGTACCAACACGGAGTCTGACGCAACCACGGTCTAGAGCAGACTGCTGCCGTCTGTCAATATCGATCTATTTTGCAGAATTTGGGACGAGCATACAAAATTAGGTTATTGGGTTAATAACTTTTTATAAATGACATCCGGCATTTATGTCAGTGGCCGATTTTTTAAGTTAGCAGCATGAAAATCACATCTGAGGTTTATTTCGTTCTAAGTAAGAGCTAAGGAGGGAAAAGAGCTGCCGTTTTAATTTTTTTGGCAGTGGGGTTTTTTATCCTCCGGAACAGATGCCTATTTATCTCGGCCTGGCCTTGCTCGGCCACAGAGCCATCGGCCCGACGGGCATTTGCCCGTTTACCCGGTCGCATCCACCCCTGCTAGCAAACAATACGTCATATTTATCTCTGGAAAAAGTGGTTAACTTTCGAAAAATTTAATATACTTGCGAGGAGGCCATGGAAAACTATTATACAACATCACTTGAATTTAGTAATGGTGAAAAATATGATATGATTAAGTGTTTTATAGAATGCGGAGAAGATTCAAATTTAGCTTCCAAGCTTTATTTTAATAGGTAAGTTATAGACAGGAAAACTATGTGCCAAAAATGCCGCCTAAACAATATTTTTAGATATCCAGAAAAGAGAGAGCCAGACATACAATTATTCAAAAAGCTACAACAAAATTTAAAAGATTTTGGATCAACCTCTTCGGGGTTTAGGCACTTCCTCTTTGATGTAAAATTAATTTGTAAAACCTCGAGCAAAAATATATAATAAAGCAGGTAGAGAAGCTGTAGAAAATATTGTTTTAGAAACTGTAAGAGAAAATCCTAATATATCATCTCGCAAAACACAGGAAAATTTAGGGATCCCAAAAACAACTGCGTTGCGTTGCTTAATAAAAAAAATTCAAGCCCTACAAAATTAGGATTACGCTCTTTTCACACTATACGGTTTTGATCGTACGGCTTTTTGTCGTGACATTGTTGTTTTCACATTGCACGGTTTTTCGCCGTTGTAAGCTCAACATTTTCATTTCATTTGTAATAATAAGACAATTATACGACAATTTCATGTCCTGATTTTTTGTTCTTTAATAAGTGTTAAATATTCTTACCAAACGCATTTTTATTTTTTCTTCCATCGAATCAAAATCTTGTTTCAGTTCTAAGCAAACTTTCAGGCTTTCTTGTGGCAATTCGATCTTTATAAACATTAAAAGTTTTGTCCTATAGCACAGGCCTACTTTGAACCAAGGTTATCAAAACTTCCCCATCAATTTCATCCATTTCCCAAAAGTTAATAATTAATAATTCAACAAAACAATGTAGCTGCCGTACGGCTCAAAACCGTTGAATGTGAAAGCACGCATTTAGTTATGTAGACCACTGAGTCAAAGGTGCCGTCGAATCCAGTGGCAAGGGACGGCTGCTGCACGGCACGGCACCGGCGTTTTGCCGTCATCGTATAATGTGAAAGGTCCCATGCTTTTCTTCACTCCACTAAAAGAATGCTGCCGCACGGCTTTTTACCGTACGATCAAAACCGTGTAGTGTGAAAAGAGCGTAACTGTACAGAGGAGAGACCTTTTCAACATTAAAATACGTAAATTCACTTAGTCTTCCGTTTTCTAACGAATTTCTTAAATAATGATTTAAGAAATTAAGAAAGACTAAGTGAATTAACTCTCCTACATTTAAATAGTGACCTGTTAGATGCAACAGACTCCAACAGCATAATATATCAGTTTGCATCTGAGAAAGCAAGAGAAAAGATTTTTTTAAGTCTACAAAGACAATTTGTTTTGTTTTGTGATTCGTTTTATTATACTCTTCGGCCTTCGCAGAAACGAAGAGTATATTGCATTTGATCGGCACTTTTCTAAAACCGTAAATATCGCTCGTAGAGAAAAAATTTTCGTATCATTGTGTTAGTGAACGAATTCCGAACAACTTTCAAAATGTCTGTCCGTCCGTTCATCCGTCACGTTTCTTTAAGCACGATAACTTAAGAAATTTGGAAAGTAAGTTAGTGTTAGTTAGAGGATTGTTTTTGAAGAAAATCCATCAGTAAATAAAAAAGTTAATAATCATTTAATTGAAAAAAAAATTTCTTAATTTTTTTCGCTTGTACTCAAATATAAATCTTTTTTTGTTTATACATTTTACTAATATATATTTTATAATAATTTATCTAATGCGTTGAAATATTATTCGCTCGAAAGATATACACATATATTACAGACATTCAATTTTTGTAGTAATGTGTGATGGTCCAGTGGCTAAAGTTTTGCCTGCAATCCAAAGATCGCGTGTTCGAGTCCGAGATAGGTGATGTTTTTTTAAATTTTTTTTTCACAACAAAGTTGGTATGACAACATTTAGAATGTCCAAAGACTAACATTATTTACAAGAAAACTGCGAAGAGTATCTTATATGTACATAGAACGTGTAACAATTATATAAAAAGCTCAGTAAATTGGCGAAGAGTACGTTTTTAGCTTGTTTAATGATCTATTTCTAGAACCTAGATTTGTTTATTTTTAAATATTCTTATTATTTGTCGGCTTTTTTAGTTCTATAGCTTTTGTTGAACCGTTTTTGTCAAGTCATTTTTGTGTTTGCTGTTTTTTATGTCCTATATACTTATGTTTTTCCACAAAATGTAACAAAAATCAGTTTTTCATCTGTACTTACTTTTAAACAAATGGAGGTTGGTTCAGGTCCGTTTTAAGATAACAAAATTAAAATTGAAGAGCAATATATTGAAAGTGGTGCCGCAAAAAATTTTCGCCTCCGACGAATTTGCCTGGCTGGCGCCGAAGGCGTCATTTTATTTAGCCACTAAGGGGGCGCCAAAAAATCTAATGCCTAGGGGCGCACAACTTCATAAACCGGCACTGCCCGTATATGTATAAGCAGTGCCGGAATTTTTAATCGGCATAATAACAACCATTGGGCTTATGAAAATCCGCAGGTAACCGCTACAGTTAATCACCAAGGACGATTTGGATTTGGTGTATGGTGTGGTTTTACTGGATCTACGTCAATTGGATGCGCGACAATTGAACGCGTGCGACAATTGGACGCGGTAAAATAGGACCTGTAACATTGGACGCGTTAAAAAAAAAAGTATGCACATTCTAACCTAACCTCACCCAACCTAAATAATAATAATAATTACAAATACAACATAGAAACAGACTTACCATGAAAAATAGATTACATTAAAAATATAGTTAACATAAGAAAATAATCATGCAAAAAATTATCGGGTATTAATACACAAGAGGTCGATTTTTTACCGGGTAAATTTTTTTGTTGACAAAAACCTGTTTTCCCATGAAAATTATTCGAGAATTAAGGGCATGGAATCGCGACACGAAGTGGAGCGATTTTTCCTATGTCCCTTAATTCGAGCAAAGTTTTCATGGAAAACAGGTTTGAGTCGCTCAAAAAAAATTTACCCAAGTAGAAAATCAACCTCGTGTGTATTACAGAAGATTAATATTATTAAAAAATATTATCTAAAATAATTATTAAAACAACAAAACTGTTTATTTAAAGTTTAAAAAAAAAACGATTTATAATAAAAAATATAAACATTTTCTAATGTTTTTTATCATGTTATAACCCCAGTCAGTCAAAATATTTGCAAGTTCGTCAGTACTCGTATCTTTTTCGAGGGAATAATGCTCTTTACAAAAAGCTTTAAATTGTTTCCATATAGAATTTTTAGTTTCTCGTTTTAACTGGGACGCTTTCATTCATAGCTTCGTTAATATTTTCTTGTGAAACATCACCAAATCGCTTTTTCTCATTCATTTTTTGTACAAAAATCAAGATGAAAACGTGAAATGTCAGATTTTATTAGAATTTCATTTCATTTCATTTCAATGACTTTTTTTAGTTTGACACATGGCTACTACGAAAAAAGTAACATACATTTTTCTCGATTTTTTCCACTTATCGATAGCCGTTTTTCCTCACTTTAAACAAATCCTATTGGTCGATTTTTTTGAAAATGTACGTTTTGATTGATTAATAAAGTAAGAATATATTAATCAAAATATAATAACACAGAAATTATAAAATATAATTTATTTACACTTGCAGTTGGGCAATTCCTGGCAAGTAGTAGACTGGCGGTACATGACCAGTCAGGTGCAACGTTTTTAAAATGCATGCCAATCATATATATGAATGAAATTACCATGAATATGCCAGAAATGCAAATTTTAGGCAGTCGTCGCATGCACAAGGGGGTGCAAATCGGTTTTTTTTGTGTCTTTTTTTTGGGTTTTATTTTTTTATTTTTTTTAATGGATGCCAATAGTGCCAAACGAAAAGCCTTCAAAAAAAATCCAAAATCAAAATTATCCAAAATCAAGAACACCAAAAAATTTTACGATTTAATGTGCACATTAACAGTTGTTTTGAGCGCGGAAACTGCATGCCAATGAATTTCTGCTGGATTTTTTTTCACGGCTTTTCGTTTGGCACTATTGGCATCCATTAAAAAAAATAAAAAAATAAAACCCAAAAAAAAGACACAAAAAAAACCGATTTGCACCCCCTTGTGCACGCGACGACTGCCTAAAATTTGCATTTCTGGCATATTCATGGTAATTTCATTAATATATATGATTGGCATGCATTTTAAAAACGTTGCACCTGACTGGTCATGTACCGCCAGTCTATAGTCCAAAATGCTTCTGTTCGCATAATCAGCAACCACTGTTTGTAATCATGACAGGGCTATGCAATATGATTATTTTTAATAAACGCGTCCAATGTAACATGTCCTATTTTACCGCGACCAATTGTCGCACGCGTCCAATTGTCGCGCGTCCTATTACCTGCGTCCAATTGACGGGACACCGGTTTCATTGGACACCAAATAATAAGTCCTCATTTTTTTTCACGGTAATTTGAATCCCGAAAATTTTATTAACATTCTACGACAAGAAATAGAGCCCTTTGTAGACATATACCTGTGAGACAATTTCAAAGATTAATTTACCAACACGATGGCGCCCCAGGTCATACGTCAAATGAAACACGAAATTATTTAACTGCCCAATTTGGGGAGGATTGGATATGTAGATACATATCACTCAGGAGTAGTTTGTCAATGTCTAGTTAGCTAAGCAGGGATCAGAAATATCATATTTATATAAATATCAGACAAACTGATATATATCACAAAAAACGTGATATATATCACTTTTTGATATTTATGATATTTATTTTTATTTTTTTAATTCATGTAACTTATTCATGCAAATAAAACCACGATTGAATTTAAAAGAGTGCATATCATATTTTAAATCTTTTTTATTCAATGTTTTTTAAGCTTATTATGTCTTGGCTCTGAAAATGTAACAAACAAAACATAAATTCTAACAATTTAAAATAAAGTCAAATTCTGTTCAGCTACCTCGGGTGCCCAAGGCACACGCCCGAAAGTTCTTCTCACGGCCCAATGATGTATCACTTTACCCGGGTTACCGCCTCTATCCTCCCAGCTGCATTTGGGTATCATTGGGTTCGTACAAGTGCGAACAGAATCATGAGTTTTGTTACATCAAAATTAAAATGACAATCTTGCCCCGTCCAACTGTAAAGCTAAGCAGCTGAAAAGAATTTGGCTTAAAAAAACATAACAAAATTGCTCTCATATGTGTTCAATATTAGTATTATAAGGACAATAAAGAAGTACCTATAAGTATTAAAATGAAACTAATTTAAAAAATATACATAATTATTTTTCACCAATGGCGTGGGTGTTTAATCGCGTACCATAGGCGTAGGCATTTTATTTTTATATTTGCGATATATATCATGATATTTATGGTGATATTTATGGTGTGATATTTTCCATAAATATCATGATATATATCAAGTGATATATATCCTCGATCCCTGTAGCTAAGTTAACTAAATTGCTAACTAACAATTAATTGAGCTAAATGGACATTAATAAACAACATAGTAGTTTAGATATTGTTTAATTTTTAGGAAATAATGGTCCTATTTTTTGGCCAGCTAGATCTCCAGATATAACCCTTGCGGACTTTTGGCTTTGGGGTTATTTAAAAAATATATACAACGTGATCTACCAGGACATGCGGAAAATTTAACAGTAGGTTGTCCCCACCGAAAGGAGTTAAAAAAATGAAAAATTTTAAAAAAATGACCAAAATACTTTATTTTTTTTGTAGAAATGCGCCTCCAATGACTTCAACTAATCTAACGTAACGCGGTACAACCATATCACTTTATCAGACTTGGGAATGACACTACTGACAGCAAAGCTGGATAAGATAGAAGTGACTTTTTGGTTTTAATCAAATCACACTACAAAAATACCGAAATAAATCGAAGACATTGAACGACAAGCAGATATACGAGATATTTAGTTAAACCGGTCAATGACACGGCGGTGTAACTATTGTAACACACGATCCAGCGGCACGGAGCCAGCCTTGTCAGCATGCTTTGAACTCATTCGTAAAAGTGAACTGGTCCGCTGGTATTCCAATTATCTTCTTTTTTTGATCTCGCCGACCGGCTTCACTTTTTATGCCAATTAAGGAAATGTAAACAACTCGAATACGTTCTTTCACAAGTAAGTTCGTCGACCTATTCAGAAGTAGGTCAGGATATACTAAATTACCTTAGAATCCTCTAAAATTTTGCAGGGGCTTTCCCACATTGAAGACTACCATTTTATTTTTCGCATTTCTTGGTAGATCACGTTGTATAATAAAGAACGTTCTAAAATAACAGAAGAATCGGAAAACGAAACATTACCTGAGTTTCTGTCATGATTGGAAATGCAAAAAATGCTGTAAGGAGAAGGTGTCAAAAATGCATAGATGTCAATGGAAGACAATTCGAACGAATATTTATTGTAGTTTAGTTTTTCCTATTTTTAGCAAAATTATTTTATATTATAAGAAGTGTTGTTTATGTTAACAGTTTTCTATGGCCTTCTCACAAATATATTAAAATTTTCGAAAATTAACCACTTTTTCTGGAGATAAATATGACATTATGATATAGTTGCTAATTTAAGTTGTGATCGAATAATGAAATAATTTACAGGATGTTCCATTTGATAAAACACAAGTTTCTACCCAAGCAGCAATTTTAGTAGTTTCTACGTAATAGTTGCCATTAGGGGAACTTTAAAGGTTTCCGCAACTAAGGACTATTACGTAATGGGAACCATCCTTCTACCAAGTATTCACCAAAATGGGGAATAATAATTACGTAGCAAATTACTATTCCGGTACTTCTACCATTACCGTGTTGAAGACTAGGTCATTACGTAAACGGGATGTAACCAAGTAGTAGAAATGACTAACTTTTGGAACAGCTCAGCTGACCGAAATGAGAGCGCAAACTATATATTTGGCTCTCTGTTATTCGAATAGCAAATTAATGACTTACTGAATTTAAGCACATGATATGTCCAAGGTCCAAGTTAAGGTGATTATATACAACATGCATAATCATATATTATAAATCATGATGTTTTGCATTTACCCTGGGTGTGGATATTAAAACCACCACTTGTTTTCTGTAAAATGTTATCATGATGCTTCGATAAAAAAGACGCCCCCTCGAGAAAATGGTATTTTCGGAAAAAAAATTTTTTGCAAAAATCATGTGTACAAGCGAAACTGCAAAATTTTTTATGGAAAACGTTTTTTTTTTTAAATTTTATATATTATAAAGTAATAATCTATTTAGAAAACATATTTGTAAATGACTATAATAAAAAGAAATTTTTTATTGAATTATATTTTTATCCGTGTCAATATGGCGTCTTCATTCAACAACAGAAAAATGACGATTTTAATTGCAGTAACTTAGAGGTTGCAAAAACCAAAATTATTTCCCTACAAGTTACATTTACTATAAAGTAGCAGATGCCACCAACGTTATAGTTGTTGTTACTTTAAAAGTGCACACAAAAAAAGTATTCTTGTTTTGAATATACCTATTTGTTCAGGATTTTGAATGTGTTATTTGCTTAAAATAAGACATTTTTCTTCGTTTCAAGCAATACAATTATTTAGGAAAACTAAAGCAAAATCTTGATAAATTTCTTTAATTTGAGATGAGGATAATCAAATCAAAACATTCACATTCTAAATATAAAATGATGTATAATTTCAACATAAAAATGCATTACTCTTGGAACAAATATTATATACATTTCAAACAAGAATGTAATTCTTCTTTTGAATATATGTATATGATTAAAAAATTGAGAATATCATATATTTAACTTAAATAGAGTATAATCAAATAGAGACATCCATATTCTTCATTGAAAACTATGCGTAGTTTCAAGTTAAAAATGTATTAGCCTTATAGACTAGTAGATGGTGACAGAAAATCAGAACTGATAGCCTACTGTCTGCAAGTAATTTAGTCAGTATTATGTATATATTAAAGCTCAATTTTTGGTCCTTTCAAGGTTTGCACGCATGCACGGGATGTAGGAAACGATTTCCGGTTTGCATAAAAAAACAATCTTTTCAACTAATAAATTACCGTCTGCAAAGTTCATAATTCGAAATTAAAGGAATAAAAATATGTCGGAAGCGCATTTGCAGACAGTCTTGTCATGCACCAAACTTTATACAGGGTACTCGAAAATGTATCAAATTTTCGTAAAAAAAAATAATTATTTACCGTCTGCAAACAGTACAAAATGATGATTCTGGTTCATGAAAACGGGTAGGGGAAAGGCGCAGACGTTTACGATATGCACATCACCATATCGTCTCAGTGGCGGCTCGTGATATTTTCTGCAGAGGAGGCTTGATATTTTGAAAGACAATTAACTTGCAATATGATTACAATTTGTACATTTCCCCACCACCCTCGAGGTAGTACAACGGCGCGTTACATTTTTTTGTCGTGGGTTGTTCGCCAGGATACCGATTCACGACTTGAGAGAATAAAAGAATAAAAAGAAAAGGAAATAGAAAATATAATGAGACGAAAAAATCATTCTCATGAAATTTCCGTTCCTACGCCTCGAGTATCGGTATCCAAAGGAGCCCTACTATCCCACTTATAATTAAGTTATAACTTTTAATAAAAATCAAAATAGTTTTGGAAAAAAAATTAAAGTATTTTCCTACAAACAAAAATTGTATTCATTATCACTGCCAGAGTGTAAAATTATAACTTTTAATAAAAATTAAAATAGCTTTGAGAAAGAAGTTATATAAAAAAATATAACCGCGGAAGAATTAAAAAATATTTCCTAAAAAATAAATAACGCAAATAAATATTTTTTCTAAAATAACAACTATATTAATCTTTGGTGTAAAGCCTAAATATTTTTATAAATGAGTGGTAACCTGCGATTTTCGGAACTAGCAAAATGGTTGATTACTTCATCATAAAATGAATCGTGTTTCTTCAATTCTGACAAAAAATGTTTTTCTATTGAAATAAGCGATACATTTGAGAGGCGGTCTTGACTTATTTTGTTTCTAGTAAATGTTTTTATGCGTTTAAGTGCTGAAAATGATCGTTCTACAGAAGCTGAGGTTACTGGAATTGTTGACACTAATGATAAAAGTTTGTACAGTTCGGGTAGACAGCTTTTTAAATTATTATTATATATATAAGTAAGCATTTCTTGAGATGATTTTGGATTTGCTAAAAGTTGCTGGTCAGAATACAACACGCATAGTTCATTTTTTAACGAAATACGGTCAAAAAAAGGATAATGGTCCATTAATTTCTCCATTAGACTGGTAGGGAATGATTTAGAAAACGCTGTAAAATTATTAGGATTTACTAAATCGTAACATTGCAAAGTATTTAAATCAGAAAATCTAATTTCAATTTGGACTATAATGGTGTCTAAAATTTCTATAAAAATTTGTTTGTAATGTATATCTGCCCTGTCAAAGTTATATGTTGTCTTTCTTTTTTTAAATTGTGGCCCTGGCTCATCATCTACGTTTTCAGTATTTTCTAAAAAAATATTGTATAAAGTATTGAAATGTATTTCGTTATTGCGAAATTCTTTTAATTTAGATATAAGTGACTTAAGTCTATTTTTAGAATATGTTATATCAGTTAGTTTATTCTGTAAAATTTGGAAAACAACATCAGTTTGCTCAAAAATCATGTTAAAAGCTTTTAGAAAAAATATGAAATTTTTATCCAACAATAACGATTTTAATCCGTAAGCTGCTCTTAAAGTCTGAGCGTCATTTAAAAAATCTTCACTTTCCGAAATAAAATTAAAAACGTCAATAATTTCTTTCCTGTATTTGTCAACAGTGAAAACAACTCTAGATGAAAAATTCCAACGAGTGGGAGCGTTTGTCGGAATTCTATGTTTCATATTAATTGTATTTAAAACATCAGTTCTTTTGGTAGATTTTGAAAAAAATGACGAAAAACCAGTAATATTTGAAAAAAATATTCTAACTTCTTTAATTCCGTTACATGCTTTACTCAGAACTAAATTTAATTGATGTGCATAACAGTGAATGAAGTAAGCTTGAGGAGCAATATCTTTTATTTTTGTTTGGAGTCCATTAAGATGCCCTGACATAACTGCAGCGCCGTCATAGGTTTGTGCTATTAATTTATTTTTCAAATCAAATTTACCAAATTCGTCGATTAATAATTTAAATAAACTCTCCGCGTTTCTTCCACTACTCACATCAAGAAAACCAACAAACCTTTCAATAACTTCGCCGTGCATTACATATCTAAAAATTACGGACAGTTGAGATTTACAGGTAATGTCCGTCGTTTCGTCAATTTGCCACGAGAAAAATTCGCAATTATATAGTTCTTCATAAATTTTGCCTTTAATAATCGAGCTAACACTCTCAATTAGATCATTTTGAATTGATTTAGATGTTCCGGAAAAAATAGTGGCGTTATTCAAAAAGTTCTCTAATTTTGGATCATACATTTTTAAAAAATCTATTAGCTCTTTGAAATTTCCTTTATTGCACGAATCGCGTTTTTCGTCATGCCCTCGGAAAGAATTTTCTTGCGAAGATAAATATATAACGGCATCAATTAATCTCTTTAATATTTCCCTATTTTCACGGACCTTTTCATTAAAATTTTCTATTTCTCTCTTATGTGCAGATTCCAAATAATTTACAATATTTTGTTTACCAAATATTTCGAATTTAACGCAAGATGAAATGTGCTCCTGGGATTTTTCGTGCTTTTGTAAACCTCGCGACAAATTTTTCAAATTATTAAACCCGGTCCTGCCCCAAATTGAGGATTGATCATTAGTGAATAATAAACATCTCCAACAATATAATTTGTTTCTAACTGTTGATGCCGTTAACCACTCGATTTTTTTATAATTGTTATCACAAAACCCTCTGTTTTGTTTTCCACTTTTAAAAACTAACGAAGGCATTGCTGGTGTAGGCCTAGCAATTCTTTTAATTCTTACCTTTTCGTCGTAAGTAAGAGTAGAAAATCCATTTAATAACAAATAATCCACCACGTCTGGACAACAAGAGATGTTGTTGGGAATATTTTCACCTAGAGCACTCATTTCTAGCCCGCCTATCAAATGTTTTATGTATTTTAATGTCAAGTTGATCTTAACCGGCTAAACAACAAATTACCACTGACAGTTCGTTTTCCTGTGAATCACCTGAACCAAATAAAATCGAGTACAACAAATATCAAAGGGACCGCTGCGAGTGAAAGTACTTGTCTTCTCTATACTGTGCCTGAACTCCTGAACTGCACATGCGCTATAAAGAACTGAGGACTGAGGCTAGCGGCCTAGCTTGTCTTATTTGAAGTGTTGCTAGACAACGCAAAAGTAATGCAAGGTCATTTATGTTAAAACTAAATGCCTTGAAGTTGGAAGCTATTTCGTATAAGCCTCAAGCGAAGCGCTCTGTTCATTCAATGAAAGACCGGGTCGCCCGGGAAATATGCATAAAAAGACAATCCGGACTGTGACGTTATAGGTATGTTTGTGGAAAGGAAATGCAGAACTTTTTTATACACTGAAAATTAATTAATGAACTATAAACAATAAACAATATTGAAAATTGAGATATACCTAAGTAGAAATTTCTACAAGTAAAAGATATTAATTTGGAAGATTGCAAGATATGTTGCTTCTTCCAAAGGGAGGCTCAGCCTCCCCTGCCTCCCCTGACGAGCCGCCACTGCTCGTGCGCATGTCAACATGTTATTTTTTTTTACAATTTTGAACAATCGTCTACCGTCTGTAGCTAAAAAGAAATCATGATTTAAAAATAGAGCTTCGATATAGGATTATTTGCAGATATATTAAACGTGTACAAAGTACTTGCCGCCGAACGTATTTGTGTAAAAAAATGAGGGTAACTTTTACCAATTATTTACTGTCTGCAACTTGGAACGAAGAAAGATTATTGGTTCAAATACGCAATTATTTAATTTGCAGACATTGCCCACATGTACGAGAGTCACAATAAAGTGTCCAAATTTGTCGAAATCCGTTTGATATCTCTCCGTTTGGGATATGTACCAAAAACAACTATCTACCGTTTGCAACTTGGTACAAAGAAAGATTACTGGTTTAAATACGCAATTATTCAATTTGCAGACGATGCGCACATGTACGAGAACCTATAGTTCATCTTAAACTATAGACCATTATAGACCTACGGCCAAGAGGCAAATAAGTTACCTCATCGGGTACAAAAGGTTTGAGTTTTTGTAGTAAAAGTACCACATATATGTAGCAAAAAACCGACCGTCTGCCGGAGCTCAATGATCAACTTCTCATTATTAGAGCTTGTCAAAAAGGCGAAAAAACTCGCTAAAGTTACCTCATTGGGTGCATGCTTCTTAAAAACGTGACAATTCACTGGGAAAACCATTACAATTTTTATTTTGTGTGGCAGACGTCAGTATTTGAACGCAAACGTAGAGCAGACGCCCGTCGCGACGCCCAAAATTCCCACGTTTCTTACCTCATGAGGTACATGTACAAACCTGGGTTCAAATCAAAGTTCTTTTTATGTAGATCATAAATATTTTTCAAAAACATCGGCAGACGGTCAACTATAAAGAGCAGACGCTCTAGAAAATCTAACCTGAAAGAATAGTGCCAAAGTCGGTACAGGGTTTTATTCAGTACATGTTCAGAAATTTGACAATGCACTAGGAAAATTATTACAATTATTATTTTGTTTGTCAGACTTCCGTGAATATGTAGGCAAAACAACTTCGTATACAAGAAACACCACCAATACAAAACAATAGTAGTAAATAAAAATAGCAATAGCAAAATAGTTTTGTTGAGTACATGTTCGGAACTTTGACAATGCACTAGGAAAACTATTACAATTATTATTTTGTTTGTCAGATTTCCGTGAATATGTAGGCAAAACAACTTCGTATACAAGAAACAACAGCAATACAATACAATGGTAGTAAATAAAAATAACAAGGTTTTTTGTTTTGTTTGATAATAAATCTAAAGAAAAATAACTATTCGTCATCTTCGTCATCACATGAATCATTAAAACCCTCTTCATTTTCATCATCAATATCCCTTTGCTCCATGCCGGTTTCGCGTACAACTATTTCGTCTAGGGCACTAGGTAATTGAGGTCCATCAAACCAAATCGACGAAAACTTATTATCATTTAAATTCTAACCATTTTTGACAAGCTCTAACAATAAGTTGACCATTGAGCCCCGGCAGACGGTCGGTTTTTTGCTACATATATGTGGTACTTTTACTACAAAAACTCAAATCTTTTGTACCCGATGAGGTAACTTATTTGCCTCTTGGCCGTAGGTCTATTAACAAAGGTGGCTCTGGCAGGTGCAACGTGCAACTGTCGGCTAGCTTCGAGAAGTTGAAACGTCAGTTAGAAGTTTGTTTATATTGTACACTATAAAAAACATTTATCAAGTAACATATGATAGTTTTGAATGATTTTAGATTGTTTATTTTAGACTAGTAGATGATGACAGAAAATCAAAACTGATAGCCTACCGTCTGCAAGTAATTTAGTCAGTATTATGTATACAGTAAAGCTCAATTTTTGGTACTTTCAAGGTTTGCCCGCATGCACGGGATGTCGGAAACGATTTCCGGTTTGCATAAAAAAACAATGTTTTCAACTGATACACTACCGTCTGCAAAGTTCATAATTCGAAATTAAAGGAATAAAAATATGTCGGAAGCGTTTTTGCAGACAGTTCTGTCATGCACCAAACCTTATACAGGGTACTCCAAAATGTATCAAATTTTAGTAAAAAAAAAAAAATGATAATTTACCGTCTGCAAACAATACAAAATGATGATTCTGGTT
Source organism: Rutpela maculata (assembly GCA_936432065.2). Lineage (NCBI taxonomy): Eukaryota > Metazoa > Arthropoda > Insecta > Coleoptera > Cerambycidae > Rutpela > Rutpela maculata. Next base: position 24,891,971 of record OW386293.2, read on the forward strand.
CATGAAGACGAGTAGGGAAAGGTGCAGACGTTTACGATATGCGTATCACCATATTGTGCGCATGTCAACTTGTTATTTTTTTTATAACTTTGAATAATTGTTTACCGTTTAATTATAGTTTTATTAGAAAATTTAGGTTGCAAAACTATTGTAAACAATGTTTTCAGACGAATCCAATATGCAGGGTTGTCCATTGAATTCTATAAACTTGTAAGAAAATGAGGGTAACTTTTACCGATTATTAACTGTCTGCAACTTGGTACAAAGAAAGGTTATTGATTCGATTACGCAATTATTTAATTTGCAGACAATGCGCACATGCACTAAAACCACAGATATGTACCAAAAACAACTATCTATTCTGCCTGCAACTTGGTACAAAGAAAAGTTACTGGGTTAAATATGCAATTATTTAATTTGCAGATAATGCCCACATGCACGAGAGCCACAATAGAGTCAAAACTCGGCGAATTCCGTTTGATATCTCTTCGTGTGCGATATGTACCAAAAACAACTCTTTACCTTCTGCAACACAAAATTGTGTAAGCTAACTTATGCAAGTATATTTTTTTCGGATGGGCAGACAACATGCAGATGCACACGGACAAGAATTAATGCTGGTATTCGATAAAATTGATCGATAATTCGCGTCGTAGTTAAATTCAATTGAAAAAATATTATTTTATTAAAGTTATACATATTATCATAATAATAATTATTGTTTATAAAAAATTTTGTTCGCCGTCTGTTTCTTCTTCAACATCATCATTCTCAACCACTTACTCCTGGAACGTTTTCCGATAATCCTCTGTGAAATGATACATATCTTCCTCGCTGTCACTGATATGTTCTAAAAACAAGTTTTCTTCATCTGAATCATCAGCATTGTTCTCGGTGAGCATTATTTGTTCGTTATCCTCCTCGACCACACTGTTACTGGTAATTACAACTGTAACTTTAAAAATTAATCAGCATTTGAATTTCATTTGAATTAACAAGAAAACTACGGTATTTTCCTACCGTTGTCGCTACAAAAATTTCTTTGACGGTTTGTGGCATTTCATCTCTATCAAACAGTCCTCCGATTTGCACTAGCCATACTCCTCAACTTTTAAGCTTGATGCTTAGGCAAAGATGCGTTGCTCAATATTTTTGTCACTTTATTGTGACTCTCGTGCATGTGCGCATTGTCTGCAAACTAAATAATTGCATATTTGAATCAATAATCTTTCTTTTTACCAAGTTGCAGACAGTAAATAATTGGTAAAAGTTACCCCCATTTTTTTACACAAATACGTTAAGCGGCAAGTGCTTTGTACACATTTAATCTATTTGCAAATAATTCTTTATCGAAGCTCTATTTTTAAATCATGTTTTTTTTTTAGCTGCAGACGGTAAACAATTGTTCAAAGTTGTAAAAAAAAATAACAAGTTGATATGCGCACGATATGGTGACGTGCATATCGTAAACGTCTGAGCCTTTCCCCTACTCGTCTTCATGAACCAGAATCATCATTTTGTACTGTTTGCAGACGGTAAATTATCATTTTTTTTTTTACTAAAATTTGATACATTTTGGAGTACCCTGTATAAGGTTTGGTGCATGACAAAACTGTCTGCAAATGCGCTTCCGACATATTTTTATTCCTTTAATTTCGAATTATGAACTTTGCAGACGGTAGTGTATCAGTTGAAAACATTGTTTTTTTATGCAAACCGGAAATCGTTTCCGATATGCCGTGCATGCGGGCAAACCTTGAAAGTACCAAAAATTGAGCTTTATTGTATAGATAATACTGACTAAATTACTTGCAGACGGTAGGCTATCAGTTTTGATTTTCTGTCACCATCTACTAGCCTATTTGCCTGATTTCTGGATTTAATTTGTTGTATAATTTAATTCCTACATAAATAGGGCTTTTTTCATACGTTGACAAACTATGTGAAGGAATTGACAGTAAATGGTTATGTCTGGTTTCATATTCGTGGAAGTTACCATTAGCTACAAACTTGTTTAGGTTTGATTTAACATACATTAAAATTTCCAAGATATATATGAAAGGTAATGTTAGTAATCGTAATTTTTTAAAATATGGCCTGCATGATGTTCGAACTGATACCTACATCTGCTATGTTCCTTATGGCCTTTTTTGTAGTTTAAATACCCTGTTTAAGTGGCTTTAAATGGGTCTATAATTCTCAATATTAACTTTTTCGCCTTTTTTGTATAAGGTAACAACTTTGCTATTTTAAATATTTTAAATATTTCCGGAAAAATTCCTTGTTCTTACGATTTTACGAGATAAGTTAGCGGATAAGTAATATAATTCGCAATGAACTTTAGTAAATGTGATGAAATTGAGTCAGCTCCTGCCGAATTTGTTTCCTTAAGATTTATTATAGCATTATACACGGAATTTTCATTGACTGGTCTTACGTCATAGTATAAAAAATTCTTGTAGGTGTAAGGTTATCATTTGTACCAGTATCTTGACTTCGTTCATTGGACAGTTTGTGAGGTAATGCAACATAATAATCACGAAAGGAAGTAGCTATAGTTTTATCATCTTGTACAATGGTATTTTCTAATTTAATTTCAAATGTTTCCGTTCTGCTTTTATTTTTACTAATAGATTTATTAATTATTGTTCACACGGTCTTCCGTTTATTGTCACTCTTCATACAGTCTGTCATTGTAAAGCTTTTTTTGCGGCAATAATAACTTTTTTGTAAATATTTTAATAATTTTTGTAATGATTTTTATCCAATATATGTCCTGTTTCCAACATAGTTGCGTATAGTTCTTTCACTTCTTATCACATGCACATTTACTTCACTGTTCCATAGGTATATAATGTCTATATTATTATTGTATTTAACTACACGAAATATTCAATTTTGATAAGAGCATACAACACCCGTGAACAGTACTTACACTACTGGATCTGGATCTGAATATGTATAATAATATGTATAAGATTTTTATTACAATTGTAATAAAATATTATTTATTCAATTGAATGACGCAAATGACCAACTTTATCGAATACCAGTACTAATTCTGGGTCGTGTGCATGCTGTCTATCCCACTGATCTCTATATAAACTGGATAAACAAAACAATAGTTCAATTTCTGCACCAAATTGAAATTGCGCATGTTACCCTACGCACATGCGTATTACCGACAAACTGTTTACAGACAAGCATGGGCGTCACCGTTGGGTTTCGAAGTTAGGAGTTACTTATAATCATTTAGTTTACGAAAAATAAAATCAGAAATGTTTAAGTGAAAATAAATCAAAAGAATTATTTTTAGATTTATGTGAGCTAAATGCATATACAAGAAAGAAAACTAGTAACCAACTTACATCACTTGATTGAACCCAGAATTATCAGTTATCACTACGCCTATGCTAGAAACTAATATTCTAGATTAAATTTGATAGTTTTAGATGGGTTTGAGCATGCGCAATAGCTATTTCATGAGCTCCTCTGTGTCTTATTATTTCCATGCGCAGCCCGTTAGTATTAGCAGTCCAGTTTAAATAGAGGTCACTGGACTATCCATGAGAAAATAGTATACTTAATAAGTTAGCTTACACAATTTCGTGTTGCAGGCGGTAAAGAGTTGATTTTGGTGCATATCACACACGAAGAGATATCAAACGCATTTAGTCTAATTTTGACACTTTATTTTGACTCTCGTGCATGTGCGCATCGTCTGCAAATTGAATAATTGCGTATTTAAACCAGTAATCTTTCTTTGTACCAAGTTGCAGACGGTAGATAGTTGTTCTTGGTACATATCGCAAACGGAGAGATATCAAACGCATTTCGCCAAATTTGGACACTTTATTGTGACTCTCGTGCATGTGGGCAATGTCTGCAAATTAAATAATTGCATATTTAAACCAATAATCTTTCTTCGTACCAAGTTGCAGACAGTAAATAATTGGCAAAAGTTACCCCCATTTTTTTACAAGTTTATAGAATTCAATGAACGACCGTGCACACTGGATTCGTCTGCAAATAATTAATACAACAGTTTTGCAACCTAAATTTTCTAATAAAACTATAATTAGACGGTAGACGATTGTTCAAAATTGTAAAAAAAAATAACATGTTGACATGCGCACGATATGGTGATGTGCATATCGTAAACGTCTGCGCCTTTCCCCTACCCGTTTTCATGAACCAGAATCATCATTTTATACTGTTTGCAGACGGTAAATAATCATTTTTTTTTACGAAAATTTGATATATTTTCGAGTACCCTGTATAAAGTTTGGTGCATGACAAGACTGTCTGCAAAAGCGCTTCCGACATATTTTTATTCCTTTAATTTCGAATTATGAACTTTGCAGACGGTAATTTATTAGTTGAAAAGATTGTTTTTTTATGCAAACCGGAAATCGTGTCCTACATCCCGTGCATGCGTGCAAACCTTGAAAGTACCCCAAATTGAGCTTTAATATATACATAATACTGACTAAATTACTTGCAGACGGTAGGCTATCAGTTCTGATTTTCTGTCACCATCTACTAGTCTATTAGAATAAAGTTACATATATTTGAAATAAATAGTAAAATTCTTTGTTTATTTATATGTCCCTATTGAAAAACTTAAGAAAAGTAACTGTTTAACTTGAGTGAAGTATATTCAAATCAAGACATTTATATGCTAAATATAAATCTATGCATAATTTCAACTAAAAAATGTTTTACTCTTGAAACAAATATATTATTGATTTGAGAAAAGAAAGACTTTCTTTGAGAGTATCATATATTTGACTTGAACAGTGTATAGTCAAGCCATTTCCAAGTTCACAGTAGATGGATCTACTTACGATTCGCTGACACAGTCCTACCACAGGTCTATGGGAGTATGCACAAGAAATTCGTATAGGCAATCAAAATTTAAATGCTTCAGCGCAATATCATCAGACTTTCTTAAATCATCAGGGGTCTGAGATGGATGAATAATTATAGTTAATTCTTGCTGTCGATATATGAATTTGACTTGGAAAAAATTAATTTCAGAAGGAAATAATCGTGATTTTCAATTAATATAAATATAGGGCTGATTTATTATAAGAAAACCAAGTATTCAAATTAATAACTTAATGTGCTTGAACCAACATTAGGCTGATTTATTACGAGAAAAATATATATTTGAACTAACAATCTGATGTCTTTGGATGGACATTGGGCCTATTTACTGTGAGAAGAGCTTATAATTAAAATAATAACTAATATATTTGGATCAATGTTTAAAAACATTTAGTCTGATGTATATCATATTTTCACATTAATAAACCATATATTCAGAAATAATCTAAGATATGTTTAAAATAATGCAAATATTTCATTAATTGAAGTAAATAGTAATCTCAATAGAAACACTTACAGTGTATCCCAGCAAGTAAATGTAATATTTGTTTCTAAATCTGACAGTGTGTTACTTTAAATATACTTATCTTTAAATGAACTTTACTAAATAGTTATATTTAAAATAATTTCAAACAAATATTTCTCTTATTTTAACGCAATGACGCTTTTGCTTATATACGAAGTTATCATTTGCTTGACTTGAATAATATTTATTTGTTTTTTTTGTGTGTGGTGACGGGAACTACAACAATTTCACTGTGTAGTTATATTTACCTAGATGTAGCAAATGGAACCAATGACGCTATAAGATCTTAGTAACTGTTACTACCAACTTATTTTCATGTTGGTAGAATTGGCAGAATCGATATAGGTAATTTTTTTTTTTAATTGGCAACGCGGTAATAACTGTTAAAGTGTCACTGTCACTGTGTGCGATGGGAATATGTGGATTAAAAATAACAATTATTATACTTTTTAAGTACTTTTTATTATCTGATATTATTTGGAAAGAGCACATATCGAACAATATTTGATGGATGCCCCTGACGGTGAGCATCTTATGTCAGAGGTAGGTGTTTATTATGATCTTGCTTTTATGTACCTATTTAAATGTTTGGGTTTTTTAGGTTGCATTGATATTGGGAGTTTGCGGTGCCTGCCGTTGCGGTGAACTGACCTTCTTAAGCGTCGAAGATATGAGATAAAGAATAATATCTATATATATCCATACCAGATACCAAGACGAATAAATCAAGAAGTTTCACAGTTTTAAATGAAGGATTTTCGGTGAACCCACTTGATTCGATTAGGAAATATGTCTTTAAGACCGCAAAATGTGTCTCACAATTCTCACAAAAGATTTTTCGTAAATTTTCAAAAGGGAAAGTGCACTGTCCAATGCGTTGGATTAAATAAGCTCTCAAAAATTCCAAGAATTGTAGCTGATTATTTGCAATTGCCAGATGCAGATTTGTATACTGGCCATAGCATGCCCCGTTCCTCATCAACTCTTGGCCAATGCTGGGGGTGACATTACCACCCTTAAAGGTCACGGTGTGTGGAAATCATCCACCGTGGCGGAGGGTTATTTGGAAGATTCAGTCTCAACAAGATTGTTATTGCTAAAAAAATTCAGGGAGAGCAGCACAATGAGTCAGGGGATACAGACGTCGTTACTAGTATAGAGAAAAATTGTGTACAGAAGAGCAGTTTTCTTTGTGGAAAATCGAATATGATGACAATAAATGTTAACATAAATATAAATAAATAAGTGTTAGTGCATGGGTTCTTTGTTTTGTTAATTTTCCATATAATGGAGACAAATAAATTCCTTGGACTTTATTTTATATTAAAATTATTCTTTAGTGACTAAATCACTTTACCTCACTTTAGCTTACTACTTTATCTCACTAGTGACTTATGAGTCACTTTATACCTTCAAAATCTTATCAATAAAGATCACTTTATATGAAAGTGTTGGATAAATATATTTATTAACGTAAGGTGTGTAATAATGGAAAAAATACATAAGAGTTTTCATATTTTAGTGATCAGTTTACATTTAATTTCATTCAATTTTGTTTATTGAACTATGAGTCAATCTGTGTGTAAAAGACAAGTTGTAATTTTCGAGCAGTACACAGTATCATTAATCACTACAACTGTTATAGTTGTCGATTACTCTTCTCCTTGTGTTGATGGGAACACTTTTGCACTTGTTACCAAAGATGATGATTTTGCTGTGGCGAAATAATCTTTCATGTTTGCATCATATTCTGAAGAATCACTATTTCTCCTACTGTTTAACTGTTTCTTCAGTTTTCTATAAAACAATGATGAGTGCCGATAAACTTTATTTTGCTTTTACTGAGCATTTCAGATGCCGCCATTTTATTCAATGCCAATAATGATATAAACTGTCTTAAAAGTTGATATCGCTTTATAGTAGGTTTTTAAGGTATATATAACTTTGTAGTCATTTTCAATTAGTGGGGAGGAGTAAAAATAACTTCAAAGCCCCTATGTTCGTAGAAATAACCTCTATTTTACTCAAGATGTCACTAATAAGTTAGACAACAATGAGGTTCCAGCAAATTTCCCAACAACGTATCAGGGACTTAAAATTGAACACTTGAAGTTATCGTTACTTTGAAGTGGTCCTTTGGTAACGCTGTGCGGTCGGCATTACTACCAATTTTCACTTTGCAGTTGAGGATGCTTCAAAGTAATGCAGAGTAGTATCTGCGACGTTGCAGATTCTGCGGCAGTTACTTGAAAGTGTTATAACTATACAATGCCTGAATTCGGTAGAATATACATAATTGTTACTACAAATGCATACCACAAAGTGAATATTACCTTAAAGCCGCAAATTTAGTAACAGTTATGTCATTCCTACTGTATTAAAGTTCCGATGCCTCAGATGCCAGTTCCCATCACTTTGAATGCTGCTTGGGTATGTCTCAAAAACTGAGGCATGCATAATTATCTTCTCATCAGCAACTAGCTCTACTAAGAAAAGTGCCTTAAGAATCTGTTACTCGATTTTCGATTAAACACTACTTGGTAATTGAGATATAGAGATCATCAAAAAAATGTCAATTTTCCAAAAACTCGGTAGCCGAAAAAGATAGACGGTCGCGGTTTGCCCCATTGTTTGTTTCTCGAAGATCGAACTCAGAACACCTATTGTATTTGTTTATCTGCCACAGTTTTCGAGAAAACACCAAATCCCTTATAATTTGGTCCACCCTGTACTACGTCTTAAGGCCTACCTATGATACGTAACATTTTTATTAGCAGGAAATGGACACACCGCAGTCTCTGATTACAATTATCAATTAATTATTGCTACCGGATACAAGTTTCAACTACCTATTCAATAATTACTTTTCTTCTTTGGATCGATATGTTTTCTGGTCTATACGTATAGATACTCTCACGAATTATGCGTCAATCGATTTGTACAACAATAAACCACACATAGTACCACAGTGTTGGTAATCTACACAACGAAATTTTGGCAATGTTTACTATTAGTAGTATTGGTAGTCCAGTACAATGTACAATCTCAGTCTTGGGAACGATGAGTAAATACCGATTTGTGAAAATCAAGCGCGCAGTGTACAAACAGTGGGGTCTCGCTCTCGCAACAATCAACACATTTGGGTTTGAATTGTCTCACATTGTACCTCATCCTCTAATTGGAACGGTGTGAGTACGCTAGTCCGTTTTACTAAAGGGAAAACGAGTGAATGAACTGGTTTGTGGTGCGATGTGCCCGTGTAAACAAAGTGCCGTTAAGTTTTTGGGATCAAAGCACGTGTTCGTATGAACTGCATATTTATTTATAAAAGCAAGACTTGGAATTCTTTATACATAGTAAGGTGAGCGTGGACATTTTTATTATTAGATTGAGATAAGGTTATTTAATCGTTGGGAAATCCTTTTATATTTTTATAAGGTGCTATTATTTATGTATTAGTGATTTTTGCTAATTGTAGTGAAATGTGGATAGACTGGGGATATATCTAGATATACATTTATCAGTCGCTTTATTTATTTGATAATATAACAGGTATATGCCGGTTTTATTATTGTTGAAAAAACATCCACAGGTATTCTGTTTGGTAGGTAAATATAATTCAATAAACACTAAAATTTTCCACAAAATTTGACGAAATTATTAGTATGTAAACGAATGAATTATTAATAGCGTCTTTTTCCATGAAACACAATAAATATTTTCTATTGTATTATAAAGATACTCAAATTATTAAATTATTCTATCCAGTGGCGTACAGTGTATTTGTTCGTGGGAGGGGTACTAATTGGTACTAGCCAGAGCTGAGCAAATACTTTAAAAAAAATGTTAAATAATAAATACTTTCGAAAAATTAAATATTAAATATTTTCAAAAGATGTATCATTATCATAATTATTATTATATTAAGTACTACTTTATTTGACTATTTGGCGTGTCAAAATTTTAGGTTTCATAACTTTCATGAACTTCTACAACACTATTTTAAAACCTCCAGAGTCAATTAGTTTTATTTGAGTATTGGACTTTTACTTACAGTCGAATTAATTTAATTTAATTTTTTTCGGCGACAACATTCCACCTGAAATTTTATTGTTGATTCTTATGTATTATGACCTTCTGCGTCAAAAGTTATATGCACTTTTTGACGCGCTTTCGCGAATTTTCTTCTTATCTGCTTAATATATCACGTACTAGTAATTGTATGGGAATTTTAAAAATACTGGCTTATTTGAAATAAGATTCTTAAAAAATATAGACTTGTCCGATATGTATTGGTCAATCCACCATCTTGGAAAAAAATAGGACACACTAAAAATGGCCGAAAAAATCAAAATTGAATATTTTTTCTATAAAAAGGAGTAATTTTTTTCTTTTTCGACTATACGTTATATTATGTACTTTTAGGGTCGAGTTTGAGGTATAGAGTTCATTTCTTTTAATTTTCAAAAAAGTGCATTTTTACAATTTTCAAAAAATTCATTTTCTTTGATCCTCCTTTTTTTTCTCCCAATTTACTTACTATAGAAAGTCTCGTATAACTTCAAAAATTTAATACAAAATGAAACTTCATTAATAATAATAATAATAATAATAATAATAATAATAATACAGGGTGTCCCGAATTGCATAGGCCAAACTTCACTACGCAATACAACTTTTCAAAATAAGCAAAAAAGTTCCTATAAACATGGGTCGGGAAGTGCTTAGTTTCCGAGATACAGGGTGTTCAAGTAATTCTCCTGAAAATGTTTTTTGATGAATATTTTCGAAACGCCTAAAGATAAACAAATGATAATTTACACAGGAATTTAATTTTTTATGCTTTTTAAGACAAAATGACAACTATGTGCAAAAATCATGCAGGGGCGGGAGAAACTGGGGGGACCTAGGTATAATTTAGTCCCAACTTTATTGTGTGACACTTTTACATTAATTTATGAGCAGCACTTAGAAATTTGAAGTTTTTTTTACAAAAAAAGTCTCTTGTGTTTTTTCTCTAAAATTATCAGTTTTTGAGTAAATCTTATCTGAACTTTATTCGGGAATAGTTTTTTATAAATATTTTAGCAGAACAGAAAAAGCAATGAAAGTAAAACAAAATTTGATTACATTATTTTTTATTAGACAACAATGAATTAGATTAAAGTAAGGTAAATTACAAATTACTAGAGTTGTTCAAAGTGCATTCCGCCAGCATCAACGCGCCGCGCCGTACAGAGTGTGTAGCTTTACGAATGAAATCAGGATTAGCCCGCAAATTTTCACGTTCTTCGAGAATTCTTTCTATTAACTCTTCTCTTCTGTTTACAGGGTTTGCGTAGACTTTGTCCTTTAAATAGCCCCATACAAAAAAATCAACGGGAGTTAAATCCGGTGAACGGGGTGGCCAGGCTCTTGCATCTAATCGACCGATCCACCGTTCAGGATAATTAATGTTTACCCACAAATGGTTCTCAACAGCAAAATGTGCAGGAGCTCCGTCCATTTGAAACCAGCATTCATTTCTTAAATTAAGAAGAATATCCTCGAGATAAAAGTCCCGTTTATAACACCACACCATACATTAACGCTAAACTCCTGTTGAAATGTCCTAGGGCGAATTATATGAGGATTCCGATGAGCCCAGATTCTTAAATTAGGTATTAAAATTAACCGATCCATTACGGTTAATAGTAGCTTCATCAGTACAAATAATTTTACTTCCGAAATCGGGATCTTGTTCCATGGCATTTATAAACCAATTACAAAAATTGATACGCCTTTCGGGATCACCTTGTTGAAGGCTTTGGACTGGCTGCATTCGAAAAGCTTTTCTGTGGTCTTTTCAAGATCCGAAAAACTTTGTTTTTGGAAACATGCACAGCTTGCGCACGGAGCTGTTGGACCGGTCTTCTGATACTTAATTTATTATTATTGTTAAATTTGGCCAAAATTATGTTTTTAAATCGCCCATTTCGCTGTTCTTCATTTCCTGGACCTCTTTTAAGTCCAACATTTCTAAATTCTAGGTGGGTTCGAATAAAAAGATCTTTAGATGGTTTCCTTCTATTAGGAAATCTTCTGCGATATTCGCATACCGCGGCATTCGCGTTTCCATTACAGTATCCGTAAATAAAATGAATATCCGCGTACTCCACATTACTAAACATGACTATTTTTTACTTTTCAATAGAACACTTTTTTCAAAAGAAAATAATAAAACTACAGAACAATGAACTACAGAAAACACAAAAAACAACAATGTCATTATTCTCATTCTGGCATTGTATGCTAGATTATTTTTCATTTGTTACAAACATTACAATCATGGCACACTCCTGCATACCAGGAATGCTGGTAATAATGGTTACTAATTAATAAAGTTCAGATAAGATTTACTCAAAAATTGATAATTTTAGAGAAAAAACACAAGAGACTTTTTTTGTGTAGAAAACTTCAAATTTTTAAGTTCTGCTCATAAATTAATGTCAAAGTGTCACGTAATAAAATTGGGACTAAATTATACCTAGCCCCCCCCAGTTTCACCCACTCCTGAATGATTTTCGTACATAGTTGTCATTTTGTCTTAAAAAGCATAAAAAGTTAAATTCCTGTGTAAATTATCATTTGTTTATCTTTAGACGTTTCGAAAATATTCATAAAAAACATTTTCAGGAGAATTACTTGAACACCCTGTATCTCGGAAACTAAGCACTTCCCGACCCATGTTTATAGGAACTTTTTTTTCTTATTTTGAAAAGTTATATTGTTTAGTGAAGTTTGGCCTATGCAATTTGGGACACCCTGTATATGAATATATGATCAATAATCAGAACCAAGGGCAGTCATGACTGGGGTGGTATTATTTTTGATGGGTATGCCGCTGAAGTATTACTAAGAATAACGAGCGCATTCGTCGTTTATAAAAAAATGTTTGTGTAGATATTTCAATTACAAGTGACATGAAATCTTCGGTTAGTCAAAAATAAATTCTAGGTAATTGTAAAAATAAGGATAGCTTTATAAAATTATTGCGCACAGAGTTAATAGATAATTACTTTAACGTTAAAATATGCAGAGAAGACGCCGATACCACAATCGTTAAAGCTGCTATTGATTTGAAAACTGAAGACAATCAAGTTATAATAGTTGGTTATAATGACTCAACTAGCATATTGAATCATCGTAATAATATTATAATAACTTTTATTTTTTACCTTTACCTACTTTAACTTTCATAATTTTTGATAAAAGAAAAACTTATTACATCATAAATTTACTTTTTTTTTTAATTTTTTTTACAATAAAGCAATAAAATACGAAAGACACGTAAATGATTTGATTATTATTATATTAATAATATTTGCTGAAATATAATGCAAATCAATTCACCTTCACTTAAAGAATATGGTATCATCCATCTTTAATACAAGACTTCATAATATTGATGCAAATTAGACAACTTTTCAACTAACTTGAAACAGAGAACATATAATTTTAGGAATAAGGCAGACTATATATTTGTATAATTTTGAAGTTATGCAAGACTTTCTGTATTAGATTTCATTTTGTTTCGATGGAAGTTGGGTGAAAAAAAGGAGGGTCAAAGAAAATGAATTTTTGAAATTTGCAAAAATGCACTTTTTTGAAAATTAAAAAAAAATGAACTTTATCCCCTAAAAGTACATACAATAACCATGGAGGTAGAATATAAATAAGGAGTAGCCATAAAGCTTATATCCTAGACTCGTATTACTATGAGAAGATGCCAGGGCGGAGCCAAAATGCGCGAATATTTTTACCAGTGGCATAGCTTTATCTGGGGTATAGGAATGTGTAATTGCAATAAAAGTTTCGCGGTCAAGGAACTGAAAATGGAGTAGATTAAAACTTGCCAACTGTTACGAGTAACCTTTGTTCAGGAGAAGTGTAAGAATAGTAAGTTCTACTAAACTTTGCCTAATAAAGTTGTTTTATTATTATTATTATTGCCGTCGCCGCCGCTCTACTGCAGGGCACCGCCGCCACTGGTGTTGACATTGAATGTCACGTAATTCTTTTTCATTGGTTTAGAATGATCGAGCGCACAAACTCGTTTCTGCGCATATTTTTTGCTGGCATCTTCTCATAGTAATACTACTTTACAATGAGAAACGGCCGCAGAAGGCGTGGCATGTGATCATACTGTCATGAAGAGCTCGCCAGATCCTGATTTAAAAAAAAGTTTATACAGCATTTGAAGAGATACATGCTGGTTGACTTTACACATTGACACTACCATATATAATCCAGTAGAGTAATGAATAATATTATATTATATTTCAAGCAAATATAATATAATATAATTTAAAATAAATAGAAAATAGTTTCAACATACCTTTTGAGTACGGACCTGTTTTAACCTATGAAGGGTGATTCCAAAACATTTCTTCTTATCGATACTACTTATGATTTCGTGTCCGCCAAGTAGCTGTACAAATCAAAGTAGTATCGATAAGAAGAAATGTTTTGGAATCACCCTTCATTAAACTAAGATACATATCACGATTTGTTGACGTTTCTATCATACTAAAATGAGGAATGTGCTGCCACATTCTGCTTCTTATGGCGACTCCTTATTTATTCAACCTCCTTGACAATAACGTACAATCGAAAAAGAAAAAAAGTGACGTACAATGCCTCCTTGAAATTGTCGAAGAATTAAAAATTTTATTTCGTCCGCCATTTTTGACCGTTCCATTTGACCTACGACGTCCGCGATTGGTGCATTATATTTGACCATAAATGAATGTTATTTTTAGCAACTTTGATGAAATTACTCCTTTTTATAGAAAATATATTCAATTTTGATTTTTACGGCCATTTTTGGTGTTTTTTATTTTTTTCCAAGATGGAGGTTGACCAATACATATCGGACAGGTCTACATTTTTTAAGGATTTTATTTCAAATAAGTCAATATTTTTAAAATGCCCATCCTATTACTAGTACAAGATATATTATGCAGATAAGTTGAAAATCCGCGAAAGCGCGTTAAAACGTGCATATAACTTTTGACGCACAAGGGATATTTGGGCACAAATATTTTTTTCGTAATCAGGAGATCATGATATATAAGAATCAACAATAAAATTTCAGGTGGAATGTTGTCGCCGAAAAAAATTAATTCAACTTATAGGTATCCGTAAAGCTAAACCAGGAACAAAAAAACATTTTGATTTTTTTTATTTATATTAATATATTTTCCAGATAATAAAATTCATCAAAGCCAGAATTAATTAGCTAACCAAATTATTTTTTTTATTGTCAAGTAGTATTTAGGATATGTAATGAAATAAAGAAAAGTTTACAGGGTAAAGTATCCGCTTCGACCTGACAATCGTCATGATTAAAAAAACATATATTTTAAATTTTTGCCACCTTACACTAGACATGGTTAGATGAAACTATAATGAACTGAAAAATTGCGAAATTACGAAACAAAAAAGTATACTAAATGGAAAAGTTTCGCCCAATTTGCTGAAGAAATGCATAACTGCTATAGCTGCGCCACTTGAAAACATATTTAATACATCATTTAGCTAAGGTATATTTCCAGATGCCCTGAAATTAGCAACTGTGTTACCACTATATAAAAAACCGCTGCCCAAGGAATCACTACTTCCACATCCGGATTTTCTATCCAAGTCACACAACGAAAAAATGTTGTATCTGGAAATAATTGTTTATGGAACTTTAATAATATAATATTTGAAATCCTCTACCCCAAAAACCCATAAAACGATACCCCACATCGGTAGTGGGGTGGGAGTGGGGGGTGATAAAGTAAAAAAATATTTTGAGGTTTCTGGTTCTTGTACACACACTAAATCACATTTTTTTTCATCCCCTTTAATAATAGGGTGGGGGTGGTAATGGGGGTGGCCAATGCCAAAATTTTTTTTGAGACCTTAGCTTCTCTTGTATATACTAAATACCAATTTTATGGACTCTTACCTGCTTGATTTACCTATTTTCCCCAAATTTACCCCAATTTACCCCCCAACCCTTCGACGCAACAAGATGAAATTATAATCTAGTTCTAGATCTCGTTAAAGTACATATGTGTACCAAATTTCAAGTCAATATCTCAAACGGTTCCAGAGTAAACGTGCGCACAAAAAAAGTTACAGACCGACAGACAGAAAATTTTTTTTCACTCAAACTTGAAATCTCGACGTTTCATGACATTCTAAGCCTATTTGAACAATAAAAATTTTTAAAAATTTTTTTGTCGTTACTATACTTCTACTGGATGTGGAAGTAAAAAGCAGATACTAATGATCTGGGAAACTATCATCCTGTGAGTTTGTTATCTGTTTTCTCTAAAATTTTAGAAACACTAATATACAACAGGTTATACGATTTTCTAAATAGTACTAACTTTTTAATAACTTTCAACATGGTTTCGTGAGAGATAAATCAATAACGACAGCTCTATTTAATTTTGTCAATAAAATATTGAATGCCTTGGATGGGCTACAAATTGCCTGCGGGTTGTTTCTCTACTTATCTAAGTCATTTGATACATTCAATCATAATCACTTGCTTAACAAACTGGAAAAATCGGGGGATCGAGGAACCACTCTTCAAAGGTTCAGTTCATACTTACAAAATAGACGTCAGAAAACATCAATAACAACACAGGTTTATGGTCTGAGGTCAGACCATACGTTTCTTATGTATTTTTCGACGCTGAATTCGAATCTATTTTTAGTTTTGCTCTATCACGTCAGGATTTTGAGATATCCTAATCTAAAAGTGCAAAAAACACGGTTTTTTGACATACTTGAGGTTATGTAGCTTTGCGAATTTTTTTTCCTTAAAAAAAAAAAAACGTGTATGGGATCTTAAAGTATAAATCTTCCTCTTTAAAATGACGTTGAGTTTGCTCAAATATCTTTTTTTTTCTCCGAGATATCGAATTTTGAAAATTGTCTTCGTATCATATCTTTCCCAATACATTTAATTAGTACGGAAACCTTATGGTCATTATTTAAATTGAAATATCTCGGCGAAAAAAAAAAATATATTTAAGCAAACTCAACGGCATTTTAAAGGTGAAGATTTGTACTTTAAGATCCCACACATGATTTTTTGAGAAAAAATTTCTCGAAGCTACATAATCTCAAATATGTCAAAAACCGTGTTTTCTGCACTTTTAGGTTACGATATCTCAAAATCCTGACGTGATAAACCAAAAAAAAAACATACAAATCCCGATTCCTAAACCCATAAACCCCAAACCTAAAAATTCAAAACACACCAACCAACAAACGACAAAAAATTACGCGATTTAAAATTTTTATATTTCTTGGGTTAAAAGGCGCCATTTTGAATTTTCAATAGGTGATAGCCTAATTCTGAACCCGGCATTTGAAAGAGCACCCTTTTAAACATAAGTACATGAAATTCCATAAAATCCTTTGATTTTAAAATACTTTTATACATTTTTTTTAAATAAAAAATTACAGCTATTTAATTAAAATTTTTGTAATTTCTTCGAAAAGAAAGAATCTATTTTGAATTTCCAAGAAGTGATAACCCAAATCTGAGCCCAGCATTTAAAAGAGCACCTTTTAAAACGCGAATGCACGAAATTTTATGAAAATCTATTGACTTTTAAATATTTTATATACTTTTTTAAACAAAAAATGACAGCGATTTAATTGAAATTTTTGTCATTTTTTGGAAAAGAAAGGAGGTATTTTTAATTTTTAATGGGTGGTGGCGCAAATCTGAGCTTATAAGTATATGAAATTTCATGAAAATCCAGTAACTTTTATAAACAATTTTATATATATATTTTTTGTTTTCTTTTGTTTTTTAAGTTTAATGTTAGTAAATGGGTCGCGTGCGCGTGACGTCACAGGTCCCAGACCTTAGGAAAAATAAACCGCTGTCATTAGCTGTCAAATGGCGACTGACTGAACCTCAGAATTAAATTTTTCGTAATCCTAGAGTTTTTATCGATATTATATCATACAAAATGGCTAGTTTTTATTGTATTATTAATTGTGGAAGTGTGGCAATCCAAGACAACATCAGTTTTTATAAAATAACGTCGATTTACAGCCAGAAGAGGTTAGGTTAAACAATTCCAGACAATTAAAATAAATGCTTTAAGTTGTTGCATGTTAATGCAAGAATTGTGAGAGTAATAACTGCTGCTCAAACAAGCAATAAACAATCCATGGTAAAGAAAATTAACGTTTTATATTGGTTTGTCTCTATTTTTAATAACTATTTCTTATTTAAATTTTAGTTGAGCGAAGCATGAACTGCACGGAGGGAGAGTATATTTAAGAGAATACAAGTCATAATTAACAATTGACCTACATAAAATAGTAAAATACATGTTAGACATTTTAAATAATATATTATAATAAAAAATTTACAAAAATTACAACGGTTTGCGTAGTCCAATCTAGAGGTTTATAAGGTATAGACAAGGGGTTAACTACTGGAAGAAATTGTGTACATCTTATTACATACTTCAAATAGTTTACAGTAGGTACGTCAGTCTTTCACTGTTTATTTTATAAAGTGTCTTTTTCATAAAATTTACAGCGGTTAATCTCCAACCATAGCCATGTTCATTGCTAAAAAACTAAAAGCAAAGATTTCCTGTTAAGTGGTGAAAATGTTTTGTCTAGACTGGCAACACAATCTCAGTGAGCATTAAGGAACCATCTGAATCTGCAATAGTCCAAGGAGTCAATGGCTTTTATTCATGATGCTAAGGGTTCATATCCTGAAAAATTAATTTCTGCATTAGTAATTATTTATAAAACAACATTTAATTAGGCAATCATATGTGAAAAAAATGGTTGATAACTAATTCTTACCGTTGTAGCAAGCTTTTATTCTGCAAATTTCTTGCAGAGTACTTCTTTCACCTAACCACAAACAGCTTCAAGACTTTTCAATGCCTTGAATTCGTCCTTCTGTCTACGTAATTCTTTAAAAATTAAGTAATTCGCAACATCCCTATGTGTAACATTTGGAAATACATCAATATTTGTACTAAAGTATTTTTTTCTCAATTATAAGGATTTAATTCGATGGCAGCCGTATACCTAACCTCTACATCAGGAGACAATTCTGCAAAATACGAACTAACCGTCATCCTGACGAACAAAATTGTTTATATAACAGTATTAAGAATAGTTGTAGATGTTAAATAATCCAACAACAAGTTCTTAAATGGCACAAACACTGCAAAATTCACTTTAAAGAAACACGTTTAATCGGCGGATTTCTCAATGACAGCTGTTTGTTTTTCCTAAGGTCTCAAAATCTGTGACGTCGGCGCACGCGACCCATTGCAGGTTTGTTGGTTGATGCGTTTGAGTTTTCACATTTGGAGTTTGTGGGTTTAAGACTGTGGTGGGGGAGAAAGGGGAGGGTGGGTGGGGTTATAGGCTTAAAGTTCATTGCTTGAAGGTTTATTCTATACATCGACCTTAATTAAGTATCATGTAAGATTCACAGGCCTACAAAATTAGGCAAATTTTTTGTATAAAAAAGGCTACTATACTTTTCCGAAGGTTTTCGGTGCGTTGAATCTGAATCCGGTCTCAGAATTGCTCTATCACGTCAGGATTTTGAGATATCATAACCTAAAATTGCAAAAAACACGGTTTTTTGACATATTTGAGGTTATGTAGCTTCGAGATTTTTTTTTTTTCAAGAAACCATGTGTGGGATCTTAAAGTACAAGTTTTCACCTTTAAAATGCCGTTGAGTTTGCTCAAATACCTTTTTTTTCCCCCGAGATATTGCAATTTAAATAATGACCATAAAGTTTCCGTACTAATTAAATGTATTGGGAAAGATATGATATGAACAGACAATTTTAAAAATTCAATATCTCAGAGGCATTTTAAAGAGGAAGATTTGTACTTTAAAATCGCAAAGCTATATAACCTCAGATATGTCAAAAAACCGTGTTTTTTGCACTTTTAGGTTAGGATATCTCAAAATCCTGACATGATAGAGCAAAATTAAAAATAGATTCTAATTCAGCGTCGAAAAATACATAAGAAACGTATGGTCTGACCCCAGATCCAGACAACTTTTTTTTGTAAACCTGTGCAATTAATGGGAAAAAAGATGAATCTGATATTTTAAATATTAATTATGGAGTTCCTCAAGGAAGCGTTCTGGGGCCACTTCCTTTTTGTCATTTTTGTAAACGATCTAATGAACGGTACAGAACAAAACATCAAATCAACAATCATCAACTATGCCGATGATACAAATATAGCGACTATAGCGACTCACTCACTGGAAATCGAGAAGTTCCATTATAGGCACTAATAATTGGAACTGTTGAGGCACAGTTATCGAGATACAGCTGCAAATTATTTAAAAACATTCGTCATCCCTGTGGAGTCAACGACAAAAGGAGGCAATCCCCAAATCGAAGAAAAAATTAGTTAATTATTAATAACGTGTTAAATATGATAAATAATTTAAAAATGTATAAACTTCTGGCATATATTTATCACGTTGGACATAAAATTATCACGTCGGGGTCACCAAATTTATAGCAATGTCGGTATAAATAAAATTAAAAATGAAGTAAATATACGTATATTTGTTTTTGTTGATACATGTTCATATTTTTATGTGATTTTTTTTAAGTATATATGTTATTATATATTTTTATCGAATGTTTTTCTTTTTTTCTTAGCGACTCCATGGAAACTTCTCCATTTTGGATCGGGTTTTTCTTTTTGTTTCTTAGCGACTCCATGGAAACTTCTCGATTTTGGAACTTCTCGATTTCCAGTTAGTGAGTCGCTATAGTCGCTATAACAAACCTTTTAATACAGGGTCAAACCCTGGAGGAAGTTGTGAACACTCTAGCTCAACTATGGCAAAATATAAAACACTGGTTTTATACTAATGAGCTTATCTTAAATGAAGCTAAATCAAACTGTGTGATATTTAAAACGGATCGTTTGTAATTAAGTGCCAGAATTGCTAACTGATAAAATACCAGTATTAAACGTAAATTCCACTAAATTGTTAGGCATAACTTTGGACAGTAATATTAAGTAGTTTCTGCATATTGACGAAATCATCAAAAAACTTAACAAGTCTTGCACTTAGAGTTTTGTCACGTTCGTTTGACACATCGACACTTAAAATGGTCTACTACGCAAACTTCTATTCCACCGCTAAGTATGCAACAGAAATGTGGGGTGGGCTTTTAGAATATACAAATTGAAGTTTAACGAATCATGCTGGGGGCACTTTAGGGAATATAAAATGCTTACAATATCAGGACTATAGGTATACTCCTGCTTTTTTTTTTCCTTATGGGTTGCGGTGCCGAAGTCCCGCTGTACTGAAGCTTGAGCTTATTGTACCCCATAGTCTCGTTATCCCATTAATCCCGTTCCTCTCCAAAAGGAGAGTATACGGTCAATGGGAGCTCTGGCTATTTCTTCCGGGGTTACGGTTAGTCCCCCGAAGTGTGAGAATCTCCCAGCCACTAAGGCTGGGCATTCACATAGTATGTGGTGAGGAGTTTCTTCATCCTCACCACACATCCTACATTCTGGATTATCTTTCACACCTATGTTAGTAAGGTGTCTATTCAGTGTCTAGTGTCCTGTTAGGATTCCCACTGCACATCTCAGCTGTTTTCTGCTCAGCTTTAGCAATTCGTTGGTCTTTGTCATGGATGGCCCGCCGGTGATGAACATGCGTGACTGCTTCATCCCCGGCGCGCCAGTCCAGTACAAGATGTGTTTCTGACTCAATAGTTCCTTTACCATTCCTCTTGCGGTATTGTATGATATCCCGCAGGATGGCTCAGGTCCCATCAAGGTTGTTTTTGCACCTTCTTTGGCCAGCTTATCTGCTTTTTCGTTGCCTTCATTGCCCTGGTGTCCTCGCGTCCACTCCAGTTGTATACTGTTGTGTTCCGCCAGTTTCGCCAGGGATTCAAGGCAGTCTTTTACCGTTTTGGAACGTATCTCTACTGCATTCAGGGCTTTAAGAGCTGCTTGACTGTCAGTGATGATGCGGATTCTTTTGTCAGTATATGACCTCCGTATCATTTCTTGTGCACAGATTTCTATGGCTGTGACCTCTGCTTGGAACACCGTTGCGGTACTGCCCAGGTTCAGACTGATGTCTGTCCCTGGTTGATCCCCGTAACACCTGCTCCAGTACTACTTGACGTTTTCGATCCGTCAGTATACCATATGGTATCATTTGGATGTCTTCGCAGTTGCCTTGTTCCTTCCTCTTCCCTATCGGGTATGTATACCCTGAAGGTCTTTGTGAAGTTGTGGCTTATGCTGATTCTATCTGACTGCATATCTAGTAGTCGATTTTTCCCTATTTGTTGGAATATTTCGGTGTGGTATCCTATTCTTGGAATGGTCCCATGTCCGTTTATTTTCAGCCTGTACGCCGCCAACAGTGCCTCACTCTCCACCACTAGCTGTAGTGGGGGCAGGCAAAGTAGTGCTTCCATGGCTGCGGTAGGCGTTGTTGACATTGCTCCCGTTATGCCTAGACATGCTAGTCTTTGTACTTTCCGTAGTTTTCTCATTGCCTCTCCTTTTCCGGCTTTATGCCACCAGATCAGGGAGGCATAGGTTATTATTGGTACTACAACCCTTTGGTACAGCCAGTGCACCATTCTTGGTTGTAGTCCCCAGTTTTTACCTACCATTCTTCTGCTGGCCCATAAGGCCCGCGTAGCTTTGGTAGTCACTCTGTCTAGATGTGCATTGAATTTTAATTTGGTATCTAGAATCAGTCCCAAATATTTCACTTCGTTGCTCACCTGCAGTTCGTTTCCCCGGAGATATAATCTTCCCAGGTTGAGTTTTCAGGACTATACGTATACTCCTGCTTACTATACTTAAAAAATCGTCAGACTGATTTCCAAATGTTAAACCTAAACCAATAACTATGATACTCGACACAAAAGCAATTATGCATTTCCGATGGACTACTTAACTCTCACCGAGAGAGGACCATTTTATTCAGCAATTAAATTCTTCAATGTACTTCCTGATTTTATTAAAAATAAAATCCTTTTGAAGGATTTTAGACTATTTCAGAGGACAAATTTCCCAATATATCTGTAATATAGAACCATATTCAATTCTAGAATTTCTTGATTTTTTAACAATCATGTCTATTTTTAAGTTTTATCTATGAATTTTAACTATTGTATTCTAATGTGACTTTTTAATTCATTGTATTTTTCGTAATTTCACCTACTATTTTGTCCTTTAATGACCTGTTTTACACATATTTAATGTAATATGTCTGATGATCCGGAATAAAACTTACTTGCTTACTTACTAAATATTCCTTCCAGTTGTTTAAATAGTTTAGGTATTTATAAATACGTTTAGGATAATTTTTATAAATATTAAGTAGTAAATATTTCAAATAAAGTGTTTGCAAGTACCTATAAATACAAATACCTCGACAAATACTTGTTGCAAGAGGTTTGAAATACTCGGTATTTAAATATTTTCTAGCATTTAAATACTTATGAGGTATTTGTAAGTACATGTTTGCCCAATTCTGGTACTAGCTAATAAAAAAATTTAAATGTTGAGTGCACTTTCCTTTGCTAATTCCAAAGTAACAATTATATTTTGATTTTGCATGGTTTGTGAGTTGTAACTGATGACTTACTTAAAGGTATTTACAAATAAATATCTTTTATTTCTGGTTACACAATTATTGAAAAATATTATTTTGGGTATTCAGCAGATAACTTTCAAAGAAACCATTTGTTCTTTTTAACCGACACCAAAAAATTTAAAAAAGGAGGTTCTCATTCGACCCGTATGTTTTTTTTACCTGTTCAATGATTACTCTGGCGTAGCTTAAGCGATTTCTGCCAAACATGTTAAGGCGAATACAAATTGGAAACAATTTTTTATACTACGAGCAAATTCGTAGATTTGGCGGAGTCGCCAGTGATTTGAATTAATGTAAAAACTTAGAGAATATTATTTAGGTATTATGCAAATCACAACTTACACACTTTTTTATTTGCTATGAAAATACCTACTTTCTGTATATTGTTGCCCTAATCTGGGCACGCTAATATACTACTTAGGTAAATACTTTGAAACACTCATTATTGGAGAACCAATCAAAACAACTACTCTTCTAGCTAATACTGACGAAGTATTGAATTACATGATAGGATTCTTAGCATTTTAAAGAAATAAAATATATTGAAAGTACTTAAATCATTCATTTACATTTAGTCATTCGCACTTTTTTTTATTTAATGTGAAATTATCTACTTTCAGTATATTGGTACCTTAATCGGGTCACGCTAATATACTACTTAGGAAAACACTTTAAAACACTCATTATTGGAAAACCAATCAAAACAACTACTCTTCTAGCTAATACTGACGAAGTATTGAATTACATGAAGGCATATATATATATATATATATATATATATATATATATATATTGAAGATACTTAAATTATTTATTGAAATTCAGTCATTCGCAGGAATTATTTTTAACCTAGAAAAGTTGTACAAGTTTTTTCGAACTCGTTAGTTCTCAAGAATAGGCTTGTAAATAATGAATGAATGTTTCTATACTGTACTGATGAGAAGTAACAAGTTTGAAAAAACTTGTACAACTTTTCTAGAGTTGAAATAGAATGTAATGTTTAATAATTCTTGCAAATGACTGAATTTCAATAAATAATTTAAGTATGTTCAATATATATATATATATATATATATATATATATATATATATATATATATATATATATATATATATATATATATATATATATATATATATATGTTCAAAGTATGCTTCTAGAGGGCAGAGTATTTACTAAACGTAATTTCTCTCTGAAGCAACCCTCTATACATCCTTATTTCAAAAATAAGGAAATTGACCAGACTACAACAAATTGCAAGTCTGGCACGTTAAGTGTAATAATCACATATTACTACGAAACGCTGTAATTCGATTTTAGAGAACACCGACCGAAAGATTTATTCCTAATTAAAGGAACTCTCGTGTCAGCCACTACACACCACTTGCAGACTGCAGTTTCGAGCTGTTGGCTCTCATCAGTGCAAGGTAGGCATGCAGTGACTGGCAACGAGACTTCCGATGTATAGGTACATGTTCGTAGTCTTAAGACTGGCAACATGCAAAATAAATCGAAGGCGCCATCTAGCGGTCGCTGTTCACTACAATCGAATTGGTTAGCCTGAGATGGGCAGCAAATGTTCAAAGTATGCTTCTAGAGGGCAGAGTATTTACTAAACGTAATTTCTCTCTGAAGCAACCCTCTATACATCCTTATTTCAAAAATAAGGAAATTGACCAGACTACAACAAATTGCAAGTCTGGCACGTTAAGTGTAATAATCACATATTACTACGAAACGCTGTAATTCGATTTTAGAGAACACCGACCGAAAGATTTATTCCTAATTAAAGGAACTCTCGTGTCAGCCACTACACACCACTTGCAGACTGCAGTTTCGAGCTGTTGGCTCTCATCAGTGCAAGGTAGGCATGCAGTGACTGGCAACGAGACTTCCGATGTATAGGTACATGTTCGTAGTCTTAAGACTGGCAACATGCAAAATAAATCGAAGGCGCCATCTAGCGGTCGCTGTTCACTACAATCGAATTGGTTAGCCTGAGATGGGCAGCAAATGTTCAAAGTATGCTTCTAGAGGGCAGAGTATTTACTAAACGTAATTTCTCTCTGAAGCAACCCTCTATACATCCTTATTTCAAAAATAAGGAAATTGACCAGACTACAACAAATTGCAAGTCTGGCACGTTAAGTGTAATAATCACATATTACTACGAAACGCTGTAATTCGATTTTAGAGAACACCGACCGAAAGATTTATTCCTAATTAAAGGAACTCTCGTGTCAGCCACTACACACCACTTGCAGACTGCAGTTTCGAGCTGTTGGCTCTCATCAGTGCAAGGTAGGCATGCAGTGACTGGCAACGAGACTTCCGATGTATAGGTACATGTTCGTAGTCTTAAGACTGGCAACATGCAAAATAAATCGAAGGCGCCATCTAGCGGTCGCTGTTCACTACAATCGAATTGGTTAGCCTGAGATGGGCAGCAAATGTTCAAAGTATGCTTCTAGAGGGCAGAGTATTTACTAAACGTAATTTCTCTCTGAAGCAACTCTCTATACATCCCTATTTCAAAAATAAGGAAATTGACCAGACTACAACAAATTGCAAGTCTGGCACGTTAAGTGTAATAATCACATATTACTACGAAACGCTGTAATTCGATTTTAGAGAACACCGACCGAAAGATTTATTCCTAATTAAAGGAACTCTCGTGTCAGCCACTACACACCACTTGCAGACTGCAGTTTCGAGCTGTTGGCTC
Organism: Rutpela maculata; assembly: GCA_936432065.2. Classification (NCBI taxonomy): domain Eukaryota; kingdom Metazoa; phylum Arthropoda; class Insecta; order Coleoptera; family Cerambycidae; genus Rutpela; species Rutpela maculata. The sequence continues at coordinate 24,917,841 of OW386293.2, forward strand.
TCATCAGTGCAAGGTAGGCATGCAGTGACTGGCAACGAGACTTCCGATGTATAGGTACATGTTCGTAGTCTTAAGACTGGCAACATGCAAAATAAATCGAAGGCGCCATCTAGCGGTCGCTGTTCACTACAATCGAATTGGTTAGCCTGAGATGGGCAGCAAATGTTCAAAGTATGCTTCTAGAGGGCAGAGTATTTACTAAACGTAATTTCTCTCTGAAGCAACCCTCTATACATCCTTATTTCAAAAATAAGGAAATTGACCAGACTACAACAAATTGCAAGTCTGGCACGTTAAGTGTAGTAATCACATATTACTACGAAACGCTGTAATTCGATTTTAGAGAACACCGACCGAAAGATTTATTCCTAATTAAAGGAACTCTCGTGTCAGCCACTACACACCACTTGCAGACTGCAGTTTCGAGCTGTTGGCTCTCATCAGTGCAAGGTAGGCATGCAGTGACTGGCAACGAGACTTCCGATGTATAGGTACATGTTCGTAGTCTTAAGACTGGCAACATGCAAAATAAATCGAAGGCGCCATCTAGCGGTCGCTGTTCACTACAATCGAATTGGTTAGCCTGAGATGGGCAGCAAATGTTCAAAGTATGCTTCTAGGGGGCAGAGTATTTACTAAACGTAATTTCTCTCTGAAGCAACCCTCTATACATCCTTATTTCAAAAATAAGGAAATTGACCAGACTACAACAAATTGCAAGTCTGGCACGTTAAGTGTAATAATCGAATTACAGCGTTTCGTAGTAATATGTGATTATTACACTTAACGTGCCAGACTTGCAATTTGTTGTAGTCTGGTCAATTTCCTTATTTTTGAAATAAGGATGTATAGAGGGTTGCTTCAGAGAGAAATTACGTTTAGTAAATACTCTGCCCTCTAGAAGCATACTTTGAACATTTGCTGCCCATCTCAGGCTAACCAATTCGATTGTAGTGAACAGCGACCGCTAGATGGCGCCTTCGATTTATTTTGCATGTTGCCAGTCTTAAGACTACGAACATGTACCTATACATCGGAAGTCTCGTTGCCAGTCACTGCATGCCTACCTTGCACTGATGAGAGCCAACAGCTCGAAACTGCAGTCTGCAAGTGGTGTGTAGTGGCTGACACGAGAGTTCCTTTAATTAGGAATAAATCTTTCGGTCGGTGTTCTCTAAAATCGAATTACAGCGTTTCGTAGTAATATGTGATTATTACACTTAACGTGCCAGACTTGCAATTTGTTGTAGTCTGGTCAATTTCCTTATTTTTGAAATAAGGATGTATAGAGGGTTGCTTCAGAGAGAAATTACGTTTAGTAAATACTTTGCCCTCTAGAAGCATACTTTGAACATTTGCTGCCCATCTCAGGCTAACCAATTCGATTGTAGTGAACAGCGACCGCTAGATGGCGCCTTCGATTTATTTTGCATGTTGCCAGTCTTAAGACTACGAACATGTACCTATACATCGGAAGTCTCGTTGCCAGTCACTGCATGCCTACCTTGCACTGATGAGAGCCAACAGCTCGAAACTGCAGTCTGCAAGTGGTGTGTAGTGGCTGACACGAGAGTTCCTTTAATTAGGAATAAATCTTTCGGTCGGTGTTCTCTAAAATCGAATTACAGCGTTTCGTAGTAATATGTGATTATTACACTTAACGTGCCAGACTTGCAATTTGTTGTAGTCTGGTCAATTTCCTTATTTTTGAAATAAGGATGTATAGAGGGTTGCTTCAGAGAGAAATTACGTTTAGTAAATACTCTGCCCCCTAGAAGCATACTTTGAACATTTGCTGCCCATCTCAGGCTAACCAATTCGATTGTAGTGAACAGCGACCGCTAGATGGCGCCTTCGATTTATTTTGCATGTTGCCAGTCTTAAGACTACGAACATGTACCTATACATCGGAAGTCTCGTTGCCAGTCACTGCATGCCTACCTTGCACTGATGAGAGCCAACAGCTCGAAACTGCAGTCTGCAAGTGGTGTGTAGTGGCTGACACGAGAGTTCCTTTAATTAGGAATAAATCTTTCGGTCGGTGTTCTCTAAAATCGAATTACAGCGTTTCGTAGTAATATGTGATTACTACACTTAACGTGCCAGACTTGCAATTTGTTGTAGTCTGGTCAATTTCCTTATTTTTGAAATAAGGATGTATAGAGGGTTGCTTCAGAGAGAAATTACGTTTAGTAAATACTCTGCCCTCTAGAAGCATACTTTGAACATTTGCTGCCCATCTCAGGCTAACCAATTCGATTGTAGTGAACAGCGACCGCTAGATGGCGCCTTCGATTTATTTTGCATGTTGCCAGTCTTAAGACTACGAACATGTACCTATACATCGGAAGTCTCGTTGCCAGTCACTGCATGCCTACCTTGCACTGATGAGAGCCAACAGCTCGAAACTGCAGTCTGCAAGTGGTGTGTAGTGGCTGACACGAGAGTTCCTTTAATTAGGAATAAATCTTTCGGTCGGTGTTCTCTAAAATCGAATTACAGCGTTTCGTAGTAATATGTGATTATTACACTTAACGTGCCAGACTTGCAATTTGTTGTAGTCTGGTCAATTTCCTTATTTTTGAAATAGGGATGTATAGAGAGTTGCTTCAGAGAGAAATTACGTTTAGTAAATACTCTGCCCTCTAGAAGCATACTTTGAACATTTGCTGCCCATCTCAGGCTAACCAATTCGATTGTAGTGAACAGCGACCGCTAGATGGCGCCTTCGATTTATTTTGCATGTTGCCAGTCTTAAGACTACGAACATGTACCTATACATCGGAAGTCTCGTTGCCAGTCACTGCATGCCTACCTTGCACTGATGAGAGCCAACAGCTCGAAACTGCAGTCTGCAAGTGGTGTGTAGTGGCTGACACGAGAGTTCCTTTAATTAGGAATAAATCTTTCGGTCGGTGTTCTCTAAAATCGAATTACAGCGTTTCGTAGTAATATGTGATTATTACACTTAACGTGCCAGACTTGCAATTTGTTGTAGTCTGGTCAATTTCCTTATTTTTGAAATAAGGATGTATAGAGGGGTTGCTTCAGAGAGAAATTACGTTTAGTAAATATATATATATATATATTTTTTTTGCCTTAAAATGCCAGGAATCCTATCATGTAATTCAATACTTCGTCAGTATTAGCTAGAAGAGTAGTTGTTTTGATTGGTTTTCCAATAATGAGTGTTTTAAAGTGTTTTCCTAAGTAGTATATTAGCGTGACCCGATTAAGGTACCAATATACTGAAAGTAGATAATTTCATATTAAATAAAAAAAGTGCGAATGACTAAATGTAAATGAATGATTTAAGTACTTTCAATATTTTTTTTCTTTAAAATGCTAAGAATCCTATCATGTAATTCAATACTTCGTCAGTATTAGCTAGAAGAGTAGTTGTTTTGATTGATTCTCCAATAATGAGTGTTTTAAAGTATTTACCTAATACAGCTCTCTGTACGGGCTCCGATCTAGGCGCCGGCACTCGATCAGCGATGTTAAGCAACGTTGGTCGCGTCCAGCGCTTGGAATGGTGACCCAAGTCCTCGCTGGAGATCTCAGTCCATATGCTAAGCTGTAAAAGCCTGACTGGACTGAGGCGGCTCGGCGAGAGAAAGACAGAGGCTGATAACCGTGCCTGGGGGCTCTTATCAACAGACTCGAAGTCTAGGAAGACCATGTTTGGATGGGAAGCCCTGAGGCACACAAAAAAGGAGTACTACAATAGACCTTATAGGTCGCAGTGGGGGAAGGCCAATCGCCCGCTCCTTCAGAGTAATCTAAAAAAAAAAAAAAGTATTTACCTAACTAGTATATTAGCGTACCCAGATTAGGGCAACAATATGCAGAAAGTAGATATTTTCATAACAAATAAAGAAGTGTGTAAGTTGTGATTTGCATAATACCTAAATAATATTCTCTAATCATGATAAAAGCAAATAAATAAAAATAATTAATTGTAAAAAACTTAGTTCTTGATAAATAATAATGATAATATTTTCACAAACAACAAGGTATTATTACAACTTCCTAGAGCATGTCATAATAATTAGCACAACTGTTAAAGAAAAAAATAATTAAAAAAATGTGACGTAGGACGATAATATTTCGCATGCAGTTAACACAACTGCCAAGAAAGAAAAATATATGCAGTTAACACAACTAACTGTCAAGGAAAAATATAAAAAATATATACAGGGTGGTCACCCTAAAAAAATTAATGAAAAATTGTGACGGATGATATTTCGCATGTAGTTAACATAAATATCAGAGAAGAAAAATATGGAAAATGTGCAGTAAGGTCACTATAAGAAATAATAATGGGGTATTTTCCTATTTTTTTTTATTGAATAATATCATAGAATATGTACAAACAAGTCTTCCAATACAGATTTTCGCGAAAATAATTATCAATTTTTTGAGAAAGCAAAAGTTAAAATAAGTGGAGCAACAGGTGTTTTAAATTGATGACGTAGGTAGTTTGGCCAATGACGTAGGTAGACTGTATGGATTTGTTGATAGAATGGTTTTATACAAAACAGTGTGGTGTTGCCAAGTTGAAATTCCTTCTCTAGTTCTAGTAATGATATTTGAAGAAAACAGGAGTATAAAGCTTATTTATTAAATCAATTTTAATATATTTATCCACGAAATTTAATTTTCTCATGTAAAAAATAATAATAGACGTGAATTATTAAATATTTTAAATAATTTTTAATGCCGATTAATTTCTAAAAACATATTTAGCAAAACATCACAACAATGTCAACGGCTAGTCGGCTGACAGATGTGTTCTAACGTCGCCGTCGTGTTGATTTGAAGCATTTCAATTTCTTTCATCGAGGTAACTGCTGTAATTTACAAATAGTAGATAATGTCATTTAAAAGGTGTTTTATAAAAAGTTGTGGAAACAAATATAAGTGCTTCGGAAAAAAATTTTGTAACTGTTCCGAAAAAATTGATATTCGAAGAACTTGGTGGCAAGCTTCTAATATTTTTGATCCCATCTCTTCAAAAATCCAAAGAATCTATCAAGTCATAATCGACTTTGGGCAAATTGGACGAATCTCCTTTCACAAAATTCAAGTCCATCTTAATAGTTTATTGATAAAGTAAAAATCAAACGCCACACAAACAAACAACAAATAAATCTAACCAATATATCTCTTTCACTTGAATCGACAGCTGGCGTAACGCAAGAAATGTTGCCACATAATCCTCGCCGTGAGTTTTGTTTACAGTTTTAAAATAACTTCTACTTAATAACAAATATAAATACCTTTTAATTTCTTCTAAATATGTACATGTGTATAATATTTATTGATATTCAAGACATTGAGAAAAATAGAAGTGTTATAGGTAAAATAAAATAATGTAAAGTAAATACACAATTTGGCACTCATATAAGATAGTTACAGTCTAATCGAAAGTTGTCTATGATTGGTTAAATTATTTCCCGCCAAATAAAATCATTTGAAATCTGTGACTAGACCGGCGTATTCTTATTTATTTTTATTTAACAAATTATTGTTTTAGTTTAAATTGATTATGCAGTAATCGTTAAAATAATAACATTACTGGATATATTATATAACCACAACTGAAATTAAAAAAAAAAATGGAAAATACCCCATTATGGTAGAAATTATATCTCGACTGTAGTTGGCACAATTACCGAGGATGAAACCTAACATACATTTAGTGAAAAGTGGTCACTGTGAAAAAGTAACTAATTAAGAAGCGGCAGAGGAAAATAATATTTTGAATGTAGTTGTCATTATTGCCAGGAAGAAAACTTCATCTATTTTTAATTAAAAAACAATATACAGGGTAGTCATCCTACAAAAAAGATAATGAATAAATCAAAGGTGCTAAAATATAAGGGAGTTTGGCGTAAAAACGTTTGCATTTTTTTTATTATCAGTAACACCGTATATTATTGGAAATCTTTTCTTGTATTCCGTCGTAGAATCTGCTATTGACTTTTTGAATAACTCTCTTTGACACCATGTATAGGGAGAAAGCTCATTTTACTTCCACATCCAGTGGAAGTATAATAACGACAAAAAAATTTTTTATTTATTTGTTTTTATTTTTTAGTTTTTTTATTTTACTTTATCCATCCCCATTTTTTTATTGTTCAAATAGGCTTAGAATGTCATGAAACGTCGAGATTTTAAGTTTGAGCGAAAAAAAAAATGTCTGTGTGTCGGTCTGTAACTTTTTTTTGTGCACACGTTTACTCTGGAACCGTTTGAGATATTGACTTGAAATTTGGTACATATATGTACTTTAACGAGATCTAGAACTAAATTATATTTTCATCTTGTTTCGTCGAAGGGTTGGGGGGTAAATTGTGGTAAGTTTGGGGTAAATAGGTAAATCAAGCAGGTACAAATTCATAAAATTAGTATTTAGTATATACAAGAGAAACTAAGGTCTCAAAAAAAATTTTTATCATTAGCCACTCCCATTACCACCCCCACCCCATTATTAAAGGGGATGAAAAAAAAATTATGATTTTGTGTGTACAAGAACCAGAAACGTCAAAATATTTTCTTACTTTATCCACCCCCACTACCACCCCCTATCACCACCCCCACCCCAATACCGATGTGGGGTATCGTTTTATGGGTTTTTGGGGTAGAGGATTTCAAATATTATATTATTAAAGTAGTGATTCCTTGGGCAGCGGTTTTTTGTCTTAAATGAAACTAAACAATTTCTCTGTAAGAACAAAATGACGATTATAATAGTAAACTTGAACTTGAAGATAACCATTACCCGACAAAATTTATTGAATGTGACACATTGCATTTGATAAAAGCAAGAAAGGAAGTATATAATTGTCAGCTAACAAAGAATAATGAGATTATAAACGTACGTGATATCCTCCAAGTACAACTGTTTTATGTTTGTAGTAGAAACGGTAGTGAATCCCGGCGGTCAATAATTTAAAGGTAAAAATAAAGTACGCCGAAAGCATTGATTTGTTACATTTCAGTAGCTTGTTTGAATTGCAAAGTAGATATCATTAATATTTACACGGTAAACGAGGAATGTTGCCCTCTTCCAAATGTGCAGGATTTTAACACATTTTGACAAACTTAGCCAATAAGTTATAAATTCCCCATAATATTCATCTATACAGAGTGGACCAAATCAGATGGAATCTGGGATTTTGAATTCATTGTTTATTATATAAACCTTGTTACTATATTGTTTATTTGTTAGTGGTTTACTGAATGAGTAAATTAAATTAATGTTTATAAAAGTCTCTCATTACTTAATATTTTTTATAATTTGTTTATCTTCTTGTGCAATATGCTTATATAAATTGTGTATATTTTTGTTTCTTTATTGTAAAAGCGATATTTTCATTTTCACTCGCACCCTAAAGTCTCGTGCTCTTCATAATGTTTAGTAATATAGTTTGTTATTAATTAATCCAGTTTGTTATTTCTAAAGCCTTAAAATACCTTTTTTTTAGTAAAAGTAGATATAAAATAAACTATAAGCTAGTTGGGACAATTTTTGTTTTTAGATTTTGTTTAAAATAACGTAGATGCAAATAAAGTAAGCGCTACACCATGGCCTTCTCACAGATATATTAAATTTTTCGAAAATTAACCAATTTTTGTAGAGATAAATATGACATATGATATATAGTTGGATAGCCAATTTAAGTTGTGATTGAATAATGAAATAATTTACATGGTGTTCCATTAAAAAAAAAACACAAGTTATGTCTATGTCTCGAAAACTGAGGCATGCATGTTTTCTTCTTATCAGCAACGAATTCTACTCAAAAAAGTGCCTTAAGAATGTGTTACTCGATTTTCGATTCAACACTAGATAATTGAGATATAGAGGTCATCCAAAAATGCCAATTTTCCAAAAACGCTCTGTAGCCCAAAAAGATGCTTGCTTCTCGAAAATCGAGCTCAGGACACCCATTTTGGTTTTTGTCTGTCATAGTTTTAGAGAAAACCCCAAAATCCCATCTAATTTGGTCCATCCTGTACACCCCCCCCTTTTCCATTAGCTTTAAAGATAAACGATTGAAATTTGGAACATCCTATATACATAATAAACATCACTTTTTGACAATTTAAATTGCACCTAAGAGAAAATATGAAAATATAATTTATTTATAATTACCTAAGTATACATAAGGTGGCTTTGCAATACAAAAAAGAAACACAAAACGTTAAAACAGCTGTTAAAAATGCTGTACATAATGTCAATGCACTTCTGAACTCGCATAGCTGTATCTCGAAAAACATTCGCCAATTGCTGTTCCCTTTCTTACTCGTAACTCCAGGTTTTGACGGGTTCTAACAGCAGTTGCGTAGACAATATTTTTTAAATGGTCCCAAACAAATCAGGTGACCTTGGAGATCATCTGACAGGACCATTCGTCGAAATGACGTTTTGTCCAAATCTTTCGTATTTTCTCTTAGCTGTAATTTTGATTGTCGCATTTTAATAAAGCATATGAATAAATTCCTTATTAATAGTACTAATAATTGGTACGGCGGTGCCAATATGGTTCCATTTGAAAAAAAATTATTTTGTCCCGAAAACCACTTTGATGAACTTTATTTGCTCATAAGTCACATAATTTTGTATTTTCGACGGGATTTCGTTTCTTCTGGCATTACACGGGTCAAATAGAATAAATCGTAAGTCATGGCGCACTTAAATTGAAAAGTAAAAATTAAATTAATATAAATATTGACGTTTGAAATGTCACTTATGTGGTATCATTGGATTCAGAAAATTATGCATGATTCAAAAATGCAATAATATACAAGGTGTTTTATTCGAAAATCAGAAGCTAGTGTCACTTCCGCTGAAGGGGAAGTGGGAAAAAAATTATTTAAATGACAAAAAGTGACGTTTATTAAGTATATAGAATGTTCCAAATTTTAATAGTTTATCTTTAAAACTGCTTTAGAAATGCGTCACCAATGCATACGATATTCCTATCTTGATGCAAAACAGTAAGATTTTTTAATTTACCAGAAAAATCATTAAGTTTCTACCAAGAACACGATTTTTAAATCTCTAGTAATATTTTGTTGATTCTAATACGCAAAAATTGGAAGTACGGTTCTTGTTAGCATGTAATATCGTAGACTTTGATATTTTTATGGCCGGTTTTTATGGCCTTTTTTATTCGCACTAAACATTTGTAGACAACTATACCTTTTTTATTTCTAATAATCTGAAAATTATTTTTTTATACAAATTTTTAGACAGATGTAAAAAAACCGCTGCCTAAGGAATCAATACTTCTACATCCAGATTTCATATCCAGGTCTTTTCCTATCCGAATCCCCCACTACTACCCCCATCTCAATATTAAAGAGGGTGGCTAAATAATAATAATTTGACCAATGCATAACACTAATTGCAAGAAATAACTTGCGAGGTGTTCACTTTTAGTTTTGTCAACGATTGTTTAATATTTATTTATCTCAATAATAAGGTCAGGAAAGCCAGTATCTCTGAATCACACATAAAAATCTATGAACCTATGATATAAATATTTTGAGCAGTTTATGACAAATTACTAAATTTAATTCATGGAATAATCAGTTATAGTACAGGAAAACTTTACTTTAACTCGAAAAAAATTTGTGCAGACCTTAAACTTTGGTTATAGGTTCAAAGTTCACAAAACAAAAAAGTTTAGGAGTTTTACAGGTCCGCTAGAATCTATGGAGGGTGAAAAGGGATATTTTTAATTACAAAATTGATTTTCCTCTATTTTCTGGGGAAATATGGCATTTACAAAAAAATAGTTCAAATAAAAGTTGTTTCTGACGAAATTATCTTTAATTGGTGTTTTTAAATTTAATTTTATAGCAATAATTAACCGAAATACTAGAGGTCTTACCTTCGAAATAATGTCATACGAATTAGATCTCGTTCATTTTTGACAGCTTAATAGTAAATGCATATTACATTGAGTTAAAACATGCTAAAGACAAATAAGAAAGCTGCTAAATTAAGGATGAATTCGTTTTTTTCTAATTTTTGTTAATTGTTTCGGAAGTCTAAAGGTGGCGTCCGAACGTTTATAAGACCAAATATTTAGTTTAAATGTTAACAATCAATAACAAATCAATATGGCAAAATTATTAATTAGGCTCATGGGCGCAGCCAAGGGGGGAGCCATGCCCCCCCCCCAAATCCGTCTTCCATGAGTCAAAAAATAAAGAAGCATAATCTCTTCTATCAGTTCAAAGCAGTATCCAAATTATCCCTTCAAATAAATATTTTGTAATTATTGCCAATATTATCTAGGAGAGGAATCTACATACACATTCGTTTTCAACCATTTTCTGAAAAATTTTCCTCATCCTCTGGGAAGGCCGGTTCTATCCCCCCCCCCCCAGATGAATTTTCTGGCTGCGCCACTGATTAGGCTTTCAAATGATTTTTTTAAAATTTTTATAGCATAAAAACAAAGAAGTTATGACAGAAACAGGGTTTTTTTTAATAAAAACGTCGCCATTTTGTTAATGTAAGTAGTCATTAATTAAAAAAAATATATTCCCATATACTGTTTTTCGTTAAAATATAGTGTGACCTAGACTCTCAAATTTTTTCATCGGCTTACAGCGCTTGCGTTAGAAAAAAAATTGCATTTTAAACTGTAAAGGGATTTTAGAAAAAATGCAACATTCTTGTTTCTCTGCAAATATCTCAATAAATATTAAGAGAAAATATGGTAGACATCAAAAATGAAGCTTATAAACTGAGGATAAATGTATTTTGTTTATGCAGCATCGGAAAAAGTTTGTATTGGTACGGGAATAAGAGCAAGCAAGAGCGAAGCAAGCAATGATATAAATTAAAGGGCGTGTGACACTTTGCTCTGCTAGGGTACTGGTAGACGCCTTTATTGTGGGCGGTCGGTTAAGTCGTTGAAACTATGCAAACCCAAAAGCAAAACTTGCCGATACTGTATGTTTGTGTAGGGTTGATTGGTTCGGAGATGTTTAATTTTATAGATGGCTTTCGACCATTTTTAAGATGAAGTATTTAGCTTAAAATGTTGAATATCTTGGAAACTGTGACACTTCCATCAAAAGTTCTCAGAAACAAAATTAAAGGTACCTAATTAATCAATCTTTAAAATGATTTCTTGTTTGTTTCTACATCACAAAAATAAAGAAGTTATGGCCGATTCAATGTGCGTTTTCACATTTTTGTTAACAAAATGTCGGCATTTTGTTATTGTAATTGCTCTAATTAATTTTTCTTTCAAAAATGCTGTTTTTCGTTAATATATAGCGTCACCTAGATGCTCAAATTATTTTGTCCCTTTAAAACACTTGTTAAAAAAAAATCATCCGCCATCCCCCCCATCGAAAAATGGCCGTATTTCGGTTAATTATTGCTATAAATTAATTTAAAAACGCCAAATTAAAGATAATTTAGCCAGAAATAACTTGCATGTAGACAATTGTTTTGTAAATGCCATATTTCCCGAGAAAGTAGAGAAAAATCGATTTTTTAAATTAAAAATACCCCTTTTTACCCCCTATAGGTTCCCGCGGATCCGTAAAACTCCTAAACTTTTTTGTTTTGTGAACTTTGGCCTATTTTAAACATATAACCAAAGTTTAAAGTCTGCATAAATTTTTTTCGAGTTCCGGTAATTTTTTTCAATCTTTTCCCGTACTATTACATTAATTTCTTTGCACCGGAAGACAGTGTATTTTCCTGAATTTCACAAGTAAAGTGTTCCATAATCTTTTGAAGGCGAATGTCACTTTCAGTCATCACATATAATGTATGTATACTACTATTGTTTACCATTTGTCATATTAATGATATGAAGTCTTGCATGTCTTAATAAGATTATTGTTTTCCCTTATTCTCCACATAGGTAAGTATATGGCTTCAATTCAACGTGAGTGCAAGGCGACGTAGAAAACGACACGAATAACAAATAAACAATTTTAATTTATCTATGTCTATTAATATCTATGAGACTATTCTTATACTGTGTAGAGCAAAAAAAAAACGGAGTACCAGTGGATAATTCCTACAAGGAGTTTTTGTTTGTAGAGGGGTTGCCACAAGATATTGTCGCTACGGCCGCCGGAAAAATTGCGGTCAAAATAGGTTTTCTCGATTATAATAATATACCTAATATATTCTCTCTTTCGTGTTAGGTTAGACTTAGATATAGGATATACTTATTCACAATATTAAAGTATGTTGTATGAGCAATACATTAATTTATTTTGTTTAATTGACTTTTAACAAATTGCGTCCTTGACCGAACGCCATAAAAAAATAATATAATAATAATAGTCCTTATTAAAATAGGAAACTCCACAACATACAGGGTGGGCCATTAATAATAGGCCATTATGGGGTTTGACCATAAATAAATAAAATATATGTATTCAATATCGAATTCAACATTATATTTTAAAATTAAATATTGTACATTCAAAATGTATAGAAATTAAATTATTTTTGTTATTTTTTGTTATTTTTAAAAATATCTATAGTTACATAATCTTAAAATATGTAGATAAGTACGCTACATATGCAAAATAAAAATCAACCTATCAAAGTATCAATATTAAAACGGACTTTTTTACAGTCAGAAGTGACGGGTAGATTGACATCATTTAACAAATATGCGGGTTTAACTCTGTTCAAAGATACAGTATAATCCTTTCCACGTTTAAGGACCGTTATAATTTTGTCTGTTCTAGAAAGAACTTTAAAAGGTCCTTCATACCAAGGGGATAAGGATGGTTTAAGTTTAGCTTTCCGAATGAAAATACACTTACAATCTTTAATGTCTGGACTGACAAATGTACTTCGAAAATGATCCCGTTTAGGATTTGTGAATTGTAAGTTATTAAAATATTTTTGTAATTTGCTGATAAATAAAGGTAGTTTAATATCAGAATGTGATTTAATAAAATATTCACCAGGAAGACGTAAAGTTTGGCCATAGACAAGTTCTGCAGATGAACAAAGTAAATCATCTTTAGGCATTGCCCGTAAACCTAATAAAATAATTGGTAATTCATCAAACCAATGAACTGAGTTAGCTCTGGCGATTAATGCAGTCTTAAAGATTCTGTGAAATCTTTCAATCATGCGATTTGATTCCGGGTGAAATGAAGTTGTGTGAAGTCGGTGAAATCCTAAAAATTTTGAAAATTCACGGAAAAGATTTGATTCGAACTAAACTCCTTGATCTGTCGTGACACGAACCGGAATGCCAAAGCGACAGATATAATTTCGAAATAAAGTTTTAGCAACAGTTTCTGCAGTAATGCCTGATAAAGGATAAGCTTCTGGCCAACGAGTGAAATGGTCAATAACTGTTAGTATGTAAGAAAAACCATGTGAAGGTGGTAATGGTCCAACAAGATCAATATGGATATGCTCGAATCTACCCTTGGGAACTTCGACATTACCAATTTGAATTTTGGTATGCTTCTTTATTTTAGAAGTTTGACAATTTAAGCAAGTTTTGGTCCACAAGGTGCAATCGGTGTTCATCCTTGGCCAGAAATAGTTAGAATTGATAAGCTTTTTTGTAGCACGAATACCAGCATGCGTTAAATTATGAAAAATATCAAAAACTGCGCGTCGTAGAGGTTTTTTTACATATGGTCGACATTTAGAAGAAGAAATATCGCACCAAATTTTATTATCTGAATTAGCAATATTGATTTTTTGTAAACAGTATTTGACTTTAGAACTGACATTTGATTGATTGGTTAATAAAGAGGAAAGTTCACAATCGGTTGATTGAGCGTCTTTCAATAATTGTAGATTGAAATTGGTTGAGTTTATTTGAGAAATTTAATTAGGTGACAAAAAATCATGCTGTTCGAGTAATGAAAGACATTTAAACGCGACAAAGTATCCGCAATGAGATTTTCTCTACCGTGAACATGACGTATGTCATTAGTAAATTGTGCAATATATTCCAAGTGTCGTATTTTTTTTTATTGACGAGGAGTTTTTTCAGCACTAGTAAAAAGAGCTTTTGTTAATGGTTTGTGATCTGTGAAACAGATAAAAGAACGACCTTCTAATAAAGGTTTAAAATGTTTGATCGAAGTATATAAAGATAGCAATTCTTTGTCAAAAGTTGAGTATGACTTTTGCGAATCATTTAATTTGCGAGAGAAAAATGCTAAAGGAGTAGATAAGTCTCCAATTCTTTGTTCTAAAACTGCACCCATGATGCATTTGAGCAATCCACAGATAATGTAAGCGTTACATCTTTGTTGTAGCTAGGATGAGATAAGATTGTTGCATTTGCTAAAGCGTTAAAAAAACTATCAGTACAATTAGTTGGCCAGGAGTCTATAACTTTAACTTTATTACGGGCTAACTCAGTACTGAAGGAATGTAAAGGAATTAAAATGTTGGCAAAGTTAGGAACAAAACGATGATAATAATTAATCATTCCTATAAATCGTTGTAGTTGCTTGAGAGTTGTAGGTTTTGGAAAATTATTAATAACGTTAATACGGTCATCGGTAGGTGAAATACCGTTAGCGGAAACATGATGTGCAAGGAAATCTAGAGAACTTTTACCAAAAACACATTTTGACGGTTTAATATTAATTCCATAAGTGTCAAGGGTTCAAAAACTTGACGTAAATGCAGTAAATGTTCATGAGAGTCTTTACTTGCGATCATAATATCGTCTAAATATATGAAAATGAAAGGTAAGTCTGTTCATTCATGAAACGTTGGAATGTTTGTGCAGCATTACGTAATCCGAATGGCATTCTTAAAAAATGGAAAAACCAAAAGGAGTGGTAATTGCTGTTTTGTAAACGTAATGGAGAAGAAACTGATGAAGAAGATGGTTCACAAATTCCTAATTCGACCAACTGTTTGAATTCATTTTTTGCAATATTATGTTTAGTTGCATATGCGCTAGGCATATACAAAGATCATGTAAAGTACCAAAGAATTGGAAACATTTGCAACTGAGTTGCATGTAAAACCGCTGCCCAAGGAATCACTACTTCCACATCCAGATTCTCTGTCCAAGTCACTCACAACGAAAAAACTTTGTATGTGAAAATAATTATTTATGGAACTTTAATAATATAATATTTGAAATCCTCTACCCCAAAAACCCATAAAACGACACCCCACATAGGTAGTGGGGTGGGGGTGGTGATAGGGGGGTGGTAGTGGGCTGTGGATGAAGTAAAAAAATATTTTGAAGTTTCTGGTTCCTGTACATGCACTAAATCACATTTTTTTTTCATCCCCTTTAGTAAGGAGGTGGGGGTGGTAATGGGGGTGGCTAATTTCAAAATTTTTTTTGAGACCTCAGCTTCTCTTGTATATACTAAATACCAATTTCATGGACTCTTACCTGCTTCATTTACCCATTTACCCCAAATTTACCCCAATTTACCCCCCAACCCTTCGACGGAACAAGATGAAAATATAATCTAGTTCTAGATCTCGTTAAAGTACATATGTGTACCAAATTTCAAGTCAATATCTTAAACGGTTTCAGAGTAAACGTGCGCACAAAAAAAGTTACAGACAGACCGACAGACACAGACAGAGACAGACAGAAATTTTTTTTTCGCTCAAACTTAAAATCTCGACGTTTCATGACATTTAAAGCCTATTTGGACAATAAAAATTTTAAAAAAAATTTTTGTCGTTACTATACTTCCACTGGACGTGGAAGTAAAAAGTAGGTCGTTCTCTGAAGAAAGTAACTAAAGTATATACTTTGCACGGGTACGTACTTTTCGATTTGTACTATGATCATACTTTGTATACAATTGTGTTATGTGGGAACACTCTATATCACGACACCATACGGTAACGCATTTCACAAATACCTATACACTTCCCATCTCACCATGCGTCACGTGGATCTCGCTGCTGACAACAAGCATGACTCAAATCCAACCCAGGATAGATGTAGCCTGCCTGGCGCGGCGCGGCGGTATGTTTCTTGGGGGTAGCAGCAATGCCTACTGTTTGCTGATCAATCAGTCAATTGACCGAGGAAGAAAATCATTTAAACAACATTTTAGGAAATTTTATTAACCACAATTATTGTGATAATAATTAATTACTACGTAGGAACAACAGGGGCAGAGACACTTGCAAACATATGCAGCACAGATTTTGACCTTTCCAGCGGCTGTAAATAGAGAAAGATATTTTAAATAAAAGTAGCTATAAAAAACAGCTGTATCTATAAAAAGAAACTTACACCTTTTTGACATAGTCAGTGACGGATTACAGTATTTGCCGCTATACTTTACTTTAATTTCATATTAAATAAAAAAGTGTAAGTTGTGATTTGCTTAATACCTAAATAATAATTTCTAAACATGATAAAAGCAAATAAATAAAAAATAATTAGGTAATTGTAAAAATATTCTGTATTAAAACAGTTTTCGCCGTGACTCTCTTGCTGCAAAGTCATTAATGGTAGACTCAAAAGTCAATATTTGTTGTCAGGTCACTTTCTATTGCCAAAATCGCCAATGAATTTAGCCGATCTTCATCCATAGTAGTAGTGTCTGTTAAATCCGAAAATTACTAACAATTTTAATTCATATAAACTTAAAGTCAAAAATATGTTATCAGATGCCTTCCTGAATAGATAAATTTATGTTTACTACTTTTAGTCTTCATATTTTGTGTTCTTGTACTTTTATGTTTTACATATGCAGACTATTTACAATGGTGTAGGTATAAAATGTTAACATTACCTATTTATTCTATTTTTTTTCTCAATGTATCATTGGTTACTATTCCACTTACGTTATTGACGTATTAAATACATATTTTTGTCCAGTTGACTTATCCTATATCATGTATAATGATCTAAAGAATTAATAAAGTATTATTATTATTATTATTATTATTATTATTATTATTATTATTATTATTATTATTATTATTTTATTCCCTACAATATTATTCACGAGTCAAATGGCAGATTGACTGTATTATGACAACTCCAGTAGTATTAATATACAGACTAACAGGCTACCTACCATTTAGTATTTTGCGAAATAATTAGTAAAAAATTAGCAAAATTAGTCAAAACAAAGTAGGGGTAATACATATTTATAGAGTATGGCAAGTCCAATTTGTTTATTTTGATCTATTGTGTGATAATTAGTATAGCGTACATTGTCACAATATTTTTACATTAACATCGATAATAATGATAAAACAGAATTGCTAGAAAAAAATTAATTAATTAATTTTTCATTGTTTGACGCACATGCATGCCATCTAATGCAAGGTCATCGTACATTCCAAATATTATTTCCATCGTATATTTTTCATGATGGTGTGGCAGGTTTCTTCATTGACAGTTGCATTAAATATATGATAAATACTATTATTGTTTTCAAAAGTGCGGCGGGGCGGTATGATTCCTGGGAGTGGCAGCAATGCCTAGTGTATGCTGGTCACTCAATCAATTGACCGAGGAAGAAAATCATTTAAAGAACATTTTAGGAAATTTTATTAACTACAATTGTGATAATAATTAATTACTACGAGGGAACTACAGGGGCAGAGACAATTGCAAAAAGTAAGCAGCACAGATGTAAATAGAGAAAAATATTTTAAATAAAAGTGTGCTGAAAAGAAAACTTAACCATTTTAATAAAGTGTCATCTCGTCATAATTATATCACGAGAAGCAGGGATTTATTTTTTAAGTATGGCAGGTTTCTTCCTTGCCCAAGTAGCACAAGGAGTTGTATTTTGGTCGTCATCATGTTACAGTAGCTAAAAAGGATGACTATTTGGTTATAGTGGGGATTATTAAAACTAAAATTATTCCGTTCTGGTGACGAAAATGGGGAATCATATCTTGGTCATCAAAACGCAACTGAAGCCAAATGGCCATAACGCATGTGTGCATGTGCAACTCGTTTGGCTCTCTTTGATTTTTGTGCCTGCTTTATTACTAGTTATGAAATGGCTCTTATGGCGAAAGGGGTGAATCTACTTCACCGTAACTAAATCATGACTTTTAGGCATAAAATAAAACAAGAACACTATTATTCCTCTGGCTTTAAGCAGGTGTTGTTCGATAAAATGGTATACTTTGTCCATCTTTAAAATTATCTGAACATCACAATTGCATACGAGATTGCATATATGGTCAATCAAGAGGGTTAATTTTATCAACGCACAAAATTTTTCTATAAACTTATATAAAATACTCATAAAAACAAAGAGACCTCCAGAAATCTCTAAATTTTATGTATAATTAAATTAATTTGAAATATATACATATAAACATTTTGTAATTTCAAGAAGCACGATCGATGGTAAGGTTATTAAAAGTTATTAAAACATCGAATTAGTAAATCAAAACTTTATTTTATAGGTATAATAATTAATAAAGTATTGAAAATGAACGTAATGGCCGTCGTTCGGGTTCTTCTTGATTGATAGAAAACATGGCGGCAAGTTGTCATCATTTGGCATATGCTTTCGCTAATGATGCTAGAAATAAGCCAGAATATGACTGTAAAAGATCTAATAAACTTTTTTCGTCAAATGGCAAATTTAACCGGTCATATTGCCCAAACTATTACCAGAAAATTGGTTGAAGTGGTTAGCGAGTTTTCGCATCAAAATACGGCTAAACTATGAAAAACATAACCTCTCTTTTTTACGTTTCTTTTAACTGCCTTTGTGTGGAACTGGTTACTTTGTATTTTGACCTTTGTTTCTCCATCGTTTTTACATTTCCTTTCTCCAACCAAATTAAAATTTGTTACTAAAGTTTCTTAAAATGTATTGCGTGGACGAAACCATCGAGGAGCAAAGCCTTAGTGCAATTCCTTCAAGTTAGGTAGGTAGTAAATAGCCAACTGTACTGGTCAAATACAAAAGCATACATACATTTTTGACTAATCCGCAATCAAAACCAGACACAAAATACAGCAACCGTGTACAATAAAAAGGAATAATAGTAAAATGTTAATGATGGCTAGAGCCATAGAAAATGAAATGTCAGCATTCTTGGACACTGATGCAGAAGATAGGTTGACATTTTTACTTTAATAATCTAGATATTTATGCCTATTAATGCATAAGCTTTTGTCGAGGGGGTAATCACTTATGCAATATGTGGGACAGGTATATGTGCAATGGTGTGCAATGTCGTGCAATATGTATGCAATATGTGTGCATTATTGCAATTGTGGGACACATAATTTCAAGTGATTGCCCTCTCGGCTTTTGTAGACAAAAAAAACACCCCATGAAAAGTGTTATGCCGCTATATAAGTACCTACTCTTTGAACTTACTTTTAGGCGACATTCCTTTTCCAGAATATGTGGAACTATGCCTATATTTTCTTTTACATTTCATTCTTATTTTTCTGTTGATATAAAACTTTTTTGCGTGTGTATAAAGTTTTCAACATTATCAATACTTGTTTTTAGGTTATATTTTCATCTTACCGTTTGGCCCCATTTTTTGGTTTTTCGCTTATATCTCGGAAACTATGCGCCGTAGCGGCTTGACCACTCTATCCAAAATTGAAGCTGACAAAATTTGCTACTAATCGCTACTTACATTTGTCGATATATTTAATCCAGGCAACGAATGCTCAAAAAAGGGCGTAGAGGAAAATGTTAGGGACAGAAAATGTGACTTCGGAACTTTGTTTGGACTAGTCTGGAGATGAACATATCAAAAGTCCCCACTCCTAGGTGCTGAGCGGGGGGAGGGAGGGGGGGTACTTTAAAGGTCCCATTTTTTGATTTTTCACTTATATCTCGGAAACTATGCGTCGTAGCGGCTTGACCACTATACAAAATTGAAGCTGACAAAATTTGCTACAAGAATCGCTTACATTTCGATATGTTGTTCTGTTCTCGAGATATCCGCCATCGAAATTCGGAAATTGCAGAAAACAATTTTTTCGCCTCACGTTTTTTGCTCTATTTGTTAAAGTAACTCTTCTAATGTTGTTCCCACTAAAAAGTCGTGAGAAAAGAAGTTGTAGAGCATTAAATTTTTAATTTTTTTTAACGGGAGGCGAAAAAATTGTTTTCCGCAATTTCCGAATTTCGAGGGCGGATATCTCGAGAACAGAACGACAAATGTAAGTAGTGATTCTTGTAGCAAATTTTGTCAGCTTCAATTTTAGAGTGGTCAAGCCGCTACGACGCATCATAGTTTCCAAGATATAAGCGAAAAACCAAAAAATGGGACCTTTAAAGTGCCCCCCGCTTACCACCTAGGAGTGGGGATTTTTGATATGTTCATCTCCAGACTAGTCCAAACAAAGTTCCGAAGTCAAATTTTCTGTCCCTAACATTTCGCCTTTTTTTTTGAGCATTCGTTGCTTGGATTAACATGCCAAATATTATTATCCTGTCACATTTTTTACATTTGTCTTCATAAGTTGCCCATCCTGTATATTTTTCTCGTTGGCAATAACGTCAACTATCTACGAAATATTATTTTCTCCTCCGTCAAGTAGTTTTGTAGATACAGCGCCAACAGGAGACAGACAACAGACTTGACCGCCTTTAAAGGAAAGCGATTAATATACCACCTTGGCCGTAGGGTAAATTATTATTATTGTTAATTAGAAATTGTTATTACATATTTAGGTGGAAATAGACAGAAAATGCCATCGATTTGATAAATGATTAATCTAAGAGCATATCAAAATCAATACAATAATAATTTATAAACTCAAATCAGACTTTATTTTCGTGTATATAAACCTCTTTATGAACAAGAAACGTTAGTTATATAAATACCGTACCTATAATAAAAAAATAAGATTGTGCTGATAAAGGTTAATCAAAAGTAAACATTTTTGAAGCCTAGATTATACGAACGTTGCAGAGGCGTAGCCATGCACGGGCAATTTTCTCAGTTGCCCGGGGCACCAGGCCTTTAGCCGCCCCGGGTCCCGCGAAATATTAATATTCCGTTGTTTTCGCATTCGCAGCGGTGTGGTTTCTACAGTATATACCAATTCGGAATTTCCCGCCTTCACCCAGTGAACGCGAGTTTCTCGAGTGCATCGCGGGACACGGTCAATGCGAACCGACTTCAAAAAATAACAAAAATGAGGAGATTTTTTTATATATCTGTTCAATGATTACTCTCACGTGGCTTAAGCGATTTCTGTCAAACCTATTGCAAACTGTAGGCTATTATCCGGTGGTGGTCCCCTACTAAATTTATAAAGCTACATCTAGTATAAGCTTAACAAAAATTTTTAAACATTTTTTTTTAACCGACGTCATATTAGAAGAATACTCGAAGATTTGGCGGAGTCTCCGGTAATTTCAATTAATGCACAACCAACAGGGTATTATTTTCCTGGTAACATTCACATGGTGCCCAACATAAAGAGAATTTCACAATAGTTTCCTTCACTGTGTAGAAGTTAAATAAATAATAGAAGCTACTAAAAAGGTTGAAAAAAATCATACTGTACCTTATTACCTAATATCAATTTGAAATCGGTTCAAACATATACTCTTTGATATTAGGTTATAAGGTACAGTTTCTTGCTACTTTTCACTAATAGGTAGACAGAATTAGTAAACCTGCGTGAAATCTTAATTCTTAATTTTTAGAGATACTCTTTGAAAATTTGTTGATTTAAAAAAAGTGTTATATCTTTTGTTTTTCTTTTTGCGTATCACTATTGTCTAGAGGGGCTCGAAAATGTATGTCGCCCTAGGGCCCCATGTAACCTAGCTACGCCTCTGGAACATTGAGACAATATTTGCAAATTTAAGATAAAAGATAACTAATATTTGCAAATTTTTAAAATATGGATAAATATTTGAGAATATATGGTGCAAATTTTTATATTAATACAGGACATTGAGGACGTAGCGTACATCATAAACCTATTAAGAAAGGTCATACATTCATTGTTGCACAGAGTGGCTGGTATGTATTATCAGATTTAAATCTATTTTTTTCCCCCACATTTGTTTGCAAATAAGTAAAATATTGTTATGAAATGTAGGTGATTATAGAATGATATACAGAGTGTTCCTTAATGACGTGCTAATATTTCAGGGTGTGATTCCTTATGAAGAAAAGTTCATATTAGCATGCCAGCAACGGCTTAAACTTTTTGCTACAGGGTGTTTAATTCTCTTTTTTTAAATCGTTATTTTCAATATCTCAGAAAGTACTTTAGATATTATTTTCAATTTTAATATGTGCTCATTAGGGTGGCCCATCTTTTTCGAAATCGAAATTTTTTATTTCTCACCCCTGCAAATGGTTCCATTTGAAGAAAAAACAGTCCCCTCAAAATATTATTGAGACAAATTGAAGGCAAGGGGTGCCGCAGAATGCATTATTATGCAATAATAAAAGTAAATGGAATTATTTACATTCTTTGGTTGATGCATTGTTTTTTTTTTTTAATCAGCAACATTTATCTTTAGAATGACTAATCAAGTCATACAAATATCAAAGACATTATCTGTTGTGACTATGACATATGTCATACTACTGTAAATTCGTAGTCTAAGAAAACTAGACTAGAAGTTTTTGAAATAAAACTCTCGTTTTATCTTTGTGTATTTTATTATGAAACGTTTATTTCATACATAGTACCAAATATTATCCTAAATCTACAAGACATATAGTAATAAAAACAATATTTTTTGCACTAGGCCAAAGCATGCGACAGGGTTTCTTTTTTTACATTTGGAAACTGTGATTTATAATCATTTGAAACAACTTGAAGTAAAAACTGTTTTTGGTCTTAATTTTTTGTTAAAATGTCATTATAGTCAGTAATAAGTTTGATTCCTCTCTCAGCGGCATCATTTACAACTTTAATTTTGTTTACAATATTGAAACATCGGGTATAACTTTCATTTTCCCTCCATGTTGTTGGATCATTTTCCAAAAATTCCATAGACAAACCTAATTTTTGAAAAAACTGTTTAGTGTTCTCGCATATTATGAAGTCCTGAATTTCCTTGTTTTCAACGTCAGTAATGTTACTAATCATAAGTCGTTTAATACCCTCTTGATTTGGTGCTTTCCTATTCAAAGCTTTAACCATTTCTTTTTTAGTGGTTACTGAAATATCGTCATCAAAGAAAGATAAACCAACATTTACTGAATTAAGGTACCACAAATGGTTCACTATTTTCCTACTTGCGGCTTGAGATATTTATTTGTCAATATTTTGATAATTAATGAGTTCTTTACAAAAGTCTAAGTCATGAAGCGGTGCTTTACTAGCAAATGACGCTGTAAACCAGGCCTTTACATAAACCTTTACAATAAAGAGACATATATCTTCAATACCTATTTTTTATTTTTTAGTTAGTTGGAACTGATCTTGGAAAAAAATATTTTTAGACAGTAAATGGCTTTGGCCATCCAACGTGCATGATGAAATGCCCCTGGTTGATAGAATGTCGTGTGAGTGGGCTCTTCTTCAACAAAAAGTTTAGAAAGCATTAAAAATTCTTTATAATCATCACGAGGCTGTTGCAAAGTTAAAGCTGCATTTAAAAACTTTACAATTTCGGCTTTAACTGGTTGTAAAATGTGTTTAATTTTTGATACCTGGAATCCAGTTTTTAGTTTATTTTGATCTATTTTAGGCCAAAATTCCCTAAACCGTTTGAATAGTGGCACATTTGGACCAGATGAGGAAGGCATTTTTGTGTCAAACACACTTCTCAAAACCACTTCAAAAATATGATGTCTACAAGGAAAATATAGAATATCTCTTTCTAATTTTTGTTGCAATAGTGTGGCTGCCCCATTTATATAACCCATATTTGATGCTGTTGTATCACAACACAAAGCTATTACCTTTTCGTCCAAATTCCATTCACAAAGCACATCATAAACTGCTTCAGTCTGTTCTCTTCCAGTTGAATTGGGCAAAGCTGGTACTCCAAGTAGTTGTTCAATATCTCCACTAGTAACTAAGATAGCAAGTCTATCGATATTTCCCATTCCAGTGAGAGAAGGTAAAAGTTTTCCATCCCAATGGATGACTGGGGCCGGCAATTCAGAATTACCGAAGGCAGTTTTTAATATTTCAGCTCTTTCTTCGCGGATGCGTTGTCTAGAGCGCTGAAGTGTGGTTCTGCTGATGGACAAAGATGTGGTGTCATGTCCTAGTGCTTCTGCTATTGCCGTCAAAATATGGACTCCATACCTGTCGCTTATTTTGCAAGCATCAAATGCAGCGGCTATTTTTGGTGTGATGATGTTACATGTTCCATACAATCTCCTCTTTTTTGGCTGTGACGGGCCAGGCTGGTCTTGTAACAACTCTTCTTGGGCTTCGATTATTTCATCTTCATTTTCGTTGGAGTCGGCTGAATTACTACTTGATGATGGACAGGTGACTGTTTCCTCTAATCTAGCTTTTTCTTGTTGACTTCGTTGCATTCGTTCGGATAATTTCTGTAATTTCTCCTCAGCTGATTTTTCTTGAGAAGCAAGTTGGTAATCAATACCATGCATAAATCCAGGACGTCCCTTTTTTCTTTGGTTAATTAAAAACTGCTTATCTTCATCTATTTTCATCAACTCCAATGCATTTGCATGAGAAATGTCAAAAAGATCGTCCAATTTTTCAACGAAATTTTTTTCTTTACTCCCGCACTGGCCCTTTTAGCCGATTTTTGTAAGTTCATCCACTCTGCATAAAGTTTATCTAGTTGTTTAACACAATGAAAATCCTGACGTGTCTTGACACCTCTTTTATTGTTAATTTAGCACTTTCATGTACACTTAGCTTCACTTCACGAATGTTATAAAAGAGCACTTGTAATACTTGTCTATTAGACGGCAATTTATTGCCAATGATTTGTAACGAATAGTGTCCAACTAAGTAAATGAAAGTATCCTTTCGTAAGGATCTAACATCAGCCATCGTTAAATGTTTTTTCAAAAAGGAACGTATGCTAGAACTTATAATGTCACCACTGTAAAACACAATTGCAAACTGACATAAAAACCTACCGTAGGTGCATTATATTTCCAAACTTCCAAAACAAATAATTTCTAGGAAATAATTACACCAATAAAACATTATGAGAAAAGAGGTAGATATTTGTATTTTAAGTAAAATTTAAGTGTATTACCGTAATAAAATCTTATCTACAAATTTCTACCTGAATGCGGCACGGGTTACCGTTCACCGAATTATCTGAAACTTTGACATAAATTATTCCTAGTATAATAGTATATTTTCGTGGGGTGAGACTTAAAAAATACGCAAAAAAAAATTCACCCCCTATAGAGATGTGCCACCCTAGTGCTCATAGGATATAAAAGCACATATTTTAGTGAGGAGAGTTATTCTATCGCTCCACCAGCGGCGTCCCTGCAAACATGTCCTCTGATATTTTTTACCAAAAAAGTGGTACGCCACTGACATTTTTCATGTGGATATTTTTTCTGATTAGCCTGGTCAATTACATGAAAACGGTCTCTTGAGTTTTTCTCGGCATACGCACAGTTCTTGATCAGAACAATTAAATTCAAATTGAAACTAATTATTGTTATTAACATTGATAATGATAATTTTATTGTTATAAAAATTGTTGGAAATGGCCACCTTCAGTTAATAGGCATGCTTCCGCCCGTCTTCGCATCGAATTACGCACTTGTTCAAATATTCCCCGCGTATTCCGTAAAGTAGTATTACTATGAGAAGATGCCAGCAAAAAATATGCGCAGAAACGAGTTTGTGCGCTCCATCATTCTAAACCAATGAGAAAGAATTACGTGACATTCAATGTCAACACCAGTGGCGGCGGTGCTCTGCAGTAGAGCGGCGGCGACGGTAATAATAATAATAAAACAACTTTATTAGGCAAAGTTTAGTAGAACTTACTATTCTTACACTTCTCCTGAACAAAGGTTACTCGTAACAGTTGGCAAGTTTTAATCCACTCCATTTTCACAGTTCCTTGACCGCGAAACTTTTATTGCAATTACACATTCCTATACCCCAGATAAAGCTATGCCACTGGTAAAAATATTCGCGCATTTTGGCTCCTCCCTGGCATCTTCTCATAGTAATACTAGTCTACTGTTTCACACGAGGCAACTATTCGCTCTCTTAAATCTTCTAAAGTGTTAATGGGAGTTTTATATACCAGGGTTTTAAGATGACCACACAAAAAGAAATCTAAACTATTGAGATCAGGGAATCTTGCTGAGGTCCTCTGCACAGGGCCGTTTCTAGGTACAAAATATAAAATACCGCCTCTTACTTCAAAATTGATGAGCGGGGGGAAAAATCTCAAAAAAAAAATTTCCACCAAATTCTAAAAAGCCGCCTCGTACTTCAAAATTGATGAGGGGGGATTGACGAAGGTGTTCTGTGCACACCTCGCACACCTAGTCAACACGGTCCTGGATTAGGATAACCACATATAAATGGTCGCGAACAATTAATAAACAGGAGCTTCATCGTGCATGTACCATATTTGATTCCTTAACGCAATTAGTACATCTTCATTCAAGCAACACAGGTAGTGGGCGGACGAAAAACCCCTCTCTCAAAATTTTACCTCTTTACTTTTTTTCTTAAAGTGTCATCCGTGTGGGCTATTACCAATTAAAGGAAAAAAGTGCCTAATTCAACATGGCGGCGCATTTTTTCTTTATTTCTGCACGGCGGATTTTTTGGGATTTCCATTCAGAGATTCCTGGATAGTCATAGATACAAATTTGTTCCGGGTTTGGTCCAAATTTAATTCTGTTTTACTGAAGTATTATTATAAACAAAAATTTTATATTATACTTATAAAATTAGTCCAGTCAAAATAGACATTCAACCTCGGAAAAATTCCGATGGAGTTGAAAATGTATACAGACCTTTAAATGAAATATTAAAATTGAATTTTTCCACTATATATAGTTGCTGCAACATTGCTATAGTATAATCTGATGTAGTTTAAGTCCATCAGCAAAACTAGCATTTTAGTGCTAGAGAAAAATCGTTTTCTTCTAGTAGAGAGACGTATTCTTTGAAATCCAGTATTGCCGTTTGACTGAAACTGTTTTATCAGTCCTTTATCTTTGAATACAGTTTGCACCACCAAAGACTTTCAAAATGCTGGAATTGTCGGACTTTACCATTGCCAGTCGGGTCAGTTACCAACAAGATTTTAGACTCTTAAAACGCATGATAATATTATTTCATTGTATTTAGATATTTCATGATAAATAGATAATACCAATCAGACACCAAACAGCTAACCGGAACAACCTGCGGTATTGTTTTTCTGCATTTTTCGATCGCTCAATTTATTGCGTTTGACCATTTCAAAACTCCCCGCTTTAAACGGCTTTTGTCTCTGATTTTTGACAACGTCGCGAATGTTTGCGACAGAATGTTAACTAGAAGCTAGTATGCGCATAGATAGCACGGGTAAAGACAGACTCCACATAAATGATATCGATTTCAAAAAATTAGGTATTATAAAATATTATCCAAAGATGCTGTTAAATAAAAATTTCATTTTAGCATCAGCGTATCATAATTTAAAAAACGATATATTTTATATATTATATATATAGGATCTTCTACTGATAATACCGATTTCAAAAACCGCTGCCCAAGGAACCACTACTTCCACATCCAGATTTTCTATCCAAATCACTTACAACGAAAACATTTGTATATGGAAATAATTGTTTATGGAATTTTAATAATATAATATTTGAAATCCTCTACACCAAAAACCCATAAAACGATACCCCACATCGGTAGTGGGGTGGAGGTGGTGATAGTGGGGGTGGATAAAGTAAAAAAATATTTTTAGGTTTCTGGTTCTTGTACACATACTAAATCACAATTTTTTTTCATCCCTTTTAATAATGGTGGGTAATGGTGCTGGGTAATAATGGGGTGGGGGTGGTAATGGGGGTGGCTAATGCCAAAAATTTTTTATGGACTCTTACATGCTTGATTTACCTATTTACCCCAAATTTACCCCAATTTACCCCCCAACCCTTCGACGGAACAAGATGAAGATAAAATCTAGTTCCAGATCTCGTTAAAGTACATATGTGTACCAAATTTCAAGTTAATATCTTAAACGGTTCCAGAGTAAACGTGCGCACAAAAAAGTTAGACAGACCGACGGACAGAATTTTTTTTTCGCTCAAACTTAACATTTCGACGTTTCATGACATTCTAAGCCTATTTGGACAATAAAAATTTTTAAAAATTTTTTTGTCGTTACTATACTTCCACTGGACGTGGAAGTAATTGGACCAAAAAATGGAACGGCAACATCCGGATTATTAATCTTTGAACTATTCTCAGCTAATATCCATTGATAAAATGCGGTCCTCACATTTTGCATACTCACTTCCTTCTAGCGTCCGCTCTAATAGGAGTTAAAAAAAATCCAGAAAAATTCATGCATTTTTTCAATTTTCCCCTTGTCAGATTATGTTCCAATTTATTCTACATTTATGATCCGATAGTATCTATAATTGGTTATAATAGATAAAAAATTTTTCGAAAATTTTCTATTTCTTCTTTACTCGAAAACTGTTTAATATTAAAGGCTGAAATTTGGCAAAATTATGTTTATCACTTTGTCTTAACCTCACTTGTCAAATCCAAACTTCTCTACTTTCTATACTTTCTGGACTACCCGCCGAGAATGCGATCTTTTATACCTAAAAATGACAGATCTCGAATTTTCTGAGACGACGCCACCATTCTCTAGATAATTCCGGATGTCATCACTCTAGAACTACTACTACTGGTGGTAGGTTCTTTCTCGAGTAGGTACAAATACATCTGAATTAATTGAAGGGGTTGCAACACATCACAATATTGATAACAATTCAGACAAAATGTGCACAATCCGTGCGGGGGCAAATTTACCCATCTTATCCGAGTATGGCCATTTCTTTGTTACTGTATTTATTTACTGTCTTGTCCACTATTTTACCTTTGATTGTATCATCTTAGCTGTAAGCTTTCTATTACAAACTCACTCATATACCGTGCGTGTAATGGCAAGTTAGACATGGGAAATAGAATTGCAACATCGCGTGTGCCAGTTGACTAAAATGAAATAACAGAGCTGGGATACTTCAGTAGTCGAGTGCCGACAGGCGGGTTTTGTTGTTACTATGTTGTCATATCTCTCGCGCTACGTGGATGTACATGTCTAATCCGCAATTACACGCACTGTATAAGTAATACATTTATTTTGTGCTCCTGAAAATGGTCATTTGGCTGCTGGATATAAATAAATAAATATGATATCCTATAAATATATGCTTCTTTGTTGCAGATGGAGATTTTTGGTATCCAATTCGCTCCCCTAAATGTCCCATTGGAGCGGCGTCTACAAACGCTGGCAGCTGCAGGATGGATGATCACCATGGCCTTCGGTGGAGTAATAGGCTCATTCATAGCAATATACTTAGTGTTATTTACAAGATTCTGGTGGCTAACGATATTATATTTGTTTTGGTGTTGGGTAATAGACAAAGAGACTAGTGAGAAAGGTGGGCGGCCGAGTAACTGGGTCCGGACTTGGCGATGGTGGAGGTATACCAGAGACTACTTCCCACTACGTTTCGAGAGGTTACCCTGGGTTGAGCTGGATCCTCAGAAAAACTACTTGTTCTGCTGTTTCCCGCATGGAATGTTATCCACTGGCTCTTTCAACGCTTTTGGTACCGAACTAGGTGGATACAAGAATTATTTCCCTCATCATAGGCCGCACGTGGTTACGTTGACTCAGCATTACGTCATGCCATTTTTCCGCGAATTGGCTTTAGGTTTAGGAGGAATATCCTCGTCCGCCAAATCGATTGACTACGTTCTGAGCATACCGGGCGGTGGGCATGTCTGCGTTTTAATGGTTGGTGGGGCGGCCGAGGCGTATTTCTGCAAACCGGGTAGTTATAAACTGATTTTGAGGAACAGAAAAGGCTTCGTCAAGTTGGCCTTGAAGAATGGCACTCCTTTAGTGCCCGTGTTGTCCTTCGGCGAGACGGATTTGTTCGATCAGGTGGAGGGGTCGCGATTAAGGAATATCCAGGAGGCGTTGAGAAAGTGGATTGGACTTGCACCAGTCGTGCCGATAGGGCGGGGGTTTTTCCAATACTCTTTTGGAATTATACCTCGTAGGTGCAAAGTTACGACGGTCGGTAAGTAAATCATGTGTGTGTCTTTTATGGGCTATGGCACAGGCGAAATTATTTTCTTTCGTGAAACTCTGTACTTTCAACACAGCTAGTGATAAATTCAGGGTTATCTAGTAGAAGTATTGATGGATTGTTTTATCATTCTGCTTTAACCTATTGACGATTCTAGTAAATCGCCACGCCCCGGGCGTTAAGCTGAGGAACAACTTTAATTAATCATTTTAAATGAAATATTAAAAATTAATTTTTCTACAATAGTTGCTGTAACATTGCTGTAGTATCGTCTGATGTAGTTTAAGTCCATCAGCAAAACTAGCATTTTAGTGTTATAGAAAAATCGTTTTCTTCTAGTAGAGATACGTATTCTTTGAAATCCAGTATTGCCGTTTGACTGAAACTGTTTTCTCGGTGCATTATTTTTCAATACACCAAGTTAAGAGTGCAGACTTTTAAAATGCTGGAATTGTCGAACTTTATCATTGCTAGTAGGGTTAGTTCGAGTTTGTCAACAAGATTTTTAAAACGCATGATAATATTATTTCATTATATTCAGCTATTTCATGATAAAACGGATAATACCAACCAGATACCAAACAGCTAACCGGAACAACCTGCGGTGTTGCCAGACTGCCATCATTTTCTTTACATTTTCCGATCGCTCATCCCATTACGTTTGACCATTTCAAAATTCCCCGCTTTAAACGGCTTTTGTCACTGATCCTGGACAACGTCGCGAATATTTGCGACAGGATGCCAACTAGAAGCTAGCGTGCGCATAGATAGCATGGGTAAAGACAGACTCCACATAAATGATATCGATTTCAAAAAAATAGGTATAAAATATTATCTCAAGTTGCTACAAAAAAAATATTTTAATTTTAGCATCAGCATATCATAATTTAAAAAAAATAAAAAAGGATATATTTTTTAAGGACCTTCTGCTGATATTACCGATTTCAAAAAATTAGGTATAGAATATTACTAATACTATTCCAAGATGCTACAAAAAAAAAATCAACAACTGTCGATCGCATTGTGACATCACGATAGGGATGTAGAATGTTGTTTCCACATACCTTAGTAACGCAAAGTTGTCTTTTGAAACATTTTATCAAAGAATGTCTGTTTACATCAGCCCAGCTATGTCTCTGGTGATATTAACATATTCCCATTGTTTGTGAAGTGAATTTTTTTTTTTTTTTTATTAAATAATATAGAATATGTACAAACAAGCCTTCCAATACAGATTTCCGCGAAAATTATTATCAATTTTTTGAGAAAACAGAAGTTAAAATAAGTGATGTTTAAAATTGGTGACGTAGGTAGTTTGGCCGATGACGTAGGTAGACTGTATGGATTCATTGATAGAATGGTTTTATACAAAACAGTGTGGTGTTGCCAAGTTGAAATTCCTTCTCTAGTTCTAGTAATTATATTTGAAGAAAACAGGAGTATAAAGCTTATTTATTAAATCAATTTTATTATATTTATCCACGAAATTTAATTTTCTCATGTAAAAAATATTAATAGGCGTGAATTATTTAAATAATTTTTAATGCCGATTAGATTTTTAAAAACATATTTAGCAACACATGGCAACAATGTCAACGTATAGTCAAATGACAGATGTGTTTTAACGGGTCGTGTTGCTTTGAAGCATTTCAATTTCTTTTATCGAGGTATTTGCTGCTATTTACAAATAATAGATAATGTCATCTAAAAGATGTTTTATAAAAAGTTGTGGAAACACAAGTATAAGTGCGTCGGAAAATTTTTTTGTAACTGTTCCGAAAAATATGGATATTCGAAGAACTTGGTGGCAAGCTTCCAATATTTCTGATCCCATCCCTTCAGGTTCGTTTATATTTTGTTGTTACGATTAGTCAGCCACATACTAGTTACAGAACTGTTGATTAAAATATACTTACTAATAATAAGTGTACTTACATACTTAAATAGAAGTGTTTACCTTTGCGTTTTCACATTTTTCACGTTTGCTGACAAAAAATCCAAATTTTGTTTATAGAAAGAATATGTCGTAATCAACTTTGGACAGATTGGATGAATCTCTTTTCACAAAATTCAACTCCATCTTAATAGTTTATTGATAAAATATAAAATAACGACATCAAACGCCACATAAACAAACAACAAATAAATCTAACTTATGTTTCTTTCACTTGTATTATAACAAGAATTGACAACTGGCAGCAAGCAAGTAATGTTGAAAGTTGGAAGAGAGCCGCGAATTTTTTTTTACATTTTCAATATAACTTCTAAATGATAAACATAAATACCTTTTAATTCCCTCTAAATACTGTATATAATATTTATTGATTTTCAAGATATTGATCGAAATAAAAGTATAGGTAAAATAATGTAAAAAAAATACACAATTTGGCATTCATATAAGATAGTTACAGTCTAAGCGAAAATTGTTTATTGGTTAAATTATTTCCCGCCAAATAAAATCATTTGAAATTGCGGGCGTATTCTTATTTCTTATTTGTATTTAAGAAATTATTGTTTTGTTTTAAATTGATTATGCAGTAATTGCTAAAATAATAACATTACTTGATATTTCACTAAAACTGAATTTAAAAAAAATGGAAAATACCCCATTGTGAAATATAGTTCAGTCGAATTGTAATTTGACACGGCGAAAATACATAACCACGATATTATTGTTTTAAGTTTTAAGCCCTTATAGTTTGCCAACTGATGTCATATCGGATAAGGGTGGGGGGTCATAAAGTTGAAAAGTTGGTTTTTCGCGTTTAAATAGAAGGCTAATAATCTGAGAGGAAAGTTCAAATGGGAAAGTTATAGGTATTAAAAAAACCTATAAAATTAGCCCCCGAACATTAAGATAGCTTTATTAGGTCAGGAGTAAGTTCAAAAAATTTTTAATTTCAGCAGTATTTTAGAATTTTTTTTTAAATTTTACTAAAGTATGTGCTATATAGGAGGGAACATCTGATAAAAATTTCAGATCGATATCTGCATTATTTTTTGATATATTCAATTTTTTTGAAAAAAAAAGGGTCTTCGAAAAATGGCTATAAGTACTTCATTTTCCGTCAGATTTTGCTATGAGAAGAAAAATTCTATTCTTCGAGAGTTGTTCAGTATTTACAAATTTTTTCTATATGGTCATTATTCAGAAAAAAGTGGTGAAAATTTAATTAAAAAAAATAGAAAATTTCTTTGCATAAAAAAATCCAATTAAAGATAAATATCTTTTGAATAGAATGCAGTGGTTTTTTTTTTGAGGTGAACCAAAAAAACAGCTCTTCAAAATGGTAGACATGATTTTTCGACACTGTATTCCATTCAACTATATAACTTAACTGGATTTTTTTATGCAAAAAAATTTTCTATTTTTTCAAATTAAATTTTCATTACTTTTTTCTGAATAATGACCATATAGAAAAAATTTGTAAATATTGAACAACTCTCGAAGAATAGAATTTTTCTTCTCATAGCAAAATCTGACAGAAAATGAAGTACTTATGCCATTTTTCGAAGACCTTTTTTTTTTTCAACAAAATTGAATATATCAAAAAATAATGCAGATATCGATCTGAAATTTGTATCCGATGTTCCTTCCTATATAGCACAACTTTAGTAAAATTTCAAAAATTTTTCTAAAATATTGCTGAAATTAAAAATTTTTTTGAAAATTTCGGTTTTTTTTAATTTACTCCTAACCAAACTATAAGGTCTTGTTGTTTAAAACAATAAAATCGTTGTTATGTATTTTCGCCACATTTTAATACTATTCGCGATAATTCGACCGGACTTGCATCTGCCAGGATTCACATTTAGAGAACGAACAAATGAAGTAAATTGAATAATCAGCTTGTGAATAATCAGCTGTCAGTGAATTTAATGTCAATTAGATATAATAATGACGTGCTAATAGTTCAGGGTGATCCTTGGGTCATTCTATGAAAAGTTCACATTATGAACATATGTCCGCAACGGCTTAAATTTTTTGTTACAGTGTGTTGATTTTTTTTTAATCGTTATTTTTTATATCTGAGAAAGTACTTTAAATATTATTTTTAATTTAAGTATGTGTTCATACCAGAGCTGGGCAAATACTTTGAAAAAGTATTTAAATATTAAATACTAAATACTTTCAGAAAATTGAAAGTATTTAAATTTTAAGTATTTTCAAAAGATAAAAGTATTTAAATAATAAATAACAAAAGTAATTAAATAGTTTAAACTTAGTATTTAAATACTTTCTGAATATTTAAATATTTTGATAACATTGAAATATTTTGAAGGATAGTTAAGTGTAAAAATAGCCTTTAATGGCTAAACTTCACCAGAGTGTATTTTCTATTTTTGTAGAAATCAATAAAGACTTAATATTATCATTATCATTATTATTATTATATTAAATACTATTTGACTATTTGAGGTGTCAAAATTTTAGGTTTCATGACTTTCATGAACTTCTACAACACTATTTTAATACCTCTATACTTAATCAGTTCTAGTTGGGTATTGGACTTTTACTTATCCGTCTTCTGCAAATACCCAAATAAAGCACAGAGACTATGGCACTAGTTCAACTGTTCTCTGTCACAATCACAAAACATATACACGCAGAATGAGAGGGAAACTTGCGTTTATTTTCGGTTTATTATAAATATTTAAAAAATCATAAATGGTATAATCCTTAAAATAGTTTCAAATACTCCCCATTTCTCTAAGGAATACAACCATATACAGTTTTTATCATAAACTTTGTATATAGTTAAATGCCACACTTTAATAATGAAATTAGGAACTATTTTCATTGACAAACTACGATATTCAAGTACAACAGAAATTTACAATAAAAAAAAATATATATAATTGTATTCGTTAGAACAATATAGCAATTATTTAAAACAGTTTTAAAGATTATAGTATATTTGGTTTTTCAATTATTTATAATAAACCGAAAATAAACGCATATTTCCCTCTCACTCTGCAAAAGCCTAACTTTAACAGTTAACACTTACTGTCTATGTCTGCTCTCAACCAACTTTCTGGGAATTAAGTCGTGAATGACTGAGGACTGAATGATGCAATGTGTTTATTAACTACATAGTATAGTACATGTCTTGATTCTTGACGAGTATCTGCCTGTCTCTCTGGAGTATTTGATTATATTTGTTGTATATATTTAAATACTTTTGAGATTCAAATACTTCTGAAAGTATTTAAATACTGTCAGAAAAGGATTTAAATACTTTTTTAGAAGTATTTAACTACTTCTCAGTTATTTAAATAGATTAAGTATTTATAAATACTTTAGGATCATTTTCACAAATACTAAGTAGTAAATAATTCAGAGAAAGTATTTGCAAGTATAAATACAAATACTTGTTGCAAGAAGCATTTAAATACTTTCTAGTATTTAAATACTTATGAGGTATTTGTAAGTACATATTTGCCCAGCTCTGGTTAATACGATATAAGACCACATATATTAGTTAGAAAAGTTATTTTATCGCTAAACCAGTGGCGTCCCTGCAAACATGTCCTCTGATATTTTTTACCAACTACTGGGCGTCTAAAAAATGTTTCCATTTGAAAAAGTTGACATAATTACAAATTAGTAATTTCGGAAATTTTGATTTATCGTAGCTACTAAACCCATTCGAAAATCTTACGTTTGCATTTTTCTCTTATTGTTTTGGTCCATTTGATTGATTCGAGTGATGCACTCTAGATGAGAAAATAAAAATAGCCCTAGAAAAATCAAGTAGTCTCAAAATTATTTTAAAACTACGCAGTCGTACTTAAAATGGTCTCCGGAATCCAAAAATGTAAAGATATACAGGGTTTTCCATTTAAAATTTAAAGTTGGGATAATTTCCGGGGAAACCGGAGGTGATGCAAAAGTGTCAAATTATGAAAAATTTGTGGATATGTTAAACCTATTACAAATAGAAATACTCCTAGCAACAAATTAGCTTTATAATTAGGTTTTATAGAACACCTTAAAACTTACCTTATAAGAGCAATTATACTTGAACCTTAAAAGATCTTAATCACAAATCACAACATCAATAAAGCAAAAGACTATTTTATAGCCCCGATAAAACTTTTTTAAAACCTCCTGAAGACCAAAATGACTTTTAAATTGTTTATTGGAATATTTATTCATCTCGATAATAAGGGTATCCCTGTATCAATTTGATTACATCAAATTAGTATCGTACAAATATAGATAAGATATAGATTTACCAAAGAATTATTACTTTTAAATACTTATTGATTGATATTATTTTATTTATTTTTCCAGTTGGAAAACCTTTGGAAGTACCAAAAATAGAAAAACCCAGCAAGGAGCAGGTGGATGAGTATCATGAAAAATTCGTAAAAGTGTTAACCGAGATGTTTGAGGAACAAAAATATAATTATTTAGAAAACCCTGAGGATAAGAAGTTGATAATTGAATAAATAATTTTGTGATAAGATTATTAATTGTTTTTTATACTTTTGTATATAAAATGTAGGTATCTACCTCTTTAGTTGCTAGATTTGTTTGTAAATATTTTTCATAAATTTCAATAAATAGTTGTTTGAAAATGTTGTACCATTAACATCTCATTGTTTAAAGTAGTTTTGCACCTGCTGTTATTTTGTATTTATTAGTCGTAGAAAGTTCTGATAATGTACTTACTTTCTTTGGTAAAAAGTCTTCAGCTTTAGGGGCTTTGTTTTGAAGACCGTAATCCCACATATAATTAAATCAGAATTCTTGTATGATGCATATCTTCACCTGAATCTGTGATTATTCCTTCTTATTCACAACGTCGTATCATACGTGTTGTGCTGTGCTCCATGCATTATTGTAGTTAGTCTCCGTTTGCTGTATCGCACGTTTGACAGCATCATGCCATCTGTCCCGGGTACTTGTTAGGCACAAAGCCGTTCTATTGTCCTCTTTTCGGTTGGTGTGCCTAAAAAATTAAAGAAAGAATATGATGATGGAGAGTCACTCTTCCAGACGTATTTCTTGAAGAATCGAATTATTACTACGATGGGCTGTTCAAGGCAAATTTGTAGCTAACCTCCAGACATCCACATCTCTAAAGCATTTACAGGCCACCTATCTGCTTTCCTAATGGTGAGACGCAAAGAAAGAAGGATAAAACTAGGACGTTACAAGTCTGACGCGCAATTTCACGCGTCCTCCCTGGAAAGAGGATAGTGACGCACCGGTTGCCAGCCGGAGCGCGAAACCTATCATAGACCTCAATAACGTACATTTTGATGTATGGGTGTGACAAAAATTGAATGTGGTTGCTTCATGTACATTTAGTGACAGACGTCCAGTGTGGGTCAGACGCTGATTGTAGCCGCCCACTTTAGGTCAGAGCTACTGGTCGTAAGTTAAAAAAGGAAAACTGCTCCATAAGGAACAGAAGTAGAAGTATTTATAAAAATTTAAAAATCAAGTGTCAACTGGTTTTAAAAATAACTATTTAAAACGTCCAACATTTTTATTTCATTATGTCTTACAAATTTTTATACATATGGCTGCAATCGGCAAGATTTTAATCAGCAAAAAAAACCACTGCCCAAGAGAGCCGGTATTGGCTCTAAGCAAATATTTAAAAATTCGCGTAAATAATTTTTCAATATTGTTGATTAATAGAAATAGACTGCTAATTACAGGTTAAATTTCCAACCTACAAAAAGAACCCTCTTTTATTGGGACAAACATTACACTGAACTAGATTTCAGTTGAAAATACGGGAACCAGGCAGAAATTTTAATAATAGTTGCGTAATACTCTTAAATCTTAAGAAACAAATATTTTTGAGGTTAGTTGTGACATCACGCGCGGATGCCCTTACTGCTGTCATAAGGTGAAAAGCCGCATCTAGATATTTGTCATAAATGAGATTCTAATGATATATATGAGCACCCAAGAGTTCTGCAGTTAAAAATATTATTAAAAAATTATAAAGTACAAAAACATAAGTGGATAAAAAGCAGCTACATGATTTTCTTAATTAATATTTACTAGTTGGGAAAAAAACAAACGCCTTTGTTACTTTCCTCGCCAACCGACAATTTACAGATGGGCTATTCTCCTTATGACTTATGACGGCAGTAGGTGTGACGTATACTCGTCTTGTAGGCAACGCAGCAGCTACGAAACCATTTTATCTTTGTCGTACGCATTCTTTATTTCTTTTCAGTTATCGTGACGTCACACGAGCAGTGTCTTACGTTTGGAAAAAAATTAAACAGGTAAATAAATTCATACCTGCTCGAAAATGATGGGTAAAAAAAAATTTCAAAAGCAAATGTTCAATATATTGAATGATGAACAGAATGGTGTAAAAAAAAATTCGTTTCACCGTTCAAAGTGGTTTTAATTGAAAATAAAAAAATTAAAATTTTTATAACTTTTTTATTAACAATTTAAAAAAAAATCCATTTCTCTGAAACGAATACTTATATTTTTCTGAGTAAATAGAAAAAAAAAAATTAAATTCATTAACTTTTCAGCACGCTATGATTTTTTAAAGTTGTACATATCATCCCTTAATTTCTAACCAGCCTAACTCCGTTAATTTTAGTAATACCAAAAAAAGTCTAGAGATCATATTTATATAAAATTTCATGTTTTACAATTTTTATTTGAAACTTTTTTTTTACTAGCTTACGCATTTTGAGTAATTTTGAAAAAACACTTTATTTTATTTTTTTTCACCCCTTCCCGGAGGTTCAGAAAAAAATTTCTTTCATTAATCGTGTTCTAATACATCAAAGTAACTTATATCAAAAATTCAAGTATTTACCTCAAAATTTTGATTTGTCGACTTATTTAATTGGACTACAAGGAATCACTACTTCCACATCCAGACTTTCTATCCAAGTCTCTCACAACGAAAAAATTTTGTATGTGAAAATAATTGTTTATGGAACTTTAATAATAAATTTGAAATCATCTACCTCAAAAATCCATAAAACGATATCCCACATCGATAGTGGGGTGGGAGTGGTGATAAGGGTGTGGTAGTGGGGGTGGATGAAGTAAAAAAATATTTTAAGGTTTTTAGTCCTTGTACACATACTAAATCACAATTTTTATTCACCCCCTTTAATAATGGGGTGGGGGTAGTAATGGGGGTGGCTAATGCCAAAAAATCTTTTGAGCCCTCAGCTTCTCTTATATATACTAAATGCCAATGTTTTGGACTCTTACCTGCTTGATTTACCTATTTACCCCCCATTTACCCCAACTTGCCCTCCAACCCTTCGACGGAATAACATGAAATGTAATCTAGTTCCAGATTCCGTTAAAGTCCATACGTATACCAAATTTCAAGTCAATATCTTAAAAGGTTCCAGAGTAATCGTGTGCACAAAAAAAGCTACAGACAGACCAGACAAAATTTTTTTCGCTCCAACTTAAAATCTCGACGTTTCATGATAGTGGATTGTGTGAGTCGGAAAAAGACCCGAAAAACCCGACTATTGTCTGATACAGTGAAAGTAATTCTCCCCCCCACCCTAGTTTTCAAGGATGCTGAACACCCCGTGGTGGTGGCAGAATTTCTCATTGGGGTGGCCCACCCCCGCAAACGGCCAAAACCAACCCAAACGGGGTCAGACGCGTATTGATCATGTTTCACGGAATCTAACTTATTGATCCCCCATTTTTGAGCATGCCAATTATGGGGAGGACCCTGGGACGTGTGCCTGGCACCCGCTCACTCCCTCAACGGCTAATAACCACCCTCCAAAGAGAGAGCACTCTCAACATTCCACTGGACAAAATGGTTTCCCCTCCCACTTTCGAATATGCCGAACACGGAGAGGACCACGAATCGAGTGCTTGACACCCGTTCACCCCCTCATTGGCAAACTAATCTGATTGTATCAGACAATAGTCGGGTTTTCGTTCGACTTACACAATCCACTATGACATTCTAAGCCTATTTAACAATAAAATTTTCAAAAATTTTTTTTGCCGTTACTCTACTTCCACTGGATATGCAAGCACAGAAGACAGGAACTATACAGAAACGAAAGCTTGCCGGGGTACCTTTGATATCGGGTGTCTGATTTCTGTGACAGTAATATGCCTTACTACACTCAGTGAAATGATGTACACAAAAAATATATCAATATTTCGGTCCAATACACTGTACACTGGGAAAAATGTCTTGTTATATTTGGTAGATAGGAACATGATTAGAAATACGTATATATGATATTAATGAAGTTGGGGGCCCAAGTCATGGTGTATTGCAGAATGTTCAAAAAAAGATACACATTTATATTTGTATCCCGTATTTCAGGCATCATTAATCATAATAATGCGCTTTTAAGCCAATGCATTTTTTTTTCATACTGCTACCAGAATAGGAAAACACTAGCATAGAAAGTAGTACAATGTAATAGATATATAATGAAAGAGGCATATATTATGTAGCTTAAAATTAAACACAAGATTTGATGAAGAATATATTTTCAATATTGTTGAATAGAATTTTACAAATCAAATAGTACAGTGAAGAAACAATATACGTGAATAGGGCATGTGCTCGTGACGTCACATCTAACCTCAAATATATACCTTTCTTAAGATTTATGAGTATTTCATAGCTGTTATTAAAATTTCAGCTTGGTTTCTATACTTTCAACTAAAATCTAATTCAGTGTAATGTTCATGAAGTTCTAAATACTTTCTCCTAATAAAATAGGACTCTTTTGTAGG
Source organism: Rutpela maculata (assembly GCA_936432065.2). Taxonomy (NCBI): domain Eukaryota; kingdom Metazoa; phylum Arthropoda; class Insecta; order Coleoptera; family Cerambycidae; genus Rutpela; species Rutpela maculata. The sequence goes on from OW386293.2 coordinate 24,958,796, forward strand.
TTAGAAATCTAACCTATAATTAGCAGTCTATTTTTATTAAGCAACATTATTGAAAAATTATTAGTCTGAATTTTTAAATATTTGCTTGGAGCCAGTATTGTTACTTAGGTCTTATGTTAAAAATCCAGACGTCTTTTCGAAGTCCATTGTTGGTCTAAAACAGACCTAAAATTGAAAAAAAATACATTTGCATATTGGTTTTATAAGCAACTGTTACCTTTATAAAAACCAACCAAAACCTTTTTCGCAATTTATATTAACAAAAAAACAAAAAAGTCAGTAGGAATCGAACCGCAGACCTATTGACTCGTAAGTGAACTCAACAATCAATCAACAGTATTTATTCAGTATATAGAGTACAATATGTGCCTCCTCGGAGCCCAACCCGGAGCCAGCCACACGACCAGGACAGGTGACGTCGAGGTGGGTGTGGGGCTGGACGGGGTGGGCCCGACTCAGCTTAGAGATAGTTCGAGTGGGGGGCTAGAAGCTCCTGTCCACCGCAGGTGGACTTAAAAACTAGGTTAAAATATTTTATTGTCCACATGGACCTAAAAGTAAATTAAAAATAAACACAACACTAAAAACATTGGCGAACGCGCACTACACAATTTTGGTTATTGACACGCTTTACTCCGCGACCACTGAACGGTTATGGTTTGTTTACTTAAAGACTCTGGAATTAGCAATAGCTACGACTAGATTTTGCTGGACAACCCGGCTGTTTATTACGTTATCATTAATCTTTCATTTATATCTAATAATATCATTAATTTATGAAAAATATTAAAATTAAATTATTAATGACAAATTACAAATTACTAGAGATACACAAACAAAATACACTACACATTTTACAGAAATATCTGTCAAATATAAACAAAAACATTGTAAAATTGAAAAAACAGTTTTGTTAAAAAATTTTTGCTTCTGTTGGACAATACTAACATTGACATCGTAATTATGACGTCTTTAAAAGGTCTTTAAGATGTAGAAATCAGACATCTTAAAGTCTAAGGAAAGACGTCTTCAAGACATCTTTATAAGGAATAAGACGTTCAGACCTAAATAAGACTTAATATGGACGTCTTAAAGACGTCTTGTGCTATCTGGGGAACATATTCTGTAACTTACTGCATTTCTGATAAGAAAATATTTCCTTTCACATTACTTCTTTTCAACTGCTAATTGTTCAGTATATCTAACATTACTTTCTAGTTGTTTCAGTAATATAAATTTTACCTTATTGTTTCACCTTCGAAGGGCATGGCCGATAAGCACAACCCCTATACCCTTTAGAAATTATTATAAACAAAAATCAAATAAATAAATAAACTTGGAATAAAAAATTGTCGAAAATTGGAAGAAAAAGCCATGAAAATAACCAACCACCGTGTAAAAGTTTTAAAGACTGTCAATCGCACAATGTCAAGAATTATCATATGGCTTTTGACAAATATATACCTTATCGTCATGGCGACTATGAACAAATTTGGTCCCGCCAGAAAGGCTTTCTTTCGCTTCTGTAGAGTTCCTGTTTTCTGTAGTGGAAGTAATTATAGTAGAACATTTTTGGTCTACTCTGCATTTTGACCCAAGGTTTGACGTTAGTTATGCAACCAAATTAACAGTTAACTGTATGTTAAGTTGACAACGACTTGTGAAAGTTTAAAACTTGTTGGTAATGACTAATGATATGGTAACGAAAATTCGAAGAGGTCAAAAAACCGGAAGAGCTGACGTAATATGAAATTTAATTTAATAAATAAAAGAAACAGTCTGCAAAATTTACATTTTCCGAAACTACTAAATGCAGAATAAAAAATGTGTACGATAATCTACCTGGAATTGTCATTAATCTTGTATTTTTACTACTGCATTATTAGCACATTTTAATTGGAAAATCTATTATTAAATATAAGATTATAATTTATTTAGGTTAAAGAGACTATCTAATCCTACCAGTGCAGTGCAGTGACTAGTCCTTTTACAGGCAGACTCCCGTATGTGTTCTGAGCAGGTCTAAGCTCTGATGCATGTGGCTATGACTCGACCTACATAGCCTCGTCGCTCCAGAATTTATATACCTAACTTCGCCAAGAATCAGTTCAGTTTGTTGTAAGTAAAAGTAGAAAGAAGTTAAAGGTATCACTAATTTTTAATCAATCAAATTAAGTGTTTGTTTTGTCGGTGTTCTGAAGTGCTGTGCGAACGGTAAGTTTAATCAAAACAAAGTAGGTGATTCTTAAAAATTTAAATATTTTTGAATTTTTACTTTATTATTTAATGAAAATCACAATAATTTTCGACAATATCTTAAATAATGTACAGGGTATCTCGAAACTAGGTGTACATTTCAATCGGGGCTGGTTTTAAGCGGTTTTTATGGGGGAGTGCGAAATTGTTACAATGCCGAATGACTTATTTGCTTCTTTATTTTCCTTATGATTAGTCTCGTCAAGATAGATATTTTCTGAGAAGTTTTCTGGCAAAGGATTAATCGGCCTAATTTTTTTTGGAAATTGTTTATCGAAGTCTAAGGAACATTTTGGTAAAAAAAAACAGGCCGCTGGGACTTTTCTTCATTTTGTTATTAATAAACAAACAATTTTAAGCACTAAACAAATTAATTAAATTTGTTAATTTGCTATCTCGTAAACTATTTGAGAAAACCACTGAGACTGTATACTCGGGGGATTTTGAGGTCGCTGCTATGAAGTATAAAAATGAGATTTCCTGGCTTAAGTTTACATTTTTGAGAAAAATTACAAGAATAAAAAAGTGTTTTAGAATGCCATTTTGCACCTAAATATACGATTTATGAGTAACTCTCCTTCACCCCAATTGGGGAACCTTAGTTTATTTAAGCAAAGTAACCATTTTTTAAAATTACTCAAAATTTCTTTAATAAAAATATTTTAAATAGATGTAATTTAATTACCGGTTCCGGAAATAAAACTGTTAATTAGTTCAAAGGGCATGCAAATTTTAAATACAGCGCGCTTTCTTGATCCCGGTATTTACATACGGAAGAGACTCTTCTTAGTACCTCCTTAATAATAGTACCAAACTTTTCAATAGGAAGAGATGAGATTTATCTCAATATGTTGAATACATTATTTGACGATAATGAAATCGATGTTCAAGAAGAAGAAAGAAATGAAGATGAAGAACAAGAGAAGCAATATTTTCATTTATAAATAACTGAAATGAAAGTGAAACAAATTATTTTAAAGAATGGTGTTTTATTAAATTTATATTTTTATATATTTTTTAAGTAAACAATTTTTATAACTGTGTAGAAATAAACAAGCTAAAAACGTACTCTTCGCCTGTTCACTGAACTTTTTATATAATAATTGTTATACATTCTATAGGATACTCTTCGCAGTTTTTTGTAAATAATGTCAGTTTTAGACATTTTTCATTTTATAGTACGAACTTAGTTGGTAAAAGATTCAGTGCAAAATAAAGTAAAAATAAAAAAAACATACCAAACCCCATTTGGGTTTCGAACCCGGGACCCTTGGATTCCGTGTCAAAAGCGTAAGAACTACACCACCACCTTAAACGTAAAAAAATGTAAAATCATTTTCACGGTTGTATATTACATTATGAAATGGATTTTTGTAAAATATATAAATATTTAGATATTTAAATGAAATATCGTTCCACCAGATCTTTCTTCAATTATTCAATTACAAAGACATAAAAATCAAAAAATTTTTTTTCAAATTTAAATCATTAATAACATATTTATTTACCGATCGATTTTGTTCAAAAACAATAGGGTTCTTCTTCTAGCTAACATTAACTTACTGTCCAAATTTCAGTACAATCGGAATTTTCTTTCTTATCGTGCTTACAAGAAACGTGATGGACAGACGGATGGACGGACGGGCAGACGGACATTTTGAAAGTTGTTCAGAATTCGTTCACTAACACAATGATACGAAAGTTTAGTCTACGAGCGATATTTCCGGTTTTAGAAATATGCCGATCGAATGCAATATACTCTTCGTTTTCATATTTGCGAAGAGTATAATAATGAAAGAAAAATATACTTAATTTTTTAACAATGCTTTCCTTACAATATTAAAACACTATACTTCTGTAATTTTCAGGTAAAATGCACGTAAACAAAGTTTAAGTTGTATGCTAAATATTTACTATTTTAAGACCATTATTTTCAATTTTAAAAATTACAACAAATTAAAACAATAAAATGCCTTTAAAAAATCTGTACTTTGGAATGAAAAGGGCGGGTGTCCAATTTTTTGTGAATTTTATATAAGAACTGTTTCTAATAAAGAAAAGCCTTATATTTCTATAATTAAAGGCCAGAAGTTCATATATTATGTAATGTTTTAATATATTTCAACTTTAAATAGACGGTTGTCCAATACTTGCTCCACATGTCTTACAAAAATGGCCGTTTCTGTCACAAAATCATATTTTTTGATTTTGTGACAACCGCCCTTTTCATTCCAAAGTACAGAAATATTAAATAATATATTAAAAAATATATCGCGTTTTTATACTTTATAGCCGCCAATCTTGAATTTTCCAATTTTCACTTTAAAATCGTAATCTAAAACTACCGAGTATACATTTTCGGTTTTCTCAAATACTTTACGAGATAGCAAATTAACAAATTTACTTAATTTGTTTAGTGCTTGAAATTGCTAGTTTATTAATAGAAAAGTCCCAGCCTGTTTTTTTACCAATGTTCCAATTTACAAAAAAAAATTTTCCAATTGGTCCTTTTCCAGAAAACATCTCAATTTTTATCTCTTCTATATTGACGCGACTAGATGGTCGTCTAATTTTTGAGATACAAAAAAAAAATGTAAATCTGATTGGAGACTTTTGATGAATTGAATTATGACAGGGCACTGTAGATATACATATACTCATATACATACAGCGCTCAGGGCTAGAGCTAGAGGCAATAATAAGCAGATTTGGCCGTGCTGTTGCCAGCCAGGATGATTTAAGTCAAATACAGGCCAGGCGTTGTTCGAAATAATTCACAGGTTTACAAAAAAAAAAAGTTGTCTGGATCTGGGATCAGACAATACGTTTCTTATGTATTTTTCGACGTTGAATTCGAATCTATTTTTAGTTTTGCTCTACCCCGTCAGGATTTTTGAGATATCCGAATCTAAAAGTGCAAAAACACGGATTTTTGACATATTTGAGGTTATGTAGCTTTGCGAATTTTTTTTTCTCGAAAAACCAATTATGGGATCTTAAAGTACAAATGTTCCTCTTTAAGTCAATGGATTTTATGAAATTTCATGTTCTTTTGTTTAAAAGGGTGCTCTTTCAAATGCCGGGTTCAGATTTAGGCTATCGCCTATTGAACATTCAAAATGGCACCTTTTAACCCAAAAAATATAAAAAATTTTAAATCGCTGTCATTTTTTGTCGTTTGTTGGTTGGTGTGTTTTGAATTTTTAGGTTTGGGGTTTATGGGTTTAGGAATCGGGATTTGTATGTTTTATTTTGTGTTTGTTTGTTTGTTTTTTTGCTTTATCAAGTCAGGATTTTGAGATATCGTAACCTAAAAGTGCAAAAAACACGGTTTTTGACATATTTGAGGTTATGTAGCTTCGAGAAATTTTTTCTCAAAAAAAACCTTGTGGTCATTATTTAAATTGCAATATCTCGGCGAAAAAAAAAAAAGATATTTGAGCAAACTCAACGGCATTTTAAAGAGGAAGATTTATACTTTAAGATCCCATACATGGTTTTTTAAGGAAAAAAATTCGCAAAGCTACTGAAATATACCGTACCCAGGTACATTATTTTTCAAGAATTTTCTGATTTATTAATCTAATTTTATTTATTTTTGGACTTTAAAATAATTCTATCTAAAGTTAAATCACAATTCCTAAATATTTCATGCCTAATGTTAATTGAAATTCTTTTGTTCTCATAAATACGGAAATATTAAGTTCTTATTTAGGTAAATAATATTTCGTACAGTATATAAGTATATTTTAAAAACGTTCTAAAACCTCAAAATCTTCACGCACAAAGTGTAACTACTAGGGTGGAAATATAAACAAACAAAGTAGTACCGCAAACGATAAAGAACTCTATTGTAAATTAACGGTGTGCTACAAATCCATTGGGAAAGTAAACCTTATCGGACCTGGAGGAATTTTAATAGTGAACGCATAGCTAACAGGGTTCGTCGTAAGGGGATGACGTAAGCACGAAGCAGTTCCTTAATGTAAGATAACATAAGGAACTCGCGGGCATCGGAAATCATATAAAAACGCCGCTAAACTAGGTAGAAGGGTCAGTCGGCTGTATTAACTTGGTATCCCACTGATCAGAGGCAAGAAGTGTTGTCTAATAAGGCAAACGTTTGTTTCTTTCTGTTAGAGCTTAACTCTTAATAATTATTCATTTTTCCTAAATTCGCGAGGAGCGTTGTCTACTAAGGCAAACACTCGTGACTGTTAGTCAGATACAAATTATAACTAAATTTCGATTAATAATTATTTATTTTCCTAAAGTCGCGAGGAGCGTTGTCTACTAAGGCAAACACTCGTGCATGTTAGTCAGATTCAAATTATAACTAAATTTTGCTTAATAATAATTATTTCTTTTTCCTAAAGTCGCGAGGAGCGTTGTCTAATAAGGCAAACACTTGTGACTGTTAGTCTGATTCAAATTATATCTAAATTTTGATTAATAATTATTCATTTTTCCTAAAGTCGCGAGGAGCGTTGTCTACTAAGGCAAACACTCGTGACTGTTGGTCAGATTCAAATTATAACTAAATATTTATTATCTCCTAGGGACAAGAAGTGTTGTCTGTATAGGCAAACGCTTGTTTATTTGTTCAAGCCCAAATTGTTAAAAAGGGATTTAAACTATTAATTTTTTTATAAAACTAGAAGTTTCCTTGTTTCATCCAAATTTAATAATTTTGAAAAATATTTCAATTCTATAAATACGAGAAGAGTTGACTCCAATCAGACTTGTCTGACTGTAAATTGATAGTTTCACTTATTTCCAACTAACTTCTCGAACACGGCCTCCAGGTCCGTCGGTACTCAGACAATGGACGGTCTAGAAGATAATCACGAGAGCATGCAAGGTACAGGGGGAGAGAATCCTGGTAATCTTACCGTGTACACAGGTAGAGGTAAGGTAACTTAAATAATTATCGTAAAATGGCCAATTCACTTTAATTTGTTTATTCATTTCTATCTAAACTTTTACAAATTCTTGGCTACGCGAATTACATTTATACAATTCACGACTTTATATTAACCCACCCTAACGTAACACTGTGATACTATCGGCTACTGTGATACCATGATGATAATATTAATTGAGAGTAATGAGTTACTTATATTTATAGTAATCTGTTCTTATTAATTTAGGTCAAACTATTCGAGTAAGATACGTTTAATTAATCATAATTATTTTGTCTCATTGAAGGACTTTTCTTATTAATTTTGATGGGATTGCGTAGGGAGAATTTTCGGTAATTTAACAATCAAGCTGTGAAATGGTCAGTAATACATAGCAAAACAACTTATTAGGTCACTAACCTTTCGGACCGTGGTCAATGATGTCCACCCTCTAGATTCTGTGTTGAACTTTATGAGCCATCGGTGGTTAACCTACTTTGTTGACTTTTAAGTGTTCGACGCAGGGGGTATTGTAAATAAGGATGCTATTTAACAACAATAAGGTTTGACGGTAGCTCTTTTCTCAAAGTAATACATTCGGATATTGTCCGAATGCCTAACACAAGATTTTATTGATGGTGTTATCAATTTATATAAAATAAATAACTACGAAGCGTATCATCGGGCATAGACAACTAGTTTTGTCTACCCCGCCAGCGAATACGCAAAGGTCCCTGTTGGCCTAACTACCTACACTCCCCCCTGTTGGGGTGTGTATACGACGAATCCTCGAAAATTGTAAATACCATCACATAGATTTTTGTGTGGGTTTTGTTGGTCAATGTTGCGGGAAATTTCCCGGAGCCTACTGTGAAACTTTATGTTGATCGAACACCAAATTACAAGTTTTCGAAAAACAAACATTACTGGTTGTTTGCATATTTGTGCTGATCATTTCAGAGTCGTAAGTGGCAATGTTCCCTGCGCACTCTTCATCTTTATCTTTTATTTAGGACGATTTGTCCCAACAATGATTATACATCTATTTAGACATACATTTTACTATAATCGAGGCTATTGCCCCAACTTATGTTCATATCGTATAAAATAAACGTATTAAAACGTTCTCTGTGTTTTTCTTCCATATTTTACTTTTTCAGGAATAAGTGAGATTAAATAAGACTATGTACAATTCTTTAAACAAATAAAACAAGTACTAATAAAATTGGTAATTACAGTGAACTCAGTCTTAAATAAAGTGTAGAACAAATGAAAGAATACAAAAGTAAAAGTTAGCATTAAACTAGGTTTTTCAAATAATGTAATAATAATAATAATTATATTTCAAGCAGTAAATAGGAACAAGTAATATCAAACTTTATAAAAAGAATCTGTTTTCAATAAAATTACTATCACAATGTAAATTTGGGTCCTAACTTTAAAAATCTAGACGATCACGTAAACTGCCAAATTTGTATATTTTTCTGTCTCAACAAAAAGAGAGAGATAAATACACGACTGGGGTAAGGGGTGTTTCACTACATAACCTCGTATATGTCAAAAAACCGTGTTTTTTACACTTTTAGGTTAGGATATCTCAAAATCCTGACGTGATAGAGCAAAACTAAAAATAGATTCGAATTCAGCGTCGAAAAATACATAAGAAACGTATGGTCTGACCCCCGATCTAGACAACTTTTTGTTTTGAAACCTGTGTTATTATTTATGATATTGAGTTTTCATTGTTTTGAGTTTTTTTATGATTTTATGTACATAATTTCCAAATGCCGAAAGTGCCGAATGGTGACCGATTTGCCGAATCGGCTTCAAAGTTGGGGGGCATGACACCCCCCCCCCCCTCTATATCCGGGTCTGATTTAGTACTTATCTAACTAAAATTTACGATTATACCATTTATTGCCGGGACTGTCCCTTATTTTCAACTATTATCCCGTATTTTTCAGCTAGACCTATGAGGCTCTAAGAAATATTGTGAGTTTATGGAGATTGTGTACCAGCAAATATTAGCACAGTATTGTAGGACAAGGTAGTTGTCATTATTGGTTACCTTAGAGAGAGCCTTAAAAGTGTTTAAAGCTGAATAATATTGTATGTTGTATCAAGTATGTTGTGAATAGTTTAATTGAAGATTATATGTAATAACTTTGGTCATGTAAACGAATTACAACTGTAACGTCAGTGGGCGTGCATTGCTTGATATATTCGAACCACTTTAGAGTTTGATGCTGGTGTAGCTCTTATCGTGGAGAACATAATCAACATAATAAGAACGTTTAGGTTCTGAGAGTGATTTGGCCGATGAAATCATTGAATATATAAACAACAAGAGGAATATACGAAATAATCTTAGCGAAAAAGTTGAAAACCAACATTGGATCGACGAAAAAAGCTTTTTTAACTATTATTGGCACCGAAGATGTCAGATTTTCCTGAACTTATACCTCCTCTTACCAATTATCTCAGACTGTTCAACATTTGGCTGAATTAATCACCGAACAAAACAGTCCTGAAATACAATACACAAAAACTGTCAGCTTTATCATTCTTACTATGTTGATTATATTCTCCACGTTAAGAGCTACACCAGCAACAAGCGCTATAGGTACTTGTGATTATCCTTAATGGCAATAGAAGTGGGCTGCTGTTCACATGTGGCAGCCGTGGAACAATTAAGCCAGCAGAAATTTTGTTTGATTAATTCAAAATATAAAGCTAGTATTTATTATTTGAATCGAATAAGTATAACCAACAGAGTGGCCGAAACCGCGGACCAAGAGAACATTTTCTTTTTCACTATGTTACAGCAGTCCGATTTTGATAAAACTTTTACCAGTTTATCTACATGTGTATTGCTGTATTTAAGAATTTGTCTACGGTAGTCACTCTGATGAAACCCTATAAAACTCACCTTTGAAAAACATGTTTGTTAAATAAAAATAATAATAGTTATGCCAGACAATTGAAAAAATATATTTAATTTTCTTCATAATACTTCCTACACTAGCATTTTTGTTTCATCACTCTATTAGACTCAAAGAAAATAGTTTAGAAAATACCTATTTTTCAAAGTTACTCAGTAATGCTATGAGATATGTGAGTAAAAACTGTATAAATAATAGTATAAATGGCTAACCTATTAAACAAAATAGTAGTTGTCATATTCGGTTCTGGGAGCACATTACATATGGTTGTCATGCTCGCAAAGTCCCACTGGATCCTACGATTGTCACAAATTTTTGACTTCTGGAATTCTCCGTTTCTAGCACAATCTCTGTGTTCATCAAGCCTTACGTTGAAAGGTCTAGATGACTTACCTACATAATGTTTACCGCACTCACGCGGGACAATATAAATAACATTTTTGGAATTTTGAACAATATTTGCGGGCTTAGTTTTTGATAAAACAGATCTTATGTGATATTATTATTTTTCATGCACAAGAAGTAAATTTAAGTTTATTTGACTGTACGTTGTTTTCTGTATCTATCGCATGAATGTTTTAAGTTATAAGTAATAAAGTACTTAACATTGTAATAATTTCTGTTCTCAAGTGAACTATTACTCTTTAAGTGTTTGTGCATGTTTTCTTTTTCACGATAACAAATAATACTATCTACGTATACGTAATAAGCATAATGAACACGTTTTGTAAATATTTTGCAATCATAGTATGTTGTGGAGCAAGTACTGATGGACCAGAACGCGCAAGAGGTGCACTTATAAACCCAAAATGGTAGCGGGCGCTGTAGAAAAATAATCATATGTTTTGCAACAATAAAGCAATGCAGATAAATTTTTCACTAAAAACTGCTCCATTCTTTTCTGCAGATTTCATATCCTAGAAGTCCATCTATCTGCAATAGTTTTTAAAGGTATGCTGAAATTTACACTGCACTATTCTGGTACGCTTTGTTTAAATAATTTCTGTAGCATTTGTTAACAACAATTTCGAGAATAACTTGGCACCACCTGAACCTAGAAAGAATAAGCTTTCCACTGGTTTGAAAATAATTAGGAAATGTTAAAAAATAAGCCTGTAAATGCGGTGGGAACATAAAATTATTCAATTTACAGTAGTACAAAAATTTTCGGAACAAAATATTTTGTCTTTTTGCAATCGCGGCCAGTAGTAGTAGTAGTAGTAGTAGTAGTAGTAGTAGTAGTAGTAAACATAATGTTTACTATTTTAATATATAGAATGTGCCCCGCCGGATGCTGACTCGGAGTTAGCCAGAAAAATGGTAAATGTAGGGCTGGACGGGACAGGTCCGGTTTGGTTTAACAAGAACTTGAACAATAAAAGTTAAAACTCCTACCTACCTATGGCAGCTTTAAAATTAACAATTGGTTTAAAATAGTCTACAAAGAGACTTAAAAGTAATTAAAATTAACATTAAAACACTTGGCGATGCACTAAGAAATTTTGGTTGTTGGCACGGGAAAAAGAGCTCAACGAAAAAATCCGTTCGAAGCAACTACCTGGTGGTCGTCCTGCCGCCAGGAAAATGTGATAGAATGAAACATGTATAAAATATTTGAATTTTTGAGGGAATTTTCGGTCAAAAGGAATTTAGAAACAAAAAGAGGACAAGAAGAACGAAAAGGATAAAAAACAAGAACAAGTAGAACATACAAAAAGAGAATAGAAAAGGTTATAAAGTTAAGAGAAAGATCAGAAGTAGGGAAAGTGTGGCTAAGGAAGAGGTTGCCGGAAAATCCCTGGTATAGTAGGGGGTGTTTTATATCGAAAAGTATTGCATTATGCTGTCTGATTCGAGTTACGTTGCGGGTTAGCTGACTATCGCCCAGTTTGAATTCATGGAATTTTTGGGAAATTTCTTGGACGTAGTCTGCTAGTGGGGTTATGTCGTGACATCGTGCGTATAAACCTCTGAGAGATTTCTGTCCGAACCGGAGATGAGGCGCAAAAATTCCAGATTCCAGATTCCCGACTTAGTAATCGCTCCGCTAAAATCAAATACGAAATTGTTCGCAATAAAATTTCGAATAAAACTATACCTATCACTAAGCTTTCTGATAATTTGATAACTTGCAAGAAAATAAAAACCATTAAAAATTGACCCTATTATATTATAATTTAAGGATAAGGAGAGGTCTTGTGTTCGAACCCCGGCCAGGTTTTTTTTTATTTTTTTTTTCATATATTTCTTTTTAACAAAGTTGATATCACAAAATTTAGAATGTCCAAAAACTAACATTATTTACAAGAAAACTGCGAAGAGTATCCTATAGAATGTGTAACAATTATATAAAAAGCTCAGTAAATCGCCGAAGAGTATAATGCTTCCACTAGTTAATAAATAAACTTTATAACTATGAAATTCGCGGACCTGCATTAATCTGGACATCAAGCTATTTGAAAGGCAGACATGAATCAGTACTACTAAAACAAAACAATAATACTTTCTACTGTACACCAAGTCATCTATGGGAGTTCCTCGATGGAGTATACTTGGCCCTGTTCTTTTCATTATATTTGTCAACGATATTGTGAATGGGTTTGGTTTCGCCTTTTACTGATGACACATCGGTAGCTTTACAAGACAAACATGTAAATAATCTTAGCAGTAAATCCATTTCCCAAGTAAACATCATGCAAAATTACAGTAGTGAAAACGGTCTTGTCCTAAATACCTTGAAAACAAATATGATATTTTCTACAAAACCCAAGATGGATAATAGCCTATTAGTGAGGATCGATAATAAAAGCATTGAACAAAATAAAACTGAAATTTTTAGGCTTTGACTATACGTTATCGTAAAATAATCAAGTAGATCACATCCTTAGTAATTAGCATCTTATTGTTTTGGTATTTGGCAACTTAGAAAAAATGTAAATTTAAAGACTTTAAAAAGTTACTATTTTGCTTTTGTATGTACATTGTACACTCTTGCATAAACTATGGTATAATTTGTTGGGGCATCAAGGTTCGCATATTCGAAATCTTATTTATGCAAAAAAGAATTATAACTATAACTTTCAGACCTCGTCTGGATTCATGCAGATGTCTCTTTAAGGAACTTGGTATTTTAACTGTTACATCAGTACTATTTTAAATTGTGTGTGCTTTGTTAAACACAACCTAATTAATTATGGTAAAATCAGAGATGCTAAATCTAACTACAACTTACATCCAAATGGCAGCCTAGATATTCCCTGTCATAATCTGTCACTTGTGGCTAACAGTCCTATTGTTATGCAAATAAAAATTTTCAAACAAATTACCATTTTCATTGAAAATAATACCAAATATTAAACTCTTTAAAATCAAGGTTCGTATACTTTTGTGGAAATACAGCTCTTGCAATGTTCAGGATATCTGCAATGTAAAGACTTTTGAGATATGGAAATTGTTATGTACTGTCTATTAATTTATTTATTTCTTGTACTTTTAAATAGTGAGTTAATTGGGTATACATTAGAATGCACTTTTAAAAAACTTAAACTTAATTTTTTTAAATTCTTAACAGTGTAATGTTTGTGCATTTTAATTATTCACTTTTTTGTACTTGTTAAACACATAGAACTGATTAATCTATATACATTTTAAACTTAAATTTTGTACTTATATTAAGATAATGGAATTTCTCTACCTTCTTGACAATATTCAATACTTCTGTAGAAATCTGATGAAAGTAAAGGGTTTTTTTTATTATTATTATTATGTATGTCAAAAAACTCTCATTGAAAAACTTTCGGAAATTGGTTCTTTGTTCTCTAACACCCCTTCAATGAATTAAAAGTTCGAGAAGATACAGAATTTTACAAGAATTTATAATTTAATGATGGGGTATTAGAGGTCAAATTAAAAGTGTACTTATTGTATTTTTCATAAAAAAAATGCTATACAATTTAATTGAATTAAAGTGAACAATCAAATTTTACACTAAAGAAACAAGCACTTAAAAAAAAGAAGGTTCTAACAAAACAAGAATTGAAGAATATATAAAAGAATTAAAAATGTACTGCATATTTTACAAACAAAAATTTAGCAAATTATTTTCCGTTAAATTAAGTAAAATAATGAAAATGTAAGAAAAGAATACTATTAATTAAAAAAAAAACTGATATGATGAAAATTGCAAATCTCCCATGTTGCGGTAATTATCTTAGGATGCCTATTTGCAAAATTCGAGGGAATGGAAATTTTTCGTGTCAACATTGCGTTATGTTTTCAAAGATGCTTTAATTGAAAATTGTAGTTCTGGATTATTTTAAACCAGCCGTGACAAAAATATATGCACAGGAGAACAACCAGTGCAAATACCGTACGTGTAATGGCAAGTTAGGCATGGAAGTAAGAATTGCAACATCGCGTGTGCCAGTTCACTAAAATGAAATAACAAAGCTGGGATACTTCAGTAGTCGAGTGCCGACAGACGGGTTTTGCTGTTGCTGGGTTGTCACATCTCTCGCGCTACGTGGATGTACATGCCTAATCCGCAATTACACGCACTGTATCAAGAAGAAATATTAATCTGTTTTTTTATAAGCGACTAAAAACCAAAACCGAACATATTTCGACACTAAATGCAAGTAGCAAGTACCTTTTTAAATTGTCTATTTTTTCATCTACTTTCATAATTCGTTTACCCTTCTTGATTTTGTAAAAAATCAAAGTAGTTTGAATTTGTTTATAACTACAATTTAGTAAATTGCGAATAAATTCCAAAAGAAAAATGGAAAATCTTTTTACTAATACCATTGTAAAATACATGTAAAAACCTACATTTTAAAAAAGAATATCCCACGGGTTGATGCATTTAACAATAAGCGATTGAAAATTCTTAGCTGTTTAAACAAATAGTTTGCGTTATACTAATTTGTTATCCGCTCTGTATTGCTTGAACACTTCAGTTTTATTTTAGCTTGGATCAAATAAATAGAAGGTTAACAATCATTGTCAAAGACCTATGAGCAACCTTTGGTTTACTTACATACATTTTCTTAATGACAGTTTTAATTATTATAATTTCTTTTCATTAAAATTTTTTAAGATAATAACAATGTTATTAATGTTTTGTTAAATTAATGGTAAAATTACATAATTAAATGCAACCTTAGGAAAAATATTAATTATCCATTAATTTGATTCACATAAACTATTTTCAAATAGGTAGTCCAGTCAATGAATGGTTTCTAGAGAGAAATGCTGAGATCACAATTTTTGACTAGAGGGCTGTGTTTGGACTATTTAGGAGGTAAACATACCAAAAGTCCCCGAACGTAGGAGGTGAGGGGGGATGCAGGGGGGCACGAAGAATGTCCTGGTTTTTGGTTTTTCGCTCATGTCTCGAAAACGGTTAGCCCTAATCAAAAAGGCTATATACAAAATTAAAGCTGACTAAATTTTCTACAATAATGTTTCTATTATTTTTTTTCGTATCTGCTATGGTTCAATAATGAATTTTATATCTTTTGAGTGTATTCTAACTTTATTATAAATTTATTATAAATTGAAAATAAATTTTAATAATCATCGTAGAAAAAAATTTCTTGTACAGATATCCGTTTCACAGCAGACTGAACTGAAATATCGAATAAAAAAGGTCTTTGCGTCTGTAAGTGTGTGTGTGCGTATATATCTATGTGTGCGTTATACATTGATATATCATCTAATTTAAATAAAGTTGGTTTGCCTAACATACACCCGGTATAATGCGGTTTAGAAATCTTATACGTCTTCTTATTTTTTGTATGCTTAGTAATATTTTGCTCTGAAATTAAAATTAAACGTATTTTACGTATGAGAGCTTGTAGGCTTCTGGTTATCACCATGTATTACAAATATGGCCCAATTTCAATAGGGATTATGGTAATATGTTGTTTTACATATGTTCCAAATTGAAATCAAATATATTAAGTTTAACAGAAGTTATCGTTTTTACAAGAAACTGTATAACGCACACATAGATATATACGCACACACACACTTACAGACGCAAAGACATTTTTTATTCGATATTTCAGTTCAGTCTGCTGTGAAACGGATATCTGTACAAGAATTTTTTTTCTACGATGATTATTAAAATTAATTTTCAATTTATAATAAACTTATAATAAAGTTAGAATACAGTCAAAAGATATACAATTCATTACTGAACCATAACAGATACGAAAAAAATTAATAGAAACATTATTGTAGAAAATTTAGTCAGCTTTAATTTTGCATATAGCCACTTTTTGATTAGGACTAACCGTTTTCGAGATATGAGCGAAAAACGAAAAACCGGGACCTTCTTCGTACCCCCCCCCCCCC
This sequence comes from Rutpela maculata, assembly GCA_936432065.2. Classification (NCBI taxonomy): domain Eukaryota; kingdom Metazoa; phylum Arthropoda; class Insecta; order Coleoptera; family Cerambycidae; genus Rutpela; species Rutpela maculata. Next base: position 24,975,255 of record OW386293.2, read on the forward strand.
CCCCCCTGCATCCCCCCACCTCCTACGTTCGGGGACTTTTGGTATGTTTACCCCCTAAATAGTCCACACTCAAGTCAAAAATTGTGATCTCGGCATTTCCCTCTAGACCCCCTTATTGAACGTTCATTGACTGGGCTAAGGGTAATTTGAAAATAGTGCGGAGGGGGGTCAATGGAAAAAAATCGAAATCTTTGCTTCTCGTACACACACTAAATAAGATTTAATTTAGATTTTTTTTTTACCACCTTTAATGATGGGGTGGGGGTGGGGATAAGAAGGTTTTCTGCTATGTATTGTGTGAAATCTCAGAAGGGATATGGATCTGAAGCATTTAAATAGACTCTATGAAACTATTCCATAAACAATACCTGGTCAAAGTGTTAGTCGTGATGCGCTAAATTGTTTTGTGATTTTTTTGCCGAAACGGTCAAAATTGAATCCTTATTCTGATAGCATTTTTTCTGTACTTTCCAAATCCGCTAATAGTTTTTCAGAAATGCGATAGAAAAATGTACTTTTTTGTCCAAAATGAGGAGGGCAGGTTTTTTCCGAGTCCGGCCCTGGATTTTTCAAAACCAGGCCATTCTAACAAGTCCCAGCTGAGGTAAATTTCATTCGATTACATCCAACCGTTGCAGAGATATAGCTCTTTGAATTTGCAGTGCAAATACATAAAACACCCTGTATCTTCTTAACCAGTGGTCAAAACATTTTTTTCGTTGGTGATCTAGACTCGCCTTGAAGTGCTCTATCTGCCATTAGGCAATGGCACATTCCTCGCGAATTGCCCTGTGTTTAATACGGCGATTCAAACGTTTTATTTAAAGAAAAAGAAACGTATCTTTTACAACGTTAAAATAACTATAGTTTCCAGCTTACTAAGTGCAAGGGAATTCTATATCCAAAGTTGAAATAAATGGTAGAAGATTACGTTTTTTAAATAAAATTAGACTGCAAAAATTTAAATAAAAGTTATAAAAATCGTTACTCCTACACACATTCCTAACCAGTAGTGGAAGGTATCATAGAAATATAACGCTTTAATCACAACGTTTTTTTACTGATATATTAGGGTATAATACACGTTCCTAATATGAGAACATGTAACAACCCGCTAAATGTAACGTTTGCGAAACGAGAAAATTAAACGTTTTTTTTATTGCATGTATCTAATATAGCAATTGAAATATGTTTTATTTAAAGGAAAAAAGTTTTTATACAACGTTAAAACATGTTTACCGCCGATGACTCAACTGTGGAGTCACGACGGCCTGTGTCAGTGGCCGATGACTCAACTGTTGGGTCAAACGCATCTACTTACTACATTAGTCAGTATTGCGTCTGTTTTATTTAATCAAAAATTTAACTCAATTTTATATCTTAAATGTTGAGTCATCAGCCCATCCTTGATGAAACGAACTTAGAGGCGAGTGACTCGACCCTTGAGTCATGGTGAATTTGGGCCTAAAAACTTAACAAAACAATTAATAATTATATAAGAAACATTTTTTGTATATGATTTTCGAAAAATATATTTTGGCCTTTGGAAAACATCTTAAATTTTTATTGGCGGTGAACGTGTTAAAATAACCGATATTTTGAACTTACTAAAATGCATTCTAAATCTACAGGTGAAATAAATGGTATATTAAAGTTTTTTAAACGTTTTTCTAGTCATCTATATTAATGCATAGAATTTGTTTGCAATTTTAAACGAGGTTATGCAATACCACGTAGTTTGTTGTAGAAATTATTTCTAGATGGCGCCACATACAAACCACTGACAATAATCAGTCACGCTTTATCTATACTCTTATACTCTAATTTATGATTTTTTTAACGTTTTTTAAATGTATGTGTGACCATTGGGGTCTAAGTGTTGCCCAAAGTGCCATGAAAACAATAGCAATCAATAGATATCAATAACTTAAAGCTAATTAACAAGTAAAATTGAAAATTTTTAAAAACCCCCGATCAATGTATCTAATCGTACCAGTTTCATATGACCAAATCAAAATGAGGCCTAAATCATGTTCGGCTACCATAATTGTCTGCACATGTTCAATTTTACTTCAATCGGACAATTTCTAGAGAAGTTCAATATGGCGAATTCAAGATGGCGACCAAACATCAAAATCTAATATGGCCTATAACCTTCTCGACAACATACTCTTTCAAATAAAAAAAACTACATCAAAATCGGATCACCCGTTGAAGAGATATGAAGCCACAGACAGACAGACAGACAAACAAACATAGAAACATACGCGTCAAATTTATTTTATATTATTTTAACCCCCGCCCTCTTTTAGGGGCGGGGGTTAAAAATGTAACAAATAATAGAGAGTTGCTTGCCTCTAAAAGCTTAAAAATTGGAAAATGTAAAAGTAATATGAATGGCGACAAAGGTGCTATGCCAGATAATACCTTTCATGGTTATTAGGTGACGGATTGTCGAACCTAGTCAGAATTAGATAGGAATGATAAGATTGGTTGAATGCGTTCATCAACCTTGGCACTATTTTAGTATACAGGGTGTTTCACAAGGAAACGGACAATCTTTAATGGCAGATAGAGGACACCGATGGTAATCATAATCACTCATATAAAAAGCTAGTTGGGCCCTCGTTGCTGAAATACAGGGTGTTTTATGTATTCTTGCTAAAATTTCTTTTGTTTGTTACTTTGTAAATAAGTTCATATTTGGCACATATAATACACTAGTGATTCTGAATAAGTACTTGTATCACACAAAAGAAATCCAGGTCCGGACTCAAAAGAAATGTTTTTGTTGTTCTTCAAGAAAACAATACCCTGTATATGTTTTTTTAAAATTTCAATATTAAATTCGGAAAATACATAAAAAACTGAACAAATTGACTTCATTAATTTTTTTGCCACACTTTTGCTGCGTTAGACATAAATTCCACTAAATAACGCAATATGAGACTTTAGAAAATATCGATGCTTCCACTATTAAATTAGGCATTTACTCTTTTTTCAGCAATAATTATTATGTTTTTATTGCCATTTTTTTACAGAGGGAGTAAAATGAATAGAATAATAAATCGAGAATCTATTTCATTCCTCTCATTTATTAAGAACTAAAACAGCAACATTGTACCTAACTATCAACAGAATAACTGTACGAAAAACAAAAAATACAGATATTGTCATAAAACTCATTTATCAATAAAGACAACTAACTAATGTAATATTTAAAATCATCGTTTAAAGTTGTCACTATTGATCATAGTAGCATCATATTAAGTTTTTAAATAGTTTTGGTTATTTAATACAATTATTTATTTAATATTCCAAAAATGCGGTATCAATTTTCAAACAAAGAATATGCTGACATAATTTTGATCTAACGGATATTGTAACGAGAATGGCGGAGTAGCAGAGAGGGAATATAAAATACGGTTTCCGAACAGGCGACGGCCTGACCATAAAACTTTTGTCAGTTTTCCAGAGAACATGGCAAGTTTCCTACAGCTGCAGTTGCGGAACGCAACATAAGGCAAGAAGTACATTTAGAAAATAATTTGTTACATATGGTTAACCAAAATTCAAGTCTAAGTACCTGAAAAATTAGTTCTGTGATTGGTGTTCCTTACACTAGTATATGGAGGATGTTAAAAACCCGTACCATATTCAATTAGCACAACGTCTTGCACCAGGCGATGAAGTCAATCGCTTGACTTTTTGTCGTTGAGTATCTGAAAATCGGCGAGTAATTTACAGAACTTTATTTACAGACGAGGCGCAGTTTACAAGGGATGGTATCGATAATTCTAGAAATGCTCACATCTGGGCCCAGGAAAACCCACATGCAAAACGTGGATGCCGCTCACAACATAGATTCTCTATCAACGCTTGGGTTGGACTTGTAGGCGGTCACTTGTTAGGACCACATTTTTTTGAAGGTACACTAACTGGTAACGTTTATCTTAATTTTTTACAACATACGTTAAAGAATCTTTTAGAAAATGTAAATATCCGAGGTATGTTCTTTCAACATGATGGAGCCCCACCGCATTTCTCCAACTACATTAGAAATCATTTAAATGATACGTATCCAAACAGATGGATTGGTCAGGGAGGTCCCCGGATTTCAACCCTGTAGATTATTTTTTATGGGGTCACTTAAAAAGTGGACATTAATGACAAGGATCAGTTAATTCAAAGGATTGTTGATTACTGCAACGAAATTAGAAATAATCCAGATGTGATAAGAAGATCAATCGGACATCTCGTGAACCTCACCAGAAAATGTACTGAAGCTGAGGGGGGCATTTTGAACATAAAATTTAATTATGATTCAAATTTGTAAATAGGTTTTATAACAATATCTGAATATCTGAATTTTTTGTTTTTTGTATAATAATTATTCTGCTGATAGCTTGTTGATATTTTGGTATTTACATTATTTATTTACATTATTTTTATGCAATTTCGTAGTTTGTTGTTAATAAGTAGGTTATGTTGTTGTTTTACTAGTTTTTAATAAACGAAAGGAATGAAATAGATCCTTGGTTCGGTGGCCTCTTAACATTTTTTTCTTTTTGTTTATTTTACCCCATTCATAAAAACTGGTGATTAAAACATAATAATTATTGTTGAAAAAAAAAGTAAATGCCTTATTTAATAGTGGAAGCATTTTTTACGCATATCATTCATCGATATTTTCTAAAGTCTCATATTGCATTATTTATTGGAATTTATTTCGAATGCGGCAAAAGTATGGCAAAAAAATTAATGATGCCATTTTGTTGTTTTTATACTTTCGAATTTAATATTGAAATTTTAAAGAAACATATACAGGGTATTGTTTTCTTGAAGAACAACGAAAACATTTTCTTTCGAGTACGGACCTGGATTTTTTTGTGATACAAACACTTATTCAAGATCACTAGTGTATTATAAGTGCCAAATATGAACTTATAATTTCATTCCACAAAGTAACAACCAAAAGAAATTTTGTCAAAAATTCATAAAACACCCTGTATTTCAGCAACGAGTGCCCAACTAGAGTTTTCTATGGGTGATTATAATTACCCTAGGTGTCCCGTATCTGCCATTAAAGCATGTCCGTTTCCTCGTGAAACACCCTCTACATGTTTGAACATTTTTAGTTTTATTTTAATTTTAATCATCCCTAGATGATGCCAAGATGGTTGGTGAAATGCGCGTTGAGTGATAGTATTTAAGTGCTTCGGTGTTTGTGAAAACTACTTTAGAGAAATACGCGTTGAATGCACCCGTCCTAGCGCCCGTGGTTAAAAATAATGACAGCTCTCTTTGACTTTCTGAGGTAGGGAAACTAATCCTGTTTAATTTTTGCAGAGATGTTTGCTATCAAGTTCTCTTCATTGAGTGGTCAATTGGAACCATTTTTGCAAATACTTGCAGTTGGAACTTGGGTCTACATCTTTACTTTAGGCGGTTTTACATCTTTAATCATATCAATCTACTTATTAATATATACAAAATACAGATGGATCATAGGAATATATTTATGCTGGATTTGGATTATCGATAGACATACGCCGGAAACAGGCGGTAGGATGTTCAGGTGGTGCAAATCTTGGTCTTGGTGGAGATATAAGAGGAATTATTATCCACTTCAATTTGAAAAATTACCAGAAGTAGAATTGGATCCGAAGAAGAATTACTTGGTATGTGGATTTCCTCATGGATTGATTTCTGAGGGATTTGTACAAGCTTTTGGTTCGCAAGATAGAAGATATTTTCCCCAGCACTCGGCATTTATGCCAACGATACCATTGCAATTTAAAATGCCTTTTGTTCGTGATTTGCTCCTAGGTATGTATGTATAAGTTGTAGAAAACTCAATATGTCGTACATTTTCAACTAACATTTATAGTCAAAATTACTTCAGTTCGACTTATTAATAGGTCAGAATAATTTGTTTACCAATTTAATGATATGAAAATTTACCTGGTGAAAAAAGTTAAAGTAAATCTGAAAATAAGAAATCGGAGAATTTTGTTCAAGAAGTTAAAGCTGTCAAATATTACATAGCCCTATTATACACAAAAAAGTATTCTTGTTATGAATATACCAGTTAGTTCAGGAATTTGAATGTGTTATTTGCTCAAAGGGAGAGATTTTTCTTCGTATGCAACAATGTATTTTATTTGTGAAAAGTAACTCAGAATTTTGATAAATTTCTTTAATTTGAGATGAGGATAATCAAATCAAAACATTCGCATTCTAAATATAAAACAATGCATAATTTCAACTTAAAGATGCGTTACTCTTGGAACAAATATAATATTCATCTAAAACAAGAATATAATACTTCTTTTGAATACATGCATATGATTAAAAAATTGAGAATAACATATATTTAACCTAAATAGAGTATGATCGACATGACATTGAAAACTATATTCAGTTTCAAGTTAAACATCGAATTAATTAGATATTCACTGGCATCTGATTCATACGTTCTCGAGCCCTTTCCAAGTTCACGATAGATGTTGCTGCCTAGATGAATCTGCTTACAATTCTCTGACTTATAGTCTAAGCTCCCATGGCACAAAAAGGTACTCAATTTTAAAAGGTGAAAATGATTGGAAAACATGTAATAAACGTGTTACGCCCGCCAGACTAGTAATGTTTAGTCTCCACCGGACTAGACTAGACTGTGTTAATGCTATTTTTCATCAACTTTTAAAATCAGCTAAAAAAAAAAAAATACTTTTCAAAACATCTGCTTGAAATTTACACAATTTGTGGTGAATAATGTATAATTTTTGAAAAAATTTGTCTGTCTGACAATTTTTGTTAATTAACATCTGACAGACCTGTTGTCATAACTATTTTTTTTCATGACATTACACTTTATAACACCTTGGTTTTTGTTTAAAAATGGAGTTTGAGATTTACCCTATTAGTCTGGGAGGTAGCGTCAAATCTAATTACATAATTTCAACAAAGCTCATTTTTGCAGTACAGGTTGTTTTTTCATTGCTTATCGAAGAATGAGGTGTCAGCTGACGCGACCGTGGAGATTAAGAGTGTGGGAGGCTGCGCATTTGGTAAATTTTTTTTTTTTTGCGTCAATCCAACAAAGCTGCAAAACTATAAATAGTTTATTTATATAATATAAATGAAAAGAAAATGTATCAGCTGCATAGGGTAAGGAGCGAAGGTTGTCAATATGTATGAAAAATTCATTATTTCAACAAAGCTGAAATTCATATACAGGATGTTTCGAAAAGATTGAGACAATTCTTAGCAGTAGATACTTGACATCAAAACAAGTCGATTTAACTCAAAAAATAGTGGTCCAACTCTTTTCGTTTTCAAGATAGAGGGTGGTAAATTAAAAAAATTGTTTTTGTAATTTGTAACGATATGTTTTTCAGGGTCGCTAATTATAATGGTGATATTGCCGATGTCATATTTTATAGATGGCGCTAGTTACAGTACTTTTATATAACACTTTAAGCCATAACTTTTTTGTGGTTAGGTTTTGGACATCGTCTTCTATTATAATCGAAACGCAATTTGGTTTCTTAAAGAATATGTGTACTTGTTTAAACGCGATAAAATGCACCCTTTCAGAGAAATACGCGATTTACAACTGTGTCACACACCTGATCGAAGAAATTCAACACCCCGGGTGTTTTGAAAAGATTGGGACAACGCTTAGCGTAGACTATTGACATCAAAACAAGTTGATTTAACCCAAAAAGTAGAGGTCTAACTCTTCGTTTTCAATATACAAAGTGGTATAGTAAAAAAAATTGTATTCGTATTTTGTCTCTATCTTGGAGAATATTATACGTACCTACAACAAGCACTATTGACGATTTCAAGACATCATACTTGACATACACCTACTAGATAATAAACAGCATTTAGGTACAATTGAATTTCTTCGAACTGGTGTGTGATAAAGTTGTAAATCGCGTATTTCTTTAAAAGCATGCATTTTATCGCGTTTAAACGTACACCTTTTCTTTAGGAAACTAAATTGCGTTTCGATTATAATAGAACACGATGTCCAAAACCTAACTTCAAAAAAGTTATGGCTTAAAGTGTCACGAAAAGTCCTGTAACTAGCGCCATCTACAAAATATGGCATCAGCAATATCACCATTGCAATTAGCGACCTGAAAAACATGTCGTTACCAACTTTGAAGTAGATACGTATAATAGTTTCCAAGATAGAGACAAATTACGAATACAATTTTTTTACTTTACCACTCTGTATCTTGAAAACGACTACTTTTTGAGTTAAATCGACTTGTTTTGATGTCAAGAATGTACGGCTAAGCGTTGTCCCAATCTTTTCGAAAAAACTTGATATATGATAGTTTGCTATATAAGAAAACATTAAAAATTGTCACCTGACAATACCATGGGACAAAACCTGTCAGCTAGGCCTTTTAGGTGTACCACAGCGTCCAGGTGCTCACCGCGTATGGTATCTTTAATGTCCCAGTTAACGTATAAAACTTGAAAGAAAATCATATTTGTATGAAATATTAGACATACATATTAGAGAATACTTAGAGATTGTAATCATTGATTGAGAATAGTGAGGATTAAATAATTTTGGCACATTCAATACGAATAAAACAAATCAATTCTCATCTGAATCACTCTCACTGGACCTCTATTCTGTAATTATGGAGAGAGTGAGCATTCATCGTGCGAAGCGAGAGCTCCCATCACAGGCATCTTACCCGACCGTCCTAGACTGCATTCCTTAAGTGCAGTAAATAGGTGGTGAACGTGAAGTGATTCATCGAGAATAGCCTAATTTACAACCAATTAGGTTGAAGCAAAAGCATCAGCTGTTCATGGTCGGTCAATGATGCAAAAGGGTTAATCTTATGAAGAACTTGCCGTTCCCCTTCCAAATCCTCTTCGGCGTCACGAAGATTTCGTAATTCCTAGAATTTATTTATTGACCAAAAATTTCGTAACGATGTACCCTCTTTATACAGGGTGATTCTTTTAAGGCGGCCATTAGAATATTTCCCACTTGCAGATGAGATAGCCATTTGAAATTTGGTACCTTACCATAGTCGACCATTGCGAGTCCGAAAATAATAATTTCAAATTGGCGGCACTTCCGGAAATACCGGAAGTCGATACCAACTTGCTTATTTTAAATGTAACACCCTATATATTTTCGACTTTTCGAAATGATCATAAAATTCTGAGTCAGAACATGTAGCACACCCTATATCTAAACCGAGCAGTTTCGGAGATATTTGACATTTTATAAGAAATTTGACAGGTGCAACGGTTTGCAAGAACCGTTATAACTTTCTTCGTGTAGGAGATCCTTATTTGCACTTTGGTACGTGGAAAGAACACAAGATGAGCTACTCTCTGCAAAAAAAATAGATTCCATAATAGTATACCAAGTGTTTCATTTATAGGGTGTTCCATTTAAAATAAGCAAGTTGGTATCGACTTCCGGTATTTCCGGAAGTGCCGCCATTTTGAAATTATTATTTTCGCACTCGCAATGGTCGACTATGGTAGGGTACCAAATCTCAAATGTCTATCTCGTCTGCAAGTGGGGAAATATTCTAATGGCCGCCTTAAAAGAATCACCCTGTATGTTTAAAAAAAATATGACTATAATAAACTAAAAGAGTAATTGTAATATTTGCTAAGAATTATATTAGTATTACCTCATTGGCGATGAGCAAATCCGCAATGTCCATTTTGATTCACAGATTTATCAACAATAACTTTTGGCCGACGCAAACTGTCATAAAAGTACGGTTAGGATCGCCTCTCTCCCGGGGAACTGACGGATTCCCTCACGATTTACCAGTAGAAGTAAGTTCACGCATTTTTCGCACAAGGTGATCACTCCCGTAGTTACAGAATAGACTTTTACTTATTTTCAAGTGAACTCCTTCCATTTCTCATGGGAATGTGCTTTCACGCTTTTACAGTATAGAGGTCCTACTGTATTCTAAATTATCTTCCTCTTCGAAAGTGCTATCTAAATGGTCTTCCAAATCTAGATTTTCCTCAGATTCTCAAGCGTCATCGTTCTCATTCTCGTCTTCAAAAATATCTGCCGAAAAATATTCTTGAAACCATTTGAAAATATACTTCTCATCATGTTCTTCCCATCCATAATCAGTTGGAAAACCTAAAGTATGAAGAGAAATGTTTATTCGGATACGTTTTCCCCTCCGAGTTTTCATTTATCCGCAATGGCGCCATTTCAGGATTTTTTAAAATTTTTGAAATCTTGACAGAACTAGAACGGAAAATTATGAACAAAATATGCATGGCCCATCTGAAATACGAACGGATATGCTTCTCCTAATCTTTTGTGATCATTTCGATCCAAATCGGACAAGTAACAACTTTTTTTTTCGTCCGACCAGAAAGTACACCTGTCTGGAGACATTATCCGCCAAAAAATAACGTTTTGCCGGGATAGACTGGAAAGTGACATTAGAGATCGGCAAAGTCTTTTTTCTACTTCCTTATGTAAATTTGCTGTTTTCTTTACAGTCTGTAGAATGGATAAGTAGGCAATTCCAGTTAACTGAACGGATATATTTCATATCAGTTCTAGAATGGATATGAAATGAAGCCGGCTTAAGGGCCGGGCAACCCGGGCGACTGCCCGGGGCGCCGGCCCAGAGGGGCGCCAAACTGATGGCAAAAACTGTTTAATTTTTTTTGTACCATTTTTATTAGTTTTCTTTGGAAGATAATATCAAATAATATCAGTATCTATGTCAGTTAAAATGGTAATAATGCAGAACAGTCGAGTAACTTTAAAACCGCTTAAATAATTCAAAAATGTAATACAAACATTTTTATTTAGCTATGAGATAACTCACTACTCATACCTCAAGCTTCCCGCCCTATTATTGACTGACACAGAGTCGATCATTAAAGATTTTGCATAAACAAAGCCCGGCAACATGCACTTTCTGTCAGAATACTCAGAAAATTGTTATACCAACATTTGCTGTTTGTATTTCGCAAATAATTATTGTTTATAAATAAATATCAATTTGTTTTGTATGAAATATTAAAACAATAAAGAGGAACCTTCCTCTAAGAATAAACTTGTATCGGTGATCCTCTCATTATAATAGCGTTCAGATTGTGTAGACAAAAAATTTTATATTACAAATTAATTACACAGGTCTACAAAAAAAAAATGATCTCATCCCAAGATTCTCAACTAACTCTTCTGAAGTATTTTGAGGCACTGAAGCCAATTTTGGACACATTTTTTTTTCTGCCGGGTCAGTTTCCCTGTACCACCACCTCCTTTTATCCTCTAATTTGTTTTTGTGCAAAATTGGTTTCAACGCGTCAGAATACTTCAGAAAAATTAGGTCATAACCTTTGGGACAAGGTTTTTTCGCTATTTTTTTAGGGGATAAAAGGGGTGGTAGAGGGAAACTGACATGATAGAAAAAAAATTTGTGTCCAAAATTGCCTTTAGCGTCTCAAAACACTTCACAGAAGTTGGATCAGAACCTTACGACAAGACCTTTTTCGCCCTCCTTTTTAGAGGATAAAAAGATTGGTAGAGAAAAACTGACATGAAAGAAAAACCATTTTTTTTTCTCCAAAATTGGCTTCAGTGCATCAAAATACTTCAGAAAAGTTTGATTATAACCTTAGGACAAACAAGACCTTTTCTTGGCCTATTTTTTAGGGAATAAGAGGGGGTGTGGTACAGGGAAACTGACACGAAAGACAAATTTTGGTTTCAGCGCGTCAAAATACTTCAGAAATATTAGATGAGAACCTTGGGACACGATTTTTTATTTGTAGACCTGTGTTATTATTAAGAGCGCTCCGGAGTGTGGTAAATTTGCGAATCGTAATTACTCTCATATGAACCGTTATTTTAAAATTTGGTTTTCGCTATTATTTCTTTTGAGATGTTAGAATTGTGGAAAATGGGGAAGATAATTCAAAAAAAATATATATGCATTTATTTCCTTCATTTTTGTTTTTTTTGAGAAAATTTTAGTTTTCCATGAAAGGTATAATTTATTTAGGAATTATCCCTGCGACAGAATTTAAAAAAAAATGAATTATATATTTTTAATTTGCATCCTAATATATCAAAGAATTTTTGCTGTTGAATTACAATCAAGATTGTCCGTTTCATTTATCGTTCTCCCTCGAAGAGAATCCTTTGGCCGGAGAACGTCGCGAGTAGCTATAAAAGTAATGTGTTTACAATTTACTAGTCATAGGCGGACCGAGCGAACCCTTAGAGATAACGCGCTTTATTTTGATATAAGAAACATATTTATATTTTACGTGCGAATAATTACGTAGTACGTTTACTTTCTAGGTTTGTGTGGTGTATCATTGTATAAATTTTTTCGTTTTTTAAAGTCGGAGGAATTATTAAGACGTCGAAGGATCTCAAATATCTATTTTAACATTATCAGCAAAAGAAAAAATCGTAGACTATAATTAGAGAAGTTTTCTAAAATATTTATAAAAATTTATTAAAAACTTGTAAAATTAATAATATGGGTACAAAAAACGCAAAGCAAATGTGAGGCGAGAAATTTTAAAATTATAAACAAATTTGGATATAGTTTTAATTAATTGAATAGTGCCACTCCTTCATTGTTGGTAAGTTGTTTATAACAAAAATTAACCAAAAATTTTGAGAAGTAACCATAGTAAACATTATACTCTGCTCGATTTACTGAGCATTTCATACAATTGTTGTATGTTTTATATGAGCTTTTTTGTAAAGAATGTTAATTTTAGGCATCTTTATTATACTCTTTGCAAAAACGAAGAGTATAATGCATTTGATCGGCACATTTCTAAAACCGGAAATATCGCTCGTAGAGAAAAAAATGTCATATAAGTCCGATTGTATTGAAATTTGGAAAGTAAGGTAGTGTTAGCTAGAGGAAGAATCCTATTGTTTTTGAAGAAAATCAATCAGTAAATAATAAAGTTATTATTCATTTAATTTAAAAAAATATATTTTTTAAATTTTTGTCGCTTGTACTTAAATAGAAATCTTGCGAAATGTTATCTATATATATTTTTTTTGTTTATTCATTTTACTAATATTTATATTTTATAATAATATATCCAATGTGTTGAAATATGATTTTCGAAACATATATATTACAAACATTCAATTTTTGTAGTAATGTGTGATGGTTCAAAGTTTTGCCTTGCAATACAAAGATCGTGTGTGAACCCCAGACAGGTTGGATGTTTTTTTTTTCAATTTTTTTTTCATATATTTGTTTTCACAACAAAGTTGATATCGCAAAATTTAGAATGTCCAAAAACTAACATTATTTGCAAGAAAACAGCGAAGAGTATCCTATAGAATGTGTAACAATTATATAAAAAGCTCAGTAAATTGGCGAAGAGTACGTTTCTAGCTTGTTTTATTTTATTATGCAAATTTAGTTGATGAAACACTCGTCTGTATACAATAAATGACTAAATCCAAACTATTTGTATTTTGCTTCGATTTCAAGTCAAAATTTACTCCAGTCAATCTGTACATTTGTAGGGTGTGAAAAAAACATTAAATTTTTTCTTAGTATTGTAGGGGGATTCTTCATTAACAATCCAAGTTTTCATCCTCAAGTGGGGCTACCTTATCGACGACATCTTGTCATACGTTTGTTCGGAATAACTCTTCTGTTGATTGTACGGAAAAAGTATTTATTATTATGAATTTGGTAGACGATAAAGTTATCGAAAACTGTAATTTTTTTGAAGCGATTAATGATTTAAAAGTAACGTCGCGAAAGTTTAATAATTAATTTCTCTACTATTGAACGAATAGATACGTTTGAATGCGGCTTATTGCTTACCGTGGGTAATAATAGTATTTTATTCAACGAGCAAGTAATAGCTGTTATACGCGAATAGAATACTATATTTTATCTATGACCCTCTCTTCGCTTGAAATCATATTTTCACAACAAAGTGCAAATTATTAAAAAAACATGATAGCAATTTTAAAATCAAGAAATCAATGTGTGTACGACAGATTGAATCGAGTCATGGCATGCACGATGTTTTTGAACTATAAAGCGTCTTTTGTGATAGACAAGTATTGAGTAAAGAACATGAACTCTTCGAATTGGTTTTAACACAATGAGTAATGAATTATTAAGGCCGTGAGTAATGAGCTTATTACTTATTCAAAATATGTCTATAAAAACGAATCATTCAATAATCGTAGAAAATAGTATATTATTCAACGAATGATGGCTATTACTCAAGAGGATGACATTCACTGAGTGAGTAACAGCTATCACACGCGAGTAGAACACCATACTTTTTCTGCAACTACTCAACAGGAAGTTGCGCTTTAAGGTAAATTTGCCGAAAAAATGCGAAGAGGCACATTGTATCGACTTACTTTATTTTTTAGGCAGGAGAAAAAATTTAAAAAAGGGCTTTTAGCTTAATCAATAATGTTTAATTTGGTTTTTTAACTTCCGGAAATTCCGAAAAAACGGCTCCGAGTGCCACGATGGAATGTGGTGATTTTTTTCAAAAATCGAGATATTGTTTAAACGTGTTTTTTATGAAACTAAGATACTATTGACACATTTTTTTTGTGTCATAGAAAGGGTTAATATGCAAAAAGGGGTTTTTGCCAGGTCGTCCAAAGGAAGCTGATGTTTGCAGAGTATGTAATATCAGAACCAATGGTCTAAAAATGTTTTTATGGCTGTTAACTAAAAATTTCTACACTTGACAGCATTTTTCTTTGTAGTGGTTTTACCCCATTCACCCTTATATTCACAACGTGTTTTAAAACAAATGTTGTTTTCTAAATAGCCAAATTCATAACATCAATTTGCTTAAATAAAACCTACAAAGAAAACTGCTGTCAAGAATAAAACATTTTAGTTAACAGCCATACAAATATTTCTAGAGTAAAAACACCTTTAGACCATTAGTTCTGATATTACATTCTCTGCAAACAACAGCTTCCTTTGGATAACCTGGCCAAACCCAGTTTTGCTCTCTTTATGACACAAAAAAATGCTGTCAATAGTATCTTAGCTTTATAAAACTACGTTTACGCAATATCTCGATTAAAAAAAAATCGCCACGTTCATGACACTTGGAACCGTTTTTTCGAAATTTCTGAAAGTTGGGCCTGGATGCCAGACCTGACCACGAAAAATGTTGTCAAGGGTATTTTTGGATTTTTAGGTCATCTTAAAACATGTATTAAATGGCCAGAAAAAAAATTCATTAAAAGTACTATGTCAAATTTCAATTTGAATTTTACAAGTCACATAACCGCGCAGAGATCTAACCCCCATTTCACCCCCTCCTCCTGCATCTACTGACAAACGGACAACAAAAAATTGAGGCAGGTACATTTTTGCTGTCGTATGAGCTAATAGCCATAATTTGGCTTTCCCCCTACAATACACAAAAATTTGTAAAGATATTTACACAAAAACTTTCTTCTCTGTTTGGCATACTTTATTTATAACTTTTTCAGTTGCATGACCACCCTGTATATTTCGTTTACTAAAATTATCAGACCAGATCGGTTTTTGTGCTGGCAGTAGTGGTCGTTTCTTATTTTTTAAAGTGACTCTGTTTTTCATTAAAATAATGTCAGGTTCCTCCTCGATAATTGTGTCAACTGCAGTCCAAATATTATTTACATCAAAGTGATCACCCTGTATATGTTTTATAAATTCCTTCCTTGACAGTTGTGTTAACTACATGCGAAATATTATTTCCCACCATTACGTTTTTTTTATTATTTTTTGTATTTTCGTATTTGACAGTAGTTGTGTTAACTGCATGCGAAATATTACTGTCTTCCGTCACACTTTTTTCCTTAGCTAACAGTAGCGTCAACTACCTACGAAATGTTTTTCTTCTTCGTCAAATGGTTTTGTAGGTATAGCGCCAAAAGAGAGACAGACAGACTGACAGCCGGAATAAAAAAAAAATTCGTAATCTACATACCTAGTTTGAAATGTGAAAATCTTGAGAAATCCCGGAAGGTGATTTTTTCATAATTACAATACTTCCCTTTGGTAAGCGAGGGAAGTAAAAATATTCCTATATATATTTTTTCAAATGTCTATGTTGGCAGGAGTATCCACTGTTGCTTAGATTATTATTAATTGTAAACTTCAACATATCTAGATGAAAATCGTATCGACGGTTGAATATTATGTTATTATGAAATGTATATTAGTAAAATATATAAAAGAAATGGCAGGAAATAACGTTCCACAACATTTTCATTCAATTATAAAAAACAAAAATTGAGAAACCAAATTTCTTACATTTAAATGATTAATACCTTTTTCATTTACTAATCGATTTTGATCAAAAACAATAAGACTCCTCTTCTATCTAACACCAACTTACTGTCAATACAATCGGACTTACGTGCTTATCGTGCTTACAAAAAACGGATCGAATGGACAGACGAACGCATGGACAGCCAGACACTCGAACAGACGGACATTTTAAAAGTTGTTCAGTATTTTTTCTCTATCACACTAATATGAAAATCTGCTTTCTGAGCGACATACAGTTTTAGATACCGTGTGTGTAGTCGCGGGCTAGCCATGGGGAGAAGAATTATAACATCGCGCGTGCCAGCTGGCTGAAATGAAATAACAGAGCTGGAATGCTCCATCGACGGACGAATTTACGGCTGCCGGTGTTGTCAAATCTCTCGCGCTACGTGAATGTACATGCCTAATGGGAAATTACACGCACGATATGTGCCGACCAAATGCAATATACTTTTCGATTCTGTATTTGCGAAAAGTAATAATAATTTGACCAGTGAACTATACGCACAGAGCTTATTGAATAAAACAACTTACGGTGTTCATTTTAGTTGTACCAACGATTATATATACACATTTACTTTAGAAGATAATGCGGCCCAAATTAACATTTCCCAAAAAATGCCTCCTACCGGAGTAAATAGACCCATGTTATTTAAAGTGTTTGGAAATAAAAATCCAGTTCAAGAAAAAAATAATATTTAATTCTTTTATTAAATATATTTTTAATAGTATGCCTTTATTAATTATTCTGTATTATTTATTATTATATGGATATAATTATATAACCTAATTCTACCATTAGTTCCCATTTATTTTTTAAACACAACAGCGCAATTTTTAAAGAAAAAAATTTGTAAACCCCGTTTTGCGATAACAATAAAAAACCGATTTTACTAAATATTTAATTGCTTTATATAATTTATTTTTGTGTTCATTATTAATAATGCTGATAATTTGACTGAGACATATTAATACATATTTTACAAGGTATAACACGCCTATGACTTATTGAAAACAGTTGTTAAAACTCTCGGGACGCGCAATTAAGTAAATAAAAAATCCATAAAGGAAGGTCGTAAAACTCATTTAATGGGAACACATTATTTGATATGAAATATCTACAACGTAGCCCTTTGTTTAACGTGAAGATATTTACAATTGAGATATATAACAAAACTAGTGATGACGCTATCGACTCCGGAGAACTCTTAATAAAACGTTGTAACTGCACATTGATGTGAAAATATAAATTATTTGAGAATGGTTTATCGAAATGCAATAAGAATATTTTTTTTATTTCTAATGATCTGATAAAAATTTAAGAACTTTTAGAAATATGTAAAAAATAAAAAAATTAAGGGTAAAATAACAAATACCGACAGCCACCTCCTAAAGCAGAACGGGGGGTTTAATATATCAACTGATGTTCAGACGGGCTATATCTAAATTTAAAATATGAATTTTATATTTTAATGATATTGGAAGAACTGACATTTATTGTTCCCCTTTAATGGGGTATAATTTCTTTATTATTCATTGAGGGTATCTTTATTTTTGGATGCACTATCAGCCACATAAATATCGAGAGACAGTGTTATGTGGGGACCGAAGGGATATCCTTGGACTTTAGTACGTAGCACGTATGTGAAATTTCCGTGATTATCTCAGGGAGGGGCGCCAAAAAGTGCTCCCGCCACAGTTCGTGTATTAAGTACATCGTTTTAAAATCAAATTAGTGCGTAAGCTGTCAAAGTAACTGTCAGTGTGTATTTGTGTAATATATTAATGTTTAATAAACTTTGTAGTTTTCTTAAGCTGGTCGTAGAAAAAGTATACTGTACAACTTGAGTGGATTATCCATATCGCACTCAAAAGATTTGAAGCACTCGCCTACGGCGTCGTGCTCAAATTTCTTTATCATGCGATATGGATATCATATCAGTGGCGGCTCGTCAGGGGAGGCAGGGGAGGCTGAGCCTCCCTTTGGAAGAAGCAACATATCTTGCAATCTTCCAAATTAATATCTTTTACTTGTAGAAATTTCTACTTAGGTATATCTCAATTTTCAATATTGTTTATTGTTTATAGTTCATTAATTAATTTTCAGTGTATAAAAAAGTTCTGCATTTCCTTTCCACAAACATACCTATAACGTCACAGTCCGGATTGTCTTTTTATGCATATTTCCCGGGCGACCCGGTCTTTCATTGAATGAACAGAGCGCTTCGCTTGAGGCTTATACGAAATAGCTTCCAACTTCAAGGCATTTAGTTTTAACATAAATGACCTTGCATTACTTTTGCGTTGTCTAGCAACACTTCAAATAAGACAAGCTAGGCCGCTAGCCTCAGTCCTCAGTTCTTTATAGCGCATGTGCAGTTCAGGAGTTCAGGCACAGTATAGAGAAGACAAGTACTTTCACTCGCAGCGGTCCCTTTGATATTTGTTGTACTCGATTTTATTTGGTTTAGGTGATTCACAGGAAAACGAACTGTCAGTGGTAATTTGTCGTTTAGCCGGTTAAGATCAACTTGACATTAAAATACATAAAACATTTGATAGGCGGGCTAGAAATGAGTGCTCTAGGTGAAAATATTCCCAACAACATCTCTTGTTGTCCAGACGTGGTGGATTATTTGTTATTAAATGGATTTTCTACTCTTACTTACGACGAAAAGGTAAGAATTAAAAGAATTGCTAGGCCTACACCAGCAATGCCTTCGTTAGTTTTTAAAAGTGGAAAACAAAACAGAGGGTTTTGTGATAACAATTATAAAAAAATCGAGTGGTTAACGGCATCAACAGTTAGAAACAAATTATATTGTTGGAGATGTTTATTATTCACTAATGATCAATCCTCAATTTGGGGCAGGACCGGGTTTAATAATTTGAAAAATTTGTCGCGAGGTTTACAAAAGCACGAAAAATCCCAGGAGCACATTTCATCTTGCGTTAAATTCGAAATATTTGGTAAACAAAATATTGTAAATTATTTGGAATCTGCACATAAGAGAGAAATAGAAAATTTTAATGAAAAGGTCCGTGAAAATAGGGAAATATTAAAGAGATTAATTGATGCCGTTATATATTTATCTTCGCAAGAAAATTCTTTCCGAGGGCATGACGAAAAACGCGATTCGTGCAATAAAGGAAATTTCAAAGAGCTAATAGATTTTTTAAAAATGTATGATCCAAAATTAGAGAACTTTTTGAATAACGCCACTATTTTTTCCGGAACATCTAAATCAATTCAAAATGATCTAATTGAGAGTGTTAGCTCGATTATTAAAGGCAAAATTTATGAAGAACTATATAATTGCGAATTTTTCTCGTGGCAAATTGACGAAACGACGGACATTACCTGTAAATCTCAACTTTCCGTAATTTTTAGATATGTAATGCACGGCGAAGTTATTGAAAGGTTTGTTGGTTTTCTTGATGTGAGTAGTGGAAGAAACGCGGAGAGTTTATTTAAATTATTAATCGACGAATTTGGTAAATTTGATTTGAAAAATAAATTAATAGCACAAACCTATGACGGCGCTGCAGTTATGTCAGGGCATCTTAATGGACTCCAAACAAAAATAAAAGATATTGCTCCTCAAGCTTACTTCATTCACTGTTATGCACATCAATTAAATTTAGTTCTGAGTAAAGCATGTAACGGAATTAAAGAAGTTAGAATATTTTTTTCAAATATTACTGGTTTTTCGTCATTTTTTTCAAAATCTACCAAAAGAACTGATGTTTTAAATACAATTAATATGAAACATAGAATTCCGACAAACGCTCCCACTCGTTGGAATTTTTCATCTAGAGTTGTTTTCACTGTTGACAAATACAGGAAAGAACTTATTGACGTTTTTAATTTTATTTCGGAAAGTGAAGATTTTTTAAATGACGCTCAGACTTTAAGAGCAGCTTACGGATTAAAATCGTTATTGTTGGATAAAAATTTCATATTTTTTCTAAAAGCTTTTAACATGATTTTTGAGCAAACTGATGTTGTTTTCCAAATTTTACAGAATAAACTAACTGATATAACATATTCTAAAAATAGACTTAAGTCACTTATATCTAAATTAAAAGAATTTCGCAATAACGAAATACATTTCAATACTTTATACAATATTTTTTTAGAAAATACTGAAAACGTAGATGATGAGCCAGGGCCACAATTTAAAAAAAGAAAGACAACATATAACTTTGACAGGGCAGATATACATTACAAACAAAGTTTTATAGAAATTTTAGACACCATTATAGTCCAAATTGAAATTAGATTTTCTGATTTAAATACTTTGCAATGTTACGATTTAGTAAATCCTAATAATTTTACAGCGTTTTCTAAATCATTCCCTACCAGTCTAATGGAGAAATTAATGGACCATTATCCTTTTTTTGACCGTATTTCGTTAAAAAATGAACTATGCGTGTTGTATTCTGACCAGCAACTTTTAGCAAATCCAAAATCATCTCAAGAAATGCTTACTTATATATATAATAATAATTTAAAAAGCTGTCTACCCGAACTGTACAAACTTTTATCATTAGTGTCAACAATTCCAGTAACCTCAGCTTCTGTAGAACGATCATTTTCAGCACTTAAACGCATAAAAACATTTACTAGAAACAAAATAAGTCAAGACCGCCTCTCAAATGTATCGCTTATTTCAATAGAAAAACATTTTTTGTCAGAATTGAAGAAACACGATTCATTTTATGATGAAGTAATCAACCATTTTGCTAGTTCCGAAAATCGCAGGTTACCACTCATTTATAAAAATATTTAGGCTTTACACCAAAGATTAATATAGTTGTTATTTTAGAAAAAATATTTATTTGCGTTATTTATTTTTTAGGAAATATTTTTTAATTCTTCCGCGGTTATATTTTTTTATATAACTTCTTTCTCAAAGCTATTTTAATTTTTATTAAAAGTTATAATTTTACACTCTGGCAGTGATAATGAATACAATTTTTGTTTGTAGGAAAATACTTTAATTTTTTTTCCAAAACTATTTTGATTTTTATTAAAAGTTATAACTTAATTATAAGTGGGATAGTAGGGCTCCTTTGGATACCGATACTCGAGGCGTAGGAACGGAAATTTCATGAGAATGATTTTTTCGTCTCATTATATTTTCTATTTCCTTTTCTTTTTATTCTTTTATTCTCTCAAGTCGTGAATCGGTATCCTGGCGAACAACCCACGACAAAAAAATGTAACGCGCCGTTGTACTACCTCGAGGGTGGTGGGGAAATGTACAAATTGTAATCATATTGCAAGTTAATTGTCTTTCAAAATATCAAGCCTCCTCTGCAGAAAATATCACGAGCCGCCACTGTATCATATCCACACTTGTTGCACAAACTACTATTCCGATCCCTGCTATTCTCGTTTCTATGGAACCAAAAATTTGTGTTAATTGTTGACGTAAGTGTCAAATAGATAAATAAACTTGACTTTTACGAGTTGTCAAAAGTCAATTCATAAGTTATGGAAAATATGGATTCAGATTTTGAAGTGTCGGCCGAAAAAAATATTGTATGTTACACAACCGAAAAACAGTGTTTTGCAGGTCCCCCAAACTTCCAGGACTCACATTCGGTTCTCCCTGGAATCTGCTTGGGTCGACCTGCAAAACACCACTTTCCGGTCTTGTAACGTAAATTACTATTCTGCTGCACTTTATAGCCAGCTCTATAATTTTTGCGACTTAGGTCCTTGTTGCTCCGAAAAAACAGAAAAGCCGACGGGGGAGAGTAGGAGACTTTTTGGTACGTGTTGTCCTGGACCAAAACTAGAATCCTGGAAATTTTCAGCTTTACAATAATTAATTCCGGGTAGAAGCGATATATTGACTAAAAATACTTTGTTACTACGCGGCCATCGTAAAAGCTTATTAAAAAAAAACGTTGGCACGGCGCTTACAAATTAAATCTGACATAGTAAAAACATTTTTTCGATGACAGATCAATTTTTATGCATAGAGGAGATCTTAAACTTCATTTAAAAACAAAAATAAAGGAGGTGTTATGAAATGCCAGCGGTTCAGCCTGACATCTATCTCATGCATGGATGCTGCAAAAATTTCCAGCCAGACAAGTTTTAATAGATGGGAGAAGTCTCAAACTTCATTTTTAAACAAAAACAAGAAGGTGTTATGAAGTGTACTTTCATAAAAAAAATTATTTATTACAAAAGGTCTGTCAGATGTGAATTAAAAAAAATTGTCAGACAGACAAATTTTTTCAATAACACAGGTCTACAAAAAAAAAAAAAATCTGCTCCAAGGACTAAACCTATCATATCTTAAGTATTTTTGTGTGCTGAATCCGAATTTTCAATTTAAAAAATTTTCTACTGCGTAGATTTCGAGTAAATGTCAAAAATTTTCAAAAAACCGTATTTTGACGATAAAAACCGGGATTTACTCGAAATCTATGCGGTAGAAAATTTTTTAAATTGAAAATTCGGATTCAGCACACAAAAGTACTTAAGGCATGAAAGGTTTAGTCCTTGGAACAGAATTTTTTTTTGTAGACCTGTGCAACAGGTAGGTCCGCACCTCTGCACAGGTCTACAAAAAAAAATTCATTTTATTTATTAACTATAATAGGCCTCTGGTGGGCTATAGTCAAACTAATTATAGACCTTTCGGTCATTGTCCCTTTAGTGTACGATGATATCAACAATAAGTAAATGATAAACTGTGATGCTAAGTTATTAAAAAAATATATGATAGCGTTTAAGGGTGCTACACGAGATGCAATTTGCTGGAGCCAACCTAGTCGGCATCCTATGTAGATTGCAGGGACAACTCATGAAAGTTGAGTTGGCACGGCAATGTTCAAAGCATACCCTCTTTGGTGTAGATACCTGCTTTAACCAAGCATTGAGAGGGGAAAAAGCTGGTGCAAATAACCGTGGCCCGAGTAGCAATAACAGTGGCCTGGACAATCACACATTGTAAATGAAATTTTTGAAATAAGTAAATATATGTAATTCCAGTATATTTAAAAGTAGTTATATAATACTATTGCACCATGCACCATTATGTTTTACCCCTGAATATATTTCTATTTCATATTTTAAAAAATACTGTTTCATTTATTTTACTTAAAGAATTAATAATTATCTTTTCAGTTATATTCAATGTACCACTCATTTCATGGGTATTTGAATCTGAGACACTTGTTTGTAAACAAAGAGCATACACATTTATTAATTTATTATTTTGTGTTGAATGGGTTGTACCACACAAAATAATATGTCCTGCATTTAAAACATATTCCCCTTCATACACACACTTAGAATTTTTACATTCTTAGGGCTTCCCAAATGTTCCATACATTGCAATATGCTTAACCTAAATGTTCCCACACAACACAAGGCTGTCCGAGGGACGTACTATGGCAAATCCCATTTAGTATTTGGGCTTGCCTATGGACATCCTAATATCCCAGTTTGTATGCTTTTCGGCACTGTTTTGGTCATCCCAATGTCACAACTCAGTATCAGATAAAAGTAGTACGAGGGACGTCCTGAAGTTAATACCGGCGCTTGTACTAAGGACGTACCAGGACATCCCGGGATATTTCAGGATGTCCTAAGTATTAGGAATAGGCTGTACAAATTACATACTGAAATGTCCCAGGATATGCTACGGACTGCAAATAGATATCCACGGGCAACTTAATTTTTATGTTTCTTGGTGGAATCCTCTGGCACATGTTTTCTTCTAGAACAATGTCCGTAAAATCAACAAAATAATACAATTATCCAGTATTTTACTGGAAAATAACCTCTACGCCTGTGACTTTTACGTTATAGGAGTGTAGAGGTTATTTTCGAGTAAAATACTGGATAATTGCATTATTTTGTAGATATTACGGACATTGTTTTAGAAGATAACAGGTAGCAAAGAATCCCACCAAGAAACATAAAAATTAAGAAAATGCCACAACCAACATTTAGACAATAATGTTAAAAAAAATTGAATTAAATTTTTAGAATTTTTGTAAAATATGCACATTTTTGAAATATTTGCACTTGTCTATTATTCCTTATAACTTATATGTAGTTTCTTGGGTTTATGGTCAGTTAGAAAATAAAATATTATTTTCTTATACGATTCGGTTTATTAAGCATCGTCAAAGATACTACAATTTTATAAAAAAACAGAACTATTTTGTATGTATGGAAATAATTGCTACTTAAATAATAATAATATTTGAGTAACAGAAATAAGCTAAACACACTCAATATTTAAAAGCAAACTTCTTAGAAAAATGTAAAATAAATACCTATATTACTTTTGCAAATTTAACAATAGCCGAACCTGAATTTTTAGGATGTAGCGCACTCCTACTTCTCCCTTCTCTTCTTTTCTTTGCCACGCTCTTCTCTTTTGCACTTCTTGGATAATTTTTCACCAGCTTCTCTGCTTCGTTTTCCATAATATACTCATTCTTGGGTGCAGCTAAAATAAACGTAGTTATTATTATTTGAACCAGTATTATTAAAAAAATATATGAAAAATGGGCCAGATGAAAATAATAGAAATTATTGAAGGATATAGATATGACCTATAGCACTCAGTGAATAATATTTTACCGAATTATAAATTAAAATTCATAAAGTACTACACTGGCGAATAGAATTTTAAGATAAAAGATTGTAATAGATAATTGTACAGTGGACAGACTGTATTTTCATGCAGTCTGTCCACCTGGTTCGGTCTGATATCGTATCATATCTTTCGTTTAAAAGAGTAATAAAAGTTCAAAATAATTATCTTAAAGCACAATATTTACTTACTTATTTTCATCCACAATTAGTTGCTAGTTGGTTTAAATTATTAACTAAGTAGGCA
Source organism: Rutpela maculata (assembly GCA_936432065.2). Lineage (NCBI taxonomy): Eukaryota > Metazoa > Arthropoda > Insecta > Coleoptera > Cerambycidae > Rutpela > Rutpela maculata. The sequence continues at coordinate 25,000,477 of OW386293.2, forward strand.
CATTATTTGTCGTCATTCTTAAATTCAATTTCATCAGGTTTATAGATTTGACAATACTTTCACGTGATTCACATTTTCTCTCCAAGCTGATTTCAGTATTCAATTCTTGAGCCAAATTAATATTTTATTTTGTAGGTTTCTCAGTACTTAATTTTAAAATATGGGAATGCGAGTATAAATCTTCATTTTTTTTTAGCTTCCTTTGGCATTCTGAAAGTATAAAAAATCATATTAAATTTTCGTGGTTTCGACATTAATATCTAATTAAATATTCAATCATAATCAGAATAATCAGATAAGTTTTTCATAACATGAAGTTTAATAGGTTATGTTATATTTTTATACATTTATACTCACTTTTTATTGTCTGGAATGAAGATACTCGAATAAAGCAGAACTAAATAGATAAAACACAAAGATACAACTTTAAAATATTTCATACAGCCACTAACAATAATTATTATTTAAATATTTGAGAAAATAAAAACTAATAAAGCATGGTTGCTGTGTGTTTGGGGTATTTTCAAGTTGCTTTGGCCTGGCCAGTTTAGCCGGCCGGAAATCAAAATGGCGATTTATTTAAATATATTAGGGACCTAATATTAGGGTACATTTTAAGGAGATTCGGGGCTCTTCATTGGATGTCCGTTCTTAATCCCGATGTTAGTCGTCATAGTTAATGCCAAAATGGAACCTATTCAGGACAGCCCATTGATGTCCATAAAAGGATATCCTGGGATGTACTAAAATGGGCTGTCTTGAGGACATCCTAAAATAGGATATCCTAAAATAGGATATCCTAAAATAGGATATCCAGGTACGTCAATTTGTCATCCCATGTCCCGATTGTGCTGTGTGGGTTGCTCATGTTTCCTGAAAGAAAAGTGATTTAAACTACAACTGTACATAAATTTTAAGAAATATTTAAGTTTATTAATATTTAACTAGCCAGACACCGTTTATGTCGAAGAAACTTTACTTTTCAAGGGAAAAACTAGATAACCTAAAAAAATATGAATTTTGCTGAATAATGCCATTAACATCTTGCAAATCACTTTAAAAAAATCTTGAAAACCATTAAGCCATGCATTATTAAAATTATTGTTTATGATGCCAAAAATAACAATAAACTGAAAGAAACAAGGTACGCAATTCGCCACATAAACATAGAAAGGCCCATAATCAGTTCACGGATTCTCCGCTTTGGCGCTGACATCTTAAATTCCGATGTGTATAGATCGTGTGCGCGTGACGTCACAGAGCTGAGACCTTAGGAAAACAAACCGCTGTCATTGCTGTCAAATGGCAACTGACAGAACATAAGAATTGAAAGTTTTCATAATATTAGAGTTTTTATGGACATTATATCACACAAAATGGCAAGTTTTTGTTGTATTATTAGTTGTGGCAGTGTGGCAATCCGAGATCAGTTTTTATAAAATAACGTCGATTTACAGCCAGAAGAGGTTAGGATTGAAAGATTCCAAGCAATTAAAAGGAATTATTTTACTGGGGTATTCCAAGCATTTTATTAATGGTAAGTTGTTACTTGTTAATTTAAGAATTTGATTTTTAGTGTGGATTTATGTTATAGGAAAGACGGCCGTAATTCAAGACCACGATGATCCGTCCAGTTAGGTATTCTTTGTTAATATCGGATACAACTTAAAACCCAAAAGTGAAAATAAAAGTGCTTGTGATAATAACTACTGCTAAAGCAAACAATAAACAACTCATGGTAATAACACTTTATATTGATTTGTCAGCATTTTTAATAAACCATTTCTTGTGTTTAAATTTTAGTTGAGCGAGGGTAGAGTTGATGCCGAGGGAGAAAGAAATGTAATAGCAAACATTGTTTTAAATCACATCAAGAGGAAAATACACAGATATCTGATGAAGTGCATAAATTAAGGAAATTCAAAGTAGTGCTGTTAGCGATTGATCTAGCAACTAAACGTCCTTTTAAAGGACTTATGTTGTATGGTGTTGTAAGAACCCAGTGTTGGATTGTTTAACATTCAAAAACTATGAAACTAAGACTGAAAGTGATCTAAAGTCAGTGAGCACATAAATAATGCCCGTATGGGCTTTGAAACTGTCAAATGGTAGCTGTAAATTTCGTTGAATTATGTAATTACAAATGTTACTTACTATTTAGATATTATTAGTATACTTAAATGTATAACATAATCAGCTATTAATTTAATAAAAAAAATTACCTTTCCAAAAGATCTCAAATTGTAAATTATAAAAGGAAATCATCTAATTCAATAGATTTAAAGCAAGGGGTTCCACAAGGGTCCATTTTAGGCCCATTACTATTTTCGATATACACTTGTAATATTAATTCATGTTTAACTCATTGTAAATTTCACATGTATGCCGACGATACTCAAATTTATATGAATTTTTCACACAATCAATCAAATGAAGCTATGACTCTAATAAATTCAGATTTAGGGAACCTTGTGGAATTCTGTAAAAAACATGCACTTAAAATTAATTCTTCAAAGTCATATTTCATGTTATTCGGGAAGAAGTGTATACGGGATACAATTACTCAAGAATTCGCAATAAAAGTGGGAAATGAGGTTCTATTGCAATGCAATTTATGTAAGAATTTAGGTGTTTTTTTAGACAGAGATTTACGTTTCGAAGAACATATTGCACGATGTATCCAAAAAGCCTACTGTAATTTAAAAATTTTATATGCAAATAGATATTGTCTCAGTAGAGACCTGAAAATATTGCTGTGTGACTCCTTAGTACTATCGTGTTTTAATTATTGTGACTCCTTGTATGACTCTTGTATAACGGAATCTGTTAAATCTCGTATACAGAAAGTGCAAAATTCGTGTCTTAGATTTATTTTTGGTATACGTAGAAGGCAACCAATATCACACACTCTTCAAGCTGCTAAGTGGCTCAACATGTCTAATAGACGTAAATTACACACATCCGTTTTATATCATAAAATCATAAAACTACAGACTCCTCCTTACTTATTTAAAAAAAATTGCTTTAGGCGAACTGCACATAGTATTAATATTCGCTCAAAAAATTTACTAATGATCCCTTCCCATAAGTCATCCTTTTACAAACGATCATTTGCTTACAATATTGCAAAATATTATAATGTCATAATTCCAGAAAAGCTAAAAACCTTATCGATATCAAGTTTCAAGAAGACCTTTAGAAATATCCTGTTCAATTGGCAATCTTAAGAAAGTTAACTCAAGTAACGTTTCATTATATAATTCTCAGGTAAATATTTAATATGTTGAAATTCTTTATTTTGGTAACATAGGAAAATATTTGGTATTGTTTCATTGTATCCGTTTTTACTTGGGCTAAATGGAAGAACAGACGGCTATTCATTAGCCGAACTGAATTTATGCCCCTTTTTCCATTTATTTGTTATATAAATTTACATTTGTATATATAAAATATTTAATTTCTTTTTGTAAAACAACATCTGTGTATGGTTGGAAAATAAATGTATTATTATTATTATTATTATTATTTATTTTTTTATTGCAATATAGATCTTTCTTTGTATCCCCTGAAGTTTCTTGTTGATTCATCTTATGAGTACTAATGAAACCTTGGATAATAAATAATTTGTTATTTAGTAAGCATATTTTGTTTTACTTTCAGTTAGATGCAAAGATGCATGTATATGTAAGTTCAACATAATCGACTATTTCAATTCACTGCTAACAACAATAATATGAGTGATAAATAAAACCATAGGCCAGTCCAACACGCTGTCACTTTGCTTTATTTGTACTACAGCAGCCATCTTTTGTTGGTAAGTTAGGGTTTTTGTCAGGCATAAAGGACACCATACACGTTCAGCAATAATGTCATTCCAGCAGATCATTACAGAAATATCATTACTAAAAATTTCCCCGTAATTATTTTTCACACCTTACATGTCCATTATTTAAGAAAAAAGCATATCTAGCTATAATTATTGAATTAAGTATGATTGAAAACATGCGAAAATTCAAGTAATGAGATTACTGAAAGTGTATGGTGCCCTTTAGGCCTGTCGAAAACCCTAACTTACCAACAAAAGATGGCTGCTGTAGTACAAACAAAGTAAAGTGACAGCATGTTGGACTGGCCTATAAAAAGTGAATATACGTATTTAATAAAATACATGTTAGACATATTTATAACATTAATAACACACGATAAGAAAAAGTTCTTGCACAAATTACAATGGTTTGTATAGTTCAATCTATAGGTGTATCATAGGTAATGGGACAACCACTGGAAGAAATTGTGCACACCTCTTTACATATTTCAAGTAGTTTTCACAGTACTTTAGTTTATATGGTATAGCCACTGTTTACTGTTAAAAAAGTGAAAGGAAAGACTGGGTAGTGAAAGAATCTTGTCTAGACTAGTAACACAATCACAATGAGTACTGAAAAATCATCTAGATCAGCAATAGTCCAAGAAGTCGATGGCTTTTGTTGAAGATGCGAGGCTAAGAGTTGATAACCTGAAAAATGAATTTGTATGTTAGCAATTATTCATTAAGCAACATTTAATTAGGTAAACATATATTGAAAAAAGGGTTGATCATCGAAAACTAATTCCTACCTTTGCAAAAAGCTTTTATCCTGTAAATTTCTTGGATAGTTCTTCTTTCACCCAACCACAAATAGCTTCAAGATTTTTGAATGCCTTGAACTCATCCTTTTGTCTATGCATTTCTCACAAAAACCAAGACATTTACAATATCTCTATATGAAATATTATGAAATACACCAATATTTGTTGTGAACTCATCATTTCTCAAAATATAAGCGATTTAATTCGATGACACCAACTTTTTCCATATACCTAACCTCTACATTATGAGACGATTTGGTAAAATATAAACTTATCTCCATATTAACGAACAAAATTCACCACACGAAATATATAAGGATAGTTGTGGATGTTAAGTTATCCAAAATTAAGTTGTAAAATATTACAAAAACGGCAAAATATACTTTAAAACAACACGTTCAATCGGTACGTCAGTCGATGACAGCTGTTTGTTTTCCTAAGGTCTCAGAATCTGTGACGTCAGCGCACACGACATATAGTAACTATGACTGGAGACATCATATGTTCAAAATTGTCATCTACTATATGTTTCCTCCCAATAATTTTTCAGCCATTCACCAACATGCAAGTCTAAGTACCCATTTTTGCTTTTTATTTAGGTCAATAAGAGAAAACATTTACCTTAAAATTATCACAAATTATCTTACCATTAGGGCTAGGTAACATTTCACTGCCTTAACCTCTTGAACAAAATGCCTTTATCTTCCTATTCTCGACTTCGAATTTACATTAATTTTTATCCATACATTGGTCAACTTGTGGACAATTTGAGGTAAAGCCAATCACTAAATTGGTAACTAGATGTTCTGACAGAATTGAATTAAGAATTAACTCTGACTATAAATGGTTGTTGGGTTTAGTATTAACAATATTAAATGGTAGCTTTTGATATTGCTTATTTTTAGCTCTGGGAGGAATATCAGCCTCCGCTAAATCAATTGAACATATATTAAGTAAACCCGGAGGTGGTTACATTTGTGCAATGGCAGTGGGTGGAGCAAGGGAGGCTTATTATTGTAAACCAGGCAGCTATAGAGTTTACCTGAAAAATCGAAAAGGTTTTGTCAAGTTAGCTTTACGAAATGGTGCTCCGTTGGTACCTGTAATATCTTTTGGTGAGACTGATTTATATGATCAACTGGACTCACCACTTGTAAAAAGTTTTCAGGAGTTTACCAGGAAGTGGACGGGATTCGTACCTATAATACCAATAGGACGGTTCTTAATTTTTCCTCATAAACGCAGGGTTACTACATTAGGTAAGCAAATAGTGCTTATTATAAAATTATGCACTGAACTTGATATGGCAAGCGCGGATCTAGAAATTTCAATAATTTTTTTCTCGTCTGTGGCGCATGGGACCCATACGAAAAATGGGAAATAACATCTCGAGAAGCACTTCTCTAACGACCCCTAAAAATTTTTGAAAAAGCAGTTTGCGAAAATTTTTTTCAAAATTCGATTACCCCCCCCCAGGTTTAGGGACTCCTGTTTAAAATTATTTTTTGTGTCATATGCATTTTACTTTTCATAAAAATACAACACTGTGTTTTGAAGTTTATGAAAATATTTTCGTTACTAACTGAAATACAACGAATTGAAATTTTGTGATTTACAATTTAACAAATCACAAAATTTCAATTCGTTGTATCTCAGTTAGTAATGAAAATATTTTCATAAACTTCAAAACAGATTGCTTGTATTTTTATGAAAAGTAAAATGCATATGACAAAAAAAAAAAAAAATTAAACAGGAATCCCTAATCCGGGAGGGGGGGGGGGGGGGGTGATATCGAATTTTGAGAAAAATTTTCGCAAACTGCTTTTTCAAAATTTTTTAGGGGTCGTTAGAGAAGTGCTTCTCGATATGTTATTTCCCATTTTTCGTATGGGTCCCATGCGCCATAGACGAGAAAAAAATTATTGAAATTTCTAGATCCGCGTTTGTCATATGGCGTAAGTTCAAAATATGTAAACAGGTTAATGTAATGTAGACTATGCTATATTCAAAAGTAAAAATGATTATAACTTATAGCACGTTATCATAAACTACATTTTTGCACGCTCAAGTAATTTGACACCTTTACGGAACTGATGAAGACATTTGTAAGTTTACAAATTAGCGATCGGTAAGTAATTTCAGTTAGGAATTTTGACGTAACCTCAAAAAACACCTAAAAAATGCCCGACAAATCCCAAACAAGTAAATAAAAAGCTTACATGAACTGATTATTATATCTATACGTAATCTGGAGCACTGAAACCGAATCCAAGGTCAGAATTTATGCACGACGATCGAATATCTTGTAAAATCCATATTTAGGTTGAAAACGTACCCAAAAATGATTGAATCTTAGCCCGAAATTGACTTTGCTCTATACCAGGGATTCCCAACAGGTGGTCCGCGGACCCCTAGGGGCCCGCGGACGATGTCTCAGAGGTCCGCGAAATGTCACTGAGGTATTCAATTGTTTCGTATTTTACTTGACTTGCAGTGGCCATTATCCTAATCTAGTTCCCGCGTAAGTTCAGTAGGTTATTCATCAGCATTTACAGTCAACTGTCACTAGCTCAATCTTCAATTTAGGAATTTAAGCTTTTAAGGGATCCTTGTCAGAATAGCGACCGATGAGGGGGTCCTTGAAAAAATCTTGTTGGGAACCACTGCTCTATACAATATCTGAACATATAATTTCCGACGTATTTTCACGAACTGAACACAATACCGTAGTTAGAATTAAAGCGCAATCCGCAAACTTTATAGAAAAATATAATTTCAACAAATATTCTCATTAAGCGGAGATGGGTAACTTTTAAATTTTCAAGTAGGTATCTAAAGGAAAATATTACTGAACAGTGACATTTTTAGAAAAAAATGTTCGGACAAAATTTGCTCTGTTGAGAGAGGAATATCGTTTGGTTTTAACATTTACCTACACTCTCCCTTGATGATTTTTTACTTTTTTTTTTCTTAGAGCTGTTTAGAAGTTCAAAATATGTAAACAGTGTTTGATTGTCATATGCCATTTGTTTCTTTTTCTATTTTTGCGACTAGGACACCTCCACGTGGTGACGGCGGGCAACGATTTATTTCGGCTAAGTTCCTAGGTAAGAAAAATCCCATCATGGCAAAAGTAGAGAAAGAGTTTACGATCCAGGGGAGGGAAACCCCAGTATCGGCGGCTGGTCAGGTTTGGAAAGCGGGACCGTGGGCGTCGTCATCATGCAACAGCAGCACTAGTGAAGTGGGAAACTTGGCTTCCTATGAGTACAAGAAATTTGCACAACTGTGTAAATAATGCGAATTCATTCTGTTTTGTTTGTAGTAAATTCGAGTTTCCGAAAAATCGAAAAAAAATCAGCGATAAAATAAAAAATATTTATCTAAAATCGTGATAGGTTTAAGTATATTCATTATGACATTGTGTAAAATATTTTCTAAAGTCTTTTTCTCTTTTTCTGTATGAGCTAGAACGAACATCACTTGATACTAAATTGCCTTTTTCCATAATCTCCGCTAAATATTCTTCCCTACCATTAGATACACCAAGATTTCTAATAACATTATTAAGTTTATCATTTCACCAAATATTGGAAGTTTTAGTTCTTATCGAACACTCACATTCACTATCTTCATATTAACTGTCATCTTCTTGATTTTCGGAACAATTGTCTTAATTTATAATAGGTTTAAGTTTTTGGTTTAAAGTTCTTGTTTCAAGTTATGTTGGGTTAAGAATTCTTAATTTAAAGTTCTTGCCTTAGGTTATGTTAGGTTTAGAGTTCTTGGTGTAATGCTCTTGCCTTAGGTTATGTCAGTTTTAAAATTCTTGGTTTAAGCTTTTAATTTATTTGTTTTGGATTTTTGGGCATTTTTAGGTGCTTTTTGAGGTTATTTCAAAATTCCTAACTGATCGGCTAATTCTCACCTCATATTCAGTTTCAGCGCCCCAAATTACGTATAGATATGGTGATAAGCTCATTTAAACCTTTTATTTACTTGTTTAGGATTTTTCGGGCATTTTTAAGGTGTTTTTTGAGGTTAGCAAAAATGCAAGAGCCAATCCGGCAAAACGGACATCGGATTCGTGTTCAGCGAGTCGAAATGCATGGGAATACATAGGTCTGCCTTCTAGCACTCGACATTTTGTGTGCCTATGTAATTATACGTTTATAATGTACCTCGTTATGATTTTGTGTTTTTATTATATTTATTATCTACCAAATTTCCGCTAAAGGTAGAAAATCTTGTTTCAAAAAGCATTTTAAATAAACTGTCAATATAGGTACGTCATATACATTAAATAAACAATTAGCAAAGGCTTATTCGCGGCATGTATTAATTATTTTTATAAAATATGTTGGTCATAAACCACTAATAAACACAGGTATTTCTTTTCTTTTTATAACAGAAGAAAGGTATAGGTATAATTCAAGTAATCTATAAAATTAAAAAAACCTTTTGCCAACATTTTAAATGATGAATTGAATTTAAATGAATTTCAAATTTAAGAGGCAAACCAAAGTTGTTATTAATTTATAAAAGTACAGTCTCATACAGGAACATGGCGCCACTTATTAGTTTTAAGTTGCTGATCCACTTTTAATCACTTTTATCAAACACTTTAGAGAGGATAGCCCTAAGCATGGGCGAATACTATCCACACTACGTGGCATAGTGGTGCTGTGATCAATAAGGCGGTTCCCCAGGGCGAAGCCTTTTCCGTTGCACTGAGGTTGGGTCTGACCTCTGCAATTATTCCTAACTGCTGCTGGATAACTCGCCCGCATAATTTTTGGTAGTCGGGACTGCGTGCGTCATATGGTGTCGATTAAAACATTTTTAAATAGTTTTAAGGGGCGAGCGTAGAGGCGACTTCAATGTGAATGTCAGTCGATATTCCGTTGAAGCAACGTCGAGCGCGGTTAGTACTTGGATGGGTGACCCGACCCATCTTGGGAAATACAGCGTTCTCGTCCCACCTTCTAGCGGCTTGTATATCAGTGTATACGCGGAAGTTACGTAATTTCAGACTAGGATTACGTAGTGGATATACCATCCATATAAAGCAGGCGGTCCTTTGTCTATTAAATGTTAGGCACTGTACTCTTCTTAAGGGAAGAGGTTCGGCAAAATTTCCAGGTTGGGGGTAGCTCGTCTCCTGGCGTCGGTGATAGGCCCTGGTAGCGGAAATAGGCCGACGTTAAATAGTTAAAAAAAGAATAGTTTTAATCGTCTTCTAATGATGCCAACATGGTTGACGCTGCGTGTCGGGTAATAGTATTCAAGTGTTTTGGTGTCTGTGGAAACTACTTCAGAGGCAGCTTTACACCGAAGATTCCAGCCCTTCCAGGACTATCATAGCATTACTAGAATACTCAGATTATGCACAGTGTACCTCTAAGATATTAAAGGAATACTCTTTATCTCATTCAATGTTTATACGTCTTATATATTCTAGATATATTTATGTAATAATGCCTAGTCTATCTCTAACGGAATATTCTAATATTTGACATTTTATATACTCTATGCATAACTCTGGAATATTCTCAATATCTGGGGAATATTCATTAAATATCCTAGGTTTATCTGAGATATTCCAATGTGACGATTGCATAAATATTCTCAAAAGTTTATATACACTGTGTACATAAAGTATGGAATAAATTCATTAATTTTGAATACGCAAATATTAAGGCAAAAACCTCGAACAGGTCGATTTTTATTTTTAATTGCGCAACTTTTACCTTGGGTTTTTTGGCTATGACGTCATCGCTGCTTCGGTTATGACGTCATTTCCTTTTTTTCAATGGAACGCCCTGTATATTTTACTTCCACGTCCAGTGGAAGTATAGTAACGACAAAAAAATTTTAAAACATTTTTATTGTTCAAGTAGGCTTAAAATATCATGAAACGTCAAGATTTTAAGTTTGAGCGAAAAAAAAATTTCTGGTATGTCTGTCGGTCTGTCTGTAACTTTTTTTTGTGCGCACGTTTACTCTGGAACCGTTTGAGATATTGACTTGAAATTTGGTACACATATGTACTTTAACGAGATCTAGAACTAGATTATATTTTCATCTTGTTCCGTCGATGGGTTGGGGGGTAAATTGGGGTAAATTTGAGGTAAATGGGTAAATCAAGCAGGTAAGAGTCCATAAAATTGGTATTTAGTATATACAAGAAAAGCTAAGGTCTCAAAAAAATTTTTGGCATTAGCCACCCCCCCCAGTACCAACCCCCACCCCCTTATTAAAGGGGATGGAAAAAAAATATGATTTAGTGTATGTACAAGAACCAGAAACCTCAAAACATTTTCTTTACTTCATCCACCCCCACTACCACCCCCCTATCACAACCCCCACCCCACTACCGATGTGGGGTATCGTTTTATGGGTTTTTGGGGTAGAGGATTTCAAACACTATATTATTAAAGTTCCATAAACAATTATTTCCTCATACAAAGTTTTTTCGTTGTGAGTGACTTGGATAGAGAATTGAATGTGGAAGTAGTGATTCCTTGGGCAGCGGTTTTTCATTTTCAGACTCTCTATGGAAATCTGAATTTAAAAACTTTACTACTTATAAATTCGGAGCTACAAATATTTTAAAATATTATTTTTTGAAGTTAAATAATTCCTGTTTTATTGATATTTTACAGTAAAGTAGCAAATGAACAGTAAATAATAACATAAAGAATTAACTTAAGTATTTCCAAATATGTGAATTGCCAGACGTGGTGCTGTTGAATGGCCACTAAGGTCACCAGATCTTACCCCGCTAGGTTTTTTCCTTTGAGGTCACCTAAAAAATGTAGTGTACAAATGTAAACCTGACAATATTCAAGAATTAAAAAATAAATTTGGATTAGAATGTAACAACATTTCTCAAGAAACTATAAATAAAGTTCATCAAGAATTCATTGACCGTTTGGGATTCTGCCAGGCATAAGAAGGTTTTCAATTTGAACATTTGATTAGTTAACTTATGTTATTATTTACTGTTCATTTGCTATTTTATTGTAAAATATCACAATAAAACTAGAATTATTTAACTTCAAAAAAGAATATTTTCAAATGTCTGTAGCTCCGAACTTATTTTTTATTTATTTTTTTTTACATACGCTGTTCAACAGGTACAAGTACCCAATTACAGAACAGGAATTAGCAGAAATACAAAACATACTAACTAATAAGAAAAACAAAAGTAGGTAACAGAGCAATCAAATATTTAATCCAATATTTTAGATCTTATATCCTTCAGGCGACAGTTGAAAATATCAAGGTCGCTGGACAATTTATTTGAATTGTTACAGATGGTAAATAAAGGCGAGTTTTTTAATATGTTGGTATGAGTAGTGGTCATGTAGAAAACTTGGGCATTGCGAGAAGTCAATCTAGGGACTTGAAAATTTAATTTGTTAACTACCTCAGGTGCCTCAAAATCACTGTGTTACACTTTAAATAAGAATACTTGAGAGAGGTAGATTCGCCTGTCTTCAAGAGTAGACATGGGAAAACCTTTCAAGCAGATCTTTCTGCGGAAAACCGATAATGGGGTAGGTACCATCAGATTTGAGCCAGAGTAATTTGACAAATCTACGCTACACAGCTTCCAGGTTGTTTTTATGTACATCATAGCTAGGACACCAAATAAGTGATGCATACTCGAGTTTCGATCTGACAAATGATTGGTATAGAATTTTCAATGTATCAGTATTAGTGAATTCACGACTAGTGCGAACTATGAATCCAAGGCTCTTAAAGGCTTCAGAAATAATGGTGTCGATGTGAGGAGTAAAAGATAGCTTCTTGTCAAAAATTACGCCGAGGTCACGAAACACTGTGGGTCTCTGAAGTATGACATTATCCAAATGGTAATCAAAAGCAATTGGTGATGTTTTTAATGAAAAGGACAGCACGTTGCACTTGTTGGCATTCAAGTACAATTTATTGGTTATACACCAGTTATTTACTTTATTAAGACAAGTTTGAAGTTGAAAGCAATCATCAATATTGTTAATAACCGTGAATACTTTTAGGTCATCAGCGTATAGCATGTCATTAATAAATATATTAAATAGCAACGGCCCCAGAATGGATTCTTGAGGAACTCCGGAGGTGGCAACAAATTCAGTAGACTTGAATCCGTTGCGTACAACGTACTGAATCCTATTCATTAAATAAGATTTAAATAACAGCAGAAGGGAATATGAGAGACCAATTTTATCTAATTTATCCAGTAGTAACCGGTGATCGAGTCTGTCAAACGCTTTGTCCGTATATACGACATCTGTTTGACTATGCTTATCAAGGGATTCAGAAATATATTGAGTGACGCAGAATAGATTTGTTGTAGTTGAACGACTCTTCATAAATCCATGTTGGTGGATAGAAATTTTGGTGCTGATTGAATGATATATTCTGTCATGAAGTAGGATCCCAACAAGCAAAATTTAAGCGTTATACAACTATTTTGTTTTATTGCAATTTTATAAATGTAATAAAATAGCAATAAAACAAAATTGTTGTAGAAATGACAACTATAAAACAAATTTGTTTATTGGGATTTCCAAGACTTTGCAGAAGTTGCAGATTACAGAGATTGGTCTGAAGTTCTGAATATGTAATTTATTCCCCTTTTTATAAATAGGACACACTTTGGAATATTTCCATAAGTCTGGAAACTGATAGTTTTTTAATATTAAGTTAAAAATTAAGGTTAAGGGATATGCAAATATAATTGCGCAATCCCTCAATAAGAATGCCGGTATGGAATCAGGACCTGTTGTCATCTTAGGTTTAATTCGTTTTAAAGCCTGAATAACCTCAATCTCTGAGAATGAATTTATATTTACAACAGGGTTATTGTTCGGGCAGTCACTTTCAGTGTAGATATTCCCAGGGTCCAATGAGGAGTCAGTATAGGATTGACTAAAAAATTTTGCAAAAGCATTTAATATGTCATCAGGATCTTTAAGTGAAACTCCATCCAAAAACATTTCATCCGAGACCTTTGTTGACCCTTTTTTACTATTGATGAAGGCCCAAAATTTGTTAGGATCGCTTTTTATTGTTCTTTCTGAATCTTTCACGAAGTTTCTGTATGCTATATTAATATCGCATTTTATTTCATACCTGATATTTTTAAACTCTTCGTAAATACGGAGATCACCAGATCATCTAGCATACTGCTTTCTAAGCCTTTCCTTGAGTTTGATTTTTTTTTATGATGGTGCTATTGAACCAGGGTGGGTATTTCCCATCACGAGAGACTGATTTCTTAGGTACGCAAGATGCAAACACGAGATCTAGTTTATCATAAAATTGACTGCATATGCTATTGACGTCGTTAAAAGAGGAAAGAAAGGTCCAGTCAATGCCAAGAAGGTTATCATACAATTTGGAAAGATCACATTTACGAAAATTGTAACTGTTATTATGGTTAGTTGGAAAGTTATTATTGAGGTTCTTGGCGAGTTCATATCTATTGATATGTCCAGGGCAGGATGATGCATGTCTTCCATTGTTATAGGATCGATAGAACGAGTTACGCAACAATTTCTGTTGAACAACACAAGGTCTAGAACATTGTCATTGGAATTGCGAACTAAATTGCATTGGAATAAATTATTAGCATCAAGAAAATTATTCATGGCTCTAATTTGACCGTTGGGTTGTGAATCGTTTAAATAACTTGCATATTTAGCAATATTGAAGTCACCTATGAAGAGCACATTGCTATCATTATTTTGCATATGGTTCAAAGTACTTAGCGTCTCAAATAAAAATTCATAGTCGGCAACAGACACAGCTGGCGGTATGTAAATGACGAATATATAAAGGGGCTGATGATCGATCGAAATTTTTACTCCCAGAATGTCAATGGCAGGTATGGTGTCGAAGCCTACAGATTCAAGGTTTAATATAGAAGAAACATATTTCGTATTTACTGCCAATAGTAACTACTTATAAACTTTAGACCCTAAGTAGTATAGGTTTTTAAATTTAGATTTCCATAGAGAGTCTCAAAATGAAAAAATATACAGGGCGTTCCATATTAAAAAAAAGGAAATAACGTCATACCCGGAGCAGCGATGACGTCATAGCCAAAGAACTCAGAGCAAAAGTTGCGCAATTAAAAATAAAAATCGACCTATTCGAGGTTTTTGCCATACTATTTGCGTATTCAGAATTAATGAATTTATTCCATGCTTTATGTACACAATGTAAATATCTAGCGTGTATTTTATGAATAACGAATTCTTCTAAAACGTATATTCCTGGCTTATTCTTAGAATATTTAATGCTGTCTGGGAGTGTAACGTCTGCAAAGACATTCTACATTTTTAAAATTATTTACTTCATTTTCAGTTGGCAACCCCTTGGAAGTTCCAAAAATAGAGAATCCAACCAAAGAAGAAATTGATCAATACCATGCAAAGTTTATAGAGAAATTGACAGAGATGTTTGAGAAACAGAAATATAATTATTTGGATAAGCCAGAGGACAAAAAATTAATAATAGAATAGCAAATTATTAGAAAATATTTAATTTTGTATATAAAAACATTCGTTATATCTGTAAATATTTATTTCACTCTTTTCACACTTATCCGGCGTAATTCGAGAGTTTGTTGCATCTGCACCACTGAATTAAGCAAGATGTTACTGAAAGAACTTATGAAACTTCTAAAAAATAACAAACACATTCGGAACCTAATTAATTCAATTCAATTCAGTAAAACTGTATTATTATTATACAGGGTGATTTACCATGACATACGGAAAATAAAATGGTGTACTAGTCTTCTATGTGGTAAAGTCCCTGCAAAATTTTAGAGTAATACGAGGTAATTTAGTAATTTTTGTTGCATTAAAACTTGCAAAGATACTGTTACTTGCTTGTAGTCAATGATAGATAGGACAATGAACTTACTTGTAAAAGAACATATGTTTACATTTCCTTCCTTAATTGGCATAAAAAGTTCAGCTGGCGCGTGCGGTCGCATTTTTTGCTTTCGGTCGAACAATCAGGACACCGGCAGGTACAAAGTGCCGCCAAAGTTTGATGTTTTTGTGTTATTAACGGGTTTAAGTCAATATCTCTTATATCTACTGTAATATTAATTCCTCGCTGTTTAATAAATTAATTATTTTTTTGTAACGTGTTCGAGATTTAGACTGAACTTTATGTTATTTAGAGAAAAAAATGTTACTACCCCAGTAGCTCAGAGACTCGGCAGATGAGACATGGGTCAGGAAACACTTTACAAATGGTTTTACGTGTTTGATAGATTGTAATTAATATATGACAGATGTTTTTATAATTTTTCTTAAAAAGATGTTAATTTGACTTATATAAAGATAATTTTCCCAGAGAGGCGGGGCGCCAATCTTTCTATATTTGTAATTTACACTAAAACTGAAGTTTGATTACAAGAAAGATAAACTAATCAAATTATAAAGAAAGTATAAATTGTTGACTAAAAAGTGTAAATTAATAATCCTAAAGATATCAAAATGGTTTGTATCAAAATAGTTTGTATAAAAATAGTTTGTTTAAAAATAGTTTGTTTCAAAATACCTGAAATAAGTGGACAATGTGATTATAAAATTGATTTTATTATAAACCAATCAAACTGGATGTGTTTTTGTTAGAAAACGACTAAACTGAGGCCTTAAAAATTAAACAAATTTATATACAAAGGAGGAAACGAATGGACGATAATATGTTATGTAGATAGATCGAGATCGAGCGCGGTTAGTACTTGGATGGGCGACCCACCTATCTTGGGAAATACAGCGTGTTCGCCCCACCTTCTAGAGGCTTGTATATCAGTGTATACTCGGAAGTTACGTAATTTTAGACGAGGATTACGTAGTGGATATACCATCCTTCGGAGGGGATGTAAAACAGGCGGTCCCTTGTCTATTAAATGTTAGGCAAGTAAAAGATCCCTACTCTTCTTAAGGGAAGAGGTTCGGCAAAATTTCCAGGTTGGGGGTAGCTCGTCTCCTGGCGTCGGTGATAGGCCCTGGTAGCGGAAATAGGCCGACGTTAAATAGTTAAAAAAGAAAAAAGATATTATTTAAAATGTTGTCTAAAACATGAACCGACAATATGGTGTTTAAAAGTTAAAATTTATTATTTAAATATAAGCGTTTCGTAGAAATTGTGATCACAAAGTCTTTACAGAACTTTTTATATATTTGTTTTTAATTAGACGTTACGCCGATAATTTACACCCTAATAATAATTGAAAATACTAACTGTTCAGTGAAAACATATTAAAGATAAAATTGAAAATGGAAATAGTTTAAAAAAAAACATTTGCAATATGATACTTTAAAGAATTCTAAAAATGTTAAATCATAAAAATATGAAAAATCAGATAAAAATTGTATTTGCGACACTTATCTGGAATTCTCAGTGAATAAAAGTAGTGACTCCAAGTGAGGGATGATGATGGTGAAATCCAACCCCCAGTGATGTAATCATTGATTTCTAGATGAGCCCAATATTGAGTCAAGGAGTTCCCAGTACTATATTCGACGCTTCCAGAAATTCCATAAGGACAAATTATATCTTTCCTACCATACTATCGTCGCGATCTCCATAAAAAGTTGTTCTAGACTAATATATACATTCCATCTTCTAATTACGTAGAGAAGAAAGACAACCCCATTGGATGGTTAAAAAAATTAAAGTTTCCAACCCAAATTAAATGCATATCTACGATGTCCATCCAAATTTAAAAGATTTGCATCTAATATTAGAACCCTGGAAAGAAATGAAGTGTAAGCGTGACTTGCTGCAAAGTGGCCGTTGCCAAATTTAAGTTACAAAAAAAATTATTTCTTTATAAATTACTTACGGATTAAACCGGTGAAAAACAATTAGGCCTGCTTCATGTTTATGGAGAGGGACTATCAACCCTTTCGATGTTGAAGTCGTAAAAAAAAACTTAATGAAGACACATCACTATTCAAAAATTTAGTACTAAGCTTCAAATAACGGAGAAATTTTCGTTCTGACTTCCCTTTCATTGCATTCAAACCGTGTCGTCTGTATTCCCTCTCTCCTTAGTTAAGTTAGAGCACCCAGCTACCTTGATTACAGCTTAGACGTAACTCTGGTTGCATACCGTTGTGTTTGTTTATGAAGTAAATTTAAGAAAGAATAATTGAAACTACCGCGGTCATTCACGCTTGAGTTAAAATATGTTATAATTTATAAAACAGCAATATGCATGCTACACTACTTGTTGTAGTGTTCACTAGCATAGGGTCAATGTCCTTTCGACGTATTTTGTTATTTTTGTAATGTGATTTGATTAAAATCAAAAAGTCACTTCTACCCTCTCCAGCTTTGCTGTCAATCCCAAGTCTGATAAAGAGGAAGGGGAAGTGATATGGTTGTACCGCGTTACATCTGATTGGTTAACGTCATTGGCGACGCATTTCTACAAAAAATCATATTTTTTAAATTTTTCATTTTTTTAACTCCTTTCGGTGGGGACAACCTACTGATAAATTTGCCGCATGTCACCCTGTATAAAATACAATATCTTGGCCAGAGCACATTGGGGCTTTTTGTAGTTAGTAGCCCCAAAAACGCCTAGAGCCTATCAAAGTTGACCAATACAAATAATTTTTTTTTAAATGTTCCTTAGAAAATTTGTAAACGATCTCTCACGGCTTTTTTTGATAAAAATTACTCTGCATTAATAAAAGTTGGTTTACATTTGGATTATTGATGTAAGAAATTGCTTTTTTTCTTAAACCTTAGTGAAATCAATTTAAAAAATTCTTTGACATTTTTCTTTTAATAATGTTTATAGCTTTATTTTGATTTCTTATTACTTAATATTGATTTCACTGAGGTCTAAGAAAAAATGCAATTTCTTATAACAATAATCAAAATGTAAACCAACTTCTATCAATGCAGAGTAACTTTTATCAAAAAAAAGTCGTGAGGGATCGTTTAGAAATTTTCTAAGGAACATTAAAAAAATATATATTTGTATTGGTCAACTTTGATAGGCTCTAGGCGTTTTTGGGACTACTAACTGCGAAAAGCCCCAATATGCAGCGCAGCGTGACGGTTGAAGGACAGAACGGAGCGGAGTCTGGTCAACTTAAACAAATAAAACTTTAACCTAAACCCCTTTCACCAGAGGACAAATTAAAAAAGGTACTGACAAATACATTTCCAAGAAATGGATAATAAAATTTAATATTAACTGGAAGTAAAGCGCACTGTTTTAAATTTTGATATGCCGCATGCCGATACGGGAAAAAGAACCAAACAAAAAAAAACGTTTCGGGAAATGGTGGTTACTGAACGGAGCGGATGCCAAACCGCTTAATGTATAGTTTAAAATATTATCGAATGTGGAAGATAAGATAAAATAAAGGTTATAATTAGGAAGAATAACTTAGAAAAATGACAAAAAGGAAACAGAGAGGACAGAATAGAAAATAAGGAATGAAAGTTAGAGAGAATCTAGGGCTGGATGGATTGCCTAAAGATAGGCAACGCCTGGTATGGCTAGGTGTGTTTTATTCTAAAGGGGGCATTAACCCTGTCTCTGCGGCTCCCGTTTGCGTAGTGCTGCTGGCGCCAATATTCTTGGCTACAGATGACGGTCTCGGATGTCTGGGGCCAGACAGGACTATTGCCCTTTACCCCGGTACACCGCTGTAGACCTGGAACGGCCTTGTGCAGGGTGGACGAGCTTACTTTACTCGGCCCCACAAATATGAGCGGTGCAGATGATTTCGGCCCACCTCCCTGGGGCTTCGCTTGTTGGACCTTGCTGACTAAGCCTTTAACTTCTGGCGCTCTTCTCTCTTGGTGTTCTTTCTTCGCCAGCTTGTCACCCCGGGGGGGAGTTATCGGTCTGTTTAGGAAACTTTGTGGTTTTTTTGGCAGGGATTGAGTGCCGGTACACGGGGTTTCTGTGACATCCTGTCATCCGGATCGTCGGTTAGGTAGGGATGAGCTATGTAGCTCGAGAAAGGGCAGACCTAACTGCTTTGATAGCATTTTTGGTCTGCCCGGAGGTAGGTGACTACAGGTACTGGACGGTGTTTTCTCTGGTACCCGATGGGTAATGGATGGGTGGTTAGGTGATCGTCATGTCTCTTCTGTGGGTTGGCTTCATCGGCGGTGGTATGGTTCACATACTCACCCGTTATACAGCATTTGCATCTTCGGTCTCTTGAGTGTGGCCGGCGCACAGTGGGACGAAACCCTACTGTGCCACCCAAATCACTCTACAGATCGTTCAGTTAAAGTTATCAGAAAGTTCTATTGCCACAAAAAAGTTTACTAAATTGGTGGCTCAACTCGATTAAAAATTAAGAAAATTATTATTATTATTATAAATTCCGGCAGTCCGGCGAGATTCTCCTTGATACCTAGAGCACATCTCCCAGCGCTTCAGTGTCTTCATGCGACTTCTCCCCACAACATTCTAGAGAACAGCTGCTACTCCAGCATAAGTGTACCTGGATTAACATGAATAAATTCCATCACAGTGAGTGACAGGATGGCGCGGACCAAGATCAGTTAAACAAGCCAGCACGAGGTGCTTCCAAGAGGATCAACATAACCAACAATAAAACCACATGTTTTTTCCAGAATATTACCAGAGTAAATCACTGGATCCAAACACTCTGTAATGCACAACTCAAATAAGAATTCCATCATACAAATTCTAAATAAAAGGCTTACCTCCATAGAGAGTATTACTCAAAAAAAAAAAAAAAACGCCAACTGAATATTCAGTTAAACACAACTTTCTAAACACTCTGAATATTTGCGGCAAGAATAGTACAAGAGGACACGCCTAGGACATTATCCACATGTCCAGGAAATATCACTTTGGCTGCGATGCCTCCAAAATTCCACCACAAAGAGCAGCGTGTGTGCAGGGCTCCGCGGTTTTCGCAAGAAGAAAAGTTCAGGCCATTTCCCCAGCGTTACCAACATAAAACTAGTTACGGAAAAATTCCTCTACTCCATTGACCAATTTTAGGAACATAGAAGGAGTAAATTCCATAGACAGAGACTATTAAACCCTAATAAATGAATAAATAAACCTAGTTCAGTTATACACCTTTAAAATAACATCATCAAATTACCAAACAGAAGCAATTTGCAGTATGGAACACGCCATACCGTCAAGATGTAAGTTGGTTGCCTACCTACTTATGAAGACAAATAGTGGACTTTAGGCGGCACTGAATCAATTTTAAATACAAATTCATAGAAATTATAGTCCACAGTGCATCGCCCCTTTTTTTTTAATGGTTAGTAACAGGCTGAATTTTCGTGAGTAGCTTCGTTTTGACGAAACGCCCAACTTTTCTCTCTGCGAACATTCTCGGTAGCTAATAGCAAAAATTATTTTTTCTATTTCACACGAATTAGACAATTCGACAACCTGTCAAATTATTTTGGAAATATGTTATTGTGGACAAACACGGGGCTTATTATAATTAACTCGCGCAAACGCAACCAAGGTAATCGAAAAACAAACTCTTTAACAAACATTTAACGAATGAAAAATATATTGCCAAAATAATTTGACAGGTGGTCGAATTGTCTAATTCGTGCGAAATAGAAAAAATAATTTTTGCTATTAGCTACAGCTACCACTACCGAGAATTTTCGCAGAGAGAAAAATTGGGGGTCTCGTCAAAACGAAGCTACTCACGAAAATTCAGCCTGTTACTAATCATAAAAAAAGGGCGATGTACTGTGGACTATTAGAGTCGTTGCACTTTAAAATGCTACAGTACATACATATCAAAAAAGTATAAAAATTATGATTATTCCTTTATAATTGAAAATATTGTAAGATTTTTCCGCCAAACGAGCAATATCGTAATTTGTTAAAACGAGGCGCGCTCTTTATTTCGGTCATATCTCCTTTGCAATTAACGCTAAAAATCATACAAAAAAAGCATTTTGAAGGTCTCTTGGTCAGGTAGGTCAAAACAGTACAGATGTTGTCAGTTTTTCTATATTCATCTTAAATGCGTCAATTAAAAAAAAAAACGTTAAGAGTTAACTTCAAACACTTCTATCTCCTAAGCTATTATCTTTATGAAAAAAATAAAAAAAGCAGTATTTTTCTTAATTTATTGCCATATTTTTTTGTATCTAGTATCATTCAGCTAAGGTGCTTCCCTGCTAAGTTAAAGCCAAGAAAATTCATCTTTTCAAAAATTCTCAAAATACATTAAGTGTAAAATCTTTTAGATAATACATCCATCATGGTCAAAAAATTTGAGCGTTTACATAATAGTTAGAACTAACAAAGAACACGATTTTGAATTTTTTTTTATTTAGAATGTACTGGAACCAAAAAACGGGCACTTTTTTGTGTAAAAGATCAAAATTTTGACTTTATTTTCCTTGTATCAGTTTTTATAATGCAGATATCAAAATTTGCCAAATTAAAATTTTAAGTTACTGCAATAATTTGGTTCAAGGTACTTGTTAAAAGGTTTTTTAAACCAAAGTTTGTTTGAAGAGCGTGACCTTTTCATAACTACGTTCAGTCGTTCAGGGCATAAGTTGAACAGTATCTCTCTTCCTCATTGACGTTCATTTTAATTGTAAAATTGCACAGTGATTAAATAAATTATGTTTATACTGTTTAGCGCAAATACACAAAAAACGTAATTTTCTTGAAGAATTTAATCATCTAATTAATTTTTTTAATTCACTCATTAAAGATATCAAGAAAATAAAGCTAATATGTTGTGGTAAGGTTAACATTTGTTAACAATTAATATTATTTACGTAGGTTTATATGAATCCCCATAGTATAAGAAATATGTTGAGGTATTCGGAGGTAAAGTGCGTACAGTGAGGTGATCTGCTATTGTTGCTGTTTTGAGTGTTTTCAAAATTTATTGAAAAATTTTCTCATAAATTTGATTGGTGAGCTGACATTTATAATATTTTGATTGACTATAGAAGTATTGTATTCTAATAAAATTAGGCATTCACGTTGTAAAAAGAAAAATAAATACTTTGAAGCTTATTCTTAACCGACTTCAATATCGATATTAGGTAATAAAGTGACGGTGAAATTTTATTTCATATTTTTTAGCGATTTCATTTGAAGGTGGTTTCTTTTTTTTTTTAATTTTTTTATAATATATTTTCACTTCAAATCTATTACCTACAGTAATAAAAATACTAAATTGATGACAACTATTGCAACGAAATTTCTTTAATATTTTTATAGTTTATTTTTAATACTTACCAACATTTTTATTTAAGAGTGGCTGAAGTGATAAAAAAATTGTTTCCGAAATAATAAAATCATCTCTTTCTCTTAATAAAATGAATATTGCAGAAAGTAGAGAGAAACAAGTTAAATTAAGATTAACAAAAAAAATTCAATCAAATAAAAACTTTCGAAAATGTTAGTTACATACTTCTATTAATACTAGTGCTTCTTAAGGGGTCTACACACGATCCAGCGGCAGGGAGCCAGCCTTGTCGGCATGCTTTGACGATAATTGGAATTCCAGCGGACCAGTTCACTTTTACGAATGAGTTCAAAGCATGCCGACAAGGCTGGCTCCCTGCCGCTGGATCGTGTGTAGACCCCTTTAGGAAGAATTGTTTCCAAAAAAATAATAATATTTTTTCCTATTAATAAAACGAATGTAAAATACAGAAAATGACGTATTGGTATTAAGCCGAGATTAAAAAAAAGAAATCAACAAATAAGTAAAAACTGCTCCCACTATCAATTAAACGAAGTACTTCTACTGAGCTGGAGCGGCTTCTTTGAAGAGAGTATTTGCTGCATTGCTACTGTTTTGAGTTTGTAAGTGTACGTTTCGCACGTTTTGGTCCATCAGTACAATATACTGTCCATCACTACAATATACTATGATTGCAAAATCTTTACATAACGTTCTTATTATGCTTATTACTATACAGAGTGATTCACATATGCCATTCGTTAGAAGTTTTTCAACTTGAAACTTTCTTATTTTAAATGGAAACCTACATTTGTTTACATGATTCGATTGGCCTTCCAATTCAGAGTTTAGACAACCCAAGTCATATGTTACAGGTTTTGATACATGTCAATTTTTTTGAAAAAATTGCCGCTGTAGTAGTTTACGAACAAATTTGTATCCAGCAAACTGTTCAAAATTATGAAACCAAATTGATGAAGCAGTTAGCTGGAAGTCCAGGCTAACACCTGATGTCCCATCGGTGGTCCCA
Organism: Rutpela maculata; assembly: GCA_936432065.2. NCBI lineage: Eukaryota > Metazoa > Arthropoda > Insecta > Coleoptera > Cerambycidae > Rutpela > Rutpela maculata. The sequence goes on from OW386293.2 coordinate 25,024,378, forward strand.
TCTTGTACCATATGGGCGCAGACGATTTTCAAATGTCGGAATAAAAAATCGTCAAAATGTCGATTTTTTTAAATGGCACCTACTGTTTTTTTTTGACATCATTCGAAAGAAAATTGAATTTTAGGGTGAGTTACTTAAGCATTCCCTATACCTAACTTCACTTCCTATCGAGTTATTCAATAAAAAACAAGAAATACCTTATTTTGCCAAGTATGCATGCAGTTGCTCCATCATTGACAAAATACTTACACTATAAAAATAATAAAGAAGAAAAAATTTAGAAAAGACACATATAGAACAATCTATTACATAACTATGCATTATTCATGTCCATGTATATTGTAAATTTGTTAGTAGTTAGTATTATCATTATACCAGTTTAATACCCATTACTATGTTCAATATACAATAACAGTTTTGTAAAATTTTTAATTATTTTTTACATCTATTGCCCTGTGGATGATAGATCTAGGAGTTTGTAATATATCGTTCTTCAGTTTTCTTTGAAATACTTTAGATGACTTTTCGGATCGGATATTTTGAGGTAGACTATTATACAGTCTTGGGCCTAAATAGCTGTAGCATCTTTGGCCTATAGTTTTTGGCTTTGGGCGTTACATAAGAATTTGGTTGTTGTCGTGTATTGTATGGATGATTGACTAACTGCAATTTATTATTTAGATTCTGGCTTATATTTACTTTTAGAAAAAACAGCTGTCTCAGATCCAATACTTTCGCTTCTCTAAATAATTTTTCACTTGGGTAAGTTGGTTTTTTATCAAGCATAATTTTATAAATCTCTTTTGCATAATTTCTAAGTTTAAAGCATGAACATTTAGGACACCACCCCAACTTAAGATACCATAAGATAAATGAGATTCTACTAGTGCGTGATAAATTATTTTTAGGTACCGTTGATTGAGGAATCTTTTAAGATACCTAAACCTGTACAATATACAACGTAGTTTCTTTACGACATAATTAACATGACTGTCCCATTTTAAATGCCTATCAATCATGACACCTAGATATTTGATTTCTGTTGACGATTTTATTATATGAGGTATCCCGTCAATTTGTATACCAATTTCTGTAAATTGCGGTAAGGACGCTCCAGTTCGGCTGAAAATTATATATTGCGTCTTTTTAAGGTTCATGGTAAGTAGTTTATAGTTAAACCAATTAATAATTTTATTCATGTCACTGTCCGCAATACTTTTTAGTTCGTTCCAAGAATCGGTTTTATAGAAGAATGCCGTATCGCCTGCAAAACTGACAATATCAGCCCTACTCTGAACTGAATACAAGCTGTTTATATAGATAGTAAAAAGAATGGGCCCTAGTACAGTTCCCTGAGGAACCCCATAATGAACATTAGTATATGAACTGTATGCATCATCTATTTTCACACACTGTTTCCGTCCTGACAAATAACCTTTAAATAGAGTTAATGCATTATCTCTGAATCCCATATCTTCAAGAGCATTTATGAGTGTATGACTTACAGTGTCGAAGGCCTTTGCCAGGTCAACAAACACACATAACGATGGTTTACCTTCATTCAAAGCACAGTAGATACGTTCAGTAAGATTTACTATAGGCGTCTGAAAATAAGGTGTACGCCACCTGGTGGTCTATAGTCAAACTAAGTATGGGCTTTTCTATCATTGTCTCTTTAGTGTACGATGATATCAACAATAAATAAATGATAAACTGAGATGCTAAGTTATTAAAAATATGATAGCGTTTAAAGGGGCTACAATTGGCTGGAGCCAACCTAGTCGGTATCCTTTGTAGATTGCAGGGACAACTCGTGAAAGTTGAGTTGGCACGGCAATGTTCAAAGCATACCCTCTTTGATGTAGACACCTTTAACCAGGCATTGAGAGGGAAAAAGCTGGTACAAATAACCGTGGCCCGAGTAGCAATAATAATGTCCTAGACAATCACACATTGTAAGAGAAATTTTTTAAATAAGTAAATATATGTAATTCCAGTATATTTAAAAGTAATGTATATTATTGCACCATGCATTATTATGTTTTACCTCTGAATATTTCTATTTCATATTTTACAAAATACTGTTTTATTTATTTTAGTTTAGCGATGGGCGATATATGACGAACTGTGATTTAATCACTGATATTAAGAAATCACAGGTAACGACAGTTAGTAAAGTTGACAGAAAAGCGTGACGTGATCACGACTTTCCTTCCGTATTTCGTTCCCTTGCCGTGGTTCAACCAAGACCAATACCGTGTGTGTAGTCGCGGGCTAGGTATGGGGAGAAGAATTACAACATCGCGCGTGCCAGCTGGCTGCAATGAAATAACAGAGCTGGAATGCTCCACCAACGGACGAATTTACGGCTGCCGGTGTTGTCAAATCTCTCGCGCTACGTGAATGTACATGCCTAATGGGAAATTACACGCACGGTATAATAATTAACAATTTCTCCCGTACGTTGTATTATGAAAGTCGTGATCACATCACGTTTTAAATTCACTGATATAAGAAAATCACAGTAACGATTTACGTTGTGATTGAAAAATCACGATATCGCCCGTCACTATTTTACTTAAAGAATTAATAAATATCTTTTCAGTTATATTCAATGTATCACTAATTTCATGGGTATTTGAATCTGAGACACTTGTTTGTAAACATAGAGCATACAGATTTATTAAGTTTTGTGTTGAATATGGGTTGTACCACACAAAATAATATGTCCTAATGTCCTGCATTTAAAACAAATTCCCCTTCATCACACAGTAAGAATTTTTACATTTTTAGTGATTCACAAATGTTCCATACATTGCAATATGCTTAACCTAAATGCCACTCATGTTTCCTGAAAAAAAAAGTGATTTAAACTACAACTGTATATAAATTTAAAGAAATATTTAAGTTTATTAATATTTAACTAGCCAGACACCGTTTATGTCGAAGAAACTGTACTTTTCAAGGGAAAAACTAGATAACCTAAACAAATATGAATTTTGCTGAATAATGCCATTAACGTCTTGCAAATCACTTACAATAAAATCTTGCAAACCTTTAGGTCATATATTATTAATGTTATTATTTTTAACGCCAAAAACAACAATAAACAGAAAAAATCAATATAAGTATTCGCCATATAAACAAACAAAAAGCCTATAATTAGTTCACGAGTTCTCCACTTTGGCGCTGGCATCTTAAATTCAGACGCCTATAGCGTCTTGAGTAGATTTACCCTGCTGGAAGCCGAACTGCATATTTGAAATTAATTCATATTTTTTAATGTAATTTGTTACCCTAGTTTTTGATATTTTCTCTATTATTTTTGCAAAGTTCGTGGTTAGTGATATTGGCCTATAATTTAATATTTCTTGTCGGTCGCCACTTTTAAAGACAGGTATGATAATTGATGTCTTAAAGACACTAGGAAAGTAACCGGTTTCAAACAGTTTATTAATTATTATGACAAGAGGTTCTGCTATATACTCAGCTATAAACTTAATTATATCAGCTTGCAACCCATCATGTCCTGGAGATTTCTTATTTTTTAGCTGTTTTATAGCTTGAATTATTTCTACAGCATTTGTAGGAGACAAAAAAAAATGAATTCTGCAGGATGATTCGTTTTTCGTGATAATTTCTGTTTCGTTCAATTTTTTTAGCCAGATTTTTACCTACTTCGGAGAATGTCATCTTGAAACAATTTGCCACTTCTCTTTCATCTTCTAAGATAATTCCATTTTGATTTTTAATTGTAATTTTACTTGCCTTGGTTTTATAGTCTTGTGTAATATTCGTTATAGTTCGCCATAGATTCCCCTGATCATTTCCAGCCTCATCTATTTTCTTTTTATAGTAATCGTTTTTTGTTTTTTTTACTAAGAACTCTAGTTTACTTTTGTATGTTTTATACTCCGTAGCAAGTTGAATATTATTTTTATCCTTTTGTAATTTGTTATACATTTTATTTTTTTTATTTATTGATGTAACCAGGGCACTGGTTATCCCATTTTTTCTTTTTATTTTATTGTGTTAAATTTTTATGTGTTTAGAACTTGTTTGAACAGCATCTGATATCAATTTGACAAAGCTATTTGTGTCTTTTTCAGGATCCGAGATCCAGAAGAGATCCCAAGAAGTGTTTTGTAGTAACCCCTTTACCTTATTGTAATCTATAACAGTTTTATATTTTTTGTTGTTAAGTATCTTATGTTTATCTGTGTTGTTATATTGTTGCTGTAAAACAATCTGTATTATTTCTGTAAAATGGTCTGTTATATCATTTTTTAAAATTATGGGCAATACGAATTCATTTATTGTAAATTTGCTTTTAATAAAAATGTGGTCAATACATGACTTAGACTTATCCTGTATTCTTGTGTAATCCTTTATAGCTGAAATAAATCCGTACTCGCTTAAGATGTCTAAATATTCAGAGACGAATTCCAGTTGCTTTTGGAAAATATCTATATTTATGTCACCTACTATATTATGTGATAATCATCTCCGCGGCTTGAGTGTGTCTCTAAGTAATTTCTAAGTTGCCTGTTATATTCATACGGACAGGATTGGGGAGACCTATAGATGGCAGTTAAAATTATGTTTTTTTTTTATTGTAATTAAGCTTTAATGTTTTTATATGATCTATGGAAATTATTTCGTGGATATACGAGATCTCAGATTTTATATAAATTATTACACCGTCATTTTGGTTGTAATCACCTTCATTATATATTAAGTCATATCCAGGGATATTAAAAATTTTAGTGTCACATATTCTCCATGTGTCGGTAAAAATTATGCAATCAAAACTAAAATCAAATTGTTTTAGATAAATCATGAACTCGTCTAAATTTTTAGAAATGCTTCTTATATTGCTGTGTAATATTTTTAAATTTCCAAAACTGTTATTTGCACTGAGAACTGCATTACCTTCTTGTGCACTTTCAAGGGTAAACGATTCAATACCTTCTAGGTTGAAATCTCTGATGTATCGGTTCATTTTTATGACATGATCAATGCACAGTATATATTCAAATTGAGTAGTCGATAAGCTTATTACTAGAGTAAAAACAGTATATTTAAAAAATCCAGCTTCATTTAATCTAACTTAACCTATTTTATATAAGACACTGCACTGGGTACTATACTAAAATTGATTAAAATAAAGTTATGATAAAAATGTTCGGTAGTAAAGATAAAATATAACACTTAATACATAATGTCTAGATTTATTATTTATTAGGCACCGTGTTTAAACGAGTTTTTGCAGTCTGTTGTGTATATTTTTTTTGGTTTCTAGTTGTCGGTTTTGCTTTTTTTTGATCTTGTTCTTCTGTCTCTTCTGTATCAAGTTCGTGGATAAGGTGTTTCTGTCAGCTCAGTGGGTTGGGTGTGGATGGAGCGCTTAGTGACTCTTCACCTTGTTTTTCTATAACTATTGGATCTACTAAAGCGACTTCCTCATTTGCGTTTTTTTCCAATTCCTCAGCTGTATACGTTTCGTTAGCAACTATAAGTTTGTGTCCTTTTATATATGCTTGAATACCTTTAGCCTTAGCCTCTTTGAGATGTCTGTTCAAGATTTTATTTTTTCACGATCTTCCCAGCACATATCGTTTGATATATTATATATGTTTTTACCTTTCAGCTTAATGGCATTTTTCAATATAAGTAGTTTTTTCTGGTATGAAAGTTTGGGTTGATCTATTAGTCTTGTTTGTTGACAGGTTATAGGAAGATCGATAATTATTATTTACATTTGCGGCTTAAAATTAGTAAGTAATTAGAGATTAACTTAAGAGTTCTTTCATCTTAAGTAGGTTCAAGCTAATTGGGAAACTTTCACTTTTTTAATAAACATGCGCACCTTTTAATTACATGCTGGGTGCTGTTAGACTATTATTTTAATACGTTTTTAATTTGCTATTTATCAATTTTAGTAACTTTTGAATTATTAACGAGAGGTTAAAAATAGCTTAGGGGTTCCTTCCTAATTCAGTTTTAGCTACTAAAATTGGTAATTGTCGTAGATTTCGACTCGATTTCCGAGATACAGCTCAAAAAATGTGCAAGCGGTCAAGTTAAATAATTTCCGAATTCATGATTTTTTTCATTCGTTTTATATTGTGATACTTTCTAATAGTCCTTTAGAATATTTTGCACTAAAAAGATTTTTTGTTTTAATAAATATAGCGTAGAAAAAAAAATAAAGTTTGGGAAATTTTGCAAAGGCGCCGGACCTAAAAATAACAAGTGAAAAAAATATTCGGTCCAATTTGCTAAAACTTTTTTTGCGTAAAATTTGTGTCTCCGATCAAAAAACTCATTAATAAAATTTTATTTTGTAACTACTTTATTGCCGTTGCCATATTGCAGTAGTTTGCAACGCTATATGATAATTATGTAGCAGACTCTGGAACAGCAATTTACTTTTTATAGCAAAACTGTCTCAAATAGTGCTTTAAAATAACTGTTTTATAGGATAATAGGAAACAATTATAAAATAATTTTAACATATATTTATAACGGTGCTGAAAATACTGCCGAATGTTACTAAAAAGGGCTATAAAATTATTTAGTTTTATAAGCTGAAATGTTTTATAGATTAGGGCACAGAACTTCATGTTACTTAGCAGTTACTTGGAAAACTATCAATCGGTAAAAATAGGCACCAACATCAGTGATAAACAAAAAATAATATTTGGTATTCCACAAGGAACTGTTTTGGGACCTATTTTATTCATAATATATCTAAACGATCTTCTTAACCTAGACTGTTACGGAAACATAGTGCTATGTGCTGATGACACTGTAGGTACTATTCGAAGAAGGAGAGACTTGTGCTGAAATAAATAAAAAAATAAAGAAAGATTTAAACAAAATAACAAAATGGTTTGATAAGAACTTGCTAACGATTAACTTAAATAAAACAATGTAAGTATATACCATTTTCGAGTTACAAAAGGGGTTTACCTTCTTATACAACTATCGATGTTGAACTCGAACATAGGAATACTATATGGAATTTGGGAAACTCAGAATATGTTAAATATCTTGGAATAATTGTAGATAATCATTTGAGATGGAACCACCACATTGAAAACTTAGTCAGGAAGCTGAGATCGCTGTCCTACATGTTTCAAAAATTAAAGTATATTCTGAGTATCCACGAATTTAAATCCGTCTACTGTGCGTTAGTACAATCACTGCTTACTTATGGTATTATCGGCTGGGGTGGAGCATACTCAAATGTAACAAAACCTCTGGAAGTCATACAAAAACGAATACTCAAAATCATTTTTAATTTTCCGGCAAGGTTTTCAACTGAGGAGCTTTTTAAACATACCAAAATATGTGACATAAGAAACCTGTTTTATTTAACCGCATTAACAAATATGTCAAAACACAAATTAATAGATTATATCTCACATTACATAATACAAGACACAAAACACAAAAAAATCTATTATTACCCAAAAAAAGTAAGACCATTGGACACAGAGTGTACCACTACATTGGCATAAAAGTGTACAATCTTCTACCACCCGAATTAAAGTGGGCGGGTTCGTGAACGTAATTCGAGAATTTTTGCTACATCCCTGATCCGATTGAAAAAAATTTTTAATATTCTTTTAGAGACAGCTTTATAGAATGGTACTAGGCTATTTAAAACTAAAAAAAGGAAAAAAAATTTTTTGACTTTTCAATAGTCTGGTACCATTCTATAATGTTGTCTCTAAAGGCCTATCAAAAAATTTTTTGAACCGGTTCAGGGATGTAAGATAAATTCTCGAACTACGAAATCATTTTCTTAAGCACGGCACCGGCATCCTTAAAGCAAATAATATATAAAATGTCCTCAAAAATAAAACCTACGCTTTTATGAAAGCTCATTATTATATCCGCTTTTCTTCTTTTTTACCTTTTTCTTCTATGGTGTAAATATACATTTGACAGAATTTTTTTTTACTTCTTTATATTATATATTTGCATTCCTTATGTATATGTTTATATATTTTGTTTCTTCCCTACCAAGATATGTGTACGTATAATGTGTATACATGTTTACGTATTGTATAATACTTAAGTATCACTTTAGTCACCTATTATTATTTGATTTTCTTGTTATTTTAGTATTTTTTTTTCATTTAATTTAGCAAAAGTGTTGAAAAAAATACATTCCTCCCTAGGAATTCGAGACCTACAGTCAAGTTTTTTCGAAAACTTAAGAAATACTCTGACACCTACTACTTTTAGTAACTATTATAGTCTGCCTCTATTCTCAATATTTATTTTCCCTGTTATCTAATTAATATATGCGTATGTGCTATGTAAATTAATGTAAATAAATATTTTTTTTTTTTTTTGAAGCCAGTCGCCCTTCTCTCTGTCTCCGATGCCAGAGAGGGTACGCTGGTAATACCAGAGACCACTCCCTACGCCGTAGAGTCAGTGATCACTGGGTCCGCGAATCGTGTGCTCTGAGCAGGCGTAACGAGCCAAGGATAACGGCCTTCTGCATTCTTCCAGCTAAGATTTCTGCCGAGTTTCGGCATGCCGGTATCGTCTTCAGTTCCGAAAGCAGTGTATGCCTCACCCGACCGAGGGATCCTATAATTAATACCACTAGCTTAACGGTGTGGTCTGGATAGAGTCTGCGGAGTTCGAAGAGAAGATCTCGATATTTAGTCCGTTTTTCCTCCTCTTTCAAAACAATGTTTGTTTCCGCTGGAGCGGAGAACTCAATAACAAACATTGTCTTGACTTGGTGGTCGAGGAGGACTATATCAGGTTTATTGGCCTGTATTTGCCTGAGGGTGGGAAAAGAGTAGTTCCAATAAATTAGGCACTGCTCGTTCCCCACCACGGACGACTCAATATCTCCCGGAGCATAAGGCAGCACTGGTGTCTCATCTATCCCATACGTGTGCCGTAGATGATAGTACAGCACCCGTAATGCTCCATCATGTCTATGGATATAGGCCGAAACAGCGTATGCCGGACAAGCCGACAATAGGTGCATGAGTGTCTCCGGCGCCCTTCGGCAGGCCCTGCAGTTTACATCAGCGACCTCCATACCCAAGACATGACTTCGATAGACGAGCGTGTTAAAGACACCATCTTGGCAAGCCATGATGAAACCCTCGGTCTCAGACTTCAGCCCAGCTGACCTTAGAAAAGCAAAGGTCAGCTTTTCAGATAAGCCCCTGTCTTCAATGTTCTTGTAGAAGACTCCGTGCAAGGACTTATCCTTATGCAGCTGTAGGAATCTGCTTTGCTCAGCAGCTTTTGTATGGGCTTTAAGCTGAGCGGGTCCCAACTCGGTAACAGAGCTTGGGTTTACCCGCCTACTGTCGAAGTCGAGACCCAGCTCATCAGCTGCTCTTTGTGCTGTCTTAAATAAAAACGCTCCTATCCCTGCATTTTCATGGTCATGAACCATGTAGAGAAGGGGATCCGAACTCCTGATGATCTTGCAGGCTCCATCCAGAACAGACCAGCTATGTAGATACTCCAGGCTCAAGAGTCCACGGCCTCCCTGCTGTCGTGAGAGATATAACCGCGGAAAGGACGATTTTGGATGCAAGCTTCTGTTGAGATGCATCATCTTTCGGATTCCTACATCGAGTTGGCGCAGCTCACCTTGCGTCCATTTCACTACCCCAAAGGAGTGTAGAAGGATCGGAACAGCAAGCATGTTAGTCGCAGACACCTTGTTCTTTCCCGACAGCTCAGAAGACCAGATCTGTCGGAGGAGGTGCTGATACTTGCCGCGGAGAGCGTTTTTTACTGTTGACACTTCTTGGGTGGAGCGTTGCTCAACACCCAAGTACGTGTACGACTCTCCGGCATCTAGGCGGTGCAAGATGCTTCCATCTACAAGCTGCGCATCCTCTCCGTAGTCACCACATCGTCCTCTCTTGAGGTGAACCAGTGCACATTTGTCCAAGCCGAACTCCATACCGACAGAGTGTACTCATGTACCACCCTAAGAGATTGACGTAAATCTCTCTCGCTAGAGGCATAAAGTTTAAGGTCATCCATGTAAAATAGATGGGTGACCTTATGCCTCCTATCTCCGGGGGTACCGCAATTGTCACCACGGGTTCTGCGAAGTTCAACGGATAACGGCAGTAGCGAGATGCAAAATAGAAGGGGGCTGAGAGAGTCTTCCCGAAACACACCCCTCTTAAACATAACCGGCTCTGTTTGGACTCGAGCATTACCAGATGTTATGGTAAAGCGAGTCCTCCAGAGCGGCATGAGTTGTTCTATGCATCTCACTACGGGACCGGGCACCGCAAGACATTGGAGTAAGTGAACAATTAGCTCATGAGATGTCATGTCAAATGCCTTGCGGTAATCGATCCAGGCCATAGAAAGGTTCCACTTATACTGCACGGAGTCCTGCTGCAGGTTCTCCTTGCAGCCAGCGACACCCTTCTTAGACCCACGTAGCTCGTATATCCGTTCATAAACCGGGCCGCTTGCTTGGAGTACCCGCATGTACAAGATACGTGTGAATATCTTGTAACATGCGTTTAAACAGGTTATCGGTCTGTAGTTCGGTGGATCTGCCAGGTCTCCGTTCTTAGGAAGTAGCACGGTTCGCCCCTCGATAATCCAGGAAGGGATTTGCTGCTCTCCATTTAGCCACGAGGTGAAGATTCTGGCTAAATGGCGGTGGGTGCTCGGAAGTTTTTTCCACCAAAAGGTGTTAATCCCATCGGATCCAGGAGCAGCAAAGTTCTTGGAGCCTTCAAGGGCTCTTCGAACCTCTCCCGTCGTTATCGGTTGGCACACTGCTTGAGGCTGCTGGAGCCCTTGGCAAAAAGCTTCAAAGTGTGCCAGGGCTGGAGTATCTCGGTTTAGTGGACGCTTTTGTTCGTAAAGCGTCTTCCAGAAGTCTTCCACCTGATCTACAGTCGGCGGATTCTCAACAATACGCTCAGGCGGTTGGAACAGGCGAGATGGCTTCTTGCGGAAAAGGTTATTTTCCGCTACTGACCTCGCCCGCCTTGCTAGCGACTTTTTGCAAGCCACTAGCATCCGTATTCTATCGAGACAATGTTGCTTGGTGGTAAGCAGCACTGCCACGTTAAGCGTGTGATGGACTCGTCTTAAGTTGGCGGCGATTCGCCGCACTTTTAGCGTGAAAGGCCTATTCTCCGCCAAGTAATCCATCACACACTGAATACGGGAAGCATATTGTCTCGCCGACCGGATCTTGGCTTCCATCTTTCTTATACGCCGGTCAGCTCTCTCCTGCGGGGAAGTAGTATTATCCCGCCTCACCACCGGAGAGAGCCGCATCGCGGCGTCGTAGACGGCACAATTAATGTGCCAGATATCAGCCTCTTCCGGAATAGCTTCACTGAGTTCTGCATCTACTCTGACCAGATCTTGTGGTCGAAGGGGCTTTTGATGGTGCAGCCCCCTTCTGGTTCTGATGCCCTCTGGTATGGGTGGAACATCTAAAACCACCTCCTCGACCGGTTGATCGGGCGGTCTGTCGACTACCTCTTCAACAGGCCTCAGGGCGGTTCTGATGTAGCCTCTGCTCCGGAGGTGAGATACCTAGTCACGAAGGTTTGGTTTCGTTATTATTATTAGTCACGGAAACGTTTCTAAAATAATTTCTTAACTGTTTTATAACATATTTTATAATTTTACTGTAAAGACGTTTTGATGATAAATTTATAAAACAGTAAACTTGTTGCAGGCAATCGGATAGTGTTTTCTGCAACTCTAATATAATCAATTAGTATTTTAGAAGCAATAATAAAATAACAATAAAATAAAATAATCGTGTAACATTTAAATTATAAAACAAACTTGCTGGTGGGTATCAAGAAGATAATCAACAATTCTGATTTTTCGAATTTGAAATTTTCTTCTTGATTTTTTAAATTCGAAAAATTTCTAACTCTGTTTTAATTTTTGCAGGAAAATGTTTGGTGTCAAGTCCTCTTCACTGAGTGGTCCATGGGCACGCTGCTTGGAAGTGCTTGCAGTTGGAGCTTGGCTCTACACCTTTACCATTGCTGGTTCAGTAAATTTAATCGCATCAATCTACTTATTAATATATACCAAATACAGATGGATTATTGGAGTATATTTATGCTGGATTTGGATTATCGATAGACATACTCCGGAAACAGGTGGTAGAATATCCATATGGTACAAATCTTTGTCTTGGTGGAAATATAGACGGAACTATTATCCGCTTCGATATGAAAAGTTGCCAGGAGTTGAACTAGATCCGAAGAAGAATTACTTGATGTGCTGTTTTCCTCACGGGTTCATCTGTGATGGAATGGTAAACGCTTTTACGGTGGAAGATAAAAAGTATTTTATCAAACACACAGTGCATGTAGTAACGTTGTCGCTGCAGTTTCAGTTTCCCTTGATTCGTGAATTGATGCTAGGTATGGATAGACTGTAAAATCAAATATGTGAACTTTACGCCACAACCATCGGTGCTAATTCAGAAAGTTATTAATAATTTTATAATTTCATAACATCACATAGTGCAGTCGTTTTATGAAAATTAATTAAAAAACTCTTAATAGCAAGAGATTTGGTATATACAGTGTGTCCCGTTTAGCTTGGAACCGCCCCCATAAAAATTTATTTTAGGTCCGATTTAAATCGTTTTTTTTTTAATGTAGACCTCTGAAAAGTGCATTCTTGCGGTACATTATATTTTATAAAACATAAAACCTCGGCCTGCTGCGATCTTCTTTCGTGGCGGAAAATGAAGAAACCTTATTAGCGATTCTTTCTTATTTCAAATTTAAGGCGCCACTGGATTCAGCAGCGTCTCAAATGGGTTTGTATCAAATTTCGTGAAAAATTCTTATTTTTGATTTTTTCTTGAGTGTCTTATTTTGCTTGGAACCACCCACATAAAAAGTTTATTTTAGTTTCGATTTAGATCGATTTTTTTTTTAAACTTGGCTCTCAGTCGAATTTTCTCAAATTTTTATATGTTGTAGCTTTTGCTTTTCTGAGAAAAAGTTCTCATGGGCACAAGTCTCGGCTATGACTACTTTTCAAGTTATGAGGGCTTGAACGTCACCATAAGCATACAAATTTGTCGGAGTGAAGATAGCTATCCTTTTAGCAATCCTCCATATTTTTCTTTCTTTTAAATCGTAAAAATTATTTTCAGTGGAATAATAGCTTTATACATACAGTGTGACCCACTTAAGATCGCAACACCCTTTGTACAAGATTGCATCGTAGTGAGTACAAAGGTGTTTGAGATAGTGGCTGTCAAAAATACAATTTTTTCAACCAAAACTAATTTTTATTTGTAAAACGGATTTCCAAATCAAAAAAATATATTCTTCATTTTTTGTTCAGAATAATTCATTGTACTAGACTAACAAAATAAGAAAAAAAAAGTATACAGTGTGACCCACTTAAGATCGCAACACCCCTGTATACCCGTTAATTGATGCTTGATTAACTTCAAATTAGGGCAACAATATACAGAAAGTAGGTATTTTCCTAATAAATAATAAAGTGTGTAAGTTGTGATTTGCATAAGACCTAAATAATATTCTCTATTCAAATTTTGGTGGTAGGAAAAGGTCGATTAGGTGATTCTTTGAACTTAGTTATGTGATACATGTCAGTAGCGTGCGATTTTAAGGGGGTTTCAAAAACCGATTTTTCAAAAAAAAGTGTTTCATAGAATATGTTATTCAAATTTCGATTTCATCAACGTAAATAGATCACTTACCTGGTTACTGAGATGTAAGCTTCCAAAAATTAATTTTTGAACGTTTTTATTTTACGTTTTTTCGTAAGTGATCAATTTGTTTGAGGTAAATTTTGCCAAAACTGAAAATGTACATTTTCTGAGAATTCACAACATTTCTTTTTTTGTTCATTACATAACCAGTTTTTGAAAGTATACTTTACCCTACTCTATAAAATGACCTAAAGAAGTAACTAAATTTATTTAAATTGTTGTGGTTTCTACCAAACCTCCATTTAATACAACACACTTATCATATCGTTTCTCTTAATAATATAACTGCATTACTTAACTGTTGAGGCGTAAGTTCTGCACAAGCTTGTCGTATTCTCGCACAGAGATCTTCTCGATTTGTTGGACGTGCTTTGTAGACCTTTTGAGCCAAAAGACCCCATAAGAAAAAGTCAAGAATTGTGAGATCGGGTGACCTGGGGGGCCAATGAATTAACCCACTACCTCGGCCTATCCAACGGTTCGGAAAATTTTCGTTTAGCCATTGTTTAATAATTCTTGCGTTGTGGACTGAACAACCATCTAATTGAAAACGTAAATTTCGTATTTCTACAAGTGGAAGTTCATCTATTGCATTCGATAATTAATTTCGTAAAAAATGTAAAAAAACTTGCGCATTCAGATTTCCATAAAAAAACAAGGGTCCTATTAGCCTGGTATTCATTATTTTGCACCAAACATTAACCATTTCTGAATATTGTCTTCTGCAGTTAATTATCCAATTTGGGTTTTCATTTGCCCAATACCGAACATTTTGGGACGATACTACTCCATTTGTTGTGAATATAGCTTCATCGCTGAATAAAATATATTTTGTAAAATCTCTATTATTCAGGTACTCGCCTTGAGCCCACAGACAAAATTCCATGCGTTTATCTTCATCGCCCTCTTCTAAACTATGCAGGAATTTCGGTTTAAATGCCTTCATTTTATTTTTTTTGAGACATCTTCGAATAGTTTCCCTTGGCACGTTCAAATCTAAACTAGCCACTCTTAAACTAGTGTGCGGATTATTTCTAAAGTGATGTAACACAGTTCGGTCATGTCGTCCGTTTCTTCTTCTCACATTATCTTTTAAAATATGTTTACTTACAGTTCCAGTGCCATTAAATACATTTTTAACTCTAATGCCTGCAGTACACTCTCGCCGAGGCGAGCGCGAGAGTGTACTTGCTGCTCCCTCATCGCCCCGTGTGCCCTCGCCTTGTCTCGTTAATGCACTCGCCTGCCCTCGCAACGCCTCGGCGAGAGTGTACTTGCTACGCTCGCATCGCCCCGTGCGCCCTCGCTTCGCCTCGCCTCGCCTCGTTAACGCTCCGATTTGTGTCGGTTTTTTGGCCACGAGTCAAAGGGAACACAAGCCGCGAGGCCGAGGGCACCTAGTATATTCTCACTTGCTCTTGTCTGGGGGAGCTGAATTTTTGCAAAAAGGGCAATTGTTAATTAAAAATTTGTTGCAACTTACCTAATTGACGAAAAAATTTGAAAATTATCGACCATAAAGATCTTCCAGATGAATTCAGAAAAAAATATTACGTCGAAACGCGACAAAACTCAAAGACAAATTTTTACTCTAGTGCTTATCCTGTCGTTCTAATTAATCGTACTAATTAACTAATCGCTCTAATTAAGTTCTATTCAACAAAAATCAAGTATTGTGAGAACGTGAACAAAAATAAAAACTTATTTTATTTTCTCTCGTGAAAAGTGACTTTTATTTCAAACTTAACTCATATACAGGGTGTTCAAAATTCACGGAACAAAAAGTGGGTGATAGTGCAGTGTCTTCTGTGCACGAATTAATTACAGGTAGAAATTGGTACCAAGATTCTTGTTTCGTTCATGGCCCGAAACAATAAAACTTTCTTTTGGCCCAATAAGGAAGATAGGCAGGAGCTGGAGTGCACTGGAATTTTGAGCAAATTAAAAGATGCACCGGTTCCAGTTTCATCAAAATATTTTAAAGTTTTAAATAACTATGAAATTGACACACTTTTTAACCAAATATTTAATACATAGTACGTAGTAGATTTTGTAACTTCTTGTTTTATTTCATTTTTACTTCCACGTCCAGTGGAAGTATAGTAACGACAAAAAAATTTTTAAAAATTTTTATTGTCCAAATAGGCTTAAAATGTCATGAAACGTCGAGATTTTAAGTTTGAGCGAAAAGAAAATTTCTGTCTGTCTGTCGGTCTGTCTGTCTGTAACTTTTTTTTTTTGTGCGCACGTTTACTCTGGAACCGTTTAAGATATTGACTTGAAATTTGGTACACATATGTACTTTAACGAGATCTAGAACTAGATTATATTTTCATCTTGTTCCGTCGATGGGCGGGGGGGTAAATTGGGGTAAATTTGGGGTAAATGGGTAAATCAAGCAGGTAAGAGTCCATGAAATTGGTATTTAGTATATACAAGAGAAGCTGAGGTCTCAAAAAAATTTTTGGCATTAGCCACCCCCATTACCACCCCCACCTCCTTATTAAAGGGGATGAAAAAAAAATGTGATTTAGAGCATGTACAGGAACCAGAAACCTCAAAATATTTTTTTACTTCATCCACCTCCCACTACCACCCCCCTATCACCACCTCCACCCCACTACTGATGTGGGGTATCGTTTTATGGGTTTTTGGGGTAGAGAATTTCAAATATTATATTATTAAAGTTCCATAAACAATTATTTTCACATACAAAGTTTTTTCGTTGTGAGTGACTTGGATAGAGAATCTGGATGTGGAAGTAGTGATTCCTTGGGCAGCGGTTTTTTAAATTGGTATTAAACATTACAATTTTGTTCTATTTTGTTTTCATTTGTTTATTTTCATATCAATTCGAAAGTTTATTATACTGTTAGTAATTAGGTCATTCTGATGACGAGAGTCATTCTGTGTCATTCCGATGGTGCATTGTTAACATAATTTTTGTACTACATTACACAAAAAAACGTTTGGAAACTATATTTCTTGGAGAAAAACTAAGTAAACTTAACCTGATAAACCTAAAATCTGATGCCCTAAAACATCATACATAGTTTAGAAGCATTTATAAGGCTAATTTGCTTATTAGATTATTAATTTTATTTAAAAATATGGCCTGGCTGGGTTATTAGGCTACAGATGAGGGGATTGATTGCCGTTCTGCAAAGATTACCTCATAACTAACATATTCTGAGAATTTTATCGATTTGGATTTCTGGAATAATATTGTAACAAATATTTTTTTATATTCAAGGGAATATTTTGATGTCCATTTCATGTAATTTCCTTTATGGGCATTTTTCATATGCTTAACCGGCTACACCCTTTATTAATTAAGGCATGTTTCATTGTTATACAGTGAGGTAAATTATAATAATTAAAATCACATTTAAATTTTCAACACTCACTATTTCGATGAATTGTTTTCATCCACCATCTTCTTGGTTTCCAAGGATTTTCAATTTTATATTTTTTGTATATATGCACATAATTAAAATATGCAAACGCACAATAAGCTGCAGCAGCGGCAATTTCAGCAACGTCCATGTCGCTATTAGAAAATATTATTTTTCTTCAAGCGTATTAAAATGTTTAAATTATGTCACCAAAAACAGAAGTAGAAGTAGGACATTGTTTTACTAGTAACAAAATGTTAGTACCGAACGCCACCGTAGTGGACATTGTTATACTAGTAACATAATGTTAGTTCCGAAAGCGCCACCGTAGTGGACATTGTTTTACTAGTAACATAATGTTAATACCGAAAGCCACCGGTGGCGCGCTATCCACTAGCCACTTGTCATATTGTGTCAACATGTAAGACTGTAGTTTGAATATTTGTACATTTATGATAAATAAATGAATTTTTGCATTTTAATACGCTTGAAGAAAAAATAGTATATATTACACGGAGTAGAACGCCTTTTTTGTGTTTCGCCCAGTTTGCAAATCCTGGGCTCAACACAAAAAAAGAGTGCGTTCTACTCCTAGTAATATAATATACTATTTCAACATAATTTTTTTCTTTAAAATGCTAGGAATCATGTCATGTAATTCAATACTTCGTCAGTATTAGCTAGAAGAGTAGTTGTTTTGATTGATTCTCCAATAATTAGTGTTTTTAAATATTTACCTAATTAGTATATTAGCGTGCCCAGATTAGGGCAACAATATACAGAAAGTAGGTAATTTCGTAATAAATAAAAAAGTGTGTAAGTTGTGATTTGCTTAATACCTAAATAATATTTTCCAATCATGATAAAAGCAAGTAAATAAAATTAATTAATTGTAAAAATATCCATGTCTTTCATTCACATTACTAAAAACAGAGACATTCGCCGAGCGGTCTCGGCGAGAGTGTACACATCGCCCTCGTGCTTCCTGGTCCCTTGGTAAATGTCTCGCCGAGACATTCGCCGAGCGGTCTCGGCGAGAGTGTACTGCAGGCATAATGTTTATTCTAAAGCTAATACATTTTTAACTTGAAACTATGTATAGTTTTCAATGAAAAATTTGGATGTCTCAACTTGATTATATTCTGTTTAAAATAAATACATGATATTCTCAATTTTTTGATCATTTGCATATATTCAAAAGGAGAATTATATTCTTGTTTCAAATACATATATATATATATATATATATATAATATTTGTTCCAAGAGTATTGCATTTTGAGTTGAAATTATGCATAGTTTATATTTACAAAGCGAATGTTTTGATTTGATTATCCTCATCTCAAATTAAAGAAATTTATCAAGATTTTGCTTTAGTTTTCACAAATAAATACATTGTTTCAAATCAAGAAAAATCTCTTCTTTTGAGCAAATAATACATTCAAATTCCTGAACAAGTAGGTACATTCAAAATAAGAATACTTTTTTTGTGTGTGAATCTAGTATTTATCGTTTGGTTCTGCGTTGCTATTATTAAGCTTTCCGTTTCCCCCTTCAGGGCCGAGCAGTTCAACCACGTAGTAGACGCCTTTTTGTCCTATTCTTATTATTATTATTTTATAGCTCTCTAAGTGCGGTTCAGACTACCCAATAAACTTTATGGCATCATCCCTCTTTACTTTATACAAAACCCGGACTTTAGTGGATATTTCGATGACTTCTGAGGCTAAGGCTAAACTAAGGAAAATAAAGAAACCTATTGAGTATTTCCATTGTTTTTGGCATTCTGAGGTGGCAAAGATTTTTTTTTTGGTGTCTGAGATATATTGATTCAATTTGCTGCCTATACGTTCCCGCATGTCGATATATCGATTTTATTACTAAATTTATATTTAACCATATTTTATGACCACTTTTGATGCCAATTTCTAGGTATAGGAGGAATATCATCTTCCGCTAAATCGATTGAGTACGTATTGAGTAGACCTGGTGGTGGACATATTTGTGTTTTGGCAGTAGGCGGCGCAAAAGAAGCTTATTATTGTAAACCAGGCAGCTACAGAATTGAACTAAGACATCGGAAAGGTTTTGTCAAACTGGCTTTACGAAATGGTGCTCCGTTAGTGCCTGTAATATCTTTTGGCGAGACTGATTTGTATGATCAGTTGGAGGGACCATATATCAGGGGTATTCAAGAGCTTCTAAGAAAGTGGTTTGGATTCGTACCTATAATTCCATTGGGAAGAACGTTGTTCTTTCCACATAAACGAGAGGTTATAACGCTAGGTAAGTACATGATGCGTATGTAAGAGTATATTAAGCTATAAAGTTAGTAATAGTATATTTTCCTCGGGTAAAATATCAAGGAAAAACCCATACCTATTGTGATACAAGCATGAAACTCGGCATCGTTGCAAAAAAATAATTTATAAGATATTTGACGATAAGCCACCCTCTGCGATCCGTATGACGCTTGCCACCGCCATTTTTTCAAAATGGCGAACAAAAATTTCTCATTCAATCTTTCTCAATCTAGGCAATACTGTACTCCATCCTATATAATTCGATGATGAGGAATTAAAAAAAATATATATATCACGTTGATATGACCTCAACTAACCTTGAAAATCTCTATTAATCCAAAAAAAAAATAGACTTTTTTAGGGTTTTCCCTTAAAAAATTGCATACGACTTAATATTTGGTTTTTACAATTTTGATTCATAGTTTTGTGTTTTCTGTTTTTTTTTTGTTTGGTTTGCTATGCACACGCCACTGTTTTTTAAAGACAAGGTCAAATAATTGTTCTATTTTTATCGTACGCATTTAGGACTGCATGCTGTTGCATCAGATAAGATTTAGTTAGAAGAGAAGTTGTGTTATCACGGTGAAGTTATACGACCTCAAGACAAGGGCGGATCCAGAAAGGTTACTGGGGGAGGGGCACTGCGGCCATCTACCGCCGAACGATCAATAATTATATCGACATTTTCAATATTCAATAATAAATAATATTAGATCTTATTCTTCTCGGGGCCCTCGGGGGCAATTGCCCCCTGGTGCCCCCCCTGGATCCGCCTTTGCCCCAAGAGCGAATTATTAAAGGTCAACGAATTAAGAAAAATGCAATTTTGTAGTGGTGATAGAAAAATCTCAATGTGTGCACCAACAAAAAGAAGCCGGCCAAATATGGGGTCGGTCCTTAATCCATGATGAACCACCTCCGTCACCTGAAGGATGGGGCTGGACATTGAAAGCAAGTCGTTGGGAGCCCAAATGGAGCCAACAACCCCAAATTTGTCAAGGGGTATGTGAAAATAAACAAGTCACCTAAATTAAAAAACTTATCATTTTAGCTGTTTTTTTTTTTCATTATTTTTGGCTTGAATAGAGATTTTCAAGGTCAATATCAACTAGAAAACGTGTTTTTCTATTTCTTTGTAGTAGAATCATATGGAAGACAATATCATCTCAGTTGATTTTCGCAAACTTTTAGGAATTCTAACCATTATTTCAAAAAATTAATGCGCTGCCCATGATCGTTTAATTTTACGAAATAGGATTTTTATCATTTTTTAAGTATATACTCTTTTAGTTATAAAAACTGAAACGGTAGCTATTTACAATTTTTTTAATGCAAAATCTGCAAACATGCCTATTTTTTAAGCCATATCGCAATTTTCGAGGTCATTGAAGGTCATATCGACCTTTTATTTTTTTTGGATTCTCTATCCTCGAATTATATAGGATAGAGTATAATATTGCCTATATTAAAAAAATCTTAAATTTAAGAATTATTTGTCCGCCATTTTGGAAAAATGGCGGTATCGGGTGTCCTACGGATCCAGGAGGGTGGCTTTTCGGGTCAAATCTCTTAAAATGTCTTTTATAACTGTGTCAAATTTCATGCTTGTATCACTTTTTTTTCTCGAGGGAAATGGACTATAAGGGCATTATAGAAGAATCGAGGCAATGTTTGAAAAAACGAGCTGGAGCGGAGATTTTTCAATTTCCGTTCTTCAGTTATAATGCTCTCAACAACTATATAGGTTAGATTATGTTTAGCACGATTGAAGAGTTCTCCATGAATTGAATTAAAATTGTATAAAATAATATTGACGTTAGATGTCATGTATGATATGTAATTTAGATAATTCAAACAAATTTTTGTGTGCTGAAACCGAATTTTCAATTAAAAAAAAATTCTACCTCGTACATTTCGAGTAAATCCTGGTTTTTACTGTCAAAATACGGTTATAAAATACTGTATACGTTATTATATTGGTCCGTTGATGCCACATCAGCGCCTTCGAGAGCAGTTACTAAAAACTAATAGGATGGTGAGTAAAAATGGAAAAATCTTGGGAAATTGAACTAATCTACGATTTTCGACAGAGTGCATAGGTACACTTCTGTGCAATAAAATCCCGTACACTTGAAAAATCAAGTAATCCTGTTTTTACTAATATTTAGTGATGTGAATCAGTCTTTTTGGAATTTAGATTTTTTATTATCATATAGGTTATAAAAAGTGACATTGATTGTGAAATGTCATAAGTAAGGTATTTGGAAAAATGTTAATGATTTAATGATTTCGATTTATAACAAATGTAAAAATTGACGTTGAAAAATTTTGTCCGAGATAAGGCCAGATTCTGAAAGCTCAAAACATTAAAAAGCGGTTTTCTGCATGGCTGCTCTGCACGTGTCCGCCTGTGATAATTTTACTCCACATCCAGTGGAAATATATTAACGACAAAAAAAAAATTAAAATGTTTATTGTTCAAATAATCGCCCGGACCTGTTCCGCGGAGACACGTAGCTTTCGTGAAACCTGGTATTTGCAGGACGGTACGCCCCCCGAATATGTCCGTCATTACAAGACTGAAAAACTTTTTCATCGGTAAACACAACATTGTTCCAAAACTCCAACGGGCGATAGACATAATTTAAACAAAACAGAATGCGGGCTTGCCTATGTTCTTCTGTTAGTATGGTCTTCTTGGCACTTACACAGTTTTTTAATTCCGATTTTCCTATCCTTCGGCTAGCGGTTGATCTCGATGCTGGAAAATTTGTAATGGACACAGCGTCTACTGCTGTTTGAAACGGATTTTCCCTCAAATAGCCAAGGAGCGCTTCATCTTGAGCGAGATTTGAACTTCTCGGTCGGCCTGAACCGTCTTTTTCCTTTATGGTACCTTCCTCCTCCCACCTGTTCTTCACACTCATAACTGTACTTTTATTTAAAGGATAATGGTTAGCAACTGCTCTGATAGACCATCCCTCTTCAATTTTAGAGAGAATTAGAATTTTTTCATGTTCAGTTAATTTCGGCATTTCGAAAATATGACACTGACACTGACAAATAAATAAAGAATGATTTAATATAAAGAAAAATAGATGTACTGAATTCTATTGCACATAATAAGATTAGGTAGAAAATATACTTTTCTCAAAAAAAAATACTTCAGGGAATCTGTATGAAAATAAAATATATCATCAAGTATCACAAATCGTTAATACTGACGTAAAATAATATTGTTCGCGATTTTCTTCATGGTACTAATTTGGCATCGTAGAATACCGATCTAAAATTAGTTTCTCTTGCAAACACATAGTTTAAAAAATATTCCACCTCCATACGGACTTTTTATCAATATACACCGAAACACTTTGAATTTGTTTTAACACTGTAAGGACTTTGCAGAGTAATATATTTTTACACATTGCAAAATATTATATATTCATTTTTTTCATAAAAAAAAACAGGATATTATTTCTCAAAACGTTATTAATTGATACATCGTCGGTCGTGAGAAATAGCTACAAGAAATCGTAGATTAGTTCAATTTCCTAAGTTTTTTTAATTTTTACCCATCATCTTATTGGCTTCTAACAACTGCTCGCGAAGTATGCTTAATAGTAAACCTTAATGAACATCTTTGCCAAGTTTAAAAATAATTTTCAAAATAGTCTTTTCCGTCAAACGTCGAAATTTGTTCTAATTTAACTGGAGTACTACAATTGCTAAGGAATTGGCTAATTTTTTTAATTTTTACTCGTAAATGGTACGATGCATGAAAAAACCTAAAGGGAGACAAACGTTTTAGTTAAAGAGGTGCATCCAAATCAACGACGTCGTCAATAAAAATCCGTTCGGTTGCAAATAGCCTTTTTTATGCAAGATTCCATTACCCCAGTCCGCTACTGACTTTTTGATTAAACTTTTACGTGTACGTAGCTACTATGAAAACACTTTTCCCTGTCAAGTTTGAGGTCAATATCCTTTAACCATCACTGATTAATTATTTAAAAAGCTTGTTTAATGTTATAATTTTAAAGCAGGAAGAAGTTTTACGACAAAAAAATGTTATTTTTGCTATTTTTCTTTCTTGACGCGAGAAAACACCTTTCAAGTTTGTCGTGACATCATTGTAATTCCCTTTATATAAAAATGTAACGCGTCCTGTGTATAAAATAGGTAATGTCTTTCAATTCTATTAAATCAGGCACTCTTTTTCAGTTGGTAAGCCCTTAGAAGTGCCACAAATAATGAACCCAACAAAGGAAGACATAGACGAATACCATGCGAAATTTGTAGAAAAACTAACACAGATGTTTGAGGAACAAAAATACAACTATTTGGAGAAGCCAGAGGATACAAAATTGATATTAGTATAGCAAATTGTTTGATTTTTAATTTTGTATAAAAAAGCCTTCTATAGAGTTAACTGGAAAATATTTGTTTCACCCAAAGCCGCGGAAAGGAAATACGGACCTGGGGGAGAGAAATATGGGTCCACCATTCGGGTGTAATTGATAAAAAACATGCTTTCAGGATTTATTAGGTATATTAATTATACAATACTTGGTCTCTCAAACGAGCCCGGACCAGGGGGAATCGCCCCTGAGCTACCCCCCCCCCCTCATCAGCCCTGATTTCACCCTATTGAATATTCAAGAAGCCCGGCGCCAACTTCTACGGGTTCATTGGCTTTTATTAGGGGTGAATCTGAGCTCCTGATAGAAGCCAGGCAGTTGGCCCCGTAAAAATAATGGGGAGCTAATTTTTGGTACACCAACACGCTAAAAGTCCTCCTTCTGCAACCCCCTTTTTTTCAATCTCACGAACGGAAAAAACGTATTTCATCTCGAGTAGGAAATGCTATTCTTTCTAGTCATACATATGTAAATATCAATTTTTTCCACTGTCTATTCTGTATTAAAGTGACATTTTTTACTGTAGAGATGAAAATATTTTCATCTCTAGAGTGAAAAAATGTCACTTCCATATAGAGTAGACAGTGCAATAATTGTTATTTTTATATACAATGCGTCCACGACAAAGTGGTATTATTAGACTAGGCCCATAAGTAGGAAATCCATCTCTATAAAGTGCAAGAAACATTTCATGTAACAATTGGGGAAACAATGTTTTTAGGATATTTTGACCCCGCTGAATACGAATCTGCCTGTTGCCAAAGCGAAATTTGGACCGGAAGTTCGGTATCCAAGATGGCGACCAAAACTCCCTATATCTCCCTTGTCCGTTGGCTTAAAATAATGATCTAAACGTTTGCTTAGGGGTTTTCTCGAATGCCAAACACATTTACATTTAATGATAGGACAAATTGTAATGTGTAAAGATTATCGCAAAAGAAATGAGCCAGTTTAGAGAAAATGTAAGATTGTAAAAAAGGTAGGGCCATCTACATTTATTGTAAATGTTTGTGATTCACCTTTTTCTTGGAAGAGACACATTAATCAAATTCGCGAGTGTGATTTGAGTGACGACAAGAAATTAAAAAAGAAAATAAAATCGTGAAAAGTGATTATGAAAACTTTGATTTTAGTTTAGCCGATGATATGTTAAGCAAAAATAGATATGTGACTAGTAATAATGAAAATTTGAGCACGAATTTAAATTCAGAAACGAATTTTAGAACGACCGCACCGTGTGCGCAAACAACCAGACCGATTAATTTACGAAAATTAGTCCTTATTTAGTGCGCGGGGAGTGTAGTAGAGTGAAATTACTTAGCGGAGATGACGTCGTCATAGAATACGCAGAGACCAATATCGTTACTACGTGCTCATTACCTAGGTAACAATGCTATTTTTACAGCTGCATGGGCGTTAAGACTGCCTACTACCATTGATTAATATTTAATTAAAAAAGGGATGGTACGGGGCACTGATATTATGCCAACTTTTATCCGCGATGTGCGACTTGATGTTATCTTCTCTAAGTAATTTCACTCTATCTCCGGTCTGCGCACTAGAGTGAGAGCGCCTATTCAGATCACGCATGATTTAGTAGTAAGTTGGTTTTCATATGTATTGTAACGTATGTGAATAAATGTTAAGTTGTTTGGGGTAACCACCTTATTTAATTTATAAATAACCCACGTAGTGAAACCTAAAGTTATAGGTAGTGCGAAGACACTACAGTTTACTTACCTTAAGTTTGGAGTGCAGGGGTTCTAAGATGGCGCCCAAGGTGGCCGCCGAAACTTTGTTGTGTTCACGTGCACTCCGTGCGTCTTGTTGTATTTGGAGTGTAAAATCTGTCAGATATATAGTTTTTAGTGGTTGAATGTGTACTACTGTGTGTGTGTTACGTGTTTTAAGTAATATTTTACACCTTCCGAAATACAATTTGGTAACAAAATTGTGTTACTGAAGGTAGGGGAGGCGCGTGTAATAGTGGAAGGGGGGAATAGTGGACGAACCTTAAAAGAATTTCAAATTTGGCGCTAAGAAGCTGTTTTATGGTTGTAAGTCATACTTTAACCTTTCATTTATGATATACAGGCAGCGTTAAGCCGGTAAGTGAATTTATTTATATAAATAGCATAATTTGAAAAATGCTTTACATATGAATTGAAGTGTTAAGTTCGTGTCTTCGGAGTCCATAATTACAATAACAAAAAAAATATATATGACAATATAAAAAACGTTTCAGGTGAACGTGTGGGAAAATGCTCATCATGCCCGACCGGGGGTGATGGATCCTGAGTCATGTGGGTGAAGACTTCACCAAGACTAGTACATTCCCATCCTTATGACCCTTGAGCCCGTCTCCAAAGCCTGTACGGATATCCTAGTCTGTAATTGTTCATCCTAGTGCCTGAGTACAATGTGCACGTGCAAGAAGAATAGACTAACTTGCACCAAGGTGTGCCACCGCTCTCGACAATGTCTGAAATCTTCAAATGGTTGATTTCTTATCTTCCTTGCAACCTTGCCATAAGCTAAAAACACTTGAATGATTGTTTTACCTGCTTTACAATCTTGCAATAAACAATGTTTGAACTTTGAAATGGTCGTTTTCTTATCTTCCTTGCTTACTTCCGAGCAACAAAGTTTCGGCGGCCATCTTGGAACCCATGCACTTCAAACTTAAGGTAAGTAAATTTTGAGGCAATGTGTTTGGCATTGCAATGTGTTTGGCAGACGTTTAGATCATTATTTTAAGCCAATGGACAAAGGAGATATAGGGCAACAGAGTTTTGGTCGCCATCTTGGAATCCGGACTTCCGGTCCAAAATTCGCTTTGGCAACAGGCAGATTCGTATTCAGCGGGGTCGAAATACCCTAAAAATGTTGTTTTCCCAATTGTTACATGAAATGCTTCTTGCATTGTTCTTTTTTGAAAACGTGCCTAGTATATTATAGGTGTAAATGACAATTTCTTATGTATTAAGAACACGATTTTTTGTATTCTGCTCTTGCTTCACCCAAAAACTATTTTTAGTATCTTGGACTTTAAAAAATTTATAGAGGGCGCTGGTAACAGCTTAAAAATAAAAATCGCCTTAGGTAAAGTGCCTTTTCTGTGAGAAATATTAAAAATTTTTATTAGAAAAACTTGCTTAGAATTAAAAAATATGACGTACCAAATTACAGAACTAAAAACTTTTTTTTATAAAATTTTAATTTTTTTAATATTAGAAATGTAATGATAATTTAAATTCATTTTTTCTACCCATGTTGCTCCATTTTCAGCACACATCTCAGCTCTGTTCTTAAATTCTTTGTAGCTATTTTGAATGGCTTGAAGGTTAATTGAATTTATAGCATTTGTAATACTCTCTTTCAATACATTTACATCCGTTGTTAACTCATAGGAATAAACAATTTGCTTCAGATGACCCCATAAATAAAAATCGCAAAGGGTCAAATCAGGTGATGAAAAATTTGCAGAAGACCGGTTTTTTCATCGACATATCATTTTCTCTGATGAAGCAAATACCACCAATGAATGGTGTTGTGTCTAGTCAGATTTGCCGCTATTGAATACAAACCCAAATTTTAGAATTGTTACAGGTAGTCAATATTCTAAAAGAGTTAATTTTTGGTGTGCAATATCCTACAATGGTATAATCGGTCCATACCTCATTGATGATAAATTGAATCAGAATAAATAATTAAATGGAAGCATTTTTTCATGAATATTTATTTACATACCTTGCCACTGGACGAAAGAGCACGTTTGTATTTTCAGCAAGATGGTTGTTCAGCCCACAACACACAAATAGTAAGGAATTGGCTGAATAATCATTTTGCAGAAAAGTGGATTGAACGATTTGGATCCTTTCCGTATCCACCCATATCACCCGATTTGATTATTTGAAATTTTTATTTATGGGGTCATCTGAAGCAAATTGTTTACTCCTATGATTTAGCAACGGATGTAAATGTATTGAAAAAGAGAATTATAAATGCTATAAATTAAATTGACCATCAAGCCATTCAAAATAGCTACAAAGAATTTAAGAACAAAGTTGAGATGTGTGCTGAAAATGGAGGCACATGAGTAGAATAAATGAATTTGAATTATCATTACATTTATAATAAACAAAATTAAAATTTTATAAACTACAAAAAAATGTTTTAGTTCTGTAATTTGTTACAACGTCATATTTTTTAATTCTGAGCAAGTTTTTCTAATAAAATTTTTAATATTTCGCACAGAAAAGGCACTTTACCTGATGCGATTTTTATTTTTAAGCTGTTACCAGCGCCCTCTATAAATTTTAAGTCCAAGACACTAAAAATAGTTTTTGGGTGAAGCAAGAGCAAAATACAAAACACATTTTGTATGAGTAGAAAAAATTATTTATTCACCATGAACTGAAAGTACAAAAGTGCACTTATTATTATTACTATTTTTGAGAAGTTATAAGGTACTATAATAACAATAGTCCCTTGAGGTAAACCAGAAAAAGGCAAAAAGCCCTAAAGTTTTGCGACCGGACCGCAAAACATGTTTTCCGACCTACCCTTCAAGAACTACCCCCAAACCGGAAAAACTACCCTTCTTCCGATGCTAAGCATTTTTTTAATGGAAAATTTTATTCACGAAAGTTGTTCAGAATTGCCGAAAAACCCCAAATCCAAAATTCAATAAAATTTAAAAAATATTTAATTTAAAAAAAAAATAATGCCCAAGTCCAAAAATATCATTTAAATGAGTTTTTTTGTTTAAAAAATTCATGACAATTTTGTTTGAAATTAAACCAAGCTGTCAAGTAATTATTAGCTTTTTTATATTTTTTAAATTTACCATTTTTTTCAATTTTGCAATTTTTTTATTTTGATGAAATATTGGGCTTACGGTTTTTGGATAATTCTGAACAACTTAAACTAATTTTCCGATACAAAAATGCCGAGCTCCGGAAACTCGGAAAAAGGTTAGTACAGCAAATTGTTTGATATTAAATTCAGTATATAAAATAATTATTTAGAATTACAAAATCTTGCGCCAACTTCTCCGGTTTCATGGATTTTCACCATTAGTGGATCCTGAGAGTAGGGTTACTTTACCATACGTGTCTCCCAGGCAGAGTCAGATTTGGTTTAGATAGCTGACAACACGATGAATTTTTTCATTTATCAAGGAATAAAATTTCACCCTAGCTTAGTATTGACATCAAGCAATACTTTGCCCATTATATCAAATAATTTTATCTACGGTCGACACATAAATTAGGCTTTTTTACTAGCATTTTGAAAGCGCAAAGTTGACGTTTTCCAATATATAATTGTATATAAAAACGTTCTTTAAAATGTACTGTAAAATATCTATTTTACCATAGTTAGTATTTAAGAAATCCTTTTAGAACTTCTACGGGAGTAAATCTGAGCTCCTGAGAGTTACCCTAGTCAGTCTAGTAAAATATAATAAGCAGCTAATTTTTGGTAAAGATATTTCCTGAGGATTCAGATCCAACATACTAAAAGCCCTGAAAAGTTCTTCCGCAACCCCCTTTTTTTACCTCCACAATGTGCAGGTTTTTATATATTGGCCATTTTCTCATTAATGTTTCAAAATAGTTTTCAAACGTTACTGAGCTTCGCCAAAATTTATACAACAGAACAACGACTAAATAATCTGCAACTTCTCTTATGGAGCTTGCAAATTTGCCACCCACCAAAAGGCATTATCAGAACAACACTCCCTGAGAGTATAGTGAAGTATTATTATAGTATTCTTAGGTGCAAGAATGGCTGGGGTATCTATATCCAGCTTACTGACTGGAATTGGACAATAATAAAAGGTCAATTGCTTCCCATGCCAACCACACTACCCTTTGCACCTGAATCCCTGCTGTCATTAGAGTTGCTCAAAATCGTATTTACACTGCCACTGGTGCAGTACAATCAGATAAATGTAATTTATGCATTACACTTTTGACACTACTATCAACCTAAAGTAAAAGTATTAACATAGGTGCATTACACTGGCAATTTGTGAACACATAATATTTTTTCTCCACGGCCATTATAAAATGTAATAATTCCGAAATCATTTTTAATAATAGAAAGTAAAACTTCTCACTCTTGAGATATTTATAGGCCTTTTCATCATAGAAGCGCAAGCTATATTTTGTCGAGCGGTTTAGGTTTTTTTAAAAAATGTAAATTTTTTATTTAAAACAAACTTTTGACAATTAATAGCGAATGAGGTTATTGTGTTTAAATACAAAGGTATGTATCTGAAGTACGACAATAACTAAACTTAATACTGTTACTACATCTATTTATAAGCTTCTTTATCTGTGCAATTATGCACAATTGCATCTTCTTTTGTTTAATACGGCGTCTGGATATCATAACTCCTCCATCGCTAGTGGAGAACTCGGGGTTTCCTTTTAGAAAGGACCGACGTTCGTCATTTCAGTTTCTTGGGGGGTTTCTCGTGTTTCTGGGTTGCTGGTAAAGATGTTGAAAGTTGGAAAGCCTTTGATCTTATATTTGTTATATATTTTCCATGATATAATTAGGACAGCAATGATAATTATTATAATCAGGGTATAGGTAAGCCAGGAATTAGATTCAGTTAAGGTTGGTTCTAATATCTGATCCTTTATCTCTTCTTGCAGATTTTGTGTACGTCGTGACAGGTCTGTAAATTCCTCTAAGTCCACATGGTCCGTGGTTGGTATATTGGTACCATCTCTTATAATTGAAAGGTTGCTATTTATTTTCACTAATGGAATGTTTATGGGTTCAAAAGTTCTCCGAAAGTTTTTGTTTGGATTAAGCTTATATTTGTCAATAACGCAATAGCATTGATCAGGAATTGTTATTAAATAATTTCCCTTGAGTTGTCTCTTTTTCTTCATCTCGCAATATGTTTCGGCTATAATAGTGGTGGGACTTGTAATTATCCATGAATTTGAGTTTTCGACCCTTTGAATTTTGGGATTATTGATATTGATTTTTGTGAATGCACATCTGTTTTCTTCTTGGGAAAAGTCAATGAGTTGAATTTCACAGGGTTCGTTTGATGTCCTTTTTATAATAGAGTTGTGAGTACACAGGAATTTTTTCGATTCTATTTCTGTACAGGGTGTGTTCGTGTACGAGTACCAATCTGGGTTTATAAGTAGATAGCTTCTTCTGGGTATAATAGTGAAGTAAAAGTCGTTGTTCTCTACAGGCAATGGGTATAACTTGTAGTAGTCATAAGATACTGTCTCTATCAATGGTATTTTAATAATGAAATATGTATAGGAATTCTTCTGAAAAACTGAAGTTTCGCATAGTTTCTCGTACTTTATAATGTTTTCGAGAGTAGGTTGAAATGGTAGTTCTACTCTTTTCAGGTAATTCTGAATTTCTAATAGTTCTTTGATAAGATTAGTTGGTTTTATAATGGTTTGGTGCATTTGTCTTAAATTAGCAAAGGAAATTGCTGTCGAAAGTTCGTCTAAAAGATTGCAGATAAGTGACAGGGAGTGTGATAATTGGTCTAGGGTATTTTGTACAACCAATAATTCAATGCAGCGTGCTGTTGTTTCCATTTTCTCTCCAATTTCAGCCATTGCTGAATTAATTTTCTTTTGGTTCTCTACGAGAATGGTAATTGATTTATTTGTAGATTTAATGAGGTCATCCGTAATTGATAAGTGTTTTTCCATGTCTATTTTTAATTTGGCTTCATTGTTAAATAATTTCTTGAAATTTTGCTCATATCTTTCGCCATCTTCGGCATCTAGGTTGCCCGTGATTGATTTTTCAATTGTACCAATAAAGTTAAATGCTCCTCGTGGTTTTCTAATGTGGTTTGGTAAAACTTGTTCGAATAATGTATAGGTTCTGGTTATTTCAAAGGATAGAGTTCTATTGATTTGGAATAGGAGGGTGTTTGTTAAGGAAGTTTGTTGTTTGTCGCAGGATAGATTCAGTTCTAGATATCTATTGATGTTTGCTAGGATTCTAATAATTTCGTCTTTTTCTTGAATAAAGGTTTCATATAACGGTTGTATGTCAAATGCGTTCATTCTTTCCCATTCTGATACAATATTGTCTGCTGTACCCATGCGAATCGGTAGTAGTCCGGGGTTGTCATCTAGGGGTTTCCATTGGATGTCGTCGGCTGCTGCGAGAGTGGTGGTGCATCTGTAAGAGTAGATCTTAAGTCAGACAAATGGACTCGACGTTCTTTTTTATTTCTTAATCTAATCATGCAGGTATTGTCATTACTAATAGAAATTATTGGGAAGGGTCCCTTAAATTTAGGGACTGTTTTGGAACCTCGTTTTTTGAGTGCTCTGCCATAGACCTTTTGACCTATTTTATATTTTTCTTGTGGATTTGTTATCTCTCTGTTCATTCTGTTGACTGTTGTTGTTTTTCGACTTTCGATTCTTTCGTAAATAATATCATAAAGTTGAGAAAGTTTCTTTCTATGTTCGTCTAGTGAATAATCGAAAACTATTTGACTGGTTTTCGTATCAAATAAGTTTTTGCTTTGTGAATATCCAAAAACGACGTCGAAGGGTGTGTATCCTGTAGCAGAATGGTTTGTGTGGTTGTAAGCAATAACAGCTAGTTTCATAAGTTCTTCGGTAGTTTTGTTGTTAAGTTGTGGGTCTTGTCGAAATATTCGAAGGTGTTCAATTAGTGTGGAGTGGAGGCGTTCCACAATGCCATTTGATTCTGGATGGAATGGGGTTGTGAAGTGAAGATTAATCTTGTGATAAGCCAACAAGTTTTTTATTTGATTGTTAACGAATTCGCGACCATTATCAGTTGTGATTGCGGTTGGGGTTCCATAATGTTCGAAATAATCAATTAGGGCCTTCGCTACTTCACATGCTTCTTTGCATTGAATAGGAATTGCTTGTCCAAATTTCGAAAACGAGTCTACTAGGGTTAGGTAGATTTTTTGATCAATGGTAAATATGTCCATGAAAACGACTTCGAATAGTTTTTGCTGGATAGGTGTTTGGTTCATTGGAATTGTAGGTGGATGTCTATCGTATTTTCCTCTTTGGCATATATTGCATTTATTGATATATTTTTGTATTGTGGTTAACATATGACTCCAATAATATTTTTGTTTCAATTTGTCATATGTTTCTTGTGAGCCTCTATGATTTGTTTTGCTTTCATGGTAAAATTGTATAACTTCGTTTATTTCTTCTTTGTTTCTTAAATATATTCTTTCTTGGGTACATCTTACTAATTTTGGGCCGTTGTTGTTAAAATATTGATTATATATTCGACAAAAGTCTTCGTACATTTTGTCGTTATCAAAATATATATAGAAGGTAGTTTCTTCAACTGTATGATCTCTCAATAGTTCAAGAATTTGATCGTCGTTGTCTTCCTTCGTGATTTCTGCATATAGAATAGTTTTGTTTTCTACATGTAAAGTTCTGTTTCTTCTGGGGTTCATTGAGACTGTTTTTATAAATATTTGTTTAGGTTTTGTGTTTATTACATCGTCTATGATTGGAATCGTGTTTCGTGGTTCATCGTCTTCGTTAGATCGAGCTGTAGAAATTTCAGGAATATCAATTTCATTTGTTTCATCGTCTGTGTCTTTCGTATTTTCAGGAGGGTTGAGTATTTCTTCGATTTCTTCTTGCGTAGGCGTTCTTAATTCTGTCTCCCTGTTTAGGTCTTGTATTATTCTGTCCAGTTCAGGATCATCTATGTTTACTTGCATCGATTTTGTGTCAATTGGGTGAATTTCAATTCTTGACAGCGCGTCCGCGTTCGTATTTAGCTTGCCTTTTTTGTATTCTATATCGAAATCATAGTCCTGTAGCTTTGTACGCCATCTGATGAATTTAGAGTTTTGTGGATCTTTTAATGAGAACAACCACCTTAGTGGTCTGTGGTCTGTATATATAGTGAAGCGTCTCCCGTACAGATAAGGCCTGAAATACTGGGTGGACCATACTAAACTCAAAAGTTCTTTCTCCACAACTGAGTAATTTTTCTCTGATTCATTCAGTGTTCTGGATGTGTAAGCAATAGGTTTATCGCTTTCCACGATCCCCTGTGACAAAATACTTCCGATGGCATATTTCGACGCATCGGTTGTCAAAATAAATGGTTTGGAAAAATCCGGGTGTTGTAAGAGTGGTTGGTTAGAATGTTTTTACAAGTTTCAAAGGATTCTACAAACTCTCTTGTATGTTCTATTTTGGCTCCTTTCTTTAAACAGGCTGTTAATGGTCTTGTTTGAGCAGTCTTTTATAAATTTTCTATAATATCCTATTAGTCCAAGAAATGACTGAATTTCTTTTTTTGTATTTGGTATTGGGAACTTTACAATTGCTTCGATTTTATCTGGATTGGGTAATATGCCTTCTGGTGTAATGATATGTCCAAGGAATTTTACTGTTTGTTTTAAAAATTCTGACTTATCAAGCTGTATTTTGAAATTAGTTTTTCTGAATCTATCAAATACTAGCGTATACTTTCTATGTGCTCTTGCAAGGAAGTTGAAAATATTAATACGTCATCCATGTAAACTAAACATTTACTCTGTAGGCCTGATAGTACATGGTTCATTGTTCGTTGAAAGGTTGAGGGTGCATTTCGAAGTCCAAAGGGCATCCTTAAAAATTCGTAATGACCGTCGTCTGTCGAGAATGCTGTTTTCTCGATATCTTTGGGATCCATTTCAATTTGATGGTATCCGCTTGCTAGATCTAATGTTGTAAAGTATTGACTGCGACCAAGTTTGTCCAGGACGTCCGTAATGTTTGGTATTGGAAATTTATCGGGTATGGTTTTCTCATTCAATTTTCGGTAGTCTATTACAATACGAAATTTTCTTTTTCCACTATTGTCCATTTTCTTCGGGACAATCCAAATAGGGGAGGACCATGGCGAAGTTGAATTAGTTATTATATTTTGTTCCAACATTGAGTCGATTTGCTTTTTGACCTCTGATTTATAGATGTGTGGGAATCTGTATGATTTCGTATAGATTGGTATGTTGTCCGTTGTTCGAATCTCGTGCTTAACTTGGTTTGTAAAAGTTAGTGGAATGTCCTCGCAGTAGAAAATGTCTCTATATTCGTAACAAAGTTTTCTTATGGCTACGTACTCTTCTTGATTACAGTGTCTTAGATCAAGATTTTCCAAATTTTTCTTTTGTAGGTCGTCGTAGTTTATATCTGGATTGTTATATATAGAAAGTTCTTCATCAAAGTCCATAGGTTCGGTTGTAAAGTTATTTAATTGGTGGCTAGGCATACATGGAAGAGGTTCAGTTATTGTGAATGTTTTTTCTTCGTCAGTGTTGTTAATGAGCAATACTGTCGCTTCGTTATTTTTTGTATTTATAAGTCCTGCTGAAATTTCTATTTGATTTTCAAATACAATAGAATTTATTAGAGCTTCTCCATTTTTTTGTGATATTGGTATTTTAGCTACAATTTCTGTCTTAGGACTAATTCTGTATTCGTAATTGTTTTCCATTTCGTTGGTGTCATTAGTACCTATTAGTCTTTTTCCTTCCAAAAATAATGGAATTTTTGCTGAGTCTGTTAGTAAGTAACCATTTTTAAAATCAAAGGTGGCTCCTATTTCTTGTAGTAGATCAAGGCCAATAAGTCCATCATATGTTTGACTAAAGTTAAAGATGTAGTGTGTATACAACATTCCTGGTTTTTTAAAGATTTTTGATACTGGAATTTCTGCTGAATATCTATGTAAGGATATGCTGTGAGGTGTTTTTATTTGGAAAGGGTCTTCTTTAATTCGGTCCGGAAAAAATGTTTCGGCGACTTTTTCTGTAATCAATGTTTTTGTGGACCCTGTATCAATCATAAATTTGGCTTCGAGTTCTGGGATAATTATATATGGAAGATTTGTATTGGCTACGACGTTGATTTCTACTTGTTTTGTCTGGGTTACTTCTTCGCATTCGGCAGGTTCGTAATATTGGTCTCCGAGGCTGGTAAGGTAAAATTTTCGTCATCGTTATAACTTTGATAATTTTCTGAATAGTATTCTTCGGGGTAATAGATATTGTCAGCAATTTCTGAATCGTATGTCGGTTCTTCGTAATAGTCTGATTGATATTCGTCCCTGTTGGAAGAGGTACTCGGTATCTCTTGCAAATGTAATTCTTGCGCTGTCCATTTCGGTGCATTAGACGGTTGGGAGAATTTTGATCTTCTTGTGTTTCCAGATGAGGTATCCATTGGTTGGGGATAGGATTGTTGCGTTTTAGGTTGGAAATTGAAACGTGGTTGATTTTGGAAATGTGGGAAATTTTGCGTATTTTGGAAATTTTGCGGAGTGGAAAAATTTTGTCTTTGGAAGTATTGCTGCGGTGGAGCTTGGCGTTGGAAATTTTGAGGGTTTTGAAATGGTCTTTGTTGAAATGTTTGTTGGGGGTTTCTTGGCATGAAAAAATTCGGCATACGATAAGGGATGTTTGACATAGGGCGGATTATTTGGGGATTCGGTTTTGGTGGGGGTGTTTGAGAGTAACTGGGGTTATATTTTGGGTTTGTCGGTGTCGTTCTTATTTGAGATTGATTTGTATTCTGATAAGTGTTCTTCGTTCCTAACTTTTGTTGCCGGTTGTAGTTCATGTTTTCTTCTTCTACTACCATATTTATAGCTGCTTCTAGGCTCGTGGGTTGTTTACATCTTAATAGGTGACTTAGATGTGCGTTAAGTCCAGATAGGAAAGTCCGTAGTGCCATTTTTTTGTACAAATCTAATTTTTCTTTTCGTAGTTCTGCTGTTATATTTGCCATCTGCATTTTTGAGAGTAACAGTCCACGTAGTGATATGCATCTGTCTGCAAATTGGCTAGCGGTTTCGTTGTGATTTTGCGTTAACATCATAAGGTCATTTAACAGTGATTCTTCATTCCGTTGATCACCGAAAGTGTCTAAAAAAAATGTTTTTAATTCCGGAAAAGTGAGTATAGTTCTCGCGGCTAACACTTGAGCTGCTTTACCTACAATTTTATTTCTAAAATGCAGCATCAAAAATTTAATTCTTTGTGGATTATTATCCTGTACTAACATATCTAATACTTGCTCGCACGTGTCTAAAAATATCGGTAATTTTGAGTTATCTCCATCGAATTGAGGTATGAGCTCTAAATAATCTCGAACGGTAACATCATTTCTAGCCATCGCGGTTGAATTTAAATTTTCTCGTCCTACTAAATTTGAGGTTCCGGTATTATTAGAGGTATTTGCTCCCGTATTTGTTAGTATATACTGGTTAGGACCAAATGTCCGTAAAGCAAGATTAGCTAAGGTTTCGTCGTCGGAGTCAGGCATTAATGGTACTTACAAGAATATTAAGATGACAGAAAACATTAAGGCTCTGGTATATATAATCGATTACAATGTGATAACGAGAGATTTCAAGAGAACTCAGAGAGCTCCCAGGCGATGCTCTATTACACTTTGATTGATTATATATTTTTTCTTGAGCTGGAGGGCGGTTATTGTCTCGTTAGTTTTAGTCGTTCTAGTCAATTTCCCTAAATAGCGCAAGGCTATGTGCTTTTAAAGATGTTTTCTTTATAGGTGTTTTCTGGCTTGGGCCAATCTTTCCTATACACGATTTAAGGTCACGTGTAGTCCTGGGAAAGAGAGTGCACGATCTTGGTTTCTTCAAGGGCTTATGTGAAATTACTTTCACAAGTGCAAAGCCTCACGGCGCTTCCGACGAGGGGATACTGAGCGTCTGGTGGTCGTGCTCACACGTACTGAGCTGGGTGTACTCAGATTGAGATGTACCAGTTTTATAGCTCAGGGTGTGAAAGGATATTTTAAGGATAGGTACAAAGGAATGGTATGGCTAGGTATGCAGAATATATCTTCTTTGCTTGAATTCACTTGTTTCTTGATTAATTATCTTCTTAAAAATTATTTGTTTACCAACGGTATGGTAAGGGGTTGCAGGTCTTCTTTGGTTAGTCGATGGCACGACGAGTTTTCCGATATTCTCTCGAAATTACTCCAAAGAAAATCCCTATGACTGCGCCAGCTATATTTTGTCGAGCGGTTTAGGTTTTTTTAAAAAATGTAAATTTTTTATTTAAAACAAACTTTTGACAATTAATAGCGAATGAGTTTATTGTGTTTAAATACAAAGGTATGTATCTGAAGTACGACAATAACTAAACTTAATACTGTTACTACATCTATTTATAAGCTTCTTTATCTGTGCAATTATGCACAATTGCATCTTCTTTTGTTTAATACGGCGTCTGGATATCATAACTCGCGCATGTGCTGCCGCTATGTTTATTTGCGGGAACTATGAAATGTTCGGACACTTGATTGTCAAAATGGCTGGACCGGTATCATTTTTTTACATTAATTTAGACGAAAATGTAATTGACGGTGCAAAATTAGTACACAACATTGTGGAAGAACACACTTGCGCTCAATTAAGGCGCTGGCTCAAGTATCCTGGCCGTAAAATGACTGGAAGCAAGAATAAAGAACTGGTTGCAAGGTTAGAATTCAACTTATCAATTTATATACAAGTGCATTAACAGAAAACAAATGTGTTTAGTCTACAATATGCTTAATAACATTCTTCGTGCAGTAATTGATAACACTGGCCGACAAAAAAAAAAAAGTTCTGTCTTTACAATCAAACATAATTTCCTATGTATTTTGATGCGCTGAAACCAAATTTGGCAATAAAATTTTTTTCTACCGTGTCAATTTTTCTCTCCACCCCATAAATTCTTATAGAGGATATTTTTTGAAAAAATTTTTTAAATTATTTTTTATGATTCTTGTATGGATTTTTTGTGCCGTTGATCATGAATCTGAAGTCAAGAATAAATTTCGATTTAATGGCAGCTGTCAAAAAACTGTCGAATTTTACTAAAATGTAAAAAAATTATATTAAATGCACATTCTTAAGTTTTTGAGCTTGGCTTAATTTCAGCATATACGCTGTCATTAATTCAAAATTCATTTTTGACTTAGGATTTGTATTCAGCGACCTCAAAAACTTAAGAATGTGCATTTGATATAAATTTTTTACATTTTAGTAAAATTTGACAGTTTTTTTGACAGCTGTCATTAAGTCATAATTCAGTTCTGACTTCGGATTTGTATTTAGCGACCTAAAATACTTATGAATATACAATTACTATCAACTTTTTACATTTTGGTGAAATTTGACAGCTTGTTGACAGCTGCCAATAAATCGAAATTTATTCTTGACTTCAGATTCATGATCAACGACACAAAAAATCCATACAAAAATCATAAAAAATAATTTCAAAAATTTTTTCAAAAAATATCCTCTATAAGAATTTGTGGGGGTTATAAGGGAGTGGAGAGAAAAATTGACACGGTAGAAAAATTTTTTTTTGCCAAAGGACCCCGCACGGTTTCGGTCAAATTTGTTCATATTGCAGGATTTTGTAGGTCTTGAGGTCCTGATTAAAAGTCTTCATGGGCACATTGTTTCAAATGCCTTACTTTTGGAGTTACAGATGCTTGAATGTTAATAACACAGGTCTACAAAAAAGGAAAAAGTTTAGTCCTAAGGTTCTCATCTAACTTTTCTATTCTTACCACCCCTTTCATCCCCTAAAAAGGGCAGACACAAGGTCTTGTCCCAAGGTTCTCATTAACTTTAATGTATTTTCTGTATAAGCATTTTGACGCGTTAAAGCCAATTTTGGACAAGAAAATTTTTCTTCCACCACACCTTTTATCCTCTAAAAAAGGGCAGAAAAAAGTCTTGTTCTAAGGTTCTGACCTAATTTTTCTGAAGTATTTTGACGCGCTGGAACCAATTTTGGACAAAACAAAAATATTAGGGGATAAAGAGGGTGGTCAAAATTGGCGTCAGCACGTCAAAATACTTCAGAAAAGTTAGATGAGAACCTTGGGACAAGACCTTGTGTCTGCCCTTTTTAGGGGATGAAAGGTAAGAATACTTTAGAAAAGTTAGATGAAAACCTTAGGACTAGACTTTTTCCTTTTTTGTAGACCTGTGTTATTAACATTCAAGCATCTGTAACTCCAAAAGTAAGGCATTTGGAACAATGTGCCCATGAAGACTTTTAATCATGACCTCAAGGCCTACAAAATCCTGTAATATGAACAAATTTGACCGAAACCCAATTTCCATAAGATTAGTGCGGGGTCCTTTGGTTTCAGCGCATCAAAATACATAGGAAATGATATGTTTGATTGTAAAGACAGAACATTTTTTTTTGTCGGCCAGTGTAATGCAGTAAAAATATTTTCTGTTTTATTACGAAAATGCAAGGTCAAAAACTCAATTGAAAATGAGGTTTTTTGTCGATCCTTCTGTGGATAAAGCTGGCTCCTTTCTTTCTAATTTTTTCAAATAGGTAAACTATACGATATGGCACTACCTATTTTCAGAAAATTGGTAACAGATTCATCATTTGGTTAAAAAACGTAATGTTTATGTCAAATCCAATATTGACATGCGAAAACTGTCCGAACATGGCGGAACTCGTTTTTTAAACAAATAATGATGAATCTGTTACCAATTTTTTGAAAATAGGTAGTGCCAATTGCATTTTTGACCCTACATTTTCGTAAAAAAAACAGAAAATATTTTTACTGCATTATCAATTACTGCACGAAGAATGTTATTAAGCATATTGTAGACTAAACACTTTTGTGTTCTTTTAATGCACTTGTATATAAATTGATAAGTTGATAGTTGAATTCTAACCTTGCAACCAGTTCTTTATTCTTGCTTCAAGTCATTTTACGGCCAGGATACTTGAGCTAGCGGCTTAATTGAGCACAAGTGTGTTCTTCCGCAATGTTGTGTACTAATTTTGCACCGTCAATCACACTTTCGTCTAAATTAATGTAAAAAATGATACCGGTCCAGCCATTTTGACAATCAAGTGTCCGAACATTTCATAGTTCTCGCAAACAAACATAGCGGCAGCACATGCGCGCGCTTATGATGAAAAGGCCTCTGAAACACTTGCTTCTTATGTGTTTTGCATGTATTGTCATTCTATAACAAGTGCCAGAATGAATATTCCATAATTATGCTCAACTAAATACATAGATTGCCATGGATGTCAAAACTGTCAGTGTCAATTCAGTAATTGTACAAACACTATAAATATAAATATTAATACAATGTAATATAATTGTTTCAATAAATAACTTGGTTTGTTCAGATTTAATTGTTTTTTTTTTACTAATGGTCGCGTCGTGGAGAAAATACAGTCTTGTTACTCGGTTTGAATGAAAATTCGATCTTCCACTCGTATCGAATTTTCCTTTTTACAGAATATACTATTATGACGGCTGCACCTTTCTTGTACGTCGAACAAAATACTTAGTATAATATTCTACCACTAGTGCAGACAGCGCAGGGTTTTTGAAAAAATCTACTAATTCTTTGCCGGTGTAATACTACTTGCGTGGGTAAATTTTCATGCGTGAACTCGGGGCAGAAATTTAGAATGACTTTGATGAAGACGATTTATGAAAGTATTTTATCGTTTATGTATTTAGGTTAAATTGTTAAGTACTCAATTGCATGTGCTTATTCCCAAAGGCATAAAAATAACCAGGAAGGTTGTGAGTTATAATAAAACTATACAAAACGGCCAAAAAAGTATTTTTAGTTTAAAAAATTGTCAAGAAATTGTTTTTTTTTGCTTATTTTTAAATTAGTCCCTAATTCAAATGCCTCTGGAGCGGCTATAGAAAAAAATATAAGTTGTGTTATGATATATCGTTGGAAAGGAAATTTTGCTATAAAAAAGTACTTTACGATTTCTTTTTAAAATCGTTTTCGAGAAAATTCGAGAAAATAGCCTTTCATGGAATATTTATACTAGCTGGTGCCCGCGATTTCGTTCGCGTGGAAGACTTCTTGCGCGTGGAGTTAAGAACATTGACATACTAACTTATGCCTATAACGAAGTACTACATACTCACTGAGTATTTCTATAGTACTCAGGAAGTACACTCGAGGGAACCTACTGCGCATCCATAGTACTCGGGGAAACCTACTGTGCATCCATTGGACTCGAGGAAACCCACTGCGTATCCATTGTACTCGAGGAAACCTACTGCGCATCCATAGTACTCGGGGAAACCCACTGTGCATTCATGTACTCGAGGAAACCCACTGCGCATCCATTGTACTCGAGGAAATCCACTGCATCCACAGTACTCGGGGAGACCCTTTGCGCATTGCAATTTGATAACAATTCATTATTCTTTTTTTGTATGACAGCGAGTTAAACGAAAAAATAATTATTTTAATTGACAATAGAGCACATGGGTGGGTATGTGTCAAACATGCTTAAAGACATCCCACTCCCTATTCACCCGTTGGGGGTCTCTTTTTGAAAATCGTCGAATACGTGTCTCCTTATTTCCTCAAAAGAGCCCGTTTCTGGAATATCACTATTATCCATATTTCTATTAGATCATCCTTCAGACCATTCCACCCCCGTTTTCACCCTCTCAAAAAGTGAAAATCAAAATTTCGTCTAATAGATTCCAATGAAGAGTATTTTTGCCAAATTTATCGTATTTATCTTCGGTCTTAAGTGGGGAATAAATCCAAGGACCACCCTCTGGATGTACACCGTTATGGTGAAACCCCTCATAACATATGCGGCCCTTATGTGGTGGCGCTCCTAGGAGCGCTCCACAATTAGGGCTCGCCTGTGTCAAGTTCAAAGGCTAGCTTGCCTAGGAATAACAGGAGCAATCAGTACCACTCCAACGGCTGCAATGGAGACCATCCTTGGACCAGTGGCGGCTGGTGAAATTTCAATATTTTTTTTCTCGTCTGTGGCGCATGGGACCCATACGAAACTTGGGAAATAACATCTAGAGAAGCACTTCTCTAATGACCCCTAAAAAATTTTGAAAAAGCAGTTTGCGAAAAAATTTTTGAAAATTCGCTAGCCTCCCCTGGGTCTAGGGACCCCTGTTTACTTTTATTTTTTTTTGTCATATGCATTTGACTTTTCATAAAAATGCATCGACAGATTTTGGAGTTTGTGAAAATATTTTCATTACTAAC
This sequence comes from Rutpela maculata, assembly GCA_936432065.2. NCBI lineage: Eukaryota > Metazoa > Arthropoda > Insecta > Coleoptera > Cerambycidae > Rutpela > Rutpela maculata. Next base: position 25,067,350 of record OW386293.2, read on the forward strand.
TGAGATACAACGAATTGAAATATTGTAATTTGTTAAATTGTAAATTACAAAATTTCAGTTCATTGTATTTCAGTTAGTAATGAAAATATTTTCACAAACTCTAAAATCTGTCGATGCATTTTTATGAAAAGTCAAATGCATATGACAAAAAAAAATAAAAGTAAACAGGGGTCCCTAGACCCAGGGGAGGCTAGCAAATTTTCAAAAATTTTTTCGCAAACTGCTTTTTCAAAATTTTTTAGGGGTCATTAGAGAAGTGCTTCTCTAGATGTTATTTCCCAAATTTTGTATGGGTCCCATGCGCTACAGACGAGAAAAAAAATATTGAAATTTCACCAGCCGCCGCTGCCTTGGACTAACTCCCTTGCATGTCGAAGTGGAACTGGAAGCTAGGAAAGCAGCAAATAGACTGTTTAAAGGTGGAATGTGGAACGCGATGGGATAAGGACTGGGGCACACAAAGGCTCTAGCTCTGCCTATAAGGGACCAGGTCGTTGCTCAGTCAGAGGACGACCGGTGTCTCCCCGTCTTTGAGTTCACTATTCCATATACAGTCGTGTTCCCTAGTCGAAACGACTGGGAACGCGATAAAATGAATCTTCTGAGTCCCGGAGGTCTGGAATGGTACACAGACGGATCGAAGACTCAGGAGGGAGCCGGTGCTGGTGTACACGGATGCAAGCCAAGGGCTCGTATATCGGCGCCACTTGATAAGTATCCTAGTGTATTTCATGCTGAGATATATGCCATTTTACTATATGCAAGCGAAAACCTCAAAAGATGTGTAGCGATTCGTTTACTCTAGTAAAAGATATGTGCGACTCGAAAACTTTCACGTATACCGATGTGAACCTGAAGGTCTCAATAAATTGGTGACCCCGAATATTTTCACGTATACCTCCTGGGACTATAAATTGGTGACTTGGACAAAAGCTTATAACGCTTTATTATAAATTGGATACCCCAGCAGAAGACACTATTCTTAATAATATATATATGTCTTGGACGTGAGTTGCAATTCTTCCAAAATATACGTTTTCGACGTGAAGTTAGGGATTGGTTTTCCCGACACAGAATTTTTAATTTATGATCCCAATGCAGTATTTATAAATTAGTAATCCCAAAGCAGAGCTTGAAAATAGATTATCCAAACAAAACCTATTCCGAAACCTTTTTTTGAATTTATGGTGCATCTTGATTTGGATTGATTGCATTTTATGGAATTTATCACATCATCGATTTTTTATTAAGTAAGTGAGTTGTGTTTCCATATTTCTTTCGTTCAGAGAACAATTGATCAATCAAATCAATCATTTTTATCATTCATTATTATCACTCATTTTTTAAATGGCACCTCCTACGGAGAATATTTTGTTAGATGATCAACCAGTCACGTCAGATACAGTGATACCGAACAGTAATTATGCTGCGAATTCCTATACTATTAAACTTCCTCCTTTTTGGGTTAATAAACCGGAAATATGGTTCACTCAAATAGAGTCTCAATTTTCTATTCACAGGATCATTAATGATCGGAAAAAGTACGATTATGTCATTGCCAGTTTACCCCCAGAAATTATTACAACAGTTTATGAGGTTGTCACTAATCAACCCGAGAGAGATTTGTATGAGAATTTAAAGACTATTCTAATTTCTCGTTTGACCTCAAGCGAAGAAAAGCGATTAGAGGACTTGCTCTCTGGTTCCCAGATGGGGGACCTCAAACCGTCCGATTTTTACCGGTCGATGCTGTCAATTGACGGAGGATCCCATATGGTGAGCCAGGAGCTCCTAGTCAAGTTATGGAAGCGGCGATTACCTAAAACCATCTTCATTGCAATTACCGCATCAGGAAAGACTGAGATTAAGGAATTAATCGACATTGCTGATCGAATATGGGAGTCGTGTCAAAATTCTATGAATTCCCTTACCTCTAATTCAATTTGTAACGTTAATCCCACAGTTTCTACGTCAAATTTGATTGCAACTTTTCAAGACACATTGAATCAGGTATTACACAAACAAGAAATTTTTACATCTCAATTGCATGCTATAGAGTCTAAAGTTTCTGCTTCCGCTACTCCTACAGTTTCTGGCACTTATTGCGATAGTTGTAAAAGTCGCCTCGACTCCCGAAATCGCAGTGGCTCAAGGCCCCGTTCTAATAGTCGAAGTGGTACCCGCGTTAGATATAATCCTTCTAATGCTAAAGTTTGCTATTACCATCAACTTTATGGTCGCAAAGCATTTAAATGTCTCGGAGATTGGTGCACTTTCGCCAAAGATGTCAAAGCCGACAATCAAAGATGACTAAAAGTCAATAATATTTTGACAACTGACGTTAATATTTCAGATAGTAAACGTCGTCTTTTTATATTTGATAATGCTAATAACTTAGAATTTCTCATTGACACAGGCGCTGATTTGTCGATAGTACCTCGGAATCTGTTAACAGATACTAAAATGAACCCCGATGTTGTACTGACAGCTGCTAATGGCCATATTATAAATACCTTCGGATAGAAATTTTTGAAAATTGATTTAAACTTACGTAGGTTATTTCCTTTCGTTTTTAACTTAGCAGATATCAACGTCCCGATTATCGGAGCAGGACTTTTTATCTCATTTTGGTTTAATTGTTGATTTGAAACATAAATGTTTAATCGACAATATGACTAGTTTGTCAACATATTTATTTTCTAACAATGGTCCGTTATATTCTCCTAAGTTATTTAGCATATCAAATAAATTCACTGCATTACTTTTACAATTTCCTAGTTTAATTAGCTCCCCAAATTACAATTTGCCCGTTAAACATTCCGTAGAGCATCATATTGTTACAGAAGGTCATTTACCTTTCTCACGCCCACGTAGGTTGGATAACATTAAATTCAAGATAGCTCAGGATGAATTCAATACTATGGTAGAATTAGGTATTTGTGTACCTTCTTCTTCTTCCGTATCCTCACCATTGCATATGGTGGAAAAAAAGAGCAACGACTGGAGACCTTGTGGAGACTATCGTCGTCTAAATTCAATTACTGTTCCTGACAGATACCCGTTGCTCCACCTCCACGACTTTAACTCGCAGTTGTATAATTGTGTTATTTTTTCAAAAATAGATTTGGTACGTGCTTATCACCAAATACCTGTCGCAAAAAGTGACGTTTTTAAAACAGCGATTACTACGCCTTCGGTTTGTTTGAATTTAAGCGTATGCCTTTTGGCTTACGTAACGCCGGTCAAACTTTCCAACGTTTCATGAACGAAGTTTTAGTAGGTTTGCCTTTCATTTTCGTCTATTTAGATGACATCCTGATTGCAAGTAAATCTAGTTCGGAACATTTAGAGCACTTGAAACTTGTTTTTCAGAGGTTAGAATTGTACGGCATAAATATTAAACCGTCAAAATGCATATTAGGTGCGTCATTTGACATTTTTAGGACACGATATTTCTTCAGCCGGTATTTTACCTTCTTCTGAACGTGTTGATGTCATAAATAATTTTCCCTTACCTACTGCAGTTAAACAACTTCAGCGTTTCATAGGTATGGTTAACTTTTATCATCGTTTCATACCTCCTTTCGCTGAAATCTTAATTCCTTTACATGCACATTGTGCTAGATTACTGCATGATAAAGTTAAAATAATAAATGATTAGCCTGCCGACTGTCTTGACAGTTTTTCCAAAGCCAAAGCTGCTATAGCAGGTGCAACCTTTTTAGCTCATCCACGCTGTGATGATAACTCGTTTTTATCGCTGACTGTTGATTGTTCAAATGTCTCTATGGGGGCAGTTCTTGAACAACGCGATGACAAAAGTGTACTTGCTCCATTAGCCTTCTTCTCACGAAAACTTACTTTGGCACAAACAAAGTACAGTTCCTTTGACAAGGAACTTCTTTCTTTATTTACAGCGATTAAACATTTCAGATTTTTACTGGAAAGTCGCACATATCTTTTACTAGAGTAAACGAATCGCTGCAAGAGGCTTTGTTAATAAGCATATTTATATATGTAGCGACGGTCAGGCAGCCTTGAGGGCTCTTGCATCAAACAAGGTGACCTCTAAGCTTGTGCTGAACTGTCGAAACATTCTGATTGAGCTGTGTGAACGCAACTCAGTTAAACTTATATGGGTGCCCGGACACAATGGAGTCGAGGGCAACGAAGAAGCAGATCATTTGGCGGGCGAAGGAGCAAAAACTCCTTTCCCTGGCCCCGAGCCAGCCTTCGGTCTGCCAAGAAGTCTGATACAATCAGAGCTGCAAGACTGGGCTACGGCACAGTTTAACGACTATTGGGCTCAGGCCCCCGGAATGAGGCAGTCGAGGCTCCATATAAAGGGACCCTCGACTGACTCCACTGTAGAGTGGCTGATTGGGCTCAGTAGAGAGCGATTGAGACGAATGGTAGGCCTGATAATAGGACACTGTCCTCTGAACAAGCACCTATATACAATGCAGTTGAAAGATTATCCTATTTGTAGGATGTGTGGAGAGGAGGATGAAACTATCACTCATATCCTGTGCCATTGTGCACCAATAGGAGTGTCAAGGTACAGGTATTTCGGAAGGCAGTTTCTACAGCCGGAGGAACTACGGGACCTACCCTGGAAAGGGCTGCTCTCCTTCGTGGAGAGCACTGGTCTTTTCTAGGGGATCCTAAATGTCGTGAATGTACAATGGGCCGATAGGCCTGAGTACTGCGGATCTTCGGATCTGCTCGCGTTTTCTAATAATAAAATTTACACTTTTCTCTTTTAGGTACTAAACTTTTGCAAACTTTTGATATTTTAGTTTAATTTCGGCGTACCGCACGTCGTCGGGCGACGTAAAAAATATTTATAGGTAAATTTTTTGCGTAAACGTGAAAATTTTCGATTTGTGCCATTTTCTTTTTCGATTTAGGTCAATTTTCCTGAGTTCCACAAACTTCACTTAGACCTCTACCTTAGAATTATTTTTAGTTCCCCAGTAAATACTTTTCAGGTAGAGGCCAAACTTTAAGTATGATAACTCACAACTCAATTTCATATGATAATTCATACTTACTCCTATACTCGTATGATAAATTGAAACACCTACATTTACTGAAACCAGCAAACGTCTAGGATACTGCGAGTGCAAATGGAACTTAATAGGCTATGCTGCTGAGCGCAGATACACAAAAAATGTAATTTTTTAAAGAAATTAATAATCTAATTATTTTTTTTTTATTCTCTCGTTAAATATTTCAATGTTGTGTGTTAATTAAAATACTAATAGGTCTAAATGTAAGCAAAAAGTAATATTTACTCGGGTTTTTATGAATCTATATAGTTGAGAAATATTTTAACTTATTCAAATGTATTTGTTGTTTTCAAGAACGAGACAACGTGTGTACGGGTTGCCTGCAATAGTTGAACTTTTGAGTGTTTTTCAAGATTTGCTTCCTCATAAATTTAATTGGTGAGAGTACATAATAATAAATTTTTTATTTTTATTTTTTTTTAATCCAAATTTACAATTTTTTTTTAACATTTTTTTCAAATTTTAACGAAATAAATGCACCTGATTTCACAAAAAAATCGTTTTGTGTCTTATGATTTTACTAAAAAAATCATTATATATGATACTAATTATATATAATAATTGACAAATAACGAACTAACAATTTTTCTAACGCTAATCTAAAATTACCCTAAAATTATGAATTTAATTAAGTAAACTAAAAACATGGAAGGTTATTCCCAGCTATGAGAATATTTGCTCAAATAGATTTAAGTTATTTATAACGAATATTGACAACTTTTTACAAAACAGGTTAGAACTGTATATTGTCTTTAAGTTTTCAGGAATAACATTATAATTATTTGAACCTGTGAAGCTAATAGATTTCTTGTATAAGCTGAATTTGGTCAAGAGAGAATAAGAGCATTGCGTTCATTTTGACATGTATTGTATATATGGTTTGTTGGTACTCTTAGCTCCCTATTTTTGTAGATATATTTCACTACATTAAATACATATAGTCCATTTATATCAAGGACCTTAAGTACTGTCTAACAGAATATCTTCGATTTTTCCAGAGTATTACTTTAAGTATCAATTTTTGCGTAACTTTTAGGTTATTCAATTTTATGTCCTACCCCATATTATGATGCTATACATAAGTATTGATTCCACTAACGATTTGTATGTCATTTTTAAGATATTAATTGAAAGAATATTGCGGAGTTTATAAAACACGTAGACAAGTTTTCTTAATTTCGTGTTAAGATATTTGGTATAATAATCATTCCATCTCATTGTCTCACTTATTATCAGACCCAGGTATTGGTTAAGGTGCCCGTCGGGAAAAATTTTGCTGATACATACTCTCTCCAAACTTCGTGTATGGCTTCATTGGACCTAGTCTGACAGCATTTTCCTCTATCATTTTTTTTTGTTTTTGGGGCGTTTTCCCGCTAGATTTTCCGAAACATGTCATTTTGACGGCATATAAAAAATGTATAGATACTGTTATTTTTCCAAGTAGAATAGCTTAAAAACGTGAATTGAAACGTGAAAAAATAATTGTCTGACAATAAATGTGGGTCATTGGGCGTGTCCGCTATCTCGAACATGTCGGAAAAACGACTATAAGAAAATTTATTAATAACCAGCTGATTTTCGCTGTATTAATTTATTAAAACATACAAAAACAAGTTTTCATATTGTCTGACGAAAATTATTTTCCGATTTCCCAGTCTGACGCGTCAAAGTTGTCGGTTTCATGACAGCAAAAAATTTATTCATAACATTTTTCTACAAATTTTTTTGATTTTTAAATAAAATTCATAATACGATTAAAAAATAAAGCCTTTTAGCTGGAAATGTTAAATAAAAGGTTTTTCTATGTGGTTGTCAAGCTACGCTTGGATGTTACATTCATATGTATATATTGAGGCTATATTTATAAATAACAAGCTGATTTTTTCAATATAGCTTAATAAAAATAAATCAAATCCAATTTTTTAACTGTCTGACAAAAGGTGTTTTCCAGTTTTTCAGTCTGACGCCTGAAAAATACAATTTTTTAATGTTGTAATTTCCTTCAATTGCCGAAAATAAACGAACATTTTCAACTTCACTCGACTACTGTACCTAAACCGTTGATTTTAGAGAAAACGTACACATGACATGTTTTATACAGGGTGAGTCATGAGGAACTGTACATACTTCTACCGTAAGTAGAGGCACCTAAGACAAATACCAAGTGACCATTAAAAAGTGTTTGTTCTCTTTCTTTACTATCATACAGAGTGATTTATGAATTTTGTCCAAAAATTGTTTTGGTCATAACATTTTAACGGTTAATCCGATTTGCCTCATTTTTTACAACAATGTACACTGTTGCCTAACAACCATCATACATAACCAAAATTTAAAAAATCCAAGGACGGTTTCAAAAAACTTTGTTGGATTTCTTCGTATACGATAGTTCACCCTGTATATGATTTATCTAAAATTTGATATGAAAGGGCATAGCAGGATAAGCATGTGTTAGGTGCCCCCGCACCAATCGGGTCGAAATTTTTAGCACAAGTTGATAGTAGTGTTAGATCAAATTTCCCAAAATATTATTTTTGGAAAACCATTTTTACGGGAGTTATGGGGGTAAAAAGAAAAATGAAAAAAAATTTTTTTTCTCGAGAACGGATAAACCGATTTTCATGAAAAAAATATGTGTTATGGCTTTTGATGGTGCAAATGTGGGAAAAAATTATTGAACCCATTTGTCGAAAAAAAGTGGTGAAAAAATTTTTTCAAAATAAAAAAAAAATTTTTTTTAGGGGATGTTCCAGAGGCACACCCACCATTTTCATCCAAATAAATGCTTATATGCCCCTTTAAAACATATCCAATTTTCAATGCGGTCGGAAGGGTACAACATACTCAAAATTGATAATCATTGGCAGACTGCGGGCGGCGCGTAGTCTATATAATGAAACACGACTTTTTTGTAAATATTTCGTGCAAAGACGAGATTACCTTCTCCCCCTCATTTTCGAGGGTGCTGAACACGATGCAAGTGGTGGGAGAAGCTCTTGACCGCCGCAACGCCCTGCAACTTTTTTGAAAAATTTTTTCAAAATGAAATTTTTTTTATGGGATGTTCTCGAAGAATGAAGACTAAGAAAAGTCTCATCAATATAGAGTAACCTGATTCGTGAGAGGCAGGAGGACTCACGCAAAAAAGTCAACCCGAATTGTGAGAGGCAAGGGGACTCATAATAACCAAGCACCTCGACTAATGAGGGGCACGGGAACTTACAATAAACAAACGACTATTTAGAGGCAAGGAGACTCACGATAAATAAACACCCCGACTCATGAGAGGCAAGAGGACTCACTATAAACAGGCACTTTCACTAGTGAAAGGCACCGTAACCTCCTCGTAGTGGACTTTGAAAACTAGTTTTTTCGTAGGCTGACTGCGGACGTCATCCTTGCAAAATCTTCAGATTTTCAAACTAGATTTTGTTTGACCCCACAGTTGACGTCAGAGAATTTTTGCACCACACTTCTTGAAGTTTGAATGTGATTTAAATGGTAGGGTTGTAATGGCCGCCAGTAGTAAGATGTAGTAAGATGTAGTAATGAACCGCTAGTCTATGTAATAAAGGCAGAAATAGTGTAAATATTTCTTGCAAAGACGAAATTACCTTCCTTCGTCCGTTTTCGAGGGTGTTGAACACGATGTAAGTGGTGGGAGAAGTTTTTGACCGCCGGAAACCTCCTTATGGATCTTTTTGTTTTCTATACGGGTCTGGAGAGTCATTTATCAACGGATTATACTTGAAATAACATGGAAGATGATTATAGAGTAAGTTGAGTCCAGACAGCAGGTCTAGGGGGTTAATTAAACCCTTCCGAGGAGTGGAAAATCATTTTTTATCAAATAATTCGGGTTCAAACGCGTTTCCCCCTTTTTTAGGCTGATCATGGGAAAAATATTCATTTTTAGCTCCAACCCCTCTTCATCTCTCAAACGGTGAGTGAGAGGTGATTTCTGCCCGTTTGAGGGGGTTGTAGCTAAAAATAAATATTTTTCCCGTGATCAGGGGTATACGTATTTGAACCGAATCATCTGAAAAAAAAAACTACACCTCTCGAGAGAGTTTAATCAACCCCCTAGGCCTGCTGTCTGGACTCTACTTGCTCTATAACCCCCTTCCATATTATTTCAAGTATAACCCGTTGATAAATCACTCCCCAAATCCGTTTATATATGAAAACATAAAGGGATCCATAAGAGGGATGGCCGTTTCAGGGGGTTGCGGCGGTCAAAAACTTCTCCCACCACCTGCATCGTGTTCAGCACCCTCGGAAACGAAGGGGGGAGGTAATCTCGTCTTTGCACGAAATATTTACAAAAAAGTCGTCTTATAATGCTTCATTACATAGACTACACGCCGCCCGCAGTCTGCCAATGATTATAATATAATGAAAGAATACGTCCATCCCGACATTATTTTAAGAAGTTGGAAAGGAAAATGCGGCGGGAACCAAGGGTACGCAACCCAACGTTCGTAGTAAGTGAGGAAATGGAAATTAATGTGCTAGCCATAGTAAACTATTATCAAACTGCTTCTACGAGACAAATCGCAGAGGAATTGGGTTCAAATAAGGAAACTGTAAGACGCATATTAAAAAAACACAATTATCATTCTTTTAAATACAGCTTACACCAGCATCTTTATGAAGCTGATAATGATCGAAGGGTACAATACTGTGAGTGGTTACTTAATAAATGTGAACAAGATAACAGATTTTTAGAAAATGTGTTATTCTCAGATGAATCTAGATTCACAAATAATGGAATGTTTAATCGACACAACACTAGATACTGGTCTCAAGAAAATCACCGATTAGTCAGAACCAATAATTTTCAAGAATGTTTTGGCATAAATGTATGGGCTGGAATTTATGGACACCGCATAGTAGGGCCTATTTTGTTTCAAGGAACGTTATCCGGTGAAAGATACGTCGAGTTTCTACAAAATGAGACATGGGATGAAGTTGCAGAGCTACCATTAGCCCAATTTAGGAGCTTATACTTTCAACAAGATGGTGCTTCTCCGCACAATAGCAGAATTGTTTTAAATCATCTCACTGAGACGTATGGTGAACAAGTGATAGCAACTCATGTGTCCCGTACGGTGGCCTGCCAATTCCCCAGACCTAACCTGTTTGGATTTTTATTTATGGGGATATCTCAAGTATAAAGTGTACGGGATACCAGTTTTGACATTAGAAAATCTAGAAAATAGAATAAGAGCTGCATTCAATACTATAACACTTGAAATATTGGAAAACGTCATTCGAGAGACAGAACATCGAGCAAGAGTGTGTATAGCTCGTGGGGGAGGCCACTATGTAATTTTTGTTAATTGTAAATATTTTAATTTTGATTCAGTTTTCTTACAATAATAATAATAATAATAATAATAATAATAATAATAATAATAATAATAATAATAATAATAATAATAATAATTTTATTGTCCAAAAGACCTACAAAAGGTATAGGACTAGTCCTATATGAAAGCAATGCTTGGTCGCGATTGCTGTTTTAAAATTACAATAAGTCATAAATGCAAATAAATACAAATACAAATAAAAACTACAAAAACAATAAATACAAATTAAAAATATAAAATACAAATACAATAAATACAAATAAAACTTAAAACTATCAAATTCTACGCACTTAAATATTCTTCAATAGAATAGAAGCCCATCCTACTCAAATAATTAATCATTTCGCTTTTAAATAATTTTATATTATTCACGTTTTGAATGGAGTTCGGAATTTTATTATATAATTTAATCCCCATGTAATTGGGACTTTCCTCAAATTTTGATAAATTGTGTAACGGTGTGTTCAAGTTGTTTCTTTCACGAGTATTATAAGTATGATTAAAATTATTAGTCGGAAATATATGTGTTGTTATTTAAAAATTTTGATTTAGAATTTTAAATAATAATAAACATACATATTTTTTTTTCTTTAAAATGCAAAGGCAACTTGATGCGAAATTTTTTGATAGCCGTATAATAACTGTAGATTTAAAATACCACAAGTACAATCTGTTTTTACAGTTTTTTAAATAAATGTTAATAAAAACCCAAGCATGGTGATATCAATGGATTCGTAAAAGAAGGGCAATTTAATGGATACAAGGTGCCACCACCGTCCCATTTGAAAAAAAGAGTTATTTCAGAAAAAAATCTATAATTTATTGAACACTATGAGCCACCACCTTCCCATTTGAAAAAAAAAAGTTTTCTATAAAAAAGTGATATGTTCAACTTTGGAGGCTTCGTAAATGGTTATTAATGAAATTAAATGAAAAATTATATTTTTCCCTTGGACTTTACATGCCGTAGAACAAATTTTGGTATTCCAAAGCACTCTAGACGAACGTCTTAAAATGCTTAAAAAAACTGAACATCGACTCAAAAATTCGCGAAATTCTCATGATATACTCAGAATGTTGTCTTGAATCCAAATATGTAAAAATATACAAGGTGTTCCATCTAAAAATCGAAAGTTGCGGTCATTTCCGGGTAAACCGAAAATGATCTCATACCATATCCAAAAATCAATTTTTGCAGGTAGTTTGTGCACCCCAAATTTCAAATGAATAAGTTAAAAAATAAAGGAAATATAAGGGTGAGACAACTTACTTGTGGCACCCGGTATTTTGTTCCTGCGTCAACATATGTCCCACAAAATATTACTACTTGGACACAATGTCCATCCTGACTAAAATTTTATTACATGTGCATGTACATGGTGCATACTCACCATATATTGTGCCCTTATTCAGACCCCTTTTTCTTCTTGGGCCAGAACAACGCCTGTTAACTTCATCAAATTTTAAGTAAGAATGTATTTATTAAAAGTAAATATAATAAGATTGTTGCAATGTCATTACAATAGTAGTTATAGTAGACTAGTGTTTTATTTCTACAAGTAATAAACTTGAAAATTTGATTTAAAAATTTATTATGCAAATTAGTTGAATTTACATAATTTTACAATAAACATTGACTCCAGTATTGAATATGAACGTTTAAGTATCACCTAATGAAGTATACCCAATAAATCTTGTTTTTGAATTTCATTCTGATAAAATACGATACAATAACTTTAGTCAATTAAAATGTTACAAATATGTCCAAAAAAAGTGAAGTATGGTGTTCCACAAGGAACAGTTTCAGGTCGGCAATTATTCCCTTTTTACATGAATGATATGCTAGAATTAGATATAAGAGGGGACATTATCGCGCATGCCGATGACACTACTCTAACATTTCATGCTACAGGTTGGTCTGAGGTCACCAAAAAAAGTGAAAAGCGACTATATAAAATTAAATTTTGGTTGGACAACAATCTATTAAGTCTTAATCACACAAAAACAAAGTTCATCACATTTAGCAATAGTTCTAGACTGCAACCGAAAAATTAGTAATTTAAAATTTCACGCAAAATGTGACTTAATACACTGTACACACCTAACGTCAAGCTATTTATTAATAGGAGGTCAACCTCGTTTCCGAGGTGTACAAACTGCAACGTAGAATTGACTGTAAGGCATGTGCTGTTGACTGTCCTATATTTAAACAACAACGAAGGATATCAAAAATAGCAGATCAACTTCGTCTTTGCTTGGGAGACTATAACAAATTTAAAAAATACAATAAATTACCTAAAGGCTACTAATCTATTCCTCAAAATTTAAATCTGAACGGTCTAGTCCATCCGTCATGTAGTTTTGGTGGAATTAACTCGGGAAGTTTTGATATTCGGTATAATTCTAGAGATAGGTGTCTAGTACTAAGATTCACATTTTGCACAAAGCAAGCACTGCCGCTCGAGCCGCCATATTGGCAAGATGGCCTCCAAAAACATTTTTTTCAAATATCTCCGTTACCGTACGCTTTACAGTCAAAATACCTATGACCAAAATTAAAGCGAAGGAAATTTTATACAGGGTGAGTCATGAGGAACTGTACATACTTCTACCGTAAGTAGAGGCAGCTAAGACAAATACCAAGTGACCATTAAAAAGTGTTTGTTCCCTTTCTTTACTATCATACAGAGTGATTTATGAATTTTGTCCAAAAATTGTTTTGTCATAACATTTTAACGGTTAATCCGATTTGCCTCATTTTTTACAACAATGTACACTGTTGCCTATCAACCATCATACATATCCAAAATTTAAAAAATCCAGGGACGGTTTCAAAAAAATTTGTTGGGTTGCTTCGTATACGATAGTTCACCCAGTATCTGATTTATCTAAAACTTGATATGAAATTTGTATAGGACACAAATAGGTAGTAAAACCTGAGTATTTGAAGTTTTTGTCACACTCTTAACAATTTTTTTATTAACGATCAATTTTCAAGTCAAATGGAATATTTTAATGCATACTAATATCAATTAATACAAAAATTTAGCTAAAAGAAAATAATATCTACATACCTCGTGCCTAGGTTTAGTAAGTACCATCATTTTAATCAATTTCCAGGCCAGGTCTTAAAAATGTGGCTGATGTGGTCCATCTAAAAAGTTGCCTCTGTATGTATTTTCTCCAATTAGTCAAATTGCTTCCAAAAAGGACAGAAATAAGTAGTCAAATTTGTGTTACCCAAATTTCCCCCATTTAAAGTGCCCAACCTATATGTTCAGTTTAAGATCAATTTTAACGAAAACTGTACATTTTTCGAAATATTTTCAAAAGCCATCATATTCAAATGCAAGCAATGAATTTAAAATAAATACAAGATACGGATCTTATAGTTATTCCTTTTCTTTTCTTATAATTCTTAAATACATACGTATTCAGGGGCGGCTCAAGGTAAATTTTCCACCCGGTCATCACGGACGTACAAGGATATCCCTTCGAACTCCGCGATCAATCACTACTTTTTGTCTCCTCAGGGGGGGGCTGCAAATAAAAATCCGAAACAAAAATTTGTATCGCCTCATTGTACTATTAAAAATCTGAAAAAAAAATTTATTGCCTCATGGAGGGGGTGCTATTAAAAATCCGAAAAAATTTTTTGCTCTCTGGCACCTCTCCTTTACCCTCAATTTGGCACTCCTCCGAACCGGCGCTCCGAGTTGCCCGGCCCTTAAGACGCCCCTGTACGTATTGTAAATAAACATGTAAGACCTGGCCTGGAAATTGATTAAAATGATGGTACTTATTAAACCTAGGCACGAGGTATGTAGATATTTTTTTTTTAGCTAAATGTTTGTATTTACAAATATTAGTATACATTAAAATATTCCATTTTGCCAAACTTTTCATTTGACTTGAAAATTGATCGTTAATAAAAAATTTATTGAGTGTGACAAAAATTTCAAATACTAAGGTTTTACTACCTATTTGTGTCCTATACAAAGGGCATAGCAGGATAAGCATGTGTTAGGTGACCCCGCACCAATCGGGTCGAAATTTTTAGCACAAGTTGATAGTAGTGTTAGATGAAATTTCCCAAAATATTATTTTTGGAAAAACATTTTTACGGGAGTTATGGGGGTAAAAAGAAAAATGGAAAAAAAAATTTTTCTCGAGAACAGATAAACCGATTTTCATGAAAAAAATATATGTTATGGCTTTTGATGGTGCAAATGTGGGAAAAAATTATTGAGTCCATTTGTCGAAAAAAAAGTGGTGAAAAAATTTTTTTAAAATAAAAAAAAATTTTTTTAGGGCATGTTCTAGAGGCACACCCACCATTTTCTTCCAAATACATGCTTATATGCTCCTTTAAAATACATCCAATTTTCAAAGCGATCGGAAGGGTACAACATACTCAAAATTGATAATCATTGGCAGACTGCGGGCGGCGTGTAGTCTATGTAATGAAGCATTATAAGACGACTTTTTTGTAAATATTTCGTGCAAAGACGAGATTACCTTCCCCCCCTCGTTTTCGAGGGTGCTGAACACGATGCAGGTGGTGGGAGAAGTTTTTGACCGCCGCAACCCCCTGAAACGGCCATCCCTCTTATGGATCCCTTTATGTTTTCATATATAAACGGGTTTGGGGAGTGATTTATCGACGGGTTATACTTGAAATAATATGGAAGGGGGTTATAGAGTAAGTGGAGTCCAGACAGCAGGCCTAGGGGGTTGATTAAACCCTCCCGAGGGTGTAGTTTTTTTTTTAAATGATTCGGTCGCTGATCACGGGAAAAATATTCACTTTTAGCTCCAACCCCCTCACCATTTGAGAAAGGGGTTAGAGCTAAAAATGAATATTTTTCCCATGATGAGCGACCCCAAAAACGGGGGAAATGTGTTTGAACCCGAATTATTTGATAAAAAATGATTTTCCACTCCTCGGAAGGGCTTAATTAACTCCCTAGGCCTGCTGTCTGGACTCAACTTCTCCCACCACTTGCATCATGTTCAACACCCTCGAAAATGGACGGAGGAAGGTAATCTCGTCTTTGCAAGAAATATTTACACTATTTCTGCCATTACAACCCTACCATTTAAATCAGTATCAAACTTCAAGAAGTGTGGTGCAAAAATTCTCTGACGTCAACTATGAGGTTAAACAAAATCTAGTTTGAAAATCTGAAGATTATGCAATGATGACATCTGCAGTCAGCCTACGAAAGAACTAGTTTTCAAAGTCCACTACGAGGAGGTTACAGTGCCTTTCACTAGTGAAGGTGCCTGTTTATTGTGAGTCCTCTTGCCTTTCACGAGTTAGGGTGTTTATTTATCGTGAGTCTCCTTGCCTCTAACTAGTCGGGGTGCTTGTTTATTGCAAGTTCCCTTGCCTCTCATTAGTCGAGGTGCTTGGTTATTAAGAATCCTATCATGTAATTCAATACTTCGTCAGTATTAGCTAGAAGAGTAGTTGTTTTGATTGATTCTCCAATAATGAGTGTTTTAAAGTATTTACCTGACTAGTATATTAGCGTGCCCAGATTAGGGCAACAATATACAAAAAGTAGGTATTTTCATAATAAAAAGTGTGTAAGTTGTGATTTGCATAATACCTAAATAATATTCTCTAATCATGATAAAAGCAAATAAATAAAAAATAATTAATTGTAAAAATAAATCAAGAATAGGCTTGTAAATAATGAATGAATGTTTCTATACTCTACTGATGAGAACTAACGAGTTCGAAAAAACTTGTACAACTTTTCTAGAGTTGAAATAGAATGTATGTTTCAATAATTGTTGTGAATGATTGAATTTCAATAAATAATTTAAGTATTTTCAATATATTTTTTTGCCTTAAAATGCCAGAAATCCTATCATGTAATTCAATACTTCGTCAGTATTAGCTAGAAGAGTAGTTGTTTTGATTAGTTTTCCAATAATGAGTGTTTTAAAGTGTTTTCCTAAGTAGTATATTAGCGTGACCCGATTGAGGCACCAATATACAGAAAGTAGATAATTTCATATTAAATAAAAAAGTGTGAATTATTAAATTTGAATAAATGATTTAAGTATTTTCAATATATTTTTTTCCTTTAAAATGCTAAGAATCCTATCATGCAATTCAATACTTCGTCAGTATTAGCTAGAAGAGTAGTTGTTTTGATTGATTCTCCAATAATGAGTGTTTTAAAGTATTTACCTGACTAGTATATTAGCGTGCCCAGATTAGGGCAACCATATACAAAAAGTAGGTATTTTCATAATAAAAAGTGTGTAAGTTGTGATTTGCATAATACCTAAATAATATTCTCTAATCCCCTTGCCTCTCACAATTCGGGTTGACTTTTTTGCGTGAGTCCTCTTGCCTCTCACGAATCAGGTTACTCTATATTGATGAGACTTCTCTTAGTCTTCATTCTTTGAGAACATCCCATAAAAAAAAAGTATTTTGAAATTTTTTTTTTTAAAGTTGCAGGGGGTTACGGCGGTCAAAAACTTCTCCCACCACTTGCAGCGTGTTCAGCACCCTCGAAAACGAGGAGGGAAGGTAATCTCGTCTTTGCACGAAATATTTACAAAAAAGTCGTCTTACATAGACTACGCGCCGCCCGCAGTCTGCCAATGATTATCAATTTTGAGTATGTTGTACCCTTCCGATCGCTTTGAAAATTGGATATGTTTTAAAGGAGCATATAAGCATGTATTTGGAAGAAAATGGTGGGTGTGCCTCTAAAAAAAAAATTTTTTTTATTTTGAAAAAATATTTTCACCACTTTTTTTCGATTAATGGACTCAATAATTTTTTCCCACATTTGCACCATCAAAAGCCATAACGTATATTTTTTTCATGAAAATAGGTTTATCCGTTCTCGAGGAAAAATTTTTTTTCCATTTTTCTTTTTACCCCCATAACTCCCGTAAAAATGATTTTCCAAAAATAATATTTTGGGAAATTCCATCTAACACTACTATCAACTTGTGCTAAAAATTTCGACCCGATTGGTGCGGGGGCACCTAACACATGCTTATCCTGCTATGCCCTTTTGGTATTCCAAAGCATTCTAGACGAATATCTTAAAATGCTTAAAAAACTGAACATCGACTCAAAAATTCGCGAAATTCTCATAGTATACTCAGAATGTTGTCTTGAATCCAAATATGTAAAAATATACAAGGTAGGGTGTTCCATTTAAAAATCGAAAGTTGCGGTCATTTCCGGGTAAACCGGAAATGGTCTCATACCATTTTTTATGTCGAAAAATCCATTTTTACAGGTAGTTTATGCACCCCAAATTTCAAATGAATAAGTTAAAAAATAAAGGAAATATAAGGGCAGCCACTTACCTGTGGCACCCGGTATAGTGTCAAAATAGACCCTGCACCCAAATTGCAACATTTTTGTTTTTTCAGTGTTTCCATGTTAATCCAATACTGAATGGAACATTAGGCACAATTTAGATACATCGTTTCCACACTGCTTTGACAGTGTATTTAGAATGCGTCTAAAAGGCGTGTGTGTACCCTCCTCGTCACTAAAATTTAATCAAAAGGATATTTGATGTTTTCATTTTAGGAACAGATTTTTTCCTTTGTCTCCTTAAATGTGCCCAAATGTACAAATGTTCCCATAAGGTTGAATTTTGAACACATTTTTTCCGTTTATTACATAAAGTGGGAGTATCTGTAAAGTAATTTTTGACAAGAGCTGATACTCGAGTTAAATAAAGAATTTTAGTTACAATGTACACAAGATAATCATATGTGCCTTAACAGATACATTTTGAAACTGGGCTCTAAATTGTATCCAATCTGTAACATTTTTCGTATAAGCAATACTTATTTTAGAAACAATTTATACTAATATTGAACACATAAGTTCAAATTACATCGAATATGTAAGCATATATTATGTATACAGTGTAACTCACTTAAGATGAAGACAACTTTATAACTTTTTAATTTTTCTTCAGATTTGAATCAAATTTTCCTCAAGTATAGAACAAACTAGGATCTACTTATGACCAGAAAACCATTCGCCTCCTACAAATGCAAAGCCACTTGCGGTACCAAAGTATGTGGAAAAAATAAAAAAATCGTATTAGGCTTTTTTTATCGGAAAATTCTGTTAATGAAACTTATCCAGAATTGTCCAAATACCTTGATCCAATATTTCGCGATAACTGTGTCTGTTATTTCTCCAATATATTTGAGAATATGCCTAATGTGTCGGCTTTTAGTCTGTTTCTATTTTGAGCTCCAAATAAATGTTTCTTGGGAAAATCTCGAATTGCTTGTGTCAATTATGTGACTGCACATAATTGAAATAATTAGAAATATTTTGAGTAAATATTAGCCCCATTACAGTAAAGCTTTGGGCACACGTTATAGGTTTACCTCACATTCAAGGCATATTTTAGAAACAGGTTTGTGCACATATTGGAGTCAAGTTAGGGCACACATTTTCATCACCATTTTAGGCACATGTACCACATGTCGTATACATTGTGGATTCTATATCAATGCCGTGTCTTTAAAGTGTGGTGTCCAAATATATGCTTCCATGCAGTGTCCACACATAACCTAGAATGTGTCTTTGAATGATCCTTGGGGGGGGGGGGGCTAAGTGGTAAATAAAATATTATTTTCTTAATGATAACAATATCGTTTTTTTCTTTTTATTATTATTATTAAAAACGCGAGCAGATTTGAAGATCAGCTGTACTCAGGCCTGCCTGTCCATTGTACTTTCGCCAGTTTCAGACTTTTTGTGAATAAAGAACAATGTTAAAGAAAAAGGTCTTTTTGGCCCTTCGTGGTAAAGGGTAGAAGCCATATTTTTTTAACTAATTTTGGGGTGCTAAAAACGAATCCGTCACCCTTTTTGGCGAATAATCTCGGAAACACATTAAAAACAACCCTCATTTGGGGGTGACATTGGAATTGACATTAGAACTTGCCACTAGAATTAGAACTACTAGAATTAGGTTTATTCTCTTAAAATACTAAGTTACGATAACTAAGTACACCCCAACCCCAAAACTGTGAGAAATATTCATCTGAATTGACTAAATCATCTTATTATGATAAAGAAACATCAAAGTGGGCGATTAAGGATTTCTTTTGCAATTAAAACCAATAAAAACTCTAAAAACATAAAATCCACCACCTCAATTGGTGGGGATGTGTGTAAGAGTATTCAGAAGTAATCACATTATAATCTGAAAATAGCCTTTAAAGAGGAGTTTTTTTTTAAGTAAATAAATAATCGTATATTAGGTATTGTAACTTACACCGTTCTTATGGGTGGTGAGGGTGAGGGAAACGAGGGGGAGGGGTGAACTTAGAATGTTTGCTTCTTTTTCTACTTACCTAACGTAACTGAGTATTTTGAAAGAATTTCCTGCACTAAATAATAACTTTTGCAGCAAGTTCTAATATCAATTTCAATGCCACCCTTAAATAAGGGTGGCAGATTCGTATTCAGCACCCCAAAATTAGTACCAAAAGATGATTTCCACACTTGGACCACGGATGGACCAAAAAAACCTCTTTTTTAACATTGTTCTTTGTTTTCTTATTGATGTTTGTTTATGTTTTTTTTGTGATTGCCCTGATCCTGGCTGGTATATTGAAACTGCCATATTTAACTCTCGAATTCACTATTTCTAATGAAAAGGACAATGTTAAAAATAAGCGATTTTTGACCCCTGCGGGCAACGAATGTCCACATCAAAATTCGATTCTGTATGGTTCATAGAAACAGAAAATACATATTAGACATCCTAATTTTCCGGGGAGAATTAGTATACTACCTTCAAAGTATAAAATCCACCCTCATACCAGCAGTGGTAATGTAATACAAAAATCCAACAAAGGTGCCATTGTAGTGACAACTAATATATTAATGTGTAAAATTACAATAGGCATCTACAAGTACTTGAAATTACTTATAGACCATGTACCTACCCCCCAACTATCCCAACTAGAGGGTGTCAAGCAAAAGAGACGTGTGTAGCAAAGATTGGCGATTTTTTGACACCGATAGGAAACTACTTTAGACCCATAATAGCGATTGTATATTGTTTATACATATAAGTAGTGCACACTAGAAACTCCCGTTATTAATTTGTTTTTTAAGAGAGTGAATAAATATATCATCATTGGAGTATACAAATATCATTATTTTCACATTAAACTGATCATTTTGAGCCCTTTTTAAGAATCTTAAAATTCTAGGCATTCATCTTCCGTAAAGCACTTTGTTTTTGTACTAATTGATAAAACTAAAGAAAATAGCGAAGCTATTGTTGCCCATACATGTGGATGTAAGGTTGGAAAAAGAGTTGTGGGTTGCTGCTGCTCCCACGTAATGCTAGTTTTGGATATGCACAACATCTAAATCAGCTACCTAAAACACCAGATCATTCAGAGATTTTCAATTTTTTAAGTGACAAATGACAGTGATGAACATGAAACCAATTTGTAATATCATACACATGTTCATTTTCAAAAAAAGTTAAAAAGATTTAATAGTCTAATAAATTAATTTAAAAGCAGTGCTAAAGAATATATTAAAAAAATTTAAAAAAAAGTAGAAAAATAAAAAACAAAAACGAAAAAAAAAACAAAAAAGCAAAAAAGCAAAAAAAAGAAGGGATGCAGAAAGGATCGCTTCCTCGTGGTGCATTCTGGGAAACACAATTAGTGGCTAAATGTAAGACATATTTTTGAAGTTTTCTATAGCTTATAGTATTCGTACAAATTCTTTCCGATCTAAATCAAAACGAATATTCTATATGAGAAATAATAAACGAACGTTTCATCTTTCTCAGAATCAGTTTTTGTCTTCTCATACTTAGAGCATTTTACATTAGGGGCGGTTTTAATTTTTTTTTTTTTTTTTAGAAACAAAATTATGATAACAATTTACGCTATTTCGCTCTCAAATATTTGCAACATTCTATTGGATTTTTTACTCACGTTTCTATTGCTGGTTCCTGCAGTTTGCAATCGTAATTTTGGAGGTGCATTCATACCTCAACGTTACCAAAAATCGCCTTACTCATCTCTCTTGCTTGCCATCCTCTAGTGGGGTAGTTTGGGATAAAACATTATGCACAAACAATTTTAAATCTTTGTAGTCACCTATTGTTGCTATTTTACATACAAACATAATGAAGTCGTCGTACTCGTACTACTTCTCCTGGATATTTATAATTCTTACGTTTCCGTTGCAAGTTTTGGGGTAGTTTTTGTACTTTACGGTTAGTTTAACAATTTTCTCGCTTAATGGGAGTTTCTAGTGTGCACTACTTATATGTATAAACAATATACAATCGCTATTATGGGTCTAAGTCGTTTCCCATCAGTGCCAAAAAATCGCCAATCTTTGCTAAACGTCTCTTTTGCTTGACAGCCCATAGTTGGGATAGTTGCAGGTAGTACATGGTCTACAAGTAATTTCAAGTACTTGTAGATGCCTACTGTTTTAATTTTACACATAAATATATATAAGTCGTCACTACAATGGCACCTATGTCGGATTTCTCTATTACATTACCACTGCTTATCTGAGGGTGGATTTTATACTTTGAAGGTAGTATACTAATTTTCCCCGGAAAATCAAGGTGTCTAATATGCATTTTCTGTTTCTATGAACCATACAGAATCAAATTTTGATGTCGACATTCGTTGCCCGGAGGGGTCAAAAATCGCCTATTTTTAACATTGTCCTTTACCAAAACATTTTTTTCTGACGCTTTTATTTTTAGGTGTTCCGGTTGATACGGAATATAATATACGCAGGTGTCACCGGATGGAGTAACTCATACCAAATGAACCTAAATTTTAACTTTTGGACAAAGATCAATCTTTATCAAAAATTTTGCTTCTTAAAAAAGTACGATTTGTGTTAGGAAATTTAATTTTTTTTATTTAGGGCGCTAAAAAATTTCTAAAATATAAATTTTACTTAAGAATTAAACTACCTTTATTTTTCACTATTAATGAAAATTCCATTTTAAAAAGTTTGCTATATTAACAACTAAATGATTCAATTAACTAAGTTTTTAGAAAATCACCAACTTTACAAGTTTGTAATCGTCTTTTAAATTTATCACAAACAGGACGAATCATTTCTTGATTTACTTCTTCGACAGCTTCAATTACACAGGCCCATAAAAAAAATGGTCTGCGCCGGGGTACTGACCATACCTTTTATTTTGACCCGCTGAACACGAATCTGACCGTTTTTCCCCAGCACGTCAGGTTTTTTTTTTAAACCAAAAAAGTCTGTTAGATCGTAATATGTATATACTTATTTGCGTTAAAAGAAAAACTAAGGTCAGATTTGTGTTCAGCTGCTCAAAATATAAGGGATAGGTGTGGTAAGTACCTGTGTGTGGTCTGCGCTTGGTTTCTGGGACTGCGCCACACTGAGTGTGGCACAATGGCCACCAAAAAAAAGTGGTCTGCGCGGGGGTGCTGAACACTCCTATCCCTTGTATTTTGAACCGCTGAACACGAATCTGAAATTAGTTTTTCCCTAACACGTCCAGTTTTTTTTAACGGCAAAAAAGTCGGTTGTATCGTAATATTTATATATTTATGTGCTGTTAAAAAAACCTGACGTGCTGAGGAAAAACTATTGGAAATGGGTCTGAAATAAAAGTTTGAGTCGCGGTTAATATTTGATTATTAATTTGAATAAGATCACTCGGAAAGCATGTCTTTATATTTCGAAAGATCTAATACAACTAGCTGAAGTCCTAAAATTATTGTTTTAACTTGATCCAAACATTGTGTCAACCAGTGCACTTAAGATTATTCATGGGTATCATATTACATGATTTGTAGGGACCTAAACAGAAACGTTACACAAACACATAAGTGGACATTTTTAGGGTTATTTGTGATTATTAATTTTTTGCCTTTATTTCTAATGCTCAACCAGCAAAAACTAATATCAGATTCATGTTTAGCGGCTCAAAATACAAGGGATAGGTATGGTCAGCACCCCGGCTCAGACCACTTTTTTTTTGTGGGCCTGTGTTATTTCTTCTTTTAGAGCAGCGATTTCGTAAGTCTATCGTGTCGTTTTTTTTTTTTGGCGTAGAACCAGGTCAAACATATTAGGTTCCTTTAAGTATATCACCGGGCATATGAAATCATATTTTACGACATTTTTTTGTGGTCTCGAACTTTTTAAATCAATAAAAAGTGAAAAAAATGTATTTTTAAAGAAAATTGTTTTTTTTTTGTTTCCACCGCCAGAAATTTTTTTTATGTCAAATTAAAGCACACACTGTAGCGCTTTTACCAATATGGGTACAGTTCTCACTTTCATTTCTCTAAAAATCAAATAAACTAAAAATACATATTTTGTGTATTGAAATCTTCACCAATCGATAAACTTTTTTATTTTTGAAAATATTTGCATACATGCAGCGAAGAAAATAAAGCCTAATAATCACAAAAGTTTTTGAAACAATATGTTTTTTCCTAAAGTGTACCGTTTGGCAACAGCGATTTTTTTTCTCAGCGTTAAACGCGACATTGGGACGCAATTAATACACCTCGCATGCAGGGTTGGTCAGATTAGTCGCGTAGAAGTAGCGTTAGTTAAATCTAGATTAATATCTGGCATTCTAGGTTGGGGTGGAGTTGCTTACTGTCATCTAAAAAATTAGATATCATTCATAAAAAATGTGACACCCCCTCTCAAGGGGTGGCACTTAAAAAATATATATATTTATTGGAGCTGAAATAGAATCAAATTTTAAGAAGAAAAGGTTCCATGCAATTTTTCACATAAATTGATAGTTTTTAAGTTATAACGACTTCAAAATTGCGATTTTAGCTTAAAATAAAAGCTTTTAAAAAAGGTATTTTCAAACGGCTTTCGTCAAGTATCTCGAAAAGTATTACTTTATCCAAAAAAATGTTATAGACCAATTACAGAAAGCACCCTACAAACTGGGAATTTATTATATTTTTTGTTTATTGATTAATAATTTCGGAAATATTTAAGTTTATATTTGGTATCCAAGGGTTTCGAAATTACCTTTAAAGTTTAAAATGCATTTTTTTCTAAAGCAAGTGCTTTAAATGAGCAAAAAAGAATTTGAGCATTTAGGTAATGTTACATTTTAACGAAAAACTGTATTTGAGATAATTTTTTTAATTTATTGGCTAATTAGAGTAACAAAACGAGTAAAAAATAATTTGAAAGCGCAATTAATTGTCTTTAATTTCCTTTCTTAGCATGCGTCACAACTTCTGAGATATTTAACATTTAAACTGCATTTTTCGTCTTATGAACGTTCGGATGCCATTTGTAAACTCATATCTCCGAAACTATTAAATCTATGTAAATAAATAAACAAGCGAAATTCATTATTAGTTTATGAGCTTATTTTTGGTCTCTACACATTTTTGAACAAAACTAATATTTATTGAGATATTTGGAATAGGAAAAAAAAATACGTTTTATCGAAAATACCTTTATAGTTTAAACTGTATTTTTTCTAAAGCAAGTGCTTTATACGAACCAAAAAATTTGAGCATCTACGTCATGCTGTATATTAATGAGAAACCGTGTTTGAAATTAATTTTTTTTTAATTACTGGCTAATTACAGTAACAAAATGGCGACGTTATTATTAAAATAATGTGTAGACGGACATTGCTTCGGTCATAACTTCTTTGTTTTTTATGCTACATAAACAAATAAAAAAATAGTTAAGAGCTTAATTAATAACCTGTTATTGTATCTATTAGTATCCTTGGCGTAGGTGTCACAGTTTCTGAGATATTTAACTCTCACTCTAAATAGTTATCTTACGAAATTATTAATCCTACATCAATAAACTAAAAATATAATTAATTCCCAGTTTGTACTTTCTGTAATTGGTCTATAACATTTTTTCGATAAAGTAATACTTTTTGAGATACTTGACGAAAGCCGTTTAGAAATACCTTTTTTAAGCTAAAATCGCAATTTTGAAGTCGTTATAACTTAAAAACTATTAATTTATGTGAAAAATTGCATAGAACCTTTTCTTCTTAAAATATGATTGTACTTCATATATTTTTTAAGTGCCACCCCCTCAAAGGGGGTGGCACTTAAAAAATATAAATAAATTAACAAGCCCCCGCTCAATATAGAAACTTTTTTGTGAAACATTTACTATTATACTGCCAAAAATGAACGAAATCCGTTCAATATGACATTACTTC
Source organism: Rutpela maculata (assembly GCA_936432065.2). Classification (NCBI taxonomy): domain Eukaryota; kingdom Metazoa; phylum Arthropoda; class Insecta; order Coleoptera; family Cerambycidae; genus Rutpela; species Rutpela maculata. The sequence goes on from OW386293.2 coordinate 25,093,039, forward strand.
GAAGTTTTGCATATTTTTTACCTCTAGGTACTGTACTACTACCACCTGTCTTTTTATTATTAAAAGGAGACTATTTAATATTTATTATACAATTTCTTAATATTAACAACATATGATCAATACTACTTTACAATATATGAAATATTGAACAATAATATTGATCCCCTAGATGCTTTTGATCACTACTGGTTTTGTACCTATTGATATAAGTTAAACTACTATATACACCCCGACCGGGATCGTCAGATCGTTGCAGTCGGCAGGCTTGCTACAGCCGAGCGCGCAAGAATATGACTTTGGTCCGTTAAAAAAAATCGCTGACTCAATACTATGAACGGGACATGAAAAATTTTTATCCTAAAAACTTTTTTCAACTATTGACTTCAATTTGTACGCAGCATGTATATACAAATTTTCATAAATAAACTTTTTTCTCGATTGCCTAAAATTACGCTACTGAAAATAACAAGTTTGAGTTTCCTATTATTTTACCAACTTAAAAAAAAATACATCGGGTTCACGTGGGACGTTGTTCGAAGCGCTATTGTGTCTACTTTAATCTAAAAAAAAAATAGCTTGATAGCACAAATATTTTCAGAGATATAGCGGTGGAGACGTTAAAAAACATATTTCATTAAAAATCTATTTTTTTGAGTTTTTCCGAAATAAAAAAGTTCTCGACCACCGAAAAATGTCGTAAAAAACGATTTCGTGTACACGATTATCTTACTAAAGAATCCCACTAAGTCTGGTTTGGTTCTACGCCGGTTTTTTTTTTCTCGAAAACTAAGCGACTTTACTTCCAGATTTTACTCTACTATTTTAACATTTTAACATCGTGGTTAAATCATCTTTGTCAACATTTTCGTTTAAACATCCCCAAAGAAAGTAATCACATGCCGTTAGATCAGGGGAGCTGGCCAGTGAATCGGACCAATTCTACTTATCCATTTTCGAGGAAAATGTCTATGAAACCAATTTCGAACCTGTAGTTACGAATGCTCGGGACACCCGCCGCACGCCTTGCGTCTGTATTCTAAATTTTCTTCTTCAAATTATGACCAAAAGTAAGTATCAAGTGTGAATTTTGATTAAGATTTTTCGGAAAGAAGTATGAACCAATAATTCTATTTCTTGTAATGGTACACCATACATTTTGGATTATTGACTACTTGTAGTTACTGTAAAATTTGGATTGTCATCATTATCTTCTTCGAGAGTATGATTTTTTTTAGGTTTGTATGTTTGAAACTTACTTTCCTTTAAAACTCTATGAATTTCAGATTTGCTTTTGTTCATGGCGTCATTTAGTCAAACATATTTCACTTTTTAGTACATTTATGCGAAGTAATCGTCGAATAATTAACACTGAAAATTTGAGGTCGATCCGATAAGTAGTTTCAAAAATATACTGCTTTAAACATACAACCGATGCGCTCAAAGTGCTGATGTCATTCAGTCCGAAAGTCTGTCTCGAAATTGAGTTCACGCTGTTAGAGCCCAACTATTTAAAACTACATTTGTCTAATCTGCTAGAGATGGTGATTTGGAGACTGTTGGAGTTTTTTAACATAAGAGTATAGCATATAAGTGCCGAAAAGAAAAGAGGGGAATGAAAATGGGACTATTTTCTTGATTAATTTTGAAGCTTGTTTTTTTTTTGCATTTCGTTCTAAAATTAAGAGATCTTTTGGAAAATATGCTAAATGAGTCCATTTGCTCGGATCTTCTCCTCAAGGATGTTTTCGGAGTCCAAAACTAGCAATGTCGCTACATCATCTTCATTGCGGCAGACATTTTTAGATTTTTTACATTTTTTGAACTCCGTCGACTAATATTAACAGGATATTGTTCTTAAAACAATTCAATGACATGTCCATAGGAAATATCCTCTATACCATAGCATTTAACCAAAGAAATTCATTACTGTAAAGTAAGCATTATTCGAATTTAAATTAATACACAATAATTATGACGACGACATTGACACTTCAAAAACGTCATAGGTATTTTGATTATATTATTCCTTACATACAGGAAGATAAAGAAAGCGAGGCACTGAAAAAAAATCGATTTAAACAAGAATTAATTTTTGGATTAAGACTAAGAAAGTAATTATAGGCAGCTTCTTTAAATGGAATTTTTATTAAAGATAAAAATAAAGGCAGTTTACTTTTGCGTAAAATTCATATTTTTGTAATTTTGTAGCGCCTGTATAAAAAAATAAATTTTCTTAACACAAATCGTATTCCAATTTTTTTTATAAGTAAAATTTAGGTACGTTTGTATTATAGGTAACCCCATCCATAGACATCCTGTACATAGACGTACAGTACTCACATGGTGATTATTTCTTGTACATCATATATACTGGTCGGGCTGTCTATATTTTTTTAAAAACATTTATAATCGACCAAAAGTTCTGTCAACCATGCTTAATTTTTACTACTTTTTTTTTAAACAGTTTTAGTTTTAGGAAAAAATTTTTTCACTTGCTACACAAATAGCTATTCGCTTGGTAAAATATATATCGATAATAAATAGAATTATTGAAGGTGAACTATTTTTTAAATATTCTAATTATTATGATTTACTCGCACTATCATTTAAGCTTGCATTACTGCTTTTTTAAATATGAGCAATTTGTAAACGCAATTCGTCCCTTCACATCTATTAAGCTTTTTAGATTAATCATTAGACTAATTAAAAAGAATGATGAAATAGTATATTTTTTGAAATGTTAACTCATCATAAATATTAATGATAATAATAATTAATATTAATTCAAAAGGCGGATGATTCAATGACAGCTGTTTGTTTTTCCTAAGGTCTCAAAATCTGTGACGTCAGCGCACGCGACCCATTGAACATTTACATGTGACATAAACAAAACTGACATTAGGTTAACTATCAAAAACTAATCTAACTAGAGAAATATAGATAGGTAGTAGAACATTTGTATATTCTCAACAGATACATTAGTTGCTAAAGGAGTAATGGGACATAATTCACTTTTTAATATTTCTATTAAAAAAACAAACTTATTATATAGTTACTACTTATTTTACGAATAAATAAATACCTTGAAAGAATTTATCAGTTTTTTTAAAATACGTAGTGTATTTACTGCGTACATCAAAAAGGCGCATGACGTAGAAATAGTTGGAAAAGTACTTAACTAGATTTCCAACATTTTTATGGAAACTAATTATTTCTTCTATGAATCTTATAAGCCAATTCTGTAATCAAGAATAATTTGGAAATTGAATCTGTAACCTAGTATACTTTTACATTATTAAAAATCTTATTTTTTAAAGACCAATACAAATATTGGTAAGCGTATATGGTTCTGTGGCATAGTATGTTAGTATGTTTAGGAACTATGCAGCCAGGGAGAGAGAGGAGTGAGTCATTACACTCATTACCGTGTGAAGATGACAAAGTTATTCAATCTATGGAACCAGACGAAGGGGCATTATAGTTATTAAGGTATCAAGGATGTTATAAGGATAATAACGCACCGAGGTCGGCAGTGTACTTCCCGAGGACCTCTGGCCCGAGGGCGTCATTATCCTATAACACCCGTGGTGCCTTCAACGTTTAATATCCTACAAGTCTGTTATTTAATTCGAATTTTTTTTTTGACATTTACGATTTATTAATCTGACATCTATTATGTTCAGAACGATTTGATTTAAAAGAGAGTAAAAATCAAAATTGTTTGTAAACGCCGCCGTTGCATAGCAACGCATTTTGTTTGTCAATAACGCTATCATAATTTACTTGCTTTGGGTCGTGTTATAATTTTATAATGCCCTAGGGCGTTATAGATATTCATAACGCCCTAGGGCGTTATTTTTCGTTTAATGTATCTCAAAATAGGGTGGTTATTGTAAAATAACAGACTTGTAGGACATTAATTATTATTAACGAACCTGGACTGTTGAAACGAAGCAAACGTACATATGTTGGATATGGCCTGCTCTTTTTGTTTTAGATTAGGCTTACTGGCGTTACTATGTTAAAAAAATGCACCAATAGCTCTATCGCAAGATAGTGTGAAAATGATTTAAAAAAATGAAAAAAAAAGTCGAGTAGTGGGGAATAATTAATAAGTATTAATCAGACAATAGTATTATTAGACAGATAGGCAGATAGGTATTGATTGTCCCATTATTACACTCTTCCCAAAAACGAAGAGTATATTGCATTTGATCGGCACATTTCTAAAACCGTAAATATCGCTCGTAGAGAAAAGTATTTCATATCATTGTGTTAATGAACGAATTCTGAACAACTTTTAAAATGTCCGTCTGTCCGTCCGTCACGTTTCTTGTAAGCACGATAACTTAAGAAAGAAAAGTCCGATTGTATTGAAATTTGGAAAGTAAGTTAATGTTATGTGAAGGAAGGACCCTATTGTTTTTGTAGAAAATCAATCAGTAAATAAGAAAGTTATTAATCATTTAATTAAAAAATATATATATATTTTTTTAATTTTTGTCGCTTGTACTTAAATAGAAATCTTGCGAAATGTTATCTCTATAATTTTTTTTTGTTTATACATATAACTAATACATATTTCATAATAATATATCTAATGCGTTGAAATATGATTCTCTAAAGTTATACAGTAGTGGCATGTTAAAATATTCAGTCGATGCCAATGTGAGGTAGAAGAGAAGAGAAATGGACAAATAATATGCTAGAAAGAAAGAGATTAACCTACACTGTTGCCACTTTTCTCTCTAGCTACTTTTATTCGTCAAGATAATCCTTCCTCTTTTACTGAATTTTCTTTATGATACATTTGCGTCAACTCATTTTGTTTCTGTCATTTCTTCATAATTAGACAAAGACTATGTTTTGAGGACATGGATGAACTATGGATAAAAAAAACGACACGCCCATATTTGCCTGCCTGTTTAATTTAGACATCCGAACGGGAGGCGCGCACGTGTAGACTGTGGGAGGAGCTTCTGACATTGGGGGAGATTGGGGAGCGTAAATTATTTTACGCCATGTTAAATGCAAATATGCAGCATAAATCTAAATAAATTTAACAAATCATGATGTTTGTATAAACTACTGTTAATTAAATTATTTTAACAAGAAACCAATTGCAAATAAAGCCGTATTAATCAATAATTGGATTTCATCCGATTTCGCATTTTCTTTTTACCCCACTTTATCCCATCACTGCAGAATATTCGCTTCGACATCCCTACCTAAAATAACTGTGATCTGGAAAGAGGAGAAATCAGAAAGACAAGTACAACTGCTGTTTTCATCATAAACGTCTCAAGCTGTAGGAGGGACAATAAGAGGGGATAGAGGGCGGAACTGCCTGGCATCGTTGTTATTATATCGCTCTCTTTCGCGTACATTATTTTGCTCTTTATATTTCACTCTATCTTATTATGGGGATCGACCCAAGAACTTTAGCTGCCACTACTGTATATTACAGACATTCAATTTTTGTAGTAATGTGTGATTGTCCAGTTTGCCTTGCAATCCACTAGCGGACTGCGTTCAAGAAATCTCCCAAAAATTCTACACCTTCAAATTGGGCGATAGTCCGCTAACCAGCAACATAACCCAAATTAGAATGCATAATGCCCCATTCCAGATCAAACACCCCCTACCATTTCCCCACCTTTGATCTTTCCTCATCTTTATCTTTCCAATCATTTCTACTCTCTTTCTTTATGTTCTATTTTTGTTTTCGTTTTTATTCGTCCTGTTCTCTTTTTTTATCAAAAATTCCCTTTTGGCCGATAACATTTTTAAAGATTCAAACATTTTAAACTCTATCCTTTTTCCACCACATTTTCCTGACGTCAGGGAAAACATCAGGTCGGCAGTTCTCGTACGGGTTTTTTCGATTAGTTTTTCACCCGAGTCAACAGCCCAAATTTATTCAGTGCTACAACCAGTAATTGGTTTCTAAGTTTTATATGAATTAGTTTTAGGTCCATGTGGACAGCATTTTTTAATTTATTGTTAATTTTTAAATCCGCCACAGGCGGATAGGAGTTTTAACATTGTTTTATCGGTTACACAACCCCACAAAAAAAGTAGTCTGTCCGGCGCTCTCGACCAATGTATTCGTATGTATTTGGATCCGCTGAAACCGAATCCGAAGTCAGAATAGTCAGATTAGCTCGTTTTTCACCCCTGACCCCAAAAAAAATGGTCTGTCCGGCGTACCAGACCAGATATTCTTATGTATTTGGACCTGCTGAAACCGAATTCGAAGTCAGAATTGTCAGATTGGCTCGTTTTTCATCCCCAATCCCAAAAAAACACCCCCAAAACAAAAACAAAGTGGTCTGTCCGACAGATTGGCTCGTTTTTCACTCCTAACTCCGACAACTTCTCTTCACTGAGTGGCCCATTGGAAGGATGCTTGGAAGTTCTCGCAGTCGCATCTTGGGTGTACAGTTTTACCATTGCTGGTTTATTAAATTTAATCGTATCAATCTACTTATTAATATATACCAAATACAGGTGGATAGCTGGAATATATTTATGCTGGATTTGGATTATCGACAGAAATACACCGGAAAGAGGTGGTAGGATATCCAGATGGTGCAAATCTTGGTCATGGTGGAAATATAAGAGGAATTATTTTCCGCTTCGATATGAAAAGTTACCAGGAGTGGAATTAGATCCGAAAAAGAATTATTTGATGTGCTGTTTCCCTCATGGATTGATATGTGATGGGGTGGTGAATGCTTTTGCGACGGAAGACCAAAAGTATTTTACCCGACACACAGTGCGTTTGGCAACGATATCGCTGTGGTTTCAGTTACCCTTGATTCGGGATTTGTTGCTATGTAAGAATAGGTTGTAAAAACTCGATATATCGATATATCTATCTTATACGAATACGGAATAAGTTAGGGATGTTTCCTAACCCGGTTTCATGGTAAACGAGTGATATGTAGAAAAGAACATAACATGCCGAAAGAAAGAAATATTATTTTTAGGGAGAGGGGCATATAAAATATATAAATTTAGGCATACTGTTATACCTTAGTACCACCCACTGGATAGAGTGGTCCAAAATATATATATCAAAATATGAAATATTCCCTACAAATCAAGGCACCCTCCCAATCTTTACCGCTTATTCATAGTACCTATTCTGGAATAATTTCAGCTTCAGCTGTCTGGAAAGCTTTTCTCGACTTCTTCTTCTTCTTCTTCTTCTTCTTCTTTTAGCGGGGCGACGAAGGGTCGCCGCACTCAGGCCTTGTGGCCCATTGTGCTGCCGCTACGAATTTATTGGAATCCCCCATTTAGGCCGGATTCTAACCCAAAGGCCAAAATCCGTCCTACAGGGGCATTCCTTATTTCCTCCAGCACCGGAAAACCAATGCCAAAGTGTTTGTGCCTCAAGTTCATAAGACTAGGGCAGGAAGTAAGGACGTGGATGGAAGTCTCCTCCTCGTCCCCGCAGAACCTGCAGTCGGGGTTGTCGGCCACCCCTATAGTGTGCAGGTGTTTTTTGAAAGAGCCGTGTCCAGTCAAAAGACTTACCACGATTCTGACCTGTTTCCTGCTTAGTCGCAGGATTTGTTCTGATCTCTTCGGCAAGGGCCCTAAGATTAAGAGCTTCGCTTGCCGGAGTCCTGGGTGTGAGGCCCAGAAGTCACGGAACTGGGACCGTGTCCAGCTCTCTACTGACTTCTTGGCACTTGATCTAGGGTAGCCGAGAGCAGGCTCCGGACCCAGTAGAGGTCTCTGAGAGCCCCCTCTGGCCAGAGCGTCTGCCCGTTCGTTACCCTCAATGTTGCTGTGTCCTGGCACCCAGAGAAGCTTGACCCAGTTGGATGAGCCAAGTTCACAGAGTGCCTGTTTACAGTTTTGAACCAACATTGACTTGGTCCGTACAGATGCAAGGGCCTTGAGGGCCGCTTGACTATCGCTACATATATATATATATATGTGCTTGTTGGAATATCTCCTTCGGATATTCTCCTGTGCGCAGACCAAAATAGCGAAGATCTCGGTCTGGAATACCGTGGCGAATTTGCCCAGGGCATAAGAAAGTTCAGCTCTGGGCCTTTCACCGTATATCCCTGCTCCAGCACTTTCCTCAAACCTCGATCCGTCTGTAAACCAGAC